>CM027866.1:39539495-40788102 GCA_016097605.1 Eucalyptus guilfoylei | reverse complement strand
ATTCACTCATCGCTTGGAATTCTTGGTTTTCCTCTTGCTTGGCGCAGAAGACTGCTTTTCAAGGCATCAGTCTGCATGAAGCGAAGAAGGGTGCGTCGACTCTCTTTGTCGCCGATAATAGTCGCAGCTCCACCGCTAGTGTAACGAGCAGGAAAGGGCTTGAGATCAGCGCGAGAACCGCAGGAGCGTCCAAGACCATCGAGGCTGAGGTCGACAAGCCTCTCGGCCTCACTCTCGGTCAAAAGTCTGGCGGTGGTGTCGTCATCACTGTAAGTTCGAGACTTCAATTGTCTTGTTTGAGCAGGTTCCATGCTCATTTCAGCCTAGAAATTAGATAGAGGCCTGATTGCTTGGTCTAGCTCTCAGCCTCAAGCTATGATTCCCAGATTTCCTTATTATTTTGCTCGTGACGATTGCTGGATATACATGGTAGTTGTGGTCAATGTTGACTTAGGAAAAAATGGCTGATTTGAATTGGATTGAAATAGGCAGTAGATAGGGGAGGGAACGCGGCAAAAGCAGGGCTTAAGGCAGGAGACCAGGTGTTGTACACAAGCAGCTTCTTTGGTGATGAGCTTTGGCCTGCTGATAAGCTTGGATTCACAAAAACCGCCATCCAAGCAAAGCCTGATAACATTTATTTTGTTGTTAGCAGGTGACTCCTTCCTCTCTCTTCTCTAGGATTTTTTTTTTTTTAAATTAATTTTCCTTCTCGGCTTGTCATCGCGCATGTCATAATTTTGAAAAGAATGGCGTGTGAGCTTTGTGCATAAGAATAGAATAAATAAATAATCAGCTTGACTGTAGATTTCCCTCAGTACGTTTGAGCTCGATGCCATCTGACTATAAGTTTTGGTTTTGAACTGAATCTCTATTTTCCTACATAATAAATGTCGCTAATAGATAATCACATAGAAGTTTGAATCTCTAGTGCTGAAGTTAAGAAACAATCTATTGATGTGCTTTTTGGATTGTCCAAAGGATACTGGTGAAGTCGATCTTATACTCCTGTCCCAGATGGAGATGTTCACTTCCCATGATGCCATTGCAAGAAAAAAAGACCTATATTTTTCCCTCAACTGCTAGAACACTTTGGCTTACTTCTTAATGCAGCCCAAATATTGTAGAACTTCAAAATCAATTATAGGGATATAAACTCGAAGGTAAGTTTGTGGCATTCAGGCTTCTTTTTCTTTGCCCAAGAGATTGTCCTTTGATTAATTGAACAAAGATAGTCGAACATGGTACTGCCACCTACTTATGTAGCCGACTTGGAGGATTCAAAGTTCAGAAATTTGACTGGCATGTGATTTACGTTGTATAAGACGTTATTACAATGTCAATTAGGAGTTCTTCTCATCAAAGTGGTGCTACACTTCTTTTTGCATTTGCAAGCATGTATGGGGAACCACAAATTTCCTGTGATAGCTCCCTATGAGGCAATTTGGCACGAGAATCAGTAGAGTTGGAAGCATATTTGTTCTAAACTTCAACCTCCAAGTCCCACTTCACTTAGGGGTTTCAGATGCCAAGGTGTGTTCTAAGAAATTATGAGGTTGCTGTGGCATGGCTGCCAGAAGAAGTCTTCTGGAAAAGTAATATAATTTGGAGGAATGAAAACTGAAAATAGTCTTGTAATATATGCAGACGAAGCTAACATTGAACAGTTACTCCACCATGTTGTGCTAAGACAATTGCACCCACCTAGTTGAGCTCTAGCTCTTTCGTGCTCTTGGAAGACATTGACAAAAAGGGAAACCCAAAGGGGAAGGTTAGAGCCAGAAAGAGACATCGTTTGAGATCTTCTTCCTAGTTAAGAAAATGAGATATCTCTAACTTTTCCACCTGAAGAGCACTCAATTCACGCAGCAGAAATATTCTTGCATCTGAACTGACCACTGCATGCTTTCATTGCAGAGGCGCAGAAGTAGATGTTAAGCGGTTACCAAAGCGCCCTGCTCCTCCCCGATTGGGAGGAAGTTGACTGAGACTCAAAAGGTTTACCTTCTTCCTTACACGCAAATAATTCCAGTACGGTTCCATTTGTATCAAGTCGAGAAAGGATAGGCGGTCTTGCATCTCTGCAAAACTTGGTGTGCAGGCTAGAGCCACTCACATCTGCCTGAATTGTGATACGTATACACCTTGCAGAAACCGTTTGATGAGCAGGCAAGATGATTGTTCTGTCACGAATTATTTTTCCATCTTTGCTGTTCAGGAGGCTATTTCACCTGAAAAAGTTGATATAATTGTTGGTATGCATGTAGATTTTGCAATAAATCGAGTGTAATGTAATTATGCACTTTGCTTGATCCGCAGCCGGATTCATACGGATGCCCTCAGTGTCAGCACCGAAGAAAAGGTTTGCTCGGTACGACGTGAACACTGGGAAAGCAATCGGTGGTGGGTTGCCCCCGATTGGGGTTATCATAGGTCTGGTAGCTGGTGTCGGTGCTGTTGGAGCTTTGCTTGTCTATGGTCTTCAATAAAAAGGCCATCATCATTGGTTACCAATTGAAAGTACATCCCATTCGTGTCAAATATTTAGAGATTGTCCCCCCTTCTAGGGCTTATGTGAGAGGGATATACAAAGGGCAACTGTAAACCAAATGTCCATTTGAAAGCTGTTTTCTTTTTGAAGCAGTTTTGCATGTGCACCAGGGGCAACTGTAAAATAATGTCCATTTTTGAAAGCTGTTTTCTTTGAAGCAGTTTCATGTGCAATAGGGAAGGCAAGTTCGGGTCATATCCAGCAGCTTAAGGCAAAGGCAAACCAGAGGTTTTCTCTTTTCTAAATTCTCAAACCTTTTACTGCATCGTCATCACAAACCTGATTTGCCGGAAGTCGATTAATTTCAGGAAAAAATATCGTTCAGTGAAAGACTTTTTAATTTTCATTATAGAAGACAGATTTCGTGGCGATTTCGGATAAGAAATATCATAAAGCGGAATCAATGACTTCATTTTAAACAAAACTACATGTACATACATTATGTTGGGCAGCCCAAGAATATAAAAGTAAAAATGTGGAATTTAATCGACGTCAAGGCTTTCAAGAATTATAATCAAGATATGTACCAAAATTTAATCAATGATGTGGATCTCGAAAGTAGAGCTCAGAAACATGCCAATATTTAATTGACAATTCGAATTTGGAAACTATTACTATAGTACAAGAATGATAATGCGTTTATAGTACAAGAATGATAACGCGTTTATTTGTTTGTGGGTGGGAACCTTCAAAGAAAGGGATGCGTGTAGTTAAAACTTACAATTTGACGATTATTAATGGAGGTTACTATTGTTTTCCAACGAGACATCCTTCGCATGGGCGATCTGGAATGTCAATCAAAGGCATGCTGGTCACCATCTTTTTTCTGACCAATAATTTTAGTCCACGAAAATTTAAATGACCAATCGAAGATGCCACAACCAGTTGCTATCTTTCATCACCGCTTGAAAGTTCAAAAGATTCTTTGTCTGAAGAGTAAGAGGGAACATCCGGTTCTTTGTCATCCGCACTGTCGTGATCAATTTATTGTTTACACCCATAATAGTGCAACTCCATTTTCAATGTGGACTTTGTGGCCTCTTTCGGAAAGTTGCCCAACACTTAATAAGTTCCGAAAAGTCATGGCACAAAATAAACATATGCAATAGTAACATCGGTACCATCTTTTGAGTTGATATTAACATTACCTTTGCCCATTACAAGAACTTTGGATTTATTCCAAAATTAACTTCACCGCTAACCGCCTCGTCGAGTGTGAGAATGAATCCCTTTCTACTACCATATGATTACTGCACCCAGTATCAAGGTACCAAAGGTTGGTGTCCACGATACTTGAGTCATCCTTCTTGCATGCTAGCACCACGCTTTTCCTCAGCATTAATGGTATGCACCTATTCTGCCTGCTCATATGCCAGCTTTACTTGACATTCGGATTTGTAATGTCCGAATTTGTTACACCTAAAACACTTTACCTTTGATTTTGTCACGTGTTTTATATTTTCCGATGGAATTGAAATTTCCGCGTCCGTCTCGACCACCTCCATGATCTCGGCCGCCTTTGATGGCCTTCTCGACTTGATTGAGCGACGACTTTGCAATGCTTGCTCGGAATTCAAACCGATGGACTTTTGATTCATTTCTTTGCTCATGCGAGCATAATGAACCCATCAACTGCTCCAACGTAATGGTTGACACATCTTGCGCTGCTTCAATTGCCGTGACTACGTAGTCAAATCTTTCAGTCAAAGACCTCAAGATCTTTTCTACGATTCAACATCTTGGAGTTCTTCACCATTAACCCTCGCTTGGTTAACAATGATTTGCCCGATCAAAGTACACCGAGATTGATTCAGAGTCATTCATGTATAAAGACTCAAAATCACCTCGAAGTGTTTGAAGCCGCATCCGTTTGACGCGATCATCACCTTTGTAGGATTGTTGCAAAATATCCCCGCTACTTTCGCGGTCTCCGCCCTTAATTTTTTTTCGAATATAATTTCCTCTACGGATTGAAAGATCACAAACAATGCTTTTTTATCTTTCTTCCTAGATTCCACCAAAATATCTTTCTCCTCCCTTCTTAAAGCATCAAATGCTTCAGCATCAGCCACTTCAGTATAGCCATTCTCCACTAGATTCCACAAATCTTGCGATTTGAAAAGAACCTTCATCTGGACATACAATCAAAGGCATGCCGGTCACCATCTTTTTCTAGACCAGTAATTTTAGTCCACGAAAATTTAAATGACCAAATTGAAGATGCCACAACCAGTTGTTATCTTTCATCATTGCTTGAAAGTTCAAAAGATTCTTTGTCTGAAGAGTAAGAGGGAACATCCGGTTCTTTGTCATCCGCACTGTCGTGATCTATTTATTGTTTACACCCATAATAGTGCAAACTCCATTTTCAATGTGGACTTTGTGGCCTCTTTTGGAAATTTGCCCAACACTTAAGAAGTTCCAAAAAGCCACAGGTCAGTAACGAAGACACAAATAAGAGAAAGCATTCTCAATAAAATTTCTCCCTCAAATTTCTAGTGTTCTTATTCCAAGTTTCCAAAGTTTATTGTCATTCTTTTGGTTCCAACAATTACAAATAGAAATTACCAAAAGTGATTACAAATAGATGTTACAAACGGTTACCGAATGGTTACATTGACTCTACTATTTGACAGCTTTCTTCAACTCCACTATCTTGATGTTGCTTTATTTTACTACACCGTTATTGCGCCCGAGATTGCTTATTCACTTTTTGTTGATTTCTTCAAGCTATCAATTCTTCAAGGGTCGATAATTCTGTTTATAAATAATAAAACTCCGCTCTCATCAACCAAGTTTTTTTTTACATATTTTAAATAACCAAAATTGGTCATTTTTAGTGCAAAAAAAATACCCCTTTTATAGAATATGATTCTTTCAAATTAGATGGTCAAAAGTCATCATGTACCCCTTTGTCATCGGTAAATTTGAACTTTTCATGCCAAATTTTATCTTGGTTTGATTCATCATATGACTCATATTTTTCAACAAGAGGCGCGTTTGGTGTAAAGTTTTCATGTGGCTCTCTATCTTTGTTTTTAAGTAGTTACTCATATTTAGACACTCTTATTACCAATTGGAATAAATTGGTGAAATTTTTGGCATCCAAATTTTTCTCTAAGATTGAATTTCAATTCACCGAAAGCAGTTTGCTGAATTCTTTCTCTAAGAGTAAAGTAAGGCATCTATTCCTAACTCTCTTGAATCGAGCAACAAATTGACCGATTGATTCATTACTGATGATAAATTCTAGCCAAATGAGTAATTGATACTTCGGTATTGTTCTATGAAATTAAGAATAGAGTTACATTTTCATTCAGCCCAAGTATGAATTGACTTAGGTAAATTCATATACCAAGTAAATGCCATTTTTAATAAAGACAAAGGGAACAATCTAAGTCTTGAGAATTCATTTGTTCGTCTCTCCACATTGGGGGACATGGTGTTCCAACAATCAACTAGTCATCTTCGCCAATGAAAACAACTTAAGTTTTTTTTTTTTTTGTCGAAAACAACTTAAGTTAGGAGATTTGAATTTTCTTGGGTAAGATGTAGTGTCAACCAAGGAGGATGTGGTTTTTTATACTAAGTTGACGGGTACTTTTCTTGATAGTTTCATTTGTGATTATCAGTTTTACTTTTTGTCGATTCCTTCAAATTGTCAATTTATCAAGTTATTGATAATTTTATTTTTAAATGATCAAATTTTTCTCTCATCAACTGAGTCTATTTTCAATTTATAATAACAAAATTGGTCATGTTTTGGTGCAAACGGAACCAATAGGTCTTCCAAGCGCATCGATCTCTCTAGCCATAAGCAGCACTGGCACCACTGACAACCGAAGTGTGCGATACTTCAACGAGTCTCTCGAACAGTCTCTCCTTAAAGTTATGGGTACTTGTTGCGTCGTAAGTCAAATTGATTTTATGTTGTACATCCCCTAGTTTTAGAGCGTGTGAGTCGCAGAGTGAGGAAGGGGACGATTGACATAATAAAACCAATTTAGAGGTCAGGAATCTTCGACAATTAAAACCGTGCCGTGAAGGTAAATCAAAGTCTCGCTCTATAAGTTAATGAGAAATTAAGGTTTGAATTGTGGAAACTGGACGGCAGGGGAGCCCCCCATATAACACGTCGTAGACTTAGCTCGAGCGTGGCATGGAGATTGCCTTTCCCGGCAGAATCCATGAAATTTCGTTGCTGCAGAGTTCAGATAGGACAAGGGACTTAGTCGACTGGGTCAACTTTTACCTCAGTAGAGTAAAAAGTTATCGGGTGTTGCTCAGCCCGGCGTTTGAAGCATTTTGACCATCAACGTTTTCGTGTATGAATGGACGAAGATAGTAAAAGTTGAAACTTGAAAGACACCTTCCACCATTTTGAGCTTTTGTGGAGTTGGAAAATAGAGCAGAAGCTGTCACCTTCTTATCCTTGACCCACGACGCTCCCCCGTTAAATTGTACGCCTTCAGAGCAACTGGATCTTAGTTATCTTAGGTCCACGAGAAAATAGAACAAATCCCATCTGGTTGTTAACCTGTGAGCGCAGCTTTGGACTTAACAAAAAGGGAGTAACTTGCTTAGGAACTCTCGCTTCTCTTTTTCTCCTCTCTCTCTTTCTGTGAGCGCGTATTTCCTCGTTCTCTTTTCTCTCTTTCCTGGGAAAACCTCAGCTTCCACAGATCACCGAGACTCAACACTAATATTGCTACTCTGTTCTTCACCTACTCTGCACTTCTGAGATTTCTTCATTTGTGAGGTGTCATACTCCCACACACAGAGAGAGAGAGATGGATAGGAAGGGTGTGATGATATGTGGGGTTGTGGGGTTCTTGGGGCTGCTTTCAGCTGCGACGGGTTTCGCCGCCGAGGCCACCAGGATAAAGGTAAGAAGCCCGCGTTTTGAATGAGAAACATGTGATGGATTGGAGGGTTTGCATTTCCATTCGTTTGTTCCTCTTGAATCCCCCGGTTGACATTGCCAAGAAAAGTTTCCTCTCGTATGCTTTTGCCTTCTGGTTGTTTAGGAAACACTTCTTCGCTGAGCCGTGAGCTTGTGTTAGATATTTGAGTTTCCAGCTTTCAGTTGGAGTCCCTCCCTCCTATTCCCCGGCGCAATTTTATTTTCTTTCTCTCAGATTCTTTTTTTCTCCCTTTTGTAATTGCCCCCGGGAAAAGGGTATGGATTGCTAATTTGTGTTTTTGCGCTATCTTTTGAGTGATTAGAGTTTGAGTTCAACACTGTATGTCCTATTAGGAGTTTCCTTTTTCTGAAAGATTGCTCCGTTGGGAGATTGTATCAGGTTCTCGCCGAGGTGCTTAGTAGAAGTCTTACGTATTGTATCGATTTCTTGCTGGTGCAAACTCTAAAGCCAGAAGTGACTTGCTTTTGGATTCCATTTGCATCTCTCCCATGTTCAGCTGATTACGTTAAAGATTTTGCCAAGTCCAGTTTTTACTAGGAAGTGAAGTACTTAGTTAGAAACTAGAAAGTGAACTGCTAAATGTACAAATTATGTCTAGGCTGCGTCAGGGATGGGGGACTTGGGACCCTAATACGACACAGACAAAAAATGGTTAAACCATCCCACTTTTAGTTCTGATTGACCCTATGATGGTTATGTTAGCGAATAAAATGGTTAAGCCATCTCATTTAGTTAGGAGATACACTTGGGAATGTTTTCATGGTTTGACTGGGATTGGTGAGGGGCTGCTCGGGAAAAGTTTATTTGTGTCACTTCCTGGAAGTCCATTCGAGTGCCCTTGAAGTGACTATAATTGGCATTCTGCTTCATTGCTATATTGTGGCAAGATGGATTGCTTTTCAGCCGTTAATAGTCTGGTGTTCAAAGCGGCCCATGCTGTGTTTTTGGTTGAAGAGAGTACATGCACACAGATGTATTGTTTCGTGACAGTGGATGGAGAATCAAGGTAAAAGAGAGCAAGTCCAAGTTCATATACAGAATGTAACTCAATGTCAGAAATCCCTCTGTACTGCCTAGATGGTTTCTATTTCATTGGATGTCTCATAAAAGCAGAGCAGAAATGTCCTTTCACTGTGTGAATTCTAAGATTCAATCCATTAGAGAGCTTGAGCATTTTATGACCAGTTTCCTTACAAATATGCCAATTCCTTTTTCATTTTATTCTATTTAGGAGGATTAGGTTGTCGTATAAGCACTCCTGTTGGTGGTCTTGTGAAAAGGTAATTTCTGTCGTAATCTCTTGTTGGAATTTATCATAGTGTCTGAGGTTAGGTCTCAGTGCTTTCTCAGGTAAAGTCCTAGTTTCCTGCTTTCTCATGGTGGATTGTTTTGGTCTGCTCTGGATATATGCTGACACTAAATCATATAAATCTTGTGCCTGGTTTCACTGGTTGATATTTTCTCTCACCACATGGCTAAATATGATACTTTCTTAATAGATAGCTGAAGATGTTATTCTTTTCCTCTTGTGTATGACGGTTGATTACCTTTGAGATTTGTAGGCTTCTGAAGTGCGCCTGATAAGTCCTACACAGTGTGAATATCCACGTACTCCTGCTGCGAGTCTAGGTTCAACAGCTGTGCTAACTCTCTTGATCGCCCAAGTGATCATTAATATGGCAACTGGGTGCATTTGCTGCAGAAGAAACCTCGTCCATCAACCTCTAGTGGGACAATTGCAGTTATCTGCTTCATTATTTCCTGGTAAAATTTCAACTACACCTTTGGCATCTAGATGCGGTTAAAACACAATGTCTTTTTTGTGGTGTTCGTGTACATTTGGCGTTTTTATTGAGTGATGGTGTCAGGAATATGTGGATGTGCTGCATGGTAGGCAGCATATTTGGATGGAAAATGCAGCTAGTAATCGAGACCCTATCAGTTTCTTCTTTTGTTTTATTTCTTTATTTAATTTGACAGTCTATGTCTACTACTCCTCCCGCATTGCTATGAATACTCCCATTGTCATTTTTACCTATTCATCAGGTTCTTCTATACTTTTGTCTGGTTAAGTCTGTCAGACTTGTAATTCTTCTATGGAGAGATGTAACGATGGTAAACTAACTAGCAACAACCTTGTCTAAATTTTATTGAATTTCGAGCTTCTTCCCATTGAACAATACTGTATTACCTCTGGTTTATCAGAGGCATTGAGATGACAATCCACGGATGATGCTGAAGAAGGGTGAAAATAATGATAAGCAATCAAATGCCAGCACCAATCTTGCATTGCTGGACTGCTTGGATTGGAACATGGTTCATGTGGAGGATTGAACTGAATTTTCTTGGTTGTTAATAGCATAGATGTAGATGGAAAAGGATTTCTTTGATTAATGGATATTAAATCATCTAAAGAATGCAGACTTGTGGTTTAGCAGAGTCGTCAACAATGTCTTTGATTGGTGCAGTGGCAGAGTTAATTCAAGAACTATTTCCTATATAGATCATAAGTATAGAGGAGAGTTTTGGTGGGCCAGTTTCTGACATGAGCATATTTAATAATAAGGTTGAGGATTGCACTTTGTGTAGTTATGCAAATGTAGAACTAATCGGTGATGAATTTTATGCATAATTTGTGATCTTGCCGCAGTTCAGAGAGCATATACTGTTTGCCCACGGTCCTATGCATGTTCACTGTCTACTATCCTCGCCATGCAGGATCACATTCGTCATCGCGTTCTTCTTGTTGCTAGCAGCGGCTGCACTAAACAACCGGCATGCTGTGGCGAACAGGTACAACTGGTACGGAAATTGTTATGTCGTGAAACGTGGTGTGTTCGCAGGAGCTGCCCTTTTGTCCTTGCTACAGTTACCCTCGAATGATCTCATATCTCGCCCTGACTTCAGCAAAAAATAACGCTGACCAAGGCTGGGGCAACGCGCTCTGCCTAATCAAGGAGGTGTGGCTATGGGACATCCACAATTCCCTCCTCAAACCGGTGCTGATCCTGTTTTTGTACACGAGGATACCTATATGAGACGGCAGTTCACATGATGTGTATGTGAAGATCATGGGGATACACCTCTCTGTAGGTGGCTGCCCACCGTCATGATAAGGACTGCAGCGTTTGCAATCTGCTTGAAAGACCATCTTTTATGTGTAATGTTCGCTGTCTAGGACAATCCTTCATCCTCTCTTTATGTGTCTGTTTGATAAGGAAACGGTATACTGGCGTAGGCCTTATTGCGCGCCCACTTATTTAGTGCACCATACATTTTCTTGATAGTGAATTAGATGGTTCGATTGTAGCGATATGCACATGCACAGATCCATCTGGATGTGATTCTCTGTGCGTGCTTCCCTTCTGTTGCAATGTTGCGACTTGCGCGAGATACTGAAGCATCGCAAGGAGATAGGCTTGAGTGATTCACAAATAGTCAAGTGAATGCAAAGTTATATTCTGAAATCTTGAGGGCGTTTGAAACTTTCTAGTAATAAAAGGTGGATTTCACCATTAATAAAAAAGAAAAAAGCAACTAAATTTTGCATTTTTTCAGACACAGTAAAATTCTACGTATTAACAATTCCGATTAGTAACTCTCTCGTTGGAGTTGATATTTACTATGTGTGAAAGGCTGAATGCAAATGTAAGAGGAAACGAGTGATGGATTGAGCGCAGGAAATGGGTAAGGATGGTTACAGTTTGAGTGGAGCAAGCAGAAGCAGGTGCTTGGGAGGTGGATGAAATCCGAAATTCCCAATTGCAATCGCAATCCAATTTTAGTCGCCGCTAATTCTTCGACATGATTAGTGAATTTCGATAAGAAAGAATGATAAAATTTTAATATAAAAAAATTCACAAAAATCTCAAGACATAATTACCCTAAATTTTTTTTGTAATACCTTAAACTGTAAACTTGTAAGTGTGCGACATATTTGTTTTAAATTTTTTCGCTGACATAAAAAATTCTAAATTTGTTTTGATATGATATATTTATCTCTCCGTCAAAATTTCGTTAAATAATGTCAGTGAAAATTTCACGCTAGAAAGTAAATGGTGCTAATGAAATATTTACGCGGAAAAAATATGTCTTGTATGTTGTTCTTTTCTTATTTTCGTTGTCCTTTTTTTCTAACTTCCTCCTTCGTTTTCTTTCTAGGTTTGGCAAAGGTTAGGATGGTGGCAATGGTGACGCTAAAAACAGCTACGACGAAGGCAAGTTTAGGGCATAGGTATTATAGTGAACCCAATTTGGAGTATTTTTACCCTTTAATGTATCATAATTAGTGACTCTTTGTGGCTCGGTAACTTTTCAGAGGGTAAAAGCAATGATTAGGAGTGAGCGTATCCGGTTGGGCCACCCCCTAACTCTAAGACAAATCCGTACAGTGCCGGTCCTCAATTTTTGGGACCGGGACCCAATTTATTAAACTTGGGGACCAGGAGACCCGAGCCACTTAATGAGTTGGTCCTGTTCAAAATCAACCAAACCAACTAATAATTTTTTTATTTCATCTTTTGTCTTTTAAAAAGCGATTGAAGATCGGATCAAACCAATGGGTTAAGTCCGGTTCCAAGTTAACCTAGGACTAACTAATAATTTTTTATTTCATTTTGTGTCTTTCTTTAAAAGTGGCAACTACGACCAATGTCGACTCGATGGATTCGATGATGAGCTGAGTCGGTAGAAAAGCGCGATGAAAGTCAAGGGGTGAACGTTGAATAGAATGAGCATTGAATGTCAAGCGTGGAGCAACAAACCAAGCGAGCATCGGCGAGTAATTGGCGACCAAATCGACGAGATGAGTGTTGAGTGGCGAGACGAAAGTGACCCAAATCGAAATGAGATGAGTATCGAAAGTGGCGAACGGAGAAGTTTTTTTCGATTTTGGCAAATTGAAGATTAAGAGAACAAATAAGACAAAAGAGAATGAATAGTAGAAGAGAATGCCATAAGGAGTTGTTTATCGTTTTTGATGTCGTGAAAATTTCTTTCAAAAACATTTTCCCCAACCGTTTGTAAATTATGATTATTGATGGCGTAAAAGACATTAAAAAACTAAGTTATTAAATAACAATGTAAAATTACTTAAATCCGCTTCACTAAATAGATATTTAATATTGTTATGTTTATTTTAAGGTTTTTTATATAAAAAAAAAATTATAAATAATATATTAAATATATATTCGGGGTTGAGTCGGATTGATCAATCCAGAAATTTCGGGACCAGACGATCATCCGCGATCTAACGCTAAATTTTGGATTTGGATGATCGCCACGTCTCGCATACAGAATCGACCCAACCTTCTGGGGTTAATTCAGGGTCGGCCAGAGTTGACCTGGACCGATGCTGACCGCTAGCAATGACTGAGGACTTGTTTAACTAGCATTTTCTTTCTCGGGGGTGATCCGTGAGCTTCGTCTCGACAGAAAGAGGTGACGACACTGGACCATTCTTGATTTCGAAAGTGGGGCAAGTAAAACTTTCTTCAAATCGGAGAAGTGAGGGAGTGATTAGTAATTTGATGAGAATTGCTAGTAGAAAGTCTAGAGACGCAGCTCCATTTTCTTTTAAATGCCACCTCCGCAGCCTCTCTCTATAGAGAAACAGAATTCGCCATTTTAATAACTTCGCAAAAGAGGAACTGAGGAAGACGAAGACTCTCTCTCTCTCTCTCTCTCTCTCTCTGCCGTCGTCTGAAGAAGAAGATAATCGAAGAGAGCTCGGAAGGTAAAACCAACATTTTTTTTATTCTTTTGACGACGAATTTGCTCTTCTCCTCTTTCTCTTTGATCCATCTCTCTCTCGGCCGAG
The DNA here is from genome assembly GCA_016097605.1 of Eucalyptus guilfoylei. Classification (NCBI taxonomy): domain Eukaryota; kingdom Viridiplantae; phylum Streptophyta; class Magnoliopsida; order Myrtales; family Myrtaceae; genus Eucalyptus; species Eucalyptus guilfoylei. The sequence continues at coordinate 40,774,808 of CM027866.1, read as the reverse complement.
TTGAGCCGTGGTTTTTTGGGTTTTCGATCATTCGCTTCCCGCTAATTCAACGCGCGCCCGCTCCTAATCTAAATGCCGCCCCCCTCCCGTGAACGATCTCGCGTCGACGCGGAATTCGTGCTTACGCAGGCTTTCTGGGACTGGTGCACGGTCGACATGGGCCGTCGTGAGTTGTTCGCTGCGTTCAATGCGGCCGTCCGGATGAGACTGAAGAATGGGAACGGGATTCGTCAATCGAGTCTCGTCGCCGAAAGGTTTCTGCTCCGTCATTTGGGTCAGCTTCGAAGCGGGTGCGCAATCGGTGCCCTGCAGCTGCACCCAGATGTCGTCTCCGGTGAATGTCCGAAATCTCTCGGCCTGACTGGAAATGTGTCGGGAGGATTCGCCGTGGCTCGTGGGTCGCAAGCAAGTTCTCTCCTTTTGGGGCGGAACATCTGTACCTCGTCTCGCCCGGTTAGAGGAACTACTTCGGATGAATCTCGAGTGGATAGAGAATTTCTTTGTACGGCAATGGGTGGCGGATAAGAAGAAAATGAAAAACCTTCGAGACAAAGGAAGAGAGAGATTGGTGAAGCAGGAAGTTATGGTCAGGTAGCTTACGGCGCCGATAGAGATGCATTGGAAAGGTCGTCGGGCGATAGAGAACCGGGCTCTGGCGGAACGGCTCTAAAGCAACCGCCTACCAGCCAATCTGTTACTGGCTATCTGAAACCTGCATCACCAGAGGAGGTGAAAGTCTGGTCATTATTTGCTACGTCCTCGATTATCTCGCTAACCTTAGGTCCTAAGTTTTTGGACTTCCCATATTATGATCGCGTCGTTGCATCATGCAGACTTCTCGTCTGTGCTTACTCTATGATGAACTTTTGACCATTCATTCGAAGCATCTATCTCTACTTGTTTCTGTTGAGTGCCTGAGTGTTAAGACGTGCATGTAGTACTGCATGGCCTAAGTAAAGAGTCCTCACTAGGCAGACCAAGAAGGACCAACTTAGTTAAAATGAGCCTGTTCACCTATCCCTCGTGTGGGCTTATGGTGCTGCTAAACTAGGTGGTCTTGTGTGACACTGAGATTGAAAGAAAAATGGCTTCATATGTCAGTCTACCTTTGTTTAACGCATACATATGAATGCTTGTGTGTCATTCGGTAGTGCCACAACTCTTTTTCCCTTCTGTGCTATAGATTTCAGTTATTAAAGGTTTTTCTTCCTTAAGTCCAGAGTAATTTGGAAATGACTTGACGTTTTATTTGAATTTTTAGGCCTATGTTGCACCTCTTCTTGCCAGGTCCAATTTGCTGATTACGAGGGATATAGAGTGGGCCAACCTTGTATTCGGCTTTGAGCAGGTTCTTTCTTCAAATCAATCTCTTTTCCCCTTACACCAGCCTTATCTGGCTGGGACCAATTAGAACAGAGTGGTTAGTTGCATGTTATTCACTTAGTAAAGTAAGTAGACTCAATATTATTTGTCAGAAAATTGAGAAGAATACACCAGTTTTCCTCATTTATTGCTTGGACGGTTCATAGACTTTCGCATCCTAGAACAGGATGCCAACATATTAGAAGTGTAAGTTGGTTTTGGCAACAAAGTGTCTGATATTGCTTGATATTTTAGTTGACAAAATGATCGAGATCTGCCATCAGCTCTCTTTTTTACTTTGGTCAAAATCTGCCATCAGTTTGGCAACCTATGAACTGCATTGACTATTAACGATAGGTAACAAGAGACTCTACAATTGGGCAGCCACCAGCTAAGCTTCTCCAGTCAACATTGCGGGACTTCTATATTTTGTAGGCTACTTTTGCAGTGCCTCTGCTTCCATTACTATCGACATGTCTTTACCATCATTATAGTTCACCGAACTATATATAAATTACAAGGATAAAAATAGTCTGGCGATTTGGGCATCGGAATGCTATCTGGTGTGTCATTTTAATCTTCCCTTTTCATAGTTTACTAGTCTAAATAAAGGAAATGGAGCATGGATGCTTTTGTGCTTCTGCATCCTAACACAGATGCATATTATATTGAGATCCTGTCTGATGCTTCTTACTTGGTGAATAGCAATTTCTGCATTACCTCAGCTAATTCTTTGTGATGCTTATTTTTTAGCACTGACTTTTTCTTGATAGTTTTAGTAAATTGTTGGCTGTTTGTCCCTTTATTAGTTTGAAATTGCACTTTTGAACTATGTTAACATTATGAGGAGACAAACTACATCTCTTATAACCAACATAAGTTCATCGCCATGGGCAAAGATTTGAGAGATTGTGATGGATAGTTCCCCTTATTATTAGTGGATGATTGGCCATATTCTGGTGATTGAAGCTTTTAACCAATTTGTCTCGTGCTTGGCCATTGTTATGTAGATGGGCACCGTCTATGTGCTTGTCTTCTTTGCTATGTCCATATTTTGCCTGTGGATTTGGGTGACAAGTTTGCTATTGTACTTTCATGGTGAGGTTGTTGTTGCCTTGTCGGGTCTCGGCACTTTCGTCGTTACTGTCAAAGTTTGGCTTTGTGTCCTTAATCTTCGTTGGGTTGTCCAAACTGCAGGAGAATCGATATGCAATTGTGGATGTTTGTTACCCTCAGTCGGTGAGTGGCCATCTCATTGGGAGTCATAATTATTTACTTAAGTCGTTTATGGAACTTTAACAAGATTTTGTTCGTTTTAATTGGCTTTAGCCTGTAGGTTTTATACGCGAACAAAGCAACTTCCTTGCCAGACAGGTACATACATTATCCACTCAGTAGAAAAGCCTTTTCACCCTTTGGAAGAGTTGATCGGACATAGTACTTCCCACCTGACATACAAAACACTTAGTTTCGCTCTCATGTTGAACTTTTGCAATGTATAGTTCCTAAATTTCAAACGTCAAGCCATGACTTTTCTTGTATTTTTGCAACTAATGTCCTAATGAATTTGAGATTGAGCTTGTTAAAGGCCCAAGGATGCGTGAAACGGCCAATATATTGTTGGGTAATCTTTTATTTACCATTTCTAGAGAGAGTGAATGATCGACAATTTGGATGTTTCATTGCCAATTCCCAAAGCCCATTAATAAATGCAAGAACAATCAAAGGAGCATGGATTAGCTTTGGTGAGCTCAAGCTGGACCACCACTAGGCCAACTCCTTGTTCCCAAAAAGTTCTGCTTTGTCCGTATCAGTCGCATGTTGACAAATTGGAGTAGGTGGAAGTTTTGGAGTCTGGTCATGCACAAATATATGTAGGGGATTATCAGCATATATTGAGGATGTTCCTTATTATGACAAGCATCCTGTTGGTTGTCATGCTTGTTAATTTGATATGATGTGGCAGATCATGGTCTTGTAATTGCTGTACTCATAGTGCCGCCAGATCATAAGTTGGACTTTGTATGGTTTAATGAATTCTAATCCCTAAAACAGCTCAATTTGACCAAGGCCTAGTAACTTCAGTACCATGGAACACTCTACACCTATTTCAGTATGACCTCTGCAACCTCATACCAGGGTATCATCTCTTGCACCCTGCATTTTGGTGGTTCAGCAACAGTGTGGTTATCCTAGAAGGTTCAACATGTTCTGGTTGTGCTACTAATGGATTTTCAACCCAAGGCTGTTCCTGTTGAACTTGCATTTGATTGTAGCAACCAGCAAATTAGGATTGTTGGGCCTGGAACTGCTATAACGCTTAGCCTTGTTTGCTTTTGCGATCTTTCATACTCAACTATCAGCAGCTCAACTGGACTAACATTTGTCATGCTTTTTATCAGTTGCTTCGCACAAGCGCCCTTTGTTGCATACATAACTGATGCCATGGGCAAAGAGCTCTTCAGGGTAGGTTTCATCCTTTATAAACTACAAAAATCATACCAGTCTGCTTGTTATATAGTTCTCATATCATAAGTTGCAGATGTTTGACAACTTGTGCTCATCATGCTCAGGTCCGCCGGCCTTTCTGGTGGATTACCAGCTCCATTTATGCAGAGGTTAATGGTAAGGTATATCAGTCACAGAGGTTTTTGTTAAGTATTTCAGAGCTTGTGCCATAATTATTGTGTTTCCTGAAACATGCATAAATTCAAATTTCTAGGAAGTTGGTGTGGTTCTGACGATGGCATCTATGGAGGAGGGTTTATGATTTGTATCTAGGGTAAGATTAACTGCTCCTTTTATGTGGTTCGTTTTCTTATAAATTGCAAGGCATATCTCCTTCCATGATCTTTGTCAATCCGTACTATCTAACTTTGGGAAGAAATGGCTTGTCCTATCATGGACCTTCATATTCTTCAGACAAACTTCTTTAGTGGCGGTGTCAGTGCCTGTGTTCAGAAAGAAAAATTTGTATTCTGGAATTTTAGAGAAAAATTATCTGTCTTGCCCCCAAAGTCCATGTTGCTTAGCCTCTATGTTCTCAGCTGGAGGCAGACCAGGGGGAGTTGGCAGGTTTGTCACCCCCCATGACTAGGTGCTTGGTTGAATTTTAATAAATTTTACAATTTAAAAGGTTTTTTTTGCCTTGCCTCCCTTAACGTCTGCCATTTGGTCGCGACAATGTGTTAATAGGAGGCGTACTTGTAGTTCAGTTTGGTCAAGAATTTTTTGAACCAAACTAATCGTTTAGAAAAGTCTGAATGAAAACCCAAACCATATCCATAAAGTCACATCCCAAACCAAACCAGTACCTTCTGTTTTCATTAAGGTCCAGTTTCAAATATTTAAACATGAATTTCACTATGACCATGAGATTTAACATTCATCATAAACTATTGAAAAGATAAGATACATTATATTAGACCATCAAACTGAATTAATCATCTATAATCCATATACAACGAAAACATAGTGTTTATATGATCAGAAAATGATACAAATGGTCCTGAACTTTAGCTCAATGTGCAATTTCATCCCTAAATTTTAAATTTGTTGAACATAATCCTTGAACTTCTGGTATTTGTTTGATGTAGTTTCAAACTTTATGAAAATGTTCAATATTATTCTTCTATTAATTCAAGTTCAAGGACAACATTGAATATTTTCTTATAGCTTAAGGGATCATATTGAACAAATGAAAATTCGAGGACGATGTTACACATTGGAATAAAGTTCAGGAAGCTACGTGTCAACAATTAAAATTTCAGACGGCATTGCACATTAAGCCAAAATTTAGAGACCGTTGGTGTCATTATCCCCAGTATGATTAAAGCTTAAGATAACAACACAAGGTCGACCTGCATAGAAAAAGAAATGTTATTAAATTCAAAAAAGTATATTAAAATGTTGTTTCTGATGTGAAAGCAAAATGGCTTTGCATGAGAATCACTTACATGGAAAAAAAAATCAAGATGCCATCAAATTATCCTTTGCAAAGATGTCAAACAAAATCTAAATCAATTTGTTGATTTCCTATTTTGCGGTTTAATATCAAGCCCATAAACCATTAAGCCGAAGGTGTTGGTTTGGTCCAGTTTTATTTAATAATTTCCAGTTATTTTTTATGACCCCCAGTTATATGGACTTTGAAGGCCTCAAGGCTTCTTAAGGCTTTCAGTTCTCATCTGGTCATATAGTTCAGTGTCGTTACACATGCACTTGGCTTCGCTTGCATTCTTTTTGTCTTGTTATACAAGGTAGCATAGGTATCCCTTCTACCAGTTGGTTCTCTTATAAATTATCTATGGCAATAACTCTTATCACTCATATATCGTATGCCTTGGCCTATTGCTAGAGTTCACTTTAAAGGGAGACATCTTCATGTTTGCTATGTGCTATCTTAACTTTGGAGTTTATCATAATTCTGCGTAGGAACAAGCAATTTGCAGTGGTGGAAAATCCTGGCTTTTGGAATTGGACATTTACTTTGAAGGACATAGATGGGCAAGTATTGGCTCAAGTAGATCGTGATTGGAGGGTTTCGGTTTCGAGGTTCTTTTTTTCTTTTCCATTCAGTTCTGAACATTAAGCTGTTGATCTTTTGGACTTGACATCTCTTTCTTTTTCGCAATCAATAAACGGTTACCTATACTAATGCCTGGATGTACATTTTAGTCTATAACTTTTCTGTGTAATTTATAACCTTTAACTTTTGTGCCGTTATAGGACAACTGTCAGACTTCCCTTAGTAAATAGATTGAAGCAGACTCGGCACTTCACCTTAGGGAAGTCCTTTGTAGCAAAAAACCTCCCTCTAGATTCATGCTTAGAAGGGATGCTATGTTTGCAACAAGAGAGAGGCAGAGAGAGAGAGAAGGTTTCGCTACTGGAAAACATTTAATGGTCTTTTTTTCATAAAAATCCAGAATGTAAGTGTAATTAACCCAATGTCAAAATATTTTTTTTAAGGAAACAAAGGCCTTCAGACATACTTTGTTATGAGGCTTGTTGTCCTTAGTCTATCTGTGGTTTCTTCAATTGCGTCAAAAATACTCTTGTTAGTGGGTAGCTCTGCTCTTGCGGTGGTGTATGGGTAGTAATTGATGTGGTGTCGACATGCTTTCAAAGATCCATTAACCTCTCAAATAAGATGCTTAGGCAATGTAATTATTGCATATATGGAAGCAATGTTGGTGAGACATTTTGTGGAAGAAAAAGTAGTGGTTTGGTGCAATCAATTACTGTCAGTGCAGTAGGATCAAAGTATTTATAAATAATACATCCCACTAAGAATATGATTGATGCTTTCCTGGGTATCAATGCCTCGTCCCTTGAACTCCCTCTTCTTTTAGTTGGCAGGAGTGGTGATAAGTAGCAAATAATAGCTTCTGATTTTGACTATAATCAGTAGAAGAGAAGTGCGAGCATCTTTCTTTTTCAGAACATAAAGCTTTTATGTGGCTTTGTGTATTGAACTTTAGCTGATTTGTTTGTCCATTGTCTACTGCACCCTTCTAGTTATCTGTGTTGTAAAGGAAGTTGGAAAGAAGACAGTGCTTCTTCCAATTTTTGCTGAAAATTCTGGGTTTTGGGGCCTTGCCTTCCTGAGTGTTGAGCTCTGTCATGCTTGTAGTTTTACCCATATATTTGAGCATTGCCATGGATTTTCTGTGATATGGACCTTTAATTTTTTGTCTGAAGGTCTCTTTCTATAGTTAAATTTCGGTCGAAATGTTAGAAATATAAGATCAATATAATTTGGTCCTGCAACAACTGTCAGCATACTCTCACTGGTAGACATTTTATGGAAAATTTCATGTGGATGTTCCCGTTTTGTGGGTGAAAGTGAGCAAAATCTGGTAACTTCACCCGAATCATGACTTCGGAAACATACAATGCTTACCTCAAAACACATTAGATGTAGCTCATGAGTGCATGCCACTAACAAATTTTTTCTAAATTTAGTGACCCTACTGGCTGCAAAGATCAGATTGATTCACGTAATCTGGGTGGCAATTTATGACTGATGCGTTTTGTATTTCCATTATTGACAATTTTATGCATTTACACTTTCCAGATATTTACTGATGCTGGTCAGTATGTCATCCGCTTTGGAAGTTCTGATCCTATCTCTAAGACTGGCCCAGCTAGTGTGGTAAAAGATCACTCACCAGATCAATGGAACGTAAGGCATCATTTGTGCTTGTATCTTTCCTGATCTTCATCTACTTCTTTCTGGCAGGTAGAGGAGTTGGAAGTTGCTCGGCCTTTGACCCTCTCAGAAAGAGCCGTGGCAGTTGCTCTTGCTATTTCACTGGATAATGATTATTTCTCGAGGCATGGTGGATGGTATTTGCTCTTCCCATACACTCTTCCACTTTATGCGAGGGACCCTCGTGACTCTTCATGCATATCATACATCTAATACAATTTTTCCCATTGTCAGGGCAATTCCTTTTGTTGTTGTTGGCGAGTAAATTAGTGTCCGCACTGAAGCCCACATTACATAACTTTTTTCTGCGTGACGATGCAACTCGTAAGCTCTTGGAGTAATGCATATGCTTAGTCAATGGGCGAGCTAAGCTAAGAGAGAACAAAGAATGAGTCTCATGTTTGATGTTAAACAGATGCGATCATGTGCGAGAACAGTTTGAAGGAGGTTCGTGCAACCGAAAGCGAAGGCACTGGAGAAAAATGTGCAAAGAGGGATAGAGATGGATGGGAGCAGCGAACAAGCTCTCAAATCTGAAATTGTGGGCAGCGAACGTGACTGTTACTGTTTTGATACCGATGCGGGCTCATAAAGTAAAATTAAAGCTCCAATTGTTTTGTGAAAAATTTAACATTTTTCATAAATGTTCTTCAAGAAGTCATTTTCCAGGGAAAAGATTATTTTCTGGTGCTTGACTGAAATATGATAATGAACTGAAAATTATTTTTTTTGTCGTTTGGAAAGAAAATTTTGATTTGATTTTACTAATTAAGTAAACATACATTATTTAGGTGCTATTGGCTTTTGCATTTGCAAATAGGGAATCAGGCATGGCCATTGAGGTCCTAGGCCCTCCATCGAGATCGGGCCCATGACCATGGGACCGGGTCTTTGCACCCAAGCTTGGGTCCATCAAGGCTGAGTTCGGGACCCCGGTGCGGTGCCTAGGCTCAGGTCTATCAAGGCCAGCCCCTAGCCTTGGTGCCCTAATCGAGCCCGGATCCTAGCACAAGCGCGGGGTCTTGAGATTTGGCGTTGGGGACGCAGGCAGGGGTGGCTGGCCTGGCCTCGATGTATTCAAGTATGGGCATTGGAGACCCAAGTGTAGGTGTTAAGAACCCGGTTATGGGCATTCATTGGACTTCTCGTGTTCAAGCCGCAAAGTTTCTGATCCAAGCGTGTATATTTATATAACCATATTTTGAAAATAATGTATAAGTTTTTAAGAGGTAATCATTTTCCTAAAATTTTATATATAAGATTTTTGTTGACCCATTTTCTTAAGCAATTCAAACATCTGAAAATGAAAAAATGTCCTTTTAGAAAATATTATTTGCAACATAAACGTTTCTTAAGCAATTCAAACATCTGAAAATGAGAAAAATGTCCTTTTGAAAAATATTCTTTGCAACATAAACGGAACCTAAGAAGCTCTAAAATCTAGGTCCATGTCATATTACAAGTAAACTGTGTTCATATTCGACTCTATGAGACATTTTCTTAAGCCTGTTCTAGGTTTTGGTTTTAAGATTTCGATTGTTTCATGGAAAAATTTGGCGTTGGAGCATTGAAAAATGAGTGGTCAAAAAGAAAATTTTCCAGTCGAACAGAAAATTCTCTTCTGAAAGATGCGTCTTATTTTTCGTTTTTCACGATCACATATTTTCGGGCATTTCAACAATGCATTTTGTCTCATTGTCTTTTTATATGAGCATGAAGAGTATAAGACAACTTTCGAATAGAGAGAATTGTTGATTGATGGATTCCGCCAGATTCACCCACGGAAACCTTATTACGGATTCTCCTTCCTTTAAATGGTGGTAGGATCTGAGGCGGCTTTTGTTGCTCTTGCTGTTGACTGTGACTCCACGAACCACATTAATCTGGTCAGACACAAAGCTGGGGGCAAGCCGACCGGTTGGAAAGGCTTCGGTGGCTTTGGCGAAGGAGGACAAGCATCTAAAGTTTAAGGGAGAATAGTGCTAAGGGTTGGGAAAAAGGGGAGAAGCGCTTGAAGGAGAGACGTTGCTGGGGTGGAGAGGATTTGACCGGCAAGAAACTCTTGGGTTTGGGATTAAGATGGGAATTTACAATTTCGGGGTAGGGGATTTGGGTAGAGTTGAGAGAGAGAGAGAGAGAGAGATGGAGGGGTAAAGGTGATGAGATGACTATACATATGATGACATGATTAAGGAAAACTACTTTGAAAATTCGAACACTGGAAATATCTTACGACCAATATAGAAAAAAGAAGTATCTTACTATTCATTTTTAGGTTTTAACCAGACATCTAAAAAATATGATCATCCTCCTGAAAAACGACTTAAAAACATTTTTCAGAAATATCATATTTTTGCAAAAACGGAACCTAAATTCTAAATGGATGTACAACTTAGACGAAATAAATGGAGCCTGAATTTCAAATGGATGTACAACTTAGACGCAAAGATAACCATGAGACATCACTTTCACATTGCTCACGCCTTAAGCAGAACAACTAGAAGATCAACGCTCTGTTATGGAAGGAGACAGCGTTCCACCGTGACGACAGCCCCGGCGGCAGCTCCAGAGAAAAAAAAAAAGGTGTAACAAAAAGGAGATAGGCTTGCTCGCCCACTAGGATTTGAGACCACATAAGCATGTGTTTTCTGCTTTATGTTAAAAAGAAAATTAGTACGCAAGAGAAGGAAAGAAATTATCCCCATCTACCTGCTTTATTCACTGCCAAAATCTGTGTACCACTCCTCCAAGGAGAACAATAAAACTCTGTTGAAAATTATGATATTGCTTTCAAGAAAATGCCCGCAGCCCTTTAAGTACCTATGATCCACTTTTCTCTGTTTCACCATTGAATCGAACTGCATTCATAACAGCTTTAGATGGCGGCCTATTAATCTTCTCAAGTAACCTACTATATACTAATTTTACAGGTATGCAAGCTACTGTGGTTGGTCCCGATGAATTCGGCTTAATTATTCCAACAATGTCAGAGTCGAAGCTATCGTGTATGGACTTGTTACCTAGATTTGGCTCAAGAGCAATCGAAGATAGTGTTCTTATTTTCTGGCTAGATGACAAGCCTGCTCTCTTGGAAGATTTTCCGGAAAGCTTCTTATCAGACTGAGGTGGAGGAGTCTGAGGGAAGGCCTTCCTCACAAGGACACCTTTGCGACTGAAATTTCCTGCACTTACATTCTTCTGTGATCTTCCTTCCTGACCAAAAAGGAGACTCTCCCCATCTTCACAACCATCAAATGCTGATGATCGATGAGGACGTGGGATTCGAAAATTAGCTGTCCTCCTAGCGGTCTTCCATGCTGATGGAACTGTCGTTATGGTATTATAGTCAATTGTTCCATCATCATCGTCATAATTTGCTGGTAAAAGATGCTCAGTTGAACCATCTTCTATTGCTTCTATTTGGATCGAGTGTCCAATAATTGAGTTGCCATTTAACTTGCTTGTCATGGAAATGATTGGCACCCGTCCTTTTTGGTAGGTGACATGGACTTTTAAATCCACTTCTACCAACATGCCTTTACCATTCCCAGCAAAATGATGTTGCCCAACCAAGAGAGGATTATAGCGTTCTCCGCAATTCACATCTTCAAAACCAACCGTGCCCCAATTGCGGAAACCTCGATCTCTAGATGCAGCTCTAGGGGTCAATATATATTCATGATCCAAACCAAACATCTCAGTCTCAAGATCCTTCTCTTCATCATCAACGTCATCAAAAGTGAAGTCATAATTTCTATATTCACCAGATCTCCATATGGGTGCCCTTCGCCTAGAACTGACTCTCCTTCCATCAGAAGGTGTTCCCTCTGTAGCATCCAAATGCCTCTTAGCAACATTGCGAATATTCCTCTTTCCTTTCAATTGCCATTTGGACACAGCTTCATTAGCAGAGACAGTATCTCGAGGAAACAAATGAGAAATATCTCCAGAAAGAGCCGAGTCTTCAGGCTCCTCACTGCTCATGCTATCATGCTGTATTCGTGCCTCATGCATTCCAAAGGACCCCGCTCCGCTTCTGCAAAAATAGCACCATGTCGTTAGCCCATGAAAAACAACTGATAAAAAAAATTAAAAAATAACTGCCAATAAACATCCAAATACGAGGGCTGAATGATTATTACCATCTAAGTAATGCAGCCTCAGGCCCTTACTTATTTTTTTAAAAAAAACACAGGAGAAGAAGAAGAAGAAGCACTCGAAGACTCCAAAGGCACTCTTGCAAAATTGTCTGGCATGGTCCAGCATTTCATACACTTAATCTAAATTGACAAAAATTGCAACCATAATAGACACAGGAACAGTAATCTGAAACAAGAGTCACCTGAAAAGGAAGTTGTCTCTTCATCAGCATCCTCTTCAGTTTCTGAAGAATCTGACTCTGAATCAGATAAATCAGATTCCGTAGAACCCGTATCAGAAGATTCAGAGATCCCAGAGGTACCCTGTGCCATCAGATTAGCATCACGGCTACCTTCCCGCAAAACAGAAGGCAAAGTCTCCATTCTGCCACGGGAGTTTCTTTATCATCCAGAGAATCAGAAAGGCCCGAGGGAAAGTACATACATTTGCTCCTTTTTGCTCGGAAAATACCCACCTCCTCAGATTCTGAAAAGGAAGTAAAAATAACTTCATAGTTAAGCAGGTGAATCCCGAGATGCGAGCTTTCAATCTCTCAATTCATGTTGAAAGAGCACGATGCAAAACAACTGTTTCGAAAAATATACAAAATTTGAAATCATCATATAATGCTTCTTCCTTCCCAAGAATGTCACCATTTCCAATGCTAAGATCATCACCTGACTGAGCATGGGCATCACGACTCGTCTTAGGTTTCCATGGCATTGAATGCTTACGCTTTGAGGGGGCAATCTTCAGGCCGAAATCTTGCAAGCCTCTCATCCTGGGTACACCTTCTGGAAGACCATCGTCCTGCCTAAGCTCCTCTCCATCCTTGGCTTCTTGAAATAATGAAGAACCACTCATGAAGTTGTCTTTAGCCAGAGCTCCCAATCTCCGGGTAAAATGAGGTGACACGGGATTTTCAAGTTCATCATTGCCATTTTCCAGGATTTCTGAAGATGCGATTAAACCCTTTTTGGCAGCGGTGGGTGAATTACCTCCCACAAACTTAGACTCAATCTCGAATTTCCCTTGCTTCCTCAGCATTTCCTTCTCAAGTTCAAGCGCATGGAGGATGGCATCTTCTCTGCGAGCATATTTCTCTCTTTTCTTCATCGGCATGCCCTGCGAGGATTCTGCCCTCTCGATGCACTCATCAAATTCACCACACCTGAAAGCTTTCACCCGCTTAGATTTCTCCAGATTGTACCAATCCCTAACAATCATAGAAGAGCCACATAACCACTGAGAGAAGAAAAATAGGAGAACAGCAACCATATTGAAGTACAATACAACATTTAGAAATAGAGATATAGAGAGCAAGAGAACCTTCATTAAAATATTTTCTCAGAGGAAAAAGCAACTAACATGGAATTTGATCTGCAAAGCTCAGTGACAAATCTAAACTTAAACTCATCAGCATCAAAATCTTAAAAGCAGGAGAAACATGCGTGCCCTCGAGTGTCTACAGCCTCGAGCAGATAAAACATGAATAGGATGAACCAGCATGAAGAGAGATACAGAACAGACAAAGCAGAATTAGAAAAGCGCAGCCTTTAAGTACATCACACAGGCTTCACTAAGAGGACTTTTTGTTATCTGTGACCCAAAGAAGGAGATGCGCCGAATTTCACCAAAAGTCAATCAACATAACCACAAATGACGCTCGACAGCAATTCCAGGAGTCATACATTAGCACTTGGAGTTATAAACACCCAAAAAATGACATCCACACGCCACTAGCTGAAATTGTAAGTGCTGATAAATTGTTCTCGAGAAACAATTAATTCGATGGATAATTTCACCGTCAGGAATCAGCGTGCTAATCTTAAGAGATGATATTTTACGCTTTTTCTTCCACATTTCAGCCTATAAGAAGTAAGTTCCCGAATCAGAACGGCGGAAATCATGTAAACAAGTCGATCACCTTATGATAACACGTCCGAGAATGAAAATTCGAATGAGGAGGCAACAATCAGAGGGCGGGGAATGGGGAACTTACACACTGGCGTCTTCTCTTCCGAGGAGCTTGACGGGAGTGCCGGCGCGGGGCGACGTGAGATGAGCGGTGGAGAGCTCGTCGGGGCCGAGTATCTTGCCAGGCCACCAGGAGCCGTTCCTACGACGGACCCACACGATGGATCCCACTCCCAATCCGACTCCGCAATCCCCCGATCCCCCCGAACTCTCCATCTTCCCCGATTGGGAGATCCGAAAAAGCCCCCGAGGAACAGAGCAAATTCCGGACGGCAATACCAACGCGACAACGCTCGAACCACACGCACCTCTCTCTCTCTCTGTGATAGTCACGGGGAAGCAGATGACAGATCTGGGGATGGGGATGGATTTTCAGGAGAGAGGGCTCAACCGCCGGAGGAGGAGGAGAGGAGAAGCGTCGACATGTCTGGAAGAACGGATTAGCGCGATCGAAGAAATTAGGGCTAGGGTTCCCCCATCCCTCTCGGATTTGGGGATTTTTCGTATCTTTCCCTCCCCTTGTTTTTTGCCCTTTCTGTTTTGGTTTTTCCTTTTTCTTTTTTTGTCCCTTTTCTTTTCTTCTTTCTTATTTATTATAATTTTTACGATTTGAAGTCGAGGACGACCCGGCCCTTCCCTTCATAGCATCTTCCTTTCCGGTTCTCCTTTTTTCTTTTAATTTTTAAATCGATTTAATTTAATTTTCCTACCGATAAGCATTCCAATTTGTTCTCACGTCATCTCGAAAGAGTCGTATCTATCCAAAACGTAAAATTATGATTCCTAAGATTTCCAGTTTTGAGAGAGAGACAGAAACAGAGAGAGGATCTTTTGGCCCAAACGGTCGCCACTCTCTCTAATTCTATTATCGATTCCTTTTCTTTCTTTCTTTTTCTTTTTGATAATGGAGTTCTGCAATTTCTTTTTGTATTGTTGTCGCATAGAAGGAAAGATGACAAAAAATCACATCAATGCGACCCGCTTCTCGGACACCTCGATCGAATTAAGGAAAGGCCTTTATAACATAAAGCTCCTGGGCCTTCCGAAACGACACTTTCTGATCCGTGTTGAGGTTTTATTATTATTGTTCATGTCACATCCCAAATACCTCTCGACATACACGACGACTGCTGTCTAATCCATTCCGTCCACTCACTCACCTCAAACCATCAAATTGAGCCGGTCGTATCCGAATCGTAACGTCTCCGGTTTCCTCTACCTTATCATGCAGAGAGCATAAATTGAACCCCAACCCTCTTGCTCGTCGGAATCATGAGCTAAGCAGACACGATCGCCGAACCGAGATGCGATATCTGAGAGGGTTAGTAAGATGTACTTCCATCTGCCGATCACGGACGTAACTTGAAACGGGATCCCTTGTAAGAATAATTATGAAACATGCTAAAAGATTTACAATGAATACATATATAACGCGTTATGATTACCTGAACATCGTTAAAATAGGCCCAAAAAATTTCAGCTGCTTCTCTAATAATCCCATAAAGATAGTTTCCCTAAATACACTTTCCTAAACACTTGCTCGTCTATGGATATCACCTCGAAGGAATCTCCGATGGTTGTCCACTAAGTGAATGGTTCGATGAATTCGAGGGAAGCGATCCATTGTCCTGTGAGGACGTGCCTCCCCAATCCACTTTGCTTCGACTTCAGATGGCTCGACCACGTGAACCGCACCATCACTCATGCCGAGTGCAATCTGATTTGCCTCTGATGGATGAGCAGCAATAACTAATGGATAGGTAGAAGCACCGCTGCAAACCCAAAAAACAAAAAAAAAATCCAGATGAGCTCAGTCCTACCTACTGCTTATTAATACTTCATCGAAGCAAATCTCCTACACTTACCCGACAGAAACACCACTCATGTATGCAGAAGGGGCAATTCGACACCTCAATCTTAAGCTGTCCGCATCAAAAACTCCAATAGCGCCATCACAAAATGCAGTGTACACCAGCAAACCGTCACAGGAATATGCTTTTCGAAATGGGAGCACTGAGATTTTCTTTTGGAGACCACTGTAGGAAGGGATAAGCAAGAGAAAAAATTACTAAAGTTGGTGGAAATCATGTCACATAATTAGACTACAGTAAATCTTAATCTCTTTCAAAACAAAAAAATCTTAAGGGTTTATTCTCTGCGTATATCTGAAACTTAAGAATTTTCTACAACGTACCATACCAGAAGATCGTACCATTCTCTACAGTGTCGAAGAGGGCCGTGGACTTCTCAGTTTGCCATACATATACTTGTTATAGACAAAAAGTGAGCTTATCCAGCAGTCCTCCATTTTGCATATCATCAATGATGGACCCAACCATCCTAACCAAATCGATGATCAAGGAGTTCATTTTACATTTTTATTCTTGGTTCATATTCTCCTATTTAGCTTTCATATCTCATCAGTCATCCATTCACAGTTTTCTGCCTTTCTCAAAAAAAATTTCCCACCCACAGTGAACTCGGGGCAAAGGGATGCAAATTCGCTAGGACCAATTAAATACTCCTGACTACTCATGACCACCATTTAGTATTCAATAGCCCGTAATATCCATTTCAAAAATTCACATTAGTCCAAACATGTAAGAATCCAGTTAAGATCAAGAACTTACCGATCGTGAACAATCAAGCTTGCTGTCATAAACAGCTATTATGTTTTCATGGACAACCAGCAGATGTAATTGATCATTATGAAACTGGACTTTCGTATCTCCAACAAGTGGGGATTGATGACCAGGGGATGCTTGTAGGGGCCTACTTTTCTTCTTTTCCCATCCATCAATGCTCCACAGACATAACTGCAGGAGCAATCACATAAAAATGGTTTTAACATGTGACTGGAACTCATATTAGCTATCAATTGATTATGAAAGGGTATTGATGGATGCATGACCTTGTTGCATGCAAATGAAGATGAAACATACAAAATTCAGTTCCATAAAGTACACGGAAGTATAGAAAGATCCACAAAGAATCCTTTCTAAGTTAGGGAAGAAATATGATGCTTCGGTACCCTGAATAGGGACATCAGCACCAAAAACATCTTTATAAAGCGAAACTCTACCAATCTTTAATAAGGTTTCCCTGAGATTGATTAGCCTGTTACCTGTGCATCAGCTCCTGAAGAGACCAGTGCATTCAAATTTTGAGAGAATGCAAGCCCTGTTATCCGATTCTGATGTCCCTTGAGTTTGGTTTTGACCTGCCATCAGTAGAAAACATGAATAATTTCTTTCTGTAACCAGCTCCCAGGAGTAAAAGGTCAACATCGTGAATTCCACTCTAAAATTCCGATCAGGATTTTCAATAACTGATGCATAAAAAACCTAGTCTCCTCCCTCAACTTTAGGGTAACCCCACCTTACGTAACTGTAATATCCCAATACATTAAAGGCAAATGAAAAAAGACATGAAAATCTCAGTACTGCTGGACAGCTGCAAGATGAACTCAATAAACATCTACATCATCTTCCTTGCATTCATCTGTATTATTCATAAGAAGAAGACAGAAAGTAATGTTGCAAAAAAGTTGTAAGAGAGAGGCAATTGCCAGTGAAACTGACCTCATCTACCCTGACATTGTAGATTTGGATGGTGGAATCCTCCATGCCTATTGCAATTATATTATTATCTTGTGGATGAAATGCCAAAAAGGTGGCTGCAGGAGGAGGTGGCATAAATGTTGTCATAACCTGAGAAGCAGCCAGAAAAATGTGTTGTAAGGACTTAATGATCCATTACACCTAACGATAAGAAAAACTAATGAACTAAGGATTGTGCAAAAGAACAAAGTTACGAAACATTAATTGAAAACAGAAGCCAAATATCAATTAACAAACCTTAAATGTCATCATGTTGAACAAAGAAATCTTCCCACCAGACGCAGACATTACGTAAGAATCATTTTTAGATAAAGCAATGCACGCAGCAGAATCTTCTGCTGGTTTACCGTCACTAATGTCATTTGTCATGAGAGTCCCACTGGGAGGCTGCCATAGCTGTGGTATGACATGGGCAGTAGCCTGAAAGGTTTTAAAGGCGAGCAGGTGATATAAAATCAGAGAAGCATAAACAAGACGTCAGATGGTATAGAGAACCGCACATGGCTAAGAGAAGCCAACCTTCCCAGAAGGATTCCTTTCGCTACGCTGCCATTTCCAAAGCTTATGAACAGCATTGGAGCCAAGAGCCAGCAGAGCTAGACCAGAGTTGGTGTAGATAAGGCGTACGACCTGGTATTTATGCAGTTATGGTGAAAGCAAAAGAGCACAACTCCCTTGTATCAGTAAAGATATCCCCAATATGAAGTAACAATTCTACCATTATTAAGAGAGAAGTATGGCTAATTTATCTTAAATGCTGTACCCAACTATAAGTTTCTGGTCTTGTAGTTGATGTAAAGCGAAAGTATTGAAAAGATTTTCCCAGCATAAATAAAACATCCTAATGTCCTGAGGGCGATGTTTCTTGTGCCATAGAACTAAAGGTGCCTTTTAATTTGTATCTTAATTAAAAGAAATAAGTTCCTACCTCATACCTTCATTGACCAACATGTGATCAGATCCATTACGCAAATTGATGAATTACATAGAATCTAAAGCCACTGACACATTCCACGGACACTCCTACCTATTTGAAGCTAAGAAGAGCAAGACTTTATCTATAATTACAGCCCAAAACCATTTTACCTTTCCGTGGTTACTGAGTCAGGCAATCGCGCAGCTTTCAATTGAGATGGATCTACTACATCTGGAATTTTCCAACTTTTGATCTTGTCGACATCATCAGAAATTCGAGTTTCACGTCAACGAGCCTGCTGCTATCCATTGTTCCCTGTAGTGTTACATGTGGAAATCAGAATCAATAACCCTATTCTATTGAATCTATAAGAAAATGCAAGACTTACCATATTGTTGATAGATACAACAGGCAGGGTTCTGTCAGGTCGTTCAGGAGTTGAAGCCATTGCAGCAGAGACACCACCCGCAGGACCAAGAGTATTTATAACCAAGGACTGCAAAAGGTCCAGAGAGAAAGACTTCAAATGAAAAATCATAATAAGAAACAAAAATTCTTCTCAAATTTGCAGCTATGTGATGATGTTATGAATCAATCAGGTACATCTAATGGTCACCGATCTCAACTATTCTTGTTCAAGTTACACAAACCATTCTGATTGATGTTAACTCCTTAATTCAACCAGCTTTGTAAACAAGAGACTGACAAAAATCATCTCTGAGATTTTGTAACACTACGATGATAACATTATCATATTAAGGAAAGCAAGAATATCTGTCCTGAGATAACAAAGCAGCATCTGGAAGAGTCGTTGATAAACCTATGATACGACTGTCATGCCAAAAATATACAGAAAATATGTTACTCAGAGCATAAACAACTTGTTAAGGGATTAAAGCAGCTTTCCAGCCACGCCTTCAATTACCAACGCATTAGTTCCATTTTACTAGATAATTGCACCAACATTTGACACAGAGGAAAGGGGGAGGGAAATAGAGCTACCTTAGAATTATCAGGAGGGGCTCGATTTTCTCAAAAGCCCTGGTCTCAACCATCCTTATCAAGCGGATACCATCTGTATTAGCCAAAACTTTGATGCCATTTTCACTTGTTGTGACAGCTAACAAAGAACCCTCCTTATTAAATCTAAGTCTTGGGCTAGCCTGCAATGAAAAAAAGAACTGATTCCTAATTCTAGTTATGGTATCAATTTGCATATCAATATGAAAGGAGGAAAAAACTAACAGGCAACCCGCCATCTGCATCAACAGCCGTCAACATGTTGGGATTATCCATATCCCAGAATTTAATTTGAAATTCATCTCCAGCAGCTAGGAAACGATTCCTCGTTGTGTCAAACTGGACAACACCTAATGATCGCTTCCTGAAACCTGTATATGTCCTCTTGATAGCACCCTCGGTCTCATTCCACTCAACCAAATGGGATTCACCCTCTTTACTGGTTCCACATGAAAACAGCCTGCAAGACGGACATCCAAATTTCATACCTTTTTATGATCAACTAAAGCAGCAAGTTCACCTATCACTTCTGACATGTGACCCAAAAAAACAGTTACTACTTTTTCTTTTTTCTTTTTTTGTGAAAAAAGCAATACGATCACTGTGAATGCAAGTGCTTGCCAAGCCAAATATACCAATGCTTCTAGTGTGTCAGCATATTGCCTCAAGAGAAGCCCAGTACAATGAAAATGATAAGTGTTTGAACAGCAGCTACTTCTAGGTCAAACTTGGCTGTAAGAGACCAAAAGCATGCAGTAAGATCCCCCCATCAACAACATCTAAGGGATTAACATAGAAATCAAATCCAAGGACTAAGTTGAGAAAACTTCTTCTATGGGCTTCATCCAGGATCAGAGACCGAGAGAAACAATGTACTGGCATGGCAATTCCCCATGAGCCAAAGGTGTTCCAAAAATGTGTTCCAGCCTTTCATGAAGAAACAGCTAGCCAACCAGTGTTTCTGAGGCAACATGCTACCTTGTTCCATCCGCACTATAAGCCATCATGGTGCACCACCGACCAGGAGCATCATAGTCCACTCTAGATCCCAGGCAATCATACAGCCAAGCTTTTATCTTCCCATCAATGGCAGTGGAGAAAATAAACTGCAATAATGAAAAAGTAAGTTATATAGACAGACTCCGGGAAACTGCTATCAAATCTAAATCGGAGAAACTGGTAATACAGTCTGAAATGATAAGAGTGTAAGCCAAGAAAGCAGAAAGCGGCTAACTGCTCTCAAAGCAGATGAACCTGAATATTTTCCTTGTAATGTGGGCAGACTGAATATACTGGAGCTTCATGCCCTTCGAATGTGTACTGCTTGCGTCCACTTACAGCATCCCATACCTGTTAAACCACATTAAATCCAGAAGGTCCAAAGTTTCCTCAAACAAACCAGCATCACCGTCATCAAAATACCTTAATTGTCTTATCATCACCGCAGGTCACAATGCACAACTGCTTGTTGGGATGAGCAAATGCAATGTCATTTACGCCACCACTGTGAGCATCAACCTAAGTCACAAGACAGGTCGTCGTTAACTACTTACTGCTCACTTGCTTATAATGAACATAACATTCAGGTTGTAGAGCTTACTTCCAAGTGTTGTCTTAGTTCTCCATTTGGATTGTAAGTGTATATCTGAACAATATGCTTAGAAAAGGCAACGCCTATAACGAAGTAGATAGAAGCACGGCATGAGTAATCTTAAAATGAAACCGCGAAATAAGAAAGAAGGCCAATGAAGGCAATCTGCAGAAGAGGACCACGCGAGGTTTGCATACCTAGAATCAGTCCATCTGACCCCCAAACACACCTGTTCACTGATATTGCAGCATCATTCAACAATGCTGTCTGGAAGCATAACAGATACCAAGTCAAATGACTAGGTTGATCTTTTTTCTAATTCTCAGTATTCCATATGAGCAACAAAACAGCTTCCTGAGCAAAAAATTGAACAAAGTACCTGCAAAGATGTCGAAGCTGCCAGATCCCAAACCTTGAACGGCTTATGTGCCAACCTTTCCCGTGTCCCGACTTCCCAAAGGCTGATTTCGCCAACATTTGTCCCAACTACAGTCAACTCAAGAGTTTTATAAGCTCAAACAGGCAATTCTTAAATTCAAAAAAATAAATCCAGAGAAAAACAGCAAAGTTTCTTTAAGAACAAACCTAGGAGTATGGTCTGTTGCTGTGGATGGAAGTCCATGCTCATGACATTAGATCCTTGATTGAGGGCCCGCAAGACATTCTTGGGGAGGTCGTCTTGTGAGTACACATTTGGAGTATGCGTCACCCCTGAAAAGGATGCCTGTAAAAAGAACCGCTGAGTGAAATTCGCTAACTCAAACAGACGGGAAACACAATTACAATAGTAACCTGTACAATGCCAAATCCCGAAAAACCTTCACAGAGAGAAAAAAGGGTCCCCTGTCCAACTCATACACACCTCATCCGACTGGCCTGTTCTGATGCGCTTCATCAAGTGCTCCGATTCTGCCGACTGATATTCCATACCCGTCACACCAGTGGGGGTTCTTGGGTGTTTTAAGAATGCAGCTTCATACAATGAACAAAAACTAATCGCATGAAGACCAACATAATAGGGAGCCACAGACAAAACAATTTAGTTGCCAACAGCAAGCCTCACCTGGACCAGAAGGCTGCACGAGACCAGGGGGGACAGCTGCTACCGGATGATGAGGAATAGAAGGATTAGCACCCGACATCCACCCAGCTATAGCACCAGGAGATGGGGAGACAACAGGCTGAAATGGCTGCTCAAGAGAAGCACGCAACTTGGTACGGGTTCGTAAAAGCTTTTCTCTCATATTTAAGGTAATATAGAGTACTTACGCTATGAGCACCTATGGGTGGGAAAGCTCCAGCCTTGGGAATTGGTCCCACCAGAGGGCTATTGGTAGGAGGAGGAGGTCTAGCACCATTTGTAGTAGGAGTACATGAATGATCAGTAAAAAGAGTTTTGATGTCAGGATTTGGACGAGGATTCTTGCAAAGTTGATGTTGCCAGTTTAAACTGAAAGAAAACGAAGACCACTTGAGGAACAATAAGAGAACGAGGTGCAACTCATCTGCACGATGCATTGTATTTTCCAACCAAAAAACCACTCAAGCAACAGAATTGGAAAGGAAGAAAGAAGAATGTAACATCTGTTGCGCTAACTGATTATTATGTACTGAATTTCAAATGGAAAAAAATAAATAAATAAATAAATTGAACGAACTGAGATGTGAAACAACCTCTGATTTATCAGGGTCCTAAGCCTTGAACTTTTGAAGGCAGGAAAAGTAAGTTTGTCACGAAAAGAGGATTTGCCTCAATAAGCTTTTTAAGTTCTATAAGCATAATATTCCGCGCCGATTTGGTGTCTCCATACTTTGACAGCTGCTCATTTTGCCTGTCAAAGAGCACCATCAGGAGAGTGAATTAGTAGAGCAAGCGTAAGGAAAAAAAATAAGGATAGCAGTGGAAGTGGCAAAGCAAAAGAAGGGTCCACCTGAAGTTATCTAAAGTAAGCAACTGAGTGATCTCCTTGAACAAATCTTCATTAAAAGAAGCAAAAACCTTTAGGTCCTTGACAAGAATCTCAACAGCCTTGGCTCGATCCTGCCTGATATGCAGAATGGGACAATCAGATCAAAGTGAATCACACCCGTAAAATTTTCGCAAAGAAGGATGCATTTGATTCAAAAGATGAGAATCGCGTATAATTAGAAGACTTGCCTATCAAGAGCTTCCAAATATTTTTGCTTCCTTATTTCAAAGAAGATCTTCATGGAGTAACGGTTGTCTTCAACCTTTGTAAACCCAGATAGGTAGCGCTCAACTTCGTCCCACTCACCTGCCTGGACTTGGTCTTCAAAGTGCTTCATGTTAAAGAAAAATCCAGACTCTTGCTCTAGCCTGAGAACTCACAAGTGATGAACGTATTAAACGCAAAGATTGAAACCGTGATTCGATACACAGACATGGTATCGGTTCAGTGGACGCTGTTGGGATCATTGACAGTGGGGAAAACTATAGGCCCATCTTAAGAAGTAAGAGGAGCACAACTCCACGTCACAAACATGAATGGAGTGCTCAGAAAACCAACGCAAAACGTCATCATGTACCGAGACCGCAACTTCCACTCGGAAGACACCACCGCGAATAAATTAACAGAACAGCAAAGCTCAATAAAGCCTTTGATCGAGCAGCAGAAAGCAGGGCAATCAAACGAAGGAATAGATAGGAAATTTAAGGAACTCACTTATGGACAGTTTCCTTGAACTTCTCCTCATCCAGGAATTGCAAGATTAAAAACACCAATTCCCTACTCAAGGACGACATTGTCCCTGGTACTCCTAATCGCTCCAGCGCAAAAGATCTGGTGTCGTGTGCACTTGTTTGAACCGCAAATGATTGGTTCGTGGCGGAGGAAGTGCCCTCTATGTAGGCTCAATTGTTGAGGTTGTTCGAGCATACTCCATACTGTAAACAGTTGACACTTGTGAAAGAAAGTGTGTATAAGAGAACCTGGAATCCGGGGTAAGATTCGGTAGAGCCATGTCCAGTTTCTCTTGGTTGAAGCAGTGCTCCAAGAATGTTGGGGTATTCACTTATTTATTTCTGTTCTCCTGATTATATGTTGAACGCTTCTCAGTGTATAATTGGAAACAAGAAAATGGCATCGCCAATTCATCATTCATGTGTAAATAAAATAGCAAAATCTTTTCCCTCTCATCTCCTTTCCCAAAATGAGACGAGAAAGACGCAGATGTTTGGTGATTTCAGTACTGCCGTAGCTTAAAAGTGATTAAGAAAGGGCATAATCGGTTGTCCAAAATTGAACAATCTGAGTATGGTCTATTTCAGTTACTGAGGCCTATAGGCATTCCACTTGTAACCCCCCAAAAAAGGGAAATTTCTTCTCTGGACTCCACTGGATCGGGGAATTGTGACGGTCGATTTTGTGAGTTTCACATGGGCTCCGCATGTGGGTCCAGGCAGGGTATTCCCTGAAAGTACTAAAAAATTTGTATACCTAATCAAGTGAATGATCCTCTGTGGTCCAGATGAACACCGTTAATCCATTTTCAGAATTGGAAACAGATTTATAGTTTTACTGATGATGTTTAGCATATTATGCATCTTCGGTAAGCAAGTTCTGGAAAGAGTTGTCTGGGGGAGGAGGATGAATAATCAGTAGATCTGATTAAGCTATATGACTTACACAAGAATCTTGAAAAGCACAATAATGAAAATTCCACTAGAGAAGCGCAATGTTAGCCATCTTCTCATGACCGACCTAAAAAATAGACTTCTCCATGCAAATGTATGGTTATGGTTCACAGGGATATTAGAAGTAGAGTAGAGGAAACTTTTCGACTGTCTTCACGAGCGTGGGTATATTTTCTAGACAAGCTCTCCGAGGAAAAAGACGTCATTGACTCATGTGAAAATACTGACAATGATGATTCCAATCATGCCCAAATATGGCTTCAGAGAATGAAGTATGCGTTATGCCCCAATTAAATTGCAAATTCCGAACTTACATGTATCACTGTCACCGTGGGACTTCAAATGACAACAGAAAGAAACTGTCCCTAAAACTTCCTGTATTCTCTTCTATACTTACTAATGCACTGTTCCTATACAAATATCTTTTTGTTATCCTAACAAATACTACATCAATTATTTACTTTGTGTGTGAAAATTGTGTTAAAACTGGTGAAGATGAATACTTGATCCAAAATTAGCAGTAAATGGGTCAAAGAGAGGGACAAACTTCACCTGAAAGCACAGGCTTATTAGTCTTTGACCATTTCTTGCCTTGAGTTTCATCACAAGCTCCTCACGTTGAGCCTCTGCCTCTGCATATCTGAGGCTCATATGCAGGTAGCTCTCCTGTAAATGTATCAATTCTTCCTCAAGTGATGATTTGTCCTGCCCTGGTTGTGTCTCCAGCAATGCATCTTCTGTCATGTGTTTCGGCATATGTGAGGGATCATTTGTGGACAACAAACTGAAAAGAAATGCCATCTTTGAGTTAGAAACAGCTGGATGGACGAACAAGGCTCACGAGTTTTAGAAAAGTCGGTGCATGCCAGATATCCCCAGAATTGATTGATCTACTCTTGTCATTTTAGCAAATGAATGCATGACTTCTCATAAAGTCACAAACAAGGCCAATTATCTGATCTAACTTGTGAATTAACTCGAGGCATGAGAGGCTATGGTGGGTTGTTTTAAATTTCTGCAGAAGAAAAATTGGTGTTATTCTTGTGATAAACTGTGCATACCGCTTGCTGTTTCAGTCTCCAAGATTCTAATGGCTGAACTTTTCAGATAAACTTTAAAATCATACTAAAATCTGGAAAATTGAGGGAAGTTAACTTTGGAGTACTGCCATTGTCTACCTCTTAAGCTGCATTTTATACATATCGTTGGCCTCTAAAACCTCAGCCAGCTCATTCTGAAGAAATGAGATCTTCAATGATAGATCTGGGTCATCCGTGCACTTTCTCTGTTTATTGTTCTGAAATGAATATGGAGCAAACAAAATTAGCTGGATAACAAATTTCTCAACGTAAGGCAGCCTTTTATCGATGGCTACAACATTACTAACAAGATGCTAGGGCGTAAAACTAGTGAAATATACCTCTTCGCAGAGTTGATCTACTTCTAGATGCCCTTGATCATCCGGAAAGTGTTGCACTTGAATATCTTCTGCAGGTGACTGCTTTTGTCGCACCTCACTAATCTGGCAATTGTGTGGCTGTATTAGAAATGTAATCCATATACTGCATTAATTTGGAAGAATGCTATTTTTAAAGGAGAATTCATCATACGGACCAGTGGGGGCTTTATCATAGCTAACAGGAAAGACAACATGTTTTCCAGGCTTGTGTATATCGTATCCCATTTCCTTCGTATGTTTCACCTGCTCCTGCACTGCTCGAGCACTCTTCTGGCATTCTTCCTCTTCTTCCAGGCACTTCATTCTCCTCTGGAGCTGGCTATAAGATCTCTTAATCCGAGCAACCTCATTTTTCAGCTCAGCTTCCTAGGCAAATAAAGCTTCTCTGGCAGTTAAATCTCCCTCAAGGCGTAAGATCCTTTCTGAAGGGCAACTTTAGCATGTTTGCATTCTTCTAGTTCAGACAAAGCCTTCTGTATAGTCGAGATCTTCTCCAAATGACTTCTCTCTCTCTACTTTCATTTCTTCAAAATCTGCCAGTAATACATGGTGTGAGGTTTCTAGCCTTTCCTTTTCGAATGTCGTCTCGTGATTGTTTCTTAAGAGCCAAAACTTCATTCTGAAGCAGTTCAATCTTCTGTAGCTGAACCTTAAGGCAAGAGATCTCTTCCAAGAGCTGCACTCTCTCATACTCGGAAGCTTTTAGTTCATTACCGAGACTTCTAGCAGCATTTTCTCAGTTTGCTTTCATTAGATTTTACATCTTCAAGCAAAGTTATCAACTTATGATGGCCATCCATCAAAACTTCCTGGTTTTTCTTGGAAGATGCCAGCTCCCCAATAAGGCCTAGTACCTTTGCTTCATATTCCAACTGGATGTTATTAACCATACTTTCTGATGTTCAGTTTCCTCTTCAGAATCCTTGACAGTATCTGTTCTGGCTCCCGAATAAAAATGTTATCTAGTCTCCTGTTTTCAAGAAGAAGTGCATTGAGTTCAGAATTTAGAGCTTTCTCTTTCAAGGTGCTTTCTTCCAGCAAGGAATCAAACTTTTCTTCTAAAACTTCAATTTCATTTGAAAGATGAGAAAAGGCCTCATTGGATTCGCCAAGTTCTGCTTCCAAGAAAGTAATGCGCTCATGCAACTCTATAACTGCTTTCTCAATTCTCTGTTTAATTTCTGAAGTGAGCTACATTCCTCGATAAGATTTTCAGCAGTAGCCTGCACTTTCGTATTTTTGCAACTTTTAGATACTTGCACTCTTCTTGAGCTTCTAGTAACTGCTTATGAATTTCTTGTAACCTTTTTTTCGTAGTAACCTTCTGTGCTTCCATCTCAATTTCCAATTTCTTTATGACACTCTGGAAATTTGATGATTGAGATTCAGAAAACTGGATTGCCAAACGGCTTGACTCCCTTTCATCAGTCAAATATTGTAGTTGAGCTTCCAGGCCACATATCCTTTCAGATTGCCGTCGTTTTCTTCTAGTTCTGATAAATGAATTTCAAGTTCATTTTTTTCGCCCTCTAGCTCTGACCATTTTCCAATAACCTTGTCAGCAGAAACCTGTGGACCCATGCTGCTAGCATGAACCATCTTGCCTTCATGCAAAGGACAAAAGCTGCAGTCGCTATCACTACCTCTTTCAGTACCTTCCATGTTATTATCCACCTTCGAATTTTCCTGCTCAAAATTACATAACTGAGTCTCCAACTCCTTTTGCAGATGCTAGAGTCTTGACCTCTTCTGTCTTGAGTATGTTGTCTGCCTTCAACTTGTCCATCTCAATAAAAATTTCCAGCATCTTTTCACTCAAATCTCTGAGTCTCGGTTCCATTTCAATGTGAAGAGCACTGAGTTCCTCATCAAGAGTCAAGACTCTGTCTTCTTCCAAGTCATAGGGAGGAAGGTCTTCCCAGGTTCCATCTCCACTCATGGTTCTTGGCCTGGATTCTTCTTTTCTGACTCTTTATCCTTGAAGTCTCCAATTCTTATTTTGATTAATTTTTTTAAATGTACAAGCTTGTTCAGTGTATCATCATCATGTTTTTTTAGGTCACTACTATATATAATCTGTAGCATGTCTAGATAATATATAGCATAATTACCTACAACATTTTGAGGCAAACAAAGAGCGTGTTGTTCCTGCAGCTGCTTTACAGTGATTGCTGAAACTTGAAGCTGCTTGATAATGCTCCAACTGCCGATGCAAGGCAGCAATCTCAATTTCCTTGTCTTCTGCTTTTGTGCAACCTTTGCAAGGTTCAACATCAAAAAGAGAACCTTTATGTCTGAGAGATTGCAACTGCAATTCCAGTTCAGCACATTTATCCCGGAAAGAAATGCACCCCCTATGGTCACAAGATAATTCTTCGAAGAGAATCTCCTTTCTCCTTTAGTTCCTCCTGAAGCTCGGATACTTTCGAATTCAGTCTGGCTATTTCTGACTGACAACTCTCTCGATTTCTTTTCTGTCATTTGGGATTATATTTGAATCAGCCATGTTCTGGGGTGCAAATCTTTGAGCTTAAATATTAGCTGCAGGTTTTCATCTGTAAGTTCAGTGCAGTCTTTCTCAAGCTCCTGCACCTTCAACTTTAAAGACTGAATTTCCTTTCTCAGATCGGTATCACTTGCATCTTCACAACTGACTTCCTCAAAGACTTGAGAATCGAGTGCTTCAGGTGACATTTCTTTAATGCTCACGACCTCCACCTCATTCAGAGTCGATTTATTTCTCCATTCTGCCTCACATTCAACCATTGTTTTGGTCTTGCAATCTTGGTCAATTTCACTATCTCCTTTCTCCTCCGACATCGGTTGCAGATATTTCATGGCACTTTCCAAGTTCTGTTTCTCCATAAATCTTGGTTGCCAGAGGTTAAAACTTTTGGAGTCATCCAGATGAAATCGTGGAAACACATCACTAATGGGTTGTGCAAACACAGAATCAGGTGTGCGTGCATCATATGATTTTATCTCCTCAGTGGAAACATTTTCACTTAAAGTGACTTCTGATTTTGCAGATAAAAGATCAGCAATTTCCATCTTCTGTTTCTCTATGGTATCTTCCATTTCTTGAAGAACGGAGACAAGCTCAATATTGGAGTCTTGGGTCTTCTTTTAGTTGTAAAGCCAAATTGGCATTTGTCTCCTTTTGGAACTTGATTTCTTCTTCCAGCTCTTTCTGAAGATTGTCTGCACCTTTTTCTTGTAACTTCAAACTGTCCATTGCTGTTTGTTTCATCATCAAATCTTCTAGCAGAATTTTTTGCCGCTCTATTTCCTGCTTCAGGCTGTGGCACTCTGTATGTGATGCAGACAGTTCCAACTTGAGAGTTTCTTGGTGCTCAGACTGGTTCAAGGACTCCATTCGCAATTTTTCAATGTCAACCTTCAGCTTTCGGGCATTTTTTCTCCCACATCCTAGCTTCTGCCCTAAGTTCCTCTACCGTGACTTCCACAGCTTCAATCAAGTCTTTGGATGAACCCCATTGCGCAAGGGTGACATAGAGGGCTGTGAAAAAATCGACGGAACTCTCCGTTTTCTTTCCAAAGAATGTCCTGATCTCCGGACATTTGAATTGAATGAGGAGTTGTTTGAATTAGCAGGAATATCACCAGAGTTGGAGCCATAAGCAGAACCAGTGTTAGATCCAGTTGAATCCTGCCATCCAATAAAACTGTAAGTATCCCCAATAAGATAGTTACTAGGGGACAATTTTTCCTGCCAATGGATTCCTCCAAAGAGTCGAAGCTTTGATGCGAACCTGACTGTGAGAACATTGTTTCCCCGTGACAATGTTAGAGGAGAGGTGAACTGGTGGGAGTTAAACTCCAAGATTTTAGGAAATGCTACAGAAAAAATCTAATTCTTGCATCTGGGATGTATCCTATTACCCAGCATGATGGTCATCAGTTAACATGCAAAAGCAACATCACCTTTCCTAGGCAACTCGAGATATAGCTCATGCAAATACATATCAAACTCGCTTGATTCACAGAACAAGCAGTCCTGAGAGCACCGAATCTTCTTCTTCAATGAAAGAAGAAAATAGAAATTGCAAAATCCAGAACATTATGTTCTGGACATGCATGTTTCTAAATGAAGGAAAAAAATGGTGAGATATGAGAAGAACATAGGTGGAACTGTGGATATGCATGTATCTGATGAGACACGTGAAAGGACAAACCTACTTGAAGAACACATATCCCAAGTGAGGAAAAAAATACCTTTTTTCCAAATTCTTCTGAATGAGATGGACTATCCATGTAATTACTAGATGAAGATCCAGCACTGCGGACAAAAATACTGTCAGATACATCAGATTTGTTTTCCACGTCGTCATAGTCAATGGTTGCCTCATCAAGTGATGAATTTGAATCTTTCCAGTCATCCCTGTAGAAGGAGTTGTTACTATTACAAATTCAATTATGAAGCTGGAGCTGCAACATTCTAACATCCAAAAGGAGAGTGAAGCTGAACCTCATCTTTGGAGTTAAACAATGTATTTTCATCTGTAGAAGGAAGAAGATAAAGGCAGATGAGCAGCTGCGTCAATAAGTTCTCAACCACCAAGTCTGATTT
Organism: Eucalyptus guilfoylei; assembly: GCA_016097605.1. Lineage (NCBI taxonomy): Eukaryota > Viridiplantae > Streptophyta > Magnoliopsida > Myrtales > Myrtaceae > Eucalyptus > Eucalyptus guilfoylei. Next base: position 40,744,263 of record CM027866.1, on the reverse strand, counting down.
CTTGTTGATTACTTGATGACTGAGTAGCTATAAATCTATGAATAAACACCAAATGAATGAGCTTGCATATATCTCAAGAATAGGTTAATGGTTTATGTGTGTAAGTTTAGTGACTGAAAATTTTAAAGCATGCATTTTGTTCCCTCAGAGAATACTTTATCCTTCTTATAGTCTTCAAGTTCTTCTCCACATAGGTCTTTGGAAAATTAAAAGAATGACTGAGGAGGAGAAGGTTGCCTTTCTGAAATAATATCCATGAAATGTGAACACTCCAGAATGCCAATTACAGTTAGAAAATAAGGCTGATCAGCGCCTACTGAACCACCCCAAATGAATAAGGATAGTCCGTGCTTGTTTAAACTTTAACAAAATTAGAAGTGCTTTTTTGCTTTCCCCTCTAAAATTAAAAATATTACTAAATTTTTTTTTTAAAAAAAAAGTGAAAAAACTATATGCAGATCTGTGTGTCAACATTTACATTATATGAAAGTTTTTTTGCTTTCCGACTAAAAAAAAAAAAAGTGCATGTGCTGCAAAATTTAAATTAAGCAAAAAGTAAAAGTAAAAGTCAATCCAGAAAGTCCTCCATAACAGAGTAAAGAAAATGCAACATAACGTTTTTACATGGTTCTGCAACTCCATAACATTCAAAGTACACGTAAACTAGATTATAATGCAAAACGTCCAGTCCTCATGAGATTATCATGCTTCCATTCCGTGGCTTAGCTTAGTACACTCATGCTCACCTAATAATTGAACTTTAGAATGGCATAGTACAGGATCTGCGATTACATATTCAAACAAGTCAGATTCTAGACATTGTGGTTCTGGATCCTATCAAGTAAGCATGAATAAAGAACAGGGGAAAGAAGATTCTTTTAATAAAAGCAAAAGCTTGACCCTTTTGTCTAAAAACTCCAGCACGAATGTTTTCTTGACTACAATGTGACTTGAAAACTTGAAGGCTATTGAACTGGTCTAGTGCCAAATTGATTCAATCCTTGAAACCTTGAAGCAAAAGCAGCTAGACTATACTGGAGAATTTTGTGTTCGCTGACAGAATCAATTCAGCAATTGTAAGGAAAAGATATCCGTTTGTGAAACTTACTTGTAAAATTGTTCCTTGACTGCATTTCTTCAGCTGTACCGAAACAGGAACAGAAGCTTTTGAGCTAATATAGTTTGCCAGATTGATTGATGCCTCTCCAAGGATACTGGATCTAGATGATCCCTAAAAGAAGAATGCCATGAAAACTTGAATACATTAGTTTTCACTAATGGAAACCTTCTGTTTGATAAAACTCTCTTAATTGAGAGAAACCTCATACCATTGTGACAACAAATTTAAATAGGCACCCTTCAACATCTTTTGGACCATCATACTTTGATATCAAGATTGATTTTGATATGGTCTCTGACCATTGACAATTTCCATTCCAGACTGGCACTTTTTCCAACCTTTTTATAGTTTTTCCTGTGTCCACTGAGATAATAGACAAAGAAAGTTTGTCCCATCCTTTTGGTACCTGCATATGTTAAGATGAGTGTGAAATGGAGAAGAAAGAAACATAAAACTAACAATGGTCTAGGTAAAAAGAAGTCCTAGTACGTTTGATCATTATACACATTTATTCAAATAATTTAGTTAGCTAGACCAAGTACCAATTGCTGAAACACTTCTTGCACATGCTTTCCCTAGTTCATCTCAATGCCAAAGCGGGGCATCAACATTCAGGATTCAGCATGTAGAATCAGTATTAAGCACAATCTATATTCTTGAGCTAATCAATAAGGTGACAACTGTTGATGGACATCCTGAGGCTTTTAGGAACGCTGGAAGTAAAGAGCTGTTCTCATAAGTCCACATTTACGAGAACATTATAAGATCATGACCTAATGCTTCCCAAGGACCTTGTCCATGTCAAAAAAGAAAAAATAAAAAGAGAGAGATCTAATGGTTGACTATGAACTTTCCTCAGTGTCTTTAATGGGCAAGTAACAATTTCAGATTGAAAAGGGTGCTTGAGTTCAGAATTTTAGGTCCACTGTAGAAACTCATTTAGTGTCCTCCAGTTCCCAAATTAAGATTTCTCTACTTAAAATGTGCTCACAACAGTCAATATGTCACCCAAAATAAATTTACTTAAATAGGAAAGTCATTTTGCGTTTTTGGAGTCTCAAATTATACTTTCCTTTACCAAAGAGTATACCATTAAATCGCCCCATGCAACGCTAGTCACAAAATGTGATTGCATATTATATTCGAAGAATGGTGCAAATAATAACAAATTTTCTGCAGCAGTGCCAGAAAAATATAGCAGCATGTTGCAGGACACTTTTTTACTGTATACACAAAAAGGACTTCCACCTAAGATTGCGGTGCAGTTGAAGCAAGCATTGACAAGAGAGTCCAGTCGCATTCGCAAGATTACAGAACACGAGCAACAATCTGGCAATACTTAGGAGCTAATACACGCGCACAGTCCATCTTCTTGAGCAATGACATAACAAGCGTTAAGCGGTAAAGTTTAAATCATTAGGAACTGTTCGATTGCTTCAACACATAGCACAAAGCGGCGTAACTGCTCCTTCCTCCTCCTGCCGTGAAGAACTCCACTGCGTTTTGGCAGATGAATTTTCCAGCCAAACTCTCTGACACGATGCTATTGTATTCGAATATAAAAAGAGCCTTAATCAACCAATTAGGCACGGCAAACACAGCGACATCCATGAAACTTCAAAAAAAAAAAAAGAACAACCAATCCTAATCGAATCAGCCAGTATATTTCGGCTCATCTGTCTCTATCGTCTCATCAGCCCGGGAGGAGAGAGAAGACGAGCAAAGAATTTTATACAACGCGCACACGAAAATGCCGTTTCCATCTGACGACGAGCACCTGCGCGCGTTTACGCACGACGAGTTCGCATACGCAGTTCGCGAGCCGAAGAAACGCCGGCGAGAGGCAGCGGCGAGGCAAAACTAGGAAGCAGGGAAGCCAATTTTCATCAATGCAACAGCCGATGGCGAGGACGGAAAACTTGGAGACGTCAACAAGCGTATTCTAGAGAGAGAGAGAGAGAGAGAGAGACCTGAAGGGCCTGAAGGTTGGAGAGCTGGAAGTCGAATCTCTCGCGCAATTCGTCGGACTTCTGCTTGTGTAGCCTGAACATTGCTCTCTAAATTTCAGTCAACTTCATGGAGCTCACTCGCTCGCTCGTCTGCTCGTCTTCAACCTCGCCGGCAGCTTAGAGAGAGAGAGAGAGAGAGAGAGAGAGAGGGAGGAGGAGGAGCTTGCAGCTGCAGTTGCAGTTGCAGTTGCAGAGATGATGCGAAGGCGACGGGAGAGAGAAGGAGCACGTTAGCTGTTACTGTCGCCAGAGGAATTTCTTAATTGGGGTCGGCATATTTTAAAAGTCCTTTCTTCCGTAGCCCTTTTGCTTCTCGGTATTTACTTTTTGGTACCCTGGAGTTTTTTTATTTTTATTTTTTGGGTTGGTTCACCTTTTCTGCTACTTTGTCCTTTCTTTAAAAGTTCTTCTTCCAAGCTAAGGCTCGAGTGGGAGTAGGAGATCCTATCCATTCTCTTTGTTCATTTCTTTTTGAATTTCATTAAATCAAGAGATTATTTTAAAAGAAAAGAGGGAAGAGAAGATAAAAACTCTTCCCATGTGTTGCAACTTGCAAGAATAATCTCATGATTGATAGGTTATTGAGTATTTTTTTTTTTTTTTTTTTTTTTTTAATTGAGATAGGTTATTGAGTTAACTCATATTTAATTCTTCAATTTCAGTGAGAAGATACAAATGAACTTATCTCAATTTTTTTTTTCTTTTCTTTAAGAGACAAGTGAGTGCTTTTTTAAAAAGTCATCTTTGAGATAATTTATTGAAAAAAAGGAGATAGGTCTCTGAAATAAGTATAATATTGAAAAAATTGTTATTTAACCTCTATTAAATTTAGTAATGCCTTGATTGCAATCAAAGTTAAAGATAGAGCTAGAACCCTTCACCATAAGAAGATATAAAGTGCACATGAAGTGACTTCGACACAGCCTATATAGGGAGAAGAGGAAATTTCAAAGATGATTATTGTTGTTGACAATTTACATAATAGACAATTTAAAAATTACATAATGGAAGAGGTGATTTTTATGTTTGGTGGCATGAAGGGTTGATCGTGAATTTGGTGAAAAAGTAAATTTCAAATGACTATTCTCTTCAAGATAAGCTTACATAAGGCCGAAGATATCTATCTACGCTCACGAATTGTAATATTTTCCTTGATCCTCAGTAAGAAGACAAACCAGATTGTCTTCTCCACATAAAATTCTTGAATTCAGGGCCTCAAATGGAAAACGTCAATTTTGCGGGGGTAGTAAATAAAAGGCCCGAAAAGTCCTCAAGGAAAGTGATCGAAAACGTCGACGAAAGAGGGGACGAAACACCGTAGCGAAACTCCCCCGCAGTTTTAATTTGGGCTTCGGCGTTTCGTTTGTCGTGTGAGGGGAGAAGTCCAAAGCGTTTTGAATTTAGGGGATTGGCGATTACTGAGATGTGTCGGCTCCTGATTGGCTGAATCGATGGTAATTAGAATCCGCCGCGTTGAGCTGGTGGGGTTAATTAATGAATGGGGAGTGGTTGCGTATGAGGAGGGGTACGAGGTGCATGATTGTGGTCACGTGGGCGTGCCGGGTGCGGTCTTTGCAGTTGATGGTGATTAGTTATGTCAAAAGATGGAGTAATTATAACGGTAATTGGCCTTGGATCTTAGGGGCACGAGTACAAGAACGTGCCTCCCAAAAGATTTCGTGATTTTCTTATTTTTAATTTTTGGGTTATTTATTGTCTAGATTCCGAAGTCAAGTTAGGCGTTTTATCAAGTCCCTATCTTTTTTAAGATGCTCCTAAAAAGTCTTGAATCTTGTATAGATCGCTAATTCATTATCACACCTTTTAATTTTTAATAAATGTAATCCTAAACTTTTTAATAATTTGTAATTTAGTTATTAGATCAATTTTGATCGAAAATTGATAATGTGATCTTTATTGTCTTATAAAGTAGACAAGCATCAGCCGATGTTGATGTGATTCATTTTTATAATTTTTTTAAAAATTCATTATTATATAAATTTTTTGTTTTCATCATTCTTTATTCATGAAGAGCCTAGAAGGATTGTTGGCCACAAGTGAGAGCTACGATGGCTTCGCCTATTTGCAACGCGAGGGCTGTTGTGGTTAGGGGTGAGTATTAGAACCAGATTGAACTTATTTTGGGTGATTCCTGATTTTTAAAATGTGGAACAGGTAAAAATTAGTTTAATTCCCAATTTAGGTGTGAACCGAACCATTTGGACCAAATCAATAGTTTTTTCTTATAATTCTTATTATTACAAAATAGTGGGGGCTGTGTATGTAATTCAACAATCTTCTCATACCCCTAGTTTCCTATTCTCATCTCACCACTCATGCCTCATGCTCAGTCTCTACTGATCTAATTCCCTATTCTAAGGTGGGAATCAATCTACTTTAGAACCAATTATCCCTAGTCTCGATTTTCGCCACACATAGAGGTGAAGGCTACGACAATCCTTGCAAAGACCCTGGGGATTGCTGCATGGGCCTTTGGGGAAGACGAATGGTAAAACAAAATTTAGGAAATTTGAAAAAATTGCAATATATCCATGTCAACACCAGTTCTTCCACATTGGACGTCTAGCATCTATGTCATCGATTTTTTGCCAAAATTGATCAAAAGAACCATATTGGTTAGTCGTCAAAAGGTCTATTACTAAATTGGCTAAACTTTAAGGTCCATGAGTCTATTGATTATCGTACAATAGATTTAATATTTTTAGATAATTTTCCCGTCCCCAAGAAGCGAAGACATCATTGGAGATATTTGTGTAAAATAATTTTAAAATCTATGTCGTGCAGAAATCTTTTCGTATTAATTAGCTCTCCGTGCTTTCCTTGAAATATCTCGGCATCACCCTATTATGACCGTCAAGTAAAGTATTTTGGAAATCGAACTATTCAAAAATTATGAGAGTCTATGATAACAGAGTCTTCTTAAGGAAGCATTTGAGAAATTTTCAAATAGAGAAAAGGTGAGGGTAGGTTGACGTTTTATTTATTTGGTAGCATGTCGATTAGTCACATTCATTGGTCGCATTAATTAAAGTATAAAAACTCTCATCAAATGAAAGCGGCTTGTGCAACTAAACCGGCAAAGAGTTGATAACTAACAACATCATGGTTATGGAAAACTCATGTCTGGATCTTAATTACTTGAATTAATGCGGAATTTCGAATGGGAGTATGATAATCAAATGAAAGTCCAAGTGGCTAGCTACATTATGACACTCTTGCATTGATGAGAATCTAACATGGCTTGCGAGCGTAGGTGCCCAATTTGTCTTTTTCTGGCTTGAAAAAGAAAAGTTAAAAAAGGAATAAATTCAAATATAATGTGTTTGCACCTGTAATTTGTCGTTCCGACTTCTCATTCCGATTTTAGCATTTGATGCCCACCTTACAACGGAAATGGATATTTTTTGGAATGTCGATCCTTTCTATAGAAGTAATAATGGACACTCGTTTTGTACGCGGCTACTTTTCACTTTCCCTTATTTCTCTTCGAAAATTATCCGAAAGTCAGCAGGGGGTGGAGAAGTGGCGGTGCGGATGTTGGTAGTCTGCTTATTTACAACTCGTGAACTCTAAACTTATTGCATTCAGTTTTAAACCTTTCAATTTTGCTAATCCAGTCATAAACTTTTTCACATTTTGCCAATTGAGTCCATCCGATTAATTTTGATTGGAATTCACTGAAATTTGTCGATGTAGATATCAATCGTTCTACGTGGCACATATTGCTAACATAAATAATTTTTTTATAATTTTTTTTTCAAATTTCTTACTAATAATTTTTAATTTTTCCAAAATTTCCTCTCTTTTTTCCCCATTTCTTCTTCCTTTTGCCAATGGTCGAGCTAGTTGGCCTCACCTACCATAGACAAGGCCCAAAATCGAGCGAGGGTAAGCCTCGGTGATAGGAGCCCTTGCCCGTGCCGGTGACCTTGCCGATCTAATGAGAGGAGCCCTCGCCGAGGCTTGCCCACACCTAGACCCGATTTGGCGAGGCCAAACCTCGCCCTACCGATGCTTGGAAAGGCTACCTTAGCCTAGGAAACGACCAGCCTTGCTTAGATGTGGCCATATGCCAGTAGCTGGTCCGTAAGCAAAATGAAGAAGAAAGAAACAAATAAAAAAAGTTCAAAAAAGTGTTAAAATATTATAAAAATTATCAATGTCAGAGCTGCTCATTCTATGTGGCACCACTAGCGTCCACATATTGATTTCCAACCAAAATTGATTTGATGAACTCAATTGCCAGAAAGTGAAAAGATTCATGACTCGATTGAAAAAATTGCAAAGTTTATGACACTATTTATAGGTTTAGGACTTTTGGAAAAAATTTCCATTGCTTTGTTGGGGATTTTTGGACAATTTTCCTGGTACTTTGTTTGGGCTTGTTTGGCAGTTCATATTTAACCATTTTCTATTTTCACATCAGCACTTATCGGAACCTAAACATATCTTTATTAGAAACAAGTCATGTTCTCCTCTATCCCCATCAGAGATTTAGTGCAACATGGAGCCTTTAATATATTTTAACTAGCTTAAAACTCACCCAATTTAAATTTTGGAGTGATAATGAGTCTAATTAAATATGTTAATGGGTTCGGTCTTAAACTTTCTTTTAATGACCTCCCTAAATAAAAGATATCTGATTTTTGTGGAGCGTCCCAATGGATATAATATACTATAATCACACATAGGTCAAATCGAAAATAACGACAATCGGGTTAGTTCGTCTTACAAGCATATCATAACAAAAGTAAAAAGGAACTTGAGGATTCTTATTTTATTCTTTTGGGATAGAAAATATCATAAGTCCTACTTCTAGCTTTGATAATAGTAGTCGTTTTACTTTTCATTTTTCATCTTAAATAATCGTAACACCAAATATAAAAGAGATGATCTCACTTTTATTATCAATCCACAAACAACTAACCAGTTATTTAATATTTTATGAGGGTGTCACACAGAAAACCACGTCAAATCCCTCTCTATCTCTGGCGCGCACTCCATGCATCAAAAGGATCATATACCGGCGACGGACGACGGACGGCGAAATTAATAAAAATCCGCACGCTTAATTATCGGTCGGGATTGCATCGTCCTTCATTTCTGCTTGGATGGCTGCGGCCAACTGGTCACAGCCTGCGCCCCATGCACCCTCCATCTCTTCGCTCCACTTCTCTCCCGCCGCCTCTTCGATCGTCTTCAGCAGTGCATCTCTCACCACCTGATTCATAAAGATCTATGAGTTCGCCAGCCGTAACCTATCCTAGGAAGATGATTTTTGTAACGATCCGAGCCCCACTATATAATATTGTCCGCTTTGGACATTGAGTTCTCACGGCTTTAAAACGCGTTATACCGGTTAGAGGGGCCAAAACCATTATAAACTGACCCAAGACTCCCTTCCTAGGTGATGTGGGACAGGAACCCCTTCTTTGCGCACGTCTGGAGACCGAGGCACAGACGCACCGCCATCCCTCCTCCCCGCGCACCGCCGCTCGGGCCGTCATACTTTCCCCTCCTTGGGAGGATAGCGCCCTCGCTGTGGCCCCACACGCGGTCGGGAGTCGGCTCTGATACCATTTGTAACGACCCGGGCCCCACTGTATAATATTGTCCGCTTTAGACACTGACTCCTTACGGCTTTAAAACGCGTTATACAAGTTAGAGGAGCCCAAGTCATTATAAACTGGTCTAAAACTCCCTCCCTAGGCGATGTGAGACAGGGACCCCTTCCTTGCGCACATCCGGGGACCGAGGCGCGGACGCACCGCCATCCCTCCTCTCTGCGCACCGCCGCTCGGGCCGTCACAATTTTAACGGAGGTCGAGCCAAAGCATATGTTACAGACGTCAAAGTGACGAGCGGTGACTCCAATCTTCAGATGAACGGAGCCCAGGTGCTCCATGGTCGAACCCGCAAAGGCGACCACGCCGAGCTCACGGAGTTGGATCACCGATTAACATATCTGTTCAAGCTCGATGAGACAGCACGAGTGAAATCGTCAAGGAAAGGGAAGAAGGGATGGAGGCCGGGAGAGATTGATCGGCGAATGGACGGTGCCGGAAATGGGGTCGAGAGAATCACGACATGCGGGCGATGCGTTCTGAGAGAGGCTCACCAGCTTGAAGACCTTCATGGCATGAGCCTGGAGCTTGGGGTTGTTCTGGGGGATCTCGTCCGAATCTCTGAGGAAGGAGAACATGTTCTTGGCTTGCGGGGCGACTTCCTTTATCCTTTTACACGACTCATGTATTCATGCGTGAACAGACAAAACCCCATTTAAAACACAATCACAAACAGCAAGAAAATCTCTCTCTCTCTCTCTCTCTCTCTCTTCATCTTTAAACTCACCGCAGGAAGAGGCGGATGCTGTATTCAGGAACGTTCAGCTTCAATATCTCCCACGACTCCTTCACCAGCACCTCGGATATGTTGATGATAGGGATAAGAGAAGCTATATTGTGGATCTTCTTCGTTCCCTAGCAAAAAATGGTTGTATTGGCAGCAAGGTATTAGAATTACTGAATTCAGTAAGCACATGTTCATTTATTGCAACATTGTTGTATACTTAAATTAGATACTGATTTACTATTTCACAAGAAAACAACATTTTGTTTGATGAGTGCAATAACATTCTCCGAATACAATAATATTCTCTCGGTACAATAATATTCTCCCGTTTCGACGAAATAATTTGAGGAATAACTGAATAAGTTGGCAGACGAGCAAAATACCCATAAATACCACCCATATAATCATAAAAATGCCTTCTTTTTTATGTTGTGTTGGCTTTACAGTATGGGTTCAATACCAATATAATTGTTGTGTGTGGCCGTCGCTAGGATGATGGCGACCCATGTCATCAAGACCACCGGTTTACCTTTAAGCCAACGAAAAGAGAAAACTGGGGATCTTGATGTGAGTTGCCATAATTCTAGTAGTAGCCACACACAACAACTATACTAGTATTGAAACCTTACAGTAAAGCCGTTGTGGCATATAAAAAAGCCGGCATTTTTATGATTACATGCGTGATATTTATGGGTATTTTGCTTGTTTGTCGATTTATTCAATTACTCCTCAAATTATTTCACCAAAAGCAGGAGAATATTATCGTCCCAAAAGAATATTATTGTACTCCTTAGGCAAAATGTTTTTTCTATGAAATAATAAATCAATATGGAATTTAAGTATACGGCAACGTTGCAATAAATGAATATGTGCCTACTGAATTCAGTAATTCTAGTACCTTGATATGGTCTTTGACAATTGACAATTTCCATTGCAGACTGGCACTTATTCCAACCTTCTTATGGTTTTTCTTATGTCCATTGAGATAATAGAGAATGAAAGTTTGTCCCGTCCTTTTGGTACCTGCGTATGATAAGATGATTAGTGAGACAGAGAAGAAAGAAACATAAAAAAACGAACTAAATTTTTTGTGGAGTCACCAACCAAAAAAGGGCATAGGTAAAAAGAAGTCCCTAGTACGTTGGCTCTATGGAAACATTAATTCAAATAATTCAGTTTGCCAGACCAAGTACCAATTGCTTAAACACTTCTTACACATGCTTTCCCTAGTTCATCTCAATGCCAACGCTAGACATCAACGTTCAAGATACTGCGTGTAGAATCAGTATTAAGCACAAACTATATTCTTGAGCTAATCAATAAGGTGACAACTGTCGAGAGACATCCTGAGGCTTTTAGGAATGCTGGAGGTAAAGAGCCATTCTCATAAGTCCACACTTACAGGAGCATTGTTGCATAATGACCCAATGCTTCCTGGGGACCATGTCCATGTCACATAGAGAGAGAGAGAGAGAGAGAGAGAGAGAGAGAGAGAGAGAGAGAGGTTGACTATGGACTTTCCTCAGTGTCTTTAATGGGCTAGTAACAATTTCAGACAGCAAAAGGTGTTGAGTTCAGAATTTTAGGTTCACTGTAAAACCCATAGATTTCTACTTAAAAAGCACCCCCTAATCAGTTGCCATGTCACCCAAAATAAATTTTACTTAAATGAAAAGTCATTATGCACTCTTGCGTCTCAAATTATACTTTCCTTTACCAAAGGGTATATCATTAATTACAAAGTGTGACTGATGATCTCGATGCATATTATGTTCAAAGAATGGCACAAATAATGACAAATTTTTGACAGCAGTGCAAGAAAAATATAACATTATGTTGCAAGACTCTTTTTTACTGTATACACGAAAAGGACTTCCGCCTAAGATTACGGTGCAGTTGAAGCAAGCATTGACAAGAGTCTAGTCACATTCGCAAAATTATGGAAAATGAACAACAATCTGGCAATACTTTGTGAACTAATACATGCCGCACAGTCCATCATCTCAAGGGACAACACGACAGGCGCCAAGCAGTGAAGCAAGCGAATTACGTCGAATTACTTCCCTCGAGCATCAAGCCCCCCACGATTAAATTGTTAGGAGCTGTTCAATTGCTTCGTCACACGACACAAAGAGTGGCGTCGCTGCTCCGTCCTCCTCCGGCCACGAAGAACTCGACCGCGTTTGGCAGATAATTTCCAACCGAAGTCTCTGACGTGATGCTTTTGTAGTCCAATATAAAAAGAGCCTCGATCAACCAATTAGGCACGGCGAGGCACGGCAAACACAGGTATCTAGGAGATGACACAGCCACTCCATGAAACTTTTAAAAAAAAGAAGGAAGAACTAATTCTAATTTTGTCTTATTCTCATCAGCCCGTGAGGAGAGAGAAGGGGAGCAAAGAATTTCAAACAACGACGCGCACGAAAATGCCGTTTCCATCTGATGACAAGCAACTTGCACATACATGTTTATGCACAACGAATTTACATACGTAGTTCACGAGCAAAGAATGCCGGAGAGAGACAGCGACGAGCAGGGAAGCCGATTTCATCAATGGAACAGCAGATGAAAGGATGGAATCTTGGAGACGTCAACAAGCGTATTTTAGAGAGAGAGAGAGAGAGAGAGAGAGAGAGAGAGAGTTGTTTGCAGTTGCAGAGATGATGAGAAGGCGACAGGGAGCACGTTTTAGCGGTTACTGTCGCCAGAGGAATTTCTTAATGGGATCGGCTTATTTTAAAAGTCTCTTTCTTCGATAGCCCTCTCACTTCGCGGAATTTACTTTTTGGTACCCCGGAGTTCGCTTATTCACCTTTTCTGCTTCTGTCCTTTCAACTTTCATAAAAAGTTCTTCCAGGCAAAGGCACAAGTAGGAGACGCTCTCCTTTTCTCTTTCTTCATTTCCTTCCGTATTTAAAAAAATCAAGACATTATTTTAAAAGAAAAGAAGGAAGGAAGATAAATTTTCCCATATATTGCAAGAATCAATCTCATCCTTGATAGGTTATTAAGTTAATTAATCTGATTCTTTGATTTCAGTAAAAAAATATAGATGAATTCATCTCTCAATTTTTTTCCCATTCTTTTTTCAAGAGACAAATGAATGCATTTTAAAAAATTGTCTTCCAGATAATTTGTTGAAAAGAGAGATGGGTCTTGATCGATAAGTAACTATATTGAAAATGTTGTTATTTTAACCTCTATTAAATTTGGTAATGCCTTAATTAGTCAAAATTTATGACAGTGCTAGAGGCCTACTCTGTAACCGTCTATGAGAATATATAAAGTGTGCATGGAATGACTTTCAAAACATAGCCTATATAGGGAGAAGAGGAAATTCAAAATATGATTATCGTCGTTAACAGTTTACGAGATAGACAATATTAAAATTACATAATAGAATAGACGATTTTTGTGTTCAGTGGGGTGAAAGATTGATCATGAATCCGTGACTATTCTCTTCACTATTAGCTTACACATGGCCAAAGATATTTATTTCCGTTCTCATTTTGTAAGCTTTTCCTCAATCCTCAACACGAGAACAAATCAGATGGTCTTCTCCGCATAAAATTCTTGAATTCAGGGCTCCAAACGAAAAAAGTCAATTTTGTGGGGGGTAGTCAATAAAAGACTCGAAAAGGCCTCGGGAGATTGATCGAAAACATCGACGAAAGTGGGACGAAACATTGTAGCGAAACTCCCGGGAAGTTTTTATTTGGGCATTGGCGTTTCGTCTATAGGATGAGGAGAAAACTACAAAGCGTTTTGAAATTTAGGTGTTGACGATGGCTGAGACGTGGCGGCTCCTGATTGGCTGGATCGATGGTAATTAGGCTTCGCGTGTAATTAACGAATCGGAAGAGGCTGCGTACGAGGTGCATGATTGTGGCGACATGGGTGTGCGGCCTCTGCAGTTAATAACGACGGTTTATGCCCGTTCTGACGAGCTAAGTACTTGCCCAACGAGAAAGAGAGTGTTGACGTGACAAAGACCGGAGTTCGTGCTCCGATGGCACGTCTGCGTCGTCAGCGCTTTCGATGGTTCATGCCTGCTCTGACAAGCCATGTACTAGGTTGACAAGAAGACAGCTTTGACGTGCCAAAGGCCGGAGTGGTTGGCCATGCATAAACTATTCTTTGATTAGTCGGCACTCGGCAGTGTGAATTTTGACCTGGTCAAGATTTGGTCGTACTTATTTGCTGAGCAAGCTTGTACTGATATATTTACACCGCACAGGTGGCATGTCCTTGTATCGAAACTCCCAGCCTCCAACGTTGCCCGAATCGAACTCTCGATAATTGTAAAAATAACCGACGAGCCAATTAGCTAAACTTGATTATAGCTATTTATAATCACTGTAAAATGTAATATATGTTTTTTTTCTTTGGGCCTGGCTTGACTTGATCAATCAAGTGTAAAACAAGACATTAGTTGTTAATTAAGTACGCACTAAACATATTTATCGTGACAATATAATTTGATGAGGGTGTATAATGATCGCGAGGCTAAAGGGCTTGGATAAGGAGTGACTTCTGATAGACTTCGAAGATGATGAAGAGATAGGAATGAATCGAACTATCTACCAAATAGGGGGAGAACAATTTTGTAATATGTATGTGAAAATTGAAAGTAACTTGTTAAGGCAAATTTTTATATAACGGCAAAATTTTCCAAGCTAAAGCACTACCATGATGGGTGATCTCCTAGAAAAGTGTCCACTTATATCCCAAAAGACGGAATTGTGAGGCTTGATATATGATGGGTTAAAAGGAATAATAACTCGAGTGAGTTAATCTAGGAATGTCACATGACATTACTTTCTTAGCATATACTTATAAAGATAACTTACATTAGAAGTGATCGTTGTCCGATTATCGACCGCCTGTCGTCCGTGCAGGCTTGGATGATGCATGTGGGCACGATGAATTTCTTTCAAAATGGCTAGGTCTAAACGAGAAATTCTTCATAAATCGTGGCCCCAATCGGGTTTTTCCTCTAAAGGGCTTTTTTTTTTTCTTTTCCAAATGAGAAAGCAGGAATGGGCTTGTCCCAACCCAAAAATGACTTGAATTACTCGACGCTAATCCACCTGCTTGTACCAGGCGGTTCGACTCAAACAATCCGAACACCGCACTAGTCCATCGAACCATTTGATGTCGAAGCTCCTTTTTTACGTACCTCGGTTTAGACTCTCGAGAGCACAGTGCGTGATGATTGTCGATAGCTATCGACATATACGAGGCGACCTCGTCGTCTTCGTCATAAGACGACTCGAGCCCACCCAAAATCACAGATTGAGAATTCGAACTCGGGAGGCCGAGACACGAGTTTTCAATAAAACAACATACACGTATTTAAAAATTTTCTCCTTTAAATTTAGGGAAGGTTTTGAAGCTAGGAGGGGCGGGCACCACCACCGGCCCCTTTGAGGTCCACCACATGCCCACACACCTTCATTAACCCTGTCATTTACAATGGATCGTACTATTGTACCCATGATCCGTCTCATTGATTTGGTCCATCCATTGTCCAAATTCGATGGTTATTAGATGTACAATAATTTGGTACATGATTTTCTAATGTGCCTCTGGATTTTTATTTTTAATTTTTAAAGGGGTTCTTTCCTTTTTGCCTTGGCTTTATTAGCACTTTCCGTTATAAGGCACCGCCACATGCCTTACATGAGATTAATTGGGGAAATAATTCAATAAATTAAATATTATATGTGTGTAAAATTTCTTTTTTATTTTATTTTTTATTTATCAACAAGCGTTTTCATCATCTGCCGTTTTTCTTTACGGTGGGTGATCTCCTCATCTCGTCCGCTTTCTTTTTTTGGAAGCCTCGTGGGTCCCTCTCATCCCAAAAAGTGAATAAAATGGCGAAATAAAAAATGTTGAGAGTGAGCCACGAAATTCTTGAATAATCCCCAATGCGCTTATGGGCCCAATATATCTTGACCATTGATTCATATGAAATCCACATGAGATCTATATGATTCGATAGTTATGATTGATTGGATTTGTGGGCACTTAGCTGATGCAAGTATTGCTCGATTATTTATACTCAGATGCTAAAGTTAATAGCAAATACATATTATGGTCTATGAATTTGATCGTATGTTAGATGGGCATCGAGCCCCAAATTCGGAAGACTGCGAAACGGTTGGACATGCTACCATCTGGAGCAAGGTAGACAACGCTACGCAATGCTACTTTCCTAGATGATATACAGGTTTGTAAATGCTCTCTAATAAGCTGCCAACATCTATTTCGGGGGAGGAGGGGGGGGTTATGTGAAAACTAGATTTTATGGTTGATATTTCTATGCATTGCAGAGGTCGACGTTCGATTTTCTCTCGGATTATGTATTTCTTGCATTTAGAAGGGGAGGATCTTGTTGCATTATGCGAGCAATCGAACAATAAAATAGATATAACAAAATATTAAATAAAATCGAACATTAAATTTATGTGATTTAGTCCGAATGAACTATATCAACGAGAAGAACGGTAACAAGTTTGACTATAGATCAAATGATACATAGAGATTACAATCATCTAGTTACTCAAATATTCATGATGTTTCTCAAGCCCCAATTACATCCAATAACACACGTAATGTTTAGCTCCATAACCTCACGAAATAATCTCTCAATCTTACGAAAAAGTTATACACAAATTCTTACTACAAGAATTTAATCGGCTTCTACACATGAAAGCTCTCGATGTAATTGTACGAATGAAAACCCTGCCAAACACTTTGCCAGAATAAGACCACCCCCTGCTAAAAGGCTTTTCTTTCATCAACTTCAGCTCACCGGAAAAGTCCCAAGTATATTTATAAGGGCAAAAGAGCACATGAAGTGTTAAAACTTGGCATAAGAGAATACTTAAGTACCAAAAGTTTACAAAGTAACACTTAAGTACTAAAATCATAAAAAAAATAGATCAGTTAAGTGTCAATGGCAAGAAAATCTAGTTAAAACGCTGACGTGTCGATTTTCCACCGAGACAAATATAAAATGTCATTTTGCACCGTAATATGACTAGACAAATGCAAAAATGTCATTTTGCTGCTGACATTGGTAGATAATTAATATAAAAATTAATTAAATAAATTTAAAACTAAATTTATTTTTATATTATTATTATAAGAAAAAGGAAGAAGATGAAAATTGCAAGCGGCTGAGGGCTCAGCCCTCACCACCGCCTCCTCCTCCTTTTTCTCTTTTTTATGAAAATATATATTTTAAATATTTTTATAAGTATAAATATTTAAATTTAATTAATGCTTATATAAAAGTTAAAAAAAAAAGACAAAATGACATTGTTTTGGTTCTTCGTCATTGACTCAACTCTCCGACGTGCCACATAGGAGAGTTGTATTATTAAAAAATTATCACATAAAATTTCCGACCATCTTTGCTGAATTTAACTTTGTCCTATTTTTTTTAAATGATTTTTATAATTTTTAGCATTTAAATATTCTCTTATACCGAATTTTGATACTCTAGATGTTTGGTACTCTTTATATAAACCAAGAGTTGACCATGGGAGCAGAAAACCCACGCTGGGTAGAAATCAAAGCAAAGTCCAAAAGTTAGGACTCCACTTTTATTGTTATATATATATTGGTATTGGTTTTATATATTAATGTCTTCTTCCCAATCCACAACAAGCAAGGTGCAGATTATGCATAAAGATAAGCCACACGTACGTACCAGATAAGGAAACTGATTTGATGGGATTTGGTCAACAATTCCAATCTTCGACTTTTCTCTTCACCTTGTTGCTTCCACAAGAAATAGGAAATAGTTTCTTTTACTCTTTCTACTTTCCTTTTCTTGTCTTTATTAATTTTCAGAAATGAGTATTTCGCAACGAACTCAAATTCAAAACATATTTTAACAGATCTGATTGCTCTAAAGGTTGATTTTGTTGATGATAGGGATAAGAGAAGTTATCTTTTTGGTCTTCTTCGTTCCCTAGCAAAAGATGGTTGGATTGGCAACAAAGTAATAGAATTACTAAATTCAGTAAGTACATGTTCATTTATTAAACGTTGGTGTATATTTAAATTACATACCAATTTACCATTTCATAAGAAAAAACATTCGATTTGAGGGTTACAATAATATTCTCCCGCTTTCAACGAAACTATTTAAGGAAGAACTGAATATGTTGGCAGACGAGCAAAATACCCAAAAAATTGTCCATATAATTACAGAAACGTAGAATTTTTTTCTATGTTGCATTGGCTTTATTGTAGGGGTTGAATACAATACAAGTATTGTGTGTGTGGTCGCCACTAGGATGATGGCAACCCAAGTCATCAAGACCACCAGTTCAGTGAATACCTGCCCTTTTCATTGGCTTTAAGGACATGTATTCACTAAACTAGTGATCTTATTAACCCGGTCGCCATCTAGGATGATGGCGACGCGTCTCATTAAGACTGCCAATTTAGTGAACACCCGTTGGCAATCTTATTGACTTGGATCACCATCTAGGATGATGGCGAAGCATATCATTAAGATTGCCAATTCAGTGAGCACCCGCGGCCACACACACAATACCCTATACCGCTATTCAATCTCTACAGTAAAGCCAACGCAACATATAAAAAAATTTGCATTTTCAAGATCATATGGGTGATATTTATAAGTATTTTGTTCATCTGCCAACTTATCCAATTCTTCTTCAAATTGTTTAGCTGAAAACAAGAAAATATTATTGTACTCTTCAAACAGAATTTTTTTTTTATATGAAATGACAAATCGATATGTAGCTTAAGTATACAATAACGTTGCAATAAATGAACAAGTGCCTACTGAATCCAGCAATTCTAGTACCTTGCGGCCAATACAACCTTTTGAGCAATCAAATTCGTGTTGGAGCCTACCCTTCCAAATGCAAGAAATATATAATATGAGAGAAAATTGAACGCCAGCCTCTGCGATGCGAAAAGAGAAATATCAGCCATAAAATCCAGTTTTCACATACTTTAGGATTAATTAATCACTAGCTCCCCCCCCCCCCCCAATAGAATAGATGTTGGCAGCTTATTAGAGAGCATTTACAAACCTGTAAATCATCTAGGAAAGTAGCTCTGAGTAGCGTTGTCTACCTTGCTCCAGATGGTGGCATGTGCAACAGTTCCACAATCTTTCGAATTTGGGACTCGAAGCCTATATCTAACTGCGAACGAAAATACTGTCAGACACATCAGATTTGTTTTCCACATCATCATAGTCAATGCTTGCCTCATCCAGTAATGAATTTGAATCTTTTTCAGTCATCCCTGTAGAAGGAGTTGTTACTATCACAAATTCAGTTATGAAGCTGGAGCTGGAACATTCTAACATCCGGAAGGAGAGTGTAGCAGAACCCCGTCTTTGGAGTTAAACAATGTATTTTCATCTGTAAAAGGAAGAAGATAAAGGCAGATAAGCAGCTACGTTAATAATCTCTCGACCACCAAGTCTGATTTCTTTTTGATTACTTGATGACTAAGTAGCTATAAATCTATGAATAAACACCAAATGGATGAACTTGCATATATCTCAAGAATAGGTTAGTGGTTTATAGGTGTAAGTTTAGTGACTGAAAATTTTAAAACATGCATTTTTTTCCCTTGAAGAATACTTTATCCTTCTTATAGTTTAAGTTCTTCTCCACATAGATCTTTGGAAAATTAAAAGAATGACTGAGGAGGAGAAGGTTGCCTTTCTGAAATAACACTTGTGAAAAGCGAGAACTCTAGAATGCCCATTAAAGTTAAAAAAAAAAAAAAAAAAAAAAAAAAGAGGCTCGTCATTGCCTACTGAATCACTCCAAGTGAATAAGAATAGTCCGCGTTTGGTTAAACTTTAACAAATATTAGAAGTGCTCCAAAATTAGAAATATTACTAAAAAGAAAATTGGGAAAAAACTATATGCAGATCTACGTGTTAATATTTATATTATATAAACGTTTTTTCTTTTGTTTCCGACTACTAAATCAGATTGCATGCTCCCCAAAAATAAAGTAAAACCCAATCCAGACACGTCCTTAGCCATTAGGTTGAACAAAGCTCGACTACAATCAAATGAAGCAAACAGAGTAAAGAAAATGCAACATAACGTTTTTACATGGTTCCTTAACAGTCTACATCCAACGGTGAGGGGTAGCAGAAAGTCTTCCATAACATAAAAGTCAGAGTACAAGAGAACTATATTATAATCCAAAAGTCCAGCCCCCGTGAGATTATCATGCTTCCATTCCGTGGCTTAGCTTAGTACACTCATGCTGACCTAATAATTGAACTTTAGAATGGCATAGTACAGAATCTAACATTACATATTCGAACAAGTCAGACTCTAGACATTGTGATTCTGGATCTTCTATCAAGTAAGCATGAATAAAGAACAGGGGGAAAGATTCTTTTGACAAAAGCAAAAGCTTAACCATTTTGTCTAAAACTCGGGCGCGAATGTTTTCTTGACTACAATGTGACTTGAAAACTTGAAGGATATTGAATTGGGCTACTGCCAAATTGATTCGATCCTTGAAACCTTGATGCAAGAGCAGCCAAACTATAATGTAAAAGTTGGTGTTTGCTTACAGAATCAGTTCAGCAATAGTAAGGAAATGTTATCTGTTTATGGAACTTACTTGTAAAATCGTCCCTTAGTTGTATTTCTTCAGCTGTAATGAAATAGAAGCAGAAGCTTTTGAGCTAATATAGTATGCCGGATTGACTGATGCCTCTCTAAGGTTACCGGATCTAGATGATCCCTAAAAGAAGAATGCCATGAAAACTTGAATACATTAGTTTTCACTAATGGAAACCTTATGTTTGATAAAACTCTCTTAATTGAGAGAAACCCCATACCATCGTGACAATAAAGTTAAACAGGCATCCTTCAACATCTTTTGGGCCATCATCCTTTGATATCCAGATTGATTTTGATATGGTCTCTGATCATTGACAATTTCCATTCCAGACTGGCACTGTTCCCAACCTTCTTCTGGTTTATCCCGTGTCCACTGAGATAATAGACAACGAAAATTTGTGCCATCCTTTTGGTACCTGCATATGTTAAGATGACCACTGAAGCAGAGAAGGAAAAAACATAAAAACGAACTCAATTTTTTTGGTGGAGTCGCCAACCGAAGTAGGCATAAGTAAAAAGAAGTCCCTATTACCTTGGCTCAATGGACGCATTTATTCAAATAATTCAGTTTGCTACACCAAGTACCAATGGCGGAAACACTTCTTGCACATGCTTTCCCCAGTTCATTTCAATGCCAACGCTGGATGACGTCAACGTTCAGGATTCATCATATAGAATCTGCGGTAAGCACAAATTATATTCTTGAGCTAATTAATAAACTGACAACTGTCGGTAGATATCCTGAGGCTTTTATGAATGTTGGAGGTAAAGAGCTATTCTCAGAAGTCCACCCTTACAGGAACATTGTTGCATCATGACCTATTGCCTCCTTGGGACCATCTCCATGAGAGAGAGAGAGGAGGCGCGGGGGGGTGGGTGTTGACTATGTACTCATTCAATGTCCTCTAGCTTCCGGATTAAGATTTCTAGACTTAAATGAAAAGTCATCATGCAACTCTTGAGTCTCAAATTATTCTTGACTTCACGGAAGAGAATACCATTAAATCAGCCAATGCAATGCTAATTACAAAGTGGGACTGATGATCTCAATGCATATAATGTTCAAAGAATGGCGTGAATAATAACAAATTTTCTGCAGCAGTCCAAGAAAAATATAACAGCATGTTGCAAGACACTTTTTTACTGTATACAAAGAAAGGACTTATGCCTAGGATTACGGGGCAGTTGAAGCAAGCATTGACAAGGTAGTCTAGTCACATTCGCAAAATTACGGAAAATGAACAACAATCTGTCAATACCTTGTGAGCTAGTATACGCACAGTCCATCATCGCAAGCGACAATGCGACAAGCACCGAGCAGTGAAGCAAGCCAATTACGTCGAATTACTTTCCTTGAACATCAAGCCCCCACGATGGAATCGTTAAGAGCTGTTCGATTGCTTCATCACATAACACCAAAGCTGTGTAATTGCTCCGTCCTCCTCCTGCCGCGAAGAACTCGACCGCGTTTGGCCAATAAATTTTCCAACCAAACTCTCTGACATGATGCTTTTGTAGTCGAATATTAAACGAAGCTTGATCAACCAATTAGGCAAGGCAGACACAGGTATCGAGGAGATAACACAGCCACGTCCATGAAACTGCAAAAAATGAAAAAGGAACAACTAATTCTAATCGAATAAGCCAGCATTTTTCGTCTCGTCAGCCCTTGAGGAGAGAGACGACGAGCAAACAATTTTAAACAACGACGTGCACGAGAATGCCGTATCCATTTGACGACGAGCACTTGCACGTACATTTTTATGCACAACGAATTTACATACGTAGTTCACGCGCGAAGAACGCCGGCGAGAGACAGCAACGAGCAGGGAAGCCAATTTTCATCAATGGAACAGCAGATGCAGGGATGGAAAACTTGGAGACGTCAACAAGCGTATTTTAGAGAGAGAGAGAGAGAGAGAGAGAGAGAGAGAGTAGTTCGCAATTGCAGTTGCAGTTGTAGTTGCAGTTGCAGAGATGATGAGAAGGCGACGGGAGCACGTTTTAGCGGTTACCGTCGCCGGAGGAAAAGTCTTTTTCTTCGATAGCCCTCTTACTTCGCGGTATTTACTTTTTGGTACCCTGGAGCTCACTTATTTACCTTTTCTGCTCCGGTCCTTTCAACTTCCATTAAAATTTCTTCTTCCAAGCTATGGCACAAGTAGGAGACCCTCTCCTTTTCTCTTTCTTCATTTCTGTCTGAATTTCATTAGATCAAGACATTATTTTAAAAGAAAAGAGGGAAGGGAAGATAAAACTCTTCCCATATGTTGCAAGAATAAATCTCATGCTTGATAGGTTATTGAGTTAACTTATTTGATTTTTCAATTTCAATGAGAAGATATTGAAGAACTCATCTCTCAATTTTTTTCTCCTTTTTTTTTTTCAAGACACAACAAAATGCATTTTAAAAAGTCAGTCTTCAAGATAATCTATGGAAAAGAGAGATAGGTCTAGAGAGATAAAGTAAATATATTGAGAAGGTTGTTATTTAACCTCTATTAAATTTGGTAGTGCCTCAATTGCATTCAAAATTAAAGACCAAGCTAGAGCCCTACTCCATAAATATATGAAGTGTGCATGGACTGACTTTCAAAACGTAGCCTATATAGGAAGAAGAGGAAATTCTAAAGATGGTTATCGTCGTTAACAGTTTAAGAGATGGACAATATCAAAATTACATAATAAAAGAAGCGATCTTTGTGTTTAGTGGTGCGAAGTGTTGATTGCAAATTCGAGGAAAAAAAATTTACGTGATTATTCTCTTCGAGATAAACTTACTCATGGTCAAAGATCTTCATCTCCGCTCTCACATTGTAATATTTTCTTTAATCCTCCATACAAAAACAACCCAGATGGCTGGAAGAAAATACTACAACTCGAAGGTTTTTTCGGCTCTCCTTCTTTTGGAAAATCGGTAATGGGCTTTCGGTTTCTCTTTGGCATGACCATTGGCTTCCTTGTGGCCCCTTGGACACTCTCCCTAACAATGCGAATGTGGCGGACCTGTTCTCTCATGCAGGATACACGCTAAAATCTCTTCTCCATAGTTGGGGCATTGTCCTCCCGAATTTATCCTCGGCTCCTGATCAATTCTCTTGGCGGTGTGATCCAACTGGTTCGTTCTCGGTTACTTCTGCTTGGAGCACTATTAGAGCGAAAAGAGACTGTGTTCCGTGGGCTTCTCTAGTCTGGGATAGTGCCATAGCTCCTCGGTACCAGTTCCTTCTTTGGCTTATTACTAAAAATCGTCTACCCACTCAAATGCTCCTCATCTCTTATGGTAGAATTGATTACACGGTTTGTGCTTTTTGCAATGCCCAACCTGATTCAATTGACCACCTTTTCTTCGAATGTCACAACTCCGCTACGCTTGCATACTTCTGGGCTTCCAGGTGTAACCTTCCTTGGAGGAATAGAACTTGGATGGATACCATCTCCTGGGCGCTTAAGTTCTTAGTTGGAAAGGACTTTTATCACGTATGCACGGTTCTCTTTTGCGGCTATGTGCTATGTGATCCGGAAAAAGAGGAATTGCATCATTTTCCGTGGAGAATCCTTCACGATCTCGGATTTGAAGAACTCTTACCTTCAGAAATGCTCCCGCGTCTCCAAAGAACAAGAGACTCCAGAAAGGTTGGGGTTTTGACCCTTCGGTTTTTGCTCAGTCACCTGATTCGTCCTAAGCGTCTAGTCTGTGCCTTGTTTCGCTTTCTAGCCTTCTCTTAGGCTCTCTTCTTCGACCCTTTCCCTTTGTATTTCTGAGGGTTGCTGGGTTTGTTGTTTGGCGCTTGGCCTTTGGATTGGGCTGTTTAGCTTTGGTTCTCTTGCTCTTTGCCTATTCGGCTTGTTACTTGGCTCCCTTTCACTCTTTCTGCTGTTGCAGTTAAGAGTGTAAGTTTTTTGCGATTTTTGTATGTTGTTCAAGCTCTATATAGTTTCTTACCTTTTACCAAAAAAAAAAAAAAACAACCCAGATAGTGTCCTCCGGAAAAAAATTCTTGAATTCAGGGCTCTAAACCAAAAATGTCCATTTTGTTGGGGGTAGTCGATAAAAGACTTGAAAAAACCTCAAGGAAATTGATCCAAAACATCGACGAAAGAGGGAACGAAACATCGTAGCGAAACTCCCCCGGAAGTCTCTATTTGGGCATTGGCGTTTCGTTGTCGGATGAGGTGAGAACTCCAAAGCATTTTGAATTTAGGCTCTTGCAATTTCTGAGACGTGGCAGCTGCTGATTGGCTGGATCGATGGCAACTGGGCTCTCCTTCGCGGAGAAAAATTGGCGGCGTGAGCTGAAGGATTGATTAGCGAATCGGAAGAGGTTGCGTACGAGGAGGAGTAGAGGTGCATGATTGTGGCCACGTGGGCATGTGGTCCTTGCGGTTCGGAATTAGTGGTGTCAGATGATGGCGTATTTATAACGGTAACTAGCCTTGGATCTTGGAGGGCACAAGTGGGAGAACGTGCCTCCAAAAGATTTCTTGATTTTTTTTTTTAATTTTTTGGTTATTTATTGTCTAGATTTCAAAGTCAAGTTTGGCATCTTATGAAGTCCCTTCATTGAAGATGTTCCATGCAAGTTGAATGATTGTTTGAAAAGTCTCAAATATCGTGCGATGACCAATTTATCATAAGATTTTAAAAATTTTGGCACATTTAATTTTTATTTTTAATAATTTATTAATTTAGCCATTCCAATCAATTTTGATAAAAAAAAATCGATGATGTAGAGATCAATCATTTTATGTGGTGTAATTAGCATTAATATAGATAATTTTTGTAATTTAAAAATCTCATATTTTTTAATAAATCTTTTCTTTCTTTTTATTGTTCTTCATTTTTAAAGAGCCATTAGGGGTTGCCAGCCACAAGCGGAGTGGCAATGGCCTTCACCTTTGTGTGAGGCAAGGGCTATTATGGCTAAGGGTAAGCATTGGAAGCAAATTGAACTAGGAATTGGACCGAACTAGCTAGTCCTGGGCAATTTCCGATTTCGAATATGTGGAATCGGTAAAAATCAGTCTAGTCACTTGTTCGGGTGTAGACTGAACCACCAGAGTCGGACCAATATTTTTTTTTTTTATAATTCTTATTATTACATAACATTGGGGTTTATATGTGTAATTTTCACACTCTTCTCAAAAACCATAATCGCCTATGCTTTCTCAAGTCTCACACTCAATCCCTCTGTCTTGCTCTGTCAAGCCCATTCTTAGCCCCTCTCGCTCAATGCTCGACTTCTCTTTCTGTTCCTTCGCTCAATCCCTCCGTCTTGACTCTCGCCTCAGAACAGAAACAGGATGCGGTGTGAAAGAAGCATTTGAGTATCCTTGGAGTCCATGTTTCAATGCCAAAATGCCATAGCGTTCGCACTCTATTGCTTTTCTTATTCTTACTTTCTATTTAGAGTCAATGAAGAAGACCCAAAGATGAGACTGTATTGCCTCTCTCCCAACTCTCTGAGCCAAAGTCTTGCTTTATATATACTACAGTTGGATATTGGCCACATCTGGGAATTGGATTGAGCCAGTCAATTCGATCCGGTCAGATTCCAAAATTAGGGGTACGTTTGGTAATCGATCAAACAACATCTAATTCTATTATTTTATTTCCCATAATTTAAAAAAAAATAAAAATCCGTTTGATAACTTTTTTGTTTTTGGGAATAAATTTTGAACAAAATTAACAAGTTAAAAAAACAATTACTTCTTTGTTTCCGAGAATAACTTTAGAACCAATACCACTTTCTTTTTTTCTCTTTTCTTTTCTTCTTCTTATTCCTTTCGCTAGTCGCCAGTGGCCGAGGCCTTGTCGTCATTGGCCGGTCATCGGCAAAATGTAAAAGAAAGAAACAAATCTAAAAATTCAAAAATATTAAAATATTATTAAAAATTGTCCACGTTAGGCCTTTCGCGCTTGTCTTACATAAAGACTACCAACGTCTATATAGTAATTTCTAGTTAAAATTAATCGGATGGACTCAATTGGCAAAAAGTAAAATGGTTTATGACTTGATTGGTAAAATTAAAAGGTTAAAGACTGAATTAGCAAAAGCGCAATAAATTTAGGATTTTTGGACAATTTTCCCATTACTTTGTTTGGGCTTGTTTGGCAATTCCTATTTATCCATT
Source organism: Eucalyptus guilfoylei (assembly GCA_016097605.1). Lineage (NCBI taxonomy): Eukaryota > Viridiplantae > Streptophyta > Magnoliopsida > Myrtales > Myrtaceae > Eucalyptus > Eucalyptus guilfoylei. The sequence continues at coordinate 40,717,966 of CM027866.1, read as the reverse complement.
TTCTATTTTCACATCGTTACTTATTGGAACTTAAACATATCTCAATTAGAAACGAGTCATGTTCTCCTCTATCTCCATTGGAGATTTAGTGCGGCGTGGAGCCTTTAATTTATTTTAGTTCGCTTACATCTCATCGACTTAAATTTTGAAGTGATGATAAGTCTAACCGAATATGTTAATGTGCTTGGTCTTAAACTTTCTTTTTATGATCTTCCTAAATAGAAGATATCTGATTTTTGCCGACCACTCCAATGAAGATAATATACAATAATCTCCATTAGGTCAAATCGAAGAAAATCAGAATCAGGGTAGTTTGTTGAACAATCATATCATAACAAAAGCACAAGCAACTTGAGGATTCTTATTTTGTTCTTTTGGGATAGAAAATGTCATAGGTCTTACTTCTAGCTTTCATAGTAGTAGGGTTCATTTGACTTTTCATTTTTCATCTTAAATAATCATAACACCAAAGATGAAAAGAGATGATCCCACTATAATTCTCAATCCACTACAAATCCAATTATTCCATATTTCACAAGGGCGTCACACAGAAAACCATATCAAATCTCTCTCTCTCTCTCTCTCTCTCTCTCTCTCTCTCTCTCATGCGCACTCCATACCTTGAAAGGATCATATACTTACGATAAACGAGCGACGGTGAACTTAATAAAAAACCGAACGGTTAATTAGCGGTCGGAGCTGCGTCGTCCTTCATTTCTGCCTGGATGGCTGCAGCCAACTGGTCATAGCCTGCGCCCCATGCACCCTCCATCTCTTCGCTCCACTTCTCTCCCACCGCCTCTTCGATCGTTCTCAGCAGCGCGTCTCTCACCACCTGGTTCATAAAGATCGATGAGTTCGCCGACAGTAATCTACGCTATAACGACGATAATTTTAACGGAGGTTGAGCCAAAGCATGTGTTACATACGTCGAACTGGCGATCGGTGACTCCAATCTTCAGGTGAACGGAGCCCAAGTGCTTCATGGTCGAACCTGCGATCGCGACCGCGCCGCATTCCCGGAGTTGAATAACTGATTCGCACGTCTGTTGCAGCGCGACAACGGGACGGCGTAAGCGAAATCACAGAGGAAAGGGAAGAAGGAACGGAGGCCGGGAGACATCGATGAGTGAAAGGACGGCACCGGAAAACAAGGGTTTCGAGAGAGGCTCACCAGCTTGAAGACCTTCACGGCATGAGCTTGGAGCTTGGGGTTGTTCTGGGGGATCTCGTCCGAATCTCTGAGGAAGGAGAACATGTTCTTGGCTTGCGGGGCAACTTCCATTATCCTTTTACACGAATCATATATTCATGCATGAACAGACAAAACCCCATTTAAAACACAATCACAAACAGCAAGAAAATCTCTCTCTCTCTCTCTCTCTCTCTCTGTGAACTCACCGCAGGAAGAGACGGATGCTGTATTCAGGTATGTTCTGCTTCAGGATCTCCCATGACTCCTTCACCAGCACTTCTTGCTTCTCTGTCAACGCCATCTCTCTCTCTCTCTCTCTCTATCTCTCTTTCTCGCTCGCTCGCTCTGTGAATCTGAGTGCGAGTGAAGTAGCTCGTATATAAAGGCCGCGCACGTGCCGAGGCGTCACGTCTTGCTTCCGTGCTTTCGACGGTTTTTCCCCGTTCCAACGTTCTCCGTTCCAACGAGCTATGTACTTGCCCAACAAGGAAGAAAGTTTTGACCGTCAGACGAGAGTACGTGCTCAGACGTAAGCGTCGTCGGCGCGTTCGATGGTTTATTCCCGCTATGACCAGTCATATACTGGCCCAGCAAGAAGAGAGCGTTGAAATGTATGAACTATCCTTTGTCATTTGATTAGTCAGCACTGTGAACTTTGACATGGTCAAGATTTGATCGGACTTGTATGCCGAGCAAAGCTCGTCTTGATATTTCTACACCACTCAAGTAGCCCGTCCTTGTGTCGTATCTCCCCGACCTCCAACGTTGCCCAAATCGAACTCTTGATAATTGTTAAATATCCTATGAGCCAATTAGTTAAACTTGATTATAGCTTGATATAATCACTGTAAATGTAATATTTTTTTTTTCCTTTGGGCTTGGCTTAACTTGATTAATCAAGCGTAGACCAAGACATTATTTGTGAATTAAGTACACACTGAACATATTTATTGTAACGACTCGTTCCGATAAGGATGGGAAGTGATCGTCTAGGCCTGAGAGCCTGGATATGGAGTGGTTCCTAGTAAACTTCTATAATGGTGAAGGGAGTAAGAATAAACAGAACTATACAATAGGGAGAAAATGATTTTGAAATATATATGTGATAACTAGATTTAACTCATAAAAGCACATTTCGACGTAATGGTAAATTGTGTTGTTACCCTGGATGGGTGACCTCCTGGAAAGGTGCCTACCTGTACGCCAAATGAGAACTGTGAATTTTGAATAATATCTCGAATGAATTGATTCAGAGATGTCAAATTTATACGATTAGACTACTTAGCCTATACTTATGAAGACAACTTACATTAAAAGTGATCATCGTCCAAGCATCGACTACCAGTCAGACAATGCATTTAGGCCTGATGAATTTCTTTTAAATGCCTAGGTCTAAGTGAGAAATTCTTAATACATCATGGCCCCGATCGGCTTTTTCTTCTAGAGGATTTAAGTTTTTTTTTTTTTTTTATAATGACACAAATGATTCACTGAACTTTGATTTAACGTGCACTATGATCCCTAAACTTTCAATTTATTTAATATAATTCCGAATTAGGACAACATTGAATATATCCATATAATCTAGGGACTAGTTTGAACATGTACCAAAAGTTCAGAGATCTCATTGCACATTAAGTTAAAGTTCAAGAACTGCATTGTCCATTGAGTCAAAATTTAAGAATTATTTGTGTCATTTCCCTCCCTTTTTTTTTATTAAGGATAAAGCAAGAATGGGCAAGGATTTTCGGATGGGCTTGGCCCGACCCATCTAGCCATGTATTGCAGGCTCATGGGTTCTCCGCTTGATCACCGATGGCATCCCTTTCGCTCCTCCCTATCCCTTTGCGTACAAACGGCTCGAATTGCTCGGCGCGGCTTTTCCATCTACTCGCATCGGGTGGTTCAATTCGAACGATCCAAACACCGCACCAGTCCGTTGAACCATTTGACGTCGAAGCTCTTCTTTTATGTCCCTCGGTTTAGACTCTCGAGAGCACAATGCGTGGTCATCGCCGAAGATAAATTAGCTATCGAGATGTATGAGGCGAGGCGACCACGTCGTCGTCACGAGATGACTCAAGCCCACACACAATGACAGACAGATAATTCGAACTCAGGAGGCGAGACACGAGTTTCCAATAAAATAACATATACATATGTAAATTTTTCTCCTTTAAATTGAGAGACGCACCTTCATTAACCTCGTCATTTACAATATATCATATTATCATATCCACGATCTGTCTCATTGATCACATCCATCGGTTGTTCGAATTACGCATTTAATAAGTTCGGTCCCACTGGATGGTATGAGATGTACAATAATTAGGTGCATGTTTTTCTAATGTGCCTCTGTGTTTTTATTTTTTTTAATGGTGTCTTTTTGCCTCGGCTTTATTAGCGCTTTCGGTAACAAGCAGCGGCATATGCCCTACATGAGATCAACTAGGGAAATAATTCGATAAATTAAATATTATAGGTGTGTAAAGTTTCACTTTTCTCTATTTTTTATTTATAAACATGGGCTTTCATCATCTGCTGTTTTTTTGGACGGTGGGTGATCCCACATCTTGTCTGCGTTTTCTTAGAAGCCTTGTGGGTCCCTCTCTCAGCCCTAAAAGCGAACAAAAATGGCGAAAGAAGGAGCGGTGGCGGGAGCCAGCCATAGGGCCTAGTACATCTCAACTGTTGATTTATATGATATTCACATGAGATTTATATAATTCAATGGTTGCGATTGAATAGGATCATGGATATCCAGTTGATGCGAGCATTGCTTGATTTTCGACACTCAGATACGAGAAAATTTACGAATAACTCACCCTGGTCCGATGATCGCCTCGTTGCTTTAGGAACAATATGATATTCGCAAACTCTCTTAGTAAATATCGGCAATTAATTAGGGCGAAATTAACAAAAAAAAATAATTATCTCCATGTATGTAGAATTCACTCTCGATAATTTTGAGTAAAACATTTCACGTGCATCATCAGCACAACAAAAGAATATTTCTATATTCACCCAAAAAATTAGAATTTCCAAAGATGAAGGAAAAAAAAAAAAAAAGAGAGAAGAAGAAGAAGAATAAGAAGAAGGGAGAACAATTATCGAAGCGCTTCGTCGTCCGAACGCCGTCCGTCTCGACCGGGACCGGCGCCGCGCGCCTCATCTGCAGAAGAAACGCCTCCGCTTGGCCGCCTCCTCACAGCTCCTGAAGAACCCTTCAACCTCGCCGCGGCTCCTCGCCTCGAAGAACTCGAGCCGATCCGACGGCGGCGGGGCTCTCTTGCATGGGACCGCCGGCGTCGTCCTCGCCCTCGCCTTGCGCGGTGGGGCCAGGCAGGTCAGGGCCAGCGGGATCCTGTGCTCCTCGGACGTCGGGGTCTTGCACTCCTCGGCCTCGCCCTCGCCCTCGGCAACTCGGACTTGCACCTCAAGCATCGAGGTGGCAGGGGAGTCGAATTCCAGTTCCGGATCCAGATGGGTCGCCATATCGGCGTCGAGCCGGCGGCGGCGACGGCGAGAAGAAGAGTGGGAGATCGGGGCGCGCGCGTTGGAGGAGAGTTGCAGGCGGAGGTTGCACCTGCTTCTGTAGTAAAGGAATTTCCAGATCCGTACGACTGAAGGTGTTGGGAGAGAGAGAGTTTGGTTGCTGGTAGATTTATTCCTTGGTGTATCTTCTTTGGAAAATGGCCCGGCTTACACCTATTATAAGACCAGCGGTATCGGCTATGCCGGACCGGACCGACCCAACGAGATTCTAGGAGGGACAAGAATTCGAAATCACATAATAGGCTCCGTGCTTCCGAAATTTTGGGACCCATGGGTACGAGTAGGTCCCGAGTCATATTCATCCGTATGCCATGCACCGGATACATAATATGACTCGTTAAAAAGATACATGGTACCTCAATTCAAATCGTGAGATAGGCTCCATGCTCTGAAATTTCAGAACCAATGGGTACAGGGTGTGTTCCAAGTCATCTCAATTCTATAACCTTTTATTAGATAATACGATATGACTCATCGAAAATGTACGTGGTACCTTGTATAGTGTTCGAATTAATGGATATGTACAAACCTATGTATGATTTGCCCTTTTTCTTTTCAAGAGTTTTACATGTTGGAATGACGGGCGGAAGCGGCAAAATAGTTTATCTTTTATGTTTTGCTTGCGTTGTTATTACGCATTATGATTATGTTGCCGGTAACCATGAACATGTAACTGCCTATGTTCTTATGTTGAATGTGTTAATAATCAAAATATCGACATATTAAAAAAGGTTTCGAAAAAGTACATAGTAGCAGATGGAATTTTAAACTCAGTAGGAATCAACGGATTCCAAATCCTTAAGCAATTTGGAGATTTTATAGAATAGGTCAAATATTTCGAAAGTTCAAAATCAATATCTACAGGATAGGTCTCGAGACACGCGCGGTTATCCTACCGACTCTTGAAGAAGTTAAAGCGGGTTACTTACGTTAATTATTGTAGCCAACTGTCAAATTAGCATATAATTTACAAATGGTTTAGTATAATGACAATGTTCCAGGTTAGAAGCTGGTTGCATAGGATTCCATGGAGGAGACTTTAATACAATGTATCACATCGCAACCGCACAAGAAAGGGGGGATGGACATTGTTATTTATGTGATTCTTTTCCCACGTGAAATGTCCGGCCTTGCTCCTCATGAGCTGCATGCAAGAATTAACCATTTCTTCGTAAAACACGGACATTCAAACCTTTCGACTTGACTGATTAATCCCTCATGGATGCACATGGAATTGCCGCCCCCGTTCATGTTTCTGTCCAGGTGCGCTATGCCCCGGCCCTTTGAGAGTACTCCGAGCGTCGAAGATGCGTTAATCGACTCGTGTTTCGCGCGCGACTTGGTTAGGGATCTCCATGGGTTTAGGTCAAATTTCTCTTTCAAGGCACTCGCGGTGCGTGGCAGGAGATTTTTCAACGATGGAAAACTTCAATTATGTGAAGAAAAGCAAAGCTTTGGATTCCTGATGTGCGAAGCTAGAGGGGAGATTGTGTCAGTTGCGATTGGAAATTGTCAGACCAGAAAATTTATACCTATGACCAAACATAGAAATAGCTTTTCTAAGTTTTTGGGTTGTCGATCTACTTCGGAAGCTGCTGGAGGTCAAGTCTTCGAGTGCATTAAAGACCACAGCAATTATTACAGCTTTGAGAAAACCGTTTCTTTGTTTCTCTTTTCCATCTTTATTATCTTCCGGTTTATGTTCATGTCGACTAAGAAAATTTCCACCTTTTATCCCTGTAAATTCGCTGTAGTTTTTTTAATCAGGTCCCATACATTCAATTCTTCTAATTAAGTTCTTTCGACTCACATAAAATGTCCAATCAAAATTATGAGACTTAAATGAACTGATTGTAAAATTCGAGGATGATATTGTAGATACGGACAAAAGTTTTAAGGGCTACTAGTGAAATAAGAAGGTGCGCTCGTAGTCTCTCTTGCCTCCTCAACCAGAATCATGCATTCCCCAACGTGTGGAAATTCTTCTCTTCTCTAGATGATATCAAATTGACAACAAGTATTGTACATTTTGAAGAAGTTAGAAATAAGTTACTCCCATCAAACAATGCTTATGAAAATAATCTCTTTTTTATTACAACAAATGACGAAATGACTATCCAGGTTATCTCAAAATAGAAAAATAATATGGTGTTTTTTATGCACGTTTGTGTACCCTAAGACTAATAAGAGAAAGGGGAACATTTTCTTTATAGCATAAAATTGGTGCAATTTCTGGGATTATGGGAAATTTAATGTTGACTAACTTCCGGATTAACGTATAAGACCTGGTTTAGGATTATGACAAGATCCTGGTCAAGGATGCCTAGGATTCCATGGGGGAGACTTGAATGCGAATGTCTCCCCACCACATAACCACCACACAACAAAGGGGTATGGATTTTGATTGCTTTGCCGGTTAATAAATGAGATTTTGCACGTGAAATGTCCGTCCCAGTCAACATGTATTTGCATGGCCATTCATGTACCACATTAATTACATATGAAAATTTCACTCCAACGAGATGTATCCACTTCTAGGCCGGCAACATCTTCCTTATAAAAAGATATCTGGATCTTTTGATTTTACTAATTTTCACAAGCATATGGAAATCACTCTGTCTACATGCATTAATGAGGTTCCGTGCCACAAGGCGGTAAAAGTGGGCTCCAGAATATTTTGAGCGTGCGAGAAGTGACTGGAACATGAAATCCATTTTATCCTAGCTGGGTGTTTCATCACTCGGCCAACCTTTTTAAGGGTTCGTGTTTGATTGATTAGACAGATCAAAGCAACACTCCAAAAGCCGCCTTCTCTTTGTTATCCTTTAATTATTTAAGACATCAAAGGTTGATCAAGAAATTAGACATTTTGCAGCTTATTTTCTCTTATCTGCAGAAGCAAGAAGAACCCAGATCATTCATCTTGCGGATCCAAAGAAAGAAGGAGGAAGTAAATTAAGGGGATTAACCGAGCCAAAAGTTCCAAGATCTTGTGTAAAATAATATATATATGAAAAATAAAATATTTTCAAGGTCATCTTGACTTGACTTCTCATAACTTACCCCTGCCCCATCCATATGTATGCGTAAGCTGAGTTTGGGAAAGCCAAAAAAAATGCTCAAGTGGATCAGCTCCTGTTTCATTTACTTTGTAAGAATCCCATGAGTTGAGCTTAATTCTGGCTAAACAGAAGATTGAATAGATATGACCAACAAAGTAATTACCTTTCCGTAAAATACCCAGGTTGTTGGTCTGAATGAGAGGCTATGTAGGTCAAGTATTCAAGTGCAGTTAAAAGAGCATAACCGCTGCAAAATCGGAGAAAAAGCTATTTTGCTGCCTTTTATTCCATTCCAATCCAATTCATATTTAAGTCCGAGAAATAGAAGTGACGGGCCAAACCCTAAAGGAAATACTCGAAGTAACCATATAAGATGGTGACCATTTAAGAATGGATGTTGACTTGTGAATCACTCAATATAACTTTTTTACCTACTAGTAAATTAAGGGGATTAACTGAGCTAAAAGTTCCAATATCTTGTGTAAAATAAAAATAATAATAAGGTCATCTTGACTTGACTTCTTCGACCAAAATAAAAAGAATCTTGACTTGACTTCTCAAAACTCACCCCTGGCCCTGCCCCTTCTGTATGAATGTTTAAGCTGAGTTCGTGAGAAAAAAAGCTCAAGGGGATCAGCTGTTTGTTGACTTTGTAAGAATCCCATGAGTTGAGCTTAGCTCTGTCTAAACAGAAGATTGAATACATGTGAGCAGCAAAGTAATTACCATTTCGTAAGATACTCAGTTTGTTGATCTGAATAAGAAGCTATGTAGGTCAAGTATTCAAGTGCAATTGAAGAGCATGACCATTGTAGATTCAAAGGAAAAGCTATTTGTTGTCCTATATTCCATTCCGATCCGAATCATGTTTAAGTTCGATGAATAGAAGTAATGGGCCAAACCCTAAAAGAAGTATTCAGAGTAACCATACAAGATGGTGACCATTTGAGAATGAATGTTAACTTATGAATCATTCAATAGGAATTCTCTCACTACTGATATCGGACTTGAGATGTTAGCACGGATGTGTGTGAATCCGTAATTATGCAAGTTTATCTTGGGCTGGTTAGGGGGGAACATTTTCCGAGGTGAACTGAATGTCAATAAAAGAAGCTGGAGAGAAAAGATGATCCTGTGAATGAGGAGAACCCAACTCAATTGTTGCAGTTGTTGGAAGCAGAAAAGTATTGACTACGGCAGTAGTGGTTAAAGCTGTGTATTTCCTGTAGCTACCTGACATAAGAGAGTATCAAACCCAATCATAAAGCAGTTGAGAGGGGATGCAAAAGGCTCAATAAAAATAAGTTGAGATAGCTGCAATTGTGACTAAATCAATATAATGTCAACTGCTTCTACTACACAACCATCAAAATCTGCCGTTAGCTCTGGACTTTATCGGCATTGAATAGGGTAAGTAGGGTAGACTGCTTGCTTCGGCTAGTCTATTGCTGGATGTTGACAACTCTATGGATAAATGGCGGTAACTCCCGTTAGGGTTATAATAAGGCCGTGGAGTATATATGTATGCAGCGTACCCAAATTGAACCAAGTCGAAAACAGGAAGACCAAATGATAACTAAATTTTGATGTTTAATAGAATGAGCAAGCATTAAATCGTAGGAGAAAGCACCTGGACATATGGGTGTAAAACTTGCCAACAGAACAAAAGATAAAAATTTAAGATTTAACTTGCAAATTTTTGTCAGATGGACCAATGTTTTGTGCAGAAGAAAAGAGAAACCGAGGTCATTTGGATTTTTTGCAGAATCCCCACGAGTGCGGTTCCATCACTTTATTTGTACCCCATCTCCAAGCACCTAAAAGAGTATGTAACCCATTAATAAGGAACCACTAAAAGGTTTTAGCTATTCGTAGGCAATGGCTGAATCCAAGGCAACGACTACACACATATACCATCACAAAAAGTAAAGAGGCCCTAGCCCTAGCAACCCGTTATACATCTAGGCATAGACTGGGCCACAAGGAATTTTTAAGTGAAGATATACATGGACTAAGGCATAGACTGTGACGTTTCCTAAAATTACTTTCTAAGAAATTATTTTTCAGAAACATAATTATATTTTTTGATAATCAACTGAAATTTGAAAATAAATTAAAAAATATTTTCTTTTATTCAATAAAAAAATCTTCTTCTTCACGCACTCATTCTTAACAGTTTTTCATTTTTTAAAATTGATTTTGTTAATTTTAATTTTTTCCTTTCCCTTTTTTCTTCTCTCTCTTTTTCTTCTTGTTCATTGGCCTTAACTTGCCAACTATAGCAGCCGGCCATTGGTGAGCTCCGGCCTCACCCCAAATCGACGAGGCTCGAGCTGGCTTATGATCGACGACCGGCCAAGGCCAAGAAAGAAAAAGAAAATGAAATAAAGAAAAGAAAATATAAAAATAAAATGAAAATGTGTTTGATAAAAAGAAAGTGAGATGAAAGAAATTATGAAAAATATTTTTCTCACTTTTGAAGGTATTTTTTAATAACGAAAAACATTCTCCTTAACTGATTCATTTTACCGAAAAATTCGAAAAATGTTTTTCTGAAAATTATTTTCCATAGAAGAACTTGGACCATCAAAAGTGATGGGTTCCACATGGCCCTTTCACTAACGCAAGATCCATAAGATTTAGTGGTCCATTTCATTCTAGTTTATATAACGTTCTCACCGCGACATGCGTACTTAGGAGATTACCCTGGTTAGCAAAGAATTAAAACTTCGGGGTTTATCCGCACAAGTCTCACGCCATACTAGGATGTAGAAACTCGTCTAATTCTGATTCTGCACATCAAAACTACGTCGTCGGCATTATCCAGCTCACCAGAGAAATAAACAGCCCGTCAGAATTTACAACCGAGTCGTTCCAAAGAGAGAACAAAAATAATAGCCAAGAAAAACCATAAGTTTTCCACAAGGGGTGGAGAAACAGGATTAACTAGCCTCCTTGAAAACAAAATTTTCACTCAGTCCAAAACTTCAGAAATGACACAATAATTGCTCTTATAACAGCAAATATAGGATTCATTGGCTGCTTGGAAGAATTCTTGGATGACACTTCCCATGATTCACTGCCAAAGAGAAATCAAACCAACAAAACAAGTCAATAATCGTGAAGATTTGGTAACATACATGGATACATTGCAAACGACGGACTTAGCAATACAACTGCTGGCATATAGAATTACGTACATGCATCCCATAGGTTTATGAGTGAGTCAGCATGATTTTGGAAGGATATATTCCAACATCACAGATTGCTCTCTCCCAAAGTGCAACAATCCACAATGAACAGATGTATTTCTGAATAATGAGAATACTATACTTACAGATTAATCCTGTCTAAGGGGGGATTGATTCCTTTCTGGACGCTGCCATTAGGTTGAACATTAGGTTCAGGTTTTAGCTTCGGCGCTTGGGATGACACCTCACTGTCAGTTCGAGTGGAATTGCTATCTATGCTTTCAGAATCAACACCGCTGGGAACATTTCTAGCCTGTAAAGACATTTTCTTCAGTTCAGAGACCAAAATATGTAAATATTGATCAGTGGATAATGATTCAAAGCCAGTTTCGCAACATATCCGCGAATGTGCCAAATTGGTTTAAAAAGGTACAAAACATTACACAGTAATGTCCAGAGAAGGATTTTGTATCAGAAAATTACAAGCAGGTTAAGCCATTTCAAGAAAGGAAATCAAATGGTACATCAATCAACAAACAAAAGGCCAGCATAATTGACAAACAACTGGCTCTTACTACTGCATGTTCACAGTTCCGTTGGCCACTGTGAAAGTGAGCCAAAAGGAAAATTAGGGCAAATACATTAGAAAGATCAGCCAAATTCCAGTAACTTGGCTAATAGGCATCAAATAGTAGTAAAAGAATAACATTTTCCACAGTAAAAATGACAATACCACATTTCTCTTTCATTTCATTAGCAGTATCATGATTAATAGGCTTACATACGTTGGCATTTATCTGTTTCACAACCTGCATTCCTTGATACAAACTCCAAATTCATCAGCTACCAAAAAGATCAGAAATCCAAGGGCATATGAAAAGTTGAATCTAGATCTCCATTTATAACCATTTACCATTTCTTCATTTTCCTAAAAGTAATTTGACATAAGGACATGAAGATTCTTAACAATTAACTCCAACAAAAAGATAGTTTCTTAAGCTCATTTGTCTCAACTATTCAAGCTTATTTAACATTTCCAAATACATCTGTATGGTACATACAAAAAATGACATGTTTCATCCTGTGGAACCGATTTTCTGTGAATATCTCTTTTGTCTGTCTGTTTCCGGACACCTAAAGTTCAAACATCTCCAAGAGTAAAAAGGCAAGTTTTTATTAGATCCCCAGTATATATGCTTCAAAGGGCTATCATTTTATCATGGATGTTTCACCTACGAGAAAATGAGGCAGCTTTGCAAGCATTTCTAGAATAAGGCCACATAAAAGAGACCACTCACTACACAGCCTCCGACACGCACTTCAACAAAATAATGAGTTATCTATCTGTCATTCTCATTTTAAGTATCGAGTATATTTCCACTGCATCCCCCTATGATTCGCACCGAATTCATTCGCAACTTTGTTACTTACACTATATAAGTGTCTAAGTATCTTCTCATGCAAGAGCTTTCGCAGATGAACGCTCAACAGATCATAGAAGAAAAGCAAGTGCTCACCTCCACTCCAGCAGCATTCCTGTCTTGTTTGTATTCTGCAGGTGTTGAACTCAATCCTTCAACACTAACCGATGCATCATTGGCATCCATGCTGCCATCAGCATCACAAGGAATGTTCTCCTTGGGAAATGAGCCATTAGAATTTTTTAACAAAGAATCAGCAAAGTCTTCCACAACTTCCACATCAACTAAATGAGGTATTTGTCCCAGTGGACCAGGTGAAGCTGAAGCTGAAGCTGAAACTTCCGCCGTGTTCTCCTCCATTGAATGAGTTTTTTCTCGCGAATTCATCTCATATAACACAGCACTGTCACTTCCTGATACCAGATGTGCCTCTACATTTTGTTCTTGTGAAGCTTCATTCCTTCCTTCACCAACACTTTGATCTACACAGTCATTTGGCTTACTGACAGATCTCAATGGAAAAGTCTCTACTTCTACACTGGTCAAATTAATTGATTGAGATGCTGACTCAGCAAATGCATTAAGATTCTTCCCAGCTTCTTCGACTCCATTTTCAAGCAATTCTGTTGATGCTAATCCATCAAACTCTTTTAATTTGATGTCTACTTGGCTTCCATTGACAATTTCTCTGTCCTCAACCTTTGGTTCTTGATGTCCATTAGAGTTTCCAACAGATAAAAATCCAAACTCCCTGGTGTCAGCCTGTTGATCCAATTCTTTTGAAGGTAGGGAAATAGCAACTTGAGTTTCAGTGGCTATTGTACCGAGTGGATTTTGTTCCAAGAACTGATCGATGCTCTGCCCATCCTGAACAAACTTAGCAGGTCCAAGAACTCTATTTTCTTGGATTATCTCGCGGACAATCTCTCTTACAGTGTAGAATGATCCACCAACTTCCTTGTGTGTTAGATTTAGTGAGGGGAAATTCCCATCATTTGATTTCTGGTACCTGCAAAGTAAAGTACCAAAAGTAAACTATAACATCCAGTATGATTTCCCAAAAGTAGTCACAGCAGAAACTGAACAGCCATAAGGAGGTTTGATGACTTGTGGGTAAAAGAAAAAAGACAAATATACACAAATCCGTGTCCTCCTTCTGCCTAATTTTCCATTTGAAATTTTTGAAAATACAACAGGAACTTCTTCCTTACTATTGCTAATGAATGAGTTTCAGCAGCAGCACTTAGCAGAATATTTGTCAAATCCTTATCAGAGTTTGAGAGGTAGAAAGTTAGAAAATTTTCAGATATAACATGTCATCTTTGACCAGGCAGAGTGAAGTCTTCGTAAATTGAAGTTCAGTAAGATGGATCAAGTGGAAGAGATTCAAAGGAATTGAGACCATAGACTCAGCTTGAATTAGCCATACCATCTAGGCATTTCATCATGGTATCATCGCCTCTGAAGAAAGAGAAGGTTTGTGCAGTAAAATACATTATGTCCAAAGGCCATAAAAAATGACGACTTTGACATGGCCAAATAGCAATAAAAATTCCCACCCTTTCTCCTCTATTGAATTTTATCCCCAGCTTAAATTTTCACATTCCAATATTATATCAAATCTATCTGTACACTAGACTCCCTCAAAAAATTGTCTTTTGATTTCCTGTTTGCCCTCTTCAACCTTAAGTAATTATAATATTGCAATAAAGACTCCATTATTTTAGAAGAACCTAGTTTTTCATTCTCTTCATACCAAAAATTTCATAAACAGTTTATAAATAAAAAATGGTTGTTATGGAACTAGATAAATATTCTCCCTCGAGTTAAACATCTGTAAATTAGTCACCCTTAAATATCCTGCGTTGTATAGTAGAACTCAATAAACCTTCTTTCTTTAGATTTGAATTGATATCCTTCTTCTAGCATGATTAGAAAACAAGCAATAGGTCTTATTCCCATTTGGGAAATAGAAGAAAAGGGGGGAAGGAGGGAATCTTACGAATAAACAAAAAAGAAAAATAAATAAGAGGAGGGCCAAAATAAAATTTTGAATCCAACGGAATATTTTCTCTAACAAATGATGTCAAAGGAACTGTGATAGATTTGAAACAAATTTAAAAAGGTTAGATATTTTACGGATAGGATTAAAAGGTAAGGATAAAAATGAACCTTTAAAGAGGTAGAGAATTATTATGTCTTTTGACTATTTGATATTTGGCAATGAGAGTGGGAAATGACAAAGGCTCAAAAAATTACGAAACTAACTTATTAGAGAAGGTAAGAGGAACTGGTGCTATTTTACAGGAGAATTTTCTTCACTTATCTCATCAATCTACCAGTATTAAACAGGTTGACTGAGGTAATTATTCCCTGTCAATATTAGGATAGATCAGGTAAAAGGTTGAACTTCCAAGGCTCAATATTTAACCACTGGTTATACTATAAAATGGAAGAACTCAGGGTGCCGTGTCTTGCTTTTTATTTTGCTGGTGATCATGCTTGTTGAGGAGCTTTAAAGAGAAGCTGATGCACTTACTTCTTTATGAATGCTTCAACCATTGATTTTCTCTCCTCTTTCGATCGACGGATTCGAGCCTTTCTTCCGCTATTCTCAGACTCATTACGCTTTGCCAAGGCAAATGTCTGCCCGACCCAACCACCTTTAATACCATGCATGACTTTGGTAAGATCAGCAGCTTTGTAGATTTTAAACTGCATAAAAGAACGTCAAGAGCAGAATTAGTTAGAGGGACACAAGTAAAGCACACGTAAATTGACTAACAAGCACCAAATTAAACAATTGCACTATGAAACTAGGGCGGCGGATGCAGAAGGCAATCAAAAGCCCAAATTACACAGTAATGCAATGTTGTTAAACAAAGGATTTGACAGTCCGAGACAATTTCTCATGTCCAAGATTCACAGCTTATGCAATGAATATGTCAGTCAATCACGAAATGATCTTGACAGAAAGAGCTGCTACATTCAAAGTAGAGATTTCTCTTAGATTATTTAAGCTGGAAGTTGAGCCAAATGCTGAAATGTATTGGTACACCAGAAACAAGCTAAAATAGTGCAATTGTGAAGACTTCTCTAGCATGCAAAGAAAGAAGATAGATCAGACTACAAGAAATAGGCCAAGAGATGAAAGAGAAAGTAGGATAGCCAGACGAAATATAGAGAGAGGGAGGTTTGGAAACTAGTAATGGAAGCAGCAACTGCAACCATCCAAACACCGATAAGCCAAAGAACCCAAGAAACAAAAGAAATGTGGTGATGGCTGCCTCCAATTCAGACTGTGCAACGACACATCGTGTTGAAGTTTCTGACCACCAAAGAACCCAAGAAACAAAAGAAATGTGGCCATGGCTGCCTCCAATTTAGACTGCGCAACATCACATCCCATCAGCTCATCTCAGTAACAAACGGTCCATCAGCCTTCCCTCTCAATTCATCACACAACACTGCCCACATACCAACCAGCGCTACATTACGCGAGACCACAAATTCCAAACGCGAGGCACGAAGGAACAAATCCATAAAAAGAAATCTCAAACCTTTACGCACCCAACTCGCTCCAAGATCAAGCGCAACGACATCGACGCCTCAACCGGAGCCAGTCAATTTCCAGAGAGACGGGCAACTAACTAAAGCACACCTCCCCCTCCCCCAAAAAAAAAAACAAAACAACGAACGAATCCCGGGAATTGCCACGAAAACCCGTAGCAGCAGGGGCGACCACATAAGCCTCCCCATGCAATTGAACAGCCAAATCAAGCAACGACGGCGAATAGCACGTCGACAAACACCTTTAAAGTGGAGATTCCGCTGGACTTGAAAATGCATAAAATCACAAAACACCCAAAAACCAAAAAAAAAGGAGCACAAACGACATATTGTCAGAATCTACTCATTTCACGAAAGCATGTGCAAGTAATGCGAGCGAGAGCAAACATCGGAGCGCGGAAGCGAATGAACAGGAGATCGTCAGCAGGCGAGAGCTTCATTTTACCTTGAAGAGAGAGAGAGAGAGAGAGATGAGGGTTTAGGATGAGGGAAGCCAAACCCAAAAACCCTACACCGCTTCTGCGCACACTGCAGTGACGAGACGAAAATTTAGCGCTCTATTCGTCCAGCCGAAATGCTACGGAATGCCGCTCGATGGCAATGTTGTAATATCAGCATCGCTCGGGGTCGAATTCTTCCCGTCGTGGTGGACGCCCCCATTCGGAGTAAATAAAATTCGGCTTCGTGCGGTGCGGAATCTCCTCTCATCGTTTTTCGGACCGTTTCATTTAATGTTATCATCAGACATTCTGCTTTGTAAGTTTATATTTATATCCACTAATTGTCTTCTACACGCGCAATTTTACAAAGCAAAATTTTCAGCTCCGAAGTGGGTAAAGATATAGTCATTTAAGGACTTCACATCTTCGACCAAAAAAAAAAAAAAAAAAAAAAAAAAGACTTCACATTGGACCCGCGTTGCTATCTGAATTCTACACGCAGAAATAAAGAAAATTCTCACCTCTCTCAGACAACATGCGGTTCGAACTGCTTTCCACCATCTTCGAAATTCGATAAATGTTGATTGATTGTATTACATTACCCGCTTTCTCAACGTCTAAACGGAGTGAACTAGGTTCGGGGTCGAAATGGCAGTAACTGATCAATTGTTTATACCCCGGATCAGGTATGTCGAAGGATCATAAAATTTTCTCCAAAAAGAGGGGATTCATTTCGAAGAAATCTAAGTCTGCTGTCAAAGAATTGAAACCTGGAATTAAATTTGAACGAACATAAATTCTGACACCCTCCATCAAAGATCGCCTTTTGACATCGTGAAGAATATACATCAGAGAAAGAATAGTAATTTTTGCCTAAGACTAAACCTCTTGAGTGGTGGAAAAGAATTTTGAACTCAACTTTGTGTGTGCGCTCTTTGGAAACCAACTGTACCTCCTGCCGCTCGAATCGACCGAACAAAATCTCCTCGAAAAATTTGTGAATCAACTGCAGCTTACGACGGAAGGCCCTTCTGGATCTTCCCAGCCTTCAAAAGAATGAATCAAGCAATTTCCCCCACAATCTGCTGCATTTCCTCGTTTCGAAGCTGGAGTAGCCTGTGAAGTGTTAGAAAACTTTCGCGTGTTAGAATTGGCCACCTCAATCGAGGCTGCCGCTCATGTCCTATCCCCCTAGGGATTTCTGCTTGTACCCGTGTTTCATCCTCTCATTGAGTTTCTCCCGTGTCTTTCTCTTTTTATCCATCTTTAGCCTATACCTTTCTTCTCTCTCCCTTTCATAGATCCCTTGCCAGTGCACTTCCCCACTTAATGGCCACAACCATGGCTCTCTTGGATTGTCACCATCATCGGCAGCTTCAGCTAAATCTTCATCCATACTCTTCAGCAATGTAAAATTGAAGTATTTTGCCCACATATATCCCCTTCTAAGCTCAACCGGATGCTGCTCTGAGAGTGAACCTGTATGTGGGTCTAGGTAAACCATCTTCCTGGCGCTGTGGTAGGCCCACACATTGACAAGAAGTTCCAAAATACGACAATAACAATGCCTTTTCTGTTAAGCAAAGAAAACCAGAGTTACCTCCAATGTCCACGGCAGTTTGTAATTCTCAAAAAAAAAAAAAAAACAGAGATGAAAGATGTGCTCACAAATATCACAAGAACCACAATTACCAAACACTAAAACAACATACCTCAGCCTCTGTTTCACCCAGTAAACAGAAATTGGTTGCACTAGAATTTATATGCAAGGAGTCAAGAGAATCGGCAAACATCCTGCAATTCAGTTCAAAGTCGCATTTGACAATAAGCACATTCAGGGTTGTGCAGCTTACTCAAAAACTGGAAAATGCTGTAAACTGAAGAAGAGGCATTTGAATGGTCTTGTATGTCACCTGGTGAACATTATGAATTCAAGAAATGAAGGGGTCGGCATCACCCAGCTATGCAGGGCGGACCAGTAACCGCCATCCTCTGGCATGGGAGGAAGAGCTTCTATATGTGACGGTAAAGCATATATCTTGCGGAAGGCTTGCTCAAAAGCATTTCTGCATGAATTTGGGTACACTGTCAGCTATTGAAATCTACATTTCTGCAATGTTGAGTAAAAGATGTTAAAAGAATCCCTGCTGAGGTGCAGGACAACCAACTGGACTCGTAAAATTTGAAGTAGTTCAAATTTACTTTGCCTTTGGGTGAAAGAAACAAAGAAAATACATTTTTCTTGCATTGAACAGTTGATAGTAAAAAATTGTTTTCAGTTCAGGAAAAGTATGAAGACCAATATAATCAAGTCTATCTCCACTCACTTCAAACTTATAAAATTGGACAGTTAAATCCACCTTCTCACTTTAAGTGCCTGAAGCAATTTCGAAGCAATTTCGAAGCAATCTCGTTCTCCAGTGTGGGGAGTTATTAAGGAAGCATTGCATACATAATAATTGCTCAAAAAACCTCTTCCCATGAGTTATATAGGCTTATAGCACAAGGCTCCCTTAAGAAGGCATGAAAAATAAGAATAAAAACAGAAAGGAGGCCAGTATAATTTTTCCTTATATCAGCAAAGACATTATTTCTTGACAGACATTAATATTACTCAAGCTAACATGACATACCTGCAGCCTCCTCCATTCAAGATGTCACACATAGACCAAAATGTGAGGACATCATTGCTTCCACTAACTCCACCATCCATGTCTAAACGTGCCCAAAAGTACATTACATCTCCTTTTTCCTCCCCTTGTACTGACTCTTCCAATACCTTCTCGGCTTCTGGGGATAATGAAACCTGGCAAAGAAATGATGCTCGATTTTTCATACAGCAACGAAAAAAAAAAATTGTTGATAGAAGTTTGAAAAGATCCCATGGTGCAGATACCGAGAGCTAAATCAATTTTTGCAACAAATCTGCTTCCATGTGGCTTCATGGATACAAGGAACCTAAATCACTGAAAATTTTATCACTAATACTACATTCCAGCAACATAAATGAGTACCTTCCTACCAGCAGTTCGCCATGATTGGAATCCAATCCAAGGTCTGCTGTGAATGTTATCTACCCTTTTTGCAATGGAAAACATTCCTCCCATCTCACATAGAATATCCTGATAATAAGTGTTATTTAGAAGACGAAGCCGGCTGACTGCATCTACATCATCTGATCTCAATCTCCTTGCTTTCGTTGACTGCCATGCAAAGTTGAGGATGAGTAAATGGCAAAACAGCATTATGCATACAAACAATCGACCGTGCAAGAACCAGGAGAAATCTGCCAAATGAAACTAAGATACTCTGTGTGCGCCATGGACCATCATTATTCACCATAGTAAGTCACCTATTTTTGCCAAGAGAAAAGGTTCGCCAATTTATCTTCAGAAAATGCTCATCATTCACTATTTCAGCTTCTCGACTTAAACCAAGTTTCAAACTGTACACACCAAACATCTCGAAACGTTTCCGCAGTACATGCTGATCCCTCTTTTCAGACATGTTGGTTAATGTCAGTTTGGTCAACGCTGGCTTATCTGTTAAAGGAATTAAAAGTGCTAATTCACCAGGCAATGTCAGTGCAACATAACCAAGACAGTGTCCTATGTAATTCTTAAATCATCAAAAAGGGGAAAAAGAATGCTAATGCTTCATCAGCCCAATTAATTACATGAAGATTCACATTGTTCACATAATATATTGAATTAAGAGGCTGGTTGATAAAAATATAAAAGTGACTTGAGGAACTTACAAGACTTAAACCCCGGTACAAAGAACCATGATGAAGAAATGACCAAGCTCCCGCCCCTTCGTATATCTCATAAATGCATACTGGCTGTCCTGTCCTTTCCAGTTCTCCCTCATCCCTTTCATTTGCTTCAAAACTGAGCTTCTCAGATTTCCGTGCATTACGGTATATGTCATTCCATGAGCCAGGATCTCTCTCCATTCTTTCTTCAAGCTGAAAGTGGTCACAGAATCATATTTTCAGATGTCTTTTCTTTCTTAAACAGCAGGAAATATTAAAATATCTAGTATGCAAATACAAAAGAGAACCTTTGATCAGAGAATCCTGAAAGTGCCATATAAAATATTGCATACCTCTTCCTTTTCTACTTTCTCAAACTCTTCGATTTGTTCTATTTCCTGCAGAACTGCCCAATCTTCTTCTGTGGGAAAATCTCCAATAGTATCAGTTTGATTGTCAGAGGCGTTTCTAAGATCCACAAGGTCAGTCAATTCTTCCTCAAGAGCATATACTACACCAGCTTGTGTTAAATCCTCATGAGGCATGTCAACGGCATCCTGATTTATTTCACCCTCCAATAAATTCCAGTTCCATGACAGCTCTTCAAGCTTAGCAACAGGACCAGGCAAAATGGCATCTGATGGAAAATCAAGTATATTCTCCAAAAGTTTCACATATGTACTAATGCATTCTGATGCCATCATGTTCTTAGCAAGCAGTTTTCCAGAAGAAGCAACAGTGATGGCAAACTCAGAAAGTCCGCCATCTGCTATTAAAGAGGAGAATGCTCTCATCAAAGCATCAGGATTATGCTGTGGAAAAAGTATCCCATGGACGCCATCAACAACCTGTAATTCCATTAGGTCCTTCAGAAAATCGGCTTGAACCAGAGGAAAAACTGTCCTCATGATTAAAAGAAATGACAATGGGGAACTGAAGTAGACATACATATTTTGTAATAATGGGAATGTCTGGGACAACAATGGGGATTCCAAACGTCATGCTTCGGACAAGTAATGGAGGAAAACCCTGCTCATCTTGAGAAGAACCATAAAGAACAATGTCTGCCATAGTCAATACGCTATCAACGTCGGCATTTATGCCAAAATGCCTCACTGAACCCTGTAGAAGTCCCAGACGAGAAGCAATCTCCTAAAATATCAGAGAAACTACATCAGAAACACCCAACTAAGGTCCTTACCTCTGGTCCCTCCTTTACTTAATTATGCAGATAACAATAACATGCTAGAAACTGGGCAGACGGAATACAGCAGCAATAGCAGCAGTCGTCACAACAATCACAAATGATCAGCAGACACAGAGAGCAACATTTTCTTGAAAGTTGAAGAAAATGCCAACCTTTGTAGGGAAAAAGAAGTGTCCTTGTTTATTACTTTCAAAATTTCTCTCAATGGCCCAACAGATTTAACATAGCTGTCTCCTATCAAATTATTCTCTTAAGAACATATACAATTCTGAAATTTGTCACACATCTATGCCAACAAACTGTCTGCATCGCCAAATTTTATCATCACCTCTGGGCCAACATAAGACATACAACTAACTGAAGAAACGTCAAGGAGAAAAAGTTTACAAGGGAAGCAGGGAGCAAAAGAAAGAAATTGTAGTCTTTTTTTAAACCATAAGCAGTAGAACAATGACCAATTAATTCTATTTTCAACTCATGGTTGTAACTTAGTTTTTCTGAAGATAAACCCAGGAGCATGATAAGCTACTTCTCTTACACTCCAATGGATTTGCTTTCAGCATCTCTAAAAACAAATGCTGCCACAATAAAGACATATTTAATTGGTCACATCATTTTCACCGCAACTCTTTTGTTCATTTACTCATTTATGAAAAAGGATAGGATATTTCTGAAAATTAGCTAGCAAAATGAGTGGAAACAATCAGGTACCTGGAACGCATCATCACTGTCACCAGTCGAATTGCCACACAAGAAAACAAACTTATAAGACCCTCCATCACTTCTCCTTGCATACTTTACCAGCAAAGGTCCTATGGCATGCATTGCCACAGCATAATCCCATGATAGCTCGTTGTAGAATAAAGAACTTCCAATGACTAGAACTACCAAATCATCTCGTTGGAATCCATTGAGTTCCCTCAGTTGATGCTTAAAATGAGTCTGGCTATACCTTTCTGCAGACCAGACATCAACTGGAGATCCAGGAATGACAAAGAAGTTCCCAGTGTCAAGCACACTATATAACATCTGATCCAGGAAGACATAATAAGCACTGCAGAAAAGGACTTCCTAGGTGGCCGAAAAGAAGTAAAAAACCACCACAAACAATAAGATTAGCAAGTTTACCGGAAGAGTGAAATCAGGAAACACGATGACATCAGCTCTGCTGAAAGTGTTTCTCCACAGAGTGACAAGATGTTTCCAGTCCATTTCCTCATAAAATGGAATGCGTTTTGCAAGGACATCGTCTTGAATTACCCATACAAGAGGCACTGAAGAAAAAGGCTCCTGCATGAGGCTGCAGAAATATGAAACTCACTAAATAAAGTAACTGACACAAAAGCAATTGCAAATATGTTTTCTTGGTGTGAGCATCTGAGCCAATGACAGCCCCTTCCCTCTCCCCCCCCCCCGACCCCGACCCCGACCCTGTACCTGCATAAAAAACCTCACATGCACAAGCACAGGCACACGAGTGCGCGGACAGAGCGAGCACCGAGCACTAAATTTGACTAAAGGCTGGGATATACGTCTCCAGTTTTTATGATGAGAAGGCGAAATTCAGGCCAAACTAGAAGATCAGCTTTTTGCAGAGTCAAAATATCCATCTTCTCTATCGTCTCATTAAAATTCCAATAATGTTAACTCGAACTAAAATAGGAAACAATTAACCATAATAAATGTCCATGATCAGTACTCAGAAACACCGAAACACACCTAATCCACTCATCAGTGGGTAGATCATCTATTATGCTAATATTGTAAATTGAGTGCGGTCTGTTAAATAAAAATTTATTGCAGAAGTTTAAGATAATATGGATGCAAGCCAAACCACGAGTAAGCAAAGAAGAAACATTTGCTTTACAGAATTGCATGATTTCTTGACAGCTATTAAACTCTATTTGACTCCCCATGCACACAAATTTTCATTTGGGTTCTTGCTCCTGATTACCGACTTGTTGAGTACAGCTCAGTTATGCTCATGTTCTGAGATTCAACCATAGAGCTCCATTTGCACGAGAGAGAGAATTAAGATACATATCCGACATACACCATAAGCTAGTTGATTCATCAGCTCGAGCTTTTTGAAGAAGTAACTGCATAGCATTTTATTCTACCATTCCAAAGCAGCCCTTTTTCTTTACTCCAAGGAATGAAACTTCACTTTTGCTACTATAAAAGTATCCTTATAGTTCTTCCCTTCTTCTTTTTCAATTTTTAGTCTTCTGAGTATATATTATCTTGAAAATGCTAAAAGCACACTTGAACTTTATAAGCATCCTTATGGGTTAGCTTTTTAATAAATTGGACATTGTTGAAAATTACCAGGATCCCTGCAACTTTAAGTCTAGATTAGCTCTGTCACTTCAGAGTTGATGAGGAAAGAGAACTTAAAAAAGTAAACTTGATTCATTATTATTAGACTTTAGATTCCTTGACTACTTTAATCCCAAAGATTCATGAAGATAGCCAAGGAAAGTTGTCACCATAGCACTTAGTCATCATCGATATTACTGATATCTAATAGAAATCGGCATGCATAAGATTTTTCACTCAGAATTGATCATTAAACAGTAACATTACTAATATCTTTACTTCAACAGAAAGCAGTTGAGCATCATATCCATGCCCAAAACGATCCTAAAATCTGATTTCCCAGGTAACGCACTGAGTGGGAAAGTTAAGCAAGTAACACCATACGAACAGACTTAAGCATGCACAGAAAACAAGCACAACTTTAAACAAGGGAAAAAGAGAAACAAACCTCGAAACAGCCTCTTTTGCTTCAAAAGAATCAACAATAATACCTTCATAGCTGTAAAGAGTAAGCAGGAGTTCAACTATTAATAATTAGTAAGAAAAATTGTAGAAGCCCATTAATGCCAACTAAAGCCATATATAACATCATACATTGACCAATCAACATGGCCATATTGCTCAGGACCCAGAACTGAAATCTGACTGGCTACATCCTTCCAGACAGGAAGTGCTTTGCCATTCTCTACCGCATATATCTGCAGAAATGTCATCAGGATGGTGCATTAGATCATTGGAGGGTTTAAATAATTGAAAAGTGAAACTTCAAAAAAGGAACATGCCATGACCATCATTCTGCCATTTCTACAGTGTAGCCAAATTTATATTTACTGGACGGCAATTCTGGGTGACATCAAGAGCAAAGCCAGAAATTTAAATCAACATTTGCTTCTACAAATATTAAAACGTAATAAGATCCAAATATAAGTTTACCTGAAACGTGTAACCTAGTTTCTTTAGATTGCTCACAACGGAAAAGAGCATCAAGAACTGTGGATCCTTTCTCAGATTCCCCAAAACCTAAAATTCACAAAGCACCCAATAAGGATGATGAGTTTGCTAAAAAAAACACATGCATACACAAATGAACCGGCGGCGGATGATGGCACAGAAAGATTACACCGTCCCCAAACGTAAAGCAATATCGAGAACTAGCAAAAAAATAATCACCAATTCATCTGATGACCATCATCACATTCATGGCACAACAATCGAGAAGGATATAACTGGTGATTTGGTCTTTCAGATTGACCATCATATTGCCGTCTCGTCTTAATTTTTGTACTAAGTATTTTCTGAAGGCACGAGGCATGAGTCTGAATGGCACTGCCATCAGAACAGGAGCTTGATTCCAGATAGCTACATTCAGCTAACAATGAGATTTTCAAGTCCCAATTGGATGAGATAGAAGAGCTGCTTTGAATTCACAGCTTATTCACGCCAATGCATGAAACGACACGGCAGGCATTATTACTCGAAGCACCAGCAAAGTTTGAATATGGCATACGTTAATAATCAATGAAGAACATTTAGGCATGCAACGAGTGAAAATCTCCGAACGCATGAGATGCCCAATTGCAATAAGCGGCAATTCGAACTACATTGCCTCAAAAATATTAAGAAAATTTCGATTTAAGGAAAAAGGACGGATGGAAAGGAACCGAGATCAGATCAAATCAAAACTTTCCCAAGCTGGCACAGGCCACTTCGACTTTAGAAGCGAATGAAATTGCGGGAAGATGGATAAGCACTCTCACAAGAGCAAGCCTCGGGGGCCGAACGCCGATCCTCCTCTCCGACCGCGCCCGATCCAATCCCCCTCCCTCCGCCAGTTGCCGCGACGGCACGAACTTGAGCGTGCTGCCGAACTTGAGCCCTTCCCTCACCGACCCCCGCCGGGCGCCACCTTGCTTGAACACCGACGTGATCGAGCTCTGCAGCACCATCGACGCCATCGCGAAGACGAACACCGCGAGCAGTATCGCCAAGTAGAGCAGCGACTTGCCCCGGAAGGGGGGGACGAGGGAGGAGAGCCCGAGCCCGAGCCCGAGGCTCTTGCGGTTGGCCCTGCCGTGGTGGGCGCGGTTGGCCCGGAGCAGCTGGCGATCGGAGGAGGGGGGCAGGCTCTTGGCGCCGTCCCGGGAGTGGCGGTCGGGGCCGGGGCTAGGGTTCGAGTTCCGCCGGAAATGGAATCTGCCGCGGATCGAGTGGGACGCGGGGGACGCGGCGGTGGGGGTGGCGTCGTCCATCGTGGCCGGAGGAGATCGGGTCGGCGGCGCCGTCGTTCATAAGAGGGCGGTGGTGGGGGCGGCGATCTCCGCCGGGGAAGCGCACCGGAAATGGGCGGCGGATCTTCACCGGAGACGATGAGATCGGGAAGATGGGGGCGTCGCCATTGAAGGAGGAGGTTCGATTGGGGGGGTTGGCTCGAATGAGTCGACTCGGCTCGACTCGACGAGACGACGTGAGCGGAGTGAAGAAGAGAAGCTGAGATTTGCTCCGGTTTTTTTTTTTTTTTGTATTATTTTCCCTTGCCGACTTTGCACATGCAATTGAGTGATTTTTGATTCATGCAGATTTTTAAGAGAGATTAAAAAATGTTATTAAAAATTCTAAATACTTAACACGAGGGTACAGTTGTTTAAAAAAAAGTGTAATTAAATTCTTAAAAGTTGTCGGTGTAATCAAATCCTATGCAAGCTCAAGGGAAAATTTTGATTTTTCTTATTTTATTATACTTGATGTTGATGTATCACTTTTTTTAATTACTTTCTTAAAAGGGAGAGGTGCTGATGTTGCAACTTTTTCTTCCTTAGTCTAGTGTGATTAGGGTGCAAAAGAACTGGACCTCTCCCGAATCGCCCCGGAACCGGATCAAACCGCCAACTAGTGGTTCTTGAAAACCGATCCGATTCTCGATTCCAATTTATAGTTTGCCTTCCGATTCCATTTAGCGGATCCATCTATCCGCCCACCTGGATCGAATCGATTATATTAAAATAATATATTAATTTTTAATATTAAAAAGATGAAATTACAAATTAACAAACTCAAATCAAATAATTAAAAAAATTAATTAAAGTGGGAGAAAAGTCCAAAGCGCACCAAATGGAGAGGTGTTGATCTCCGGATCTCGCTTATTAAAACCCGCCCGGACCGTCCACCCAATTATTAATCCACGCAGAACTCGCTTCTTTTCTTCGTTATGGTTGTGTGTATACGCGTGGCATGCTTTGCGGTTTTTGTTCTGCTGATGAATGGTGGCCAACCGTGGATTTTGCCGAGGGTGAGGGCGGATGATGGACGAGGGAGAAATGTTAGTTCCGCATCTTAAATAAGCACAATGGAAGTTTGATCATAATCACCCCAGGTTCACGTAGATTTGTTAAGATTTCGGGCATGACAAGGGGAGGCTTCAGGACTTAATCGGTCCCGGTTATTATTATTGTGAGACCGATTCCATGAATCCACCCGGAAACTGGATCGGACCAGCGGTTCGGTTCTCAGGTGGATCCATGTAACTAACGAGTGGATCCCTTGCCCAATTTTTCTAACCGGTCCTTAATGGGCGGTTCGGTTAGGTCGGAACCACCCACTCGGACCATGCACATCCCTACCAGTGATACCTTCTTCCCTCCATCTTGATCTCGAGTGAACATGGCCATCGGTCGCTCAAGCTCGAGGCTCCAACAGCTTGATGGGGGGTATGATGCTCGTAGCCAATTTAGGGGTGTCGATGGTTCGGTTAAGATTAATTCATTCCGGTTCAAATATTTGGGAAATCTAAATCGAATTATTTGAATGTGCATTTCATTTAAATTGAATCGGAACTCAAATCAAAGACTCGGCTCAATTTTTTGGTTTTCCTTTTTATTATATTAAGAAGATGTTTTAGTAACCAAAGAGAGATTATATAAATTATAGTGTTTTGAAGATGAGCAATTTTTAGTTCGGTGAGATTAAGCAAATCGAAATAAAAAAAAAGCGGTTATTTTTTTAATTATCCGAACAAAAAGTATATGAAAATTCAATTTGGTTTGATTTTCTAATTCGGTTCCGACGCCCCCAGTGACCATGGCCAGATCTGGATAAAAGCTCGTGGCCATGTCCAAAAAAAAAAAATTGAACTCTCCAATGTGAAAAGAACCCAAATAATAAGGATTTCATATCAAGAATAAAATCCAATAAATTGGAAGATGAAGTGGGAAAGAATTAAAAAAAGATCCAATTCATTTTAATTTTTTTCTTTTTCCCGGATCACCAACTAATCTCCCCAGAATGTTGAATTTTCTCAGCTTCAGTAGAATTCGATGAGCTTTGATTTTTCGCCCCATTAAGAAAGAAGACGAATGCTAGTCATTTTGCTTCGTTTTCTTTGCTTTGCTTTGCTTTGCTGCGACCAGGGAGAGAAGCATAAAGCAAGTGAAAATGCCAGTCATCTCGTTATTGAAGCTTCATAAGAAGAGGTGTCGATTGAATAAGAAGAACCCAACTCCAATTGGCACTTCCAAGAACGACATGTTCACTTCTGCATTTTCATCAACTCGACACCTATCGTAACGATAAATTCTTTCAATACCTCAGAATGAGGAAAAAGAAGGTCGAGAAAGATGTTCCTCTTCGAGGCCAAATCTAGCCGCAGCCACGAGCTTCAAGCTCGAGTGACCCACGGCCATGGCCACTCAAGATTGAGGTCAAAATTTGCTGTCGTGGCCATTTGAGTTTGAAGTTCATAGTTGCCGGCCGACCACCCAGTGTACCTGGTAGGTTCATTACCTGTACCATGCCCCCATCCTTTCAGAAGAAGGCATCGCGGGCTCCCCTAATCCCACCCAAACCCCATAAGGGGTTTGTGGCCGGGATGAAATATGGGCAATCCCCTACATTTACCTCCGTAGGGGAGTCACCAGAGGGAGCAGTTTAAAGTCCTACTCAGGACCAATGGTTGCCATGGCCATTTGAGCTCAAAGGAAAAAGAAAGAGACTGGATTGAAAAGAGGATGATGCCACGCCTACCTTTCAAGAACAAATTTCTAAACTTCTAATGTATTTATTTTGATTCTTATTTTTATTTACTGTTTAGAAAAATTAGATTTTTGAACTCAGATTTCAATATATGATGTAGAATTAAATTCAGAGATAAGGATGAGTTTTTTTTTTTTTTTTTGCATAATTGTTCTTTAAATTAAAGTAATTGCTGTTTCGATGGAAAACTAGAAGTGGGTAATTTTTTTATGGGCGCACGCCAATTCTTTTTCTCTTTTTGTGTCCTCCACTTATATGTATTTGACAGAAAATACAATGCATTGGTTTATCTCGTTCGGCGCAATGCGACCCCTCAGTCCAATGATACGATAAACCTCGCTCGCGATTACAACTCTATATCGCATCAAAAAATACACCATGATTAGAAATTAGATTATTCTCAATTACACATTTCGACATGTAAAATATCTTACAAAGCATTAATCGAAACGTGAGCAAAGATATGAATTGGTGATCCAAACTCATTTACACTCCAATAATTGAAAAAATAGAGGTTGTGTCACGTGTCTAGCTCACCCGAATATGTCAGGATGTTAGCCACTAAGTCCCTATTTGGTAAAAAATATTTTTTGTTCTTCGAACAAAAATTTTTTATTCTTTTGTTCCGGGAACAAAAAAAATAGAAATGTGTATGGTAAAACTTTTATTCCCGAGAACAAAAAATTTATTTTTTTGTTCTCGGTAATAGATTTGAAATAAAAAAAAAAGTATAAAAAAAGTTGCTTCTTGTTCCAAGAACAATTTCGAAAACACTTCTTTTTCTTTCCTTCTTCTTCCTTTTGGCCGGTCACCGGCCTCAACCATGGCGGGCGACCGGCCGACGAGGGATGGCGACCTTACCGGAGCGTCGTCGGCCCCCGCCGAGGCTCGACCTCACCTTGGTTGAGCGAGCAAGCTCGCTAGTGGCCTTAGTGGCCGTGCAAGGTCACCAAAGAAGGCTCGACCTCGTCGAAGACCGTGACGCTCCGATGAGGTCGCCGACCCTTGTCGACCGGCCGGCCATGGCCGAGGCCGCGACTAGCCAAAAGGAAAAAAAGAATAAAAAAAATTAAGAAAAAAAGGAAAATATAATAAAAATATTGAAAAATTAAAAGAAACAACAAAATTATACAAGCTTATCAACCGCATTTCTATTCTTGGAATAGAAATTTTTTGCAATTACAAAACGCATTTTTATGCTTAGAAATTGTTTTTTTTTTTTTGCCGGAGATCGCTCTTCGAGGATCACACGACCCTCCAGTACCCAGTGGCACCGTCGGGCCTCGCTGCAAGCCGCTATTTAAACATAAATCTCGAGGGAGGCTAGCCTAGGACCCCAACACCAAGACTCCTCACTTTAGCGACAAGAGACACTTTAGCGACAAGAGGGTTTGAACCCTTGACCTCTGCGATAAGGGAGAGAATTCGCACCAACTGTGTTGCCTGTGGTTAGGTTTATGCTCAGAAATTGTTCCCAGGAACATAAATAGAAAAAAACTATTTCTGTTCAAAAATTGTTCCCCGGAATAAAAATTGCTCAAAAATTGTTCCCCGAAATAGAAATTGTTCAAAAATTGCTCACCGGAATAGAAACGTTACCAAACGTGCCCTAACTTAATCTTTATGGGTTTTATAGAAATTGCTATTACAATTATATGCACGGAATCTATAGATCTAGGACCGATTGATTTGGCCATTTTATATTTCTAGTTGCAGGCGGCCTCCCAATTAAACCAATTAGAAAGTGACTTATCACAAGTCAAACGGATGATTCGATTTATTACAAAAATACAGCATTAAGGTGCATTTGGGAGTGGCCTTTAGAAGGCACTTTGGACATCCAAAATTTCTTGGGCCAAAGAGAGGATGTTTGGGGATTTTATTTTTTTAACCCCATTTGGGAAATGTGAACCTTCAAAAAGCCCATGCTACCTTGAGATTTTAGCCTTCTTAACGTGTTGAGCTAAGGGGGATTAATAAAAAAAATTTCTTCCCAAATTATTCTCGCTAATTTTTCGTTTTTCTGATTTTGCCCTCAATGACTATTCATTTTCTTATTCTCTGTTGAATAGGACCGGCATGGCTATGAGCGGTCACCAACGAAGGGCAAGCGATCGAGCGACCCCGACAAGGGTCACGCGACCCACCACCTCGTGACCTCCGTGCAAAGGTCGCTAGGGCTATGTGACCCTCGCCAAACTGCCTACCCTTGTCGGACCGCTTGCACCGGGCGGCCTGCCCTTAGCTGGACGACCTACTCCTCGCCGACAACTACCTATTCTTGGTCGCCAACTATTTTTTTTTTTTAATAATAAAAGTCTCATGCAAATAAAAAATTTTAAAATACTATTTTGCTCAAGGGTACTTCACAATGAACTTTCATAATACAATTTACTAAATACATTTTGCATTTTTGAAAATTTCTTTAACTCAACGGTAAACTCACCATAGCTCACCCGAATATGTTGGGATGTTAGCCACTAACTTAATCTTTATGGGTTTTATAGAGATTGCTATTACAATTATATGCACCCAATCTATAGATCTAGGATCGATTAATTTGGCCATTTTATATTTCTAGTTGAAGCCATCCTCCCAATTAAACCAATTAGAAAGTGACTTACCACAAGTCAAACGGATGATTCGGTTTATTGCAAAACTACAGCATTAAATCAAGAAGATAGAGCTGGTGGTGCTTAATTATCCATGACTTCACTTCCTATACAATTGTATTAATAAATTGATGGTAGGCTACACTGGATTTAAGATAAAAAAAATTAGGCTGCAATTTGCATCAACAATCCCAAAAGGGCTTTGGATTGTACCAAATTCGAGATGTTTGATTCATCATTCTGAAAGTTTTTGAGCTAAAGCTAGCATTTTTAAAAGTCTCCAAACTCAATACAATTCCCACCTGACATATGCAATTCAGCATCTCCAATATGTTCTTTGGTGGTTGATGAATTTCTTTCTTTCAACTTTGCCCTTGTTGATACTTTTGTATTCTTATTTTACCCTCATTTCCACAGTTCATCATTTCTTTCGACCAAAACGCACTTGCCAATGGTCAAAACGGAAGGGTTGCGAGATCCTCGACCGCCTAGGGTCTCATGACCTCAACATTGGCTTGGCTAGGCTTCTTCAACAATTCCATTCTATTTAACTTCAATCGCTTCTATAAGATTTCACAATTCAATACTTTCCATATTTCAAAGACGGCAGCAACATCTTATGCTTTCCTTCTCTTTCTTTTTTACTCAAGAGTCACTTGTAAAAAATACACCAAAAGTCAATTAACCAGACGGTATTTAGTTAGTGTGAGTAAATACCATCTCGAGTCAAAGATCTCCGGCCATTTCCTCAAAACCGAAAGATCCACATGAAACTTGTTCAAAATCAACATTTTTTTTTTTTTTTGGGGGGGACTAGGCCTAGGGGCACGTCATCAGCAACCTCCTGTACTCTTCCTGCCATCTCCCGAGCATTTTCAAAAGAGCCCAAAAATTCAAAATCTCCATCTTCCCTCTCCCTCTCCCCTTCTCTCTCTAGACTTTCTCTCTCTTCTGCTCAGCAACGGCAATGGCGTCGCTCTCCCTGAAGCTCCACATCACCAAGGGCCCCCGCGAGGGGGAAACCCTAGAGTACCCCCCCGGATCGACGGTCCGGATCGGTCGCGTCCTCCGCGGCAACAACCTCGCCATCAAGGACGCCGGCATCTCCTCCAAGCACCTCTCCATCGAGTCCCGCCCCGCCGCCGCCGACGGGCCCGAGCCCTCCGGCGGCAACGCCTGGGCCCTCACCGACCTCGGGTCCTCCAACGGCACCTTCGTCAACGAGTCCACCAGGCTCGCCCCCGACGCGCCCTACGTGCTCCGCGACGGCGATTGCATCAAAATCGGTGAGCTCACTGCCTTCCTCGTCAAGATAGAGGGCTGCGGCGGCGGGGAGGCCGAGTCGAGGTTGCGCCGGAACCCTAGGCGAAGGGCCAACGAGAGGAACTCGGAGAAGGAGGCGGCCGCGCCGGTGGTGGAGAGCCGGGCGGGGAGCGTTAGGGTTCCGAAGGGGAGGGGAGGGAAAACTGAATTACCAGAAGCTGGGGGCGGTGCAGCAGAAGCAGCAGCAGCTCCAGCTCGGTCTGCGAAGAGTGAATTGGCGGAGGCAAGTGCAGTGCGAGGGTTTGAGGGCGAGGCGTGTGGTGCGGAATCGCGAAATCCGGGTACGGCAAGGGAGAATTCGGGGATCTCGCGAGTGAGTCCGAGGAGGACTAGGAGGAGAAAGAAGGAAGAAGAGAATCCGGTTGCTGGTGCCGTAGTCGAGAAGGGTCCGGAGGATGGAGGAACAAAAAAGGACGAAGGTAAAGAGAGGAACACGAGATCGAGAAGGACGAGGCAAGCTAAGGGAAGGAATCGAATCGGTGATTCGGAGAGAGCGGAGAGGTTGGATCCCGTGGAAGAGGTGCAGGATGATGTTGTGGGAAATAAAGAGAATGCAGGTCTGCTGGGTACAGAGTCAGTCCATGGAATTGATGAAAGGGAAGCGATCGCGGGTCGGAGTCAGGATGCCGAACGGGTGGTGGATGAGGGCGAAGTTTTGGGGGAGAGTAACAAGTCTGGCCTGGCAGAGCAAGTTTCCGGTGAGGACGGTTGTGGTGTAAGGAGTATAAAGGTCGAGATTGAAGATGACGTTGTTCTTGAGGCTGGGCCCGGTAACGAGGTACGAAGTGGGATCGGCTTTGGTTCGAAAGAGACTACGGGGAAGAGCGGCCAGTTCCCAGATTTCTCGAAGATGAGCCTCAGGGAGTGGTTCGACTATATGGAGGTCTATTTGCCGAAGCAGATAACTGATGAGACGGAGAAGCTGATTTCGGAGATGAGGGCGAAAGCTCTACGCGTGAGGGAGTATGTTGCTGAGCAGAAGAAGCAGAAGGGAAAAGCAATTTCATAGACAGCGGAACATTTCTGCGCTGTATGCTGAATAAGAACCCAGTCGGTCCTTCCGTTTTCAGCCGAAGATTACTCTGTAAACTGGTGAATTGTGTGCATGCTAAGCTAACTGGAGACTGCAGGTGGATTAGCTGGGGAACTGCAATGCTGGTTTCACAGTATGCCATAGCAGCAACCTGGAAGACTTGCAAAAACGTCTCCAAAGCCGTTTCCGATGAGTGCCATGTGCATCGGTGACGGGGGCAACTTTACCAGGAGTAGACAAGATGAGACGCAAGGAGGAAGGAGAGAGGACGAAAGAAGAACATGCACAGCTGTTCTCAGTGTCGGTCCAATTTCCTCATATGTCTCTGAAGAGACAAAATTTATGGTTCTTCTGATAAAATTAGAAGCGGTTAAGAAGGCGGCATTGCGCCTAGTTAGGCACGACAGAAGCTTAGGAAATACATGTACGAATTGTTGTAGTCTACATTTGATAAGCAACTGAAGAGAGAAGAGAGAATGTATTGATGTTTAAGTATATTTGTACCTTGCATCATTCGATTGACTTCAACTATTGGATGCAAACTTCGACGCTATGAATCTTGTACTTGTCTCCACTGCATTTAGATGAGATATTCGGTCTTCAATTTGTTATGTGGAAGAAGCTGCATGCCCCTCTATGCCCATGAAAGGACGAACAGAATAGCTCATGGACTTCAGGGGCAAAATACGCCACAAGGTGAAGTTCAGTGAATGGCCCGTTCCGTCTGAAAAAAAAAACGGCAGTGAAGGTTCCGATTCAACCAGGGAACTCATTTCAGTCGCGCTCGAATCGGACTGAATTTTTTTTCCTTTTCGATCAGGCAGGGGTGGCCTTTACGAAATCCACGGAGGACAGTTACTGGAATGCGCATACAGAGAGAACGGGATGACCCACGCGTCCGATTTTCCATACAGCAAAAGATGCAAAACTTGTACTTTTGACTATTTTTATTCATAAATGTGCTCATCTAAGTTCATAAGCGCATCTGATTATACACAGGTTATAAACATGATCTTATTTCATGGGCTAAAGCTGAAAGAACTTTCGCGAGTCACGTACACTAAAAATTCCTTATTTCTTCACTATTTGATAGACTAATTTTATCTATATGATACATATAGGACGTTCCCTGCAAAAGAAGAATTATTTTCCTGTGTAATAGCTTCTAGAAATGGTGAACTTGCTTCTTCCCGGCGGAGAACTCTTCTTTCTTCGTTTCTTAAGGGTCGGGGCCCGTGGAGTTAACTTGCTGGCAACTTTTTACTCTTCATCTGGGTAAGCTTCAAGATATTGTCGAATTTGCAGACGCTCATCTCTTGTAAGATCAGGATCATCAGCATTCAGCCTATTTCGCAGTGCTGAACCGGCACTGCTATGATCATCACCAAGGACCTGCATGAAAGAATTTAACACATTGATATCATAAATGTTTCGGAGTTCCATCGGATCCATAAAGGCAAATATCATTTTAAAAATGAAGGAGACAAGAAGCAAAAGAAAATTTTCCAATTGCTCATAATTCATCTGGATAATCACAAAATTTCCAACAGACTGAGGAAGAAGTGGAATAGATAGTACTAAACTGCTCATGCCGCCAAAGATTGAATCATTAGACAGGCATGAGCAGCTACAGACAAATATACATTGCAGCTACTGACTGGACCTTACTTTGATATAGTTGTTCACATGGCCATCCTTGTTTGGAGAAGTGAGAAGCTCCTGTTCGTTGCACGTCCATTCACCATCAACGATGTACTTGTACTCGTAGTCTCCTTCCTGTTACTCGCAAGAGTCAATTTTAATGCCATCATTCCAAGTGCAATTCGGCAGATCTTTTCCATGAAAAATCTAAAACCTTGGTCTTTCAGAGTTGACAAAAAATTGATTAGCATTTTTAAATTGGAGTTAACTGATGTGCAAAAGTTATACGGAACATGAAGCAACTGAGTAACAGGAATAATATAGTGAACTCAAAATGCAGGACTACTATGAGCCAGGAACATTGTCTGATTATACTTACCGGCAGTTCTCTTGTGAGTTTCCACAGTCCTTGTTCCTCATCAAATTGCAAAGGAAGTCTCTGAAAAAGCATAAGAAAAAAGCCAGGATAGGAAAATGTTAATTATTGGGGAATATGGGAGTATCCAACAATCAGATAAGCATTTTCAATAGATAAAAGGACATGGAATATGGGGTAATGTAGACAAATACTGTAAAAATTCTAGATTCCGAGATACCCTACAAGTATCAAGTACATGAGCCAGGACAATACTGTGGGGGTATTGGTTTCTTCCAAAGCTACATCCATGTGCGCAATTGAAGCATTGGCAAAGTGAACTAAATTCTTGAACTGCAAAAATTTTCACTAGATGAAAAATTGATACCTCGCCCCATCCAATATCAAGTCCAGAAACTTCCACAGTGGAAGAGTTGTAACCTTGCCATGTCAGGCTGATTGGCTTCTTTTTAAAGCCTGTAAACTTTAATCAAGAAAACAGGTAATGAGTTGAACTTGTCATGAGTAACAACAGTCCATCAACCTGAATTGCATGAAAAATTATCCCGTCATGGAGATTCTCCTTTAGCAAAGGAAGTGAAGATGTGCATGATTAACAGCAATGAAAGATTTCAATTATTTGAATTTGATTGGATGTTAACAAATTGTAAGCAATAGTGGAGATCCCCTTATTTATTCCAAGAGCCATCTGTGTCAATTTCTTTATAAAACCCATAAGTAGAAAGGCAACTGGTAATGTCAGCACTAAGTTCCAGTGGCCAAAACAGCACATTTAAAACATCTGGAGTAAAAATTATCTGCCATTATTACTTTAATAGAGAAGATCTGGCAGCACCAAGACAAAAGCAAGAACAAAGTGAATTTAGTCTAGTTTGGTCTACTTCTCAAAACACGAGACACCATCTTTTAGTTCCAATGAAAAAATGGTGTCATTTAATTCTAGATAAGAACAAAGTGAATTTAGTCTAGTTTGGTCTACTTCTCAAAACACAGCTGACCCCCTATGAAAATCACAACATAAACCATCAACATATAGGACAGAAGGATGTGAATGCTTAAACACTTCAGAGAATATAGAAAAAATAAACTCACAATATCAGCAGTAGCACTTTTTATGGCATACACCTTGGGAAAGCATGAACGTTTGCTCTGCAAGATAAAAATAACTCCAAGATTAAGAGGGAATTCGAGAGAAAATACACGACTGTCCATACCATACTACACTCTCCTTTTGGCTGAATGACAGATAAAACACAACAAAGTACAAAGCAAAATATGCTCATAATGCTGCCATCAAAGTCCCAAAATATCTAAGTTCCAGAACTTCCTTGCTCAGGAGATCAACTGCCAGGTACCTCAACAATGTAATGGCGTACAGCAAGTTCGAAGCTAACTGTTACATCATAGAATAAAGTATGGGCAAGATGTCCAAAAGTATAAGAAGAGTCAGACATACAAGTAACCTAGCGGCATAAGCTTTCTTCCGGTCATCATTAAATAAATTTTAGTGACATCTAGCAACGATTGTATCTAGTGCAAAAAGCATTCTCATATATCGCAATGCACAAAGCAATCTCAGTCTTCCACTGGAATTTTATTGATAGAGTAAGATACCAGCAAATCAAGGTTTGCTGGTATCCTGTCATAGTTCTAAAAGCAATTTTAACTTTCCACGTAGC
This sequence comes from Eucalyptus guilfoylei, assembly GCA_016097605.1. Taxonomy (NCBI): domain Eukaryota; kingdom Viridiplantae; phylum Streptophyta; class Magnoliopsida; order Myrtales; family Myrtaceae; genus Eucalyptus; species Eucalyptus guilfoylei. The sequence goes on along the minus strand of CM027866.1, from coordinate 40,680,563 downwards.
AAGGAAAAAGGGCTAGACAATATGAAGTAAAATGAGCATACAAAGTACGAAATTTTAAATCATAAGTGTGTCACACAAGGAGCAAGTTGACACTACTAGCCGAAGAACTGCAAGGAATTATTACCTGTAATAATCCGTGAGCTTCACCGAGTTTATATCCCTGAACCCAGAACATGTATGCCAACTGAAGTATATAATTAGAGCAAAGGGAATATTAGTTGAACATAATGAGATAGACAGACTGTTGAAATTATCATGTTCTCTTAGCTTGCAAGAAAAAGCCAAACAACTGATAATCTGTAAGAAGGATGGCACGATGTGCAGTTAGTCAATCCATGAGGTTCAATCAAGATTTCACCGATAAGAGAGTGGTCAATGAGAGAAGGAGATGAGAGAAAAACAGACAAACAACCAGTGGATAAAATTGCTCAAGAAAGAAACTGGACATCAGGCATACCGCCACAGCAGGAGCCCTTCCAAGTCCGGCAGTACAATGTATATATGTGACACCTCCATTCCGGTTGATGGCCTTGTAAAGTTTGCTGACTACTGCTGGGAGACGCATCCGCAAATCAAATGGATCAAAATCTCTGCTACGATCAAATTGAACTGCTATATAAGTCACCAGTTGTATATTTTTCACATAATGCACATAAAGTATAACTAGGAGAGAAAAAGGCATTTCCCAAAGCAATTTTACAGTTATTTCTCAAATGGATCAAAGCAACACCATAATGATAATGAAGCTTGTCTCCACTGATGTACTCAAATCAAATTTTGAGAATGTGCAACTAACGCAAGGCACTGAGAGCACAACAAAAACTGTTCTTTTTGCCTTTCAACTTTCAAAAGAAGAAAAGACGTTGATACATGGGATGGACTTAGAGCCCAAAGTGAGCAGTCCATGGATTGAAGAACAAGTCTAATGCCATGTCGTAGCTAGAGACTCCGGCAAGCCAATTGAATCTCATGCTTCTTGGAGAACTGCTTTAATATATCATAAGCAGCAATCTTTCCAGACAAACCTTATCTGAGCCCGCAAGTGTTGAATGTTGTCACATGTTTCGGCATAGTCTCGGATTGCTTTAATATCAACCCCAAAGTATCTGGAGATAGTAGTAAGGGGACAAAATGTGCTTATTCCTAAACGATACATTGTTGTCGTCACACCATTACCATGTATATGATTAATTCAAGACAAATCTCCGTAAACAAAATTCTTGAGGATACTCCAAATCCGGGTCTTGCTGTAAGCAGAAAATGGTCTTCACTCCAATAGCACGAAGCTTGTCCACATCTTTTGGAGTCTGGAATAACTTCGAATATTAGTATACTGAGCAGAAGAAAACAGTCTAAATCAGAGCAAGCGAAACTTAGGCGGTACTCATGATGGACATCCAAATCACCTGTAGGCACGAACCTACAATCAAGTCCGGTCGGATGAAGTTGTAGTTCATTCCTAGCTCATGCCTATAAGTCAAGACTGAATTAGAAAGAAATCATTAGTCGCAAGCATAGATGCTCGACACAAACAAATCCAGAGTACCATAAACTTAAAAGGAGGCATTTCGAAAGAAACCACTAAACTAGCCATCTGAAAGCGAAGTCCGCCTCCTCAGAGGACAACAGGATGGTCTATGTGACTAGTCTGCCAATGTAACTAGGGAAAACAACAATTAAGTCCCGCAAGTCATACAGGCTCTTTGCAGGCGGTGAAGAACGAGGCATAAGGATTGATATGGCAACCCCATAGGTTCCAACTGACTTTTCCAGTATATATTCCTCAGTCACCATTCTATCGAACAAAAAATAATAGCAACAATTCCCAATTACCGGTACACACTTACCAGCACCCATTGCTTCTGTCATAGTGGAGCTATACTCCTCTGACTTCTCCTCCTCCACTTCAGTGCCGCTCATTTTCGTGCTCGGCGTAGATCCCGACACCGCCTACGCTAAAGCAAATCACATGAACCGAGGAAGAAAAGCAGCCGCGCAACAGAACAGAACATAATCAAAGCAAAAAAGAAAAAGAAAAAGCCATCTCAAGCTCTTCAACCGCTCAAAAAGCGAGCGGATTCCTCCTCGCTTACCTTCAAAGCCAGGCTCCTCGGGCGATCGGCACTATCCACCGCTCCCTGCACCACCGATTCAATCCATTCACTTTGTAAGATGTAAAAGCATGAACTTTTGGGGAGGGAAGGCTTAAAAAGATTTGAACTCAGGACTTCGATAGACTTAGACTCTGATATCACGTAAGATTGATTTTGTAGGATCACTACTGCCAACTGTTCTGAAAACTTAAACCACTGAAAATAAAGCATGATTTAATATTTAATTAAACTAATGCATTTCAATCTTAAGTACTCGAGATTCGAGAACAGAGTAGCGGAGTCCAGAGCGAGCCGAACAGAACTCGACGGGAGCTTTCGGAACTTTTCAAAAGCAGAGAAAACAAACGAGGCGAGGCGAAGCGCAACGTACGGTGATCCTGAGAAAGCACGGCGGCGGCGGCGGCGGCTTGACGTGGCGGGGGCATCCGAATCCGAAGCGCGACGGCGAGGGCGAGCATCTGCAGAGTCACTCAGGCAGGTGAGAAAACGAACTTTCCGCAGAGAAGAAAGCCGAAGCAAGCGATCACCGCGACGAAGCAGCGCGGGCGCGAGATCCAAAGGAGAAACAACGAGCGAGCGAGCGAGCGAGAGAGAGAGGACCTCGGGAGATTCTGGAGGCAGTTCATTGGATTGGATCAGCTTTTCAGAAACAGAGAGAGAGAGAGAGAGAGAGAGAGAGAGAGAGTGGGGAAGTGATATTTTCGGGAGGAGGAGGAGACAGGTTTTGACAGGTACGTAGCAGGAAAGGAAAGGGGCGAGGACCGATAAAAAAAGGGGTGCGCCTTTTCGCGGATTCCCCGCAATGCCCATCCCGATTTCCCTCGATTATCAATCCTTTTTCTTTTTTTTTTGTATTCATTTTGTAACGTTGCTTGATATTTTGCTACGTGTCGATTGCCAGATATTTACGTGAGTGGACCACGTGTCCGCCATCCCTTTTTTTCATTTTTCCTTTTCATTTCTTTTTTGGCTGATTTGGCCTCTCTAGGTTGTTTTCCCGTGGGCATTGCAGATATTTAAGAGGGAGGTAGATATTCAATCATTGGGACGTAGGAGAGCATGTTTTCGGGATGGAATTCAGAATCTAAAAACTAAACAGATGGGAACGGATCTAATTTTAGATTTCAAGAAATACAAAGGTAGGTTCCAGTTCCATGCAAGGTAGGTTTCAAGATCCAAAAATTATAAACTTATTTTGACAAGTAAGTTCCAACTTCTTAGTTGAAGGAATCTAGAATGTAAAATTTATAACCTAAAACAAAAAATAAGTTTTAATTTTTTTTTTTGTCTATATCTCCATGTGATCCTTCGATATTCTATGTTGTTCAATAATGAATGTATAATCTAAAAGCATTAGTCCGAGTTTTCACTTTATGACTAAGATTTTTACTTTATTAATATTTATATTTTTCGAATGTCTAAATACAAAGTATAGTTAGTAAATTGTAATCATTCAAATAATAATATAAGCAAAACTCCGAGTAGATCCCGTAATCGACCCTAAAATTTGTGACAATGTAAGTTCGAGGTTTTAGAGTATACATAATAGGTTTTCGTGTTTCAAAAAATGATAAACTTATTCCAATTAGTAGTTTTCAAGTAGAATCTCTACGAAATCTGAAATCGTTCACCATTAATTGTAGTAGTTGGAACCTGAAACTTGGATATTTAACCTAGAATAAGTTTGTGTGTGTTTTTTTTTAATATATATATCTATGTCTTTATGCAATTTTGTGGGGGCATCCGATGATAAATGTCTAATAGAGAACTACTAGTCTAAATTTCCATTGTATGATTGTGACTTTTACTTTGTTAATGTTTCATATTTTTCACGTGTCTAAATATAAGTTATGATAGATTGATTAGTATTGAGTAATAATCATTAAAGGTGATGATTGACTGTAATCGCTCGATTATTAATATAGGCAGAACTCGAATAGACCTTAGAATCAACCTTAAAATGTATGACTATGTAGATTCCAATTTCCAAACCACGCAGGATAGAATATACAACTCACCCTTATTCAGAAGGTTTCATGTGCCCCCACTTAACAATAAAAATGCAAATTTCCCGGTCGTCAATGGTGGCATGGTGCTTATGCATCTAAAATCACGTGATACAGATAAATCATGCGGCGATACTATTACATTGCCTACAATAGGCTTCCCGTGTCACTTTTCGGACCTTCTCGTGGTGAAGCGTTTGGATACGGATCAGGCAACTGATGGTTACAGTCGCCTGAGGGTGATCGCCTCGCCTCGCCTCGCCTCGCCTTATCATGGCATATCCAAAATGCAGTCGGGAAAAGAGGAAGTATGGTGTCGTTTATTACTTGCAAAGCATAAAATCAAAATTCGTATTAGTTCGACTTTGATGAGACTTCTATAATGAAAGCAACGGTGTCAGTCCCATGCCGCTTGTTCACGTCCAGGCGGACATTTTGTTCCAAAAAGACCTATAAACAAATTGCCTGAGTGTAACAATAATCAAATGGAGTTCTTCAGACCACTGGCTGCTGCAGCTCCTTCTGGAGAATTGCAGCACGACACAACCGGCAGTTTGCTCACATATCCAATGGCCCAAATTCACCCCACATATTTTGATCATCAGCAGACTTGGGATCCCCCAGAACACTGCCGATCTTAGGTCTTGCAGGTTGATCCTTTCCAAGAGGGAAGCCCCAGAATGAGTCGGAGTTTTCATAGAAGATATAGAACGCAACAAGAGACGCCAAAAACAAACCCAAAAGTAGTAGATACACTTGCCATGCTGCACATGAAAGGGATAAAAAAGAGAGACTGGTTAGCTTTAAGTTTCCACTTGCCTGTGCTTCGCACGCATCTATACCTCAAATGAGTTGTGAGTTGTGCATAATTATGTGCGCAGTTGACAAACACAAGCTAAAAATGTCCCCCATGCTGTGTTCGTGTTGTGTGTCTTGGAGAGAGAGAGAGAGAGAGAGAGAGAGAGACCTTTCCAATCGGCAGGAACATTTAACTTGGTCACTAACACACCCCACTCATCAGAAGTAGTAATCACAACCCTGAAAAAGTTCATCCCACCAACCAAATGAATTGACTGAATATATATATAGAGAGACAGCTGTGTCGCAGTGCAGCCAAACACTATGTCAACAACCGTACAGATATAAAACAAAAGGACAGGGATATGTATCGTTCTGAACTTCATATCACACTAGTATAACTGAAATCTGTTTTAAAAGTTACTACAATGTACGGAATTCAACAATTCGCTGAGTGGCATATCACTGAAAATCTGCAAGCAAATATGATCTTGTTCCTAATTCTAAACAATAAGACATATAAAGATGCAGCTGCTGACCTAATAAGCATCAGTAACATAAAATGCTCAATTACCTAATCCACCAAACAATTGTGTTGAGTTCTAACCTAAAACTTCTGTTCTTCTTACTCTGAGTGAAACACCCTCTCATCTCGAGTATTAAGAGAATTAAACTATTCAGCAGAGAATGTAGAAAAACAAATAAAACTGGTAAGCATTCACTCCTACATCTTAAAGAAGCTTTAAGGAGCTTACCTTTCTATAGGACAGAATTCTAGTGATGTAAGGGAGGTTCCCAGGTGTAGCCTCTTGCTCCAATGGCTAACCTCCATTTTCTTCACTTCAACAACGCACATATCACCATCTTTGCTTCCCCTAAAAATTCAGGAAGACATTTCAATAATTTCACTTTTAGAAAGAAGATTACAGGTCTACCCCTCATCACAAAATACTGGGATTCCATAATTTGCCATGATCGCCCCAAAACTTTACCAAAGCTTTCGAAACTAACAATCACTCTTAAAGATGTTTCTGATCAAGTACCATCCACTTTCTCAAGATACCACATGCCACATGGTTGAATATTCATCCATAGTTCAAGTGTTGATGGAAACAAAGAATAAATGCTGGTATCCAAGTGCCAATTGATTACATCTAAGCATCTGATAGTGGCGACCAAAAGTAGATGGTAAAAACTAAATAGTTGTATGTTTAATATAACTACATTTAATCGGACCACTGACCGACCAAAATTAAAAAAAAAAAAAAAAAAAAAAAAAAACTGGGCCCACTGTATTTTATTCAAGAAATGTCCAAGTGACTTTCAATTTATGGTTTATAAAGGTGCATTAAGAATTCTTGGATATTTAAATCAAAGTCCTGTAAGGTACAACTCCATTAAAACTGCCTTAAATATCTGGTGACAATAAGTAGTCTGTGTTCAGCAAACATTTTACATCTCCTGTAAATATAGCGATCAAGTATTTAGTATTCATCAGGAGAAGCACAATAACCATCCGTCTCCATCTTATACATTAACCACACAGATAAAGTATTTTGTGTGTGCTTGGTGAGCATATGCTCAAAAGTCTACACTCTTTGCTTCTCATCTCCCCTCAAACCACAAAAAGGGTAAAATATAGAAATCAGAAAAACAAGGCACCACATATATCTATCAATGCAGCAAGGCAAAGCATGATTCAATTACTTACTGAGCAATATATTTTCCATCCAAACTGATGGACATTACAACAGCGGGCTTTCTGAGGAGTCGTTTGTGCCCAATCTTGTTCCATGTACTTATGTCCCAAACACCAGTAACAGCTTTATCACCTGCCCAATGAACATGAAACCTAATGATATGCAAGTACAGTCAAAAGAAATCAATAATCACCTGCCATTACAGACTAGAGGAGAAAAAAAAAAGGCAGGTGACATCAGCACAACCACCCTTCCCAGAATTGCTTTGACACCATTTACTCATGGTATATAAACAACTAAGCCTTTAAGTGCTAAATGGCATCTGAGGACCACTTACTCATGATATTTTGTCTAAGAGAAACAAACAAATGTACCTCTTTGAACAGTACAGAATAGAAAGGGTTTAGTTCCATCCTTAGAGAACCGACACAGTTCAATCTTCTCGTCCTGTGGAAAAATATTTCACAGATTAACAAAGGACCAACAGTGCAAAATAAAAACAAGGACCTTCAAATTAATAAATCATACAGATCTGCGAGTCAAAGTAGTGCAAGGCAAACCATCTTCGGCCTTCCATATTCTAGCCGATCCATCAGTAGATGTTGTAGCCAAAAACTCTGAATCTAGACTGTCGTGCAACAAAGGGAGAAGAGGATTCATATCTTGGAAAGTAGGCAACAAATCCGACCACATCAAACTTCCAATTTCCTTTAAGCATACTGGTTGGAATTAACTTTTCGCATTCTATAAAAAGTTGCAAAATAAAACCAAAGTATCCACCTTCAAAACACAACTATTCAAGCAAATAAGCCAGCTTCTACCTAAAATCCAGGTCTCTAATGCTTTTGTGTGCTTTTGGTTCATCTAGAATGATGCGCAGACCAGGCCATTCCAGGATTCTTAGACGACCATCCTGCAGATGATGAAGGTAAGGAAGAGATATCAAGACCTATTGGGTAGATATGATACTCCACTAGCCATATACATCAAATTCATTGATCAGATTATCAAATGCTCACCACTCCACCAGTGGCAAATCTAGATCCATCAACACTAAAGGCCATGCATTTTTGAGGACCAATCCCTCTAAGAGGAGGAAGCTCCTTGGTCAACAGCTTCAAATTTGATTCTTGACCAGATAATTCAAATGATCTGCATGTCATAGGATTAGTTGTATAACTTAAAAAAGTAAGTAGGTGAGTTAAGCTATTGATACATTATAAGCATTTAGAAAGATAGGCTAGTTCAGTCTTCTCTCGACCTCAAAATCCAAAAGAGTCCCATTCAAAAAGATAAAAATAAAAAGTCAATATGCATAATTGTGGGCGTCAAGGCGTCTCAAGAAGCTCCTCTAACCAAATTGCAGGGCAGAGGAATCTATATATCTTCTAAAACAAATAACAAGACGATGCTATGTGCATAATATGATAAATTTAGACTTATATAGTCTTCCTGGCACACTACAACTGCATGTGTCAGCATGGTATGAACCTTTACTCTTAATTAATGAAATACTGATATTTCTACCTATGCTATTCAATTATTTGGCCTAATGAATTCATCCATGTAGATTGTGTACATGCAGAATAATGATAAATAGAAGTAAGAGTAGAATTGATGTGATTCATAAAAATATATTGGTCAATATGGGTGGGTACAAGTTGGGTATTCGTAATGGAATGGCTATAATCCAACTATTGGACGTTTCAGTTTCAAAAATCAAAAGAATTCTAGAATGCAGTAATTGTTTAAGTTATCCAGTGTATGAGGACAAAACCGTTCTGTTCATGTGGCTAACTGGTGCAACGATCAAGCAAGAGATTTTCTCCCCATAAGCAAGGTGACAACCTTTTTAACAAGAATTTGATTATATTAATAGGTGAAACGGGGAGCAATGTATACATCCTTGGCAAAACTTTATTGACAAACATTGGAAGTGAGTAGAAAATTTGTGCTATCAAAGTTGACATATAGGGCTGATATATCAACATTTATAAAGCCTCTTGTATACCCAAAAGATGACAGGGAACCAAAAAAATCAAATGAAAAGAAAAAAGATGCCTCAAAATGTAAATTTAAATTGAACTGAGCCTGCCACAAATTAACCCTACAAGTAGGCAAATCAGATTTCAGAAAGGTCTCACTGTTGGACTGTCATAAAAAATAAATGACTGAGCAAGCATTTCATCAAAGGAAACTCTTAATATGATAAAGAATTGGACCAATTTGGTCATCATTAGTATGGTGAAACAAAACCCGTACTTCCAAAACCTGTACTTCCAATCTTAAGAAGGAAAGCAGATTCAGGAAAACAACTGGCACATGGACGGGGACAATCCATCTAGACAGTCAGTAAGGTTCCCAACTTCCAAATACATGCCACCTTACTTCACAGGGAACCTTTTAAATAAGTCATCCATTCCGCGAGCACAAAATGAGCAAACGAGGGAATTAAGCCCAACGAGATTTGAACTATCACGCGCGTTTCTATAGAGGGAATCGGCAGTTCAAACGAGCATGGCGATAAGCTAAACCCGACAAGAATCCAACTGCTTAGATATGCTTTCGCAAGTCAGATAAGTGCGACATTCGAGCACCGCTTAGGGTGCCAAAAATGAATAGAGCTCTGCAAGTAGAAAAATCGCGCGAAACTAGGAAAAGGAAAAAAAAAAAAATCACGACCGGAATCTGCCATAGCGAGACTCACAAGCAACTACCGGAGCTCGCGAAGCACACGATATCCTCTCCGTTGGGGTGAACCGCGATCGCCAACGGATCGCCTTCAATTTCCTCGATCACGTGAGCAACCTAAAAAGGACAAAGAAGCAGGACAAGCGGCGTAAAAACACGAGAGGCGGCGATCGCAATGCCGACTTCGCCGGCGCTATCGAAGAAGGAAGGAGAGGAGAGGAGAGGAGGAGACGAACCAGCGGGGATGAGGAGAGGGAAGTGGACTTGGGATCGAAGGCGAAGATCTCGAGCGCGCCGGAGCCGCCTCCGCCGCCGCCACCGCCGGAGCCGCGGCGCCGCGGCGACCTCCCCAGCACGGCGAGGTTAACGTTCTCCGGGCGGCGGATCCACGACCCGCACGTCACCTTCGTCTCCTCCATGGCCGGAATCGAAGTTCCCGAAGAAGTGAGCAGAGGAGAGAGAGAAAAGCACGCGCAAACGGAAATGGCAGTTGCGCTTGACTTCTGAGAAACGGCAATTTGTGCATACGATATCATACGCGTCGGCCGTCCGACGGCACCGTTTTGGGGGGGCCTCGTGCCGTTTTGAGGCGGGTCAACGGGATGCAAAAATTGAGTGGCGGGCCCTGCCACCGAGGGAGTGGACGGAGGGAAAACGACGTGCGTATTGGAGGGAGAGGAAATATCCAGACGGGATATTCGGTTTGGTTTATCCGCCGGAAGACTTGGTACTTAGTGGGGGTAAATACCGTATAATTTTAATTTAATTAATTTTCAAAGTTAGCTTATGATCTGTCGATTTTTTTAAAAATATTATTAATTTATATTTTAGAGTTACTTGACATATAAAAAGAAACTTTCCCACCAATTGGGGCATGATTGCTTCCACTAATTTGACCTTGACCCATATGATCATTTCTTCCGTTTACCCTAATTTGGCCATAGAACTATGGGCTCGTTTGGTTTAGGAAAATGCAAATATCTTCGGTAAAGGGATTTTTTGAAATACTATACCGTTTGGTAAATTGTAATATCAAATAGCATTGAAAAGTAGCTTTAACATAAATATCATTTGGCAAAACCCATATTTATAAATAGCTTATTATTATTATTATTATTATTTTAGTTTGCAAATCAAATCTAGTGTAGGATGGCCATCGGCTAACCAACGGACGGCCAGATCTGGCCACCTGAGGTTGCGACCTCAGGTTATGCCGCTTGGGGGTGCGACCTCGGGCGACGCCATCGTCTAAGGTTGTAGAGGCCAGATCTAACGAGCTAAGGTGATCTTGCCTAGGTCGCTCGAACCCAGGTGATGCCGCCCGAGGTCGCGGAGACCATATCTTGTAGCTTGAGGTCGCAACCTTAGGCGGCGGCGCCTGGTTCACGCGAGCCAGGCGACGCCACCTGGTTGCGAACGATGGCCAGATCTGACGGCCTGAACCAAGTGATGTCACCTAGGTCGTGGGTTGCACCACCCCAAATGGTGGTCATCGGGAAGGTGATCCTCGGCGGTGGCGATTGCCGAAAAGCCCGACTCTCAAACAACAAATCAAGGAAGATGAAGATGAATAGTGACGGATGAACGGTTGACTTGCATTTTCAAAATGCCGAAAGCTCAAAATAGGTTCGAGACTCACATTAGCTTTCAAAGATTTCTAATGTTGACATTTAACCAATGAGCTTTCAAAAATATTTGTCAAACGTCTAATATCTTTTTCAAGAGGCTTTGGGCCTGAACCAAACATGGCTTATGAGCCATGGAGATATTAGAGGGTAGGTATGATTTTCCATGTCAATGGTAGGACACTTCATTCGTTAATTGACACGCATCAATGTAAACCCAGTTGTCAAATTCTCTTTTATTCTTCCCTCCCTTATTGGGAATAGCAACCCCTCTCTCTCTCTGCTTGTCTTTTCTTCTTCTTCTTCGAGAAAAGAGACTCGGTAGTGTCGCCATGACCCCACCCGTGGCAACATTGGTCTAGGCGAGGCCAGACTCACCATGGGAGCCAGCAAGGAACTACATCTTGATGAAGTTGAGCTTTGCAAGAGAGAGAGACGATGGCATGGGGAAGCGCATGGTGCGAGGAATGTCCGTGGCTTCGTAGTGAAGCTTGCTTCCATGAAATTTGAGCTTTGAAGTTGCATCGCCTCGCCAAATCTGGTGACAGCTTCGCAACTCTTGCCTTGGGGTCGACTAGGTTGTCGGCCCTTACCTAGTGGTATGCGGAGGTTGTTCGTCCTCAACCCATATCTAATGGCCCTGTCGACCCTCCAAAAAGAAGGAAAAAAAGAAAATAAAGAAGATGAAAGGTGAAGAGGCGTGAAGATGGCAAACCAAGAAGTAACGGAGAGAGAGAGGAGAAAGGGACTTGAAAAAAACAAACAGGTGGGACCTGTTTAAACACATATGCTACGCTCAATGTAGCGGTTATTTAGGTCTTGTTTGGCAAAAAGTGCTTCTATTCTCTGGAAATTTTTTTTGGTTCCCTGAATAAAATTTTTTGTTCTTTTGTTCCGGGAAACAAAAAAAGAACAGAAATATGTTTAGTAAAACTTTCGTTCTTGGGAATAAATTTGAAACAGAAATAAGAAGTAGGAAAAAGTTATTTCTTGTTCCTGATAACAATTTCGAGAAACACTTCTTTTTTCTTTCATTTTTCTTCTTTTTGGCCGGTCGTTAGCCTCGGCCATGGCCGGTGATTGACCGACAAGGGCCGGCAACCTCGCCGGAGCGTCACCGACCCCCGGCGAGGCTGAGCTCGAGCTTGCCTAGCCAAGGCAAGGCCGACCTCTCGTCACTTAGGCGAGGCCGAGCCTTGTTAGTGGCCTCGATGGCTAGGCGAGGTCATTGGCGAGGCTCGACCTCGCGACGCCTGTCGGCCTCATCGGGGCCGGCAACTGGCCAAAAGGAAGAAAGAAGAAAAAAATGAAAAATATAATAAAAATATTAAAAAATTAAAAGAAATAATAAAATTATACAAGTTTACCAAATGCATTTATATTCTTGAAATATAAATTTTTTGCGATTACTAAAGCGCTCTTATGCTCAAAAATTGTTCTTGGAAATAGAAATATAAAAAACTATTTTTGTTCAAAAATTGTTTCTTAGAATAAAAACATTACCAAACGCGTTCTTATTGCCTTCGGTAAGATTGCCTCACTTAATGTTTTATCATTGCCATGTCTCTCTCGAGCCTTTCTTTTATCCCGTGCACGGGGCTCAATCATTGTATAATATGTCAATAATTCTTTTTTACATCAAGGGATTCATCTCACTCTTACATGCCTAATCAACATGATGTCCCTTTACGGGGCTATCCACGTGTGTTAAGTTATTCTAAGGTTAGAACATTTGCTTTTGGCCTTCGAATCATCCAAATTGAACGTGTGGCGATCTATTAGATGAAGCTATATCTCGAATGTTATTTTCCGTGATATGTAAATTAATGCATTGCCATTTGATCTCAACATCTAATATATTGTACTTCACCGTGGAGACCGAATGTTACGAAAAAGTGCTTAGGAGCAGCCAGCCCAAATTATTTTGAACATTCAATCAAGTGTTCAACATAATTATGGTGGTTATCTTCCAATAAATGGGTGGAGGACATCAAAAGACCTTATCTCATGCACATAAGACATTCAAGTCTTGAATCTTTTGATTAACACGATCAAGTCTCAGACTTCTTTTCCCCCGAAAAAATTACAATCAAGTCATCTAAGTTAGAAGTCGCTTGATAGGATTCAAAAGTTAATTGCGCAATAATTTTATAAAATGACATTTTTTTATATTGCATAGGTGGAAAAAGCTCTAGACTTGAATGTACTTTTCAATAATAGGTTTAGGATCTTTTAATCATGAGTTTCCACAATATTATGTTTAGCAACTTTTTAAGATTTTCCAAATAAAAGATCTACAATACAAACAAAGTATTTGAATAAACGAGAAAAAGAACCATGAAAGATCGTGGGCATATGACAAATCTAGTTCGGCGAATTTGGGCTATTTCTATAACCCATTGGACTAGATCCATCGAAACAAGTGGTCACGAGGGCCCAAATAGATCCGATCCAATGGGCCCGGCCGAGCAACCCACCCGACCAAAACGACGCGAACTCGGGCCCTTCTCTCTCGGCCACTCATCCAGTCGTCGCCTCGTCTCCTCCGCCGCGGCACAGAAGAAGGATGAGCCTCTCCTCCCTCGCCGTCGCCAGCCACCACCACCGCCGCCACCGCGCCTCCGTCCCCGGCTCGCGGCGCCACCGTACGGCCGTCCCCGGATCTCCCCCTCTCGATCGCTTCTCCTCGTCCGTGCGCTTCCCCGCCGCGGCCGGAGCAAGTCCTCGCGGCCCGCCCCGGAGATCGCTCTGCACGTGCGTCCTCGGATCCGGCGGCGGAGCCCTCGCGCAGGACGCCGGAGCCACCGCGGCCGTGCTCGCCGGGGCTTACTCGCTCGTCCTCGCGTTCGACAATCTCACCCAGCGGAACCTCATCCAACAGGTCTCTCTCTCTCTCTCTTAATGCATGTGTAGGCAAATTGCGGGATGAACTCACTTGCTGTTTCATTGTACGCTCCATCTAGAAGCGCGCTGTGAGTTGATTTCTGCAAGAACTCGGGCAGCTCGTATGGTACGCTTATACATTAGAATTTAGAATGGATCGGCGGGACTTAGGATTTGGATATCGCCGATGCCATAACTAGCTGAAGAGCATGAAAATGATGGAGATACTGTCGCTACGATTGACCACTTCATGCGAATGAAAGACGCCCGATGTGCTTCCTTATTTTTTTCCTTTATCGTCCGTCCGAAATTTGGAAAAGAAAGTCCGGTCTCTGCTTTTTCCCACGGTCTCTGCTTGGTCTGTCCTAAAGTAATGGTTTTTATGTTGAAATAATAGTTATTTCCGTTTGCACGTGTTGCTGATTTTGTTTTTAGTTATTAGAGTTAGTGGAGTCATGTGTGTTAGTTGTCCTAGGTTTTAGGTTTTAGGTGTTAGTGTAAGTGCTTTATGCAGAACATGGGTAGTGCTTTATGCAGAATTGTCTTTACAAAAGATGGAGTTTTAGCCTCATCTCTCCTTCCTTTAGCGATTTAACATTTTAGCTGCTTTCATCAACTGCATTCGTGACTTCATGAGTCTGTTTCTATCGAATCCCCTGCAGGATGTCGTCTCACATGCAATTCCCGACAATTGTCCGGTCATGTTTTATAAATTTTTCCATAGTGTATGAATCGTCGTAGCATACCTTGCAAGATCATCTTCTGCCTGAAAATCGCATTCGAGCAATTGAGATAACCCTGTTTCTTACTATCTTTCAAGAATTAGCTCACTGTTTGGCTTTGTTGACCTTTCGAACTGAAGCAGAGTCTGAGCAGAAAATTAGTCCACATATTGTCTGGGTTGCTTTTCATGGCTTCTTGGCCGATCTTCAGGTAATCCTCTTGTTTACAAAGCCACACTCGAATCAATTCTATTGGGCACGCATGATCAAAGCTTCGAAATTTTTCAGCTGATTACTTTAATTCTAGAATAGCAACTCCATGGAGGCTCGCTACTTTGCTTCTTTGGTGCCCTTAGTGAATTGCTTTAGGCTTGTTGTCAACGGGTTATCGCTGGCTACTGATGAAGGACTTGTGAAGTCTGTCACCCGAGAAGGAAGTCCACGGTAAGCTTTCTCTCATTCATTTTGAGTTCATCATCCCCTTTCCCCCCTCTTGATAAGTGAGTTCATTATCGTTTTCTTAGCGATCCTGCCTTAGCTCTTTTTCTGTCATCTGTACCTCTCAGGGAATTGTTAAGAGGCCCGTTATACTATGTTTTGATACTGATTTTATGCGCTATTGTCTACTGGCGTGAATCCCCAACGGGGGTGATCTCATTGGCAATGATGTGTGGTGGGGATGGTAAACATTTCTCTTTATGACAGGAGATTTTGTTATTCTTCGTATTACTTGGTTCTAACATCGCCTATGCAGGTATTGCTGATATAATCGGAAGAAGATTTGGGTCCCAAAAACTTCCTTATAACCACAAAAAAAGTTGGGCCGGTAGCATATCCATGTTCGTATGCGGCTTCCTAATATCAGTAGGGTGTGTTGACATTGCACTTTGGCTTTCAATGTTACTTAATTGTCTATATCTATCTCAAATCTGACAGCGGGAAGTTGTCCTCGTGATGTAGGATGCTCTGTTACTTCTCATCTCTCGGGTATTTTCAATTGGACTGGACAATGACGTTGCAGCGGGTTGCGCTGGTCTCGTTGGTGGCAACGGTAGTGGAGTCTCTTCCAATTACGGAGGTGCTCGACGACAACATATCCGTTCCTCTATCGAGCATGCTAATGGCCTTTTGGAGTTTCGGCTATTAGTTTCCCATCCTGCATTCGTTTCTCCAATGCGAATCTGAAGTGCCCTCAGGGTCTCGGTGCACCTGTTTCAAGAGGAAACGGACCTGGTTAATGGGCCGGACATGTCGGATCAGGCCCATCCGAAATGTAGTAAACGGGTAATCGAGCCCTCTTTGCTTGGGCCCTTTAGCGTAGATCTCATGGTTAAGCCCCCATATGTCGAAACAATTCAGAATATTGAACAGAGAAGTTTTACAACTATGGATCAAACATGGTCAACAATAACTCATAGCACTTTTTCTTCAAAGGGTGATGCAATTGTCACAATATTCTGTTCGAACTCATCTCTTCGGTCCAAATTAGAGATTGCCCGTGCGAGTCCATTAGGAATTCTGCCGGAGATTTCCTTTCTCAGCGGCTCCTAAGGGAACTACACGGTAGTGGAGCAAACATGGGTTCTAAATCCATTCGAAAGAAAATCCGACATGGTATCTGTCAAATCGAGACCGCAAACACGTCCTATACTCCTCCATCTCCGGGTTACATTACTATGGTCATATTGATAT
Source organism: Eucalyptus guilfoylei (assembly GCA_016097605.1). Lineage (NCBI taxonomy): Eukaryota > Viridiplantae > Streptophyta > Magnoliopsida > Myrtales > Myrtaceae > Eucalyptus > Eucalyptus guilfoylei. The sequence continues at coordinate 40,664,332 of CM027866.1, read as the reverse complement.
TCTCTCGTTGCAGCATCATTCTCCTTTGATAAATTTTTCGGCATGGTAATGCGGTGGCTCATACGCCAGATGCGACTGTACGTTGGATATGTAGCTGCTACGAGATAAGGCACTACCCGCTCATGCTTTTAGAAGTAGGTATCAGTGCGGTTCAACTTGATTTACAAAATCAGAGCGAGGGGTGGCTCCCATATTGACACTGCAAGTCAAATTCATCATCGTCATCGATCTGTCCAAATATGCAAAACAAGTCAAAGCGCGGCAGATGACATTGAATCAGACCCACTTACTTAATCCCGAGAGGTATATCCCAACAATAGGCAAAGAGAACAACCTTAATAGGGAAGATATGCACGACCGGATGAGGCACTATCTAGGCAGGAAAATCTAAGTTAAGCCTCGGCCAGGTCACTCGTTTCCTGCCCCACTTTCCACGCTTTGTATGCATTGTTCCAGTCGGCATATGGCGACGAGATGACCCTGCTGTCCAAAACTGGTGAGATCCATTACGTCGCTCATTTTTCTGCTCCACTTTCCACATTTTCTATGCTTGTTTGAGTCATCATACGGCGACGAGACGACCATCCGGATTGTTGCCCAAAACTGACGAGATCCATTACACCGCTTGTTTTTTGCCCACTTTCCACATTTTGTATGCCTAGTTCAAGTCATCATATGGCGATGAGATGACCCTTCGGATTGCTATCCAGAACCGATGAGATCCATTACATCACATGACAAACTGAATTTCTATTCCAGCCACCCACCTTGCATCACATCCAATTAAGAAATACGGAATATAAGAAATTATCTTCATGAATTAGAAATGGTATGATCAAGTCCAAATTGAGAGAGAGGGGCAATGCAAATGTGACTCCCCCCAAACAATTTCTTCCCCACATGTTGTCACGACCTTGGAAAGACCGAGTCGATGCATGTGGAATCCTGCCTTAGCTTCTTTTCTGTCTATCTGTGCCTCTCAGGGAATTGTTAAGAGGCCTGTCATACTATGTCTTGATACTGATTTTATGCGCTATTGTCTACTGGCGTGAATCCCCAACGGGGGTTATCTCATTGGCAATGATGCGTGGTGGAAAAATGGTAAACATTTCTCTTTATGACAGTAGATTTCGTCATTCTTCGGATTCCTTGGTTCTATGCGGCTTCCTAATGTCAATAGGGTGCGCTGACATTGCACTTTGGCCTTCAATGCTACTTCATTCTGTCTATCTCGAATCTGACCACGGTGATTTGTCCTCGCGATGTAGGATGCTCCGTCACTTCTCATCTCTCGGGTATTTTCAGTTGGACTGCACAACGACATTGCAGCGGGTTGCGCTGATCTCGTTGGTGGCGACGGTAGTGGAGTCTCTTCCAACTACGGAGGTGCTCGACGACAACATATCCGTTCCTCTATTGAGCATGCTAATGGCCTTTTGGAGCTTCGGGTATTAGTTTCCATCCAGCTTTCATTTCTCCAATGCGAAACTAAAGTGCTTTCAGGGTAGAGGATAGGGGTGAGCGGTTCCAAATTCTGTATAGACTTCGTCTGGAATCTGAAACTTACCCGTTGGAATGAATTTCTCATTTTTTGGAACCTAGAACCTACTCTCCATACCCCAGAACTTAGAACCTACCCTTTACAGGTTTCAAGGTCGGTTCCAGAATCTACCAAGGTTTCACCTATATTATTATGATTACAATTCACTAATCACAGCTTGTATTTAGACACACAAAATTATGAACATTAATAAAGTAAAAATCTTAGTTATAAAATGGAATCTTGGACTAGTGCTTCCAAATTATACATTTATTATCAAATGACATGGAATATCGGAAGATCGCACGAAGACATGGAATAAGAAAAATATTAAAACTTATTCGAGATTCTAAATTATATGTTCTAGGTTCCTCCAATTAAAAACTTGAAAGCTACCTATTGAAATAGATTCCTCACTTTTTGGAACCTGAAACATATTCTATATACCTTGGAACTTGGAACCTATAGATTCCCACCAGTTCGGTTATCAAATTCCAAGATAGACCCTGAAACTATGCTCACCCCTATCTTAGGGTCCCTATGCGTCCGTTTTCAAGAGGAATTGGACTTGGATAAGGGGCTAAACATGTCGGACTAGGCCCATATGAATTGTAGTAAGCGGTTAATCGAGCCTATGCCTCTTTGCTTGGGCCCTTTAGTGTAAGATGTCATGGTCAAGCCTTTATATGTAGAAACAAAGGAACATGCCACCAAAAACCTTAAACTTTACCCAATGTGACAAATTTAGCCTAAACACCCAAACTTAACCAACCATGACATATTTACCCTAAAATTTTTTTCCTGATACAAAAAGCCCCAAATTTATATTCACGTAACACATTTACCTCAAACTATAGGGCATTTTCGTATTTTACTTTTTAAATTTTTTTCTTTTGCTTTTCTTTTTCTTTTTCTTTTTTCTTCTCCTCTCTTCCCTCCGCCGGCCATGGTGGAGGGAAGGTGGCCCTCGCCAACATCGGGCGAGGGTCACCCTCACCTACGCAGGCAAGGGCAACCCTCCCCTGGGTCAAGCAAGGATAACCCTCGCCTGACGCAGGCGAGAGCGGCCTTCACCTCGCCAATGTAGGCGAGGCGTCCCTTGCTCGGGCCGAATTTGGTGAGGAATGCCCTCGCCAGCATCGGCTAGGACCGCCCTTGCCGGATCTAGCGAGTCTCACCCGACCCAAGGGAGGGCCACCCTCCCCCGCCCAAGCAAGGGCTACCCTTACTTGACGCTGGCGAGGGCCATCCTCGCTTGACGCTGGTGAGGGCCGCCCTCACTTGAGCCAGCTGCCCTCTACCGGCAACGGAGGGAAGAGAGAAGAAGAAAAAGGAAAAAAAAAAAGAAATAGGAAAAATAGAAAAAGGAAAGAAAAAGAAATTTGATGAAAATGCCCTTCAACCATAGCCATAAAGTTGGAATAAATGTGTCACAGTTGGTAAAGTTTGGGGTTTTTTGTATCGCGAGAAAAGTTCGAGATAAATTTATCACATTAGATAAAATTTAGGGTTTTTGGTGGTTTTTTCTCAAGAAACAATTTAGGATATTGAACAGAGAAGTTTTACAACAATAAACATGGTCAACAAAAGCTCATAGCACTTTTGCTTCGGAAGGCGATGCAATCGTCACAATGCCTTGTTCGAACTCATCTCCTCGGTCCAACCGAGCAAGTCCGTTAGGAATTCCGCCGGAGATTTCCTTTCTCAGCGGCTTGACCCTAAGAGAACCACGCGGTAGCGGAGCACACTCGAGTTCTAAATCCACTCGAAAGAAAATCCGACGTGGTGTTTGTCAAATCGTGGCGGTGATTGCGTCTTTACTCCTCCATCTCCGGGTTACGTTGTTATGGTCATATTGATGTTCTCTCGTTGAAGCATCGTTCTTGTTCAATAACCTGTTAAGCGGGGTAACGCCGTGGCTCATACGCCGAATGCACGAGAAAAGGCACGAGGACGGTTCACGCTCATGCTTTTAGAAGTAGGTATCGGTGCGGTTCAACTTTGACTTACAGAATCAGAGCGAGGGGTGGCTCCCAACTTGACACTCATGTCAAGTTCATCGTCGTCATCGATCTGTTCAAATATGCAGACAAGTCAAAGCGCAGTAGATGACATTGAATCAGACCCGCTTGCTTAAACCGAAAGAGAGGTGTATCCCTGCCCGGCGAGGCAAAGAGAGCAAGCTTAATAGGGAAGATATGCACGACCATGCGAGGCATTATCTAGGCAGAAAAATCCCAGATAAGCTTTGGCCAGGTCCATCGTTCTTTGCGCCAGTTTCCACATTTTGTTCTTAGTTCGAATCGTCATATGGCTACGACGACCCTTCGGATCGCTTTCCAAAACCAACGAGGTCCATTACCATCGCTCATTTTCTGCCCAGTTTCCCCATTTTGTATGCTTTGTTCGAGTCGTCATATGGTGACGAGACGATCCTTCAGATTGCTTTCCAAAACCGACAAGATCCATTACATCGCCCGTTTTTTGCCTACTTTTCACATTTTGATACGTAGTTTGAGTTGTCATATGGCGACAAAACGACCCTTCGAATCTTTTTCCAAAACCGACGAGATCCATTATATCGTATGACATGCTGAGAAATGTCTATATCGGCCACCCCACCACACATCACGCCCAATTAAGAAAAATTTCTCTACGGAATAAAAGAAATTATCTTCATAATTCAGAAAATGTTATGGTTAGGTCCAAATGGAGAGAGAAGGTCAATGCAAGTGCGAATCCCCCCAAACAAGTTCTTCCCCACATTTTGTCACGACCTTTGGAAAAGACCAAGTCAATGCATGTGGAACGAGCATGCATGAAGTGCTCCGGGGTCAAGCAACGAATGAAGCCTCCCTTTGTGAAACCTCAAACACGGCATAAACAAGAGTCCGACGTTCTCACACGATGTCTAGGGAGAAAATTACCAAAAAGGTTATAGACATATTGTATAATTGTCAGTTCGATTCTAAACTTTTTGATTTGGACAATTTAGACCTACATCTTTTGAGGATTTGTCAATATAATCATTCTAATCAATTTTGGCTGAAAATTACGGACGTTAGTGTTAACATGGGCAATTTTGGGAATTTTTTAAATATTTTTTTCTTTCAAAATTTTTTAACGGAGATGAGGTTTTGCGAAGAGAGACGTATCAACAAGCTTAATGTATGCCATAAAAACCTATCGACGTTTGATGCATCGCTGTCTTTAGAAAATGCAACCTTAGGTTTTGGTATGCATGACATGTATAGGTGGACACATCTCTATAGTTGAAACTATATGAAATTATAAAGTCAACGACCCTCTTTCTTTTTTGGTTAGGGTTTTAGGGTATCCATTTCGATGATCATTCACGATCAGTTTTAGTCATTCAAAACTAACTAGCTATAGCTCAGGTAGCTAGCAGATCCGACCAAAAAAAAAAGGGTAGCTAGCAGACGGCATCAAGAAGGGGCGTATATACAATATACGAACGAACATTAATTTGACGCCTCTTCTCGGAGTACGATTCTAGATCATTCACTTTATTATTAGGCTATACACATTTTGAAAAAAAAAAGAATGATTTAAAAAAATATTTTCTTCAAAATGATCTCTTATCGTTTATGAAAATGAATAAAATGATTTTTTTATTTTCCAAGAAAATAATTAGACGTAAATTATTATTGATTATGAAAATATTTGTTATTGGTTAATTATTTTAAGCGATTATTTTTATAAAAATATTTTCAAATCCTTTTTTTTTCTTTTAAAATAAACGGAGTTTCAGTTGATGTAGGTCTTGTAAGAATAAAATAAATATATTTATAAAGAGTCCACAAAAGTTAGGCTGATCAACCCTTTGAAGCAGCGAAAGATAAAAATTTATTCGTGTTCTCGAAATACTTGGAAGCCAAGGTACTGACCGAAGCGGTTTCCCACCAGTCAATGGTCAAATCGTGTTCTTGGGAACAAAGAAAACCCCGACGGATTATAATTTAAAAACACAAAAGAGGAAAAAATAAATAAAAATAAACAAGGCAGACATTGACCCTTGAAAAGAGCAGTTCCATCTAATGAATTTCCTAGAAATTGCGCTCTAAATAGCGTCCCGTCGTTCTTACGCTTGTAATGTCATTATCCATTCGAATCGGGTTCCTCGAAGAGAAACTTCAACTCCTCAGACCCTGTTCGAAATAGTCGTTGTCTTTCTTTCGTTTTTTACGCGGTTAAACCCACCGCACCTCATACGGCGCACTCAGTCCTTTCGAAGTCATTGGGTCTTTTTCATTATTCACGTGAATTTCGTTTTTGTCCCTTTCCCTCCACAAAAAAAATCGCAAATAAACACGCCTAATCTCACTTCAGACAAAAGGAACATCGTTCATAAGGAAAATATCATCCTTGAAGGCTACGTTTGGTTTTGGTTTCTTTCCCTCCACAAAAAATCGCAAATAAACACGACTAATCTCACTTCGGAAAGAAGGAGCATCGTTCATAGGAAATGTATCATCCTCGAAGGCTACGTTTAATAGTCAATAAAATTTAGTCGCTAGAATGAGTATGGGTTTTGTCCACTTTCCCTCCACAAAAAACCTCAAATAAACACAACTAATCTCACTTTAGATAAAAGGAATATTGGTCATAAGGAAGATATCATCCTCAAAGGCTACGTTTGGTAGTGAATAAAATTCAATCATTCGAATGAGTTTTGGTTTTATCTCCTTTCCCTCCACAAAAAATCGCAAATAAACACAACTAATCTCACTTCGGAAAAAAGGGGCATCATTCATAAGAAATGTATCATCCTCGAGGCTACATTTAACAGTCAATAAAATTCAGTCGTTAGAACGAGTTTTGGTTTTGTCCACTTTGCCTCCACAAAAAATCACAAATAAACACGACTAATCTCACTTCGGAAAAAAGGAACATCGTTCATGGGAAGGCTAAGTTTGGTAGTCAATGAAATTCAGTCATTCGAGTGAGTTTTGGTTTTGTCTCCTCTCCCCTCCACAAAAAATTGCAAATAAACATGACTAATCTCGCTCCGAAAAAGGGAACGTCGTTCATAGGAAATGTATCATCCTTGAAGACTACATTTGATAGTTAATAAAATTCAGGATAAAATATCCTGTCTTGATGCCTACCCAGGACAAATAGAATAAAGTCGGATATAAAATAGAAATCGTCTGAATAAAATTATCCCATGAAAAAGTAAGATAAATTGTGAATATGGTTTCTAATATTCCTATATAAAGTTATTTTTCTCGAATAACAAAGTTCTTAGATTAATAAAATTAAAATAATATTTTAATATAATTAATATTTGAATTCTAATTTTAAAAATAACAAAAAAACAATGATTTTATTTTTATTTATTTATTTTTCATTTATATATTTGCATTTCTTTCTATCTTATAATATATATTTTAGTCATTTTGATATTACTAGTATTCTTCACTATTTAATAAAATTTTATGGAAGAAAGATGGAAGGAAAAAAAAAGAAAAAAAAAGGAAAATAAAAATGAAGTAGGTAAAAATGTCACAAGAGATCCTTACCATTTTCTTCTATGCAACTCTTAGGCTCATTGACGTTAATATGCTGTTCATACCAAATAATAAACATGGGGATATGAAAATATTCAATTTTATCGCTGCGATTTACCAAACAGTAGATAGTATATAACAAAACTCCTGAATTTCATAGGAAATGCATCATCCACGTAGTGCACGGTGACGGCATACGGAAGAGCTTCAAACTAAGTTCAAGTAGCTCATTGCATGACAACCCCCCAATATGCCTTGTCGGCCACAGCATACGCATATTGCATAAAAGCACTTTGAATCGAAGGCCAGCCTGTTGCCCAAATCACTCTTCCTCTTTTTAGCTCTCTCTCTCTCTCTCTCTCTCTAAAAATATATATCTATCTGATTTCTAGGGTTTAACTTGAGCAAAGGATATCTTAAGTGCTTTTCCAAAGCTCCTGATCTACTTTCCTGCTGGAATCATCTCCATTTTGAATAGAATAAGAAGAGATTATTATAGCACACTAAGTGCTGCATCTCCCTTTTGCCCTCGTGCCCTTCTGTGCTGAAACTAAAAGGCTGCAAAAGGGAGAGAGTGAGTAAAAGCTAATGTCACTTATCCAGGCCTAAGCCGACCAAATTGGATCACGCACGTATTTTATTTGCATTTTTCCATTTTTTTACCTCCCCTACCCAAATCCTGGATCATCACCTGGAAAAGGAAAATTCATTAGATGCTGACCTCGTGAATTGGGTTAAAAAGTAATGAGATCAACTGGCAGATGCAAGTGACCTGGAGAGGGCAGCTCATTCATTCTTACATTCATTTTATTTTATTTTTCCCGCATCCTTTTGGAAGAGCCAAACAATAGAAGATCGTTTCGATGAAATTATGTGTATATAAAAAGTACATAAACCCCGTGATAACACACGTCCTTATGTGCATGCCGGAGTGGGCACGAAGCTACTAGTCAAAAGATGAGATGATGGAAATTCGAAACAGGACAAGTGACCCGAAAGATTTTATCGTATCAGATCGGCAAAATCTAACATAATAGAATAGGAGATGAATACAATCTCGACATATATCTTGTGAGATATCCTGTCCAGTTCAGCCTTCCTCAGGGACATAATGCGCACTGTCCCCCCCCCCCCCTTTTTTTTTTTTTTTTATAAAAATCATTTTTCAACCAAACCTTAATATATTCGAAGTTGAATTGTTTCTGTTCAACGTTATTTGGATGACTATCGTCAGAGATATGCATCTGAGGGGTCACGCAATTTTTTTTACTCCATTACTTTATATATATCTCACATGTGCATGCCATGCTACATGCAGTAAAATAAGAGCTGAAAATGTATATCTTATAGAATATGAGAAGTCCCCGATTAGTTTACTCACATTTGCACCAAAGGTTTGCGATGTCAAACGAATCAAATCATGTGTTTTGAGGTGGTCAAGTGTTGGATGATGTGAAAAGTAAAAATGTTGATAAAGAAAAGGATTCGTGACCTTTTTTTTATCCATGTGACTTACTAGAAATATACCATTGATTACAAAATTATCAATCTTTATATATATATAGTATGCAAATTAAGAGTTTTTGCAACAACTCACCGATTTTATTTGAGTGACTTATTAGTACTTTGAATTTATTAACTCTTCTATGAACTTACCAATTTGAACTAGGATGTCTTATCACTAGTTTTTGTCCAATTAAGTTATCAATCGATCTTGGGTTATCAACTCTCATTTCGGTTGGGTAGTAGCTCCTTATTATTCACTATTGTCAGAAATTACAAACTTAAATTTGCGTAACTCAACAGCTATTCTCACAATTAATTACCACTTAATAGTTAAGTTACCAACTCTTACTTATCAACTCTACTTATCTTCGATAACAATTTTTATTTATCTTTTCTTAACAATGTCTTACATTTGCCAATTATTATGTAAAAATACTAACTTTTTTTTTTTTTTTACCAACTTATCAAGTTATCTCAATTTTGACAAAAAGAAATATCTCCAATTAAGTCATCAATTAGTTTCAGGTTTCCAACTTTTATTTTGAGTTAGTTACCTACGTTTATTTGTTTCTGTTAATTGACCAACTTTTTCTATCATGTTACTTGATCTGAAGAAAAAAATTATTGAATGTCTCTATAGGTTGGTGATTTTATATAATAAGTGGTTAACACAGAGTTAAGAAAAGATAAATATATTAACGTTGGGTACTAGATAAATTGCATCCCAGTATTCTCAAGTCAATGGGTGATACTTCCTTAAATTAAATATATCTATCCTGTGCATGTCATGCTGCATCACATAAAATAAAAAGCCAAATGCATATAGTCTATATAATACCATAGTCCTCGACTAGATTACTAGCACTTGCACCAAATGTTCCGAGGTTCAACGTCCAATCATGTGTCATGATATGGTTTTTAATTCCAAGTGCGTCACTTGTCCATCTAATCCCACATATGAAATGATTGGAGCTTTATGTCAACTAGACAGGCTTGCTACTGAAAAAAAGTCATCAGTTGGTAGAATCTCAGCGAAAACATTTATGGATTTTTATTTTGCATGGTAATAAATTTCTTTAAGTGTTCAATAGCGTCCAAAAATGTGTCGGTAAAGAAAACGACTGGTGACTCTATTTTTTTCAAGATAATTTATTGATAACTTAGGCTCTGTTTGGTAAAAATTATTTCTTTCCGGAACAAAAAATTTCCCCCTGGAACAAAAATTTCTGTTTTTTTGTTCCCCTGGAACAAAAAAGAACAGAAACGCGTTTGGTCGCGTTTTTTGTTCCAAAATTATTTTTTTGTTCCCGAAACACATCTGAGCGAAACGAAAAAAACAAAAAAAAGTTGTTTTTGTTGTTTAAACAAAATTTAGGAACATTTTTTCTCTCTCTTCCATTTTCTTCTCTCTTTTTTCTTCTTCTTTTTTCTTTGGCCGGTCGCCGACCTCGGCCATGGCCGGCGACGCCGTTGAGGGCCGGCGACCTCGCAGCCAGGTCGGCGCCTGGCGGTGGCCGGCGGGCCGAGCCTCGCCGGGGAGGCGAGCCGCCGATCGAGCTCGCCCGGCCAAGGCGAGGCCGACCTCGCGCCGGGCGAGCTCGATCTCGCCCGGATCCGGCGAGGCCGAGCTCGCCCCGGCGGCGAGGCTCGGCCTCGCCGGGCCACCGCCCGGTCGGCGTCGCCTGGCGGTGGCTGGGCGAGGCCGAGCCTCGCCGGCCGGCCGGGCGAGCTCGGCCTCGCCGGGGCGGCGAGCCTCGCCGTGGGCTGGGCGAGGCCGCCGGCCCTCGTCGGCGGTCGCCGGCCATGGCCGAGGCCGGCGACCGGCCAAAAGAAGAAAAAAAGAAAAAAAGAAAAAAGAAAGAAAATAGAAAAATTAAAATAAAAATATTAAAAAATTAAAAGAAATAAAAAAATTATACAAATTTACCAAACGTGTTTCTATTCTTTTTATATTTCTAAAACAGATTTACCAAACGCGTTTTTTTGTTCAAAAATTGTTCCCCGAAGCGAAATACTTTTTTTTATTTTTTGTTCCCGAAACAATTTTTAAACAAAATGTTACCAAACGCACCCTTAGCGTAGCTTTACGAAATTACGAATCATTCTTTCTCATAGTTTACAAATTACAAATTCCGTACTAACTCATCAACTTTATTAATAGTGCTTATTAATGTTTCGAATTTTCCAACTCTTCTAGGAAATTACAAATCTAAAAATCAGAGTGAGTTATTATCAACTTTTGTCCAATTAGTCATTGATTAGTTTTGGGTTATCAATTCTTATTCGAGCTAATTACTAATGTTTATATCGTCTCCTTATTTACAAATTTTTTATTGGGCGTTGTCAATTTTTACCTTGGACATCAACTCCTTATATTTATTGACTCCTCCTAGAGATTGCCGACTAAAAATAGCATAAGCCACGGACTTTTCTTCTATTAAAGTACGAGCAAAAAGTAAAGTGCGTCACAATTGAAAGATCTTTGTTAGATTTAGGGATACCATAATAAGTCGAACAAGTATTCTTTTTGTATCATTTCGAAAAGGGTGGAATTGACAAGGGAAATGACACGGAATCATCTTAGCAAAATAAAATGAGGGAAAAAAGAAAATGAATAGATGCTCGGGAGGAGCTTATCCGGAAGGAATCAATAGTAAAATCTGCCAACTCGTCGTCTGTCCACATGCAGAACCCGGTTCGACGCACGTAGCTTCGCATGCGGCACAAACCCTAAACTAAATCCCAAGTTGAATCCTTAGGAAATCGACACAATAACCAACACATTCGATCCTTCCCCAAATGTCACCCAAGGTTTTTACGTAAGACCCGCTCGGATTCTTCACAACCCAATCGGACGTATAATTCAAATTTGAATAATTCAAGAGAAGTTATTGGTGATGACGAAGAAGTCGCAGGCAGAAACCATTTCTTATTTCCCTGCTTTAAATTAAGATGCATTTGATCATAGCTTAAACCTGATCCACCTAATCCTCCACCGGATTGCAGTCAGATGGCCACAGGCATATGGAGGTCAATAGCTGAATTCAGTATATCAAATTCGATCACACGATGGATTGCACTCAAATAATGCAGATGAGGGTGCTGCGTGACGACCATCTAACATATACCGTTTTGTTATGTCGATTGTATAATTGAGGACACGATTTGTCGTGTCCGGGGTTTGATATCAAAGTAATCGAGCATGTAATTTAAGACATTAATACGTAATCCTTGGCTAATTGATTAATATGCGAGGTTGGCACACACAGTACATGCTGATGGTATCTTCTAGATCCAAAAAAAACAAAATTTGCAGAAAAGTCAGGTTTCTATTTCTGACTTCTTTTTTTTTTGCCTTTTTTGGTCTGATACTTCTGACTTAACCAGCGGCGCTTTTGACTAATATTAAATAAGCTTAATTATAACAATATAAAATACAATATTATATAATACAACATTATATAATATGATACGATAATAAAACAAAAAACAATAAATAATGATCACAACCATCGCATAGATGGAGGTTTTGAAGAATTTGCCGGCCTATGATTATAAGTGTTTTGTACACAGCCGAATCTTGTAGTTATCTATACTAAGCAAACGGGTCTTGAGATCTCGATATTACTTTTGTCTTGGCATACTTGTCAATGATATCAGAAGACACTCTCGATTCTTTCGAGAGTCTTTCTTTTTTTATTTGTTTGAAATGATTGTGAAAAGTGATGTCGCCACGATCTAGGAGATGAGAAACATATTTGGCCTGAAAATCTTTCCCTCTTGAAATAGACAATTGAAATTCCCATCACCTTGGTTTAATGTGTCCAACTAGCAAAAGCCATTAATTAGTAATTGGTTATATTACTTCAAATTTCCAAATCAACTGCTCCTACTTTGGCCCACTTTCTCTTGACCGCGACATGAAATATTTCAGAGTCGGTAATTTTTTATTTCATCAATAAGGTAAAATTTGATAGATGTTTTGATCATTTCTTGTCTCTAATATTATCCCATTTTTTCTCCAATCGAGGGATTACAAGTTGTTGGCATCATTGACATGTGATATTGATTAGGTATAAATATGATTGGTATTCATAGTTGTATAGCTACCAAGCATATTCCTCTACTTTGACTACAATTGGAGGAAATTATTGAAATATGATATAGTAAATTAGAAAGACCACCAAAGAAGAGGCCTTGGCCTGCCCAAACAAATCTCTTTTCCACCACTATATACCAAATCAAATAGTTCCTTTATTATATCCCAACAAGTAACACAAATGTCCCTAAGTATTTGAATTATTCAAGGGATCTCATAAACATTGGATTAAAGATTAAAATATCCGCAAGCCTATTACAAAACATAATCGCCCTTGAGCACTAAGTATTCGAATTAAAAGTTACAATCACATCTCCACGACTTTAGGCTCTATGATCATGTTTAAAATTTTTTAATTATCACTAAACTCAATTGCATCTCCATGATTTCTTGCTCCATGATCATTCTCCATGATGCAAGGTCGATCTTTTCTACAAGCTGTTATGACTTCTCAATTGTCTTGAATTTAACCATCAATCGACATCTTTCTTGTCTTCAATTTTATCCTCCAGCACTTATCCAAATTCATCTAAGTACCATTGGACAATTGGCTGTCATTGTATTTCAACATTTGTACTCTAGTCATCAATAATCCTGGTAATCAATAAGCATTTTCCCTCTCAACAACTCATTGATAGCATAATTGCTTACATTGATTTGCAAAAGCAAAAACATTATGTTGAACAATTTTTAATGGTCATTTTGGACTTGTAGTTTTTTAAGGTTGGTGAATGCCTAATGCCTAGTGATTGAACTAAAGCATAAGTTTTTTTTTTCCTTTTTTTAAATTCAAAGGTTATGAATTCTAAGTACTCAAAATAATCCATTAATTATTTTGAAGTGTGATCGACTCGATTTATGGAAGTATAATACAAACGTCAGCTTCGATATTCAACAACACCATTCTACATGCTCTATAGTTGCAATTTTAGCTATTAGGCAATAGCCAACCAAGATTTAGCTGTCCTGTAGAAAACTAGATATGGACCCACCTTCATTGCAAAATAAATAGTGGGTATTGATGTCATGTCAATTTAGAATACTTTGTCATTTTTTGGTGTCAGGACATTGATATAAGCTTTAATATATCCTTATTTGATGGTTGCATCCAAGACTGTTAACTCTACTTTTTATTGATTTCTTCAAGTTGTCGATTTTTTAAGTTCTTGATAATTATGTTCATAAATAACTAAACTCTGCTCTTATTGGCTGAGTCCGTCACACGTCAATAATAACTAAAAGTTTGTCATTTTTTGGTGCTAACATCAGCTTTATATTAGCCAATTTAATTTCTTATAATCTCTATTAAATATTTGTGCAAACAAAAAATAAAATACTATTTTTTTTTTTAAAACTCTCAATGGAAATTTGTAATTACATAATGCCAAAATGGGCCAAAGGATAGTTAGCTTAAAGTTTTTGGAGGACTCTTGATAAACTTTTCATTTGGAGCTCGAGGGAGCTACCAACGAAGTAGAATGTTCAATTTCGAGTAGAATCATTCGTACTTCAAGTTCAAACTATCATCAAAGGTATCAATCAATAGAAGAACCGGCCATCGCATACTTGTTTATTGTAATTAAATAAATCGCTTGCCGTTTCGATAAGGAAAAAAAAAACAATTCGTGGGGAAGGTCTAGTTATAGGGTCCACATGGAATTTTCGGCACGATAAGCGTAGGCATTATTATAATTCATATAAATTAAGTTTTCTAGCCAATCCTAATCATGTTTGGCTGCTGCTTTCTGCTTTTGCATTGGCTGCGGAAGGTAGGAAATGTGTAATTAATCAGCCACGGATTAGAGTCAGCTATTTAATATGCCTATGTAACAATACGTCTCAAATTCTATATTTTGCTTTCCCCAGCCGTCCTTTCATTTATTTCTTATTTTTTGTAAATTTACTTTCCATGTAAGATGAACTTTCACTTATAATTAATTACCACGAGAATGGATTGCATATATTTTATTCTAAATTACAAAAAATTTGAAATTTCCTTTTTGACATCCAGAAACTTTTAGAACCTTATGAATCGACTAAAATAATGTATTTAAGTCATTCTATTACGATAGTTAAATTAATAATAATTTGGGATTAGGAAGCTGTTTTACCAAAGTTTTAAAATTATGAGCTAAATGAGATCTTATTGAAAAATACATTTGACATTAGTTAGATTGGACTTTAGAGAGCTGACCTTAGCAGGGATTTACAACTGAAAAAGATCCACACGTCCATTTACAAAATAAAAATAAAAATAAAAATAAAAATGATTTTTTATGCTGTGTCTTATGTTTTTCAATTTAGTTAAAAATAATTAAGGTGCTTTCAATTTGAGCTAAATAAAATCTTACGTTAAAAAAATTCAAAAATTCTTAGAGATTTAATACAGCTCTGATGAGGTTCATGAATCTCGACCACGCCAAAGATCGTCAGCCCCGTATCTACCACTATACACCCAAGAACAATTTTAATCTATGCCACGAGAAAAATGAAAAGACAAAGAAACGAGGTTTTCAAACTTCAATGGGGATAGAAAATGAGAAAGGAATGTCTGATCGTGCGCGTCGATATGGAACCACATTAGCTTTTTGTCCAGTAATATTCCTCTTTTTCTTTCTAAATAATCTTTTGAATAAAGAAAAGGAGAAGCGTTTTGGTCTTACATAAATTAATTAATTTGTTCGTGCTTCAGCGATTCAAGATTGGCTGCTCCGACGAGGACCATTACATAAAGATGAAAGAGCTTCTTTTCCCATCGGTGCCTTGGCCGCTGGCGAGGATTTATTGATTTGGAGAGGCAGATTCGGATATTTGAATAACTCTTTATCACGATGGAGTTAAAGTATATTTCTTTTCTATAATTCAGGGACACAAGTGCCGAGGCCATGCTACTTAGACGTGTGTGGAACTCCCTATCAACTTCTTGAATCGGTTGAATTTGAACCTTGAGCCCGTGCCAACGATCATGATTCAGAACAGCTTCCGTGTTTTAAATGTACATTAATTAATGAATTTTCCATGATTAAAATATTTCTAGATGTTCATTCTTGTCAAAGAAGTAATAGGGTTTAATTTAATTTTGCCCTAATTTTGATGGAGACTTTCTTCGAGGACAATCAAATGCCAAGTTTGAATTCCAAGCGGCGTGTCCATTATGTGTTCTTCGTTCTAGATCACTCCATATTAATTGCGTTATCCTTTAGTGTGTATCTCGTGCATCTTGGCCTGTCGACCCCATCACCAATGGCGGCGGCTTTGTCGTCAAGTTATCGTCAACGAGTTAGGCTTTGGTTCCAAATTCAACATAATCAAAGTCCCCGAACAGAAAGCCAAATCCAGATCAAACTTTGAAAGCCAAATCCAGATCAAACTTTTGTATCTATCTAGTGCGATGGCCTCGCTCCTGATAATAGTTTATTGCGATTGAGTTTTACCGAGTGGACTTTTTATTCATTGTAGAAAAATGGTACAACTGAAGGAATAAGTTATAGTTTCTGATGTCTTTTGTCATGAATATAGGTACATCTGACAAGCAAAGATCATGTAAAGTATGAACAATTGTTACTCATGCCGGTATACAAGATCATTTTCCTCGTTATTAACATATGTGACTTCAAAATGTCAAACTACATGGTTTTTTCTTTCTTTTCAAAATCTCCTGGTGGGAAGTGAATAGTTTCTATAGTATGGAATGTAGCATGCATGTAGGAACTGCATTTTCCTTGAATATTTCTTTTTTGTTTTATAGGTAATATAAAAGAGAAAGTAAATTAGTGAATAGGGTATTTTTTATTGGAGGGAATTAGAGATGATCGGTTCCTGATCCGATTCAATTCCAAGGTGGAACTAGGAACTAGGGATTGAGGACCGGACCGATTGGTCCTAGGACCAACGGTTCAGTCTAATGGAGCCAGTTACTTTTTATTTCCATTACTTGATACTATATGTTTTGAAGGGAAAAAAAAGCTGGTTTCTTTTAAAGTATATGTAGTCGGCTTGATCTGATTTCCCCTTGGAACCGGGAAATAGGGGAACTCGATCGAACTGTCCGGATACTGGTTCCACTTTTAGGAGTCAGGAACCAGACCCAATCAGCAGGTTCGGTTTGGTCCAGGTGGTTCATTTTGCACGCCCCTAAACGAAATAAACCCAACTTAGTGAAATTTCTTCCTCCAAAAGAAAAGAAAAGGAAAAACAGCAAATTAATCATCATAATAAGAAGAAGAAGAAGAAGAAGATAAGGAGAGTGGGATGGATGACTGGTCAAAAGCAAGCATGATTCAAAATGAGACAAACCCCTAAGTTCAATTCCCACCCCCGGAAATGCCCTCCCCCAAGTTCAATCAGCATTAGATCCACCTCTCCTACTGGTCAACTCAAACCCAAAGACAAGTTCATCTCCCTTTGGTGGTCCCCTCCCAAAATCCAATGTCCCGTTATTTGCTGTTGTAATGTTTTCTTCACCAATCGGGAGCTACCTAAATCGTCTCTCGTGCATAGTTCAATCGCGCTCAGCAGAGCTAGCTTTCGATCGACTCAGCGTGTTACTGCGAACCTTTTCCCCTTGACTTATACTCGTGGTCATATGCAAGTGGCTCGAGCCACGGGGCGTTACCAATGAAACGACTTCCTTTTGGCGACTCAAAAAGTGGGGGGAAAAGAATTCATGATCGACATTAAAGCGGTCCCCTTGAAGATCGCTTTTGCTATATAGTGAGATTTCATTCTATGTCACTATATACGTTTGCCAAAACATGATGAGATAGATCTCGATGTGACTATATAGACAACATTTCACAAATGAACACATGAAACACGCATTCTCATCACTTGGACCAAAAATTTGCTGGGAAAGCCATTTCTTTTTACCCCTTTGGCAGATGGCGATTGCATGAAATTGAAATGTGAACCATTTTAATGCTCCCTCCCTCTCTCCCTCCGAATATTATTGTTTCTATTTTTGCAAAAAAAAGAAAAAAAAAATAGAGCATGCATTGCTCACGCAGACGAAGATGAACTCATCCATCCACGGGTCAAGGATTGTAGCTCCCCATTTACTCTAACTAATAGTATCGGAGATTGCCTAAATAGGGTTTTTTTTTTTTGGCAATGCACGCTATAATTACTCTCGTATCGTTTATAGGTGAACATCCCGACAGCCACGCCAATTGAAAAACCATCACAATGGGTCTCCCCGACTTTTAGAGTCGCTTGGGAAACTTCCTTGCAACCTCCGAATCGGCTTATTTTCCCTTTGGTCTTTAGCGACATGGTCGAACTTTAGTTCAGGAGCAAGGTCCAGCTTTTGGCAGGAAAAGGGAAATTCCTAGTCTTCCGTCTCGTCGCACCAAGTTAAAGGCAAAAGTTTAACCCCAAAGATGCTCCTATTTTTTCCCTAATTGTTGCTACCGTCTTTATAGGATTCGATTGAATTAACGATTCAATGAGACGTGTAGTTAAAGATATTGCTTTGATAATGATGAGTTTGGGACAACTTTATAAAGTAACTTCTAATTTTGGGCGAAAGTGGTTAATTTGAGCTTTGACAAAGCGGGGATTCGAGTTAAAAAGAAGTTTCCGGAAGCAAAGAGGTAATCCAAATCTTTTTTTCAAAGTTCTCGAAAAATCAATCGTTCTTTGAATAGAAGGACGCGGTGGTTTCTTGGTTATTATTACTATTTATGACTACATTATCTCTTCACATTAAGAATTTGGAATCTATCTTATCGAAGATGGTTCCCCGTTAAAGGAACCGAAGACCAAGGGAGTGGACCTAACTTTAAGTGATATTACTATCATTATAGGAAATAAACCATGCAACCAATTCATGACTTGCTGATTGAGGTATCGATAAATTTCCTAGAGTTCCTAGATTAGAAATCCGACCTAGAATTGATATTACTTTAAGTGATTTTACTATCTGTTTTTAAGGTCAATTCTCTAGTAGAATAGAGTATTCATTGTATCGGGAACCAAACTAGTCTGGGCCAATTTTCTAACATTTCACTTAGAAACCTACCTAGTCCCCACGTGGACCGATCTAGAATTGGTCGAGACATGTAAGTTTGGTAATAACTTTCACAAATATTTCCCATGCCTTCATATTTAAGGTATTTGTGGTAAGAGGAAGTTACTATGATTGTGAAAAAATTCATCAATCTCCATTCGACTGCCGTGCGAATTGAAAATATATCATAGGGTGTGTTTGTTTGAACGAAAGAGATTTCCGTAAATTAATTTTTTGAACTTCCACACATTTATTTTGTTAAAAATCACCGGTCAACAAAAAAATCATTTTTGATCAAAGAATATAGGTATGCTTAAAATTAGAAAAAAAACGAATTCCCTAACCTTAAAAAGGGAAATATATTGATAAATTTTCTCCAAAATAAACGCACCCATAATTTCAAGTAGTGTGGACCATTTTTATTATTTTTTACAATTAAATTTTTATCAAACAAAACGAAAATGAAGATTCATGGCAAATAACTTTAAGAAAGGTACAAACTTTATGATATATATTCTACCATTTGCGTGAAGGGCGTGCCAATTCTTCTCGGTTTTCTAATTGAACTTTTTAAAAGCGAGGAGGGGACTTCCCCACCCCACGTTGCCGATAAACCTTTAACCTTAACATTTTCAAAAGGTCCCCCACGACTAATTCTAGAATGACCAATGGAAGGAGTTAATATAAAAAGAAAATGAATCGGGCATTAAATTAAATCTGACCCCACGGCATAAGACATCTCTAATAAATATATTATTTTTCTTATCTTCCTTAACCAATAAGCATTGCCTTGGTGATCGGCTCTCGTGATGTATCCCATGATGTAACGTGGTAGTGATGTATCCCATGATGCAACATAGTAGAAGTGTTAGGCCGAGGAGTTTAAGTTTTTCATATTCATATTAATCTAGTTCTAAATCTTTGCACAAAATTTCAATAAAATCATTCAAACTAATTTTTTTGCGTGCAAATTGCTTATACCATGTGGGATGACGAGCAATGGCTGAACTGCCACGTCAGCAGTTCGACGAAAGGACAATATTGGTATTTTGAGCAAATATTCAGGACAAAATTGGTCAAATTATAAAATTTAGAACTGAATTGGTACTGATATAATAAATTTAGGACGAACTGGACAAATTTTCTACGTGTTCAAGGTGCCAATTAAATGAGGGACGCAAAGTCAATTTTGATCTAAGGGGCATTGGCTCATCCATTTATTTGGTAAGTATCACATCTTGTCACTTTAATGCTCGATAGACTACAGCCTCATGTCGCTCAAAATAAATGTGCGTAATTTAGATTATTAGATCATTAAAAGTGCATAGTTCAAATTGTTGAATAAAAAGGGCATTAAGAGGAAAAAAAATACGAGGAGCAAGATCCTCCTATATGTAATTTTCCGGGATTGATTCAAGCGCAATGGCGGGGCGGCCTACGCTCTCGTAGGAAGTATGCTCTTGCGCTCAATGGCGTGACTAAACTCGACGTGATTTCTTCTCGCAATCACAGAAAAGGCCAAAAAAAAAAAAAAAAACAGACCATATCATCAACCTATATACTCTATATAGAGCCCCAAAAAAAAAAAACGCGACCCCTTTGGCTTCCACTTTTCATCCGACACCCCCCCCCCCCAAAAAAAAAAAAAAAAAACCACCCCTGTAATTCGTCTCAATAGAAAAAGAAAATAAAGAAAACCCAGAGATTAATAATGATAATTCGATACATTCTAGCGGCAATTCAATAATTCTTTTTTTTCCTCCGAACGCGGCGGGCCTTCAGCTTTCGATAATTTCCATCTACATATTCTCGTTAAAATCGCCAAAATACTTATTTTTGCCTTTTTTTTTTTAAATTTATTTACGGAAAGCACGGGGGGCCCACCGGAAATTCCCCCCCGTCTATGCTCGCTCTCCTCCCCGACGCGCACGTAGTCAAGTCCGGTTTCTCCGACCGCGCAGCACGCACACTTGACACTGAGCGCCTCTTCGCCGTTCCCCTGTTCACCGCTTCCTTTTCACGTTTCGCGTTCTTCATCGTCACCATCATCGTCATCGGCCCATTATAAATTCACGTTTTCCAGCGAGCCGTAAGCGGGGGAAGGGAAAAGGTGGGGAAGGAAGATACTCGCATTCTCCAGTTCTCATCTGCTGCTAGTGTGAGAGAGAGAGAGAGAGAGAGAGAGAGGTTCTCTACCCTATATAAATCGTGCCGGCTTCCTCCTCGTGGAAGTGTACTTTGGAGCCTGAACCGGAAAAGCCCACGACTTTTCTGTCACCTTTGAACGAACGAGGGAGAGAGAGAAAGAGAGGGAAGGAGGGGAGGGAGGAAGGAAGGCAAAAAAAAAAAAAAAAGAGACCACCCGAGGCCGTGATCAGTGATTACACAGCGTAAATCACAAAACCCAGAAAGGAGATAACCGAAAGGCGCCGCCTTTGCTGCGCCGAATCTCTCTCTCGAAACCCCACGAGCCCAGAGGCAGGGGATAGTGAGCGGGAGTGAAATTTCGACGGGAGGGTTGCCCGGCCTGAGATCTCCCTGCGCGGCGGAATCATGGGGTCCAGCCAGGTGGTGGGTCCCGCCGGCGGGGGCGGCGGCGGCGGCGACAATGGGGACGGTCGCTGCTGCGACATGAGCCTCAAGTGCTCGTGCAGGTGGAAGTGCGAGCACCAGCACTACCGGGGCTTGTTTCTGAACGGCGGCGGCAGCTACAAGGGGCTGGTCTTCTTCCTGGGCTGCTTCGTCGTGCTGGGCTCGATCGCCACCCTGTACGCGTGGCTCGCTTTCACGCCGCCCTACGCCGTCGCCACCCGGGCGGCGGCCGGCGGCGGGTGCCGGGAGGACAATGAAGGGTCCTGGTCCATCGGCGTTTTCTACGGCGACTCTCCTTTTTCCCTCAAGCCCATCGAAGCAGTAACCGCTCCCTCTCTCTCTCTCCCTCTCTCTCTCTCTCTCTCTCAACTGTGTAACCATCATCCTGACCAGTTTTTAAACATTTTTTCCTATTGTCTCCAGTGCTTTTAGACGGGTCTTATGGGCAATTTCATTTCTTGTCTGCTTGAAGTGGAGCTCGAATTTTGCTGTTGTGTTGAGTTTGTGTTTCGATGTTTTTTGCTGTTAGATTCGTCATGCCTTTAGAAACAAGTAGTCTGAAATTTGACTATCTCTTGCAATCTCCATCGGCTAGCCTTTTCAGTTCTCTCCTCTTTATGGTTTTTCCTCTCCCTCTCCCTCTCTCTCTCTCTCTCTCTCTCTCTCTTTTTCCCGTAGAAGATGAGAATTCTAATTCTAAAGACCCGTGAAACAGTGCATCGCTTTAGTTTTAAAATTTAAGCGTTATTTTGAATCTTTTAACTTTTGCAGCGTATTTCCAGCTTCCTTCATCTTTGCGATTACTATGGGCATCGAGAAAACTTGTCATTTTCATGGTCCTTTTCCTTGTCTTTTGCCCCTGGTGTCAGTTGTTCTCGAAGTAAAGTCAACTCGTCATCTAGCCCTGTTTCTGTCTGTTTTCTCTCTGTTTCTTCTCCCAAAATTAAATTATGTCTACATTTGCAGTTCCACAATTTCTGCTTTTCTGGTCTGGCCAAAAGTAAAATTTTCACAGCGCACCTAAGTTATTATTCTTTTCAAAGTTAAATGAACATTTCAATGCTTACAGAATTACTATGTTTCAAATCTGGTGCAGATGAATATATGGAGGGATGAGAGTGCAGCATGGCCAGTGGCCAACCCGGTTGTGACCTGCGCTTCTACATCCGAAGCTGGCTTTCCCAGTAATTTCGTAGCTGATCCTTTTCTTTATGTGCAGGTAGTATCTGTTTAACTTCCTTATCTTGATTTTATGTACTTGCATGCTGTATGTGATTGTGTACGTTGGTGGGTAGGTTTGACATGTATGTGTATGTGAATTGTGAGGTAAACCGTGCAGATGTTATGACCACATGATCTGTTCTGTGTGATCATGTGTCTATCTGTAATTTGATGAGTAGATGTTTTGGCCACATGGTCTCTCTCAGTATAGCCTGCCGTATGTGTTAGGACCAGTTTCTAGACTGGACGGCAGAATTATATAAAGGCTATTTGGTTTATGTTGCCTTTGGTCTCTAATACAGCCAAACTTGCCTATACTGATTTCGTTGTAATTTTAATTGTATTTCCTGTTTGCAGTTGCAGTTTATTCTCTTTGATCACGGTTAACTACAGCCTAAAGAATTGCAAGAGCTGTGTTACTTGATTGGTTTATTTGAAAGCATGTGGTCCCTCTTGCTATCTCTATCAAGGGGAGAAGTGTGGAACTTTTAAGTCATACTTTCTGATGGTGTGACCACAGTTGTTTAATGTAGAACTGTCTAGGGGAGAAGCAAGGAACTTTTATTAAGTCAGACTTTCTGATGGTGTGACCACGGTCATTTAATGTATAGAACTGTCTAGGGGAGAAGCAAGGAACTTTTATTAAGTCATACTTTCTGATGATGTAACAACAGTTGTTTAATGTAGAACTGCCTGATCAAAAATCAATTTTTTGTACGTTGGAAAATTAAGTTCTTATAAAAATTTGCTGAACTTGGATTACCCATATTTTGAAAAACAAGCTGGTCTTCCTTTTATTTCCTCCATAGCTGACTTTGGAATTTTTTGGGGCCATTCACTTTTATTTACTGACGTCGGAATTTACTGATTTCTACTTGGATATAAATCTATATAAATCAGTGTGCCTGGGCTACTCTCAAGCAGAACTCTTTTTCTCTCGCGGAATGAAAAGGCTAAAGTCTTGGTATAACATTAAAATATTGGTACAATTGTCATATTCATGTCTAAGATGTTCCCATTACTTGTGAACTCATTATCATGCAGCCGGGTTTCAGGGGACATTGGCAGATGTTAACCATATCATTTCATAGTTCCATTTTAGATTCTATTGAATGTTGGGTTTCTATTTTACAAAAAGCACTAGGTAATTTTTACCAAAAAAAAAAAAAAAAAAAAAAAAGCACTAGGTAATTCTGCTCTTCTGGGGAAGTTCTTGCCTAGACTGAAAAAAATTTGGATCTGGTCTATCACAACTGTTAATTTTGTGGGACCAACATCTGGAGCCCACATGGGACTCACACAATCAACATTTCTGACGGGCCCGGGTCCGGGGAAGAAAATTACTGTTCTTTGGCTGTGCTGTTGAGCCAGATATTCCTAGTAAAAATAAAAATATAATTTTATTCCTTGATTTTGATTCCTGTGGACAGAGAACTGGCCGCAGCTTTCAGTTGATGGAACATTTAGAATGGTAGAAGGGGGGCTTCATATCAAGGCTTCAAGTTTGATCCAAGGCTGGAAATGTTTAATTAGTGAATGGTGGTTTATATGGAGATCATAAGGTTAAAGTAGGGCACGGCAGATCGGTTGGTGGACTTTTTTTTGCATGCTTCAATTTCCGGGTTTTATGACTAATAAAAAAAATTTACGGGTTGAGGATTTTTTCTGACATAGAGAGAGTAATTTTACAGGCAAACCCAGAAAAGTTCTCCCACAACTTATAGCAAAGTGTAAATCGTCTGTGATCTGCTAGCCCTTTCTCTATGATGATTTGTGCATGAAATCACATGCTCCTAAAAATTTGATGCTTCAGTATAAGATGGTTCTTGAGCAAAGAAATATGACAAGAGAATCAGGGTACTTAGCAATCATATTATGTACTGGTACTTTCATGGCTGTCCCTTTGCATTAGAATCTATCTACTGGAGAAGGATGTGGTCAAGTCAACCATTGGAGTACTGGCTTGTCGATTCACATCGAGTTTGACTTTGGATTTTTCTTCACCCTTTAATTATGTTTGACTTTTTTGGGTGTTCCTGTTCTGCCAACAAATTCAAGTCAGCTGGCGATTTCATTTGGTATTTTCTCTCAGTGAAAGTGCTAATTACTTTTTAGAGTTAGATTGTGTGTCATGTAATTATGCTGTGTGCATATTTAATGGTTACGTATGACTCTAGCAAAAGTTCATCAAATTTACTTTCAATACATTTGTTGGGAATGATGCTGACGCGATGAATAAGCTCTTTCTTAGTTTTATGCATGTAGCATTATCTGGACATGACAGATTGCCCATGTTTTATTTGAACTTGGCATGACTTTGTTTTTCTTTTAGTTAATATGCTTGACCTTGGGCTTGTGCTTATTTTGAACCTAAACTTGCCTTTTGATTCAGGGTGACGCTATTTACCTATTTTATGAGATGAAGAATTCAATCACTATGCAAGGTGATATAGCAGTTTCAAGAAGTGTTGATAAGGGAGCAACATGGCAACAATTGGGTATCGCTTTGGATGAGGATTGGCACCTTTCTTATCCCTATGTTTTCAGTTATCATGGGCAGGTAAGATTTTGATTTCTTTTGATGCACAATCATATCTTTGAAGTTGTGCTTTCTACTTTTTAGTACTGTAGTGAGTTATAAATGGATTAATGCATCACTGGTGAACGGCAGTTTAATCATTCTAATTTGTTGCTTTTGTCCTTCCTGCAGATATACATGATGCCTGAAAGCAGTGAGAAAGGACAGCTTCGAGTTTACCGTGCCCTCGACTTTCCATTGCAATGGAAACTTGAAAAGGTTGTAATGAAAAAGCCCATGGTGGATAGCTTTGTAATAAACCACAAAGGCAAGTTTTGGCTCTTTGGCTCGGACCACAGCAGTTTCGGTTCCAAAAAGAATGGGCAGCTGGAAATCTGGTATAGCGATTCACCGCTTGGTCCTTGGAAACCACACAAGAAGAATCCTGTTTATAATACTTACAGGAGTGTGGGGGCTCGTAATGGAGGCAGGCCATTTATACACAATGGAATCCTTTACCGAGTGGGCCAAGATTGTGGAGAAACTTATGGACGACGAGTTCGACTTTTTAAGGTGGAAGTCCTCACCCAAGATGAGTTCAAAGAAGTCGAAGTCCCTCTAGGGGTAGAGGAGCCCAATAAGGGGAGAAATGCTTGGAATGGTGCTCGGTATCATCATCTTGATGTGCAGCAACTCCCGTCTGGCGAGTGGATTGGGGTTATGGATGGAGATCGAGTACCTTCTGGGTATTCCGTTCGTAGGTTTATTCTCGGATGTGCTTCTGTTGCAGCAGTTGCAGTTATAGTCATTCTAATTGGTGTACTTCTTGGAGCTGTGAAGTGCATTGTCCCTTTGAACTGGTCCAGCCATGGCTTGGGGAAAAAAAGCAATGCATTTTTGGCGTGGGGGCGATCAAATATGCTTTCTTCAAAGGTGAGACGATTCTGCAGCCGTTTAAATAGGGTGCCTCCATTTCTCCGAGGTTGGGTGAAAGTCAACACGTGTGTTGGCAGATGCGTTGTTGCTTTTATATTTGCAATTGGAGTAGTTCTAATGTGCACAGGCGTCCATTACATATACGGAGGAAATGGTGCTGATGAACCGTACCCATGGAAGGGTCACTACTCTCAGTTCACCCTATTGACCATGACGTATGATGCTCGGATATGGAACTTGAAAATGTATGTAAAACACTATTCTAGATGTTCTTCGGTGAAGGAGATAGTTGTGGTATGGAATAAGGGGGTGCCTCCTAATCTGAGTGATTTCGATTCGGTGGTCCCTGTGAGAATCAGGGTTGAGGCGAGAAACTCACTGAATAATCGTTTTAGAATGGATCCTTTGATTAAGACCCGAGCTGTTCTGGAGCTAGATGACGATATCATGATGACATGCGATGACGTAGAACGGGGTTTCAAGGTGTGGCGGGAGCATCCGGACAGGATAGTCGGTTTTTATCCTCGTCTAATTAATGGAAACCCATTGAAATACCGTGCTGAAAGGTACGCACGGCAGCATGAGGGATACAATATGATTCTAACTGGGGCGGCTTTTATTGATAGCCAATTTGCCTTCCAGAAATACTATAGCCCGCAAGCTAGGCTCGGGAGAGAATTAGTGGACAAGTATTTTAACTGCGAAGATGTGCTTTTGAATTACTTGTATGCAAATGCCAGTTCATCTAGGACTGTCGAGTATGTGAAGCCGGCGTGGGCCATAGACACCTCAAAATTCTCGGGTGCCGCAATTAGCCGGAACACAAAAGTTCATTACCGGATAAGGAGCAATTGCCTTGCAAAGTTTTCGCAGATGTATGGGGGTTTGGCCGGGCGTAAATGGGCGTTCGATGGAAGGAAGGATGGTTGGGATGTATAGTGGAATCCGGAGCAGTGTGTGAGAGGCAAAGTCGCCTCACTAACTCTTTCCCGTGAAACCTTCAATTGTCGATCTCAATAGGTACATTCTTCTCCTGCATGTCAATACATATTTACCCCCTTTTCTTAGTGTGAATCTTGGTTAGTGGGGCTTTGGGTTAGCGTTGGTCTTGGTCGGTGAATTGTACATTGATCTTGTCGTAGAAGGTTTTGTCTTTGGAATTTTTTTCAAGATGCAGAGCTCCCCATTTTCCTTTGGTTTAAACGATATGGTTTGGTTGCTTTTCTCTCTCGTTTGGACAACGTACGATGCAATGGAAATGAAGAAATTGCTTGAAGAATTTTCTCTTAGCACTCCTCCAATCCTGTACTTGTCAACTTCCTTTTTTTTGGCCTTCTCTTCGGCTTTCTCGAGAGAAATGTTCCAACTTTTGAAGTTTTGTCATGTTGACTGTGCATGGACCCCATCATCTACTAAATTTCATCGGAGTTTCCTAGTCCATTAACCTGAGGGGTTTGAAAATGAAAAGCAAAATGGTGTAACATAAAATAGTGCCGTCTCATATGTGCTTGCCATGCACATGATATCACGTATACTCTGCCTTACGCAGGGATTCGTCGATGCAGCATATACATCTGTTGCCGTATTCTGTCCTTTTCAACCCCGGGTCTTGAACCATTCTGACCGTGTTTCTTTGGATGTCGCTCTAAACGTCAGCAAATAGTTTTCATGCCGTCGTTATCGGCTTGCATTTTAGGGTGGCCCACGGAACTTTATCTTGTCATCCAAGCACCAGCGCAGGATAAAGTAGGGTCGCTCATAATGTTGATCAAATTAGGATTGCAATTTGCTCACTTAACCATTCTAAATTTGTTCTTCCTTATCTGCGTTGCGACGTCAGAACGCCGTGTTGGGCGTCTGGATGAGATCATCGATCGTCTTCATCTGATGACAGATGACGTCTTACTAGACATATAAAATTGATGGAAAGAAACAAGCGAAATTAGCCCACATAAAGAATTCTTAATAATCTATCTTAAGACTTTGGCATATTGTATTCTTTTGGCCAATTTGATCGTTACAGCATGATCAGGATCGTAAAAGCTTAGACCGAGCAAGACACTTAGCCGCGTACGACAACGTTTTTACGTTCTAAGGTTTTTTTTTTTTTTAAGAAATAGTTCTTTTTTATTTCTGTTCCGGAACAATTTTGAGTAAAAGAACCCGTTTAATAACTACACAAAATTTCTACTCTTGGAATAGAAAAATAATAGAAATACGCTTGGTAACGCAACAAATTCTTTTTTGTATTTATTCATTTTTTATTCTTGCTCACGGATCACCGCCGGTCGCCGTAAGTTGCCACCATTGCTTTACCACGACGGCCGGCGGCGGCGGCGATGGGGGCCGGCCGGCGGGCGATGGTGGCGGCGGAGACCACCGCCGGCGGTGGCTCCAAGCGGTTGAAGGTGGCCGCGGCAAGAGAGAGAAATAAAAGAAAAAAAATTGACTTATTTCTAGAAATTGTTCCTAGGAACAAGAAGCAATTTTTTTTTTTTCTCAAAACTGTTCCCGAACAAAAAATTAGAGAAATTGTTCCCGGAACAAATGTTTTACCAAACATGTTTGTTTTTTTTTTTTTTTGTTCCGGAAATAAAAGAACATAAATTGGAAAAAACGAAGCGTTACCATGCACTACCTTAGAGTGCGTTTGGTAACGTTTACTTCAAAAATTGTTCCAAAAACGAAATACAAAAAACTATTTCGCTCGGGAACAATTTTTGAACAAAAAAACGCGTTTGGTAAATTTGTTCATGGAATAAAAAAATAATAGGAACACGTTTAGTAAACTTGTATAATTTTTTTGTTTCTTTTAATTTTTTAATAATTTTATTTTATTTTTTATTTTTTTTCTTCTTTTTGGCGGCCGCCGGCCTCGCCATTGCCGGTGATCGGCCGACGAGGGCCGACGGCCTCACCCAGCCACGGTGAGGTTCGCCGGTGCTCGGGTGAGGTCGCCACCCTCAACGGCCGGTCGCCGGTCATGGCCGAGGCCGGCGACCGGCCAAAGAAAAAGAAGAAGAAAAGAAAAAGAAAAGAAAGAAGAGAGAAAATTTGTTTCTCCAAAGTGTTTCTAGAACAAAAAAACAAGTTTTTCATGTTTCTTATTTCTGTTCCAATTTTGTTCCCAGAAACAAAAAAACAGATTTGAAACAAAAACGCAAACAAACACGTTTCTGTTTTTTTTTTTGTTCCCGGGAACAAAAAAACAGGATTTTTGTTCATAAACAGAAAAAAAAATACAAACAAACACACCCTAAATGTCTATGACAAGACAGCCGACGCTACACAGTTTCGCCAAATGCCATTAGTCGAAAGGACCAAACCAGATCTTACCCAGCATCATCAAAAGAACTGAAAACGTCCGGCACAATGTTGGATGTGTAACTTCTGCTCATGTGGATGGCAGGTGTTACCAATCATACAGAATTCATTACTCAAAAGCAAAGCAATTGCATCAAAGTGTGTATACGAAATGCCCGGACAGTTCCCGTGCTTGCTCTAGAACAAAAGAAACTCGTTGCAAAATTGTAAGTCATGTTTGTCAATTGTGAGGACTCTGCCAGTCATAAAGGAACAAAAAATGTTCAATAGGAGGAATAATTCAGAGCTGTTATATAGAAACATATATGGACCTACAGCCCACAGAAGTAGCATGATTGCAGTCATTCTTGCCTGGCCTCTTTGAAGGCAAGAGGTTCGTACCATTTGGGACCAAACCCTGCAGCTTTTCTTGCATCCTCGTTAAAAGGTGGTTTCAATGGTCCCCTGAAGTGGTTCCTTACTATCTCGTGAAACTTCTGAACAACATCGGCATCTTCCTCGTCTCCCCTTTCCCCTTCTCCCACCTCAATCTCTCTAACGGGCGAATTGTGTGACCTCAAACACAGAAACTTGAACCATCTAACTCCAGCAGCACAGTGTGTGATCTCTTCGGGATAAATGACATTTTGCAGCAGATCAGCTGTTTTATCATCACCTCCACTGCGGAATCGTGATATTGTTGTTGGTAGGACATCAAGTCCTCTAGCCTGATTCCAAGTGAATGTCATCAAAAGGAAGTAAGCATACATAATGTGAATGAGAACTTAAGTGAGCAAATGAGAAACCATGAGAAATGCATTACAGCATGACAGGGAATCTCCTTACAAGAACTATTAATCCCAGCATAACTACGGTTGGTGTGCCAAATTTCCAGACTAATGTGCTAAGATCTGTGATCATTGCCAGTTTTCAAGAGACAGAAACATATGACTCCAGGAAAAGATGAGGAAAAATTCATCAACATAATTTCCTAAAGAAAAGACATTTTGAGTAGGGTCAGACCCGGATTCCAACTATGAACCTGTTTCTGACCTTGTTTATGGAAAAGCCGCACCCATAGAGATTCAAACCATGGTCTTAGACCCACTTTTTTTTTTTTGTCGGTCCTACACTATTCCTACTCTAACTCTCACTTTCAGACTTTTGCCCTGCCTCCTTACAGAACGTGGGAGTCAAAACCCACACTTGAAACTATATCGTCCCCACCCCAACCCTCTTGAGAAAGTGGGGATTCGAACTCCCCACCTTTCCCTTCCACGTTGGAAGAGTGGCCACCGGGAGACCCCAGGTGGTTGTCTTAGACCCACTTGACTAAATAGTTTTTGTGTTCAAAAGACAACTTTTATATTTGTACTTATAAAAGTTACCGAAAAAGAAAACTCGACTGTGTAGAAGTGTGTCTTACCCCGGAAGCCCAAAGAACCTAACAGGACACAATGCTAGAGCCCTAGTTCACCTAGTTTGCCTAGACAAGCCCCTTGATCCTTTTTCATTTAACTTCGAGCGGGTCCGGACTGTCAGGCTTCAATTGCTCAGACCTGGATTAGCCTAAACCAACATTTTAAAACATAAAGATATTCTTAAAAGTTAAAAAACTTATAAATTATAAGATAATTTATTTATTCTTTATAAACCCAATTAAGTCATCAACAATATGAACCAACTGGTTCCGTTCTCACTTCTGATAATCCAAAACCGGGAATCATTGAGTTGGTTCCCAGTTCTAGGCTGGGATTCAACCCGCCTGGAAATTGATTATCCCCAATTTTAAGTACCTCCTGAGATCAATGCCAGAGTCTGCTCATTATCATTCACAAAATTGAGTCTGCTCATTATCATTCACAAAATTGACTATTTTCATCACCTATCATAACCTTACACTGTTAATTTTGTTGTATAGCTGAAGTGCTGCTACCAAGACAGTTTATAGAAAAAACATAATCAACTCCAAAGCCTGATGGCAAAAGTAGCAATAGACTTAACAACAGAAAGAGTAGTACCATCTTAGAATAAAATATAAACATGCAAATGTCCTTTTCACTTCTTCCGGTGCATGGAAATTTTGTCTGTCTGCCACTCCCAATGTGGGATTGTACTGGAGTCATAATCATTTCATTCAAACAGAAAACAGAGGAATAAATTCATCACTCCAAGAAACTAAACGAGGAATGAATTCATCACTCTGAGAAATGCCATGTTATATACCAAAAGGTAGGACTTTATAAAACATAGAAACTTGATCAGCTAAATATGGACCATGTGACGTAAGTTGCAATGACCTAAACAAACATTCTCTGTGCATCCATCAAGGGGCAGGCCAGATACTCAGAGGAAGGGACGCCAAAAACACACCTCATGGACACAGTGTTCAACGGCCAGACGGGGCAGCAGATCCTTGGAAGTAGCAGTGGCAGAATCCCAAAGGCCGTCATGGGCAGGCAATGCGCCATAAAAGGAACCCAATTCCTCCAACCTAGATGCAAGAAGGGTAAAGTGTCGACCTTCATCTTGGGCCACCTTCACGAAATCAGTGAAGAACTCTCTTGGCATTGATTCTTGCTTACCAAAGCGAGCAATTATATCCTTCAGGAATGAAACTAAAGTTAGCATAGCTATCCAAGGTCAAAAGTAAAATAAGTAGTTCCATTCTTCGTTACATAACCAAGGTACTTTTGACTTTAATCTCGAGCATCAAATGATTCCTAGGAAAAGGGTCCCCTAGTGCCATGGGAAACAAGATGAGAAATATGATAAACTAATAATCACAAACTTGACCAGAGTCTTTTAGGCAAAGAACGCTTCCAAAGAAGACAGTGATTACACTGCCAAAAGAAGGAAATCATTCGGCAGCACACTGACTTACTAGGCATATCATCACCACCCCCCCCCCCCCCCAAAAAAAAAAAAAAAAAAAACCCAATCTGGTAAGAAACTCTACAACTTATTTCCTTCCCTCACCCATTGTACGGAATTAATCCTGTCCCGACTGCACAAATTCTCGGGAAGAAAGTGTCGCAGATCATCATCGAACTTCGCAACGGAGGCGACACTACTCATTGACCCGTGATCCTTGACTAGCCCAGCACTCGCCTCATAGTTTCCAACTCTTCATGCGGCAGTATATCGCTAAGCTAAGCAACAGTGAGTTCCCTTAATTCTAATGTTAGATACCAAAGCAGTTTCCATTTCTTTAAAGATAAAGAACATGTGCTAAAACGAGTGTGTCGAAAAGGAAACCAGGGAAAAAAAAGGACAAGTACCCAGGACAAGTCAATAGCCCAGCTCTCGGTGTGCGCCAGACTATGCACGATGGCCTGCCTGCTCTGCAAGCTGCCCGCCTTCCCGAGCTTGGGCATGAGACCGGGCGGCACGAGCTTAACCTGCACATCCCCACGCAAAGTTCACATTTTTTCGCTCACACACTACACCAAACCGAAAACGCGCGGATACCCAAAAAGGAAAGGCGCCTCCTTGGCACGGAGAGAGCAGAGATCGAGAGCGAGAGGGGCCCCTACATCGGCGAGCCGGGCGGGGCGGTCCGGCACGGGGAGGTCCACGGACGGGTCGTAGGGCCGGGGGATGGCGCCCCGGAGCCACCGGGCCGCCACCGAGTCGCCGAGCCGGGCCTTCTCGAAGGGGTCGGGCGTGCTCAGGACCCTCAGCGCCGCCTCCACCAGGGTCTCTGCTTCTGCTTCGTCTTCCTCCCCTGGCTTCATCGCGGGCTCGTCTCGATGACGGCTGCGCAATCTGCCCTCCGAGGTTATGCAACTTTCCACAAATGGGTTATCTGGGTGTCCCCACACCTTCTGATTTTTGCATGACGTTTCGAGAGAATTCTTCTTTGGTCCTTTCTCATATTGGGCTGTCGAATTTGTCCTATGGACAAAAAGTCATTGAAAAGAGTGTCGGTTCTTCTCGTCTTAAGGCTCGGGTTGGGACTTACCACCCGGACCGACGCGTGGACTCTTGGGCATTCGGTAAATAATTATCCATCCGATGGGAATTCGTCAGGCATTCGAAGAGTTTTGGACACTTGTCGCATTAAAATATTGGAAGGAATCATATACATGCATGAATGTGTAAAGAACATGTCTTTTCGAAAGGTTTTTCTACGTTAAAAAATAGGACTATATAATTTAGAAGGCATCGGTCATTTTCATGGTAGGCAATGAGTGCTTTCCCTGCGCTCTCCGCTCATTTTGCTTTCGCGTATGATTTGTGCTCATTTCATTCATTACCATTGGTTTGTTAGAAAAAAAAAAAAGGTACTAACTTTAATGAGTTTTGGTGCTGCAAGTTAGCAATTGTTAGAAAGTCTTATCTTTTTTTTAAAAAAAAAAACCCTTTTTGCTAAATGTATCTTTGAAATCGTTTTACTATTTTCTACTCAATATCACATTCAAAATATTCCCTAAATGGAGTTTTTTTCTCACGATTTTGTTCAATATATACAAATTCTGCGCACTTCATATTTGGATTATCCCAAAATTTTAACTTTTGGTCTGTGTTTCGAATATTCTAAAAGTTATTCGACATCTCAATTTCCATGTAGCTTACTTAGGGAGGCTAATCCTAGAAATTCATATATGTAGGAGCTATAAATCTTGCTCTTGGACGTTTGAGCATATTAAATGTTTGAATTTGGTCGTGTTCTTTTCCCTCTTTTAGTTACACGAGTTCCAAATCTTTGATAATTTCTGCTTTTTGTGTTTTGGGATTTTTTTTTTTAAATTTGCGTAAGCATTAAATTATTAGCGGAAAATATGACCGTCAAAAGGTTAATGACAATCACAGGTACATCTCTTATGAGCTTTAGTTATCACGTTCCATTTTATTTTTTATTCCATTTTCATCTATATTTGTTAATTGGAGATTTGTATTTGCTTTATTTGATTAATTGCTAATTTATTAGACAAAAATATATTGACAAGTTCATTTTTGAATGAGAAGAAGGTGTTCGATAATACCGTGTAAAGTTGCTTTTTCTTTTTTGCATTGAAAAAATAGATTATTGATTTTTTTATATTATACTTCTATTGTTCTGATGAGATTCTTTTTATTTTTCGTGTGTGATTTTACTATTGTTATTCTATGGAAATCATATCATTAATTGCTACGTAAACTTAAATCACTAAAGTTTTTATGTCAATTTCAAGTAGTTCATGCCAACAAATTTTCTTGATTTCGTGTCTAGATCTTTGAAGGAGAAAAGATGTACTCTTCATATCCGATTTGCATAGTATATTAATATAAGTTTAAAGGGTGAAAATACACATAATTTCTATAAAAGGAAGAAATTGAACAAAATAATTCTGAGCAAGCGACTTTTAGGGCCTGTTTGTTAAAAAAAATTTTTGTTCCCGGAACAAAAATTTCTGTTCTTTTATTCCGAGGAATGAAATAATAACAGAAACGTGTTTGGTAAAACTTTTGTTTTTTGGAATAAATTTAAACGTAAATAAGAAATAGAAAAAAGTAACTTCGCTCCCCCCAAACAATTCCTATAATTAAATTTTTCTCTCTCTTCTCTTTTCTCATTTTCTTTCTTTTCTTCTTCTTCTTTTTCCTTTTGGCCGATCACGGGCCGTGCGACCTTATCGGAGCGTCGTCGGCCCCCGGAGATGCCGAGCCACAGCGAGGCTCGTCGGCCCAAGCCTCGCCATGGCTGGGCGAGGCATGGTGAGACTTGGCCTCGCTTAGGCTAGGTGGGGTCGACCTCACTGAGCCTCACTATGGCCGCGCAAGGCTCGGCCTCACCAGGCTAGGGCGAGGCCGAGGCTCGCCGAGGCCAGGTTGGCCTCCGACAAGCTTGTTGGACGTCACCTAGTTGGTCGTCGTAGCCGGCAATCGGCCAAAAAAAAAAAGAAAAAGAAAAAAATAAATTAAAATAAATAAATAAATAAAATTTAAAAATTTTACCAAACATATTTTTATCCTAGGAATAGAAATTTTAGAAAGTTACAAAACACGTGTTTCTTTTGCTCAAAAATTATTCCCAACAACAAAAATAAAAAAAAAAAATCTTATAAAAAATTGTTAGGAAATAAAATCGTTACTAAACGGGCCGTTGGTGACTTACACTGGAGTCCCTATACTCTTTCCTCCTTCGCTACATTCACCCTCTCTTTCTCTCGCTCAATCTCCATCTCCATCTCCGTCGAAGCAGACGAGACGGAGCTGAGAGTTGCTTCTGCTCTGCAATTCCTGTCGGGGGGAATCGCGAGATGAGCCAGGCGGCGATTCCGAGGCCCGACTCGACTCACCACCGCCTCCACGAGTTCGCCCGGAACGCCCTCATCAAGATCTTCGTCCATCCCTACGCCACGGTAACACCCGTTCCGGCACTGTCTGTCCACGCCGCGCGCGCTTTTGCTTCTTCTGAATCTGAGACGTTTCTCTTTCTCTCTTGCTTGCTTGTCTGTCTTTCTGACGGCGTTTCAAGGTGTGCGAACTGTATTGCGGAGGTGGGCTCGAGGCGGAGAGGTGGGAAGAGGCCCAGATCGGTCACTACATCGGAATCGGTAATTCGTCCGTACTTGGTCATTCTCTTGTCGTGGGGAGGCTTGCCTTGCATGGATGGATGTGATGTCGTGTTTACGGTGCGTGGCGTTGAGCAAGTTTGAATTTTTTTTTTTTTTTTTGGCAGATGTCACTTCGTCTGGAATAAGCGAAAAGAGAGAAGCTTGGGAGAGCTTGAGGAAAACTTACACGACGGACTTCTACGAGCTCGACCCTTGCACGGTGAGCTCTCCGCTCGCATCAATTTTCTTGCTTGCCCATCATTAGATGATTCTGCTCGTGTGCTCATCATGCTTTATGAGTGGCGGCTTGCTCCGACAGCAGCTTTCTCGTCAACTAGCTTTATGAGTCGATGGGTTTTGTTGTGCGGGAGAGAGCGCTATGTCATAACCACCGTTTGGGTGTCTCCCTCCCATAATGTTGTAGTGACATGTTTGCCCATTATCACTGATTTCGTCGCGCTGGTATCTGTTTTGGGCAGGAAGATTTGGAAGCGCATTTGCAAGAGAAGATGAACCAAGCAGATTTAGTTTGCTGCTTGCAGCACTTGCAGGTTGAGAGTTTAATTCAGCACCTTTTTGTTAAACACTGACTTTGGTCGTGTTCTGATTTCTAGCCCCTCTTTCTGTTTTTATGTCGAATAAGTGGTCAAGTGAAAATTGCTTCTGCAGCTATGTTTCGAGAGCGAGGACAAAGTGAGGAAACTGTTGC
Source organism: Eucalyptus guilfoylei (assembly GCA_016097605.1). Lineage (NCBI taxonomy): Eukaryota > Viridiplantae > Streptophyta > Magnoliopsida > Myrtales > Myrtaceae > Eucalyptus > Eucalyptus guilfoylei. The sequence goes on along the minus strand of CM027866.1, from coordinate 40,627,828 downwards.
ATAATGTATCGTCTCTGCTAAAACCGGGGGGTTATTTTTTCGGTATTACTCCTGACTCATCCACCATATGGTATGAAATAACGATCTGTTGGAGATTCTTGTTTCGAGTTGCTTCCTGCACCGGCTGTTCTATTTCTTTAATTCCCATTGTAGCATTGTTTAATGTTCTTTCTATGTATGATACTTTGTGTTACTTGTTAACATTTAATGTCGAAATTTCTGTTAATTGGTTTCATTGGCTACGTCGTTCTTTCCCAAAGAAATGTCCTTTGTCAAATCAGTTGAATAAGTAAATGATTACACTGTATTAATGTTCTTATGTAGATTTTGTGTAACATCCGGCTAACATAGTAGGGGGAAATTTGCTTTCTAATGAGAAGTAAGATGCTTGTTATATGGGTCTTTAAATGTATAGATATATGCCCTTCTTTTATTGGTTGTTGATCCTTTTCCCATATTCTTTGAGCTTCTACAAAAGATTCTTATGATGATCGAACTATACATGGCTGCCAAATTGGAAAGCTATTTTGGTGACTAAAGATTTTGTATCTAAATGGGTCTAAGCCTTCTTGGATCTCCACTGATCAAAGAACTGTTAAATGCATACATTGGTGCAAGGCAACCTTCTTGTGGACTATTTGACCAATTGCCAAGTTTGTAAGTAGAGCTCTGCAGCTTTCTAGCCAGGAGAAAACTAGAGCTCCGCAGCTTCCCTTCCGTCTCAGTGCCTTGCACAGCTTCCCCATTCTGCCTCATCTCTTTGTTTGGTCTTCGGGAACATAGTTACTTCTTTGGGAGGACTACATGTTTGCCTCTATGTTTAGCATTATTCCGTGAGATTAAGAATTCTTAAATTCTCATCCACATCATAACAAGTTCGCCTCAGCTTTCAGATAAACCAGAAGTTTTAATAAGGGAACCCCTTATTTGCTGTTCTGCTTCTTGCTACTGTTATCTAGTTGATGGAGATGAATCTTCCTTCTCGTAGCTATGTTATTTTCACTGCCACTAATGAGCGCCAGGCTCATATCTTCAAGTGACATTCTTGTCAGCTGATATGACCAATATGAAAAATGCTGTATCATAGTTCTCTGTACATTCAGAAGAGGATTTGGTGCCTTTTTTTATTTTACCCTTGAGAGATATATTGCATGTGAAATATAAGAGTGGCGAACTATACAGGGCAAAATATCAGAAGAATGTTGAAGCATACCACAACAGAAGTGGTAGTATGAAGCCTGGCATTGTTCCTAATTGCATTCGGTCTGAGAGCTACATGATCACCTTTGAAGGAGAGGAAGAGAAGTATGAATAAGTCTCTGATAGTTGCCATGTTGATTATTACATGCTGTTGAACTTACACCGTGATGATTTGATGTATTGCCTCTTTCCAGGTTTCCATCATTTGGGAAAAGGTACCAGCTTAAACTAGCTGGTGATATGCCTGCTGAAACCCATTGCTTGGTTCACTTTCCAAGCTTGATCAGGTAAAGATAATTGCCATGAGTTTAGGTTCTCTATTTCCTCTTCATTACATCACAGGAGACTCCTGGCCTTTTGGACATTCTAAATGTGCATTATGTTGCAATCATTTGGTTTCAGTTGGAATGAGGTGCTTATTAATAGACTACTACTGAGTTTGAGCCATCCTAAGTGCTTATGTGATGATGATGTTAAAAAATGCTTCTCTTTTTAATTCTTAGTCTGAATAATTGTAGCCGACATTTGTGGGATTTTTGTTGATTGTTGGTAAGAATCTATGGAAGTTTCTAATGCATTTTCCATCAGATTGGCTAGGGAAGCTGGTCTGGAGTATGTGGAGATTCAAAACCTGACAGAGTTTTATGATGATAACAAGTACGACCTTTTTGTGATTATCTGGGTGAAGACATTTTATGATTTCTTGAACAGTTGCTTTTGTCTAAATCCTGATATTCTGTTGTTTTACACATGGTCAAAAGAGCAATCTTTGCAGGGATGTTAATGGGTTATGGTGCAAGTGTTGTGGATCCTAGAGGAAGGCTTCTACCTCGCTCTTACGACGTGCTAGGTGAACTGCAATCTCTTTCCATTGTGGTGCCAATCCCATTCATCCGACTCACTTTTTCTTAATTTGGTCTACGAAGTTCACAGAAAACAAACCCTAACAAAACAGACTCTTGACTGACCAAAAAAAAACTGAAAGAAAACAAAAACAAATCAGACTCTGAGTTGGTTAATAGGGGTCTTATTAGTGTGGCCATTCATTTCATATATGACGATTTGCATTTTTGTAGATACTGTTGATCAAATGTTACATATTTTTGGGACTGACCATGCATTTCTTTTCCCTTGCTTCTTGAGCTATGCAAGGATCCACAAGGCATGTGCATTCCTAAAACACACAGACCCAAACACAGACACGGACACTCAACTTTTAAGCAATGTTCCATTTGGTCACCCAAAATATTGGCATATCATGGATGGCTTCAGCCTGCCAGGGCGCCTTGCAAGTTTGCATGTCTCAATCCCATGTCTATATTTTCAAAAATAAGAGCTAAATGCTGGGTCCAGAGTAGAACCTCAGGATACGGAAATTGTACTTCTGAGTAGAATTACTTGCTCTCTTCTGTTGATATAAACAACAACGTGGTCAGCAATACCAGTAGTTGTTAACAGTTTTTGTTTGTAGCCGTGTTATTTGATGTCCAACAGAGTCTTCTAGGTTCAAGTGATTCAGCAAAATGATTATTTGCATAAGACAGATATTGGACTGAGCACCAATGCATCCAGTAAAGAGTGCACTTCCTTTCTGCAGGTTTATACACTATGTTTATCTTTCAGAAGCCTGACCCGGATGCTGCGCCCCCACTTACAACCCCCTTATTGGTGGAAAGTAATCACCATGAAGAGGAGGCAAGTTTTTTAATTCTATGTAAGAAAATCTAACTCAAGCTATCAAGGGGGATCAATCCTTATGCAAGGACTGCAATTGCTTGAAAAATATAAGGAAAAGAAAATATGCCTCACCTAGCTGCATTGCAAAAGTAACACATGGTTCATTTTTTTGGCTCTGTCCTGGAGGTAATCTACCATGGAACCCTTTCTCATTTTGCTTCGTAAGAAAATATGACTACTGTTGAGACCCTAGTGTACTGCCGAGGAAAAACTTAAAGATTTCGAACTAGATGAAGGAAGGGAACACGCCATCTTTGCCATCTTCCACCTAGCCCAACAGTCTTCTTGGTGCCTGAGCCATGCAATGTAACTCAGCGACAAATGATCCAAACTTGTTTTTGTTTACTCGACCTTATAAGGGGATCAAGAATTGATTATGCCATTTTACTGACGGATGGCTTGCACAAGTCTTGAAAGCTATCTTTCAAGCTTCTCTTTAGCACCTAGCGTGACACTGAAAAGACAAACTAAACTACTGGATAGAAGACCTCAGATATTTTGCCAGTCATTTTCTGATCCATATTATACACCATTTACGGTTGTGAGTACTAATTTCAGCCATCACCACCGACGGTCAAGTATCATTTCTCCGTTTTTATTAGGAAGAGGTTGGTCTTTTTATGATTTATAACCTCCAACATAACAAAGCACAGTCTAGGTTCTTTCATCCTATTTTTCTCACCTATGTTTTGATGAGTGGCATCAAGTGCTGTCGGCTTGAGGAGTGACAAATAGAATCTGGTTACACGAGCTTGTCTTCTATTCCAGTAATAACGTGAATTCACGGTTCTGTTGCATGGTTTTGCTTTGATGTTTCAGAGAGAGTGGACTGACTGGAGAGAGGAAGAAACCATTGTTTCTTCAGAGCCACCTGCTGGACTCGGCAAGATAACGGAACAGAAAGGAATATTAGGTCCAGGCCCTGCAGAGTTACGTTTCCCGGAAGCACTTTAACCTGATGAACTGTGGAGAGATGTTCAGAGTAGGCGCTTGTAGATAAAATCTTTCATACTTCAGTTATTTTGTCATGTACCCTTAACGCGATTGACTGCTAGTTAGACTTCTATCCGGTTGCTCAGCGCTTATGCTAGACAAAATACATCTTTGGTGACCCAAAGGAGAGAGAAGTATTTAGGGTCGGTTCGTTTTTTCAGAAAATGTGGCGTTCTTGGAAAATGTTTTTCAGAAGTTATTTTTTAGGAAATGTAATTATTTTCAGGTGTTAGGTTGAAATCTAAAAAGAAGTGGAATATATTTTCCGTTGTTTGGTAAGGAAAAATTGTTCTTTCATGCGTACTTTTTCAATAATTTTTTATTATTTTAATTTTTAAATTGTTTTATGTTTATAAAATTGACTTCTAAATTTTTTTTATATCTTTCTTTTTCTTTTATTTTCTTTGTTTTTGTCTTCTTCCTTGGCTAGCAGTTGTGGTTGGCGATTAGCTGAAAGCTTGAGTTTCCCGTTCATCGGAGGCTTGTGCTCGTCTAGCTGGTGAGTCCCAAGCTTGTCGAGATTGATGAGCCAAGTGAGTGAGCTTGCCAAGGCCTCAAGCTTGCCACTCACCAGATCGGCGACCTAGAGCTAGAGCCCTAGCTTGTTGTTGATTGGGTGAGTGGTGAGCCAGGGCTCGAGCTTGTTGTCAATTGAGCGAGCGGCAAGCTCAAGCCCTAGCTTGCCGTTGATCGGGCAAGTGGCGAGTCTCAAGCTTGCCTGAGGTCTGCAAGCTTGAGGTTTGTCTATGGCTGGTGTGGCCGGTCGTTGGTGGTGACTAGCCAAGACAAAAGTGAAGAAAAAAAAAAAAAGAGTTAAAAATCGAATTTTTAAAAAAATTTAAAAAAAGGATGAAAAGGTTAACATAGATGTGAAATAATTGAAATTGAGTGAGGAAAATGTTCTTTTTTCTCAAAAATGAAAAATATTTTTTCATATTTTAGATGACTTTTCTCTTTTCAAGCAAAGTGTTTTTTTAATTAATTTATTTTCCGTAAAACGAATACAGAAAAATTCAAAAAATATTATTTTTAAATTATTTTCCGTGAAACAAATAAAATATTTCATCTTATGGATTTGACCGATCAAATTTCAGTTATATTTATCGTTCTACTCATACCTTGTTTCGCGGAAAGCTTAAAAAAAACTAAACCAGCAAGTACGCGTACTTTCTGCAGGATTTTGGGCATGTCCATCTCTAGTCAAGCTGAAAAACATCATGTCAATTAGGAGAATTACTCTTGTAATATACTGACTCGCCCTTTTCCCCCTACATTCTTGTTTGCATCAATAGCTCCAGCAGGCCATAGCAATGATGCGAACAGGGTCGCGAGTTGCAAGATCAGTATATCAATTCGATCCTATGGTTGAGTATGAATAGAGGGAACTTTAGATCCTACTCCACATCATGTCCAATCCAAGCACGACATTTTGCCGAGTATAGGGGGACAATAGCGTTAAATTTCGTGAATGTCGAAGGTGGAAAGAGAAAGGACACAAGTCATTATCTCATAAAGCATGGGCTTGCATATAGATAGGCCACAATCCATATCGGTACTATATTTGAAAAATGTGTTCCTCCCTCTCTCTCTATATGTAATAACATTAGATTACACAAAAAGCCCGAAAGGAGCAATGGGAAAAGATCCAGTTAAGAAAAGGGGGCGATTCTAATCGTCAAGCTCAATGATCTTGACCACAGAGGCATCGCCAACTTTTTGGCAGACAACTACACGATCATGAGCCTTTATAAGACCTGATGCCTTCCCATGGTCCAGAGCCACCTTCAAAATTGTTTCATTCGTCCCGCTTGTAGACTCGGCCTACAGAAAGATGGAAATGTTATAGGCTACATTTTGTAGACAATTGAACTGTCTATCGTACACATGCAATGTTTTACACGCCTAGACTAATGAGAGAGGAACTGGAATTGTTTTGTAACACAGTTTGGTAGTCTATTAAAGCAGGAGATACTAAACCGGCAAAGGACTCGGAAACTTACAGGATGTCGAGGATCAGCGAGCATGGGAAATAGGCCTCGGACAATAAGAGATTGCCTTGCCTGCATCATAAAATTGTAAAGGAAATTGCAAAGAAATGAATGTCAAGTCTCGTACAAACAGGATGTCGAATAGAAATGAAGATGCCTGCAAGACAAGAATACACTTTAAACCAGTCTCTTCTGTTGCTCACAAAAGTGACAGGTTAGAGAACTAGTGCCTCTGTTTTAAAGCACATCCGTCTCCTTGACGTTCTACATTGGTACATCTCCATGGGAAAAATTTACAAGGATGACTATAGAAACTGACATTTGCAACAACTTAAAGGCAAACCAACACAGCTAAAACCATCCTCCATATGCACAATTTTTCAGAGTGAGTCAACAATTACTAATGGGGGAAGAGACAAAAGCGCTGTGTCCGGTTGCTTTCAGTTGTATGCACGACCGCTTGACAAATTTTAGGGAAACAGATCTTCCATAATGCAGGCTCATATATCAATTAAGTTAGACTGTGGTCCCTACCTCGAAGGCACCGCTAAAAGTCCATCGCAGTTGATTTGTCTTGAGCTGAGGAACGACCACAGAGATCACTGGCATTGTGGGCCTATACTTTGCAAGTAGCCTAAAAAACACCAAAAAAAAAGAGGAGCTCGTTAGGCTCTTATGGAAAATGTCATGGACCTGAAGCTGCTGTCCAATGTCCATGACAAGAATGAAAAAAGGATATCTAGACAGGACTAGGAATAGCTACAAACATACGTAAGTTAATAATGTGCAGAAAAATTAACCTTGCAGCTCTTCCTGAAGAAGTGAAGCATATAATTACTGAGGCCTTCACCTTGATGGCAGCACGCACCTACATCACATGAAGAATATAATCAGATAGTCCGTGCTTTGTATAAACTACTACAAGAACAATCCCCTGTGAGCAGTTGAATATGGGAGAGCTCTCAGAATTTGATACACAAAAGAATAAAACGAAACAATTCAGAGGATAAGAGGACGTACTGCAGAGGAAGCAATGGATTCTAAGTGGCTCATTGGCTCTCCCACATATTTGACAGTCTTCTTGAAATACAAATCTTGATTGAAGACCTTCTCTGCCTATAGCATCAAACAGACAAAGTGAAGAAACCATGTCAATAGTTCTGGCAAGTACAAGTGGCCTAGGTTTGGTTTCACGATAGAGGTGATTGTGGTGATTGGCGCCAAAATTATTCCCAAGGTTCAACATGTGAACACGGCTTGCAATGAAACAATATAATGAGGATTTTTGCCTTTAATACCCCATGTAGAGCCATTATACCACCCTTTTTCTGAAGACTTAAAAGAATAACTTAATCAATGCATCTGAATATGGTCAGTGGTTTTTATTGATGGCACTACTGTCAGAATGATATACACACTTGAGGCCTCAGAGCATTGCATACTCCAACATTTGTTCCATTCAGTCATGCATGAATCACCAGGGTTGACCCAAAAGTTCACTTTATAGGGTGGCTAGGATTTGCACACCAACAAAAAAGCCATTGTTGAAACATTACAAATTTCTTTGCTTTAATAGATCCACAAAACTTCTACATATCAATTCTCCGAATTACCTCAGAAGCATAGATAGCTATTATAGGTTGGATAAGTCGATATAACTCTGGTATTCCAACCGAGCACTATACTAAAAGAGCAGAGAAGAGTGTTTAAATAACTTTGAACGACATTCCCATGCATATAATCAACTTTGCTGTTCCAATTGAATGGGTAACTGACCTCAGCACAGATCTTTCCGACAATTGAAATGGTCTCGACAGGGTATAATCCTCGCAGTGTCTCCGCACCAAGAAGAATAGCATCACTCCTGAAGCAACAAAGAAATAATCAGAGAACTTAAGAGTGACAATATATGCATGGTACAACTAATGCTGTACATTTTCACTGGGGTAAAGAAAATGGAAGAGCAAAGGAGGAAGAGTTCAAAAAGTGGTAAAAATCTGGCTGCGGTTTCTAGAAGCAATGGTTCTAAATTAATGACCAGAAATTACCATCCAAAATGGCATTGGCAACATCAGTCGCTTCGGCACGGGTAGGCCTCAGGTTATCAGTCATGCTGTCAACAACACGGGTGACGACCGCCGGCTTCCCAGCCATGTTACACTTGTAAACAGCGGCCTTCTGAAAGAGGAATACCTGGATCAATGTAAAAACTGTTAGTAGATTTATAGACGATGTGCATTAGAAAGAAACCATTATTTAATTCCATGAAATAATCCAAGCGTGCTAAAATGGGAAGTGTAATCACCTTCTCTGGTGGTAGATCAATCCCTAAATTTCCACGAGATATTATGATGCCATCAGCTTCTTGGAGGATCTCATCAAAGTGATTTAGACCCTATGTTATCAGGTGAAATCAAGTTATGCACAATCAGACAAACAGATATTCTACAAAATCCCTATTGGGCCAGGTCATTTCGGAGCAAGCAGATCATTTATGACAAAAAGGAGGAGAAGTTTCAAAGTTCGTCACCTCAACGTTCTCTATCTTAGCAAAAATCTGAGTCTGACGGAGCTCACCCAATTTAGACAGGAACTCACGAGCCTGCAGGACATCACAAGCCAAGTTAGTTTGAGATTAACATAGGTATAATCATGACACTGATGGAAAATTACCAAAGAACAAATCCCAAACTAGTATGATAAGTACATTGAACAGTAAATAATTTTATCAATGATAAGGTTGACAGAAATGAAATTTGTCGAGATCAGCTTCCAAGTAGATGAGTCCTTACATGACGAATATCTTCAGCATGTCGAGTATATGAAAGCGAGAGAAAGTCTATGTTGTTCCGGACACCCCATGTGCTAATAACCTGAAATTTTTCAATGAGAAACCAGCAGAGCAATTTCACAAGACACTATAAGAGCAATACCATGAAGACATCTGCTTGGTTGGCCCTAAATAAAGCATCAGGCTAAACAATACCTTCCCTGAATTTGGGGCAGCCAGGGATGGAGGTAGGGAAGGAGGAGAGGAATATAAAATTCACTAATAGACAGATAAATAACAAGAAGTACAAATGACAAATCCAGACTTATGTGAGAATAACCGCTAGCATGCACATCTCTTCTTGAGAGCCATGAGGAAGAGAAATGCAACATTGAAAACTATGCACGTAAGCATGGGATAATTGCCACAGAAGTCAAATAAATGCAGAGAAGCAATTGCCTATTTCCCTAAAATGCATGACAAGTACCGATTATTATTTTTTATTCACCAAAGAGTCATTTTGCTCCAAGTAGTGTTGGCAGTACACTCAAAAGATGACATTAATCTTCTAACTTCAACAAAAAACAATTTACCTTCTTATCATCATCAGTAAGTGTAGGCAAATCTATGCGAATTTGAGAGACATGGAGAGTGTATAGAGACCCTGACAGCACAGCAGAGTTCTTCACGAGGCAAACCACATCTTCACCATTGACCTCTGTGACCTGTGTAGTAAGATAAAATATGTTACGTAGGTAACAACAGTTAAATTAGTTAAGGCAAGAGAAACAGTGAGATCTGGAATACAGGTAATGTGAGACTCCTAATTGTTGAGTATGTCATAACATATCTATGAACTGGGAAAATGGAATTATTCTTAGCCACAATAAAGCACTGCACTCGACCACCACTTTACCTCTAACCACACAGAAGTGGTTTCACTTCCTGTGAATAGATACTGGCCAATAAATATAGTGTCTCCCTTCTTCACTGCCTGAAATGATACGAGTTCAGTTTAGCATGGTGATGACAAATAAAAGTACCTTTGCCAGAAGTCAACAGTAGTATAATGAGAATATCAGGGTATATCGTGTTTATTGATTAACATAGCAGTAGGCTATCTTTATTCAATGGGATAAAAGCACCTGATGTGGTAAAATTAAAGCACTATCACTTCCACTAATAAAGAAATACAGCAACCAGCATTACATCCGTAGATAAGAGACTGAATGGATGATGGCTAAAGTGAGTTGCAATGGAAATAGAATTAAGCCTTCTTTTTCTAGGTGGGATCGGTACATGGATCTGAAATTATGGTCCACTGAGGAAAAAGTTAATTTTGTCATAACAGTCTCAATATGCATTGTGGATCACGATTGGATCAGGTTTGCATGAGTCAAGTTACATGAATGGCTACAATTCTCTCCAACCAAGCCACACAGAAAGCACATGAAGAAAGCTGCTAACCTTTGAGAGTCCACTGAAGTTGATTGGTAATAGATTTGAAGTGGCCTCTTTGTCTTGATCTGGTGTTAGGACGAGTAATGTATCTGCCTCAAGAGGAATGGGACCCTCTGTTTTATTCACTACCTGCAACTCTGGGCCGATTGTATCGAGCATGACCTATGACAGAGAACAAGACCAACCAACAAATTAAGCTCAAATTTGCCAGGAATCAGAAAGCACTCAATATGTTCATGCCTATTCATTAAAGCATGGATGAACAAGAAAGCCCTCACATCAAGCGCACGGTCAATGTCAACCTTCTAAGAACTTCACTGGTTCAGCTTTGAGTGAGATAAATGAGAACTTACTGCACATAGCTTTTTCGTGCTTTTAACAGCTGCCTTCATATTTTCCAATGTTTCTTGGTGGAATTCAGCATCGCCCCAGGAGAAATCAAATCGTGCCACTGTTCCAGATTACGACACTAATTAAATAAAACTGCATGTAGGGTATTTATTTACTTCATTGAGTTGGAATCCATTATATTAAACACAAAATTGTTTCCATAGAAAGCCTTGTTATATAAACCTAACAGAATCAAAGGTAGAACTCCCTCATTAAAGATAATCGAGAATCAAGGCCCAAATAAAGTGATGTAATTAGATTATCAAGTTATCTTACATATGCTGATGTCTGCTTAGAGGTTCCTATCAAAAGAACTTCTGTGAATATGTTGTTTGTCAGAATCAGACTTGATACTAAACCCCTTAGTAATATTCCCAATCTATTTCTTCCATAGTGTGCCAAACATCATACGCCAAAAGGCTTTGGGTAACTCATACATATATACAACCTAAATTTTGAAAATCATTGGCAGATGGCCAAAGTGTTCCTCTCTATACAAAAATAAAAAATAAAAATGCAGTAAAATTACTCAAAGCATGATGGATCGAAAAATACCAGACATTCCAGCATTCAAGCAGCGAGAGATTATATCAGCTGATCGTGATTTTGGACCGAGAGTCCCCACTATCTTCGTCATTGCAGGAAAGAATGTCTGCCACATTCAAGACCACATCAAATTAACATGAGAACTCTAGTTATTCATTTCTATAAACAGCTCGATAAAAATCCTGAGAGTCGCAAGTACTTCCACATAAACCAACTTCACACCCATTAACTTTCTCAAAGATTCCACTCAACTAGTCTAAATAACAGAAATCTGCCCCAACATGAAATCATGCATCTCGATCGAGCCCCCTCGCTACTAGCATATAAGTGCATGAAATCTTTCCAAACAACGCATCCACCTCTATATACACCGTCGCCTCCGTTCCGTTCCTGTCCCAACAGCAATCAACACTTCAAACCAAAACCGAACTATCACAAAACCTGCAGCAGACCGTATAACTAAACCACAAATCAAGTCGGAGAATCGATCTCGCAAAAAATCCAAACCGCCACCTTTTCTACCGGCGCATGAAATTTCTGATGCGCCTCATGTCGAATCCAAACCTCCCCCACAGTCAAAAACAGTAGCAACAAAAAAAAAAAAAAAAATCTCAAAAACCAGGCCCTACAACCCCGCCAATGCTGCTCCGAAACCGCCAAGCCGCTCCCTCTCTCGGAAAAAAAGCAAGAAAACGCGAAGCGGACGCAGCTCGGAGGCAACAAAACTATCGGAAAACGCTCCACAGTCCACACTCAGTCCGGCGAGTATACTCACCGGCTTCGACGGCTCCAGGATCGAAGCCATCCGTATAGGCTCCTCGAGAAGCAAGTTGTTGGCCTGCATTTTCTCCCCGGCTGTCTTCTCCGGTGGCGGCAAGGCGGATCGGCGGCGGCGAAGCGGCGGAGGATGATCGGAGATGAAGCCGAAGCTGAGTTCGCGTGTGATCGCGCGCACTCTTCGAATGGAACTATCACCACGATGGCCGATCGCGTACGTTATAAAAGGTAGGCTCATCAATTATTATTATTATTTTTGGCGTACGATATATCGTCGATTCGTTAATGGCAAGTGGCGGTGGAAGGGAGGGCACGAGCGGATCGACGTCTCACGGGGCGACACGTGTCGTGCCGTGAGTAGGGGGTTGGGAAATCGTGGGGCTGCGCCGCTGGCTTTTTACCGATGGCGCCCTGCCGCCGTCCGATGCGGCGTTGATGGTTTGAATCCCGACCGTGGAAGCGGAGCCCACCGGTACGCAAACGGTGGCTGGTTTTTGGAATTTTGGCGGGTTTGGTTTTCTATTGCCCGAAGAAACAGTTTTGAGTCTTTTTGACAATGACGATTGCTGGATTCTCGCTTTATTCTTGTCCGAGAAGAATAGCGAAAGGATTTAGGACAGCTTTCGATGTTTTCCGCCCTGGGAATAGGACCGAACATAAAGAACCCGTCAAGAAGAACGTGGTTCTCTACGAAATGAACCAAAAAAAAAATATATATATATATATATATATATATATCATAAAAAATTTAATATTATACCAATTACAACACAAATTCTAGAAACTTTTCTAATTCTAAACTTGCCTACTGTGGCATGAATACTCCAATTTTATTTGTGTCGCAAGACATATGTACTCTCTTTTAATTATATCCAGTGTAAATATATGTTTATCTGTGACACAAAAAAGGGTTGATGGTATTTATATTACAGTAGACAAATGTAGGGTTTCTGATAATATAAGAAAAGTTTTGGATATTTTGAGATTTTTTATAGTAATAATCTAAATAATAATTTAAGAAAGGATCACATATAAAGTAATTAAATATTTTCTCAAATTGAGGTAAAGACCTCAGGACACGACGAAACGAAAAAAGGACAAATGTTTCTAGCATGGAAATTAGATGTTCCTCTCAAGATGATAAAGCTTCTAACTTTTCCAGATGTATTTCATAAAGGCGCTATAAGCGTCTTCCAGAACACTCTCCTAACTCCACCCATGATTTGGTTCCATCCTAGGCCCGTCCCTAGAAAAGGTACTTTGTGATCACGATTTAAATATATTTTTTTTTTTTGAAGTACTCAGTTTGTCATTCCTAACCAACCGTCTAGCTTACTAGCACACTAAAAACGAAAATATTTTCTTGTTAAATATGTTCAATCGAAAGTCTTCCTTAATAAAACCTTTTTTGCTCGATCACGATCAAAATACAACAAGAAGGTTATCCCTCTCGACTAACTCCAAGGTTAGAGTTAAAGAAAGGGAAAAATGGAGACGATTCGTACTGATTATGAATGAGAATCCGACAAGGTCCTTTTGAAAGGTGGATTAAGAATCCCCTTTTTCAATCATTTCATGGTTTATTCCAGGGATTATCCGGAGAGCTCGGGTAAAAGGTCCATTTTCCCACTTGTGTGCTGTAAAACCATGTCCGGAATTCGGTTGGATCATCGGACCGGCCCAGGGATTTGTGGCTCCGCTTTTGAGGGGGGCTGAAAACGGTGGTCTATTTCCACGTGCCATGTCGTCCTTGCACGACAAGATTTAGACAGTTGCTCACCCGAACAGTCCGCCTCAATCATACTACATTTCTATTCACTTTCCAAGTTGCTTTTTTTTAACAGTTAATATTACAAGAAACTCTAAATTAATAAATTTTATAATAAATTTATTTCAAATTAAGTTTTTGGTTATAGAAAATCTCAAATTAGTGTATCCATAACAAATTTACTCTCAATTACTTTTTGTTAAATTTTACAGTCAAATTGTCGAGTTAAATGACATGTAACAGTTAAATTGACTGATATGTTAGTTTGGATTTTTATTCTTCATTTGTCATAGATGAATCGGTTAAGGTTTTTTGTGGTATTAATCTACAAACGAATATAAATTGATGAATAAATTTGTCAGAAATATACTAATTTGAGAGGGTTTTTTTTTGATAAAAAAATTAGTTTTAAGTAAATTTGTCACAGATGTATCAATTTAGGATTCTTCATGGTATTATTAATTCAAAATTCAAAGCAACTCGACATGATATCACATCATACAACGTAAATGCCATGTTTAGATACACGAATGCTTCACTAACTTTCAAGAAATAAGAAAGAACTTGTTCACGTAGACGAGTATTCGAGGAAAAGACAAAGAAAGTACGTAGTTGCGGAGATTAGCAACGATTAAAAAAAACCCAGAAAAAAAAGACAAAAAAAATCCTTCCATAAATGTCTATGACTACTTAAAATGGGGTCGTGTAAACGTGGGTTCCTAGTCGATGGACTTGTTAAAAACACATAATAAGGAAATTTCAAAGTATTCACTGCGCATATCATCAGAGCAGCCACAGCCAATGCATCAATTACAGTCGCTACACGTTAGCAAACAAGTGAAAAGTCTTGGCATCAAGAGCCATCTGCCTGACCGACGCAACCGCGCCGATGGCCATCAACACCGAGGACACGGCAATGATCATCGTGTTCACCCAAAACACAAAGCGCCTCCTGGAAGGCTTGAAGGCCACGTTATAGAAAATCATGGGCAATATGAAGTCCAGGGGGATGGCTCCAAACACGCCGATCAGCGCCAAGATGTCCCCGAAGAAGGGCAGCATCGCAGCGATCGTGGTCGCCACCACCACCGACAGCGACCGTGCGATCAGCCTGGGCACAACATTGCGTGCCGAGAACTGGTCCATCTTTGGATCTGCCAGTTTCTTCTCGAAAATTTCGTTGGTCGGTTGCAGATATTCCTATATACATTTCAGTAGAGACCATGATGAACTTGTAATTAGTTGAAGAATGAGATAGGAAGATAACAAATTCTAATGCTCACCACAGTGACAGCTGATAATTGGAGGAAGCAGAAAATATTGGTCATCAAGAGGAGCCAAGTGGGAAGGAGTGGCTTGGTCTCACCCATGAAATTGGTGAGAACCGTCGGTTTGGATTGATTCCCAAACGCCCAATACCCAGAGATTCCAACGCTGAAAAATGTGGTCACTGCGACCGAATAACATACACACAGGCCCTTGAACATCTTGCCCTTCACCGGAGGAGCTAGAGTCGCCTACAAACCATAGTAAAAATTTTACATTGTCGATCCATCTAGGTGAAGGCGAAATTCGAAAAGATGAATCTAAGAGATGATTAAATCGAGCGGTGCTCTGGAAGACCTGGATCTCGGGGACAATTGCACTGGCGTAAATGGTGACAATGATGGAGATACCATTGAAGACGCCGAAAATGCGGTCAACCCGCCTACCAACTAAGGAGTAGTCCTTCGGCGGTGCACTCGCCGAGTTTCCTGAGGGGTTGTCGAAACAGTTGCATGATGGTCAACCTCAATTCTCATCTTAAGTGTTGTAAATCATGATGTGATATGACTATGAAATTGCGATTCATCGATACGTGCTACACGATTTTCTTACCGACATCGATGGAGCCGCCCAAGGCACAAGCGCTGTAAGCGAGGCAGAGTACGAGAGAGACGAGATTGATGTGCCTAAGGGAGTGGAAGGAGGGGACTTGTACTAAGAACAGAGTTAGGCCGCCAAACATGGAGATGAATTGGTAGAGCTGCATTTTCCCATCTGGTTTATAAAGCAAGTATATGAACTGCACAAGCAAGCATGGCAAAGAAAAAAGAACTGTGAATAAAATTAATAGAGAGAAGCCACATTTAAAAAAAAAATCAAATTGTTTGGTTAGTGAATACAAGTCTATAATTAGAACCATTTTTTCTATGTTAATTCAGGGGGAGAAGAGTTACCGACCTTGAGACTCTGTCCACCTAAAAGAGTAGCGCCAACGACAGCACCGTAGCAGAGAAAAAACTGTAGGGGTCCCACAAAATACTTTCCCCATGCGGGTCCTGTTAAATAACAAGCCATAGCTCATAAGTTGAGCTGGGAACTCACTAATTCATACAAGAATTTAGTTATACAATGAGGTTAATTAGTAGCCAAATCGATAGATTAATTGATCAGGGAGAATAACCTAGAATATCGTGGGCCATGTCACGGAATCGGAGCTGGCGTTGGCCGAGATGGGCTTGCTGCTCTAGGACGAGTGAGAGGAGGTTGTTAGAGTAAAACGTGACCGTGGCCCCAAGAGCTAGGCACACGATCCCACCTGCCCAACCCACCAGGCTCATCGCAAAGGGCAAGCTCAACAGCCCTGGCGCTACAATCGATGTGGTTAAGTGATAACCGCAGTGCCACCATGACCCTGTCAATATGATTGCAAAACTTGTTACTTCTAAAAATAAAGATATATACTCTCTTTTAATTTAAGAAGACATGCATATTACATCTGAAATGGTTTGTGCACATTGACATGTGTAGATCATGTGTGAAAGAAAGATCATTCACGTATTTCTCCAGGAAAATCTCTTCTTCCTCGTTTCCCCTTTCGCTAATATTCTATAGTACTCTTGATTAGGATCCTAGATAATCAAGAGATAGATCATGCAAAATTGTATAGACCTGACTGGACAGCATGTTACGCGATGAATTAGAAAATGCTTGTATGAAAATTTACACTGCAGATGAAAATCATTGACTGTTTCTTTAGGGTTTTGACTATTTATTTCAGTTGCCTCTTCTAGATCGGCAGGCCAATTGTCTGATCAAGCAATGGACAGTTTCACGAGCTCATTCTAAGCTCACCCCAAATGGACATCGGAGAGTATTATGACAGGCTTCGGACCCCTTTTTGCTTTCCCTACAACAATGTCTTCTTGCATCACTACTCGAGAGGGAGTGTAAGAGAGAGAGAGAGAGAGAGAGAGAGAGAGAGAGAGAGAGAGAGAGAGAGAGAGTCCGTGTTACAAGCTAGTCCACAGAAAGGGACGAGTGCACTGACCCCGTGATTTGAGGACGAAGAGAGCTCCAGCGTCCAAGTCTTTTGTGTTCGGGCGGAGAATGAAGCCGTCGTCTTTCTGATCATCCTGCGGGATGGAGACTTTCGTGGAGCTTGGAACCACCGATGTCCCCATTCTCTCTCTCTCTCTCTCTCTTTCAGACAAACTGAATTCTTACGTAAGTACCCAGAAGAACATCATAAACACCCAGGTTTCCTTCCAAGAACACGGCACGCCATACCATCAAACACAGAAAAGAGGGCAAAAAAGCAGGGAGAACTGACGATTAAGGATGGAGATGACTGAAGAAGAAGAGCACGACGACGAGGATAACAATAAGCGGATCATCATATATATACATGTGTGGCTCTGGCTCTGATCAACCTCGTCACCTCCGACTAGTCCAGGCTCAAAGAATTCAACCCTCGTTCGCAATCCCAAGATTCGAAAAGCACCAAAGAGCTGTTGCAAATTTCCTCTAATCGGGTTAATGAATATTCCAATGTTTGTTAACCCTTAAGTGATTTTATTTATCTGGGTTTTGACATTTATTAATAACGGGTCTAGTTGAGTAACAAAATGTAGACAATTGTGTTTAACTAAAACTCGTAATGGGAGAGACCATTGACACGTTATTAATTAATATTTGCTAGGTCCTCTCTCTAGTCTATAAAAGGGTAGGTTATACCTATCACTTGCTTAATCCCATTAAAAAATGCTCTACCGAAATATGTTATAAAGATGAATATCTGGCATTCCAATATATTTCTGATTATCAGGTTGATCTATTTTTCTTCAAGTGAAGTATTGTCATGTTTTAATTCCACTGTGCTTAATGATCTCGGTGTTTTGCAGTCATATATGGATCCGATTTAATTAATTATTTACGTGAATAATTTTTTACAAGAGCGACGACACGGTGAGTTTCCATAGTGTTATAAAAAGTACAACCTACCGCTTTTTATGGGGTCATCCGTCATCGTTGACCCAAAGCCAATCAATATTTTGCGTAAGAGGCCTTTGATCAAAATTCTGCATGCGAGCCCATAGAGGACGGTGAGTTTCGCAATCAAAATGACTATTTCCACTTAAATGTGGTAGTCCCTCCGTCACGCGTACGTAAGGGCCCTGATTTTGAGAGTGGCAATGGAAATGTGGATGTGCAATGAATCTCGTCTCGACCCCGACCTTGACCAAGCCCTCCAGATATACTTAGGTTGGGTTTAATTCAACTTAAAAGAATAAAAGAAAGAAAGAAAGAAAACATCTAAAGAAATGCATATACCTTTTTGAAGAAAGTTTTTATATTCTCTATATTTTATACGTTTGTTTTACCATGCTTTTGCATATATAAATACAAAGAAGAGAATGAATCCTAACAGTCATTCTAATCAAGAGAAAAACTAGGAAGTTGATTGACTTCGATTCATATATTATTTCTAATTGAGAGCTTATACCAAAGATTGACTTGGCTTCCCATATTATTTGTAATGGATAGCTCATGTCAACACTGCCCCTCAAGTAGGTGGAAAGATATCTTTGATACCTAACTTAACAAATGAGATGTGAAAGGCCTTGCTTGACATAGCCTTAGTAATTATGTCCACAAACTAATCTTTAGACCTGACAAAAGGAAACCGAACTACTTTAGCCTCTAAATTTTTCTTGACAAGAAGTTTGTCAACCACTAAATTTCGCTTGACACAACAAGTTTCAAAAAGTTCATCCCACCGCTTTTTATGGGGTCATCCATCACCGTCGACCGAAAGCCTATCAATCTTTTGCGTTGGAGGCCTTTCACCAAAGTTCTGCATGCGAGCCCGTAGAGGACTGTGAGTTTCGCAATCAAAATGACTATTTCCGCTTAAATGTGGTAGTCCCTCCGTCATGTGTACGGAAGGACCCTGATTTTGAGAGTGGCAATGGAAATGTGGATGTGCAATGAATCTCGTCTCGACCCTGACCTTGACCAAGCTCTCCAGTTATACTTAGGTTGGGTTTAATTCAACTTAAAAGAATAAAAGAAAGAAAGAAAGAAAACATCTAAAGAAACGCATATACCTTTTTGAAGAAAGGTTTTTTATTCTCTGTATTTTATACATTGTTTGTTTTACAATGCTTTTGCATATATAAATACAAAGAAGAGAATGAATCCTAACAATCCTTCTAATCAAGAGAAAAACTAGGAAGTTGATTGACTTAGATTCATATAGTATTTCTAATTGAGAGCTTATACCAAAGATTGACTTGGCTTCCCATATTATTTGTAATTGACAGCTCATGTCAACACCGCCCCTCAAGTAGGTAGAAAGATATCTTTGATACCCAACTTAACAAATGAGTTGTGAAAGGGCCAGTTTGAGATAGCCTTAGTAATTATGTCCACCAACTGATCTTCAGACTTGACAAAAGGAAACCGAACCACCTTACCCTCTAAATTTTGCTTGACACGGCGAGTTTCCAAAGTGTTATAAAAAATACATCCCATCACTTTTTATGGGGTCATCCATCGCCATCGATCGAAAGCCTATCAATATTTTGCGTCGGAGGTTTTTGACCAAAGTGCTGTGTGTGAGCCCGTAGATGACAGTGAGTTTCGCAATCAAAATGACTATTCCCGCTTAAATGTGGTAGTCCCTCCGTCAGGTGTTCGGAATGACCCTGATTTTGAGAGTGGCAATGAAAATGTGGATGTGCAATGAATCTCGTCTCGACCCCGACCTTGACCAAGCTCTCCAGATTAACTTAGGTTGGTTTAATTCAACTTAAAAGAAAAAAGAAAGAAAGAAAGAAAACATCTAAAGAAACACGTATAGCTTTTTGAAGAAAATTTTTATATTCTCTGTATTTTATACATCGTTTGTTTTACAATGCTTTTGCATATATATATATATATATATATATATATATATATATATACACACACACACACACAAAAGAGAAGCAATCCTAACAGTCCTTCTAATCAGGAGACAAACTAGGAAGTTAATTGACATAAATTATCTATAAATGACAGCTTATACCAAAGATTGACTTGGATTCCCATATTATTTGTAGTTGACACCTCATGCCAACACTGCCTCTCAAGTGGGTGGAAAGATATCTTTGATACCCAATTTAACAAATGACCTGTGAAAGGCTTTGCTTGACAGAGCCTTAGTAATTATTTCCACCAACTAATCTTCAAACCTGATAAAAGGAAAGCGAACCACCTTAGCCTCTAAATTTTGCTTGACATGGCAAGTTTCCAAAGTGTTATAAAAGTACATCCCATCGCTTTTTATGGGGTCATCCATCGCCGTCGACCGAAAGCCTATCAATCTTTTGTGTGGGAGGTTTTTGACCAAAGTGCTGCGTGCGAGCCCGTAGACGACGGTGAGTTTCGCAATCAAAATGACTATTCCCGCTTAAATGTGGTAGTCCCTCCGTCATGTGTTTGGAAGGACCTTGATTTTGAGAGTGGCAATGGAAATGTGGATGTGCAATGAATCTCGTCTCGACCCTAACCTTGACCAAGCTCTCCAGATTAACTTAGGTAGGGTTTAATTCAACCTAAAAGAAAAGAAAGAAAGATAACATCTAAAGAAACGCATATAGCTTTTTGAGGAAAGTTTTATATTCTCTGTATTTTATACATTGTTTGTTTTACAATGCTTTTGCATATATATATATATATATATATATATATATATATATATATATATATATATATATATAATCATAACAGTCCTTCTAATCAACAGACAAATTAGAAAGTTGATTGACTTAGATTCATATATTATTTTTAATTGATAGCTTATACCAAAGATTGACTTGGATTTCCTGTTAATACCTAATTTTGGCAACCCTAAGGAAATAAAATAAAAATCGCATATAAAAGGAAAAAAACAAGGGGAAATCAATTTTGATCAATCATGAATGGAAATTCGAAATTCGAAATTCGAAAGAATATTCAAATCTTGGTAAATGCGGAAGCAATTCCCGGTCGAGGATCAAGAGTTAGGAAATCAAGTAAGAATTTTGATAAAATGGAAGTAATCGAAGTAAAATCGAGTTGATTGTGAAATCACGCTCCGATATGCAGCCATGAATTAATGCAACAGAAAGTTGTCATGGAAAGTGGCCGTTTGGAACCACTATAAAAGGAGTTGACCTGGATGGATGTGTTGAGGATGGAGAATTCAAAAAAAAATCGGTGAGAGAATTCGCAAAAAAAGGGACAAATTCGCAAAAAAAAAAAAGAGGCAAGCGTGAGAGCGTCTGGGTGTGGAGAAGCCGCCGCCGCCGCGAGAAATCAAATCGTGCCACTGTTCCAGATTATGACACTAATTAAATAAAACTGCATGTAGGGTATTTATTTACTTCATTGAGTTGGAATCCATTATATAAAACACACAATTGTTTCCATAAAAAGCCTTGTTATATAAACCTAACAGAATCAAACGTAGAACTCCCTCATTAGAGATAATCGAGAATCAAGGCCCAAATAAAATGATGTAATCAGATTATTGAGTTATCTTATATATGCTGATGTCTGCTTAGAGGTTCCTATCAAAAGAACTTCTGTGAATATGTTGTTTGTCAGAATCAGACTTGATACTAAACCTCTTAGTAATATTCCCAATCTATTCCTTCCATAGTGTGCCAAACATCATACGCCAAAAGGCTTTGGGTAACTCATACATATATACAACCTAAATTTTGAAAATCATTGGCAGATGGCCAAAGTGTTCCTCTCTATACAAAAATAAAAAATAAAAATGCAGTAAAAATACTCAAAGCATGATGGATCGAAAAATACCAGACATTCCAGCATTCAAGCAGCTAGAGATTATATCAGCTGATCATGATTTTGGACCGAGAGTCCCCACTATCTTCGTCATTGCAGGAAAGAATGTCTGCCACATTCAAGACCACATTAAATTAACATGAGAACTCTAGTTATTCATTTCTATAAACAGCTCGATAAAAATCCTCAGAGTCGCAAGTACTTCCACATAAACCAACTTCACACCCATTAACTTTTCTCAAAGATTCCACTCAACTAGTCTAAATAACAGAGATCTTCCCCAACATGAAATCATGCATCTCGATCGAGCCCCCTCGTTACTAGCATATAAGTGCATGAAATCTTTCCAAACAACGCATCCACCTCTATATGCACCGTCGCCTCCATTCCGTTCTTGTCCCAACGGCAATCAACACTTCAAACCAAAACCGAACCATTACAAAACCTGCAGCAGACCGTATAACTAAACCACAAATCAAAGTCGGAGAATCGATCTGGTAAAAAATCCAAACCGCACCTTTTTTTCCGGCGCATGAAATTTCTGATGCGCCTCATGTCGAATCCAAACCTCCCCAACAGTCAAAAACAGTAGCAACAAAAAAAAAAAAAAAATCTCAAAAACCAGGCCCTACAACCCCGCCAATGCTGCTCCGAAACCGCCAAGCCAAAACGCAATCGGAGCTCGAGACGGAAAGACAGCCGCTCCCTCTCTCGGAAAACAAGCAAGAAAACGCGAAGCGGACGCAGCTCGGAGGCAACAAAACTATCGGAAAACGCTCCACAGTCCACTCTCTCAGTCCGGCGAGTATACTCACCGGCTTCGACGGCTCCAGGATCGAAGCCATCCGTATAGGCTCCTCGAGAAGCAAGTTGTTGGCCTGCATTTTCTCCCCAGCTATCTTCTCCGGTGGCGGCAAGGGGGATCAGCGGCGAAGCGGCGGAGGATAAACTCGTCAAGAAGAACGTGGTACTCTATGAAATGAACCAAAAAAAAAAACAAATATCATAAAATTTTTCAAATCATGTCCACTACAATACAAATTCCAAAAACTTTTCAAACCCTAAACTTGCTTATTGTGATACAAATACCTCAACTTTATTTACACAAGACATATATACCCTTTATTTAATTTCATCTAGTGTATATATGTTACGTATGTATAGGTTTAGGTGACACAAAAAAAATTGAGGGTATTCATATCACAGTAAATAAATTTAGAATTTTTTATAACACAAGAAAAGTCTTGGGAATTTGTGTTAGAATGGGCATATTTAAAATTTTTTGTAGTAATGATCCAATTAAAAATTTAAGAGAGGATCACATATAAAGTAATTAGATATTTTCTCAAATTGAGGTAAAAGACATTCCGAACATGATGAAACGAAAAAGGACAAATATTTCTAGCATGGAAATTACACGTTCCTCCTAGGATGATAAAGCTCCTAACTTTTCTAGATGTATTTTGTAAAGATGCTATACGGGTCTTCTAGAACACATGCGTAACTCTACTCATGATTTGGTTCCATCCCACGCCCATCGCTAGAAAAGATACTTTGTGCGTAATTGCCATTCAATTTTTTTTTCTCCGAAGTACTCAGTTTGCCATTTCTAATGCACCATCTCGTTTACTAGCACACTGAAAATGAAAATATTTTTTTGTTAAATATGTTTGACCAAAAATTCGTTAATAAAATCCTTTTTATTCTATCACGATTCGTCAATGACCGAATCGAAATACAATAGTAAGATTTATTCCTCTCGATTAACGTCGGAGGTCGAGTTAAGAAAGGGAAAAATGGAGACGATTCGTACTGATTATGAATGAGAATCCGACAAGGTCCTTTGAAAGATGGACTAAGCATCCCTTTTCAATCATTTCATGGTTTATTCCAGGGATAATCCGGAGAGCTTGGGTAAAAGGTCCATTTTCCCACTTGTGTGCTGGAAAACCATGTCCGGGATTCGGTTGGATCATCGGACCGGCCAGGGATTTGTGGCTCCGCTTTTGAGGGGGGCCGAAAACGGTGGTCCATTTCCACGTGCCATGTCGTCCTAGCACGACAAGATTTAGACAGTTGCTCACTCGAACAGTCCGCCTTAATCATACTACGGGTGTGTTTGTTTCACAGAAAACGTAACGTTTTTGGAAAATGTTTTCCGGGAAACCATTTTCCAAGAAAATGGTTAATTTTCCTTTGTTTGGTGATACGTGACTGAAAGTATTTTCTGGTGTTTGGATCGCATTTGAAAAATGATCTAACAATTGACAATAGTGTGCCTCTTACTTTCAAATTAATTTGTTGAGTCCATGTTACTTTATAAACGGATTTTTTTCGATCAGTTTAGTAAATCTAGAATTTGAACCTGCAAAATGAAAAGGAAACTTGAATTCATACACGTATTTTTTTTCTTGAAAATGGACATGATTTCTGGTTACAAGAGCAAGTCAAAACAATCTCATTAATCGCTTCAATACATTTGGCTCTCTTCAGATGGATGCGCCTCTCGTGCGGCTCTCTGCAAGTTATCATGAATTGCCCATGTACACCATGAAGGACCATACCCAGAATCTATGTCCTGTAGATAAGGAAATTGATCTATTCTCCATGGACACATAACAATTGCTCCACAACATACCCACGGAGGGTCCTCATGAGTTTTTCTGTTCTCCCACAGGATACTTTGATATTAGAGCTTGAAGCAGAGAGTTCAATGACGAGCTTAAGCTTATGGTAAGAGAAGCTCAGCTCTAAAGAGCTGGGAGTTGTGCAGCGCCAAGCCGTAACTTGCAACAGCAGTAAGAAGCACGAAGTTCAGAATGCACTAGACGATCTTTCTTGCGTCGCCCACAACTTGAAAGGACCTGGAACTTCAAATATTCCATACTCTTTGAAGACAACCTGTTTGAATGATAAAGATGTCCCATGCAGTACATGAGCTAAACATTTCATAGTTTAGTACTAATGTCTCTATCTTCCCATGACAAGGACAAATTGTGCCACACATTAGGTTCCTTCTTAAGATCAGAACCTGGAGAAGATACATAGCAGAAAAGATAACATGAAAGAAAAATTAAAGCTGGAAGAAGGGACAATCACAAAAGGAAGCTACAAACTCCTAGAGTGGCATTATCATGCATGAAAAACAGATCACTCAAAATAAATGGATAGCATCTCATAAGAGGAGATTTATCCGCATTAGAACAAAAGGAAAACCCATTTTGCAATCCTTCTATCTAAGAAACTTGGAGCCTGCAAGTTATTACTATAATAAGATATAATGTGCCCCCCTAAAATCAAATAAAAAGACACAATGTAATATGTAAGCTGTAGTCCTCTACACCCTCTTAACAAATAACTAGAAAAGCTAGCCTAAGCGATAGGATTTTTTGGCATGGAGTGCTGCCAAAGACTGTCGTAAATAACTAGAAAAGCATTATGTAGCATGTAAGCTGTGCAACTTGCAGGAAAACAAAACCACAATAACGAGTGAGATTATAAACTTATGACAAGCACATCTATACATGCTAAACTATTAACTCTGCACAACTTCTTGAAAACAAGGCCTCTCTTCTATGACTCTACAGAACATCTTGAAAACACCGAATACAATTGACATCACAAAGGGTTCTGTTCTCCAAATTGCTTCTCTACGATATATAGTAGTATTAAGCTAATTAGAGGGCACAGAGGCTCCAAACCGCTCTACATGCGCAAGCAAATAAACACATAAACGTGCACCCAAGAAGAGTCCAACCTAGAAATAAAATAACACCAGTCAGCTCACCTCGAAACAATTAAAGAACTAGTAAATGCCAAATACAAACACATTTCCCAGGAAAAGAACTCAAGCATCTGCACAACACAATTCCACCCTATGCAGGTACCCCAGAACTTGTGCAAAAATCCAAACCACGCAAATCATCAACACCTTAGAAATGACTCAAACGAGCTCTGGAGGAGAACAATGAGTGCATACACTGACGGAATACTTTTCTCGACTCTAGCTTCCCTGTAAGATGTAGATAACCTAACACAGCTAATGGAGTCATTAAGCCCCCTGAAAAGTTCTTAAAACTCTCAGTCCTTCCGTGCTCAACATTCGATTTGAAAGCAAGATAGCAATTAGAAGCGGCTGCCGAAAGCCACCTTAAATTTGTCAGTCAATAAACTTGAGTCCATTGATGGAGCACGCGGATTCAAAGCTCAAGCGTGCGAGAACATCGCGATTCGAAGAGCACTGGATGTGGCAAGGTGAGCGGTGGATTCCGGCGCCGATCAGCAGGGCAGAAGCTTCTGGAATACGCAGAGGATCAAGAGAGAGGCTTTGAGGGGCATTTCACTTCAATTGCTTGAAGAAGATGAACGGAAACATGAATCAAACAACTGAAACGCAAAGAATCAACATCAACTCAACGATGTAAAGCATCGATCAAATAAATTCTGAGATTATTCTCTAATCGGAGAGGAGAGAGAACCTGGAATCGTGTTGAGCGTCATTGAAGAAGAGCCAGACCTTCAATCATGAAGAAGAAGATCTGGACCTTCAATGGCGAAGAAGATGCACGTCGTTGAAGAAGAGCTGAAGAAGAAAGACGAGTGAAAGAGCAAAGGGAGAGAGCAGCCAGAGCGGCGTACGGAGAGGAAAAGTGAAAGGCCAGAGAGAAAAATGAGAAGGGAAAGTGTTTTCACCTTCTCTGCCAGAGGAATTCGTTTTCCTAAAATAACACATAATACTTGTGTTGACTGGAAAGTGTTTTCTGCTGACCAAATCTATTTTAGAGAACCAAACGGAAAATCCGGAAAACACTTTCCGGTAAAATACTTTCAGTGAAACAAACGCACCCTATATTTCTATTCCCTTTCCAAGTTGCTTTTTTCCTAACAGTTAATATTACAAGAAACTCTAAATTAATAAATTTTATAATAAATTTATTTTAAATTAATTTTTTGATTATAGAAAATATCAAATTAGTGCATTCATAACAAATTTACTCTCCATTACTTTTTGTTAAATTTTACAATCAAATTGTCGAGTTGAATAACATGTAATAGTTAAATTGACTGATATGTTAGTTTGGAGTTTTACTTTTCATTTGTCACAGATGTACCAATTGAGATTTTTTGTGGTATTAATCTACAAACGAAAATAAATTGGTGGATAAATTTGTCAAAATGTACCAATTTGAGAATTTTTTTTTTGGTAAAAAAGTTAATTTGCAGTAAATTTGTCACAGATGTACTAATTTGAAATTGTTCATGGTATTATTAATTTGAAATTCAAAGCAACTCGACATGATACCACATCATACAACGTAAATGCCATGTTTAGGTACGCGAATGCTTTACTAACTTTCAAGAAATAAGAAAGAACTTGTTTACGTATGAGTATTCGAGGAAAAGACAAAGAAAGTACGTAGTTGCGGAGATTAGCAACGATAAAAAAAAAAAAAAACCCGGAAAAAAAAAAGAGACAATAAAAATCCTTCCATAAATGTCTATGACTTTACTTAAAATGGGGTCGTGTAAACGTGGGTTCCTAGTCGATGGACTTGTTAAAAACACATGATAAGGAAATTTCAAAGTATTCACTGCGCATATCATCAGAGCAGCCACAGCCAATGCATCAATTACAGTCGCTACACGTTAGCAAACAAGTGAAAGGTCTTGGCATCAAGAGCCATCTGCCTGACCGACGCAACCGCGCCGATGGCCATCAACACCGAGGACGCGGCAATGATCATCGTGTTCACCCAAAACACAAAGCGCCTCCTGGAAGGCTTGAAGGCCACGTTATAGAAAATCATGGGCAACATGAAGTCCAGGGGGATGGCTCCGAACACGCCGATCAGCGCCAAGATGTCCCCGAAGAAGGGCAGCATCGCGGCGATCGTGGTCGCCACCACCACCGACAGCGACCGTGCGATCAGCCTGGGCATGACATTGCGTGCCGAGAACTGGTCCATCTTCGGGTCTGCCAGTTTCTTCTCGAAAATTTCATTGGTCGGTTGCAGATATTCCTATATACATTTCAGTAGAGACCATGATGAACTTGTAATTAGTTGAAGAATGAGATAGGAAGATAACAAATTCTAATGCTCACCACAGTGACAGCTGATAATTGGAGGAAGCAGAAAATATTGGTTATCAAGAGGAGCCAAGTGGGAAGGAGTGGCTTGGTCTCACCCATGAAATTGGTGAGAACCGTCGGTTTGGATTGATTCCCAAACGCCCAATACCCAGAGATTCCAACGCTGAAAAATGTGGTCACTGCGACCGAATAACATACGCACAGACCCTTGAACATCTTGCCCTTCACCGGAGGAGCTAGAGTTGCCTACAAACCATAATAAAATTTTTACATTATCGATCGATCTAGGTGAAGGCGAAATTCGAAAAGATGAACCTAAGAGATGATTAAATCGAGCGGTGCTCTGGAAGACCTGGATCTCGGGGACAATTCCACTGGCGTAAATGGTGACAATGATGGAGATACCATTGAAGACGCCGAAAATGCGGTCAACCCGCCTACCAACTAAGGAGTAGTCCTTCGGCGGTGCACTCGCCGAGTTTCCTGAGGGGTTGTCGAAACAGTTGCATGATGGTCAATCTCAATTCTCATAAGTGTTATAAATCATGATGTGATATGACTATGAAATTGCGATTCATCGATACGTGCCACGCGATTTTCTTACCGACATCGATGGAGCCGCCCAAGGCACAAGCGCTGTAAGCGAGGCAGAGGACGAGAGAGACGAGATTGATGTGCCTGAGGGAGTGGAAGGAGGGGACTTGTACTAAGAACAGAGTTAGGCCGCCAAACATGGAGATGAATTGGTAGAGCTGCATTTTCCCATCTGGTTTATAAAGCAAGTATATGAACTGCACAAGCAAGCATGGCAAAGAAAGAAGAACTGTAAATAAAATTAATAGAGAGAAGCCACATTAAAAAAAAAAAAAACAAATTGTTTGGTTAGTGAATACAAGTCTATAATTAGAACCATTTTTTCTATGTTAATTTAGGGGGAGAAAAGTTACCAACCTTGAGACTCTGTCCACCTAAAAGAATGCTGGCAATGACAGCACCATAGCAAAGAGCAAACTGTAGGGGTCCCACAAAATACTTTCCCCATGCGGGTCCTGTTAAATAACAAGCCATAGCATATAAGTTGAGCTGGGAACTCACTAATTCATACAAGAATTTAATCGTACAATGAGGTTAATTAGTAGACAGATCGATAGATTAATGGATCGGGGAGAGTAACCTAGAATATCGTAGGCCATGTCACGGAATCGGAGCTGGCGTTGGCCGAGATGGGCTTGTTGCTCTAGAATGAGTGAGAGGAGATTGTTAGAGTACAACATGACTGTGGCCCCAAGAGTTAGGCACACGATCCCGCCCGCCCAACCCAACAGGCTCATCACAAAGGGCAAGCTCAACAGCGCTGGCGCTACAATCGATGTGGTTAAGTGATAACCGCAGTGCCACCATGACCCTGTCAATGTGATTGCAAAACCCGTTACTTCTAGAAATAAGGATATATACTCTCTTTTAATTTAAGAAGACATGCATATTACATCTGAAACGGTTTGTGCACATTGACATGTGTAAATCATGTGCGAAAGAAAGATCGTTCACGTATTTCTCCACGAAAATCTCTTCTTCCTTGTTTCCCCTTTCGCTAATATTCTATAGGCCTCTTGATTAGGATCCTAGATAATCAAGAGATAGATCATGCAAAATTGTACAGACCTGACTGGACAGCATGTTACGCGATGAATTAGAAAATGCTTGTATGAAAAGTTACACTGCAGATGAAAATCATTGACTGTTTCTTTAGGGTTTTGATTATTTATTTCAGTTGTCTCTTCTAGATCGGCAAGCCAAGCTAGTCCACAGAAAGGGACGAGTGCACTGACCCCGCGATTTGAGGACGAAGAGAGCTCCAGCGTCCAAGTCTTTCGGGTTCAGGCGGAGAATGAAGCCGTCGTCTTTCTGATCACCCTGCGGGATGGAGACTTTCATGGAGCTTGGAACCACCGTTGTCCCCATTCTCTCTCTCTCTCGCTTTCAGACAAACAGAATTCTCACGTAAGTACCCAGAAGAACATCATAAACACCCTGGTTTCCTTCCAAGAACACGGCACGCCATACCATCATAACACAGAAAAGAGGGCAAAAAAGCAGGGAGAACTGACGATTAAGGATAGAGATGACTGAAGAAGAAGAAGAGCACGACGACGGGGATAACAATAATGGGATCATCATATATATACACGTGTGGCTCTGGCTCTGGTCAACCATGTCGCCTCCGACTAGTCCAGGTTCAAAGAATTCAACCCTCGTTCGCAATCCCAAGATTCGAAAAGCATCAAAGAGCTGTTGAAAATGGTTAATGTATATTCTAATATTTATTAAACTCTTAAATAATTTTATTGAACTGGGTTTTGGCATTTATTAATAACGAGCCTAGTTGAGCAGCAAAGTGTAGGTAATTGTGTTTAACTGAAGCCAGTAATGGGATGGGCTCCGTTGACACACTATTAATTAAGATTTGCAAGGTCCCCTCTTTAGCCTATAAAAGGGTAAGTTATACCCATCAGTTGCTTAATCCCATTAAAAACTGTTATACTGAAATATGTCATAAAGAGGTATATCTGGCATTCCAATAGGTCTCTGATTATTAGGTTGATCTATTTTTCTTTAAGTGAAGTAATGGCTCAAACATGTACGTTTTAATTCCGCTGTACTTATCGATCTCGGTGTTTTACAGTCATATCTAGATTCGATTCTTCTTGATTAATTAATTATTTACGTGAATAATTTTCTACAAGAGCAACTACACGGCAAGTTTCCATAGTGTTATAAAAAGTATATCCCACCGCTTTTTATGAGGTCATTCGCCGCCGTCGACCGAAAGCCTATCAATCTTTTACGTCGAAGGTCTTTAGCCAAAGTGCTGCGTGCGAGCCTGTAGAGGACGGTGAGTTTCACAATCAAAATGATTATTCCCGCTTAAAAGTGGTAGTCCCTTCGTCACGTGTTCGGAAGGACCCTGATTTTGAGAGTGGCAATGGAAATGTGGATGTGCAATGAATCTCGTCTCAACCCTAACCTTGACCAAGCTCTCCAGATTAACTTAGGTTGGGTTTAATTCAACTTAAAAGAAAAGAAGAAGAAGAAGAAGAAGAAGAAGACAGAAAACATCTAAAGAAACGCATATACCTTTTTGAAGAAAGTTTTTATATTCTCTGTATTTTATACATCGTTTATTTTTCAATGCTTTTGCATATATATATACACACAAAAAAGAGAATGAATCCTAACAGTCCTTCTAATCAAGAGAAAAACCAGGAAGTTGATTGACTTAGATTCATATATTATTTCAAATTGAGAGCTTATACCAAAGATTGACTTAACTTCCCATATTATTTGTAATTGATAGCTCATGTCAATATTGCCCCTCAAGTAGGTAGAAATATATCTTTGATACCCAACTTAATAAATGAGCTGTGAAAGGTCCTGCTTGACACATCCTTAGTAATTATGTCCACAAACCAATCTTCAACCTAACAAATGGAAACCGAATCATCTTAACCTCTAAATTTTGCTTGACAAGACGTCTATCAGCCTCTAAATTTTGCTTGACACAACGAGTTTCCATAGTGTTATAAAAAGTACATCCAAGCCCTTTTTATGGGGTCATTCATCGCCGTCGACCGAAAGCCTATCAATATTTTGCGTAGGAGGCCTTTGACCAAAGTTCTACATGCAAGCCCGTAGAGGATGGTGAGTTTCACAATCAAAATGACTATTTCTACTTAAATGTGGTAGTCCCTCCGTCACGTGTATGGAAGGACCCTGATTTTGAGCGTGGCAATGGAAATGTGGATATGCAATGAATCTCGTCTCGACCCCGACCTTGACCAAGCTCTCCAGATATACTTAGGTTAGGTTTAATTCAACTTAAAAGAATTAAAAAAAAAAAGAAGAAGAAAGAAAACATCTAAAGAAATGCACATACCTTTTTGAAGAAAGTTTTTATATTCTCTGTATTTTGTACATTGTGTGTAATGTTTTTGCATATATAAATATACAAAGAAGAGAATCAATCCTAACAATCTTTCTAATCAACAGACAAACTAGGAAGTTGATTGACTTTGATTCATATATTATCTCTAATTGAGAGCTTATACCAAAGATTGACTTGGCTTCTCATATTATTTGTAATTGACAGCTCATGTCAACACTGCCCCTCAAGTGGGTGGAAAGATATTATTGATACCCAACTTAACAAATGAGCTGTGAAAGGCCCTGCTTGACATAGCCTTAGTAATTATGTCCACTAACTAATCTCCAGACCTGACAAAAGGAAACCGAATCACCTTAGCCTCTAAAATTTTCTTGACAAGACGTCTGTTAGCCTCTAAATTTTGCTTGACACGACAAGTTTCCATACTGTTATAAAAAAATACATTCCACCGCTTTTTATGGGGTCATTCGTCACCATCGACCGAAAGCCTATCAATCTTTTATGTCGAAGGCCTTTGACCAAAGTTCTGCATACGAGCCCGTACAGGACGGTGAGTTTCGCAATCAAAATGACTATTTACGCTTAAATGTGGTAGTCCCTCCGTCATGTGTACGGAAGGACCCTGGTTTTGAGAGTGGCAATGGAAATGTGGATATGCAATGAATCTTGTCTCGACCTTGACCTTGACCAAGCTCTCCAGATATACTTAGGTTGGGTTTAATTCAACTTAAAAGAATAAAAAAAGAAAGAAAGAAAACATCTAAAGAAACGTATATACCTTTTTGAAGAAAGTTTTTATATTCTCTGTATTTTATAGATCGTTTGTTTTACAATGCTTTTGCCTATATATATACAAAGAAGATAATGAATCCTAACAGTCCTTCTAATCAAGAGAAAAACTAGGAAGTTGGTTAACTTAGATTCATATATTATTTCTAATTGAGAGCTTATACCAAAGATTGACATGGCTTCCTATATTATTTGTAATTGATAGCTCATGTCAACACTGTCCCTCAAGTAGGTGGAAAGATATCTTTGATACCAAACTTAACAAATGAGCTGTGAAAGGCCCTGCTTGACACAGCCTTAGTAATTATGTTCACAAACTAATCTTCAGACCTGACAAAAGGAAACCGAACCACCTTAGTCTCTAAATTTTTCTTGACAAGATGTCTATCAACCTTTAAATTTTGCTTGACACGACGAGTTTCAAAAAGTACATCCCATCGTTTTTTATGGGGTCATCTGTCACCGTTGACTAAAAGCCTATCAATCTTTTGCGTCGGAGGCCTTTGACCAAAGTTATGCATGCGAGCCCGTAGAGTACGGTGAGTTTTACAATCAAAATGACTATTTCCGCTTAAATGTGGTAGTCCCTCCGTAACGTGTACAGAAGGACCCTGATTTTGAGAGTGGCAATGGAAATGTGGATGTGCAATGAATCTCGTCTCGACCTCAACCTTGACCAAGCTCTCTAGATATACTTAGGTTGGGTTTAATTCAACTTAAAAAAATAAAAAATAAAAAGAAAGAAGGAAAACATCTAAAGAAACGCATATAGCTTTTTGGAGAAAATTTTTATATTCTCTGTATTTTATACATCGTTTGTTTTACAATGTTTTCGCATATATAAATATATAAAGAAGAGAATCAATCCTAACAGTCTTTCTAATCAGGAGACAAACTAGGAGATTGATTGACTTTGATTAATATATTATCACTAATTGAGAGCTTATACCAAACATTGACTTGGCTTCTCATATTATTTATAATTGACAGCTCATGTCAACACCGCCCCTCAAGTAGGTAGAAAGATATCTTTGATACCCAACTTAACAAATGAGCTGTGAAAGGCCTAGCTTGACATAGCCTTAGTAATTATGTCCACCAACTAATCTTCAGACCTAACAAAAGGAAACCGAACCACCTTAGCCTCTAAATTTTGCTTGGCACTACTACGTGCGAGCCCGTAGACGACAGTGAGTTTCGCAATCAAAATGGCTATTCCCGCTTAAATGTGGTAGTCCCTCCGTCAAGTGTTCAAAATGACCCTGATTTTGAGAGTGGCAATGGAAATGTGGATGTACAATAAATCTTGTCTCGACCCCGACCTTGACCAAGCTCTCCAGATTAACTTAGGTTGAGTTTAATTCAACTTAAAAGAAAAAAGAAAGAAAGAAAGAAAACATCTAAAGAAACGCATATAGCTTTTTGAAGAAAGTTTTTATATTCTCTGTATTTTATACATCGTTTGTTTTACAATGCTTTTGCATATATATATACAAAGAAGAGAATGAATCCTAATAGTTCTTCTAATCCATAGACAAATTAGAAAGTTGATTGATTTAGATTCATATATTATCTCTAATTGACAGCTTATACCAAAGATTGACTTAGATTCCATATTATTTGTAATTAACAGCTCATGCCAACACTGCCCCTCAAGTGGGTGGAAAGATATCTTTGATACCCAACTTAACAAATGAGCTGTGGAAGGCTCTGCTTGACACAGGCTTATTATTTATGTTCACCAACTAATCTTCAGACCTGACAAAAGGAAACCGAACCACCTTTGCCTCTAAATTTTGCTTGATACAGCGAGTTTCCATAGTGTTATAAAAAGTACATCCACCACTTTTTATAGGGTCATCCATCGCCGTCGACTGAAAGCCTATCATTCTTTTGCGTCGGAGGTTTTTGACCAAAGTCCTGCATGCGAGCCTGTAGACGACAGTGAGTTTCGCAATCAAAATGACTATTTCCGCTTAAATGTGATGGTCCCTCGGTCACGTGTTCGAAAGGACCTTGATTTTGAGAGTAGCAATGGAAATGTGGATGTGCAATGAATCTCGTCTCGACCTCGACCTTGACCAAGCTCTCCACATTAACTTAGGTTGGATTAAATTCAACTTAAAAGAAAAAAGAAAGAAAACATCTAAAGAAACGCATATAGCTTTTTAAAGAAAGTTTTTATATTCTCTGTATTTTATATATCGTTTGTTTTACAATGCTTTTGCATATACACACACACACAAAGACAAGAATCAATCCTAACAGTCCTTTTAATCAACAGACAAACTAGGAAGTTAATTGACTTAGATTCATATATTATCTCTAATTGACAGCTTATACCAAAAATTGACTTGGCTTCCCATATTATTTGTAATTGACAGCTCATGGCAACACTGCCTCTCAAGTGGGTGGAAAGGTATCGTTGATACCCAACTTAATAAATGAGCTGTGAAAGGCCTTGCTTGACACAGCCTTAGTAATTATGTCAACCAACTAATTTTCAGACCTAACAAAAGGAAATCGAACCACTTTAGCCTATAAATTTTGCTTGACAAGACGTTTGTCAGCCTCTAAATTTTGCTTGTCACAGCGAGTTTCCATAATATTATAAGGAGTACATCCCGCCGCTTTTTATGGGGTCATCTGTCATGGTCAATTGAAAGCCTATCAATCTTTTGCGTCGGAGTTTTTTTACCAAAGTGCTACATGCGAGCCCGTAAACGACGATGAGTTTCACAATCAAAATGACTATTCCCACTTAAATGTGATAGTTCCTCTGTCACGTGTTTAGAAGGACCCTGATTTTGAGAGTGGCAATGGAAATGTGGATTTGCAATGAATCTCGTCTCGACCCCGACCTTGACCAAGCTCTCCAGATTAACTTAGGTTGGGTTTAATTCAACTTAAAAGAAAAAAGAAAAGAAAGAAAGAAAGAAAACATCTAAAGAAACGCATATAACTTTTTGAAGAAAGTTTTTATTTTCTCTGTATTTTATACATCGTTTGTTTTACAATGCTTTTGCATTTATATATACAAAGAAGAGAATCAATCCTAACAGTCCTTCTAATCAAGAGATAAACTAGGAAGTTGATTGACTTAGATTAATATATTATCTCTAGTCGACAGCTTATACCAAAGATCGACTTTGATTCTCATATTATTTGTAATTGATAGCTCATGCTAGCATTGCCCCTCAAGTGGGTGGAAATATATTTTTAATACCCAACTTAATAAATAAGCTGTGAAAGGCCATGCTTGACACGGCCTTAGTAATTATGTCCACCAATTAATCTTTAGACCTGACAAAAGAAAACCGAACCACCTTAGCCTCTAAATTTTGCTGGACTTGGCGAGTTTTCAGAGTGTTATAAAAAGTACATACCACCGCTTTTTATGGGATCATTCGTCGCCGTCGACCGAAAGCCTATCAATCTTTTGCGTCGGAGGTCTTTGACCAAAGTGCTACGTGCGATCCCATAAAGGACGGTGAGTTTCGCAATCAAAATTACTATTCCCGCTTAAATGTGGTAGTCCCTCCATTAGGTGTTCGGAAGGACCCTGATTTTGAGAGTGGCAATGGAAATGTGGATGTGCAGTGAATCTCATCTCGATCCCAACCTTGACCAAGCTCTCCAGATTAACTTAGGTTGGGTTCAATTTTACTTAAAAAGAAAGAAAGAAAGAAAGAAAGAAAGAAAACATCTAAAGAAACGCATATAGCTTTTTGAAGAAAGTTTTTATATTCTCTGTATTTTCTACATCGTTTGTTTTACATTGCTTTTACATATATATATACAAAGAGGAGAATCAATTCTAACAGTCTTTCTAATCAGTAGACAAACTAGGAAGTTGATTGACTTGAATTAATATATTATCTCTAATTGACAGCTTATGTCAAAGATTGACTCCCATATTATTTGTAATTGACAGCCAACACTACCCCTCAAGTGGGTGGAAAGATATTTTTGATACCCAACATAACAAATGAGCTGATAAAGACCCTGCTTGACACAGCCTTAGTAATTATGTCCACAAATTAATCTTCAGACCTGACAAAAGGAAACCGAACCACCTTATCCTCTAAATTTTGCTTGACAAAATGTCTGTCAATCTCAATGTGTTTGGTTCGATCATGCTGAACTTGATTGTGGGAAATGTCAATTGATGCTTTATTATTACAGAACAATCTCATATCAAACTTTGGTGGGAAACCTAGTATGGTAGCTCACATAACCCTTTAGCCACCCATTGAAACTCCGCCTCAGTACTAGATAATACTACTACCTTTTGCTTCTTTCTCCTCCATATAACCAAATTTCTTCCCACAAATGTGAAATATCCCGACGTAGACCTCCTATCCGAGATGCTACTTGCCCAATCCACATCCATAAATCCCTCCACCTCAAGATGACTATTCTTCACAAAAAACTGATCTTTTCCTGGAGCCGACTTCAAGTAGCGTAAAATTTGAGTCGACTTCGAGTAGCATATAATTTGACTCACCACATACATATGATCTTTACTTGAAGCATGCATGAATTGACTCACGATGCTTACAACATATGTGATATCAGGGCGAGCATATGATAAGTAGATCATTTTCCCTATTAACCTTTAATAATTATCATTATTGGTCAGCATTTAACCCGGATACTCCCAAAGTCTATGATTTTGAACTACAGGGGTGTCAGCAGGCTTACACTCTAACATTCCAATTTTGGCTAACAAGTCCAACATATAATTTCTTTGAGACAAAAAAATACCTCCTTTCGATCTAGCCACTTCAATGCCCAAGAAATACTTCAACCCTCCTAGATTCTTTATCTCAAACTCTTATGCTAGCTTCTCTTCACGATCATCTTCTGTGATAATTATATTATCCACATATATTATTTAAAGCCATTACCTTTCCTTGATGTCGCCTTAGGAACAATGTATGATCTAAGTTGCTTTGAAAATACTCATATCTTCTCATTGTTAAGCTAAAACGACCAAACCAAGCACGGGGTGATTGCTTTAACCCATTTAATGAATGTTCTAGCTTGCACACTATGTTGGGTTTTGAGTGGCACAATAATATCTAGGTGGAACTTCCATATAGAATTTTCCTTCAAATCCTCATGAAGAAACACACTTTTCACATCAAACTGATGTAACGACTAGTCCAAATTCACTGCAAGAGACAACAAAACCGTCACAGTAGTAAGCTTTGCCATGGGGGAAAACGTTTCTTAGTAGCCTACACCATAAGTCTGTGTATATATTTTTGCTACCAACTGCGCCTTGTATCTCTCAATAGAGCCATCTACTTTATATTTGATAGTAAAAACCCACTTATAACCCACTGCTATCTTACCCTTTGGTAACTTTAGAAGTTTCCAAGTCTTTTATTATTATTATTATTATTATTATTATTATTATTATTATTATTATTATTATTATTATTATTATTATTATTATTATTATTATTATTATTATTATTATTATTATTATTATTATTATTATTATTATTATTATTATTATTATTATTATTATTATTATGTAATGCTCATCTTTCATTGTCTAAACCCACTTGGGATCCCTCAAAGCCTCTTGCACCCCATTAAGAATTCGGGTTGCAGAAACATTTGATACAAACACCTTCAATGGTTCTGACAATCTCCCTATTGAAACATAATTTGCAATAAGGTGCTTTGATTTCCATTCCACCATGTCCGGTGAGTACCGACTAGGGGGCTTGCCATGATTACGCCGTCAAGTAATTTATATCCAACAACCACATCAGAATCATTATAGGAGTCAAGTGTGGTAGGAGATATTACCTCAGAAGCATTCTCAAGAAAATGGTCAAGTACTGAAGAAGGGATAATTTCAAGAGAAGGATGTTCTTGAGACTGTTTATGTGCACCATGTACTAGTACAAATTGCTAACTACCTTCTATTAGGATGTGAATATCATCCCGCGCAACTCTTGCCATCGACCTTATCACAGCCTGATCTGCTACATTTTCTATCAACGGCACCACTACTGGGGCTTATCGTGAATCAGACCCAGTCCCAGCCCCCGCTTAAACACCACCCTCCCACCAATTTCCCCTTTCTCAATGTATCTCCCCCTGAAAGGGATAATTGGTTTCAAGGTAGAAGAATTCAAACTCAACAAATCTCACATCCATAGTAATATGCGTCTTCTTAATGATTGGGTCGTAACGGCGATAGCTCTTTTGATGGGTTCTATAGCCAATAAAAACACATCGCATAGCACAAGGATCAAGTTTGGTTCGTTGGTTCTTATGAAGATAAACATAAGCTATACACCCGAATACTTTAGGAGGCAACATCAAGACCGGGGAAGAGAAACTTATTCTGAAAGAACTTGCAACAAGATTTGAAATTTTAGCACACCAGAGGACATTCAGTTCATCAAGTGGAGTGCAGCAACAACGGCAGCATCCCAAAAACGATTTAGAACAAATACACCTTTAGGATATATACCAAAACTGCAGAAAAACGAGTTCAACAATTACTCAATTCACTCTTGGAATTTCACCTTGAATGTGTTAAAAGTTGCGTGTATGAAAAGAAAAAGGAGAGAGTTCTCATGAAGAAACATTTATGAATAGTTGTGGTTATTACAAATAATATGCAAATTGGTCTCTTTTCATAGACAACCCATCAACACATCTCTTAGAAATAAGTATCTTATCCCCAACCATCACCACTTCATATCAAGAATAACTTCCTTTCATAATTACCGATAACCTTCTTTTTGGACGAAAAGTCACCTCTTTTCATAACCAAGAGTCATGTCTTCTTTTAATCAAGAGTCACATCTTATCTTAACCAATAGTCACATATACTCTTAACCAAGAGACATCTTTTTTATGATAATAAACTATTTCAAGAGCGCTTTCTTTTAAGATGTTTGAAAAGCAAGGCTAACCTTGTCTTGAGGGCATAAATATGTGATTTTCATTGGGATTGGGCCAGTAATGATTGAACATGATTAGATGATCCGATGCATGTGAATTCAGTTCCACATTAACTGTTTGATGAGACGTGCCCTTATCTGATTGCTCATTGAGTTCTCTATTTGGTACAACCTTGGAAGTGGTATAAATGTTCGTGGGTTTCTTATTCTCGGTGAGAAAAGTAGCGAGTGGCAAACTCGTGATCCCTTGAAAGAAAGACAACATTTCAAATCATTTGACCAACCGCTTAGGTTGATATGTATTCATGAGTCCAACTCGAGTGCCATGCGTGTCTTGGTGAGAAGATCAATCAAAATGCTAGATTTGGCCAAATTGTTCAACTACGTACCTATTGTCTTGCTAAGAAACACCAACACTCTTTGAGAGCTTACGTGTAGTGTCAAATACTCTAATACATGTGCGACACGAGATTAAAAGGTATCGAAAAATTCGACATGTGGTCAACTCTTCCGACACACTAGTCCGAAATTTTGACACGCGATTCCAACATGCATAGGATTAATTTTAAAAAATTTCAATAAATGATGGGTTAAAATATAAATAAATACAAATAACAAATGGGGAAATAAAGACTTCTTATTATATTTGATGATGAAATGTGGATTTTTTTCAACTTCTTGTTAATTTAAATTTAATAGTGGAATGTTTATCGCTTGTTTTTTTTTTTTTTTTTTTTCATCCGAGTTCTATGGATTATTAGAATGGAATGTAGTTGAAGTTGTCAAATTGAAACGATGAATGATATAAAAAAATGTTGGATTAATTTTTTAGTGTAAATTCGTTCTAGGCTCTTTTTTATTATTTATTTATTTGTGAATTTGAATCAAATTAATTTGATTGAAATAATCATAAAATTGATAATTTATCATATATATAAAAATATACATTTAATATACAACGTGTTCCAATATGTTGTAAATCTTTATTTTTTGAGAAATGATGTGTCGGCGTATCGTGTCATATCGTGTGTCGCGTGTTAGTGATAGTGCTACTTAGTTTTCTTGCGTGCCTTGGTCAATGAAATTGTTTAGATCGGAGAACACAGAACGGTCAATGCTCTATAGGTTTTTCCTTTCGTTTTTCCACACATCACAGTGGATTTTGACTAGAAATGCATTGTTTATACATGTCTTGTACATACTAAACGCTGATATCTTCTTTGGTCTCGTTTGCATACAAAACTCTCCCTTTGCGTTGGCTAGCGACTCTCGGATTTTCTATTGGTCTCTTTTGCATTTGCTATAAGTCTAGACGACGATGTCAATTCGCTTCCTCCTTGATGCTTCCTCCTCTGGGTTTTGACATGGCTATTCCTCTTATGAATTTTTTAAGCCCGGTCATGCAAATCCAACCGACTGAGCAAGACACTCATTCGGGACGAATCAAGACAATTTCATCTACCACATCATACGAGGATCACGCGCCACGCCGCTCGCCTACCCGCCCGACTTCGTTCAATTTAAGTGTTGAGTGTTGACTCCATTATATATTAAGAAATCATAAGTTGTAATTAGTAGATATGTATAGTGTCACGTGATGATCTGATGAGGTTTAGAGGGGCGTGATGCGTGGAGTTATAATAATTTCCGGTATATTCTTATCTCATTATAAAATTAGGAGTCCAACTTTCTATGCTTGAGCTAGTGCGTTTTTACTAATAAATTGCTTGGCATTTAAAATATATAAACAAAATTTAAAACTTACAAAACTTTTCTTGTCAAGCCTATCATGATTCAAATTCGAAAATGTCTGATGGTTTTATGTGATGGGCTTAAGGCCCGTCCGCCCATGTTGGGCCTAAAAGCCCGGCCCACAAGATTAGGGCCCATGAATGAAGGGGCACGATTTCTTTTGGAGAGAACGTATATAAGGGAGGAAAGAGAGGGAGAAGGCACCCTTTGGCATAACGTACGTACGTTCCTCTCCTTCTCTCCCTTCAAAAGAAAGACAAACGCTAAAGGCGACGTCATCTTCCCTTCAAGGCCAATCGACGTCATCGAATTGAACGGGATCGTTTTTCTCTTCCTCTTATCGGCGTCGGTGTTTAATCTGTGGCTAACAAGGTACGCTCGAATCCGTGGTGTGCTTTAGGATTGGTGATACGTGATTTTCCCGGGCTTGTCTTCCGCATTCGTTTTAGGGGTTCGATTTAGTGTCGAATTCGGTTTTTGGGAATCCGATAATCCCAACATTGGTATCAGAGCCCTAGTTCATGTTTTCCTGACCCTTTTCATGTTTTTTGATTGATTTTTCGCGAAAATAATCGGCCGACACGGATCAGGACGAAAATCCCGACACCCGAGCACTGTTCATCCACTTTTTCGAGTTTCTGTAAGTCGAAATCAATTTCTGAAGGCATAGGGTGAAAGAGCTCGTCGAGACGAGTCTGTCGACATGTCGTGCGCCGCCGGGAGACGCCGGACGCGCCCACACGCGCGGCCAGAAGCCGCTGCGCGTGGGCGCCACGCGCCTGAAGCGCTGGCTCGGCCAGCGCGTGCGCCACACGCGCCGGTTGGTGAACCGGCACGTGCGCACCGCCGGCCGGCGAACCGGCACGCACCGGTCGGCGAACCGACGCGTGCTGACGTCACCCAACGGTCGGTAACCGCTGGGATGACGTCATCGCCGACGATTGTTGGCCGGCCGGCGACCCGACCGGCGACCCGACCCGACCCGACATGCGCGGAAGCCTGGCGCGTGCCGCGCACGCACGCGGCACGTGCCGATCGGTTCGTCCGACCCGGCCCGACCGGTCCGACCGGTCCGACCGGCCCGACCGGTCCAACCGGCCCGACCCGCCGCCCGTTGACTGTTGACCGACGACCGACGACCGACGACCGTTGACCGTTGACCAAAAAAAAATTTGTTTCCTTTTCAATTATGTCTGTGTGGGTTATAGGTAATCCATTTTTTATTGTGCATTTGTTGCATGAATCATGGAAAATTATGTATTTTCCCTTATGTATATTATGGATTATAAGTAATCCATTTTTAGTTCTGCATTTGTTGCAGGAACTATCATGCGTTATGCACGGATACCTGCAATCCCGAGAACGGACGAGGGAAGTGCAAGACTTAAAAGGCTAATGACAGAGTTAGCTAATTATCGGTGGCATGACGGTGATTTAGTATCACATGTGGTCAGGGTCAATCAGATGATACAGGAAATTATCTGGAATGGTTATCTTATACTGGATTTTGAGAAAGTGCGGGCTTTGATGAACACTCTTCCACCTGAATGGCAAGCAGTGTTAGATCGGCTATGGGAAGTCAACGTGGTCCCGGGTTATAGGAGGCTAGTGGTAGCTTTTGTTAGAAAGTACTATAAGATTGAGTTAACCAAAACTTCAACCCTTAGATTGAGCATCACATGGCGCAGAGTGAATGCGCCTTGGAGGCGACATGAAAGCTCTCCAAAAGTTTTTCCATGGTTAGCAAATGTGCTTTCAAATTTCTCAAATATTTTGACTGATAGATTAGAAGGGACATTCCCTATTTATTTCTTAGATTAGTTTGAGATGTTTTTGGGTGTGAATATCTCTTTCTATGTTGATATTTCTTCTTTGTATATATTACTTAGTGTAATGGATAGTTGTATTGTGTGAAAGCATTATTATTCTATTGGATGTCAAATATTATTTGCTTTCTTGTTAAATTGTTGACTATGTGGGTAGTTCATAGAAGTTTTTGTAACTTCATAGAATTTATTTTGCATAAGACAATTATATTAATAATAGTTTTAAGTTAGGATTTTTGGAGGATGATTGGAAACATAGTGACATTTTGATTCTGAAACCTTACTTGAAATTATTCATTGATATGATGGGTGCTCGTGCAAAGTGGATGCATAAATGATAGGCATTAATTATTCGTGCATATATGTCGATGTGTTCGGATCGATGGTTTCAACAACTAAGAACGTAATTGCTGATATGAACGGCAACAATTGTGAAATATTGAATATGAAGATTCAATATGTGCTGGAAAAGCAAGAAGCACTAGAAGCTCTTGACCATATTATGGAAGATCTTGAGGATGATGTGCGCCACCTTGAGCTAGTAGAGGACCGCCTAACGGCATTTGAGCCGAAAATAGACTTTTGCAATGCTGGTTCTAGCTCAGAAAGGGCTTTGAGCTCTAAGCGCAAGCGTATTGATTCGTTCAATATGTGGGAATGCAAATGATCAAGTCCTTATTGCAAGAAATCAAGAGTTAACCAACACAAGAGAGGAAAACGTCCTCAAGTGAAGAAAATGTCCAGGGTGAAGTGTTACAACTGTGACAAGAAGGGTCACTATGCTCGCGACTGTCGTGAGCCAAAGAAAGTATACACCTCTTGTACTTTTCAGAACTTTGCTTTTGTGTCAAGTTCTGTGTTCTTAACTGAGTCTAATCCTTTGTGGACTGTGGATTCAGGAGCGACATACCATGTAGCGAAGGATAGAGAATCCTTCGTGGAATTCCGACGATACCAACTGAAATTAAGTGGATCTAT
Organism: Eucalyptus guilfoylei; assembly: GCA_016097605.1. Taxonomy (NCBI): domain Eukaryota; kingdom Viridiplantae; phylum Streptophyta; class Magnoliopsida; order Myrtales; family Myrtaceae; genus Eucalyptus; species Eucalyptus guilfoylei. The sequence goes on along the minus strand of CM027866.1, from coordinate 40,583,784 downwards.
GTGGGAAATAACTCTAGAGCTGAAGTTAAAGAGATTGGCACCTGTCAATTGAACATGCGTGGTGGACGCACCTTATTCCTACATGATGTTCTATATGCTCTAGAGATTCGTCGAAATTAAGTGTCTGTTTTGGTGTTGGTTAAGTTTGGTTTTTGTGTGAACTTCCATAATAGAGGTGTAGATTTGTATTTGGATACAAACTACTATGGTTGTGGTCATTTTCTGGATGGTTTTATTGTACTAAATGTTGACTGTGGTGATGTCAATATTTGTTATTCCCTTCTCACATCTCCTAATTCATATGATAATGATGTGAGTGTGTGGCATGCTAGACTTGGTCATATTGGCCAACAACGTATGAAAAGACTAGCCAAAGAGGGCTTGTTGGGCAACATTGAAAAAGTCGATTTGCCTATATGTGAGCATTGCCAAGTAGGGAAAACGACAAGGAAACCATTTGGAAAAGGTAAAAGAGCTGAATTTCCTCTGCATTTAATCCATTCGACGTCTCGTGTTTCAATAAATGTGAGAAGAAGGCATGAGGCTGTTTATTTCATCACTTTTATAGATGATTATACTCGATTCGGATATGTTTATTTGATTTCTCATAAATCTGAAGCATTGAGTTGTTTCAAAAGGTTTATGAACTTGGTAGAAAATCAATTAGACAAGAAAATAAAAGCATTGAGATCCGATTGAGGTTGAGAATATTTATCTGATGAGTTCAAAAAATTATGTGATGAAAAAGGAATAGAAAAACAGTTGTCTATTCCATATACTCCTCAACAAAATGGTGTTGAAGAGAGAAGAAACAGAACCCTACTGGAAATGGTTAGGTCCATGATGACGCATGCTAACTTACCTATTACTTTTTGGAGTGATGCGTTGTTAACTGCCTATATACTTAACCGGGTGCCTTCCAAATCGTTACTTCCACTCCATATGAGTTATGGACAGGTAGAAAACCGGACTTAAGTTTTCTTAAGCCATGGGGTTGTGCTACCTATACTCATGAGTCCTCTCACAAATTTGGGAAATTGGGTCCTAGAGGAAATAAGAGTATTTTCATGAGATACTCCGAACACTCAAAAGGGTATGTGTTCATAGGTGAGCAGGAAAGTGGGAGTATAACTGAATTTGAATAACGGGATGTCACATTCTTAGAGGATGAATTTCCTAAGAAGGGCAAAATAAAGGAAAATTACTCCCTATTTGAAACCTTGGATCATGATAATGATATTAGTAGAGTTCGTCCAAGTGGGAGTAATATGAGAAGTGATGAATTGAATTCAACTCATTCTCAATTACAACCACATGATGAGACAACATAATTATTATCTAATCCAAGTGGGAGCATAATGGGGAATGATGTGCAAAGTGTACAATCTCCCATACGGCGAACAAGTCGTCAAAGTATTCCCCGTTGACGTTTTGACATTGAAAGGGAAACTTTTATGGTTGCTCCACAAGATGAGGATGAGCCAAGAAATATTAATGAGGCTCTAAATTGCCCTTATAAGGAAAAATGGATTCATGCAATGGAAGAGGAAATGGAGTCAATGAAATCAAACCAAGTCTGAGAATTGGTTGATCTTCCGAAGGGACGCAAAGCCATTGGGAACAAGTGGGTTCTCAAAATAAAGCGTAAAGCTGATGGCTCGATAGAAAGGCATAAGGCTCGCTTTGTAGCGAATGGGTATAATCAACATGAAGGAATTGATTATGAAGAAACATTTTCTCCTGTAGTGAAATTTACCTCGATTCGCATTATTCTGGCAATAGTGGCTAGTATGGATCTTGAGTTACATCAAATGGATGTAAAGACTGCTTTCCTCAATGGAGAATTAGAAGAAGAAATATATATGGAACAACCCGCTGCTTTCATTATGAAAGGCCAAGAAGAAAAGGTATGTCGACTTTTGAGATCGATATATGGCCTTAAGCAGTCGTGAGACAATGGTATATACGTTTTCATAATGCCATAATGGCATATGATTTTACGATGATTGATGAGGATCATTGTGTATATATCAAAAGATCCAAAGATCAATTTGTGATCATATCATTATATGTTGATGATATACTAATAGCCGGAAGTAATAAGGAGTTTGTTCATACTGTCAAGAGTTGGTTATCCTCCAACTTTGAGATGAAAGATATGGGTGAGGCTGCATACATTCTTAGAGTTAAGATTTCAAGAGATCGTTCAAAGAGATCATTATCTCTTTCGCAAGAAACATATATAAATAAGGTTCTTGAACGATTTCGTATGCAAGATTGTAAACCCATAGATACTCCTATTGCAAAAGGTGAAGGGTTGAGCCATAGACTGTGTCCAAGAACTCCACAAGAGAAGGAACAAATGAAACATGTTCCTTATACTAGTGCTGTTGGGAGCTTAATGTACGCTATGATGTGTACAAGACCTGACATATGTTTTGCAGTTGGAATGTGTACAAGACCTGACATATGATTATACGCTGAGTTATCAAGGAAAGGATCTGCGAGTTGAAGGCTATTCAGATGCTGATTGGCGAGGAGATTTAGATGAAATGAAATCTATCTCTGGATTTGTTTTCTTACCGAATAATGGCACCATATGTTGGAGCAGTAAGAAACAAACGTGTATAGCCTTGTCCACGATAGAAGTTGAGTTCGTGGCATTATCAGTAGCAGTATAAGAAGATGTTTGGCTTAAGAGATTTTTTGGATCATTTAGGTGTTATTGGAAGTGCTACAGATTCATTGTTGGTTAACTGTGATAGCTAAGCAGCAAAAGTGTACACCAAAGATCCAAAATATCATGGCAAGACCAAACATATAGATACCAAGTATAATCTTGTCAAGGATATGATTGCACGAAAAGATGTGAACTTAGAGTACATACTACGCATAGAATGGTAGCAGATCCTATGACAAAACCAATACCTAAAGATGTGTTTTGTGGCCATATGAAATCTCTAGGATTGCATAGAGTCTGATGTACTGGATTGTAATTTCCCTAAAGTGTTCACATTTGATGAATTTGTGTTTTTTCATCATTAATGCCTATGAATCTTTGTTTGATCTTTATGCATCTTAATGCTCAGTGCATTACTTTAAGTTGAGAAAGTATGTCGGACAGATATAAGATTAGCCTACTCACACGGGTAATCGCCTCTATTTACTTGTGTGATAAATAGAGATGAGACTGTTTTTAAGCTTATTATCTAGGTGATAATCGAGAGCTCAAGCTTAAAATACGTATGTCGCCTTAACTGAGTGTTAAGATGAGGACATAATACTTACTATGTCCGAAAGTAAAATAACCCACATATTTTACTTTATCTGTCTATGATGCCAGATGTGAGTTCTGATGAATTTTGTAAATGAGTAGATACGTAAACTCAAGTTAGACATTGGGTATGTCTAAACTATCATCTGTACGGTATTGAAGGTGTAGACATACGCTCCATGGGAAATGAGTTAATACCGTAATACGTATTTCATACTACGTATGCATGAGACGACCAATAAGAGTGGCAAAAGTTTGATCTCAACTTTTATGTCGTGTGAGACTCTTGAGGAAAAGAGTTCCTCAATTTTTAGTCCCCTCATGACTCTTACTTATTCTCAAGATTTCTATTTAGTGTTTGCTATCTTAGGATGTTGCCAATGGTCATGAGTTGGTTCGATCTAATGGGACATTTCTAGAAAAGCAAGCTGAACTGAAATTGAGAGTTTGAAGGAAAGAGGAAGATCGATTTTGGAGAATCACATTGTAGTTTTGTATTCACTTTGGTTAACCAATTATGACTCGTCTTTGAGATAATCATAATTGTGAATACAATATATATATATATATCATTGTTTAAAAGAGATCAAGAGAGATATAAATGTGATCGATCGATCTAGGGAACTGCATACTAAATCTACTCAGGATGTGATGCCCATTATGAGCTGCTATATATTCCTAACAGATGTATAGCAACGAGCTCTCAAAGTATGCTGGTCGCACGGATTATTCATCGGTATGAATGTTGAAGAGAGGTAAAGAGAATCATGTTCGGCCCACCATGTGCGAGTGGGAGATGATGGTTTTATGTGATGGGCTTAAGGCCCGTCCGCCCATGTTGGGCCTAAAAGCCCGGCCCACAATATTAGGGCCCATGGATGAAGGGGCACGATTCCTTTTGGAGGGAACGTATATAAGGGAGGAAAGAGAGGGAGAAGGCACCCTTTGGCATAACGTACGTACGTTCCTCTCCCTCTCTCCCTTCAAAAGAAAGACAAACGCTAAAGGCGACGCCATCTTCCCTTCAAGGCCAATCGACGTCATCGAATCGAACGGGATCGTTTTTCTCTTCCTCTTATTGGCGTCGGTGTTTAATCTGTGGCTAACAAGGTACGCTCGAATCCGTGGTGTGCTTTAGGATCGGTGATACGTGATTTTCCCGGGCTTGTCTTCCGCATTCGTTTTAGGGGTTCGATTTAGTGTCGAATCCGGTTTTTGGGAATCCGATAATCCCAACAATGTCGAAGATGGAGATGATGTCCAAAACTCGAGCAACGAGATTTCTCAATACAAACATTACACCCGAGCTTCCCAAGTCAAAAATTTTGCAGAGTTCAGCGGACTAGTTAACTCTAGATACCCGGATTTGGAGCGGGAGGGACTTGATTACAGAGATTTTGCGAGTGTAAGGTCTTGATTAGACAGGTTAGAAGATTTAGATGTTGACTCTCTCAAGTCCGCCTAACCATACCAGTCCCTTTCCAAGTCCATTCCCTTTGATTAATTTGAAATTCAACTCGATTTGACATGATACCGTATCATACGCATACGCGCCATTTTTAACCGAATATGCAAGGAAAAAAAGCCGGAGAAAGTAATAGTTGATGGACTTGCTAAACACACTTGATAAGGAAATGTCAAAACACTTTAATTGCGCATATCATTATAGCAACTAGTGCGTCAATTATAATCGCTACACGTTAGCAAACAAGCGATAAGCCTTGGCATCGAGAGCTATCTGCCTAACCGATGCCACTCCGCCGATGACCACCAGCACGGAGGACACGGCGATGATCGTGGTGTTCACCCAGAATATCAAGCTCCTCTTGGAGGGCTTGAAGGCCACGTTATACAAAACCATGGGCAATATGAAGTCTATGGGGATGCACCCGAACGCACCGAACAGCGCCATGATGTGCCCGAAGAAGGGCAAGATCGTGGCCACCGTGGTTGCGACCACCACCGACAGTGACCGAGCAATCAGCCTGGGCACGACGTTGCGCGCCGAGAACTGGTCCATCTTCGGGTCCGCCAGTTTCTTCTCGAACCTTTCATTGGTCGGTTGCAAATACACCTATATACATTTCATTAGAGATCCAAATTGATGAACTTGTAATTACTTGAAATATTAGCTAGAAAGATGAACAAATTCTCACCACAGCGACGGCTGATAATTGGAGGAGGCAGAAAATGTTGGTCATCAAGAGGAACCAAGTGGGAAGGAGTGGCTTGGTCTCACCCATGAAATTGGTGAGAACCGTTGGTTTGGATTGATTCCCAAACGCCCAATACCCAGACATTCCAACGCTGAAATATGTGGTCACTATGACCGAATAACATACGCACAGGCCCTTGAACATCTTGCCCTTCACCGGAGGAGCTAGTGTCGCCTAAAAGCCATAGTAAAAAATTGACATTATTGATCGATCTAGGTAAAGGCGAAATTCGAAAAGGCAAACCTAAGAGAAGGTTAAAACGAGCGGCACTCTGGAACACCTGGATCTCAGGGATAATTCCGCTGGCGTAAGTGGTGGCAATGATGGAGATCCCGTTGAAGGCACCGAGAAGGCGGTCAACCCGGCTACCGACCAAGGAGTAGTCCTTAGGCGGTGCGTTCGCCGAGTTTCCTGAGGGTTGTCAAAACAATTGCATAATGGTCAACCTTGATTCTCATCTTAAGTGTTATTAATCATGATGTGATGTGATTATGAGATCAACATTATCGACACATGCTATGCGATTTTCTTACCGACGTTGATGGAGCCGCCCAAGGCGCAAGCGCTGTAGGCGAGGCAGAGGACGAGGGAGACGAGATTGATGTGCCTGAGGGAGTGGAAGGAGGGGAGTTGTGCCAAGAAGAGAGTTAGGCCACCAAACATGGAGATGAATTGGTAGAGCTGCATTTTCCCATCTGGTTTATACAGCAAGTATATGAACTGCACAGGCGAGCATAGCAAAGGAAAAAGAACTCTCAATAAAATTAATAGAGAGAAGCCACATTAAAAAAAAAAATCAAATTGTTTGATTAGTGAATACAAGTCTACAATTAGAACCGAAAAGTTACTGACCTTGAGACTCTGTCCACCTAAAAGAGTGCAGGCAACAACAGCACCATAACATATGGCGAACTGTAGAGGTCCCACAAAATACTTTCCCCATGCGGGTCCTGTTAAATGACAAGCCGTAACATATAAGTTGAGTTGGGAATTCACCAATTCATACAAGAACTTAGTTGTACGATGAGGTTAACTAGTAGCCAAATTGATGGATTTATTGATCAAGGAAAGTAACCTAGAATATCGTGGGCCATGTCACGGAATCGGAGCTGGCGTTGACCGAGATGAGCTTGTTGCTCCAAGACAAGTGAGAGGAGGTTGTAAGAGTAAAACGTGACTACGGCCCCAAGAGCCACACACACGGTCCCGGCCACCCAACCCAATAGGCTCATTGCAAAGGGTATGCTCAATAGCACCGGCGCAACTATCGACGTGGTCAAGTGGTACCCACAGTGCCACCACGATCCTGTGAATATGATTGTACACCTATTACTTCTAGGAATAACCATATATACTCATTTCTAATTTAAGAAGACATGTATATTGTATCTGAAACGGTTTGTGCAAGTCGACATGTGTAGATCATGTGCAAAAGAAAGATCATTCACATATTTCTCCACGAAAATCTCTTCTTCCTTGTTTCCCCTTTCGCTACTATTCTATTGGCCTCTTGATTAGGATCATAGTTTGAAAAATCAAGAGATAAATCATGCAAAATTGTACAGACCCGACTGGACAACATGTTACACGATGAATTAGAAAATGCTTGTATGAAGAATTACACTGCTGATGAAAATCATGCGCTTTTTCTTTAGGGTTTTGACTGTTTATTTGAGTTGCCTCTTCTAGATTGGCAGGCCAGTTGTCTGATCAAGCAATGGATCGTTCCACGAGCTCGTTCTAAGCTCACAACTCAGTGAACATTAAGAGCGAAATGACAAGCTTCGGACTCTTTTGCACAATGTCTTCTTGCTTCACTACTAGAGAGAGAGAGAGAGAGAGAGAGAGAGAGAGAGAGAGAGAGAGAGAGAGAGAGTCTGTGTTACAAGCTAGTCCACAGAAAGGGACGAGTGCACTGACCTTGTGATTTGAGAACAAAGAGAGCTCCGGCGTCCAAGCCTTTGGGGTTCGGGCGGCCGACGAAGCTGCCGTCTTTCTGATCACCCAGCGGGATTGAGACTTCCATGGAGCTTGGAACCACCGCTGTCCCCATTCTCTCTCTCTCAGAAAAACAGGATTCTTACATGAGCACCCAGAAGAACATCATAAACACCCAGGTTTCCTTCCAAGAACACGGCACGCCACACCATCAGAAAGCAAAAGGAGGGCGAGAAAAAAGCAGAGAGAACTGACGATTATGGATGGAGATGACTGAAGAAGACGAGCACGACGACGGGATAATAATAATAATAATAATAATAATGGGATCATCATATGTATATGTGGCTCTGGTCACCCGGTCGCCTCCGACTGCTCCAGATGCACATCATTCAAACCTCGTGCATCATCCCAAGATTAGAAAAGCATCAAAGAGCGACTCCACGACGAATTAAAATAGTGTTAAAAAGCAGATCCCCACCGTTAAAAAGCAGATCCCCACTGCTTTCCATGGGGTCGTCCCTCGCCATCAACCGAAAACCTATCAATTCTTTGCGTCGGAGATCTTGGACCAAAGTGCCGTGCAAGCCAGTAGAGGACGGTGCAAAACAATGACTACTTTCCAAGCGGATGTGGCGGTCCCTCCGTCCCATGTTAATGTCGAAAGGACGCTGATTTTGAGAGTAGTCACGGAAATGTGAATGTGCAATGACCTAGACTCGAGCCTCGAGTTCAACCAAGCTCTCCAGATTAATTTAGGTCAGGTCCTATTGCTGGTTGTTTAATTTTTTTTTTTAAATATACGAAAGATTATGAGAAGATCATGTGAATTCATATGCTTTCAATATTTACATTTCGTGAATTTTTTTATTTTTTTATTTTTATAATTATTCTGCGAAGGTGTTAAGTGTTTTGGATTAAAAAAGTTGGAGCATGCGAGTCTCATGACTTGATCGAATAAATCCAAAAGGCAAAAAGTCAAATGTGGATGCCGCCAGATGTCTTCCACTTCCAGCTTGAGATAGTGACTTCTAACAGCTAGTGCTGAATTCCGCTTTGCGCTATTCTAGAAGAGGAAGAATGGTTTATGATGCTGCGCTCGGTTGTTGGTGCATTAAGGTTTTAATTTGGGCGGGCTGCTTCGTTTCTTTCATTTTTTATTCGATGCCACTTTAGATCCTTCAATGATTTTGCGAAAAAAATAATGAGTCCTTCGTAGTGGTTAAAAGTTATTGTATGTACTAGTCACGTTAGTGATATCATTTGCTGCGTTGGCCTATTCATTTTTAAAAGATGGTCAGTAATCATGTTTGTCCAAAAGGTATAATTATGTGATTTTCATTGGGATTGGGCTGGTGACAATAGAACATCATCAGATGATCCGATGCATGTGAACTCAATTCCACATCGATCATTTGATGAGACGTGCCTTGATTTGACAGTGCCGACCGCATACACTAAGTTCTCTGTTTCGATACAATTGTTGAGGCACTATATATGCTCGTGGGTTTTTTTAATTTTCAATGAGAAAAGCGGCGAGTGGCGAAGTCTCCTCAAAAGAAAGATGGCATTTCAAATTATTTGGCCAACCGCTTGGGTTCGGTATGTATTCATGGGTCCAACCCTAGAATCGGTGAGAAGATCAATCAGGATGCTTGGATCTGGCCAAACTGTTCAACAACCCACCTGTTGTTCCGCGTGCCTTGGTCAATGAAATTATCCCTTTCTTTTTCCATACATCACCCGGGATTTTGACTGGGAAATGCGTTGTTTATGTGCATGCGACCGGGATATCCCGATGTATTTCCTTAACGAGGATTCCATTGACTATCTTCTCATTCTTTTTCTCGGATGTCAAAGGGGGATTTTGACTTGATTTCTTCTTTAATTTTTCATCTCGATGCGAAATTGTCTTTTGCGCCGGCAAACGACTGTCGGGATTTTATTTTAGGTTTTTTTTTTTTTTGCATCTATTTTAATTCTAGACGACAACGCCAATTTGCTTCCCTTCTTTGCGTTGGTCAAAATGCATCTTTGACTTGGCCGATTCCTCTACTAAATATCCAAGACCGATCTGCAAAGCTGACTAGCCTGAGTGACATATTCGTTTTGGGAAGGATCGAGTCCATTTTGTAACAGTCATGCGAGCATCACAAACCGTATCATTGATTAATCCGTCATGCGACTACCGATCAAAGTTCGCCATCTATGCTCGACCATTCGTTGGCTTTGTTAAACGATTGTGGATTATGATTAATCGTTATACAATGTTTCATGTCCGGTGATGATCTAGTGAGGTTTAGAGGTGCATAGTGCGTGAGCTTATGATAATTAAAGCTTTGAATTACGTGAGGTTATTTTACATATATGATCATAAAAGTAAAAATCCACTTTTAATCCCTTATAGCTCATGCTTTTTTCCAATCAAGTCCTTGAAATTTCAATTTGTATAAACAAATCCTTGAAGTTTTACAACTTCTCTCATCTCATGATCCAAATTATAACTTAATTGGAGCTTGACATATTTATTAATGTGTCACGAGAGTTTGATGAGGATTAACTTCTTGCCAAATACAAACGCCATTCTCACGTCAAAATCCTCCTTGGATTTAACAAATCGATAACTCCAGTTAACCAGATTTGCAGCGGGAGGGACCTGATTGAAGAAGTTATGCAAATTTAAGGATTTGATTAGACATGTTAAAAGTTTGAGGACTTGATTGTGAAAATTACATAACTTCATGGACCAAAAGTGAGATTTTACCCATCGCAAACCCAAAACTCGAAAGGAATGGGCCTCCGCTGCCCCTTTCTTAGGTCCAACTTACCTAGGATTTATGTATTAGTCACGGTAGATCGTTCCTTCTCAAAAGATGACTAGTGGTCACGGTTGTCCCCTTAATAAGAGTTTGCATTTTCTTTAAAATGTTTGAGAAGCGGGTCAACCTTGTCTGAAGGCACAAATGTGTGCTCTTCATAGGGATTGAGCCATCGATGATAGAACATTATTAAATGATCTGATGCATGTGATCAGATGCTAGGTATCAGTAATAAGTACTCCATTTCGATACAACTGTTAAAACGCTATGTGTATTCGTGAGTTCTTTATTAAGGGTGAGAAAAGCAGCGAGTCTCATAATGCAAACTCATAATCTGTGTAAGGAAGATTATATTTCAAATCATTTGTCCAACGACTCAGGTCGATATGTCTTTGTGGGCCCTGCCCCCAAGCGCCGAGTGGAGTCCCGGCGAGAAGATCAATCGGAATGTTTGGATTTGGCCAACCTGTTCAACTACCCACCTGCTGTTGTCCAGCGTGCTTTGGTCAACGTTCCATAGATTAGACCATCCCTTTCGTTTTTCCATACATCGCACGTGATTTTGACTGGAAATGCATTGTTTACATATGTCTCGCGCATAATAAAACGTTTTGTGCTTGATTTTTTCGTTGGTTTCATTTCCACACGAAATTCTCCTTTTGCGTCGGCATGCGACTCTCGGATTTCAATCTTGGTTTATTTTGCATCTACTATGAGTCTAGACGACGATGTCAATGTGCTTCCTTCTTGATGATGCTTCTTCCTCTGGGTTTTGGCTTGGCCATTCCTCTGTGAATTTTTAAAGGCCAAATACAATTTTGTCTATGACATATGAGCATCACGTACCACGTCATTGGTCAGTATGCGGGGTGACCACCGACAACAACTTGCCATCTACGCTCGCATGGCTTTGTTTTATTCAAGTTTTTGAGTGTTGACCCCATTATTTATTAAGCAATTGTAAGTTATAATTAGAAATTATGTACCATGTCGCATGATGATCTAATAAGGTTTGGAGGTGCACAATGCGTGAACTTATCATGGTTAGAAGTTACAATAATCAAAACTCAAATAACGAAATTTCTCACTATAGACATCACACTTGAGCTTCCAAAAGTCAAAAATTTTGGCGAGCTCAGTGAATTAGTTAACTCCAGAGCAGGAGGGACTTGATTAGAGAGGTTTTGCAAGTGTAAGGATTTGATTACACAGATTAAAAGTTCGAGGACTTGATTGGAAAAATCGCACAAATTCATGGACCCAAAGTGGGATTTTCTACCCATCGCAAAACCAAAACTCGAAACGAATGGGCCTCTGCCCTTTCCTTTCTTAGGCCCGACTTGCCCAGGCCCAATTAAAAATAAAGAGAGTCGACACAAAGCCCAGCCCAACTTCAATCGACGGAATTACCCCCGGGTCCATGTTATATTCCCAACCCGCCCAGCCTCCGCCACTGTATCGCAGGAGGCACCAACTAAAAAACCGCCGACTTGCGCTTGCGCTTGCGCCCACAGCAGCCGCGAGCCGCCCCCGCCGCCGCCCCTTCCTCTCTCGCTCGTCCGCCGCGAACTTCGAGCCTGCGCTGCAATGGCGAAAGGCGACGACGCGGTCCAGAGGAAGAAGAACAAGACCAACCGGAAGAAGCTCCAGAAGAAGCAGGACTCGTCGACCGTCTCCGCCCGCGTCGCCGCCATCATCGCCGCCAAGAAGCGGCGCAAGTCCGGCAAGCGCCGCGTCTGCCAGGTAGAAAACTCGATTTCTCACGATCCCGCGACGCTCGCCCTATGCTATCTGTTCGGCCGGATGCCTCGTGAATAGAGGACGCCGGGGAAGTTTGCTTTCCGAGCGCGCGAGCTTTGTTTCCTGGAAACGGTGTTTCTCTTTTTCTTATGGGCTTCGCGATTATTAGATGCGAGTGTCGATGTCGCGGCGAATGGATGACTGCGCTTGCGTTGGTTTCGCTGCGGAAATTGTGAGTTTAGCTTAGTATTCAGGAGAGCTAGGTGATGATTCTAATGGTTGTTAATGAGTTCGATTCGATTTGGATATCTAGGTTTTCTGAGCTGCTGTGCTCTTCTAGCTGCAGTCAAAAAGGCAGTGCGCGGAATGTTGGGAGCTTTTACAAATTTTCAGTTTGTTTGTACTGTCATGTGCTCAATTTTCTTTGAGACTCGAGAATGATTTGACCTCATTTATCGAGCTTTTTCCCACCAATGCATATTGACTTCTGAGTCATGTAATCCTCGTTTGATAAAACTCGGTAAGCCATGAGGAATATGAAAATATGTTGGTGCTTTTCGTTTTAAATTCTCATGACTGAGCAACTTTTTCTTTCATAATGTCGCTGTTCATGCTTATTGTTGCGTTGGTAATGTTGATTGATTCCTGAACTGGTAAAATTTGTTTTGTTGTGCCGTCACGGTGAGACAGGGTATGTGTTTCAGTCTTCCTACTCCAGATGATCCATTCAATGACCAACATGGTAAGGACGGTTTGAGTAAAGATATCAAAAATGGAAAGAGCGCTAAATCAAGGAATGCAGCTTCGGAAAGGAATGATAATGGTGCTGATCCTGTACTAAATACGGGAAATAACGCAAAACGTCTCAAGAAAGAGCAGGAGAGAGACCTAACTTCTGATGGTAAGCCCATGAAAAGATGTTATACAGATGGCAAGGTGATTAAGAAGAGCGATTCTCAAGGCCAACAAGGTCATGCTTGGGAGAACTCTTGCTCGTCTAAGTTTCTCACGCTGTGCCTGAAGACGTTGGAGGACGCATTGTGGCATGAAAATGCTCAGAATGGTGACAGGATCAACCCTTTGTTTGTTAATGCCTGGGGAATCGAATTCTGGAAACTTTATGCATCTGGCAAAGATATTCTAGAGACTAGTGGTGTTTGTTCTTCGGCTGAACAAATTGCCTGGATTGTGTCTGTCGCTGCTGATTCTTTTGCAAGGAAGGAGAAAGAAGGTCTATCCTTAACCAGCCCTTTCCTTTTATATCTTGTGCCAACAGCTGAGAAAGCTGCTGAGGTGAGTTTTTTTCTTTCATTTACTTCTGCTCAAGTTTAATTTACTTTCTTTTCCCTGCTTGAAACGACGACAGACAAGCTAATGTTTTTAACTGTCTGTTCTTAAACCTGAAAAATCAGGTTTCTCTCGAATGGTCATATGCAATATTTTCTTATTTTCTATGATTAAACTTCACTGGTTAATTGTTAGAAAATTAGAAGCTGCAGATTACACCAATTCTCATTTCCTGATGTTGACTATTCCTTCATGGTTAGGTACGTGCTATTTGCAAGCCCTTGAAGGCTCTTGGTATACATACTGTGAGTATACATTGCGGCACCTCTATAGATCATCAAATTCACGGGTACTTTTTTCTCTTAACATGATCTCGAAATTACTAGGCCTATTGAAAGTTATGCTGTATCACAAAATCCAATGCGGTGTATGAAATGGAAGGTCAATATATGTGTGTTGTGAAGAAGAGTTCTGTTCTTCCATTTCTCTATTGAAAATAACTTCTTTTAACAGGTTGACAAGCTGTGAGCCCGAGTTTCTTGTGTCAACACCTGAGAGACTTTTGGAGCTTATTACCTTGAAGGCCATTGACATATCTCAAACCTCCTTGCTGGTACAAAGTCCAATTCTATCATTCCCTACCCTCAACCCAACCCCCAAATAAAAGAAGAAGAAGAATAAAGAAGGAACTAAATTTTGCTCTTGGTGGTTCCTCTCATAAAAGCTTTTATGTTGCACGTCATGAGGAACTTTCTGATCTTCTCAGTTACTATGCATACTTAACATGAGTTTTCGCTGCTTGATCTCTGGTATATGTGTATTTGCTGTTGCTTCCTCTTCATGGAAGTTGAATATATCCCTGTAGTCCTTCAACTACAAGTTGCCTTAATTTTCTTGTTACTTTTTTTTTTTTTAACAGAAATTACTCTCTTACCTTTTGAGCAGGTTGTTGATGGAGTCAGAACTCTTTCTGAAGGCGCTTATCTTGATGTGATCAAATCTGTGAGACAATTCATTTCTGGAAATCCTCGGACAGTGGTTTTCAATGATTGCCTTGATGGTCGATGCACTGCAACTTTGCAAAATCTTATGAATGGACCTATTGAAAGATTGTCTCTTAATGATACCATCACTCCATGCATTGTCCAGTATGCAAACGTCTGCACCTTGGAAGGAGAAAAGCCATTAAAGGTTTGTGCAGCTTGATGTTTGAACATCTTTTGCATGAGATGCTGCTTTTCTCTAGGACTTGTGAAGTGATTGTGTTAGGAAGTCATATTAATGTGTTGGGTACGTTTGATATATGCCAATGATAATGGTCCATTTTATGGTTGCTTTTATGGTGTACCTTTTCAACTACAATTACTATCGTAAAGGAGTGCTACGCCTAAGGGTGTAGTGTTGATAATAATGATAGCCTTTTACAGGTAGTTCTCAAATTAGGAGTTGATCACTTTGCTAGGAAAAGGAAGACAAAAGAAGAGAGGATTTTCAAGATCAAAGTTTGAGATCCTCTGATACTTTTTTTACTAATTTAGTTGCTCAAATTTCCATATGATGGCAAAATATTGGCTACTAAATGTCATCCATGTCATCTTTCCTTTTTCCATTTATTTCGAAGAATTTAATCCTTTGGCTATCTATAGAAGGAAATGCGGAGCTATTGCTCTTGTGGTTTTCATCTAGAAATGGGCTATGGGTTAGTTTTCTTCACTGATCCATTATGTCAGCACCTTTACCTTGAGTTTCAGCTTAGAAAAGTATTGTATGCTGTTGGGAATGATAACAAGCTTGAAAAATTAGTTGGAGCAACTTGAAGTGAAAAGTTTTATGGTCTCAAGCCATCTAATATGTGTAACATCATAATTTGAAGAAAGGTAAGTTGACATGCCCTTTGGCTAATTGCCCTCGAGTGTATACTTCTATGGCATGAGTGTCTTCCATCGTGCAGATGGAGACTAATGATTTCCACGCTAACAACTGACTAATGTGTGAACAAATGAAGCCGGGTTTATAACTAAACTCAATTTTTTCATTCAAGTAATCTTCACATGTCAATTTATGTATGGACTCCTTTTTAGAGTTCTATGGATCTTTTCTTAGTTTGGCTTATGTGAATTCTGGCAGCAAGAGGAAGCCCGTAATTCCTGTTGTCTCAATTGAGCAACTCGTGACTGTTGATGCAGGACACTTTGAGGTGATATTGCCCGACGTTGTGCCATTGATTGATACTTTTGTCAGTGTTTTGACAAGAATGGCTCTAAATTCTGTCAACGGGATGTTTCACAGTGTCTTCATGGAAGAAAATGCACTGACTCTTGGAACCATTGATCAAAATGCTTGAGCAGTTTCGTCAAGTTGTACCTGAAACCTTGAGAGACTTGGCTCTATTGTCTTCAAGAATGGATGAGTAGAGTCAGTTCCAACCTTCAAACCTTTATGTACTGTCATATCTTGATTTTCATATGCAGCTTGATGAATTGAGAAGCACACATCATATTATTATTATTTTTTTTTTTTTTGGGGTGGGGGGCGGCTTGGGTTCATGTGAGGCGCATGATTGTAACTGTAAACCATACGACCAATTCGTTTGATTTTTACTTTTTACTATTTATCGAAGCGCCTTCTGATTGAACTTGACACCAAGCTGGTGAAATGCGTTCTTGCAGGAAATACTTATCCATGGATTCTTGCATTGTATTTCTTGAAACGGTTCGGCCTTTGTTCTAGTGGCCGCATTGGACGAGTGAGTGAAAAGAGAAGAAGAGAGACGACAACCGAGGCGATAACACTGAATTAGGCCAGTAAATTGATAAGTGAACCACATGAATGAATATGAGCTAACAAAAGGAGCTTGGATAGTTTGGTGAAGTGCCCTGAAAGTCGATATCAATGATGAATCTTAGCCCTTATAACCCTCTCTTGCTTGCATTTGCATGACCATTCGGAAAATCGTCTCGTGCATATTTCAGTCAAAAATTGACCATTGAATACTCATTATGTCTGACACTTGAATACTCATTCTATGGTTGAGGACAGTGCTGTAGGGCGTGTCAATCCAGCTATGGGTATTTAACCTACCCTCACTCACTCCAGGTGCGGGGGCTACTATACCTGCCTACCCGATAGTAGCTAAAACTGAAGCCCTGACGTGGTGTCTATCTTCATCACCGTGAGGCCCCCTAATTCCATGTCTATCTTTGTCTTCCCGACAGAGAGGGAATAGGAGGACAGCACACGGTCTCCCACCTCAGGGCGGTTCTCTCGCCTGTTTCCTCCGTGAGCCTTTTAAGGATATGCTTAGGTCCGACTATTCCAATATGTAAGATCAACGAAAAACCAGCAATGTCGGATCACTTCACTCGAAGATGAACAACAATAACGAAGACCTGATGAGACCATACAAGGGCTATTTGCTTTCAGTCCAACCTTCGATTGGCTCGTGACAACGATCATTCAAGTGCCTAACTAGACCGAAACGGATGTACAAACTGGGATGTACGAACTCCCTCTTTCTCTCTGTCTCTCTGGATCTCAAGTTGGGTTTCTCTTCTAGTGGGTGTTGTTGTGCTCAGAGCTCATGAGGGTCTCAGCCTTTTCTTTTTTTAGGCAATCCTGTGTCATCATGCAAAATTCACGTATACTTCTTCCACAAGGCCTTGCGTTTACTTTCTTTGCCTTTTGTTCTTGCTTATTTTCCTCACACTACCAGTCCAGCTCTTGCCCATTAGTCCAAACGTAACTCAGAAGCAAAAATCACTCCAGCTACACCACCACGAAGCCAAAAAAGGAGGAGGAGAAAATAGAAAAACAGCAACGTTCTGGGGGGTACAGAATCCAGCACTTCATTATATAAGTGCTGACATACCTCACCATTCTCTTTATCCATCAAAGTATATCCCGCTTCTTCGCGCTCTCTCCCCTGAGCAGCTCATATATATTGTGATGGACCGCCTCTCATCACCACCGATATTTTCAGTTCCGGAAGAGATCTCGGGCCTAATCAGGCTGGTCTGGCAACAGGCTAGACAACCTCTGATAGTTCCATTGCTGAAGGTCTTGGTGGCGGTGTGCTTGGTGATGTCAACAATGCTGTTTGTGGAGAGAGTTTACATGGGGATCGTTATCTTCTTCATCAAGCTGCTTCGACGGCGACCCGAGAAGCAGTACAAGTGGGAGGCGATGGGGGAGGACATCGAGGCTGGGAGCTTGGCTTATCCCATGGTGCTAGTGCAAATCCCCATGTACAACGAGAAAGAGGTATGTGACAACTTCCTTTTCGTTGGATCTCTTTATTTTCTTCTTGTAATGATTCAACCTTCCCTCAAATTTTCTGATGTGTGTCCATAAAGAGAAGTTCTTTTTTAGGCAAATTTAAGGCCTTGAAGCCTAGTTGCTACTTTCCAATCTCTCCATGCATACATGGTTAATGGTTGTTCTGCAAAAGAATTAGTGTCTGGTTTAAATGGTTTTTTTAAATGATTAATAGTTGGTTTTCTTGGCAGGTTTACCAGCTATCCATTGGAGCTGCATGCGGGCTTTCATGGCCGGCTGATCGGATCATAATACAAGTTCTCGACGATTCAACGGACGCGACAATTAAGGTCCTGCTAGGCTAATAAGCAACTCATTCTTTCGTCAACTGTTGTTCTTATTTTCTTTTGGGTTTATCTGAGCACGATGGTGACCAGTTACCCTACAAGAATGTTCACAAGAAGGCTCCAAAGACTCCACAAGATATGTGTCAATTCACATGGCCCTGGTCCTTCCACTTGATGTATTGCACATTTGCTTCAAAATTGCCCCTATTTCCAAGTAATGGTTGAAAAAGAGTCATATTGTTACAAGTAAATATGCTTAATTTCCCACAATTCAAAGAGATGAAAGATCATTGAAGGCTTTTTCCAGTGCTGATCCTGCATGGGCCCCAAAAAAGTTGTTCTGAATTAGATCTTGAAATTATATCGTCGAAAATTACGCCTTTCGTGATTGGTTGACATCTGAGTTTTGTTTTTCGCCTTTTTGGTTAAACTAAAAATTGTGCAGGAGTTAAAGAAACTAGAGTGCCAAAGATGGGCGAGCAAAGGCATCAACATAAAGTATGAGATTCGAGACAACAGGAAAGGGTACAAAGCCGGGGCACTCAAAGAAGGCATGAAGCACAGCTATGTCAAACAATGTGACTACGTCGCCATCTTCGATGCTGATTTCCAACCCGAGCCCGATTTTCTGTGGCGAACCGTACCTTTCTTAGTCCATAACCCCGAAATCGGGCTTGTCCAAGCTCGGTGGAAGTTTGGTAAGTTATGCATTTTCTCTTCTTTCTTGATGTCTCTTGCCGATGAATGGCTATGTACGTACATGAATGCAGTTGGTGACTTATGCATTGGAGGTAATATTGATGTCATAGCCATCATCACTGATTAGTCATCGAAGAAAGGATAGTTTATGTAAAAGTGGCCTTTGAAGCAAATATAGTCAATAACAAGAAAAAGTAGACTTTTAAGACAGCATGACCGAGAACTTGTTCTTCTAGATAAAGCTTTGTGGCCCAGATAGACCAATAGTACAGGAACAGAGAAGGATAGCCTTGAGTTAACAGATCTCATGTCATTATGCTACTATGAAATCGATTTTTCGTCTCTTATCATTTCACTGCTTTGTAGCTGACAGTGTTCTCTTCTTCCTCTCAAACAACTTTTCGCTCCATAGTGATAACGGCTCTTACATTATATGAATACATTTCATCCAACTCTGGAACATTCGATGGATTCGTAATGGCGACATTATTCTTGATGTTGTTGCAGTGAATTCTGATGAATGCTTATTGACAAGGATGCAAGAAATGTCACTGGACTACCATTTTACTGTGGAACAGGAAGTGGGCTCTGCAACCTATGCCTTCTTCGGCTTCAACGGTTAGTTCATAATTTTTAAGTTGGCATTATGTAACCTCTAATGGAAGTGCATCACGCTGTTGTAGTTTGTAGCGTTGGTTTTAGTATTAAGCTATTTGGTCTTAAGTTTTGAGATGTTTGACTGCGCTGTAAATCCAGGGACAGCGGGCGTGTGGAGGATCTCCGCTCTGAATGAGGCCGGAGGATGGAAAGACCGAACGACCGTCGAGGACATGGATTTGGCTGTGCGGGCTAGTCTCAAAGGATGGAAATTCGTCTATGTCAGTGACCTCAAGGTGCCATTTCGCCAGTAATTAAGCATTTATTTAGGAGATCATCCAGAAAATTTTAGCAGCCTACTAAAGAGGTGACAATTAGTACAATTAGTATGACTAAACATAACAAAAGTTCTCGGTAAAAATTTCACAAGAAGGAGCTAATAGGGTCAGGTTTTTCATTTGGGGAAGTGAAAAATAGTGGATGAGTGACTTGCCATTAATGGGATTCATCAGTGCAATCCAAGTTGTCCGGAAAACCATACTGAAATTGGAGAACTTTCTGGTATATTGGCACAAGAAAAGCACGAGAGAGCAAATGATTTCCAACTGTCCATCTGGTGGCTGTCACTGCACTGTATGCTGGGCCACAATGAGTGACCTGCTCACTGCTTGAACAAGCAAACCATATGCAACTGGGGAGTGTTTTCCAAGCAAATTCTATTGCTGTCATAACAAAAACCATGTGCATCTTTCACACTTTCTTTTACTTTCCGTTTCTGGACCGCACTGTTCTGTCTACATCTATCATTCAATTATCCCCATACAAGGAACTTAAATTGGGTTCGTTTACAGTTAATTTCGTCCGTTCAGCATGAGTCACCTGCTAATTTTGTCTCGAGTTCACAGTAAGATTGTTATCTTAGTTGATTTTTCGACTGCAGGTGAAGAGTGAATTGCCAAGTACCTTCAGGGCATACCGCTACCAGCAGCACCGGTGGTCTTGCGGCCCTGCCAATCTCTTTCAGAAAATGGCGGTGGAAATCATCCAAAACAAGGTTAAGTTTTACACGCCTTCCTTAATCTTTTGATCCGAGGGTTCGCTATGAATGACTTAAAAAGACTTGCTGCTTTTTTTTTCTTTTCTGCTTCCACAGAAAGTGTCCATGTGGAAGAAGTTCTACGTGATATACAGCTTTTTCTTCGTCCGGAAGATCGTGGCCCACGTCGTCACGTTCGTGTTCTATTGCATTGTCATGCCAGCGACCGTGCTAGTTCCAGAAGTAGAAGTCCCCAAATGGGGGGCTGTTTATATCCCCTGCACTGTTACTCTCCTCAATTCAGTTGGTACTCCAAGGTCACTACTACCCACAGCCCTTCATTGGTTTTGCGCATTAGTATTAGATCCAAGCTCGACGAAACCATTTGACAACTGTGATGCTAGAGTCTGCGAAACAACATCCGGCTGTCGACTTTATGGCCTTTACATCAGCGCACGATCGATTATTCCATCAATTAGATAAATCGAGTTCGAGAACGTGACGGGTGTGCACAATACGTTTGGCAGGTCACTCCATCTGCTGGTGTTCTGGGTCCTGTTCGAGAACGTGATGGCGCTGCACCGGACCAAGGCGACCTTCATCGGGCTGCTGGAGGCAGGCCGAGTGAACGAGTGGGTTGTCACCCAGAAACTAGGTGACGCCCTCAAGACGAAGCCGGGGAAAGCTCACCGGAGGCTTCGCATATGGATCGGACAAAGGTGACAACTTCACCGGCCATATCACCCCAAGAGCCAAAACCCATTCATATACATCAGTAGATATTTGAGTAACATTTTGTTCATTATTCATTCATCTTGTTCTTGGTGATTGAGCAGAGTCCATGTGGTGGAGCTTTGCGTTGGCGCCTATCTCTTCGTCTGCGGATGCTACGACTTGGCTCACGGCAAGAATCGCTACTTCCTCTACCTCTTCCTGCAGTCCTTCGCCTTCTTTGTTGCTGGAATTGGCTATGTGGGCACGTTCGTTCCCAGCTCTTAGTCTTACCACAAAGAATAAAAATTAAATATAAAAAACGATATCGTCGCCGTCACCGTCGCCGTCGCCGCCGTCGTGATTATTATTATTACAATTTATAGTTATTATTCATTTGGAGGGGTTTTTCCTATCAAACTGTTGTATTCTGATGTGATTAAGACGAGGAAGGGACACTGCCATTCCATTCTTTTGTGTAGAGCACAAAGATGCTGCTATTGTACTCTGTTGATCTACAAAGGCAAAGTAAATTACAATTATTGTGCTATTACTTTTGCTGAAATTATATACGAGTCACATCAAACGTTTTTGGCTCAAGTTATCTGTCTCCATCAATTCATTAAATCATTTGATTTTTCGGCAAATATCATATAGTTTATGTCAAATCACCAACATGGCAAGAATGGGTGTCATATTTAAGACACGAATGTCATTGGAAATGATAATTGAGCAAGCCCCAGCTGAACTTGAAACATGAGGTAAGTCTTAACTTTGTTACCATGCCTATCCATAACAAAAAAAACAAACTATAGAGAATTTATGACATCATATGGTGTCGCCAAAATTAATTTGCCTAATTATGATCAATTGACTAATCTTCGAGACAATTTATCAAGGCAGTACTATTGAAGAAAAGCTTGCGGTTTTCAATTTGAATATATTTTACATCATCTAATATGCATTTTCAACAAGGAAAAAGTTATCATATTGATAGAATATACATGAATACAGAGATTCCCGGACAGGTTAGCTTTCTAAATTATCTTGAACTTAATTGACTACAAGAGAGTTATAGTATGAAAAGTTCAAAGCAAGCGAGCCATCTCTGAGCATCCCTCAATCAAATTGGCTCATGAAATTGGGTTTTAATGACTTGTTGAAGTCAAAATGCAAGTAGAATGTGTTTTATATTGAGATCGCTAATCAACTCGAATTGATATGAACTTAAAAATTAAATCTTATTTTATTCAAACGCTAAGCCGATCTAATATCTAATATGACCTCATTTTGAATTCCCGTTAATCATTAAAAATAATATTTTTAACTCTTAAAATTTTCATATTCGATTTTAATTGGTTGCTGCTTTGATTTTAAAATCCTTTAAAAAAAAAAGAAGTCACAAAATCAACGCCCGGGTTCTCAAACCGACTTGCGTAGCTAGTAAAACAATTCCGAGCATCGAAACGCGGACTCGGCTCTCGCCGTTTTGGCAGCGATACTAGCGCGGCTCTCCGAACGCCTACTTCTCCGGCCCGCCGCCGCCGCCGCCGCCTTCTCTTCCATCTTCCGCCTTCCGCTTCGACGTGCAGCAACCTTCACGGAGCGCCAGGTATTCGATTCGATTACTCTCCGGCTTCCGCTTCCTCTTCCCCTGTTTTCGATTGATTTCCGCGAAATTGAGCTTCGGGACGGTTTCGCATTGAATTCGATCGGGGCTTGAATGATGGAAGCTTGATAGGCGGTGCTCGGCGCTTTAGGGTTCGTTTGGTTTTGGCTGCGTTTCCTCGATGTTTCGCCGTCGCGATGTGCTTTTTGCGCGTCCGTTTCGATTGCTTTTGTTTTTTCAGTATTCGAAATGGTTGACCTTCTGTGCAGCAGATAAGTGAACAAAAGGAGAAGAAGAAAAGGTGTATGATGTCTAACAAGCGCCAGTTTTCTGATTTTTTTTTTTTTTGGCAGTTTGAATTGATTTGGACGAATTTAGAGTGCTGCGGGTAGGAAGCGGAACCGATGCTTTCCGGAGTCAAATTCGTTCCTCGTGACCAGATTGATGAGGTCTTGCCTTGCTATCCTTTCGATTTCTTTTTTTCTTGATTTTTGAGTTTCGGTGTTTTGTGCCTAGAAGGAGACTGATTGTTCGTCGTTGTCGTCTGTTTTATTGGCAATTTGCAGCAGAGGCGAGGCGAAAGCTCGGATTCTGGAGCGGAGGGTCAGGGGAGGTCCGGCAGTCGGAAGGAGAAATATAGTAGAAAGAAGAAAGGTTCTCGATACGAGAGTTCGGATGATGAGGAGCTCCAGCAAATAAGGAAGGCGCCTAGAAGGAAGAAGTGGTACTCGTCCGAGGAGTATTCGTCTTCTCATTCAAGCGGAAGTGACGATGACGACTCCCCACGAGATGAAAGAAGGCGTCGTGACCGTAAAAAGAAGAAGAGGAAGAGTGATGCTAAAGAATCGGATGGTGGGTCCAGAAGGAAGAGGAAAGGCAAAAGTGTTAGGAAGAATTCTCAGGGTCTTTCTTCTCCTTCAGGTTCTGAAAAATCTGATAGCTTTGAGGGTGATGCTAGGAAAGAGAAACATCGGAAAGGTAGTAAGAAAGATGGACAGAAGAGGGGGAAGAAAGGAGCTCATCAGGGCGCGGTCGAGGGTGATTTTGATGAACAGAAAATTGTGAGGAGAGAAATGGGGTTAGAATGGATGCTGAGGCCTGAACAAAAGACTGAGAGAAGCCCACCAATAAGTGTTGATAAAGTGCCATTGGAAACTGAAAATGAAGAGGTACCTAAAACAGATTTTAACCTACTGTCTAAATTTAGAGATAGTGTGGGTTGCCTCATCTATAGAACTTAGCTATCTGCATTTCCACCATAATATTGCAACATTTGTATTAACCGTTTTCTTCAACCTGACCATAATCCACATTCGGCATCTCTTAAACACTGCCCTTAACATGTAACGCTCGGTTTGCATGTGAAACATTGAATGTGAAGGGCACCACATCCAACAGATAACTGGAGACTAGAGCACGATGCCATGAAAATAGACAGAATAACAATTTGACGGGGTATAAAGAACTGCACTTTTGCTTGTGCTTTGTTACCATGAGCCCGTCCTTGATACCATTTGATTTAACCATTTTCCAAATTAATGTTAGGAAATGGGCCAGTGTCTATCCAGCCTAACTATTTAGAATTTCTTCCCTTTGTAATTCTATCGCTTTTGGTTTGTCCTGAGGAGGGCAGGAAATGACTTGATCATGAGAAGTTCTTTGTAAGTGAGAATCATCAATTGGCTGGGTAGAAGAATTTCAGTTTAATTTGGAATGAGCTTTGGTTTATTATACAGCAATCGAACATTCACTAGCGGGGATGGTCCAGCATATTGCATTGCCTCCCTCTTCTTTTGCTCTCCTTTATCATTTTAGAAGATGGTTCTTTGTTCTGATAAATGGGTGTTTTATAGATTGTGGTATTGCAATTCTATTTATTTTTCAGTTGGTTGTTCATTTAGATCCTATTCATTTTGCAATGACGAACCCACTTATGCATATGTCTATTTATCTGATGCATCTGTTCACTTGTTACCTGGGTATGCTGGTTAAAGTTTTTATTTTCTAATGCATACAATTTTGCCGCTTCACCAGGCAATGAAGGTAAATCCAAGGGAGTTAAATCCTTTTTTTAAGAATAATGGAAGTGGTTATCCAGAAGAAGATGGACCAAAATCTGGTGGAGA
The DNA here is from genome assembly GCA_016097605.1 of Eucalyptus guilfoylei. NCBI lineage: Eukaryota > Viridiplantae > Streptophyta > Magnoliopsida > Myrtales > Myrtaceae > Eucalyptus > Eucalyptus guilfoylei. Next base: position 40,559,131 of record CM027866.1, on the reverse strand, counting down.
TCGGCTTATGCCTTCAACAGTTGTCGGGGATGGAGGTGCGAGTTGGAGGCTGAAAGCCTTAAAACGATCAAAAGAGCAGGCAGCTAGGGACGGACGAAATATTGAGGAGGTATCCACCTGTTGCAAGCATACATCTTAACTTTAGAAACAAGTTTTGGACTTCTCATCCTATTTCATGGTGCAGGTTGTGGCCGAACGTTGGGGGTCCCTGGGTCATCTGGCGGTTTCTGCTGCATCTCATAGAGCTGCTCCTTCTCGTGCTCATTTGGATTCTATAAGAAACCGAAAGAGAGGGTTAATGGAAGAACAACAAACAGCTGGCCAGGATGAAGAAGATGGCCACACTAAGAAGGTATCTGCCATAAATGAAGAGCAGGATTGCTTTTCCTGTTCTTCTTTTCACTATTATCTTTTTTGAATTTTCAATTTGAATTACGAGTTATAAGAGCCATTTGAAGCATGTTAAGAACAGTTTCATAATCTGTTTTAGGGGGATTATCAGAATAAGCGAAACTATTTGAAGGATGTCTCTCTTCGCAATCCTGACATGCGGGTACCGAAAGTTGATGACTCGTTATCATGGAGAAAGCGAAGAGGTCAAGATCTATCTGCCAGGGATGCTGATGCTGAGCTCATCTCTTCCGCCATGTCCAATTTAAACAAATATTCTAACGATGGAAGCTTCTTGCATACAACTCTTGGTCAACAGAGAAACGTATCTGGTGATTCTTCATCTTCACAACCTGCACATGACAGGAAAGTGGATATGTCAGAAGAAAATAAGCCTCGTGAAGTAATTACACAAGTGAATGATGGGTTAAGTGCAAACCAGTTGGCAGCTAAGGCTTTGCAGCTTCGCTTGAAAGGAAAGCATGATGAAGCTGAAAAACTATTGGTTAGTTGACATTTCCAAATTCTGATAGTGTATATTCACTCTTAGCTCTTTTAACTGAATGTTGCGTATGGTCTCTTCTCTTTCTCTGTTTGCTTTTTCATAAGTATGCTCATGCAATTTTAAATGTGTGGAGACAATTGTGCTGTAAAGATGTAATGACTTGGGAATCCACGGTTGCTTGCTTGATATTTGTCATGTGAGCAGGGATGGGGAGAAACGTGAATGAGTTGTGTGTCTCTCACCATGATTGTTTTACGCACAGCGCTGCTTTGTGCTTGCTTTTTCTTTGAAACTAAATGTTGGAAAGAGTATCCAGGACTTATTTTGGACAAAAGAAGACCTAGAGACTCCTGCATGTTTATTTTCCTAATTAACTAGCATGGACTGTCTTATGACTAACATATAAGATTGACAGCTTTCGTCCATTAATTTTCTTCTCTTCTGTTGCTTGTTACTTGAATTGTCAGATGCACGGGTGTGAAGTTCTAGAGGACTTAGTCAATGGATTGACAAGGTTGCATGTAGACTGTCTTATAACTAACATATAAGATTGACAGCTTTTATCCATTAATTTTCTTCTCTTCTGTTGCTTGTTACTTGAATTGTCAGATGCACGGGTGTGAAGTTCTAGAGGACTTAGTCAATGGGTTGACAAGGTTGCATGGAGACCATCTATGATTTTTGTGTATGTGCTGTGTAGTTAATAGATAATCGATTTTTGTAAATTTCCTCTTTTGCAAAGTCAATAGCCCGCAAGTCATTGCTTATTCTCAGAAAGCCTGCTGCATTCTTTCAAAGATAACTACATGACGGTTTTTCTCATGATGAATGTGGTAACTTGTGAAATGGATTAGAAATTGTCTTGTTTTTCAATCATTAGGGGGATCCTGATGTTTAATGTTTTTCTATTGGTTTCATTTGAGCTCCTGCAGTTAACCAAATCATTGTTGCCATCTTGATTTTATATTAGAGCCTTCTCTAAGGTGGTTTGTTATAGTGCAGTCTGGTGAGTGGTAAACAATGACTGGATCTACTGATCTATACAATAAACATGCCTTAAGAGGGTATCAAAAGATTGCATTTCTTCTTTTTTCCCAGTCAGACCAGTGGAGACTAATGTGCATTTGTTTTGATTTTCCCTCTATGCCAGCAAGAAGTGGAGAACTTGAGAAATAAGCAGCTTACTAGTGATTCTTCACTCAAATCACAGAATAAGGAAGGCACAAACAGGTATCATGCTTTTGCCTGATCTTGGTTTGCTCTCTACTTTAAATTTGAGGTCCATCCTGCTGTCTTTCTTCTATTTTGGGTACCAAAGGAAAAGCAAAAACAAAGAGTGGTTGATGAAATTATGGGAGTGGGATTTTATTAGCTGAAATGGAGAAAGATTTTTTTGTCTTGCCGCCACACCTTTCTTCCTCTTTTTCTGTATGGATATATTTTTGGTAAATCATATTTTGGATCAATTAATGCTGTCGTTCATGTATATGATTTGTCTTATCCGCTTTGATTTGTGTCCAGGAATGTTTTATATGATGTATCTCATCGGCGGAAGGAGGAGGAGGATGCTGACAGGCATCTAGCTAAAACAATAATGCAAAATAGCCGTTATAGTACTTCAGGCCAAGTGGATGATGAATATGATTTTGATGGTCCCCCAAGGAAAAGGTCTCAGAAGAAAGGGGCTAGCAATGACCAGAAGTCCACCCAGAATAGCATTTTGGCAAAGCGCATCTTGACTCAGCAGGAGCGCTGCTTTTACTGCTTTGAGAATCCAAAAAGACCAAGACACCTAGTTGTTTCAATTGCGAACTTTACTTATTTGATGTTACCACTGCAACAGCCTGTTGTGCCTGGCCATTGCTGCATAGTCACGACGCAGGTGTGCTTTCCTTTGCACTTTGATCACAGTTTCTACATTTTGTTAAGATTTGGTGGAGCTTTCTATTACAATTAGAGCCTGTACATGTATTATGTGGAAATGTTGTTGCTCCTCATGGATGACGATTCATTTACCAACATGGACCTCTGGATAGTAATCATGGAGTCGTGAATGGAATTAAAATATTGTTGCTAGTCATCAAATACAAGTCAGGTGCAACACCTCTAGGACTTGCTTTATCAGCATTTGGGCATAGTCAGAGTAATTCATTTCATAATCCTGGTGAATTTATTGCCGGTGGATGTATTACCTCAAATTGCCTAAATCACTTCTTCTCATGTATAATTTGCTTGTCAAGCTCTTTTGTTCACAACAATTTTTTTTAATTTGAGTCCTTACTGATATATCGATATTATTTCAGCATGAATCATCCTCAAGAACTGTCGATGATAATGTGTGGGAAGAGATTCGGAATTTTAAGAAGTGCCTGATTATGATGTTTGCAAAGCAAGAGAAGGATCTTGTGTTTCTTGAGACGGTGAAGGGGTTGGCACAGCAACGACACCATTGTTTGATCGAGTGCCTTCCGTTACCAAGAGAAGTCGCAAATGATGCTCCTCTTTACTTCAAAAAGGTAATTGACAATTGGCACGCTGCTTCTAATTATATCTGCAATGCTGTTTTGATGCTCTCTTTATTTCTTTGCACTTGGTCCCTTTTGTATTAGACCCAGCTAGAAATCACAGGATGCAGATCTGGCTTAGAAATTCTTGTGTTTGTAAACGACCTACTGTGTTGATGAATGAAAGCATCGGTCACATATCGTCATTGAGATCAATCCAGCAAAGATCAAAGCAATTGTAGAGAGCCTCCTCCCCAGAATCTTAGGCAGTAGTATTTGAGATTGACTTGCATGTAAACCATACATATGCTCGGAGCCTTTCTGTCCATATTCATTCAATCCTACTTCGGTCAGGTCTCATGCGCGTACTGATCCCGCTTAAAAGCTTGCACTTAATACGGATAAACTCGTGTTTCTTCGTTGCTGAGACATGGGCAATAATCATCTGAGTGCTTATTCTTGTCCCTAACCACGGCTTTATTTCAGGCAATTGACGAAGCTGAAGATGAGTGGAGCCAGCACAACGCCAAGAAACTCATCGACACTAGCGTGAAGGGATTGCGGGCTTCCATTCCAAAGGACTTCCCGTACTTTCACGTGGAGTTCGGCTTGAACAGGGGCTTCGTTCATGTGATCGACGACGAGAAGGATTTCAAGGGCAGCCTCGGCCTTGATGTGATCAGAGGGATGATGCGTCTGCCTGAGGAAGACATGCACCGGCGTCGTAGGTCCGAATCCGTGGACACACAGAAGCAAGCGGTCGCAAGTTTCAGGCAAGATTGGGAACCATTCGACTGGACAAAACAACTAGATTAATTAGTGTTTGCCCGGAGTTTTGTGTAACATTCGGATCAAGCTGAATAGTTATGTAGTTAAGAAGCATTCTTGTTCTTATTTGTAAGATGCAATATGAGGGAAAATTCAAGTAATCTTCACGCCAACAGCTAAATAGATTGTTTAACGAAAACTGGTTTTCTTAATTGCTTAAATTAAACTGAAGACTGATTTTGGTTAGATGGGATTCACTAGCTTACAGATGGATTAGACTGAATATTGATGAGGCCTTAAACCTAGGAACCTACGACTCGGGGGTTTTATTCAAAAACGAACGGATCGATGGTTTTGCCACATTTGTGAAGGCGTATTACTCGACACAAGTAGAATTTGGACTTTGTAATCGGGACTTATCTTCACAAAATAACTTGTTTTACATAAGATAATCGTTAGATTGATTCCAAAGCTATCATTGATCTTGGTAGTTTAGAATTTATAATTGACAATGCTAGACTTCACTTTGCACAAAAATATTATAAGATTGTTGTACTCTCATTTTGAGTTTAAAAAGTAATTGAAATTTCTCTTTATTTAAAGATATCATAAGATTATCGTACTCTCACTTTGAGTTAAAAAATGCATCAGAATTGAAATTTTCCTCTTGACTAGCTACGTTGACTTGGTTTGCTTATTTCAGAATCAATAGGAGAATACTAGTTTCTTTTCATTATCTTTTAAAAGTTATTTCATAGGTTTAATCATTTTTATTGAATAATAATTTCAAGTGATTATCATTTATTATTCACGAATCGTGCCGAGCCTTCGAATTGAAAAAAAAAAAAAAAAAATCTGATATTTATTATATCCAGTCCACAATGTAAAAATAAAAAAAAAAAGAAGAAGAGAAATCCGGTTTTTAAAGGCGCGAACGACTTGTGCTGAAACAACACTCGCGATGGCTCTGGAGGAGTCCACGTTCGAAACCCTCGTCCCTTCCCGCTTCGTCACCCTCACATTCCCCGATCCTCCTCCTCCCTCCCCCTCCGCCTCCGCTTCCGCCTCCGCCTCCGGCGACCGCTGCCGCCTCCTCCGTGTCGCCGTCCTCGACTCCCCCGTCCAACCACCAGCCGCCCCGCCGCGGGTCGCCGCCATGCTCGTCCCCTGCCACCGCGAGCGCGACTGGATCTTCTCCACCGAGCCTGGCCACCTCCAGCTCCTCCTCGGCACGCCGGGCCTCTCCCGCCTCGTCATCATCGGCGAGGATCCGGTCGACGGACGCGGCTCGGGTCTCGGATTCAGCCGTCGGACGGAATGCGATCGATCGCGTCGGGAAGAGAGCTTGAGGCCTCTGGTTTTGGCTTTGTCTCCGAGGGTTTGCTTCGAAAGCGGAGTTCCGGAGGTAACGTTCTTGAGCTATGAAGACGATTTGGTTGCTAGCGCGGTGCTTGAAGTGTGCATTGGTGAGTTTGTCGGCGAAATGTTAGTCGAAGATGTGGAGATAGAGAGGGGCAGTGGTTGCGGAGAGAGAGAGTTTCGAAGGAGGTTGAGGTTCAAAAGAATGCCGAATTTGGTTCAGACTCAAGTTCGTATCGTGCCGCGAGGGGATCGTGGTGAGACGGAGGGAGGTTTCAGAATTGAGGAAATGCAATTCGGAATTGATGCTGGAGTCTTGGTGCATCCGTATTTGGCTCCCATGGTGGCGAGCTTATCGCTGATTGGATTTCACATCGATGAACTGATTCGGAAGGGGTCGAGGCCGAAAGCATTTTGTGCTGGCGTCGGTGGTGGTGCTTTGCTTGCCTTCTTGAGGGGTCGATTGGGTTTTGAGGTCTTGGGAGTAGATGTTGATGAGATGGTTTTGAGGGTTGCGAAACAGTATTTTGGGCTTGAAGATGGTGACTTTTTGCGTGTTGTAGTTGGGGATGCAATACAATGGATAGAAAGACTTGCAAGCTGGAAAACCCAGGGCACTTTGGGTGCCGTGTATAGTCGTGATTTGAGTGTTGCTGATGGTATTGATGGTAAATTTGATGTTATTATGGTGGATTTGGACTCAAGTGATGTTAGTACTGGATTGGTAGCTCCACCTTTAGAATTTGTGAGGAAGCCTGTTCTGCTGGCTGCCAGATCACTCCTTTGCGAGTTTGGAATTCTTGTAATTAATGTGATTCCTCCTGATAGGTTGTTTTATGAGACAATGATTAACAAAGTGCGGGATGTCTTTCATGATCTGTATGAAATTGATGTGGGGAATGGGGAAAATTTTGTGCTTGTTGCAACTGTGGCATCTGTTGGGGATTGTTCTGAGTCTGATGATTCCTTTATCATGAAGCTGAACTCAGTACTTTCTGGTGCTTACATGGACTCCATTAGGAAAATCTGAAGTCCTAGGGAAATGCAAGTTTACTCTAGGAGAAAATAAGAAATTCTCAAATCATTCCCATCAAGCATAATTGGAGAAAAGATGACTGTACCTTTGGCACACAGTAAGAGCTTAACGGTTTTTCTCAACAGATTTTGGCCTTGGTTATCATCCTTGAACCCTCATTTCCTGGGAGCTGTGGATTCGTTATTTTGGCAGCGCTAGTTCTAAGGGTTCATGAGTTTGTTGGTGCATGAGTGTGGTTTTCGAGATACCCTGAACAGACCATGACATAACTTGGAGAGGCCACTGGGGTTTCGAGATGGAGACTGATTATTAGCTATGATGGGTGTCTTTGGACTAATGTTGTAAGACTGGCTTGCTTTTGGAAAGCTGTCTGTTGCTTGTTTTTTTGCCTGGAAAGTTCTCTCCCTGATGTGGTGAACATTGGTATAAATTCAATTTCATTTGATGATCTGCAGGTTGTTACACAAAAGCCTCGGGGTAGGAATTGTTTCCATCACCACAGATAACCAGAAGTGGGAGTTGTCATCTGGTTGGGAATGTTGAATCCGTAGAATGTAGAGCTCCATTTGGCTGTGGAGAGATGAATGGCTAGTGTCAAGCATACTTATATGGAGGTCAGCAAATGGAAAGTAACAGATGGTATTCCCTATTAATGTTGAGCGCCCATTCGGAAAACAAAAAGCACTGTTCGGGGTTAGCAATTATCTCGGCAATCTGCATGAGAAAGAATTCATTGATGGTGAACAAGATGCAGGGAAGACGCTGATTGATTTACTTTGATGGTTTCCTTCCGGAAGTGATGCAGGATCTGTTTCTGCTTCATTGTGTTAATCCAAAAAGCCTGATGTCGAAGCATCTTCTTCGATATACAGCCTTCCTACCATGTTGGAGAAAGCGTTGTTGGAACATCATACTCCTATGAAACGTGCAGTCACGTTGAAGAATATGTTGCTGTTTATGTATGGAAAAAGAAATGTTTTGGTGGCTTGACCATCCGGGCCAACTAGATGTCGCTTTTGAGTCATAACGATCCGAATGCATATATTCCTGAGATCTTGTCGCATTTTCCCTTGGATTACATTTGGTCCATAACTTACTCCAAATTTCGTTCAATCCATGAAAGGTTGCACTTCACCATAGCTAGCAAGGATGTAAAAATTTGCTCCAAGCCTCTCAACATATGAAGAATTGAATTCGAAAGATGTGTTGAAGCCCCAATAAATTGACCCTTCTTTCGTCGCGCCCGGAACTTCGAACTGCAACCTTGAGTGCCATGCCTATTGCCCCAGTAAGCCCGAGAAGCGACCTTGCGAAAGATGAAAGACTTCCCCCTTCCTCTTTTCTTAAGAAGACAACCGATCGAATCATTGAGAACAAATTACGTGGCCATTTACGAAATCTTTGCTTTTTACACGGGTAGCAAGTTACCTGTGAGGGCTGTCCTCAATAACCCCCTTGTCTAGTTTATTTTAACGTGTCGATCCCACACGCTTCACACCCTTCAATTGGTTGAGAATATTTTTCTTCCTCACTAATTAGGGAATACCAACGATTTCACGTTAAAAAAGAGCTGTCTAAATATGTCGGTCTAAATATGTCGGTGCTTACACACCTTACACCCTCCAATTAATTGTGAATATTTTTCTTCCCTACTAACTAGGGAATACCAACGATTTCACACTAAAGAAAAGTTAAACGTTAGCAACTCTTACCTTCAAATCATTTCTAGACCAAGTTCTCTCTAGAGAGTTATTGAAGGTTCTCTCTAGAGAGTCATTAATATATCGCGTAATCTATTATATTGAAAACAAGAAATCTTTGCTTTTTACAATAAAAAAAGAAGTAATTATGTTTATCTCACGGTTGTACAACTTTTTTGATTTTCTCCTTTTAATAATGTCTTATATGTACATACCTAATAAATAACATATTATTCAATGCACTATTTCATATTTAACAATGAGGTCAATATTACGAAAAACTATAAATTGATATACATATGATAAATTTACCCAAAACTAACAAAAACCACAAATTAATACATTTGTGACAAATTTACCTTTTGATATTTTTCATTAAATTTTACTGTTATATTACTAAATTAAATAATGTGTGATGGTTGATGGGCATACTATTTTTGACTCTTACTTTTCATTTATCATAAATATATCAATTTGTGATTTTTTGTGAGAAATTAACATAAGATAAATTATCACAAATGTATTAATTTACGATTAAAGTAAATTTATTATAAGTACACTAGTCTAGAGTTTTTTTGGTCAAAAAATTAATTTTTGACAAATTTATTATAAATATATTAATTTTGACTTTTTCGTGAATTTAACTCATAAAAATATTATTGGAAAGCTCCAAGGACTATAGAAATTACGGACAAATCAATTTTCGTTTAATTAACCTTTTCTTCATTTATCTTTTCCCGAGCTCGATAGACACAGTCCCAAAACCCTTTCTCCAACAAAAACCTAAGCATCTTCCCCATCGCCAGCCTCTGCTCGCCCCCGCCACCACCTCTCTCTCTCTCTCTCTCTCTCTCTCTCTCTCTGCGCGGCGGCGGAGAGTGCGCGCGCGTGCCCGGCCGCTTCCTCCGCCTCGTCAAGGTACGGCCATGTCCTCGCTTCACTACGTTTCGGTCGAGACTCGGGAGTCGTTTTCTCCCTATTACCTCGTAAAATTGGCGAATATTAGGTCGATTATGTTGGTTGGTTTGCTGTAGAAGCTACCCGAGCTGCTTCTCTGTTGCTTAAACGATGCGAGGGTGAGCCGCTTTGGCGCGTCGTGTGGAAAGATTAATGCTTTTTTTTTGGGTGTTGTGATTCCAGAGAATGGGGGTGAAGGCCAAGAAAGCGATGAAGAAGTCGCTGAAGAAGGCCTCCGCGCAGCCGCCGGCGCTGCTTTCGGGTAGTAAGACGGAAGATGTCGATTTCTTGGTATGCCGAAATTTGACTTCTTTTTGGTGCTTGTGCTTTGTGAGTTGAAATCTCTGGGTTTTTTTTCGTTGAAAATGATTCCTTTTTGCATTGAAGCCGTTGGAAGGCGGTCCGGGGCATAAGCTTCCTGTGGAGAAACCTTCCGAGAGTGCTTCGACTGTTCTTTACATTGGTCGTATACCGCATGGTTTCTATGAGAAGGAAATCGAAGGTAATTCTCGCTCCCATCTACAGTGTGGGTTTGTTTAAGGGGATATTGTAGTTGTCGATGATGTCGGGGGGATAACTTCTTTGCCCTCATTGCTTGCTTGCTTGCTACAGGTTACTTCAGTCAGTTTGGTACTATCAAGAGGTTAAGAATTGCCAGGAACAAGAGGGTGAGGCTCTGGAAACTTGTGAATATTACTCTTTGTGAGCGAGGATAATCTAATATGTGGAGGCTTGCTCCTTTGGCATTTCTGTGATAGTTCCAAGAAGGATGCTGCGAAAGTCTTAGGCTATCATTTTCTTTTTTTCATTTGCTGTAGTTTTGCTTTCTGGAAGCCATCAATTTTTAGCCTTTTGATACTGTTGGAAAGCCTTTTCTGCAGTTATTTATCTACGTTCTTATGAAGACTACTTCAGCATATGCTTAGTGTTTGATTTGTTTTCTTGCAGACTGGAAAGTCGAAGCATTTTGGTTTCATTCAATTTGAGTCTCCAGAGGTTTGGCTTGTCTGGACAATTACATTTATCTGGCGGTGCCTTCATGGACCCATCTAAGAGATGATTTGTGAAGTTGCTTTTTCTAATTTGCAGGTGGCAAAGATTGTCGCTGAAACAATGCATAATTATCTACTGTTTGAGCACTTATTGCAGGTTCATGTTATCCCTCCAGAGCATGTTCATCCCAAAATGTAAGTTCTGTGCACTATTTTGTTTCTGGATTCCTCTGTTTCCCCGTGTACTGTCGGCGCAAATAGATGCCCATCTTTCTTGAAAGAACGTTGATCATGCATGTTCTTTTTTGTTGGGATTTTTTCCATATTTACACCTGCTTTCCTGTTCATGCAGATGGAAAGGTTTTAATTACCGATATAAACCCCTGGATCGGGTCCAAGTTCAGCGAAAAAACCACAACAAGGTAGCTGGAAGATTAGTTAAAAATTGTGGTGTTTTCATCTTTTACAAATGAAAGTAAGTCCAATTGGTGAATCCATCTTTGGTTATAACTGTGCAGGAAAGAACACTGGAAGAACATAAGAAGTTGGTCGAAGGAATTATGCAACGTGATAAAAAAAGAAGGAAAAAGATAGAGGCGGCTGGTATCGATTATGAATGTCCAGATATTGTAAGAAGCAACTGTTTTTCTTTTACTAGGATATTTTAAGGGTTTCATGCTTTGGCTTCAGGGTTTTTTATGATGAGTTGAGTGATTTTGCATGTATAGGCAGAAGTAGTCTCTCTCTCTCACTCTTGCATCCACGCACAGATTGATTGATACTTGTGTTGGTTTCATAGGATCTGCTTCTTATTGGTGTGTTCTTTTCATTTTTAGGTCGGTGACACCCAGGCAGTTCCCAAGAAGATCAGGTTTGATGAAGAGTAGCCCTGGTGCGAAACATGCTTTCTTGCTTTCTGTTTTCATTTTTCTTGTAAACGATGGAAGAGTTATAATGGTAAATCTCAGCTTAATCCTTCATGTGATTGAAATTCCTTTCTACCTCGTTTAATTCTGTTGGCTTTTGGGATAGGTGGTGAGCTAGGGCGTGTTTTTTTTTTTTTTTTAATTAATGGGAAAAGCAGAAAGGTTGAAGCAAATTAAGAGATGCTTTTAGTTATATTTTCCATGCCTTTGACGGTCGAGATGCTTCGGACGGAATAGTCCTGGGGCATCTAATTAAAGCCCCGTTTATTAGTTCTGGCCACTTCTAAATTTCCCTGTTACCGTAAAATTAGGTTGGACAAGGTTTTCAAAATGTCAATACTTATTGTTGTTGAAGTATTCGACTATCAAGACATTGTCTTTTGTAGCTTAAAGCTTTTGTGTATTGACATGGTCTCAAGTGAAATCTATACGATATCAAAGCTGCAGATTATGCTCGAATCTTCATGTTATGCATGCTCTGCCTGACAAAAATTGTGCTTTGCGTTTCTAAGATTAGGATTTGGATACCACCTTTCAGTCACTAGCATTGTCAATTAAGCTCAGCAAGCATATATACCTTTGACCAATTTGCAGTGTTTTGTATCAGCGGCGAGGGTATTGGAAAATATATAATATATGCACGTGTTATCAGATTTTCTTCCTAGTAACATTCTACTCAAATCGCTCTGTCTCATTCAAATGGAGGATCAACAGTGGATATGCCCAACCCCGGCGACTATCCTTTTCTGATCTAGCCAAAAAAGGAGAATTTGAGAAAAAGCTATTTAAAAATTAAAAGAAATTGATTTAGAACATAGCTCCTCAAGTCAAAGGGCTGTTAAGATTTCAAGTTAAAAAGCGACTTCTCATGAAGTGTTTTGGTATTTCAAGAGCAAATTGTGTTTCACTTCGATCATTAAAGCTCGACAAGCAAACATACGAACCAGTTAACTGGTTGTCGTGTCACTCTGGTCATGCACGTTATTTTCATTTCGGCTACATGTCATGATTCACGGATTCAGTGTTGTATGATCATTCGTTAACTTGAAGCCAGTTATGAAGCAAGAAAATGCGGGATGCGAGTTAGTTATCTAATTCTTAAGAGAATCATGGCTCAATTTAATCGTCAAATTTCTAAGCCAGAATTAAAAGAACAGAAAGAAATCTAGCAAATCTATCATTTAGGGTCGAACATTTGTTATGCATTGTTCATAATCCCGAACCTCTTATAACTTTCACTTGATGTTTCTGCTTCTCCTGAAGCAGCTTCATGAGGTACCCAGATTTCGTCAACCTGCATATAGAGCATATTATGACGGAGCCTCATTTTGAATTACAGTGCACTATGTCTCGGCACAAAAACCATCCCAGTCAAGATGTTATGGTATATCTGCACGAGGACTCGATCGTTTCTTACCGATTGGATCATAAAGCTCAAATTGCCATGCGGACCATCCTCTGCATCATTTAGAGCCCAGCAATGGATTCCTCGTCGCGGCGACAATTTGGGCCCAACCAGGCTTCCGGAACCGGAAACAGGACATATCTAGATGGTTTCTTAGTACAACGCACTGGTGCATAGCTGGTGTGTAACACCAGACTATCAGTCCATCCCCCGCGATGACATCGCACAGTGACCTCGGAAGACTTCTTAGGCGGTAGCTCGAGAATACCGTGAGGACCAACCTCTGATAATTTCATAGCTTGACAACTTCTTCCTAAAGAGACATGTCAGTTCCCCATTTTGCGGGTAGTTGACAATCTTATCAGGCCGAGGGTTTGAAACGTCAGCCATCGCTATCGTCTGTTCCCAAGTAGCATTATTTCGGAATATGAGGTGATATGTGACGGGGCTCGCTCTTCTATAAGGAAGAAAGAGTTGCCATCTGTGGAGCTTGCCTTGAGCATGAAGACAGTGGAGTGGAATCACGAAATCAGAATGCATGAGAAGATAGGACTGACTCAGAAGCAAATGCATGAGGCAGTTTTAGCAAACTGCTGTGTCTTCGGTCCACACGCTGATCAAAAAATATCTTTGGTTTATATCTTGTCGCGAAGTGTGCCTGACCGGATCCGTGGGATCCCAACGGCGATGACCTCGCCAGGCAGAGTGGGAACACATACAATCAAGAACTGTCATAAAGCCTGTCAAATTAGGTATATGAAAATCTTACATAAATGTCATAATAGCAAATGGTCATTCATTAGAACAACAGCAGTGCTATCGAAATACCACATAATAATGTCTCCTATGACACATTGAAATAGACTGTCATTTCATTGATATCACATTCTCCACGACACTGTTCACCTTGTCTCCACTTTGTCTGCTAACTAAACTGTGGATGTCTTCACCAAGACACACCTATTAGAGATAATTGAAAGTTATCAAGAGATTTTCCATTTCTTCCCCTTATTAATAGAAATTGATATTGTATCATTCTATTACCTTAAATAGTCACCTACGAATAGGCTCACCTACTCTACATTAAAATATAGTGAAATTACTCAATTTTCTTTTCTGCTTTACTCTTATCTGGGATTGTCAGTGATTAGGATGGAAAGAGAGAACAAACAGCTGATATTTGAATCCAAGGTGCAGTATTTGCCTCATGAAGGGTTCTGATGTGTAACCGGAAAAAATGGGAAAGACAGAACCCACAATAGGTAAACTGTTCCAAAACAATTTAGTTGATTCTGTTGTAGATTCAATGGTTCAGATCAACAGTTTTGCTCTTGCTTTAGTCTTCGGTATCGTTTTTGAGAGATTCAGAGTTACTAAAAATTAAAGTTGATCCAAAACGTTTTAACAAAATTTGAGCCCAATCGAGAATTTTCAGAGTATGATGACACAGGGTCCGAACAAATCCAAGAAACTGTCCAAGTCCATGGTCTGCATAAGGGCATAACAGCGTGCTGATACTCCGTGCTGATACTCCAGAGCTAACTGCTGCACAAGTAGGGGAACTTTCTAAACTGATGACTTGGTTGAGAAGTTGGGGAGCCCAGACTGGGGATTAAAAGTGTGTTCTGACAAGAGAAACCTTTCTGTAGAAACAAAGTGGTAGGCAAAGCGGAGGTTGGCAGAAGCATAAGATCCATTTAATCCTAAATGAGTGCTGTGGAAGGGACTTCATCTAAAGTTTCGTCCTGAAGCAAAATAATGGAACTTTACTTTCCAGAAGTGAAGAAACAGACATGCCCATTTTTCTTGAAATAATGTTGATGATGAGTATTCTTTTCTACTGGGGTATTTTCATGATTGATTTGCTGATCACCTGCTTTCCTTATCACTCAGATAGAAAGGTTTTAATTACTGGTATAAGCCACTGGATCGGGTCCAAGTCCAGTGGAAAAGGCACAAACAGGTAGCTGGAAGGATAGTTAAAAGTTGGGGCGTTTTCATCTTTTACGATTGAAAGTAAGCCCCAGTGGTGATTCCATCTTTGGTTATATCTGTGCAGGAAAGAACGTAAGAAGTTGGTGGAAGCAATTATGAAACGTGATAAAAAGAAAAAGGAAAACTCAGGGATGCAATACCAATGCTTCGCACGATTGAAGCAATTTATGAAGCAGGAAAATTCAGGGGTGCAAGTCAGTAGGCTAATTCTTCAGATAATCAGGCTTAAATTATCATCAACTTTCAAAGCCAAGGACCCACAAACCGAAAGAACAGAAAGAAAACTAGCAATCTATCATTCAGCGTCAAATATATTCTAGCATTGTTCAGAATCCTGATCCTGTTTAACTTTGACTTGATGTTGCTGTTTCTCCTGAAGTGGCTTCCTGAGGTACCACATGGTCGCCAACCTGCATGCAGGGCATAGTATGACTCGGCCTCGTTTTGAATTACAGTGCATTAAATCCCGACCACCCTAGTCAAGATCTTATGGTATATTCGCATGAAAACTAACTCGATTCTTACCGGTTGGATCAGAAACCTCAAATTGCCATGCAGACCATCCTCCACATCATATAGACACCAGCAATCGATTTCCTGTCCAACGTGGAATTGATTTGCGAAGACAATTTCGTCCCAAGCAGATTTCTGGAACCGGAAACTGGTCATATCTGGATTGTCTTTTAATACGATGCCATTGTAGTGTACAGCTGGTGTGTAACACCAGACCATCAGTCCATCCCTGGCGATGACATCGAGCAGTGGCTTGGAAGATTTCTCAGGTGATAGTTCGAATATGCGGTGAGGGCTAACCCTCTCCTAACGTCACTGCTTGTCAACTTCTTCCTGAAGAGATATTTCAGCTCCCCATTTTGCGGGTAGTTGAGAATCTTGTCAGGTTGAGGGAGGGGAACACCCGCCATCACTAACATTTTATCTCAAGATGTATTGTCTCTGAATATGAGATGATATGTTACGAGGCTCGGCTCTTCTAAAGGAAGAAAGAGTTGCCATCTGTGTGAGCTTGCATTGCGCATGAAGACGCTGGAGTCGAAACACGAACTCAGAATGCATGAGAAGGTGGACTGACTCAGAAGCAAATGCATGAGGCAGTTTTAGTAACAATCCTGTCTTTGGTTTATACCCTGATCAAAGAAAATGTCTTTCGTTTATATTCTGTCATAGAGCGGGCATGGTCAGGTCCGGTCCGATCCAATCCGGTGCCAGTGGCGATGACCGGGCTAGGCAGATTGGTCCCAAGTGCAATTTTCGTGATAACTTCACGTATAAAGTACAGAGATATGTTTCCTAGAGCTGTATGCACTGCAAGAGATGTCACTCTCGGTTGCTTATGCACGTATGTTTACATCAACCAGGATCATACATTTGATCTTGGGATTGTCTTTTGGGAAAGGGATTCTGTGGTGGCAACATGAATTGATTGAAATAGTCGGCAGCATCATGTCAAATAGTAGTTTAATCGGTTATAGGTATATCGTAACTGATTTAACTGTCAAGAACTGTTTGCTATGATTTTGAGGCAAATCTTGATTTTCATTCTTGATTAGTCGGTGTAAGATATGCTACCCTGTCCGAATAAAATACTGATTGTGAAATTATCATCTAGAATATTAATATAAATTAAATAGGTTGTATGTGAAGCTTTGTCTTATGGAGAACAATAAAATTATTTCATACATGAAGGCTCCGCTTATTTCATGGAAAATTAATAATTTGAAAAACATTTTCCTAAAAATAATCAATTGTACCGCTTGAAATAATTAACAAATAAAAATTATATCATTTTCGATAACAATATATATCTAAACATTTTTGTAGATAATAAAAAATAATAATTTGTTTGCTCATTTTTTGTAAGCGATTGTTTTTAAGAAAATGTTTTCCAGATCATTAATTTTTCACGAAACAAATGCACTCAAAATTAAAGAAAATTTTCCTCATTATCTCCTTATTAAGGTAATGGTGTTGGCCGACATAAGGTAATAATATTCACATTGATTTAGTGTGAGTACTTAATAGAACAACTATCTTTGAACAATAAGGGTAGCTTCAAAAATAAAATGAAAAAAAAAAAAAAGAAGAAGAAAATAAGAGAGGAGGCTAACTATCTCAGGTTAAGGTATTCAACTTTTGCTATACGCTTCGACTATTTATTTTGACTTCTTGAACTACTTAGATTGGGTTTTGGCGACTTTTAAATTTCCTCGGTACCATTAAATTCTTGAACTACTCAGGTTGGACACTATTTTCAAAATGTCAATACTTATTTTTGTTGAAGTATTAGATTATCAAGACATCATCTTTCTGTAGCTTAAAGCTTTGGTGTATAGACATGTCTCACATGGAATCTCTGCGATATCAAAGTAGCAGATTTTGTGCTCAAATCTTCATGTTACGCCTGTTTCACCTCACCAAAATCGTGCTTCATGTTTCTAAGATTAGGATTTGAACACCACCTTTCGAGCACTCGCACTTTTAACTAAGCTTGGGAATCATCTTCTTACCTCAACTGATTCGGAGTATTTTGTATCAGCGTCGAGGGCAAGTGAAAATGTACGACGCACGTATGTCATTCCTAGAAGTCCAAACTCAAGAAGAAAGAGCTTTCTTACCAGATTTTCTGCCTACTAACATTCTCACTCAAAACGCTGTCTTTGTCTCATTCAAATGGTAGTGAAGGATCAACACAAACTGAAAGAACAGAAAGAAAACTAGCAATCTATCGCGTCAAATATTATCTAGCATTGTTCAGAATGCTGATCCTCTTTTAGTTTTGACTTGATGTTGCTGTTCCTCCTGAAGCAGCTCCATGAGGTACCACAGAGTCGCCAACCTGCATGCAGCGCATGTCATGACGAGAACCAACCCAGTCAAGATGTTTTGTTACATTTGCATGGAAATTTGCCTAACTTTATTCTTACTGGTTGGATCAGAAAGCTCAACTTGCCATGCGGACCGTCCTCTGCATCGTACAGATACCAGCAATCGATTTCTTGTCCAACGAGAAATCGATTCTTGGCCACAATTTGGTCCCAACCCAGTTTCCGGAACCGGAAGTAACGGGTCATATCTGGGTTGTTTCTCAGTACAATGCCGCTGTGGTGTATAGCTGGTGTGTAACACCAGACTATCAGTCCATCCCCGGCGATGGCATCGAGCAGCGGCCTCGGAAGATTTCTGAGGTGAAAGTTCGACAGCTCGGTGAGGATTAGCCCTCTCTCTACATCACTGCCTGTCAACTCCTTCCTAAAGAGGTATACCAGTTCCCCATTTTGCGGGTAGTCGAGAATCTTATCAGGCTGAGGGAGAGCGACACCCGCCATCGCTATCCTCTGATTTCGAGTAGTGTTATCTCTGAATATGAGACGATATGTGACGGGGCTCGGCTTTTATATAGGGAGAAAGAGTTGCCATCTGTGTGAAGCCTGCATTGCGCATGAAGACACTGGAGTGGAAACACGAAATCAAAATGCATGGAGGAGGTGGACCGACTTAGAAGCAAATGCATGAAGCAGTCTTAGCAACTATTCTTTGGTTTATACGCTGATCAAAGAATGTGTCTTCCGTTTATATTCTGTCATGGAGTGAATAGTTGCTTCATTTTGGCTCAGTGGTTACTGTTTTTTCTGTCTTCAAGAAAAAAAAAGGATTGTTATTGGTGTGATCTGACACGTTATCTGAATTTGAGATCAATCTTAGGCCTGAGGAATCATTCATTTTTCTGAGATGCGAAATAGAGAATTTCTCTAAGTCAATTCTTAGGAAATCTCAAATCAGACCGTTTATACTTACTACAACAATGGAAGGTATCAGGCAATCCAACTTAAATTCGGAAGTGGCAGAGGAAATTTCATTTTGGAGTGGTGGCAAAATGCCATTCGACTTTCTCCAACAAGGCACATATAAGCACTGTTTACCATAAAAGAATTGCCTTTCATATGCCCAGTGCCCCCAACATGGAATCGCGTACGATAGAAGAATTGTCATTAACCCTGTCAAATAAGGGTACATGAGAGTCCCACACAAATGTCTACTATAAACGAAAGCTCGTCCTGGAGATAAAACAAACGATACTGCTTTACTAATGGAAGAGAACATAGAATCAATCATCCAGTGTCTGCTTTTTCTTTCAGGTAAAGAGAAAAGGCGGCTAGGTACACCGGAAAACCAAATCTGACTTCTCTGGAATTTAATCATATGTTGGGTGGAGCCCCATCAAGATCTACATAGATAGGAAATACTGCAAGCAGCAAGCTGCTGAAAACATCGAGACTTGGTACAACCAAAAAGAGAGGTGATACAGCGCTCTTGTCGAGTAAAAGAGCAAGGCCCACTGATGATACAGCTGTTGTGGAGATTATGGAGTAAATCAGACGTAATTAGGAAAGTCAGAAGAGTGGGCCCAATGAGAGGAAAGAAAATCACCAGTCCACCACGGATAGAAACTACCATGTTCTACAACTGAGCTAAACAAAACTGCCCCACCAATTAACTAATGCTAAGGGAGATCAACAAATATTAGGAAAAAGACTTTTTACCATATTTACAGCATATGTGAACCCTCAAGAGACAGCAGCAACGAAGTTTCGAGGATGATCCTTTCTTGGGTGGACCTATATCTTATAGTTTTCGGTCTAAGAGAGTCTGGCTAGCTCTTCATCCCAAGACTGTCATGCATTAGATTGGCTTTCTGTGTGCGCATGTCCTTTATCTTTTGAAAACTGACCAGGCTCATCCAATGTGTGGATGCTCTCTCCAGGTTCTGATCTACCTTCCATGGTTGCAAAGCGATCCTCTCGTATGGGGTCCATCCTATGGGCGTAGTTGGCTCTTGACGTGAAGTTGTGAGCAGCCAATGGACAATGAGGGGAGTGCACACGCACAGTCTCCATGCCTCGATGAGGTCGAAGAGCTGAACTAAATAAAGGTTGCATTGAACGCTTCTTCTCCGAAAACTCTCTTAATGAAATTCGGCAGACCGGACACGTGGAATGCTGCTGAAGCCATATGTCTATACAAGTAGCATGGAAAGAATGCCCACAACTGGGGAGGATACGCAGCATGTCTTCGTGATGGTATTCAGCCAAACAAACGGTGCATCTGCATTACAATTTCAAACCAACATGTGCAATAGTGAGAACATGTTAATGCAACCATATAAACATCAAGAATGTCAGTGATTAGCATGGAAAGAGAGAACAAACAGCTGGTATTTAAATTCCAAATGCAGTATCATCTTGTCAAGGGTTCTGATGTGTGTGACTGGAAAGAATGGCCAATACTAATGTGCAGCAAAAGAAAGGGAGCCAGCTGCTTGCTTGCCAACTAATACTTAGCAATACCTCGAGCGATTCACTTCTCATCGACTTGTTAATGACCTCAAAACTTAGAGGTTTAGAGGGTGACAACATCAATTCCTCACATACTACGAGCAAACTACAAAGCAATATGCTATACCAACAACGTGATAAGCTACCACAATGACACCTATGACATTGTAAAAATCACAATTGCAATCACCACAGTTGCCACAACATACTGAGATAGCGAGACACAGAATTGCCTTACAATTGTAATATTGTCTACCTGGCTACAAGAACAACCAAACTCAAAGATCTAAGGCATAACACATATGGCTTTTTGACCCACATGTGCCAGTAAAAGCCAACTAAATCCAACCATTTAGCAGCTAAAAGGAGAAAGTGTGAGTACAAGCCACATCCCTCCAAATAAAGAGAAAAAGGGTCTGAAAGAGGCAACATGACAGCCAGTTTAAACATGCAAAATCAAAATTTCTTGACGTGCCATGTTCATATGAGTTTCTAGATGCCTAAAGGCACACTTATGTTTTCCACATATCTTTCCAAAGAGCTTTAGTATTGAGTTATACAAATGCCTCTCTTATCAAATATATACCTTCTAAAGAAGTAGATATCGTATCATCTCGCAATTTCACGGTTTGCCAAAACAAATGAGTATTGTGAAGAAAATGTTGGCTATATGAACCAGTATGTAACAACAGAAAAGTCATAAACAAGCCTGGCTCTTGAACAGGGCAATTAGAACAATATGTTGTACCAAAGAAGCATTAGTTGATTCATTTTCTTTCCAATCTCACTGAACTGTTTGTGATAAATTAGTTCTATTAGTTGCTTAGAATGACAACATATTACATTTGCTTCTCATCTGGCAAAGGAAAAGTTGGTTTAATCTCCACAAAATTCTATTATTCCTCGCTCAATTTTATGAAGAGGAATTCAAGTTTTAAATTCTTCACATGGCCAAACTATTCAAAAATTCTTGAATTGATATTTTGAGGTAATGTAGTCTTTAATTTTTCTAATCCTCCAATTCACAGTCCCATTCAGGTCTTTCAGTAATTGTTATTTCAACCTCAAAATACTTAGCCAAACTAACATTAACAATGGCTTCCTACCGGCCATACTTCACAACTGATAGAGCCGTTAATTTCAAACCTAAAGAAAGCCTTAGTATGTGACGAGCATCATCATACTACTAATGCTCAAAAAGTTTAAAGTGTTCTGAGATGAACAATAGCAAATGGGAAGACAGAATCCACAATGAATAAACTGTCATAAAACAATATAATAATTCAGTTGTAGAGTCAACAGTGTGGATAAACAAATTTGCTCTTGCTCTAGTACTTAGTATCTTTTTCAAGAAATTCAAATTTACTTACAATCAAAGTTGATCTAAAACGTCTAAACAAAATTTGAGCCCAATGAAGAATGTATAGAGTATGATGAACCAGTTCCAGAAAAATGCAAGAAACTGTCCAAGTCCATGAACTGCTTAGGGGCATAACAGCATGCTGTTGCTGCTGCGAGGACCTTGCTAAACCATAACCTGGTTGAAAAGTTGGGGAGCCCAGACTCCATGATTAAAAGTGATTTCTGACAAAAGAAACCTATCTATTGAAACAAAGTAGTGGGCAAGCAGAGATTGGCAGAACCATAAGATCCATGTGATCCTAAATGAGTATGCTACGGAAGGAACTTTATGCCAAAGGCTTGTCCCGAAGCAAAATCATGGAACTTTACTTTCCAGAACATCAGGTACAATATTCTCAAGGTCCCACGCAGTTCTGTCCCTCAGAACTAATAAAGCTCCTCAGAAATCATTCTCTAAATGCCATGGTAATAGCATTATGACAATCCCTGCAAAATGTTCCTGATGCCTCATCTAAAAGGAACTAGTTGTACCCTAATCATGAACCGAGCAAACTTCGCAACATTTCTACTGTAGAAGAAAGAGACAAGCTTTGAAGACTCAAGATCCATAAAAGTTATCTACTACCCAAGAACAGAAGAAATCAGATAATCAAGAAAATAACGTACTGAGAATTGTCGACCTCGGAGAAGAACTCGTCGCTGTATTTCTTTGTCGGGAATTTAGACACCACTACAGGTTCAAGACCATGTAAACCCCGCTCTAGCTGTTCAGAGAAGGAGACGAGGCTTTAGTTACAAACATCAGCTTTAATCTCTCGATCCAAAGCTTAGATTTTTCAAGTATCAACAAATAAAGGGCCGAATTTTGTCATTCATAGCCTCAATACGCACAGATCAAGGTGCACAGATGCAAAGAAAACCAAAACGACAGGTAACTTTTGGTCCGAAAAGAAGCAAAGTAGTTGAAAAGGACGATGACAAGCGGAATTTCAATATGAAAATTCAAATTAGCGTGATAGAGTAAAATGCTCAAAAAGCAACACCACGGCTAACGAAAATTGAGAAAGAATAACAGAAAATAAGAAGAAGAAGAAGAAGAAAAGAAAAACAGAGAAGATGGTGTTGAAGCTCCACATTCTGCAAGTCGGTGCAAAAGAATGGTCCAGGAGCAATGCATGAGGAACAATTTAAGAATCCAACTCAGGAACATCAGTAGAGTATAAGAGAATCACCAAATCTCGAAGCAATAAGAATCACCAGTTCGAAAAGAAAAGCTTCTGCGCGAAAAGATTCGGTCAAAAGAAGCACTAAGAAAAAAGGCCTCTTGCGTAATCTAGAGCCAGAGGAAAAAGCCAGTGGAGTTCAGAAACCGACTCAGGCTCGAAAAGGAAAAGGAGCAAATAACAAATCGGTGGGAAGTACAAGACACATCATGGCGAAATCGACGGGAAGAATCGAACACCGCCGAGTTCAAACGAAGATAGCGGGAAGAGAGAGGGAGAGAGAGAGAGAGAGAGAGAGAGATGGAGACGCGTACAATGCTGAGATCGGATCGGCCGGCGAGCGCGAAGGAGCGGCGAGAGGCGTTGAGCTGAATCCGAGCGCAGATGAGCCGCGTGCAGACGAAGACGATGAACATGGTGCTCACCGCGAACCCGATCACCGTCATCACCAGGTTTATCCCCGAAGATATCATCCTCTTCCCCGCCCTCTCCCGGAACCAAAAAAGAAACCAAAAAAGAAACAAACAAACTTCGAAGAACTCGTCCGCGATTTCAGCACCGGAACATCATCAGTTCCCTCCGCCTCTTCTTTACCCTTCTTCACACCCGGCGCGTGGATGCGCCGCGTGACGCCGCCGCCGCCGCCGCCGCCGCCGTCGCCGCCGTCCGCTTCGAGATACGGCCCGCCGGCGAGGGGTCGCGGGCGACGCTCGGCATGATTCGCGGGCGGGGAGGAAGGAAAGCCGGAAGCCGAGGCGCGATACCGGCGGGAGGCGAGATTCTCAGGCGAAAAGGCGGAGGCTTTCCGGTCGGCGACGCCGGAGGAGGAGGAGGTTGGGAGGAAGTGGAAGAAGAGACTGGCGGAATTCGGCAGTTGCAGAGAAAGAGAAATGAAGTGAGGGGGAGTTCCAAATTCGGATCCGGGATTAAGGCGAGCGCTTTGGGAAAAACGGGTTGCGGGAGGGTCCAATTTAAATGAAATCGGGATGATGATTACCGATTAATGTGGAGGGATTAATTTAAATTAATTGAGAATGTATCATTATCGTTTTGCAGCTTTTCCCTCACTTTCCCGTTTGGCTTAGTCCTATTTTTGCTTATTTGATTGGACCCTTCTTTCTTCGACCTTTTCTTCTTCTTCTTCTTCTTCTTTTTTTTGGACGTGTTTTGTACGATAGCCAATGATAAAGTAAAGATCGAATTCTAAGTGGTGAGATTAAATTTGGATGATTGGCCCGTCTCATAAGATGTTCATAAATATTGAGTGTTTTCGCAAATCGTAAACGAAAAGACGAGAGTTTTCTGCAATCCCATCTATTATAATGATGGGAATTGTTCGTCGCACCTGCTCCGGAAGCTAAATCAAATTGATTATTCAGGACGGCATGATTTGTCCAAAGCCAAATTAATCTCCTCCCTTAATTATCAAAAGTTGAAGCACATGTGCACTTTGATTGAAAGAGTTGAGAGAGAACAGAAAATGGTCAGAGATGAGGGTGGATAGACATGATAGAATTGACTAATAAGTAGCATGTGATTTTGTGGTGAATGAACGGTCCATGTGGAAGGAAAAGAGTTGGGCTCTTACTGTTTGAATATTACACTATTGCAAGCAAGCAAGACTGTTTCTGGGTTTCAAATAGGAGAATCAAAGAGTAGGTGATCTGACACCAGTGGAATATTTAGGGCATTGGGCTTTCCTAGGTTCTTGAAATGAGTCCCGCCTTTCCTTTTTCATGTAGACAATGGAAAAAAAAAACCTAAAATTAATATAAGATGACCAACTCAATTATAATTTTTTTATTTATATCAATTTAATATTTAAATCTTTTAACAATTTGTCAATATAATCCTTAAGATCAATTTTGGCCAAACATTACCAAAGTTTACATCGGCTACGTCACATGATTGGCCAAACATTGCTAGTCATTTTTTCTTCTTATTTTTTTTTTCATCTGTGGTTGGTCGCCAACCACCATCGAATATTGAACACAAGCGAAAAGAAAAGAAAATGGAAAAAAATTAAATGAAAATAAAAAAGAGAAATTAAAAAAATTCCAAAAATCATCCACATTAGCATTGGTCATGATAGTTGGCGTTTACGTCAATAATTTATGACCAAAATTTGCTTTAAGGACTAGATTCGTAAATCATTAAAAAATGTTTAAAACTAAATTGGCACAATTAATAAATTTAAAATTAAAGTGACCTCCATACAATAAGCATAGGACTTATTGATTACTCAATCGATATGTAGGAAGATTTTCACGTAGATTGCGATAGGCGATTTGCTCTTTCAAATAGTCTTCTGCCCGAACGACAGAACTTCAAAAGAAGAATGAATGGATCAAGGCGTCCTTGATCTCAACGCAGCAAGATTCAGCATCTGATGAGTTTTCTGCAGCATTTCCTAAATCAATGACCACTTTTGAGTTGAGAGCTTTGCTTGATTTTTATATTGTTTTTGGAAACCCAAGGGGGAATGGGGTATGCTGCTAAGTGCTTGAAGGCATGATGGATCCTCAAGGACTTTGAGACACCGAGTACTTATCCACAAACTAATCAATGAAACAATGCCCACCTACTCATGTGTGTAATCCAAGTGCGGGTCATCTTCACAAAGTCATATGCAACGACCACTTGGGCCTTGGACATTATTTTAATACAAAGGATCCTTCTTCACTCGTCCAGATCGTCAACTCTCTCTCTCTCTCTCTAGAGTCCTTTTTCTTTCCAAATAGAAAAAGAAAAAGAAAAAGAAAAGTAAGGCTACATAATTTATGAATCATAGAGATGATATGTGTTACTCGAAATAATTAATCGGTACAATATTTTTTCATCATCCATAACAATTTATGTCTAAACATTATAATGGATGAAATGAAAAATGTTTTTTTTCATTCATTTTTATAAACTATATAAATGACCATTTTAAGGAATATGTTTTGCAAATTATTTATTTTCCGCGAAACACGCTTGAACAGTTGGAATTCACAACTAAAATCTATCTTTCTTTTTTATTATTTATAGTGATTATCCGATAATGTTCAAGAAGGAGCATGTTCAAGATGGGAGCGACATATATATTAAATTTTTGAAAAAGTGGAAGGTGGGAGTAACTTTATGAAATTAAAATCACTAATATAAGATTCGTTTCTAAGTTGGTGACATGACCCAAGTAAGCAGTTGGTGCTAGGTTACATCCCAAACGAAATATAATATATTGCAAGACTTAAGGAAATATTATGGTATTACTGTTTGCATTTTTGTAGCGACCTAATATTTTAAACCGACATAATATATCTGGCCACTTGAGGAAAAATAATTAGAACATTGCATGTTCACTTCTATCCACATAGAAGCATCACTTGTCCACTTTTTCTATAATATTAGGCACCCATCATTTCCTCCCAACATGCTTCGATTTTGATCTATAATCACTACATATTATTAATTTTGATTTCTTTCGAAAGAAACCTATGTCACTAGAGTGCACTTCATGACGTGATTTCACAATAAAAAAATTGTTAACGTTAGATTTTCACTCGTCATCAAGGTAGATTAAAAAGTCAATAGTGATCACTGACGTCGTCTTACTAAGTGCTTGGTTAAAATATTATGTAAATTTTCAGTGTATCACCTTCTCTAACACGAGATACCATAAAATTTGCTCGCTCCCCTCAAATATAGTGACTTCGCACTTTGCATGACATCACTGAGAGTTTAAGTCAATTCCAGAAATCTGACCCCAAAAAAAATTCCAGGAAGGAAAGGGACAGAAAAAATTTGCAACAAGAATGTGACGGGAATATAATAAGAAGTGCATAAAAAATATGGAAAAAACAGTCAAATAGTTGCGTCATGGATGATGCGATCGCGCACCACTTGAGTAATTACATTGCAAAAAATTTAATTTATCATATATTTTGAAGATTATATGGGCTGCTTATTCTAAATATATTACGATTGTGGATAAGCATTGATCTATAATTGAGGGCTCTTTTTAAAAAAAAAAAAAAAAAAAATCCCTATCAAATGTTACCTTCCTGGACAACCCAAAATTTCCCTTGCATCTCAATCTGCAACTCATAATAATTTGGGGAAAATAGAAGAAATGGGTTTTTTTTTTTTCTATAATGACAAAATGATGCAAATGTTCTCTCAACTCTAATGCAATGTCTACCGTCATTCACGTACTTTTAATTCATTTAATATAATTTCTCGAACTATTGATAAATGGTCAATATAATCCATTGACTATATGGAAAATATTCATTGTCGCCGCCATTCCATTAATTCAAATTAACGGAATCTATTGATATCGCATTCAATTCATAATAATCAAAAAAAGATAAAATTGCATGTGAATTATCCAAGTAATATGATATAACAAGCCATGCCATGAAAAAACGATGGACATGTTTCATGCCCTAATTTTTGCTTTCATTTTCTATTGTAGATAGATTAAAGAAAAATAAATATGTTGGCTTATCATTTTAAAAAAATCCAACTCAATGTGTAATAATCCGTGTCCTCGGATAATGCCTAATTTGGTATATGAGTAAAACAAGGGCTGCATTGACTAATAAATCAAGGACTATACCGAATAAATTAAAAATCTGAAGATGACATTCTCTCTTAAGCCAAAAATCAAGAGCCATTCACGTCGTTTTCTCAAGGAAGAGATAAAAGGGATAAAGTGCGTACCTCCCTGAAAAGACTAATTCATCCTCGACGACACGTCAATCTCCCGACCACAAAGAGCACATGACAACGTATAGATAGTGCCAAGTTCCCTTTCTTTTTCTTCTTCTTTTTTTAATTATCTAAAAAAGTTGTTTGGCAGCCCAAAAAAAGGATTAGTTTGAAACCTTAATTAGACCCGCTTTAATTAGTGGAGTAATTGTTAATTAGTGGTGTTGCGTGTCCATGCTTGGCCGTATCGCAGGGAGCAAATCGAGATCTAGGTTTAAATTACACCGCCCCTAAATTGGACCTACTCTATTAAGGGGTTAACATAATTGCAAGTCGTCATCAATAAGACTGGAATTATTTTCAGAAATGGCATGTGCCGCACTAGCAAAGGTCTCCAGAGATCCTACGAGATTTCCATAAAATCCTCCACAAGATTCAAAACATGTGCAAAATCATGGTTGGATGGACATGAGGTCAAGTGAGCAACACGTCCAACGATAATTGTGCATTTGTCAAAGATCTATCGTCAGTGATCTACCAAAATTTATTCCGCACTTATTACAGCCTCTCAAGAGAAGATATCGCGTTGTCGGCTTATGCTTTATCGAACCCAAGTGGTAACTATAGTACTTTTTTCATTTTCAGTTTTTAATTCATCCTCAATAATCTTAGCTAAGCTAGGACCACATTTTGTACTTCTGCTATATATATATACTGCAGTACTTTTTTCATTTTCAGTTTTTAATTTAACCTCGATGAGCTAAGCCAGGGCCACAACATCTTGTACTTCTGCTTAAATGTATATGTGGATGGCAAAAGTACAGATGACTAAGCTTTAAACTAGTAAGTACCAATTTTCAATTGATAAAAGAACGTTCTAGGTAAACTTTTTAAACATCTTACGCAAATGTAAACTGCACGAATTATCACTGCACCAAGCACTTTGGCCCTGACGATCTGGCCCGTGACATCATCTCATGTTTGGTCAAATCTAGTAGGTTTCGAAGGTTTGGGAATAGCATGGTTTTTGTTTTTGTTTTTCTTTTCAAAGGTATTCTTGC
The DNA here is from genome assembly GCA_016097605.1 of Eucalyptus guilfoylei. Lineage (NCBI taxonomy): Eukaryota > Viridiplantae > Streptophyta > Magnoliopsida > Myrtales > Myrtaceae > Eucalyptus > Eucalyptus guilfoylei. Next base: position 40,530,902 of record CM027866.1, on the reverse strand, counting down.
AATTGGCGCGAAAGCAACCTCTCCACGGCTTCCGATTATTTAATAGTGACTCCAAGAGTTGCTGCCACTGTTGTAGTCACGGTTTCTCATGAGCCAACAATCGTAAACTGCAATTGAAAACTCGATCAATTAAAAATTGAGATTATTATTGATTTTTGGTATTGATATTAAGTTCCGTTTATTTCGCGTAAAATGAAAATTTCAAAAATATTTTTCTTAAAATTATTGTTTATATCGCTTATAAAAAAAAAAAAAATCAATCATCAACGAATATATATAGACATAAATTGCTTAAAAACCACATCAATAAATTAAAAGTATGTACACGACATTACACATTAAACCAAAATTAAGCGATTATTTGTATAATTATATCTAAATAATATAGCGAAAATTATCCACTTATTAAGGGAAAGTGGTTTGTATTTATCTTTTGACATGTCCTTCCAAAAAGATGTCATTGGTCAGATTCTCTTTCTAGGCAGTGTCAATGGTCAAAAAGACAAGTTCACACATTTCAGATTGCTCACTCTATTTTTGGTAAGAAAATTCAAATGCGGATGACTCGGATTCATGTCCCGCGAATTTCCTGCCTCCGAAATTCAAAATTTCAGTTTGAAAAAGAAAAGGAGATTTATTAATTCAAACAAATTAAATGAAAGAGGAAGGGAAAAAAAGGCAGCAGATTCGAACTTTTCTTTTTCTACCGCTTTTTCTATTGATTAGTCTTTTTCTCTACCATGAAAACGGAATATCCACGGTTTGAGGCCTTGGGGAGCTTTTCCTCATTGACCAACAAATTTTGCCATATTCTTGAATTGATGTACTAAATACGAAAGTTATGTCATGTGAATTATGAAGGGTTTGTTTCACGGAAATGTAACGACTTGAAAAAAAATTTCTTAAAAATAACTGTTTATGCTTCAACAATTTTGTTGGTGATTTAATTTTTATTCATTGGCTAATATTTTCCAACGATATAAACAATCATTTCTAATAAATTATTTACCAAACCATTACTTTTTTACGAAACAAACACCCCTCAATATTCCAAGTTGATAGATTAGCCTTAACATATTTACATGTCTGTATATTAAAGTCAAAACTAACTTTCAACTCTTTTTTTTTTTTTTTTTGGGTGTTCCATTATCATCCTTGAATTAATTTACATAAAATTGTCCACTACTTTCTCTTGATAAAACAGCCATCCGATCCACAAATGTTAATAGATGCCCATTACATGCACCCAAATAAATAATCAGTTCAATTCCCTTTAAACATAATCCATCCACGATCAACACCTCAAGATTAGTATATAATCACATTTTTTTGTGGTTGGAAGTATATTATCATTTCGTGAGACTATACATAGGAATTATATCTCTAAGCCCATATCAACTAGAAAATTACTTAGACTCCGTTTGTTTTACAGAAAATAACTTTCTAAAAAACGTTTTTCGGATTTCCCGGCATTCATTTCATGGAAAATGAATTAATCAAAGAAAATGTTTTATGCTGTTGGAAAAAACACCTTTGAAAGTAAGCATAATGTTTTTCACTTTTCAAAAATTGAAAAAAAAAATCATAACTTCTTCCATCTCACTTTCTTTCATCAAACTAATTCTCATTTTTTTTTTAATATTATCTTTATCTTTTTATTTTTTTTTAAAAATCGGAAGTTAATTTTCTTTTATTTTCTTTGTTTCCTTTTCTTCTTCCTCCTTGACTTTGGCCGATTGCTGGCCACAAGTGAGCTGGAGCCTCACCACTGGAGCCTCGCCACAAGTAGGTGAGGCTCAAGTTCGCCAAATTCCAGCAAGGTCGAGACTCATCAGCCTTTCGTGAGGCTGAGCTTACTCGACGCATCCAAGCTCAAGCCCCACCAAATTCGGTCACTTAGGCGAGGCTCAAGCCTTGTCGAAGGTCGCTAGATGTTGTTGAGGCCCCAACTCACTCGACCGGCCTCAAGCGAGCTCAAACCTAGCCAGATTCGATCTCCTAGGCGGGGCTCGAGCCTCACCTAAGGTCACTAGATGGTGGCGAGGCTTTGGGGGCCCCAGTGAGGCTCAAGCCTCACTTGGGTGGTTGGATCTGGTGAGGCTCAAGCTCGCCGGCGTTGGGTGAGCTCGGCCTTGCTATGGGTCAACGATCGCCTCGCCATAGGCTGGCAAGGCTCTAGCTCACCTATGACCGATCACCAACCACTGCCATGGCTAACGATGAGCCAATGAAGAAGAAGAAGAAAAGGAAAGGAAAAAATAAAAAAGAATAACAAATAATTAAAAAATTGATTTTTTTTTAAATATAATGATAAAAAATTATTAAAAGGAGTGCATGGAGGAAAGGATTTTCCTTACCAAACAACAAGAAATATTTTATAGTTTCGGTTGAACAAATAAAAATATGGTTATTTTCCTGAAAAATAGCTTAAAGGAAGATATTTTCCAGAAATGTCATATTTTCCATGGAATGAGCGAAACCTTAGGGCGAGTTTATTTTGCAATAGATTTGGAAAATATTTACTAAATATAACTGCTCGTATCGAGTTACAAAGATGAATGAACGATAAACATTTTTATCGTCTATGAAAGATATTTGATATAAATTGTTATCGATAATGAAAATATTATTCATTGCTAATAAATCGTAAGTGATACAAGTATTCATTTTTAAGAAAATGTATTATAAAAAATTAATACAAATAGTACTTGAATTTTGACCCAGTATGTAATGGAATCCCTGAATTCTTAATCCTGTTTAATGTGGTACTTGAATTTTAGTTTAAGGTGCAATGTCTAGACTTTTGGCACATATTTAATTAGTCTTTGAACTATGTGAAAATATTCAATGTTATCGTTCTATTAATTTAAGTTTAAGGACAATACTAAATATTTTCGTATAGTGAAAGTACTAAATTGAATATGTATTAAAAGTTCAAAAAGTATATTACACAAATTGAGAGTTCCTGAATGATTTTGTACATTATTTTAAAAGTTATCGATGATATTGAATAAATTAAAAACTTAGAGGATGCAGTACATATTGGGTTAAAGTTCATAATCTATTCATGTCATTTTTAATTGGACTTTTTCGCAAAACAAACGGTGGGTTTGGTTTCCATGGAAGATGCACCTGATTGGCTAAAAGAAAGAAACGTAGTTTGAGGTTGGCCCTTAGAAATTTTTTATATGGACTATCCATAAGTCAAGTCAAAACAATGGGACTGAGCATTTACCCACGGTTTTCGAAGAGATGAAATTGCTTTTCGGAAGCAAGTGGAATTGGAAAACGCACCAAGTTTTTAGGTCAAACATTGACGGGAAGTCGATTGGCTGTTTTTGTTAGAATCACATGTTTGAAGAGCACAATATGTCAATCCAAATGTCTATATCTGATCCACTAGACCTGATCTCATCTTTTGACCGAAAATTTCAGCAGTAGATACCTCTTGTGCACGCAGTGTTAGACCGGCCACTAATTTCCTTGTTGTTGAAGCGATTTGCCGGATATATTTCACTAAATTTAAATCAAACATGATATTTCTCATCACATAATTATGAGGTGGTGGAGAAAACGAGTTACTAACACCCCTAAAAGTTATTGGACATGAGAAGTTTTGTAAAGTGATTCATAAGTAAAACCTACCTCAAAATGGTAAGCATATTGAATCAAACCAAAAACTTCTTTTGAGGGCAGGTTTGACCCTCGTGGATCTATAGACGGCAACATATTAAGACCCTTTTCTAGTGGGTAAACAACTCTAGGATCGATAAGGACCCAAGCTTTAATTTGATGAGGGTGGTGATTTGATCTTGAAGCAAGATGGTTGAATGATGTGGGGCTCTTGAGAGGCGTCTTTGGGGGCGGGGGCGGGGGCCGAGGGGAGGGGAGGACAAGTCGTATAACACTTCAAGTCGAGAGAGCATCGGAAGGGGGGGGGGTGTGGAGAGGGGAGAGCAAGTCTTATAACACTTCAAGTTGAGAGAGCATCATTAGGCCAAATGGGTAGACATCGATGGGGATGTTTAAAATGATTCATGGTCACATTGTTTCATTTCTTCTGAGAGCTTGATCTTGTAAATCCGACTCAATCCTTACGAGAAAGGGCGCATGATAAAAGCTAATTAGCATCCTCGAGCAAGCAATCGATTCTTTCCTCCCCTTTTTAGAATCTTGGCCCGAGAATGCTCCAAAAAATTGCAACACGGAAGAGAAAAAAGGCAGAAGCTAAGATCCCATCCACGGCTACCTCGAGGCATCATCATCTTGGGGCATAAGATATTTGTTGAATCGACAAAGGCAAAAGCTGGTAGCTTCACCATCTCTACAAATATCTCCCAAGTCGGGATAAAATCACTTGTCACATTCGAGAAAGGGTCATCATGGGAGCAATGATGCCATGTTCCTATTTGGATTTGTCGTCAGACTGGTTGAATTTTCAGTGAGTGTCTCTCTCTCTCCCCACCTGCACTTCTGGTACTTTTTTTCCCCTGTCAATCTTGTCTGTACCACTCGACCTATTGGAATCTAAGGCGGCAACATTAGGCGCTTTTCCCCTGATGTGTTCCATCTAAAACAGGAGATTGCTAGGTACTGCCTTTGTAGACCCTTTATCTTGATATCTTTTAAGGAGGAGTCAGGATCGAGTGTCGTAGATATATTCAATTCGCCCGCTTCTACCGACTTCTTAGGAGGATTCTGCATGTTCTATCTTATAGATTCACCGAATTCAATTAAATGACTTAAAAGTGAATCTCTTAATTTGATTGATTCTAGGCTTCTTGCAAATTAGCGTTGCAGATTATATCTACGGCTTATTTACAAGTGGCAAATCTATGATCACCCTTATTAGAAAGATGATTGATTACGACTTGTAATACTTATCTTGATTATCATTCTGTCACGATCTAAATGATTCTTGGATATTGTATGCCGTCGATGGTGCTTATAACAAAGCTACTTTTGCTTTTTCCCTTCTCCACTTGATTTGGATCCAATGAAAGTCTCTGCAAAATCACTTCTTTATTGAAAAATTCGTAACATTGGCTTCATGTTCCACTTTGCATTTTGATTTTATTAACTTCATGTTCACCGTTGGTTCAAACTTTTCTAGTGAAAGACAAAATAGAGTGTCCATGAGCACTTTTTGTGTAGACATCTTTGGAACCAAGAATTCAATTTAACGATAATTGCCTCTAACGTTATTGGTTTTTTAGAGTAATGCTCTAAACTATTTCTATTGTTAATGTTGTAGATTAGAAGGTCTAAAAGTTGTGCATAGTTTGCATTTGACTATATGGCACCACTAAGAGGTTAAAGAAACATGATTAAAAGGTGTTTGCGATAGCGATGCGAAATATCATGAGAACTTTAGTATATTATTCTAACTTTATCTCTCCTAAGTCTTTTTTACTATAGTTTCAATTGATGTAACCACTATGCGCTATGATAAGGATAGTCTCGTAAGGTGATTTGCCGAGAGATCATGCCAAGCATGATTCATGCTCAAAATTCGAGCCTTTGAAATATGGAATTCCAATTGCCGCGACAACTTAGTTAACCCCTAATTATATAGAGTCATGCCTATTAATGTGAAAGTCTCTTCTTCTTTTTCTCTTTTTCCCTTCAAAATGCCCCCTCAAGCTCTTGAGGGATCGGTCGAGAGCATCACCTTGCTCAGATTAATCCCGAGGGGCCATGCCCCCCATCTTCTAAGCAGGGTCTTATCCGATACATGTGGACAGGCGTGATTTAGGTGTTCGTTGGGACCCATTGAGTCGAAAGGTTAAGATGACTTGTGTTGTAATGGGCTTGGCACCTTGGAAGCAGAAGCTAGGCTTTCCTAAGTTGGGCCACATCAACCTAGAGAATGGATATGTTCGGCCCAATTTGAGACGCATCAGGCCCATTGACAATCGCCTGCAGGCCCACATGTAACACGCGGACCCACATGAAGGATCAAGATCCCAGCGTCCGCTTGGAAGCAGTGATGTTTCTAGGCTTAAAGGAATTTCCCAAAAGATCCCACGCAATATAGGATCGAAAGAGATTCGGACATCCCGCTGATTTACAAACATACGATCGCTAAACTGTTATGGATGTCACGTTACGCAGGGTAAGAACGTACCGGCCAATTTTACTGTCTGTGATTAATAATAATTACAACACACGATCTGTATAAGACATAGATATTTGTTCCCTCCTTAGTTGTACACGAGCGAATGTTATTATATCTCAAGTATGCTCATTTGGAGTAGTGATTCGCCATACTTGTCATTGGTTAGCAATCAAAGAATAACTTAATTTGAATTGTTATATGCTGAGTTCGATAACTAGTCACTTATTAGATAGCTATTAGGTGCATACAAAAAATCTATTATCGAAGATTTAAATAAACTCAAGATGATAGCAAAGCTTTTGGATTACAAAAAATGAATGAATAAACGAATCGATCGGAATGAATTATTAAATGAAGTTCTCAAACGATTCCTATTTAGCGAATTATTTTTAGATATTCACTAGATTCAGATGCTTCCTTTCTCGTTGTTCATCTCCGTCATTTGCCTCCATTCCTACCGCCGCCGCTGGAGGCTGCACCGCCCTTACCGCCTTGACCGCCCTGCTGACTGCCGCTCTCGGCAATGTCGTCTTCCAAATCAACCGTCCGCACCTTGAACCTATTGAGCCTCAACTCGGGCTCGTCCCCTACCCCTCCGTCCCTGCCGGGCAGCCGGGGCGATCCCACGCTCAAGCTCCTCGGAAACGACCTCACCTCCCTCGTCCTCTTCGACCGCAGAGCCTCCTCTAGCTTCTGCTCGATCTCGTCGTGCAGCTTCGGGAACAGCTGCCGGAACGTTTGTCGGCGCCGCTCATAGAGGTCCCTAAGGTCCTCCATCAGCGCGAGCAACCACGGGTCCATCGACTGGTCCCTCCCGTCGCATGGGCGGTGTCCGTAGTAGTAGAACTGGTCCTCCGCGTCCCCGAAGCTATAGCTCTCCCTGCACGGGCTCCCGCTTCCGAAGCCGCAGGGGGTGCGGTCGGAGCTCAGGAAGGGAGGAGCTGCAGCGGCGCTGGGCATCGGCTCGCCATGCTCGTATCTGATTCTGTCCGGCTGGGGTCCGAGAGACTCCGGCCACAGCGACGCACCCTGAAAATCCATCTGAATAAAACAGGAAATCGCTGATCACCTAAAGAAAGCGAAGATGATGCAGAACCAAGGTGACGGAAAATTCGACGTTGGAAATTTGAGGATCGTGAAAGCTCGAGAGAGTGTGTGTATATGTATGTATATGTAAATGTAAATGTATATGTACAAGCATATATAGGCGATGAGAGAGGGTGGAGCAATTGAGAAATTCCAGAGAGGGAGGGAGACTTTCAAACGGTACGGCTCGGTCATTCTTGCGCATCGATATAGGCGCGTCGCATTCCTCGAGTTCTTTCCTAGTTGCTTTATAATAATAGTAATAATGATAATAAATATTAGGATTTGGTTGTTGATAAAATGTTGAACATAATAGTGATAATGATAATAAATATTAGGATTTGGTTGTTGATAAAATGTTGAACTTCAATGTTTGGAACAGTGCGAACATGCGCTTCGGCGGTTGCTGATTGTGGAAGGTTTTCTTACATGATCTTGAATTCCTTATATTCACCGACTTAACCTTGATAGTATCAGAGGCAGAGGTCAATTACCAAATTAAATTCTAAGATGGTAACCGACCTTCGCTCAAGTAAAGAAATTGAAGTATGCATTACAAATTGTACGGACAGGCCGTACATTTTAGCTTCAAATGTATCGGCAAGGGTTCCTAATGTCAGATAATGCATTACGTATAGTTATAAGATGATTATTGCGATATAATTATTTTATTATCTTGTTGACTATCTTTAGAATAGCGTTGAGTTTGTCTTCAAAACAATTAAAGCCTACAAGATTAGGTCATAGTCTTCTCGAAGATATTGGCAGAACTCGTTGGACATCGTTTGGCATAGATGGTGTCTTGGAAAGAGAGTTACATTTTGATTGTATCGCCATGTTCTATTTGTATTATTCCTCAATGCGAGCGCACAATAGAGGCTTGATAAGTCGACTCACCCGTGCATGCTCCACATCTTAACAATCTTCATTAGGTATGCTTTGTTTGGATTCAACTTCATTGAAAAAGCTAAATTAATGATTCATGTGTGATATATGAACTATTTTACGCTATACAAATTATTAGATGCGGGACTTTTCTTATCCAATCCATGCGTGTATCTCGACATACTAATTGATGGGTCATGACCCAGAATGCGACTATTTTTCGGGTTTGGCCGACACGAACTATTGAAAGGACTGAAATGAGAATTTGTAAATATGAGTGGGAGGGAAGCTTGGGAGGGGAAGCTCGTTGACTTTTCCTGGGATCCCTGTCGTGTTGACTGATGGTTGAGTGTGTTTCTTTGATGAACGACTGGTAGTTTTGAGCGGGTGCTGTAGCGGGTCCAGTGCCAGCGCCAGCGCCCTATGGAGAGACACGGTTTTATGAGATGTCGGGCTTTTTCTGTGAGTTCTTTGGTGGTCCCGTCATTGACCGGTCTTCCATCAAAACAAACGCCTCCCCACCTCACCCAATATTTAAGTGTATTAACAATATGGGTTGAGCATAAGTCATTAAATTTGCATTGTATGAAAATAGGTCAAAACGATTTTAATGGGCTAATTTGAGCCAAACAATTATTGAGCCGACTCAGATCCACCCTGATCCATCCGTGTAATAGGTCTTGATCTCACACAATGCACGTGGACAAGCGTTGTTTAGTATATATTCGTAAGATTAGTTGAGTTGAAAGATTCATATTGTAAATAGCTAAATGTATGAAGTGGGCTTGGCATCTAGGGAGTACAAGGTAGGCTTTCCTAAGTTGGGCCACCTTGACCTAGTGAATGAATATGTTCGGCCCAATTTCATGTTGCATCAAGCCCATTGACAATTGCCTACAGGCCCACATGTAACCCACGAACCCAAATGGAGGATCAAGATCCTAGTTGCTACTTGGAAGGTAGGTGTGATTGGTTTTCGGTCCAATTCGGTCCGGTTTGGTTCCTTGTTGGAATTGAAAATCAGACTGCCCAGACATCGATTTCACTTTTAGGAATTGGGAACTAGACTGACATTTTGGGAAATTAGATCAAATCAATCGGCTTAGTCTGGTCCGGGCAATTTTAAGTTTGGACGATCCATTTTGTACACCATTATTGAAAAGCTTAAAAAGGATAGAAACACTTGATTGTTTCGAATGTCACATTGGATAGGAATGTACTCAATTGATTTAGAATATTGTGCATGTAGATATGTATTCTCGCTTTCTCCAAGTTCATTATTCATTTTTTGAATGATTATTACTCTGTTGATTTTAGGTTTCATTTATTTCACGAATAAGGAATGATTTGCAGAATATTTTACTAAAAAATGAAGGTTAGTATTTGCCTGAAATAATTAGTTTATGAAAAATGTTTCATTATTGACAAAAATCCATATCTAAATATTTTTGTTGATGATAATTTTCTTTCTCGTTTATTCATTATTGAGTGAGTTATTATGAAGATCAGAAAGACTCTCGTCTAGTCAAAGACTTTAATGAAAATAGCAAAGCCCTTGGAAAGAAAAAAAATGAAGGAATAAATGAATTAATGGAAAAGATTATTACACGGGTTTCTCGAATAATTCCTGCTTAGTGCTTAGCGAACTATTCTAAGACGTTCACCGATTCTGATGCTTCCTTTTTCGTTCTTCACCTCCGTCATGTGCCTCCATTCTTTGTGCCGCCTCCGCCACTGCCGCCACCGCTGCTGCCACTGGCGGAGGCCGTGCCGCCCTTACCGCCTTGACCGCCCTGTTGACCGCCGCTCTCAGCAACGTCGTCTTCCAAGTCAACCGTCCGCACCTTGAACCTGTCGAGCCTTAGCGCCGGCTCGTCCGCTACCCCTCCGTCCCTGCCGGGCAGCCGGGGCGATCCCACGCTCAAGCTCCTCTGGAACGCCCTCACCTCCCTCGTCCTATTCGACCGCAGAGCATCCTCCAGCTTCCGATTGATCTCGTGGTGCAGCTTCAGGAACAGCTGTCGGAACGTGTGCCGGCGCCGCACGTATAGCTCCTCAATATTTTCCAAATCGTTATTTTTTCACAAAAGAAACACCTCCTCAATATTCCAATTTGATAGATTAGCCTTAACATATTTACCTGTCTGTATATTAAAGTTAAAACTGACTTTCAACTCTTTTTTTTTTAGGTGTTCCATCATTATCCTTGAATTAATTTATATAAAATTATCCACTACTTTCTCTTGATAAAACAGACATCCGATCCATAAATGTTAATAAATTCCCGCTACATGCACCCATATATAGAATCAGTCCAATTCCCTTTAAACATAATCCATCCACGATCACCACCTTAAGATTAGCATATAATCACATTTTTTTTTTTGTGGTTGGAAGTATATAATCATTTCGTGAGACTATACATAGGAATTATATCTCTAAGCCCATACCAACTTGAAAAATTACTTAGGCTCCGTTTGTTTTACGGAAAATAGCTTCATGGAAAACGTTTTTCAAATTTCTCGACATTCCTTTCACGGAAAATGAATTAGTCAAAGAAAATGTTCTGCTATTAGAAAAAACACATTCAAAAGTAAGGAAATTCCATCTCACTTTCTTTCACCACACTAATTCTCAATTTATTTTTATATTATCTTTATCTTTTTATTTTTTTTTTAAATCGAAAGTTATTTTTTTTCTTTTGTTCTTCCTCAACTTTGGCCGATTGCCGGCCACAAGCAAGCTGGAGCCTCGTCACAATTAGGCGAGGCTTGAGTTCACCAGATTCCAGCGAGGTTGAGCCTTGTCAGCTTGTGGTGAGGTTGAGCTCGCCCAACGCATGTGAGCTTAAGCCCTGCCAGATCTAATCACCTAGGTGGGCCTCGAGCCTCGCCGTAGGTTGCCAGATGTCGGCGAGGCCCCAGCTCGCCCGATTGACCCTAAGTGAGCTCAAGCCTCGCCAAATTCGGGCTCCTGGGCTGGGCTTGAGCCTCACTCGAGGTTGCTTGGCGTCCTCCAGCGAGGCTAAAGCCTCACCCAGGTGGGTGGATCTGGTGGGGCTCAAGCTCACCAGCGTTGGGCAAGCTCAGCTTCGCCATAGATTCGCGACCACCTTGCCATAGGCTAGCGAGGCTCCAGCTCGCCTATGGCTGGTCATTGACTGTTGCCGTGGCTAGCAACTGACCAATGAAGAAAAAGAAGATAAGTAAAGAAAAGGGGAAAAAAGAATAACAAATAATTTAAAAATTAATTTTTTAAAATAATAATAATAAATTATTAAAAGGAGTGCATGGAGGAAAAGATTCGCCTCACCGAACGGCAAAAAATATTTTCAAGTTTCAGTCGAACAACAGAAAATATGGCTATTTTCCTAAAAAATAACTTATTGGAAAATATGTTCTAGAAATACCATATTTTCTCGTGAAACGAAAAACCTTAGGGCAAGTTTATTTTGCAGAAGATTCGGAAAATGTTTACTAAATATAATTGCTCGTATCGGTTACAAAGATGAATGAAATATAAATATTTTTATCGTCCATGAAAAATATTTAGATATAAATTATTATTGATAATAAAAAAAATTATTCATTGTTTAATAAATCGCAAGTGATATAAGTAATCATTTTAAAGAAAAAATATATAAAACATTGACACGAATAGTCCTTGAATTTTGACCTAGTGTGTAATGGAATACCTGAATTCTTAATCCTGTTTAATGTGGTTTATGAATTTTAGTTTAAGGTGCAATGTGGTCCTTGAACTTTTAATTTATTCGATATAATTTCCAAACTTTTGGGACATATTTAGTTAGACTTTAGGCTATGTGAAAATGTTCAATATTATCATTCTACTAATTTAAGTTTAAGGACAATATTGAATATTTTTATATAGTTAAAGGACTAGATTGAATATGTATTAAAAGTTTAAAAAGTATATTATACAAATTGAAAGTTCATGAATGATTTGCACATTAGTTTAAAAGTTATTGATCACATTAAATAAATTAAAAATTTAGAGAATATATTACATATTGGGTTAAAGTTCATAATCTATTCATATAATTTTTCATTGACTTTTTCGCAAAACAAACGGTGGGTTTGGTTTCCATGGAAGATGCACCTGATTGGCTACAAGAAAGAAACGTAATTATGAAGTTGGGCCTTAGGAATTTTTTGTATGGACCACCTAGAAGTCAAGTCAAAACAATGGGACTGAGCATTGACCCACGGCTTTCGAAGAGATGAAACTGCTTTTCGGAAGAAAGTGGAATTGGAAAACGCCCCAAGTTTCATGTGGACGGGCCAATTTTACTGTCTGTGATTAACAATAATTACAATACACGATCTGTATAAGACATATATATATATGTTCCCTCTATAATTGTACGCGAGTGAACATTTTTTTTTTTTGGTCGAAGTACACGAGTGAACGTTAGTATATCTCAAATATGCTCATTTGGAGTAGTGATTTGCCATACTTGTCATTGGTTAGCAATCTAAAAATAACCTAATTTGAATTGTTATATGCCGAGTTTGATAATTAGTCGCTTATTAGATAGCTATTAGGTGCATTCAAAAAATCTCTTATTGAAGATTTAAATAAACTCGAGATGATAGCAAAGCTTTTGGATTACAAAAAATGAATGAATAAACGAATCGATCGGAAAGAATTATTACACGAAGTTCTCAAATGATTCCTATTTAGCGAATTATTGTGAGGTATTCACTAGATTCAGATGCTTCCTTTCTCGTGGTTCATCTCCGTCACTTGCCTCCATTCCTACCGCCGCCGCTGGAGGCTGCACTGCCCTTACCGCCTTGACCGCCCTGTTGACCGCCGCTTTCGGCAAGGTCATCTTCCAAATCAACCGTCCGCACCTTGAACCTGTCGAGCCTCAACACGGGCTCGTCCCCTACCCCTCCGTCCCTGCCGGGCAGCCGAGGCGATCCCACGCTCAAGCTCCTCGGAAACGCCCTCACCTCCCTCGTCCTCTTCGACCGCAGAGCCTCCTCGAGCTTCTGATCGATCTCGTCGTGCAGCTTCGGGAACAGCTGCTGGAACGTCTGCCGACACCGCTCATAGAGGTCCCTAAGGTCCTCCATCAGCGCGAGCAGCCACGGGTCCATCGACTGGTCCCTCCCGTTGCATGGACGGTGTCCGTAGTAGTAGAATTGGCCCTCCGCGTCCCCGAAGCTATAGCTCTCCCCGCACGGGCTCCCGCTTCCGAAGCCGCAGGGGGCGTGGTCGGAACTTGGGAAGGGAGGAGCTCCGGCGGCGCTGGGCATCGGCTCGTCATGCTTGTATCTGATTCCGTTTGACTGGAGTCCGAAAGACTCCGGCCACAGCGGCGCACCCTGATAATCCATCTGAATAAAACAAGAAATCGCCGATCGCCTGAAGAAATCGAAGATGATGCAGAAACAAGGTGACGGAAAATTCGACGTTGGAAATTTGAGGATCGTGAAAGCTTGAGAGAGTGTGTGTATATATATGTATATGTAAATGTAAATGTATATGTATATGTATATGTATATATAGGCGATGAGAGAGGGTGGAGCCATTGAGAAATTCCATAGAGGGATGGAGACTTTTCAAACGGTACGGCTCGGTCATTCTTGCGCATCGATATAGGCGCGTCGCATTCCTCGAGTTCTTTCCTAGTTGCTTTATAATAATAGTAATGATGTTAATAAATGTTAGGATTTGGTTGTTGATAAAATGTTGAACTTTAATGTTTGGAACAGTGCGAACATGCGCTTCGGCGGCTGCTGATTGTGGAAGGTTTTCTTACATGATCTTGAGTTCCTTATATTCACCGATTAACCTTGATAGTATCAGAGGCGGAGGTAAAATACCAAATTAAATCCTAAGATGGTAGCCAATCTTTGCTCAAGTAAAGACATCGAAGTATGCATTACGAACCATATGAACGGGCTGTACATTTTAGCTTTAAATATATCGGCAAGGGTTCCCAATGTCAGATCACGCATTATGTGTAATTATAAGATGATTTTTGCGATATGATTATTTTATTATTCTGTTGACCGTCTTTAGAATAGCGTTGGGTTTGGCTTCAAAACAATTAAAGCCTACAAGATTAGGTCAAAATAGTCTTCTCCAAGATATTGGAAGAATCTGTTTGACATTATTTGACGCAGATGGTGTTTTGGAAAGAGAGTTGCCTTTTGATTGTATCACCATGTTCCATTCGTATTATTTCTCAATCCGAGCACACAATAGAGGCTTGATAAGTCGACTCACCCGTGCATACTCCACATCTCAACAATCTTCATTAGGTATACTTTATTTGGATTCAACTTCGCTGAAAAAGCTTAAATTAATTATTCATGTGTGATATATAAACTATTTTACGCTATACAAATTATTAGATGTGGAACTTTTCTTATCCAATCCATGCGTGTATGTCGACATACTAATTGATGGGTCATGACCAGGAATGCGACTATTTTTCGGGTTTGGCCTACACGAACTATTGAAAGGACTGAAATGAGAATTTGTAAATATGAGTGGGAGGGAAGCTTGGGAGGGGAAGCTCGTTGACTTTTCCCGGGATCCCAGTCGTGTTGACTGATGGTTGAGTGTGTTTCTTTGATAAACGACTGGTAGTTTTGAGCGAGTGCTGTAGTGGGTCCAGTGCCAGCGCCCTATGGAGAGATACGGTTTTAGGAGATGTCGGGCTTTTTCTCTGAGTTCTTTGGTGGTCCAGTCATTGACCGGTCTTCTGTCAAAACAAATGCCTCCCCACCTCACCCAAAATGATCGCCTACGTTGCTTTTTAATATAAATGATCGAAAAATATTTGCATTACTAAGCAAAATGGTGGCACAGAAGTTGTAATTGATAATTAAGATATTTTTCATTGATTAATTATTTTAAATAATACAAGTGATTATTTTTAAGGAAATATTTTTCTAAATTGTTCATTTTTCGCGAAACAAATGGAGTCTCAATTTCACAATAATTACCGCAAATGTTATATTAATGTGCTGAGCTATTTTTATTTTTAATGTCGCAGGTTGGAAGGTTTAAAAGTCGTGTATAGTTTGCATTTGATTGTATGGCACTGCTAAGATCATGAAATTAAAGAAATTGGGTTAAAGGGGGTGTTTGCACTGTTGTGATTTTATGGGATATTGTGAGAACTTAAGTGTATAATATTAAGTTTATCTCTCCTATGTCCTTTTTAGTGTAGCGCTAGGATAAAAATTCATAGTCTGGGAGGCGAGGCCTTAGGCAGGGAGACCCTATGTCTCATTATCTTTTCACCCTTGTGTTGGAGATTTTTTTGGGTATTATTAATGATCGCACTTCTACGAAGGACTTTAAGTATTATTGGAGATGCAAACGGGTCAACTTGTCCCACCTCTTCTTCGCTGATGATGTATTCCTTTTCTGTCAGGTTGATTGGGCCTTGGTGGCTTTACTTAAAAGAGGACTGGACATATTTTCCTCTTGGAGTGGTTTATTACCGAACATGAATAAAAGTGAAGTGTTTCTCTGAGGTGGCTCACCTTCTCTGAGAAACCGTATCCTTTGGGCGCTTGGTTTTCAGGAAGGTAAGCTTCCGGTTCGTTATTTGGGGGTACCTATTATTTCTTCCAGACTGGGTAAGGCGGACTGTATTACCTTAATCGACCGTATTACTGCTAGGGTTCAATCTTGGACCCAGCGCTTTCTCTCCTTTGCAGGCAGACTTCAGTTGATCAGATTAGTCCTCCATGCTATTTAGGCATTTTGGGCCAGTGTTTTTTCTTTACCAGCCTCGATTTTGGATGGTATTGAGAGGATATTGAGACAGTTTTTATGGAAGGGTTCTTCCCTTGGCTCTGGAGGGGCTAAAGTAGCTTGGGAGGACATCTGTCTCCCCAAGAATGAGGGTGGTCTTGGTATTCGGAAACTTAAAGAATGCAATAAGGCTGCGATGCTTAAATATATTTGGATCATTTTCACGGATAAGGAATCTCTCTGCTGCAGGTGGATCCATTCGAATTTCATAAAGAATGAGAATTTTTGGGTTTCACCTACTCCTTCTGTCTGCTCTTGGGCGTGGAAAAAGATCATGCAATTGAGGAAGGAATTTCGGTTGTCCTTTGTTTGGAAAATTGGTAATGGATTGTCGGTGTCTTTATGGTTCGACCACTGGCTTCCTATTGGTCCTCTGGCTGACTTATTCCCACAATCTCTTATTGATGCCTCTAATCTCCAGAAATACTCAACTGTCGCCGACCTCTTCCGTCCGCTGGGTCGTAGTTTTAGATCTCTTTTGGATTGCTGGGGTATAGCCCTTCCGGCTCTCTCCTCGAGTCGGGATAGGTTTTCTTGGAAAGGTGATTCCTCCTGTGTTTTTTCGGTTGCATCGGCTTGGCAAATTTTGAGGAGAAAGAGGAGCCGAGTTCCCTGGGCCTCCTTTGTTTGGAACAATGCTATTGCTCCTAGGTATCAATTCCATCTTTGGCTTACTACTAAAAATTGTTTACCTACTCAAGCTTGCCGCCTGTCTCATGGTAGAATCGACTACACTTGTTGTGCTTTTTGTAATGATAAGCCTGATTCTATAGATCATTTGTTCTTTGAATGTCATACTTCGGCGACACTTGCATTTTTTTGGGCTACAAGATGTAACATTCCGTGGCGAAATAGGTCTTGGATGGACAACCTTCTTTGGCTTATGAAGTACCTCTCGGGAAAGGAACTCTTCCATTCCTTGTCTCGGTTTTCTTTTGGGGCTTTGTGCCATATTATTTGGAAGAAAAGGAATGATGTCATCTTCCATGGTGAAGCTGTGGTTATCTCGGCGTTAAAGAACCATCTTATTAAGGTTGTCAAGGACAAAGCTCTGACTTACAAGAATGTGCCCAACTCGTACAAGAATAGAAGACTTCAGAGATGTTGGGGTTTTGATACTTCTATTTTTGAGCCTACGTAGGTGGGTTCTAGCCGTTGCAACTCCTTCGAGGTTTCCCCTTTTGGCAGTGGGTTGGTTCGTTTTGCCGGCGGTTGCGGTCTGGCGACTTGCTCCTGCGTTGCTCCGGCCCTCTTGCTGCCGTGCTGCCGTTCTTGCTAGGGTTTTTTTTTGCCGTTTGTTTTTGTTGTTTTGCTTTTGTTGGTTAGTTCCGCTTGTTTTGCGGTCCTCCTTGTTTTTCTTCGGCTCCCTTCCACTCGTCCTGATTTGTTGTCTTTATGAGTGTAAGTTTTTGGTGCTGAACCCTCTTGTATATGTTGGTTCTTAGCTTAATATATTCTTACCTTACCAAAAAAAAATAAAAAAAATTCATAGTCTTGTACAGTAGTTTGTTGAGAGATTGTGTCGAGCAGGATTTTCATACTCGAAATTCGAGTCTATTAATACTCAAATCATTTTTCTCCTTTTTCCTTCTTAAACTCTTGAGGAATTGGTTGAGAGTGTTGCCCCACTCAAAGCAATCCCGGATGGTCACGCCTAGCGTTGTTTAGATTGAGCTATCTAATTCACCTCAATGACTTCTTTTATTCTTTGTCGCCCTCACTCAATCTCATGTTCACTGGCTTCTCACACTTAACTTAGTTTGGACATAAGTTTTCCTAAATCGGATTAAATATTTAAGTGTATTGGCAATATGGATATAGTATAAGTCATTAAATTTGCATTGTATGAAAAATAGGTCAAAACGATTTTAATGGGCTAATTTGAGCCAAACAATTATTGACTCGACTCAGATCCAACCTGATCCATCCGTGTAACAGGTCTTGATCTCACTTAATGCATGTAGACGAGCGTGGTTTAGCATATATTCATAAGATTAGTCGAGTCGAAAGATTTATATTGTAAATAGCTAAATGTATGAAGTGGGCTTGGCATCTAGGGAGTACAACATAGGCTTTCCTAAGTTGGGCCACCTCGACCTAGTGAATGGATATGTTCGGCCAGATTTCATGTTGCATCAAGCCCATTGACAATTGCCTACAGGCCCACATGTAGCCCATGAACCCAAATGGAGGATAAAGATCCTAGTTGCTACCTATAAGGTAGGTGTGATTGGTTTTTGGTCCAATTCGGTCCTATTTGGTTCCTTGTTGGAATCAGGAATTAGATCGCCCAAACATCGGTTTCACTTTTAGGAACTAGGAACTAGACTAGCAATTTTGAAAATTAGACCAAATCAACCGGCTTAGTCTGGTCCAGGAAGTTTTCGGTTTAGACGATCCATGTTGTACACCCTTATTGAAAGGCTTAAAAAGGATAGAAACACTTAATTGTTTCGAACGTCACATTGGATAGGAATATACCCGATTGATTTAGAATAATGTGCATGTAGATACGCGTTCTCACTTTCTCCAAATTCATTTTTCATTTTTTGAATGATTATTACTCTGTCGATTTTAGGTTTCGTTTATTTTGTGAAGAATTAATGATTTGAAGAATATTTTACTAAAAAATGAAGGTTAGTATTTGCTTAGAATGATTAGTCAATGAAAAATGTTTCATTGTCAACAATAATCCCTATATAAACATGTTTATTGGCGATAATTTTCTTTCTCCTTCATTCATTATTGAGTGAGTTATTATGAAGATCAGAAATACATTAGTCAAAGACTTTGATGAAAATAGCAAAGCCCTTAGAAAGAAAAAAAAAGAACGAATAAATGAATTAATGGATAAGATTATTACACGGGTTTCTCGAATAATTCCTGCTTAGTGCTTAGCGAACTATTCAAAGACATTCACCGATTCTGATGCTGCCGTTTTCGTTCTTCACCTCCGTCATGTGCCTCCATTCTTTGTGCCGCCGCCGCCGCTGCCGCCGGCGGAGGCCCCGCCGCCCTTACCGCCTTGACCGCCCTGTTGACCGCCGCTCTCAGCAACGTCGTCTTCCAGGTCAACCGTCCGCACCTTGAACCTGTCGAGCCTCAACGCCGGCTCGTCCCCTACCCCTCCGTCCCTGCCGGGCAGCCGGGGCGATCCCACGCTCAAGCTCCTCTGGAACGCCCTCACCTCCCTCGTCCTGTTCGACCGCAGAGCGTCCTCCAGCTTCCGATCGATCTCGTTGTGCAGCTTCGGGAACAGCTGCCGGAAAGTGTGCTGGCGCCGCACGTAGAGCTCCCTAAGGTCCTCCATCAGCGCCAGCAGCCACGGGTCGATCGACTGATCCCTCCCGTCGCGGGGGCTCCCGTCGCAGGGGCGGTGCCCGTAGTAATAGAACTGGCCCTCCGCGTCCCCGAAGCTGTAGTTCTCCCCGTACGGACTCCCGCTCCCCAAGGTGTTGGGGGCGTGATCGGAGCTCGGGAAGGGAGGAGCTCCGGCGGCGCTGGGCATCGGCTTGCCGCGCGCATATCCGATTCCGTCCGGCCTGGGTCCGAGGGACTCCGGCCACAGCACCGAACTGTGCTGATCCATTGGAGCTAAGCAGGAAACTGTCGATCGCGCTGAAGAAATCGAAGACGATGCGGAGCCGGGCGATTGAAAATTTGAAACTTGGAGATTTGGGTATGAAGAATCGAATGTCCTGGTGGATGTGGTATGTGGGTTTTGGAATTGAGGCTAAGAATCCTTCAAGCTCGAGCATTTATAGGTGATGAGAGAGGGAGCGGGACTTTTCAAAGGTACGACCGGGTCATTCTTGCGAATCAAGCTACGCGCGTCGCGGACCTTGAACTTTCCTAGTTGCTGCATAGTTACTGCCGGATTCGAGAATAATAAGATAACGAGATTGACTGTTTGGTTAAGGAATAATCAAGTTCAAAGTTTTGGAACAGTTTAAACACGTGCTGTGTCCGATACGGCATCCATCATCCGCCAGATCACGGTGGCTGCTGATCGCGGAAGATGATCCTTTTTCTGGCATTATGTGTGATCTTGCTTAGTAATTTTAAGCGCAATGAAATCGATGGGTCGTGCCCCAGAACGCGACTATTTTCCAGGTTTGGCCGACACGGACTGTTGAAAGGACTTAATCTAAGAATTTGTAAGATTATGGTTGGGAGGGAAGCTTGGAAGCGCAAGCTGCGTTGACTTTTTCCAGGATGGCTGTGGCGTTGACTGATGGTTGAGTGTGTTCCTTTGATGGACGACTGATGGCTTTGAGCGTGTGTTGTGGCCGCTCCAATGTCTGCGCGCGATGGAGAGACAGTTTTCTGAGATGTTGGGCTTCTTTCTGAGTTCTTTGGTGGTGGAGTCATTGATCCAGTCTTCCATCAAAACAAACACCAACCCTCCTCAGCCAAGACCAATTCTTTTTGACTCAGTTCCTATTGCTTCCATCTCTTTATAAATGTATACTTTCGGTTTCTCTTCATACATCAAGCAATCTTAAACTACATAGGATCGCGACAGGGTGATTCGAGGCTGACCTTGTAATCACGGACCGCGTAGAAACATGACATAGGAAACTGCTGACATGACTAACAGAACGAAAGAAGATGGTTCGACGAGGATACCACGGATATCATGTTTGGCCAACACCAAAGCCGCAACCTAAATGCCTGCATGTGCAACCCATATGATCTGCCAATGGTTCATAAGCACAAAACGAGCGGTGCAGACTATCAATACGACTGCCAGATGGGTTCCAAAAGAACCGTAACAGATAGATAACATCATCAAATGGTCGGATGCACTTGTGCCTATACCTGTTCTCGGAGACTGTTTCTCGTTTCAGTGTCATACGCATTCGCAGGAAACAAGCATAGAATATATGGGCCTCAGGAACCTCAGTTAACAAGCTAAACTAGAATAACCTAGAGGAATTCCTTTTTCTGCTACACATGACGGGCTATCTATACATGTAAGGTCTGCTAAGACCACCGTGAAGCAAAAATGGATCTGTGTGAGAAGATGCACCAGCTGAACCTGAAAGAGTTTGCGGAAACCCTTCACTCGTGGGCATTCCCAACATTGTTTCTGTATGAAAACTGTAAGGAGGATATGTTGCGTAGGAACTGGGAACACGGTGGTCCAAGTAAGGGTTGAATGATGATGGTCTAGGGAAAATCATTCTTGCATCCTCTGTGAGTGGGCTGGAGATATATCTATCATCTCTGAAAAAACTTGCCCTGCTTTCCGAGTAGCGACTGCTTAAAGATCGGTCATTGGTAGACAGCGCAGCTCTAGTTTCTGGGTAAGTACCTGCTAAACCCAACCGAGAACCGGAACCCAGCAAATTGGCTCTTACTGCATCAAGTGAAAAATCTGTTGGGACTCTGAAAAGGCCGGGACATCCACCGGGAATATCCATC
Source organism: Eucalyptus guilfoylei (assembly GCA_016097605.1). Taxonomy (NCBI): domain Eukaryota; kingdom Viridiplantae; phylum Streptophyta; class Magnoliopsida; order Myrtales; family Myrtaceae; genus Eucalyptus; species Eucalyptus guilfoylei. Next base: position 40,509,580 of record CM027866.1, on the reverse strand, counting down.
TTGCCCCCAATATCAATACTGTGGAAAGACGGTTCAATTGCTTTTTGAAGAGGTCCGTGATCTGAAACTGGCATTCTCATCATTTTGTTTTGCAGCAGTAATTTAGCCTGTTTGAGTGAATCAAGGACACCATGCGCTCCAGCTGTTGCATGTGGAACTAGGGCATAGTGTCTTGCTTGGTTTCCGAAAGCTTTGACTTTATGAGATGAGTCACTCGCAGAAGGTGAAATACCATGTGCTGACTGCTTCCCTTGAGGATCACCATAACCCATATTATGGGGGTCTTGTGCCGGTGAATAGTTGCTTGCCAGGCTCTCCTGTTTACCTTTTCTACTTGACATTGAATGTATATGTTCTTGACTGGGGGAATTATCAACTGCTATAGAATATTTCTGACCTGGTGCGGATTCCACTCCAGGCTGCGGACCTTGGTGGAAGCTTTCTGATTGAGTCCCCAACAATTTGTTATCAGTGGAAGCATCCTCAGCGCCAAGTTTACATTTGACGGTTTGCATTGCCCTTGTCAGTGGAGTATATGGAGCTTGGTGCTTTATTTCATCCCTATCCTCAGTAACATCCGAGTGGTTACCAGGATCACATGAATCCTAAAGATGATGACCAACAGAGAAGTATGTCAACTGCACAGGCTAATTATAAATAAAGAGCACAACATTATTTATGAGCCTGGGAAAACCTATGTGCATGACCTCATGCTATAGAACCTTCAAAAGGTGGCAATTCAGACCGCAATAGTTACTTCTTGCTTTCTTTTTTTTTTGCACAGCAATGAGGACACTTGTTTTTTCAATTGTTATAACTTCATGTAAATTGGAGAGGAGATAAGTGCATGTTCTATACAAGCAGGTTCCAGAGGAAGCATACCGGAGTAGCGCTATTACTTTCTCTGAACTTCTCTTCCCAATCTCGTTGTGCCTTTTCCATTGCTTCATATTGGCCAATGAGTTGTGCTTGATGTTCTAGTGCCCTTTCCATGTCTCTCTCTGCTCCGTCTTCATTGCTCTTAAGGATACTATTGACTACATTTCCTTCATTTTCTACCTGTCCTGAAACTGGACTGTGGCTCACTGCCTTTCCTAAGGGCAATTCAGGATCGTCTCTGAAGACCTCACACCCTATTTCAGATAAATCTTGGCAAGTCTCGGAAGATTTGACATCTTCATTTTCTTGAGAATCAACTTTAGCAGACCCATTCGTGACCTCAGTGGATTCTAGTCTGCAACAAAAGAAAGATGAGACATCAATTTTCCATGAAGACCTTTTTATTTAATTCTTTCAAGCAACAGTGCAAGGTTCATATCATGCACATGCTGGATTTGCAGAGCATTTAAGTGACTCAGAGATCAGAGTGAGGTAGAGCAGAATCTGCCAAAACATGCTGGGAATATCTCGCTTGCCCAATCCAGTCTTGCAGGTGCTGAGTATAATGAAATGAACTTTGCAGGACTAGACTGATGGCCTATACATTTATTCTTCCTCTTGGATAGAAAACTCTGAACATATGACCTGTCTTGCTCTCCAGCTTAGACAATAGAATACTATGCTCGCACGAGGATGTCAATGAATGACTCATGAAGTACAGCACGCACGCGCGCGTGCACAAGGCCTCACTACCGACTCATATTTATCAAAAAGGGAAAAAGGAAGCTCACAAACCTTTGATCTTTATGTCTTACTTGACGGCATGATTTTCCTGGGCGTTGTTTTGAAGATGAGGACATTGTTGCAAGACTGGTTCGCCTTCTTATAGAAGTATCCTTATATTTCCCATGAGATCGTGAGGAATCCTTTCGGCCTTTCCAGGACAAGTTTCTACCAGATGCAGAATCAAACTCGGTACCTGAAAATTCCTCTGATTCGGTCCCTAGTTGTTTTGAACTAACAGAGCTCTCTCCTCCTTTGTTTGAATCATTACAGACTTTCAGCTTACGTGGTGTCACTTCCTGATCCGAACTTGAGTAATATGACTCAGAAACATCACTAATGCCATTATTCTCCAATAGAGCAAGAACATCAGCTGTAGCCTTCTCAGCCTTCTTCCTTTGCAAAGCCACAATCCTCAACTGCTCCTCCAGCTCCTCTACCTAATTCCATTGGAAGAGATACAGGTAAGAGAGAGAGAGAGAGAGAGAGAGAGAGAGAGAGAGAGAGAGAGAGAGAGAGAGAGGTTGTAGGAAAAGAAAAAACTTGGCAGACTGCACCGGGGAGAAAAAAATACCCGTTTTGCCAATTCATCAGCTCTTTGCCTTGCAGTTTTAGAGACTGATCTCTCCGACAGTAATCGAGCTCGAAGAAACTCAACGGTCATCGCATTTGAATCTTCCATGCCAGAACTTATCCTGAATTAAAAAAGAAATTGTAACCAATAATCAGAGCAAAAATTTACACATTCAATCAAGATAAGAAGTATCAAGTTGCCACAGTCACACTTAATGCTAGATGTTGTATAGTCCTTCACAGGAAGGAAAGCTTCTTTCTTCGTTTTAATGTCATAAAACACGAATTTGCAAGTGAACAGGATCAACATATTCAGTTGTCTGGGTACCTTTTCCTCTAGAGAGCATAGAATTTGAAAGATTAAAACTTTACAAATGTACCAATCATCCTCTCAAATTCTAAGACATATGCCTCTAGATGGATGTCCTCATTTTCCCCAAATCTTCCCATTTCAGGCTATTGATTATTCTAGCTGATAATCCTCCTCTTCCTTCCCTTTTCCCTGTCTGCCCCCACCAAAAAAAAGATTAATGAACAGTTCGAGTCACGAAGCAATTAGGACATTCCCAATTTGTAAAGCAAGGCAAAGCAATGAACCATTTATGCCACCAATTAGACCATGAATGAACTTCAATAGTCATATTTTTTATACTCCGGGTCTAATCAAGTACACAGTTCAGCCCAAAAAAAGCCTTCTGTTTCCAAATCACACTGCCTAGAGCCTAGTCTAAAATGAGAAGTGAGAGAACTCCCAACCATCACTTCATTTTTAAGACAGAAAATGGTACTCAATATCTAGCCATCAGTCAACTTTACTCAATTGGAAGGAAACACATCTTAATCGATACAATCGCATTGTTCAGGGCGCACCGGATTGAGTGATAACAAATACGAGAATTTCATCTCGATCAGGCAGACTCCTATTGTTCAAAATTTGTTGTAAAGAACCGATTTCTTGAGGAATTCCAGGAACACTATTCGTAAAGGGTCCTCACATATCAACAGAGATCCGCTTTCTAAATATATAAGAGGAAACCACGAGATCACTAGAGCAACACTTATGACCGCGAGCTAGCACAAGACAGTACTACAAACGTGGAGACATCGGAGACTATAACTGAAACAGCAAGAACCAGCAAGACCCAGATGGCCCTTTACCTCTGATCTTGCTTATCTTGATCAAGATTCTGCATCGACAGCTGCAAAAAAGAACCCAACCCCACGAACAGTTCGACCTGGACTTCAGCTCCTGTACCATCAAGACAACCGAAATCGCTTCAAATTCCAGTCCTTTAAGCTCTCTGACACGCTTTCAGAAACTACCCGACAAGGTCAGTCCCAGCAGCATCAAGAAATGAAGGAAAAATCACGCTCAAAGCATCAAGGGACAAGCTCATTTACCTTCAGCGACGACGACCCAAGAACGGCTCTGAGGCAACGGGGGGCTTTATTATCATCACAAGATCGATTCGCACGAAAAGCAATGGAGGGCGGAGGAGAGAGAGAGGTGGAAAGGGAGGTGGGAATAATAAAAATGGAGGACCTTCACGGAAATCAATGGAGGCTTGAGGAGGAAGACTTTCACTGCACTTGCAACACTGTTTTTTGGGGTTTCTGGGTTTTTTTTATTAAAGTGTGGGGTGGGGAAACGAGCGATTGGTCCGGTGGGAACGGAAGAACACGACAGGAAGCTTCTTCTCTTGCTGTGTTGAGACCAGCGGAGATGGGCCAGAGGTAGCGCTGATGATGCCGCTGAGTCCAAGTCATCCTCGTTTTCCTTTACCCTTCTTCCTTTTCTTTCCTTTTCGATGAGGATAATCCTTACCTCTAGGAAGTTTCTTTTTTCTTTACTTCGACGGAAAAGACTTGAACTGTGTTGCATTCTCAAAATAGTATTTAAAGTGAATCTTATCTCGAATAATATCTTAAAGTGTTCATGTTGTTATCAGAAAAAAGGATCAAACATCGACCGGGTCAAATGTACTTTTATCCAAAGATGTATACTTTTTCTTTCTTTTCTTCCCTATCATCTTATTCTTTGTCATAGCGACTGAGATATTTGTCATAGACCATCGCCCCTCCCTATAGCCTCTTGGTCGTATCATGCGTGCCTAGCCACAACCACCTACGTAGCAGCGAGTCTCAAATCTCCACTAAACATTCATGTGTTGCCTCATCATGGCATTGGCCACACCTTGGCTAAGTTTTCACTATAGGGTCTTCCCTTGTCCTTTTGCTTTTTATTTTATTGTGGCCGGCAAGGGCCTCGTGCTAATCTAGGGGAAACTATCGTGGCCGTAGGCGAGGCTGACCTCACCTAGATCTAGGCAAGGCGACCTCACCCAAATCCAAGTAAGGTGGTCTTACTTGTGGCTACAATGACTTCGCCCAAATTTAAGTGAGGTCAGGTGAGGGGTGCAACACTTGCCAACAACGAGTGAGGGTTTCACGGCCCACCCACGTCCGGCAATACTAGTATCGCTACAATATTCAGGTTGGTTGTTCTTGCATACCACTCTATCACTAAGGTTGTTGCTTTGGCCCCTCATCTCTATTCATATTGCTAGACAAAGGAGAAGATGAATAGGAAAGAAGAATTTTTTTTAAAAAAAAATCTTCTTTGGACGAAAATGCCCAAAATTTGCTGGAATATTTTGAGGTCAAGTCTTTATATGAATATGCTATGACTACTTCAGATTTTTGTTTGAAACAAGATTTATCTGAGCTATTTTTGGAAAAAATGAAGTCATTTCAAATCTTTATTTAGAATTTTGTGTAGACTTATTTACATTTAAAATTTATAAATTTATATAAGAGTGGATACTTATAAAACATTGATATAAGATAGTAAAGTTAACAAGAAATTAAAAATCTGAAACCAATTGACTAAGTTATAATAATTTTGTAACTTAATAGCATATACTGGATACAAAATTTTACCCATCACATTAAAAATATTATTCAAAACTTCATCCCCCATACAAAGTCTACGGGGATTAGAGTTTTTTTTTTTTTTTTGTCAATCATGCATCTTATGAAATAGTTTTCATGACATTAGAGCTTTGTTTGTTTTGCCATGGATGATTTGAAAAATATTTTTCAAAAAATAATTATTTGTATTACTTATAAAAATAAATAAACAAAGAATATTCTCATTATAAATAAAAGTGTTTAGACATAAATTGTTGTTAACAACGAAATTTTCTTTCATTGATTAATTAATTCAAGCAATACATAAGGTCATTTTAGAAAAATAATATTTTCCAAATCATTTATTTTTTACAAAATAAATAGAATCTAAAATGCATTTTAATTTTTGCATTTCATTGTTTATAATTAAATGCAATGAGCTAAACGTTTCATTTCTATAGGACAATCAAAATGATTAAAGACGGGCCCTTCTAAAACTCTCTTTTTTATGTTACACAGGAATTTTATTAAGTTATGATTATGGCCTTGAGATGATTAAAGAACTTAAACAGGACCATTTAGCATGAATGATTGTCTTGTTATGACAACATAGCATCATTGGCGGCTCTTGTGTGCAAGCAAGGACAAAAGAAAAGTTTCATTTTTATGTCTAATTGTGCTTTTCTATTCCGAACTCACAATTAACATAATAAAATATCCAAAGGAAATATATTGACAAAATAAGATAAAGAGTGGCTTTTGCAGACTTTTCTCCACTTTAAGCCTCGGATCATATATCTTTACCTAAAATTTCATACTTCAATTCCTATCAATAACACCTAAAATCACTGTAAACTCTCATTTAAGTATTCACCATAAATTCACAAATATTTATGATCTTGATTTGAAATTCAATTCGAATATGTAATTTATTATGTTTGTTAACAATAATTTCTTTTCGGTTCCCCAGACCGAGATTATCATCCGACTAATATATAATTATTTGCAAAATTATCTGTCAACTCTACTGTAGAATTCGTTCCAATTAAGAAATTGTGCTTGAACATTCTTTAAAAAGAAAAACCGAATTAAATAAAAAAAGAAGAGGAGAAAAAAAAAAAATTACATTTGCCGGACTGTTCACTGCGGCAGCGCAGGTGTTCTTTGCAAGAAGGAGAAGAAGAAGAAGCATATTCGACCTCGATTCGAGCAAGAACCGATCGCTCGCGAGCTGGTGGATGATCAAGAACCGCCATACCCATCATCATTCTCCAGAATGCATTACTGGGTTCGAGCTTCTTCCGCCGATTTCGCCGGTTCTCTTCCGCAACCGCGCAGGTATCTCTCTCTCTCTCTCTCTCTCTCTCTCTCTAGACGAACAACGCGGTGTCACCCGCAACGCGTAGATCTCCTGCTGCGCCTTGTGTGTTTACGTTTCTTGGGTCAGTTGCTGATTCCCCTTCTTTACTCTTGTGCAGCGGGCACACCGCGGTCAACATCGGCAAGTCAAAGGTGATCTTTTTCGGCGGTTTCAAAGACAAGAAATTCCTCAACGACTTATATGTTTACGACATTGGTAATTTTCGTGTCCATGTTCAATTCGAAATTAGAAAAATGATGAATTTGCGGCGTCGGCCGTTCGAATCGAGAATGCCTCGAATAATGTTTTCGTCGTGATGTTGGGGGTGGTGGTGTTTTGTCGTAGAGAACAAATTGTGGTTTCAGCCGGAGTGCACTGGAAGTGAGTCTGATGGGCAGGTGGGTCCCTGCCCCAGAGCGTTTCATGTTGCTGTTGCGATTGATTGTCATATGTTTGTCTTCGGCGGTCGTACCAGTAGCGACAGGTATGTGTTCCTTAACACTTGTTGATCATACAGGTGCTTTAAGTTTGATCAAATGCAGTATCCCTACACTTATGTCGTTGATGATGGTTGACATTGAATTTTCAGATTGAACGACTTTTGGGTCCTTGATACCGGTAGGCATCTTTTTGTAAGAGTGCAATGTGTGTTGATTAATGGTCATGATTAGTCATTGCAGGATGTATTCAGTAATTTGAGCGTCTACCTTCTGCAGATATATGGCAATGGTCGGAGCTCACTGGCTTCGGTGACTTGCCTTCTAAGCGGGATTTTGCTGCAGCTTCAGCTATTGGAAACCAGAAAATAGTCATGTGAGTATCAGGGGAAAAAAAATAAAATCTCTCCAAAAGTGGAGATATTTCATCCATTATTGCATCTAAAGATCAAATATTCTTTTATTATTTGCAGGTTTGGTGGCTGGGATGGTAAAAAGTGGTTATCAGATGTGTATTTATTGGACACAAGTAATCTCTTAGTGGGCTTTGTGAATTTCTGAATGATTAAATCTGTGTATTCAACTAATTTTCAATGGAGCTAAATACTCACATTAGGTGTTGTTCCTGAACAGTATCACTTGAGTGGCTCGAGCTATCAGTTTCTGGATCCGTACCGCCTCCTCGATGTGGCCATACAGCTACCATGGTTGAGAAGCGCTTACTTGTCTATGGTGGCAGAGGTGAATAACATATGACCAGTCTATGTAGCAGTATTCATGGTCTGGTAATCTCTGTGATATCAACCAATAGAAAATGATGCATTTTCCCTCTTTCTTCTTCTGTATAAGAAATTAAAAGAGTCGTTTGAGCTTCATTAAGGTCTGGGATCCTGTAGAAGTGGAAGTTAATTATTTGACGTCTGCTGCACAATAGTGTCTCTGTTTTTTTTCTTTTTTCTTTTTTTTGGTCTATTCTATTCTAACTCTCAACTCACTCTCAGACTTTTGCCCTGCCTCTTTGCTGTGGGAGTCGAACCCACAGCAGAAACTAAAGGTCCCCAGGCCTAGCTCCCCTAAGAAGGTGGGAATTGAAGTCCCCACCTCCCCCTTCCCATGTGGGAAAGATGACCACTAGGGTACCCCCCCGGTGGTTACTAACATCTTTGTTTAATTTGTAGCTTTTCCATCACATTATGATCAATGGCTTTTTCCATCACAATATGATGAAAATTATTAATAGCAGAAAGGATAATAACTTATCCAATAAAAACACCATGTTGACCTTATCTATAGGCATGCCATGTCAAAGTTCAATGCCCAAATTCCCCGTGCCGGGAGCCCATTGTCTTAGTAGTGTCATCTCAGTGGGAAGGGGAAAGTTTTGGACTCTGTCTCTAGAGATGGCTTTGGGGAAGTTCCTTAAAAAATGATGGTGATTGTCCTATAGTCTGTAGTAGTTGTGAATATCTCTACCTTTTCAGGTAATCCTAGCTGACTTGAGTTCTTTGTGGCTTTGATAGGAGGTGGTGGGCCAATCATGGGTGACTTGTGGGCTCTGAAGGGACTTATTGAAGGAGGTTGGTTCAGTTTACTTCCTGTGTTTACAGTTTCATGAATGCACTCTTAGTTTAATTTTTGCAATTGAACAAGCTATGCTGTTAACTACTGTTTTGTAACATAATTCTGTCTACATATCCTTTTTGTTTTACTTCTGTAGTTGTTGTAACATACTTAAATAATGCGTTAGTTGTTTATCACTGGAATCACCATCTTTGGTATACTGGTGTATATCACAGTTCCTTGTAGAAAAGGAGATCCCCCTCCCCCAAGAAAATAATCATAGAAAAAATAAAATATCACAAAAGCATGGAGGAGGTATCTTTTTGTTCTTTTTTCTTTTTCGAGCCAGGGTTGGGCCAATTGTTAAGGTTCAGAATGCTATCTGAAAAGTAACATTAATGAAGCTCTTGCATTTAATTTTGGCAGAAGTAAAGTATAGTGCTGCATCTATTCTGTGTTCTCGAAATATTATATGGCCTACTCAGACTTGCAAGTTCTTGAGGTCAACTAACTATATCTTAGATTCACTCTTGATACTTACAGTCTCTGTCCATTTGAAATTGAAATGGAAAGTCAATCATTTGTTGTATTCAAGCTTTGCTTATTGTCACAAAGCTGATCAGAGAACCCGCAGCAAGTAGAAAGAGAGAAAGAAGGAAGAGAGAAGGAATAGAGAGGAGGAGGAGAAGGAGAACGTAAAAGAAACAAAGATAGGGCTGTAGGTTTCTATGTAACAGAAACCCTACACCCATTGTGTTTATATTAAATATAAAATGTATATGACCATTATACCCTCATGTAAGTAAAAGAGAAATAAAACTCTAAAAATTAAAAATAACTCAATTAAAGTAACTTAACACTCCCCTTCAAGCTGGAGCATATAGGTCACCTATGCCCAGCTTGGAACAACCAGCAACAAAAGCAGGACAAAATAATGCTTTGGTGAACATACAGCAAGCTGAACCAACTTTTGCTTCACAGCATCACGAACAAAGTGACAGTCAGGTTTATAAATTAGTCCCTTACCAGGAGAGCTTTTAAGATATCGAAGAATGCGACAGATAACATCCCAATGAGCCTTCTTAGGTGACTCCATAAACTGACTCACCACACCAACAACAAAAGAAGACGTGTAACAATAAGATAAATTAGTTTCCCAACCAAACGTCGATATTGTTGCTCGTCTTCAATTTCATTTCTATCATCAACTCCAAACTTTGATTTGGATCCATAGGAGTATCAACTGGCTTGGAAGCTAGTATACCAGTCTCAGACAAAAGATCAAGAACATACTTTCGCTGAGATAAATTAATACCTTTTTTACTTCGTAAAACTTCAATACCTAGAAAATATCTAAGGGTTCCCAAGTCTTTAATTTGAAATTGCAGCTGAATGCTGCTGAAGAAATGACTTAACCTCAGAAATGCCGGTCACATCACTACCAAAGATAATTATATCATCCACATATACCACAAGAATAACCACCCCCGATTCCTTTTTGCGAACAAACACAGAATGATCTGAATAACATTGGTGGAAATCACATTTGGAAATTACCAAACTGAATTTTTCAAAGCATGTTCTTGGAGACTGTTTCAACCCATAAATGGCCTTATGTAGTCGACATACTTTACTACAATTCTCCCCCTAAGCAACATACCCAGGAGGTTGCTCCATATATACTTCTTCAGACAAATTGCCATAAAGAAAAGCATTATTGACATTAAATTGATATAATGACCAATCGAAATTCACAGCAAGAGAAATAATAACACAAACAAAATTGAGACGTGCCACAGGGGAAAAAGTCTCAAAAGTAATCCACTCCATAAGTTTAAGTAAAACCTTTAGCAACGAGCTGAGCTTTGAGACGCTCAATTGAGCCATCCGGATTGTACTTGATAGTGTACACCCAACGACACTTCACCACATCTTTCCCAAGAGGAAGATCAACTAATGACCACGTTTGGCGAAACACCAGAGCATCCATTTCCACATCCATAGCTTTCTTCCACTCAAGGCGAGACAGAGCCTCAGTGGTAGAAATAGGAATTGTGTGAGTTTGTAATGATAGAGCAAAGTCATGTAACAGAGAAGGAAGATGTGAAACACATAATGCTCAATAGGGTAAGCAAAAGAGGATTTTTGTGTGCACGGTCGAGTACCTTCGCGAAGGGCAATCGGAAGATCGTCCAGACCAGGAGACAAGGAGGAAGATTGAACGGAGGGCATGGAAGAGCTGGAAACTGGTGGTGTTGTAGACTGCTTTCGCCGCTGATACACCTACAAGGGAGGAGGTACTGGAGAAAAACTAACAAAATCTAAGGGGATAAGATGTGGGATAGGAGGATTAGCTACAATGTCAATTAAAAACTCTTTACCCTCAATAGAATAGTATGGTGTGCCCTCGAAAAAAGTAACATTAGCACTAACATATTAGGTACAAGTTATTGATCATAACACCGATACCCCTTTTGTGTACGTGAATACCCGAGAAAAATACATTTAGTGGCATGAGGAGATAGTTTATCAGAATCGGAACGTAGGTTATGAACAAAACAAACACACCCAAAGACGTGCGGGGTAAAAGGGAATAACGGCTTGTTATAACACTAATTGGTGACCGATGATTGAGGACAGTGGAAGGCATACGATTTATGAGATAACATGCAGTAAGGATAGCATCACTCCAAAATGATTTTGGTACATGCATATGAAATAAGAGTGAATGAGCAACTTCTAGAAGGTGACACTACTTTCTCTCGGCCACACCATTTTGCTGAGGGGTATAAGTACAACTTGTTTGATGTATAATGCCAAGATTAGAACAAAACAAAGAAATTGACTTCTGTGTATATTCTAGAGCATTATTTGTTCGCAAAATTTTAAGAGATGTATTAAATTGATTAGTAACTTCATGATGAAATAATTGGAAAACATGTAAAAATTCAGAACGGTCATGAAGCATATAGAGCCATGTTAAACGAGAATAATCATCAACAAAAATAACAAAGTACTTGAAACCATTTCTACTAACAATATGGGAAGGTCCCCAGATATTCGAGTGAACAAGTTCAAGTAAAGTAGATGCACGAGAATCATTACGACTAGGAAAAGAACTACGATGATGTTTCCCAAGTTCATAAGCTTCACACTCAAGAGTAGAAATTGATTTACACTCGGGAATTATTTGTTGCAACTTAAATAAAGATAAATGCCCTAAACGAGAATGCCATAATAGGGACTAATAGAACTAGCAGCTAGATCATTGCCATCAGCAGTAGAGACACCATTCAGAGTCCATCACGTTCATGCCCTTTACCAATCATCTTCTTTGTCTGAAGGTCCTGAAAAACACAATAAGATAGGTAAAATGTAACTAAATAACTAAGAGCTTTAGTTAACTAACTAACAGATAACAAATTTAAAGGAAGTTGGGGAACATATAAAATAGAGGACAAAGATAAGAATGGTGTAAGTGAAACAGTCCCTGACCAACCACTTAAGTCGAGGAACCATTAGCTAAAATAACTTCTGATGAAGGACTAGAGTTATGATGGGAAGAAAATAGTTTTTGCTTACTCGTCATATGACTAGAAGCTCCCGAGTCAATGACCCAAGGAGTGCTAGGAGACAAAGTAGAGAAAGAGGCCATGTTATCTGTACGTGCAAGAATGACAGTGGATGAGAAATTGGAAGCTTCTAGTTGTTGGACACGCTTGATGAGTTGTGCAACCATATCATCTCGAGTTGTAGACTCAGAAGAAGTACCCCCAGGTGGGATAGATGGGTTCATGTCACCGTAAGACATATTTCCAACACTCCCTTCAGACACAACAGCATTTGCAGTAATTAATCGTTGAGCCCACTCATGCTTGCCATGCTTGGCCCAACAAGTGTCAACAATATGACTAGATTTGCCGCAGTATATACACTGATTGCTATCTCGATCAAAACTTTGTCCACTACGTCCACCACCACGACTACGACCTCCCTCGAAACCACGACCTCTATTGGAAAAACCACCACGACCATCACTACTAGCCACAAATGCTGAATTGTCTTTAGATGACGTAGAAGACGAAGGGACAAGGCACTGAATTCGACAAAATGCTTCATTCATAGAAGGAACTCTCTCTCCAGCAAGAAGCTGACTCTTCACATGCTGTAAGTTGGCATTCAAGCCAGACAAAAACTTGGCCACTTGAAATTCAGTTCGCTGTGTCTTAAGTCTCTCAAGATCAGTAGTGATGGGCTGATAAAGATTAAGTTCTTCCCACATACCTTTCAAAGCACTATAATACTCTCCAAGAGACTTGTCTCCCTGTTTAAAATTAAAGATCTTCTCATATAGTTCATAAACTCTAGACATATTTTTGTCTTGTGAGTAACTCTCCATAAGATCATCCCACACTCCCTTAGCAGTTGTGTGGAACATGACATTAGTAGCGATGGATGGTTCCATGCTATTCCATAACCACACCAAAAGTGTATCATTCTTTCTCATCCAATCACTATAGTCTTTAGAATTTTCAGCGGGAGGGTCTGTAGTAAGATAATGGAGTTTCCCTTTGGCATTAATATAGACCTTCACAACTTGGGCCCATAACAAGTAATTGAAAGCTCCATTTAATTTGATAGTGGTAATTTGAACCTTGACATTATCAATAGAAGGCTTAGTATCACTCATGATGATAGTCTCAATATAAATATATCTACCACTTAATCAAGAAGGCTGAAACTTTAGTGCAAGAAACAAAACAGCAACACTAATGTATAATAAGATGTAATTGGCTCCATCAGTTAACCAAAGGGAACCCAGCAAGATCAGCCAACCATAATCAATGAAGTACTCTGATTCTTGAATCCACCGTTCAATAAGTGTAGTAATCCATGTTCACAAATTGAACCTGATGAATCTGATATCTTCTGATCTCATACATATCGAGACTTAAAGAGAAAACCGATAAAAATTGCAGCTTTAGGTTGCTGTGCACCAGAGAAAAAGTAGGGTTACTAGGGGACTTTCAAACTAGCAATAGGATCAAGTAATCAGGTAGTTAGATCTGCCCTGATACCATGTCACAAAGCTGATCAGAGAACCCGCAGCAAGTAGAAAGAGAGAGAAGGAAGAGAGAAAGAGGAGAAGGAGAACGTAAAAGAAATAAAGAGAGGGTTGTAGGTTTCTATGTATCCGAAACCCTACACCCATTGTGTTTATATTAAATATAAATTGTATATGACCATAATACCCTTATGTAAGTAAAAGAGAAATAAAACTCTAAAAATTAAAAATAACTCAGATAAAGTAACTTAACACTTATTTTTCAAGGAGCTGTAAAAATTTGAAAGACTTGCAAAAAAGTCAGAGGATTACTATCCAAAAACCCATCAGAAGTTATTTGGTTGTTTTAAAGTATGACTCTTCTATTATGCAAACTTTTGTTATAGTAAGAAGAAAGAAAAAGCAGTTTAGTTTAAGTAGATCTCATGGTGTTGAAGGATCCCACCTCACTTATTAGTGGCGTTTTGTGTGGCTTTATATGGTTGTTATCTTCCTTCACCTAAAAGCTCAGATTTTCGGTTGAGACTCTCCTACATGGTACTGGAGCCAAGCGTTGGATCTTCATACGCTGTTTAATATTGCATTCAGCAAGTGGTTATTGTGTCACTTCTTCCCCTTGCGTCAATTCTACATGTCCAGTTTGCAAGTGAAAGAAGGTGTTCGTCTCAAGGTTTAGTTGCGACTTATATACATGGTACCCCATGTGATTTGTAATGACTGAAACTTTTGGGCTGACTTTTTTAATGCCGGGAATAAGGGCAAACTACCCGTAAAATCTTATATCTCCCTTAAAGAGATTTTTTTTTCCCCTCTATTTTTAGTGAGTGGTTTCTATCCTTAAATTGTTTTCTTATGTTGAAAGTGATTGCTTGTACGTGAAAGGGTACTAACTTGTAACCACGTCTTGATGGGAGGAAGAGAATGAACCACCTGGATGGACCCAATTAAAGCTCCCGGGGCAAGCTCCTTCACCTTGCTGTGGTCACACTGTTACTTCTGGAGGGCTCTATGTAATCATGTCTTTCCGAATCCCATTCCTTTTTACTACATCCCTTGGAATATGTTGCTTGTTATTTCATCAGCTTCTTTGTATTAGTTTTTCGACACCAGAAAAAGGTTCATGCAGTCCATTGTTCATTTTATTGGATTGCTAATAAAATTTTGTCCAGACGGCATGAAAAGTCAGCTGCTCATGCTGTTTAGATGATAATCTCTCTCTCTCTCCCCTCCCACCCACCCACCTGCACATATCGCAAGCAAATGAGTGCTCTTTCATATGTCCAAGATACATACACTTCATTATTTTTGTTCAGGCTAGGGTCCAGAAAGTAATCATCTTAAATTTACTGGATTTCTTTCCTTCTGACGGTGCATTTTATGTTTCTGCAGCTCTTGTTGTTTGGAGGGCATGGAACTGGTGGCTGGCTGAGTCGCTATGATATTTACTACAATGACTGTATTATTTTAGACAGAGGTGTGGGCTTCTGAGTTTTCTTTACAGACTATAAGCAGAGGCCCATCCAATATGTTATTGTGGTGTAAATGAAGTACATGGCCTTTCCTCTGTTGTCTTGACATTTAATTGTCAGATTGATGGAGATACCTGGTATTATTAAAATAAGATGAGTCTAGTGAATGCTTGGTTTTTTGTAACTAAAATCCTGAATTTCAAGAAAGGGTATAAATATGCTTTAACTATAGGAACCTAACACAGTTATTCCAAGAAATAGAGATTGTTGCTTTTGATGGCTTCAGGCTCTTTTTGTTTCTTTGTTTTTTTTTTCCTATCCATGTGTGGTCCAAGTAAAATTATTCTCAATATTGCCAATGCCCAAGCAGAAAACAGATTTTCATCTTCAAGACGGAATGCAAGTATTGAGATGAGATTGTAAATATTAACATGATACACTAGGTTAATAACTCCACCTTTTTATATGATGATGGCAGAAATTTGAGTAATTTTTTTACAGTTGTTCATCAAATCAAATTATCTCTTTTGACACTGGCTCTATCTATCTTGTTCATGTGTACTGATTTCCTTTACTTCTCTTTTGCATAACTGAAGTTTCAGCGCAGTGGAAGCGCTTGGCTACTACCAATGAGCCACCTCCAGCTCGTGCTTACCATTCTATGACATCTATTGGTTCACGTCATCTGTTATTTGGTGGTTACGATGGAAAGGTGACTTTTGGCGATTTCTGGTGGTTAGTTCCAGAAGGTGATAAACTAATTCATTGAGTCAGTTTTAATTTTAATAAGGCATTCCGCATGTTACAGCAAGCCATGTGGCCAGCAATCTTGATCGTCATACCATCTAATGTGCCATATGATTGCTATGAACTATTTACACTCATCAAATGGGGTGAGCCTTGGTGTAAGATGGTTGTTCCATTGTGCTGTCGAAGCCACAAGGTCATGTTATGGAAACAGCTTGCCGTAATAGGTTTGGTGCTTCGCATATTGGATGGTTGGTCCTCTGTTTATCCCCCCAGGGATGTAGCCTTGGCGTAGCGTATCTGATAGCAGCAAAGCCTTATGAACCTTTATGGAGATGATGTGAATTGATGCACTGTTTCAGTTTTTCTATTTTTACTTCCCTTCTGTTGCCTTGTGCATCATTGATCTTTTGAGTAATTATTATTTCGCATAAATGTCTAGGATTTTTAAACCTTGGCATCGTGACATCATATTTGTTGAGAGACTTCAATGTAATTTGGAGATCTCCTATTGTAGAATATATCATTTAGTACATCTTATATTTTGTAAAACTTTCACTTGCACTCATGATGTAGAACTGGCTTGAGCTGCTTTCACCTTTTTGCTAATACTTGAGGAATCACATAGTGGAGACATTAATTGTAAGTGACACAAACTGCTAAGGTTCAATTCCTTTTTGTTCTCCTTGCAGAGGATCCCATTGCAAAGCGACTGATGGCCTCTCCTCCTAGAAATTTTCGTGAAGATCAAGGTTCCACAGCATCAAATGATGGCGTCCTTTCAGCAGTAGAGGTATTGGCATCATGAACTGATATAGCTTCCTCTCCAAGACTGATATGGCTTCTGAAATTATCTCTTGATGCTTGCATCTCCATCCTGAGGCCTGCTGCTTCACATTGTTGGTTCTGTTCTGTTGTTATGAATTTATCCAAAAATGATTTGTGTGATGGTGCATGATGAAAATTTTGTAGTTTTGCGATTGGCAGCCTAAATTCAATCTCTTTATTTACTTTTTTTTTGGTAAAGATCTCTTTATTTACTTTCACTCTTAATATCTTGATTCTTTGATTGTATGCATATTGTTCAGAGTTTGTTGTGCTTTGCTTTATAGGAAAGGAAGAAGGAAGAAACTGCAATTTCAGAGCTGGAGAAGAGATTAGAGATTTCTGTCTCACTATCTAATCCGAAGTGTGAAATTGTAGATGTGTCAGAGGACAGGGAATTTTGTGAACTAGCGTCGAGAATCACTGGAGATAAGATTTCGAGTGGCGGAAAGGTTTAACTTGTTCCATATCCATTAGCTACCATACACTTCATCGGCATTTCATTTGGCATTTTAATTCCATGTCACCCAGCAGAAATAGAAAATTGAAATTATTCTTATTTGCTAAGGATGCAATTGGAGTTCTTCGTGACCACTGGAAGGCAGTGGACCCCAAGGCCATGCCACTCAAGGAGCTTGGTCCTTTACTTCGTGATTACCAGCGCTTGATCACACACCATATGTAAGACTAGCCCTTTATCTCAATTATCAACTACACGTGAAATGTCGTACACAGTTCCTAGAGGTTTAATCAACAAGTTTTGTTTGCAAAAACCTATACATGTGCTCATTGCATACATAGGAGTTGAATCCGATTGGACCTTGTAGAAGCATTTTTCTTGCTCCAAATATTTGGTTTTGCCTTTATGTAAGTCTTTGATTCCCTTTTTAATTTCAATATGGCAAGACTTACAAGTTAATTTATACTTTGTTCTACAAATAAATGAATGATGGTTTCCCTGATAGAATGAGTGTATCCAACAAGAGGATTTGAATTTTTTTTAGTTTTGCAACTCAAAATTACTTAAGACTATGTTTCCAATGAAGTATACTGGTTTTGCACTGATGTAAAAGATTTTGTCATTCACAGTACCATCATCCCAATAGACAATCACAGAAATGATGAGAAATCCATTATCGGTCCACTGCCAATTGGCATATCATGTTGTTTTCTGGATTGCGTATTATTGTGGTTAATGGACTACTGGCCAAATGGTGAAGATATTGTGTTTTTCATTTGGGTTCTCAAATTATTCTTGTTATCTTCTCATGTTATCTTCTCATGTTCTCTTTATTTGTCCATCTAATGGTCTTCTTGTTGGCAATTGGCTCTGTTGCAGAGAAAAAGGCGGATCTGATATACAATCGATTGAGACTGTACTGCTGGGGAAGGAGGCATATCAATTTTACCATTTGAGGAATGCAACTCAGGTACTAATGATGCATGGCTTTGCCTTCCAGCTCTGAGTTTTCTATTCTTCCAATCAAATCATGAAGGTTTCGAAGACTTGATATGTTCTTTTGTTGGAGTGTTGGTCTGGTTTATGCGAGAGGTTAGCAAGTAGTGCCTAGTTTCGACCCTCATGGATTTTTATAGACAATGAAAGGTCAGCATTAGCCAATCAATTCTCAGATTCAATGAATAAGGTCATGGTTTGTATATAGCAATTACATTCAGCATCTGTTGGTGATGTATAAACTTGTATCCTTAAATGTACTTGAAATAGTTTTGGACTTGTTCCATGTACGCATGTTCTATTTTCAGTTGCTATATATGGCTTAGTTTCCTGATTTTCTTGTGTACATAGCTGTCTACTGTAGGGCTTTTACTTGTGGAACTGTTTATTTCTGAGAAGTCACATAATTTTTTAGTGTTAGTCTTTTCAGTATCCACGTTGTCATATTACATTTCTCTTTTTGATGGTTTGTGTTGCCTTCAGTTGCGTATGGATGATATTCCAAAATTGCTGGCAGAGTACCGGAAACTCCTACCTGGCTGAACGTGATCTGCAGATTTCGTGAGACAAAAAATTTCTCAATAGCATGCCCTTCGAAGAGTTTGTCCATCTTCATATTGTGAAGAAAAAAGTTAGCATAGTCAATATGTGTGAGCTATAGGGGATTGATACTGATCTACAACTTGCCTATAGATGGGTTCATTAGTTGTGTACAGACGACATTTTCCAACACTAGCCACTTCTGGCCGAAAAAAACCAAAAATACTGGCTGCTTAAGTAAGATTCAACTTTTTGGTCTTAGTCTTCTTCTATGCCTTTTTATGTCGAGCATGCTTGTAGTGCCTCAGAATTTGGCTCAGTAAATCTTCTTATCTTACAGTTCCTTAATAATGCTTTGGGAATACCCATTTCATTTCTTCTTTCCTTTTCACTGACTGTGAATTAACTTGAGACTTCTCGTCTTCTCCTTCGAGCAATGGAGAGATTTGGGGTGATGGTGAAGCCTCTGGCTTAGCTTTCTCCAGATCGTCTGATTGCAGGCACCATTCCGATGCACTGATCAAGTGTCAGTGCCAGTTGAGGCAGTGGTTTTTGGATAGGTCGGTGGATGAGGCGAGTGGTTGCATATTGTCAAGCAAAGGAGGTCGATATGGTGGAATCTACTGGAATTGGTTGCTGTGTGATTACTAATGATGGACTATGTCGATGATGACGAAAACAAAATTGTGCTCGGCAATGGCTTCATCAGATGTTGACGTTGGAATTTGCAGAAGCGGTTGGCACTGAGAAACTTTTTCTAATGTGCTTTGGTTACCTCTGATACTGAAGAGGAGTTAAAAGCATTGCAGCATGCCACCAGCTGGATGTAATGCAAAGCATGCCTGTCCAGATACTGCAGAATAGTGCTCAGTGCGTTAGTGGTCAGTTTTAAACAGGAGCAGGTAACTGAGCGAGGGAGTGATTTGCGGCCAGGAAAAAAAAAGAAGCTAATTCATTCTGTCAATGGTGAGTTTTGATAGTTGATGCAGAACTGAAGGGAGTAATAAGAGCTTACCAAGAATTGTCCAGCAAAGCAACTTAAGCATATAAAAAGTGATAAAATGGCAGTAATATCATGAAATAAAGACTTGAAATCATGTAGTCATTCCAAAGTGGTCAGCGCAGTAGACACTAGAAGTCTAAAACATAAGCCGTATACATGTTGATGAACCAGAAGGGATTTTTGGTCTATGCTTCAATGTGCACATGCTGCTTCTGATTTCCTTTCCCTGGATTCGCCTCTCCTCTGGTTCTCCGACCACACGGGCAATGCAATGCTCAATGATGAGCTTCTCAAGGAAAACTGCAATGCGATGCTTAATGCTTGAGGCCCCAAGGATAAGCAATGTGATCCACATTTAACGATCTGTGGCCACCAATCCAACCTAAGTTCCTTTGAGCATGGTTTAATTTTCATCCGTTGGCAATCAGTATCCAATTTTTTACGACAAGCTTGGAAAGGATGATGTACGGTTATACATCAGTTTTCCCCTATCTCTCCTTAATTGTCTGAAACTTTTCTGATGGAGTTAAATAACGTCCATCAAACTAAAGCAAATTGAAGGCGCCTTTTCACCTGACCATGTTTTTTTTCCTTTTTTCCGACCATAGACTGTTTCTTTCCCTCCTCAAAATATCTTAGTGAAAATCCTGAGCAAATGAAACAAATTCAAGCATTTCATTTTGGTGCTAAGACCACTTTTCTTCAAAGAAGTTGCAAGAACAGTTTGCCAAAAGAAAGTAGAGTATACTCTACACAGCTGGGAAGTTTCACTTCTTTTGCATAATTGAGAAAAAGGCATACATGTTTTTAATACAATAATCTCAATAAGAATGAAAGAACCTTTCAACGCACAAGTTCACAGTTATTGTGATATCTCTTCTTTGCAGAGGACACAGTCTCGTTTTCAGTATGGTTCTCATCATCTCCTTTGGAAGTTGAGGTATCTGATGCCATAGGCGAAGACAAAGAAGAAGAGCAGAACCCAACCAACGTGAGCCACTGCAACAACTCCGAGGAAATTGTAGTCAAAACCTTTCTTCTGCTTGAGGTAGTCCTTCGCTAACATGAAACCTTCTTCAGGAACAAAGACTTCATTTTCTTTGTCGCCTATTTGAGATGTCACGAGTCCATAGATTGTCCAGGCCACTGGCGATGCCCAATAGTACCACCTCCACCACACTGGAATTAGCTGCAGTAATCAAGTAAGAAGCAGGCATCAGCTATCAAAAGTAATGAGCAAACTCAAATATTTCAATGTATTTTGAGTAAGAACTTGGTTGGCGTGAAGCCAAATTCTGCATTATGTACCCTTTTGAGTGATCTTAGAATGATGAAAATGTTCGCTCTTATTTTTGTTCAGATTCATATTTCTAAGTCGTTCCTCCAATTTTCTCATGCTATACACCCACAATTTTTCTTGATTTCCTCGTGTTAGTTGTTAGGATAATTTAAATATTAAATCACGCATTCATCTAATAGTTTAATCTTTTTGAACAGTTGGTAATGGTCCCACAAAATCTCACAGGTATCAGAGTAAGAGGTCATGAGTTCGAATTTTTCCAAGCTCTTATTTATCTCCCCAATTAAATATGTCCACGCTTAATACTAAGCAAAAAAAAGACCAAACTAAGTGTGAGGGGAAATGTTAGCATAATTTAGATATTAAATCATGTATTCATTTAACAGCTAAAGCTTTTAGAATAGTTGGAAGTGATCTCACAAAATCTCATACTAATAAATTTTTGGTTGATGTTCAGATACAGATTATAAAAATAAGGAGTAATTCCTCTGCGATCTTTGATTATACATACCGTCCTGGGAATGAGGAAGCCAGAGAACAGGTTCCAGAAGCTGAGGAAGAAGGACATGACGATTGCCGCAATTTGGTGACTTGGGGTAAGGGCAACAGTCATCATACCATACAACGTGAAATAGATGAAGCACATTAGAATGTAGTAGTAGAACCACAGGAACTTGTCGACTCTCCAGTGAAATCCGATCATGGAATAAAGGAGGAGACTGTAGACCAAAGTTTGGATTGCCACGTATATTGCCTCTATGGCTACCTGTAATGCATTGGAAAATCAAGCAATATTACGCAAATGAAAATAAATTAAGCGATAGTTTATTTGTTAACAATCCATCGGTTAAAAAAATGTGTAGTTCTTATACCTGTGCAAATGCATAAGGCAAAGCTGAGTACATTCCTGCTGCTCTTTCTCGGTAAAAAACTGTTCTCTCTATGGCAACGACTGGCTGAACTGATGAAGTGTTGGTGGCACCCAGGAAAAGAACAGCCGAGTACATAGCTCCCAAAAGATTTAATAAGTCTTGCTCTTTATGTCTGTTAACCGAAAGGAAAAGCATAGGTAAATGGAAAGGAGAGAAAAGGAAAAAAAAAATTTCTTTAATTCGTGATCTGAAATTCTGAATAATTCAAACTGGCTCATGAATTATGTATTCCCTTGGCTTCAGGAAGAGTATTGAACATGTCATAGCACAATGCATTGGAGAAAAGGAGAGGAGAAAAGGCGTGAGCTTACATTTGGTCACCCTTATTCCAAAAGATTAGTCCGAACATGACCCCGACAACTGTCGTCATGAAGTATCGGATTGCATTATACTGAGGGTTCCTCCAGTAAGACCAGTGCTGCTTCCAGAAGCAAGCCTTGCATTGCGTCACAAAGGTTTGAGAATACTTAGTCGGGAAGTAAAGTTCTGTGGATCCGGGTTCCGGAGTGCTCAACTGTTTGATGAGTTCCTGATTATTCCTAGTGAATAGTTCCAATATATCAATCTTAAAGTTATTAAGAAAAAAAAATGCCACATGAAAGAACTATGCAGTTGCTTTAAAGTTACATACTTGTAAAGTTCAGAGTTGGCATAGATCTCTGCAAAATCTACTCCAAGTTGGGCTTCAGAAGCTGTAGAAGAGACGTCGAGCATCCACGTTGCTGGATTATAACCATTTTTTATCCTGGGAACCCCTGGGATAGCCTGTGAAAATCATATAAATCTTAGCCCTGTTCAGACTTGAGCAATTAGTGTACGACTTTGGGACCAATGGTACATCAAGCTCAAAATGATCAGAAGCTTCCGATCCGATCCTTGAAGTATGATCAAGACCCACCTCGAAGTACTCCACGAGCTTGCATGAATTTTGACCAAGGGGCCCGGCATAAATAATTTGTCCTCCTCTTTTCATCAAGAACAACTGCAAATAGGAAAAACACGAGCAAGCTTAGATCACTAAGGAAAGGGAGAAAAAGGTTAATATATTGATCTTGTTGAAGTTATATAAGAGGTACCTCATCAAAAGCTTCAAAAATGTCTATGCTTGGTTGGTGAATGGTGCAAACGACAGTTCTCCCTGTATCGACCGTGTTTCTGACAGTACGCATGACGATAGCAGCAGCTCTAGCATCAAGGCCAGATGTTGGCTCATCCATGAAGATGATGGAGGGATTGGCCACAAGTTCCACGGCTATCGTGAGTCTCTTTCGTTGCTCGGTTGAGAGGCCATCTATTCCTGGCAGTCCAACTAGCGAGTTCCTAAGAGTATGTAGCTCAACCAATTCCATGGTTTCTTCAACAAATTGCTGGAGGGGTGAAAAAAAGGCATTACAGGATGTTAGAGTACATGTTGAAAGAAATTTATCTGTGGAGTAAGAAAAATAATTCATGCAACTCTAACAGGAGAAAATGACGGTTTTGGAATGCTAGATAGATATTAAAAAAAAAATCTTTCAGGAGCGTTGCGGTTCACGGGATTCACAATATGTGGGCATAGACTGAACTTAGGGAGGCAATGCGAATTCAGACGGCAAGAATGAAAAACTTGCCTGCCGGGTGTCCGTCTTCACATCCTTAGGGAGACGCAACCATGCTGAGTACACCAGTGATTCATAAACAGTGACATTCGGTGAATGGATGTCGTTTTGCTCGCAGTAGCCGCTGACCCTAGCAAAAGTTTCTTGATTCTTTGGGTAGCCAGAAATACTTACACTTCCTTCAATGTAGCCGCCGGTCTTCCTTCCTGCTAAAACATCCATCAAAGTGGTCTTCCCTGCACCGCTAACACCAACTAGTGCTGTCAAAATGCCCGGCCTAAATGCACCACTCACATCCCTTAACAATTGAAGACGGCTCTCTTCGATTCCTTGGCTCTTCATTTCCTGATTAGTCCAAATAATAATTAGCAACTATGCTTGAATATGAACAAATATTGAACTTTCAAGAATCCTTCTGCATGAAGAAAAGCCAAAAAAAATTATTACAGTTGCGCACGGAAGAGACTTACGGCGGGCATATCCACATAGTAGTTCACATGACTAAATGCCAGTGACAAGGGCTGAAACGGCAAAACCATTCCTCTTTTAGCATTCAGTTGCACTGGAGCAATAACGCTAGACTTAGCATTGTCCGAAGTGTTCATCACGGCCATATCTATGCCTGCAAATTGCTAAAGAGGTCAGCGCAGA
Organism: Eucalyptus guilfoylei; assembly: GCA_016097605.1. NCBI lineage: Eukaryota > Viridiplantae > Streptophyta > Magnoliopsida > Myrtales > Myrtaceae > Eucalyptus > Eucalyptus guilfoylei. Next base: position 40,485,492 of record CM027866.1, on the reverse strand, counting down.
AAAAGTGATCTCTTTATCTCGTGCTGCTTACTGACAGTTTGAGCACATATAGTTTACGCATCACGAGAAAACACCTACTTGTGTTAACATATAACTTCATGCCAATTCCACACTCGCATAAAATAGATGCTAAGTGAGGAAAAGTCTAAGCTTGTTAGTGAGGACACGGTATGGTGAGTTCTCATACCTTCAAAGAAGGGGGCTGTAGATGCTGAACCCATATCTGAAGACACAATCTTATTCTTTCCATTTGAAGTAGACTGCTTCTTATCCTTACTCTCGTCAACTTTATCCAAAGTAATTGATTTGGAATCTCCCAGAGCTGCATGATTGCAGTTTGACAGTAAAATTCGTAGTTTCACAATCATGTATGCACGGTTGAAGTCAATGTTAGGGATGCAATGGGGCTTACGATTCAAGTAAGTGAGAGCCAGGATGAAGCAAATGTTGAAAAGAAGAGAAAAGCCAAGGAGTGCCCCAATGCAAATCCAATACCAGTAGTCCTCGACGAACATTCCTCTGTACTTCAGAAGAACTCTCCCAATCGTCGGTTCAGAAACTCTTGAGTCGTTATTGGGCTAAAAAGAACAAATTTAAGTGATAAGAGAAGTGGATTGAAGCATTATTGTGTAATAGATGAGAAGATCAACATAGATAAATTCGAGTAATATCTTACGATGCTCCATCTCTTATCAAGGAATTCATTTATGCATATGGCATTCTGTCCGTACATCATTGGAGAAACATAATAGCCCCATATCATAAATGGCTGTATGTCATCTGCAGGACGAGGGAAATATTATTACATTTTTAGCAGGTAGAGCTCATAATATGTTCCTTGTGAGGGAGAAGTATAAAGTGATAGAGCTATTGATGATAAAGTCTTCGGTAAAATCGGATCTCTTACCTTTGGCGACGATGAATCCACCAAGGACAAAAACAAGAAGCAATGTGAAGGTACCAAGAGTATTTGCCACCACCTGTGTCCTTCCAAGCACGGCAATAAACCGAAAAAGTGCAAGAGCCATCTGGTGCACACCAAAGAATGCCAGCAGTTGACGGAAAAACCTGAAAAGATGTGAACAGGTTTGAATCAAGATTTTAGTAGTAAAATGATTAGCTCATCTGAGCCAACTCCACGCAAGAAACTTCAGAATTCAAGCATCTCGTCGCCCATAAAAACTAGGAGAGTACTCAACTCACCTACTGGGGGATGGGGCAAAACCGATGGGGTAGTACGTCAGAATTATCCATATTGCGGACTCCATGAATGAAATCGGGATCCGAAGAAGCCAAATCGGTAAGCCGAAGGCCCATGCAGGATAAAACAAGAAATCCCTTTGCTTGAAAAATACCGGAAGCCTAAAGATGGTCATTGCGAGCTCCGCCATCCCATTGAACATAACGTTAATGAGACTGAAGAATAGTGCGCCGTAGAACTTCCCTCCACCTTCAACCGTACCGGGCTTCATTTCCGATCTTATGAACACTGTCATGGCAATTATCGACATGATGGTGATTTGGACCGTCTTGAATATATACAAGAAAGCGCTGCGCTTCATTAGCAGCCACTCTCTCGCAAAGCATGCCTTAAAGAGTTCCCAACTCGAGAGTCCGTACTTCTCCTTCACTAGGGCAGCCGGATGGGCTTTAGTCCTATCAAAAGGAACCGCAAGCTCTTGATGGAGTTTCTGACCAATGTGGAAGTTACTGAAGTGGTTGACGAAATCGGGTACGCTGACGAATCTGTAAGGCTCGTTCTTTTTGCACCAGTACTGTCCTTGGTCTTTCTTGGAAGTCACTTCTTGCAAGAAATCGGCTATGCCTTTCCTCTCCGGGCATCTGAAGCCCACGCTTTCGAAAAACTCGAGCACGTTTTCTCTTGGGCCCTGGTAAACAATCTGTCCTTCTGACAGTAAGATGATATCATCGAAAAGTTCAAATGTTTCAGGAGCCGGTTGCAGAAGGGAGATTATCATGGTGACATCCATGATGTGAACCATCTGCCTCATGAATCTAACAATTTGGAAGGTAGTAGAACTGTCCAGTCCGGTTGATATTTCGTCCATGAAGAGAGCTTTGGCTGGTCCAACAAGCATTTCCCCTGCCAAGTACAAGCTTATCTATTACTCCCAGCTAAGTTAAGAATGGCAAGAACAAACCAGAGCCAAGTTTTCCCAAAAGAAGATTTAGTCACTTAGGTTTCTGTTTCACATACCGGTGGTGACGCGCTTCTTCTGGCCCCCAGATATGCCTCTTCTCATTTCATCACCCACCATAATATCAGCGCAGATATCCAATCCCAGAATCTGTTAATATTATTGACATATGAGTATGAATTCGTTAAATAACGAAAAAGGTCAGAAAGCGGCTACGGAGATCAAGTGCAAACCTTGAGAACGTAATCCGTCACGATATTCATTTCTTGGCCTGCCGCTGCAGTGGCTTTCATGAAGGCATCTATCTCGGGATCCGGTTTAATTCCTGATTCCTTCTCTCTTCTCGAAAGCTCGGCAAGCATTTCGTATCTCATTCCGACTCCTAAGCAACGGCCTGAGAAATCCAGCGTCTCTCTCACCGTCATCTCTCCATGGTGAAGATCATGTTGGCTAATGTAAGCACATGTTCTTTGGGGAACGAATTCCGACAGTTTATGACCGCAGTAAGTGACTTTTCCAGATATCTGAACATGTTAGTATGATGAAGTAACTTTAGATTCTGAGCTTGACTACAAATGTAACCAAATCTCCAACAGTGAATTCAGGAACGTACTGCAAACGGTTGCAAATACAAGAACAAACTCCATGAGGGGAAGCAATTGTAGGTTAAATTGAGATTGGACATAATCTGTACCCTTAACAGAACTTAGACTAATGTAACTGTTAAATGACGGCAAAAGGGGTATAAATTCTGCTCGTTATTTGTCAGATATCAGTTCAATTGGAGTTTCTACTTCTCTTGAGCTAGGTATTTAACAAAACCAAAGTGATAATCTATTCTAAACACACCCTTAGGTCCTTGTTGGACTTCGCCGAAAGTGCTTGCAGCAAGGTGGTTTTCCCCGATCCAGGTGGTCCCAGAAGCAATGTCATCCTGAATAATGAAAGCACTCTCAGAGGTCAAAACCTAAGAGAAAAGCCCTGACTTACGTAATGAAAATCATCGATTGTCAAGTGCCTTTAAATGAGCATAAGAAAATAAATTCATAATTTCACGTCTGGAGATTGAATGTAGAAACACATATACTACTTTCTACTTTAGGCAAAGAATGCATCCACCCTAAAAGAAGTTTTCTAAATTGCAAGAAAATATACCTTGATGGTTTTACAATCCCGCTCACGTCGTGCAGTATCTTAACTACTCTCTTCTTGGATGGGAATAGCTTAACCACACTAAGAACTCCCTGTTCATCACATCAAGATGCAGCTTCATATCAGCACAAGTTTTCCACTAAAATGTGGCTCTTGCATGTTCGATAACTGCTATAAATTTAGAATGCGGGGCCAAAGTTGCAGAGAATTATGTGGAAAAAATAATAAGAGGCAAAAAGGATGGAGAAATGGAAGTTATTCATGAATCGAGTGACACAAAGAAACGACTGACTTAATCCTTACCCAATCAGTTAAAAAGTGAAGGTATGGGAAAAAGAAATGATATGAGCATACCTCTATAGCATTCAAGGAAGAATTCAGCAGAGTAGGAAGTGCCCGAGTGCCGACATAGGCGTCTCCTTCCACTGATAAATGCTCGAAGCGGACTTCGATTTTGGGGGTTTCAATCCCAACCCTGTTATAAACATCAAATTCAACCTAAGAATATCAACTCAAAATATTCAGCTCGGCACAGTTCCATGATACCGAAAATGCCTTCACAGCGAACCATTTTTTTTACTACGTTGGTCATAGGATGAGTCTACTAATATTCTGTTCTTTGCTTTGTGCTTATATAGATCAGGATATTAAAGGGGGAGATTGTAAGGTTGCTGTGCCCACTGACCTGTCAGTTCTCTCCCTCAGCCTGAGGAGGAACCTCTCATTGTCCTCCTCAACCACCTTCAATATGCTCTCCATGAGATGCTGCTTGTCATGTGTTCCGAGGTTCGTGACATCAACCTCTGCATAGCCGACTCTCCCATCATCCAACGCCTGCTTCAGCATCCCCTTCCTCAGCCGGTCATACGTTGGGAGCCGCTCGATCGCCGCCCACTTCAGCTCCTCCTCGTCATCCTCCCTCCTGCTCTTCTGGAACGCGTCACCCTGCGTGCTCCACACCTCGCGAATGCTCGCCGAGGCCCAGTTCTTGCCGCTCGCTGAGAGGCTCATCCTCTGGCTCATTGAACGGCTGCTGCTGAGTGACCTCCGGCTTATCGTCCGGGCAAGGTCGTCCCCGGCTGATGCCACCATTTTCCACGTGAACTCTTGTCACTTAACACGTACTCGTTTCGCTTCCTTCAGTAAAAAACGGTGGTCTTGAAGGGTTAATGTTAGTGCATACCGTTAAGAGACTTCTGAAGAGATTTTCTTCTCTGGTGAGATGTTTGTGGAATGTCTTGTGGCATCGCTGGCTATTTATAAATAAGGTTTGTGACTGAGGAAGAGTGTGTGGGAGCAGAGACAGGAATGAGAATTGCAGAGGTGGTGTCATAGCAAGGACAAAACAGATGATTCTGATTTTTGTCAACTACATGATCATGTTGGAGAATATTAGTATTCAAAGAGGGATCGTTCTTTACAAGGTACTAAATCAAGGATGGTCAGACAGCACAAGAAACAAAGATCAGCATCATCAGATATCCATCGGCAATCACAATACCGTTTGTCCTGTAACTGTAAAATGAAATTACGTGTTTATTCGGACTCTTGGACTTTTGAATCGATAGGAAGTTTAGTTCAGAGTCCCCAAATATTGGAGTGCCAGTGCGTCGTAAAGAAACTGCAGCCACATTACTGATATTTGTTTATTTGGAAAAAAAAAGCATTTTTTGTTTAAGAAAAAAAGAGTTGAATTAGTTCGAAACTCGTCATCTGATCATGAACCGGATTGAGCTTGAACGAATCTTTCTCAAGTAGCCACAGCAGATTGAAAAGATGTAATGATTAAATTCAGACTCCAGTACTCGTCTAAACTTTGCAGGCTTAACCGACAGAAAAAAAGTAATAAAGCAGAGGTATTGCTGGGAAGAACTCAGATTAAAAAAGATGGTGAATTACTCGAATTCATTTTAAATCATCGGATAACCACTTCCAAAATCGTCCGTTTTTCCATTAGCAGATTGAATTCCAAAAGGCATATTCAAGTTGTTGATAATCCAGAGGAGTTCTTCATCCAATTATCACATCCCAAAGTGAGTCAAGTCTCCATGTGGAACTTGAGGTCTAGCCAAGTTTAAAGATATGATTACCTACGCCAACAAAAACAAGAGACCCGGACAAGAAGCTATTCGAAAAAACGACCTGACTCATTGATTGCCATCCTCAGCTCGCGATCCAACTTGTCACAATGCTGCTAGTTGCTAGGGGAGTATGCAAGGGATGCACAGATCATGTGGCTTGTTGATCTGATCGAATACCAGTACCATCAAATTGAATGTATCATCTCGTGAGCTTAAGCCCAAGAGACGAGGACTGCCGCGACCTCTCTCAGCTTCACTTTGCAGTTATTAAACTCAAAAAAAGAACTGCAAACTGCAAAGTTTTGCAGTCATGGGATAGAACACTTGGTGTAGAAATCGCCGCCAACATGATGCAAATAAACGAAAGTTTCATACAGAGAGAACCACCAGAAACCTTCAAACTAATCTATCCCGTTATGAATTCGTTGATCTATACTAAACTGCTATAGCGGGATAACAAACAAGAGAGTTTCTTTCATAGATTGCCAATGGTTATGATGCAGAAGTGCAAACTCTTGTCTGATAAACAGGAGACTCGATTTTCTAATCCCACCAAGATGGAGTCAAACAGAAAAATAGAGTTCAGAGAATAATTTCTCAAATTTCATACATATTTTTCATAACTTGTTATTTAGCAAGCGGAATCTACGCGTTCGCTCGAGTTCAATGCATTTGCGTACATGCAAATCTCTATACATATAAATGGGTAGATTGACAATCTGTTGACTGCACACACTTCCACTTTCAAGCCGCTTCTTCCTTTTCTTGACATTTTATCTTCTCCCGATTAACCCCATTCACGTATTTGTCTGTGGACTTGTCTTTTATTTATTTATTTATTAATAATCTGGGTATCTTGAACAAAAATATAAGGCCCTACTAATTTTTTTTTCTCATCATATAGTTTACATCTTGAACCTTTCAAATATATACTTCGTACAGTGAAATTTCATGAGCCCTACAGTTTACATAAAAAGGAGCATGCAAAGGATGTAAATTGTAGCGTGTTGAACCAAGGATGGGGCAGAGCATTTGTCTATGTGACAAAGCTGCAACGTGAAACCGTAGCACAAGTTTTAAAAAGATGATTTATGTAATTCAAACTCTTATTCAATGCGCAATTCATCGTTGATTCTTTACGCGAAATTGACAAAATATGTTTGTTATGAAAATCGTATGAATTGATCCTATTTTCATTGTCGTCTTTAAATTCATCTGACCTTTCAAGGTTAAGATAAAAAAATGTATTTTTTCAGTTTTTCCTAGCTTCCTCCTATTCTAAAATTCTAGGCTTAACACAAAAAGCACGTGTAAATGACGCAATATTGAGCATTTTCCAAAAACAATAATAGGAATACATCATACATCAATAATTTTCACCTTTCCAAATGTTTAGTATAAAGATAGCTTCTATCATCACTATTAATCTTTAAAAAGGTGTAGATGAAATAATTATATGCACGGGTGTATGACTACTGTACAAAAATATGGTAGTCCATATATTATTGACTTAAATATTTCTTGTATTTTCCACCTCTTTTTTTTTTTCCTCTCTTTTTTGTTCGTCCAACGAACTCGAAAGAAATTTCCTGGGTAACCCATCTGCTGCTGCAGATGTGAGGTCATAGTGATACAGCATGTACATTCAACCAATTCTGTACAAAAATTACAATTCCCCCGAAAGCCTCTTGAAAAAACCGCGGCTCACAATTGCCTCCGACAGCTCCAGAAGATCAAAACTCTTCTTGAATTAGAGGAAAAAAGAACATGGGCAGTTCCGATTCGCACACCGACTGTACCCGCTTCTCCTGTCACTGTTAGTCGAGAAAATGGGCGGCTGCTGCATCGGGGGACTCCATGACTTGAGCTGCTTCGGCAATCCTGAGAGCCATGGTGGCTCTATAGGCGGCCAAGTCCGCGTTTCCCATGAGGGACTGAGCCCTCTGGCGTTTCGCGATTGCGAGTTCCATGGACCTGTTAGCTGATGCTCGAGCTTCCTCGACTTTCCGCAAGGCGCTCTGTTCCTCTAGAAAATCTCTTTCCGCTGCCATTGCTGAAAAGATATGGATAATAAGCCGAACTTCAAAACCGAGAGTTGATTTTCAAATAACTCCACATTGCACAGACGGAACATGTATTCACACCTATAATCTACCTACAACTGTACATGTATCATTCAATTATCCAGTTAAGAGGGTGACATTCACCTTGCAAGAGACCCGGTTGCTTGCCTCGTCCATGCTGGCTTCCCTGCCTTTTAAATGACCTCCGCCTACGCAGGGCAGGCTTTGGAACCAAGGGAGCTTTCCTCGATTGATGACCCTGTAAAAACATTTGTTTATGTTTAGGAGAAACGTTTGAAGCAGAAGAAATGAACCAAACCAAACTTGCACTCACGGCACATAATATGATTTCACTCTTTTCATTTACCCATAAATACACACTAGACAATTTTCTTAAATGACAACACAAGTAAGGTGCTAAACGTAAGATACAAAGCTCTTCTGCATCCAAATGATACTTCAAAAGAATTCCAAACCCAGAGAGCAAAAATCACTAGGAATAGGAAGCTGTTTATCTCAAAGAAAACACTTTAAGAGATACAAGAGAGTACTAATATAAAATTAGATGATAGTAACCATTTTCTGAAAAGAAGATTTCAAGAAGAAAAAGACTAATGGCAAGAAAAGCAGTCATCTGGTAATATTTTTTGTAAGACCACCTCTCAAATAAAAGAACTAATAGAACTGCTCCGCTGCAAAGAAAGAATACACATTTTACTTTCATTGAAAGTATATCCTTTCAAGAAAAGAAAACAGAAAATACGAATCCACCCCATCCAGCATGTTAACAGTGCGTTGGTTATCACTCCAAAGAAAATATGGCAGCACAAAGTTCTTCAAGCATTAATTTACCTGAAATACTCTAACCAATGCCAATTTTCTCTGCTTCCGCTTCTTCATCCAATAACGGTACACAGCTTCCACAACATCCTTTCTCTCTATGTCCAGTCTAAGATTAGGGTCTGGTTTTTCATTCAAGAAATCATGAGGATTGCAATAGAAAGCCTTCTCAAATGCATCAATCATAAGCTCAAAGGTGTCCTCTGAAACACGCTCAGCCAAATCATTTTCAGCAAAGAACTCATTATTGAATTTATGAAGCCAGTCCTCATCTTCACAGTCCATGTCATAACTTGCGGTCTTACTGGCCATAGCTCTTGACACCTCATCAGCACTCAAGGTAATATAATATTCTGGTCTTGTAAAGGGTACAGAATTTTCTTCTCCATAGCCTACTACTTCACATACCCCTGGAACAGGTATTATCTTAACAGGAGGAGCCTTAGGAGATACAACATGCTTATTTCGTTCAAAACACTCTTTGTAAAGATCCTTAAATTTCGACCAATCGTCTCGGTCAGGAAATTCCAATTTCCAACCATTATCCCCTGTCCAGACCATTGCATGGGTGAAACGGTTGGAGAAAGAGGGTTTCATAGCTTCTTGTGCCTTGTGAGCATATCTCACCACCCCACCTCTTTTGAAAACAAGAGACCACTCTCCAGAGCCCAACAGTTCCAACATGACATTTCCACTTTCTTCCCTGGAACACTTATCTGAATCGCTAATTAATAAATTTGCATTACAGGATAATATATCTGTATCCTGTTGAACTCTGGTCACAGTAGCGCTCATCTCATCAATACTTCCAGCAGACCTAGTCCGAACAGATCTTCTCTTGTCGCCAGAAATTATTGAAGAAAATGGGAATCCATTCTTCTTAGCACTGACTAAGTCTGAGGCTAATGCTCCATTACATTTCCTCACACATGCTAGTGAAGGATTTCTAGCTCTCCTCCTTGACCTCAGTGAACTCCTCCTTTTTCTTATGCCACGAGAATTCGACCCATATCTATGTTGCGGAGATCGATTGTCAACCTTAGCACCTCTAGAAGACACGTGCAGCTGCAACTCACTCCCTGTAACTTCAACATTACTGGCTGATTTGCTTTCTGAAGGCAAAAAAGAATAATCTTCGTCCGAGAGTTCCTCCTCTTCCGCAGTCACCAAACCATCATTTGTTTGCACCAACGCTGAATTATTTACAGGAGCCAATGGCACTAACTGATGTCGGAGAAGCATACGACAATGCATGTACATGAAACAAAAGGGAACTGCAGAAAAATCCACACAAAAAATAGGTGTAAACTGCCTGGATCCAAAGAACTTGCATGTCCCCGAGCTGATAATGGAAGCACAATCCTGAAAGGAGAAAAAGGAAGAACAACCATTCAAAAACAGCAACGAAAGCAACACTACTAGGATGAAGCAAGCCCATTGATAAGAGGATCCAGTGAAAACACACCCACACGACACTAGATGATACATAACTAGCAGAGAAGAAACTACCCGGGCAGATACTGTTACACAATAACCATCCATCCGGAAAACTCACATATCAAAATAGATAACATGCAGGTGCTACCTAAATTGCAAATGACCTTGTACTTGTTAAAAAGAAATGCTTTGCAGAAACCATCAATCCAATCCTTTGCACTAATTGCAAAACACACCGACAGCTTGACAACTTAATTTTATCATAAAGTAAAAATAGGTGTACAGGGCCACCATATGGAAAAATTCCACCAGATAATAATTGGAACTACACCAATCTAAATAAGAAGTTCTCTGCTTACATCCAATCTACCCGATTTGCTATACATAATGGAAGATAGAATTCAGGAACGAGCTCAGCAGACTAAAGAAAATCAAGCCTACCCGTGAAAAATGAATTCCATGCAATGCATAGACACCCCGAAGCGGCTCTGACATGACAAGCTTTGACAGTGCAGACAATCTAATGCAGGCCCTCTTCATGTACTGCAGAATAGAACGCAAAAGGCCAACAACTGCAGAATTTTCTCGATGTGGCAGCTCCAAAACCACAGACAGTGCCCGAGGACCCTGCAAATCCTCTCCCTGGGCATCACCACTCTTCCTCTTCTGCCTCCTAGAGAAGTGAATCCCATACTTCTTACCATCACCGATCTCGAAGCCAGGCACCGCCTCTCTCTTCCTTTTCCTGCTATAGACAATCCCAGTCATCCTATCCTCATTGTCCCTTCCGATCAAAGACTCAGTTTTGACATCAGGCTTCTCGAATTCTTCGTCCCCCATTTCAATTACAGCAACCTCACGCTTCGGGCTCACATTCTTAGCCAACCCAACTTGCTTGGACTTGAGACCAACACCAACAACTCCATTTCCACCACCACCACCTCTGCTATCTATGATGCTAAACCACTCATCCCTCTCGCCGCCGCCGCCGCCCTTCCTGAGCTTGCCGTCGCCCGACTCCGGCCACAGGCGCCGGCCGGAGCGCAACACCCGCGCCCCGTCGACGCCCTTCACCACTCCGAAAACCCTCGTCGTCCGTCGCATGCCAACCGATGGCATCGCCGCCGCGCTCCACAACCGGACGCCGCCCGACCGCTCGATCTTCTACCCCCGCCGGCCCCCCCGGTTCGCCAAATCACCCGGCCGCCGCCCACTCAGCCGATCCCTCCCGCGACGACCCACTTCACGGGACGCGACGCTCGGTGCCCCCCTTCTGACCAACACCGGGTCCGGACCATGTACAGTACGGACAAAAAAGAAAGACTCCCCCCTTTCCTTCCCCAAGAAAGAAAAAAACACTACGGTCGAGCACGAGGAGCGTCCTCCGAACACGCCATGGGAGGGGAGAGCTCACTGAGTCGATCCGCACGACGAGACTGACGACTTCACTCTGCCCCCCCGGTCGGTTTCCAAGGAAAGGGGCACGTGCGACCACTCAACCGAACCGCCAATCGAGCCGATCGACCCCGACCCACGAATAAACACGACGATCGCCGAGAAACGGACAAATAAAAATCCAATCTTTTTCCTCTTTTTCCCCCTTCTTCCTCTACCCACATACCCACATGAACAACCGCAGACGCAGAAAACAGAGAAGGAGAGAGAGAGAGAGAGGGGTTGGAGATCGGCAGAAACAGAGCACGATTCACGCAAATCTCGTCGACGGATCGATCGAGAGAGAGAGAGAGAGAGGGGGATGTGGAGAGAGAGAGAGAGGGAGATGTGTATAGGTGTCTCTATCTACGGGCTAGGGTTTATGGAGAAGGAACTGCGATCGAAGCAGCGCGGCAGAGTCGCCGACTGATCGAGGCCGTTGGATCTGGGGAGCAACGGCCCTGATCGACTAGGGTTCCTGGGAAAGAGTCCAAAAGCCCCTGTGGACGGAAGGGAAGGCGCTTCCGCTCTCGGAAAGGGAGACACCCCGATGATGGATATTTTTCTCGCTTTGAATCTCTCTCTCCCCACCCCCGCCCAGTGAAAAGACGGAATTGCCCTCGGCGCTCGGGCCGGCGACGCGCGGGAATCGGCGGGGGCTGGATGGGGATTTCACCCCCCCGTTGGAGCGGGGGAGCAGCGAAGATCGGGGAGCCGCGGGGCCCAAATCCAACGGCCCTGATTTTCTGGTGGAAGAGGTTAAAAAAGGAGAAGGGCCCTCTTCCCCCGGGGTGGGCCCCAGTGAAAAAGCAGGTAAATTTACGGGCGTGGCCCTGACTGCCGGCCGGCGTTTTCGGCTTTTCTTTTTTCACCTTTTTCGAGGCCTGCCGTATTTTGGGTAGTGTCGTAATTTTCAGCAAAAGTTTCGACTTAATTTGGATTTAAAGAAAAACCCAAATTAAGAAAACGATACCCAAATCAAATCCACGTACTTTGGGTCAAGTCCTCGTACTTCAATCACGTATAAAGCAACCCTTTTTTTTTTTCTTTTGGGTGTCGAAAGAGTCTTTGCTCATTTCGTTAACCCACGTGTTTCGAGCATAGTTGACTGGTTTTTGAACATAAAATATTTGATTGATGGAGAATCTGATTGAGAGAGCCTTGCAAAATGCGCCTTAGCTATCCAATCGACCAGTCGATTTGCTTCACGAAGACAATGGGTTGCTAAGACGAAGCTTAGCCGGCGATCTAGGCCTGGAAGTGCCATGGGCTTTCTTCTACACTTGCAACATACTGAAAGAGAGCTACGTAATTAGTTTCAACAAGTACTCAAAGATCTGTATTAGGGAATCGATCGAATCGAGAATCACCCATACTAGACTGAATTGGCCAATTTGGTGTGATGTCCGGGAGTATTGGTTCGATTTCCAATTCCTAAAATTGGAATTAGCGTCCAGACCATTCGATTCTCAATTCTAAAGAAAAATTAGACGGGACTAATTACATATACTTTTTATTTTTATTTTTTAAAAAATTGGTAGGTTTAGTTTATTAATTTCGAGAAATAGGAACCTATAATTGAACAATAAGATATTCTAATGGAAGTATAGGATTTGTCTTGAGCTCTAAAGTTATTTCTGGTCATACTTTGGACAATAAGATATTTAAATAGAAACATGAAAAGGTAGAGTGATCGATTCCATTGAATTGAATAGTGATCTAAACCCCAGTCTTATTCAGTCCTAAGATCAATTGGTTCAATTTCTAATCCTCCATTTTGAAAATCAAGAGCCTATCACTCCGACTCTATATTTTCCTCCAGATCGGCGTAAGTGCCACGGGCTTCTCTTTCGTGGCAGCCTCTCCGATCCCAATGCAATGCGTGAACAGTAGACGCAGTGGATCGAGTCTATTAAAATGGAATACAAATTTACCCATGTTTAGATGTGGATAATACGTGGCGGTTCTGGTGGAATTTTTTTTTTCTTTTAATTTTTGTGTGCGGGTGTGCGTGTGTAGAAATCGCAGGGAAATGTCATGGCCCATGCAGCGGTACTGTCAAATCACGCATCCCGGAAAATTGTTCCCGACCGAGTTCCTTTTGTCCTTTGAAATAATGTTTTTTTTAGAAAAAAGAAACCTTTTCCCACCCAATGGAGCTACTTTTCCTTAAAAAACAACAGATATAGGAAATTTCCCACAAAGCTCTATGGAAGCACACAAACACAACATTCAAAAACAATCGGATCTTAATATGATTACGGACATTGTGCATCGTAAAAGTCTCGTACCAAATAGAAGAGATCCTTAAATAATTGATATATACAACCCGCCCTAATAGTCAGTTCAACAATAAATTCAATTACACTTGAATAGAAAAAGTATCGTTGAGTGACATAACCGACGCCGTCAACAAAGCTTGGATAAGATGACTTTTAAACGTAAATTTGCTTTTATTAATGCCCGATAAACTCAATAATATGTGATGCTTCCATAGTTAGGCATATAATGCGAGCTAGAAAATCGTTTTCGATCGATCCTTGGGCATGAGATATGCATAGTGATGTTCTACCACTTATGAATGCCGAATGTGGAGTAGAAGATGGGTTTTGATTTTTTTTTCTTCCGTTTCTTTTTTTTTTCCCTTCTTCCTCCATCCGGTCACTTGGTCTTGACAATGATTGACAATCGGTTAGAGGCAACCTCGCCGACCTTGTGGGAGCCTTGCTCAGCCACTAGTGACAAGGAGGAGTTGTGCAAGTTGTTGGCAAATCTTGGGTTTGCTCTTTCTTTGATCAAGTAGTAAAGAAGATGTGCTATTTTTTTCAAGATGGGTCACAAACGGATAAAGCAATGGTCAAAGAGATTGTGCACTCTTCATCGCTTGCCCAGTCACTAGTGACAATGAGGTCAACTTCGTCGGATCTTCTCTCTGGCTAGTCATCGGCCATCACCAATGCCTAATGACCGGCTGAAAGAAGAAAAAATGAAAAAAATGAAAAAGGAAACACAAAAAATCAAAATCTTCTAAAATGTTTTTTCACGTTAATGCCAATTTTGCTAAATAAGACGTCAGTGTCCACTTCAATGATTTCCGGTCAAAATTGACCAAATAAACTTAATTGTCAAAACATGAAAATATTTAGGACTCAATCGATGTAATTAAAATATTTATTATTGAATTGACAAAAGTATAATAGATTTATGACTTTTTGGACAATTTTTCATTATGTTCTATATCAAATTCAAATCGTCTTCCCCACCCTATAGTGTGAGTTCTTACTGAAGATTATTAAACATCTCATCTTATGGTTGGTATTAGAGACATGGTCACAAGCTCGATTTCTCGTACCCTCTTTGTGGCAAGATGCCTCAAATTCTTTCGACACGAAATTATGGAATAATGACACAAATTGTTTGTGAACTTTGATTATATATATAATATGGTTCATAAATTGTAACTCAACATGCAATGTGCTCCCTAAATTTTTTATTTATTCAAAATAATCCTTATATTTTTGTTACATGTTCAATTTAGTCATTAAATTAAATGAAAATGCCCACATTGTTTTTCTGTTAATTCAAATTCATATAGTTTAAAGACTAAATTGTACATGTATCAAAAGTTTATGGACCATATTAAATAAATTAAAAATTTAATGATTACATTACATATTTGTTTAGGGACCATATTAAGCAAATTAAAAATTTAATGATTATATTACATATTTGATTAAAGTTTAGGGACTATTTGTGTTATTTTTTTTTTCATTGCACTTTTTTAAAGGATCCCTGGACAGTATTTAAAAAAGGCATGAAATTTAAGAGTAATTTACGCGTCTTGCCTCTAAAGATTTTCTTTCTTCCACGTGTTTGGATATCTTGAAGGCCCCCACTAAATTCACCAAATAAATTTTGTTTATTCACATTGTAGAGGAATCGCCTATATTAGGGCATTGATTCTTTAGCGAGGCTTTTCGAGGAAAAGTAAAAGTGAAGTCCAGAAAAGGAAATGAAGATTATATTCGCATTAGAGTTAAAAAAAAAGCCAATCTGCTCATAAAGATACACAATAAAAAATAAGTAGAGTCGTTTCGAAGGTCACACTATCTTCTATAAAATTTCAAATTCGAGATACATGTTGGACGAATCTCTAATCAATTTATGCCTTGGCCTCTCCACCCTTTTAACTCGTGAAAAAGTCAATATGCTTTTGGAAAAATCAAAGAAAGAAAGAAAGAAGATTTCTAGGCATTAGAAGCAATTTACAAGCTTGACCATCCAAAACTTCTTAAATTTGACCTTTGACCTCATGTCTTTCACCATGGGGAAGCTCACTTAAACCAGCCAATCTTGAATGACTAAATGCGCTCGATATCGTAAATCAGGCGATAAGATGAGTTGAAATTTCATAAATGATTTAAATGTAAAATTGCTTTTTTGTATTCGATGACGAAGAGAACTGAGTCTGCATCTTGCTCACCACAAACATATATCAGTTTCTTTACTAGCTAGCCAATCGCTCGGTAAACATTGCCAACTCACTAGTGCACTACCTTTTTTATTCTTTTCCCAATACATTTCACATATAATTTTCTTCCCTTGAAATTGAAAAACAAAATTTTAAAAAAGTTTCTAAATATTTCGTCTTGACTAATCCATTTAGACACATGAAAATCACCTAATCCATCTGCACAACTCGAGGTTTCATCCATAAATTGCCCGCTCAACCCTCAAGCTTACAACAACCAAGAGACACCTTAATCCGACTCTAGTATCATCCAAATTAAACCAAACGTTTCGCCTTTGACCGACCTGGCACCATCGGAACTACTCAATTTTTCCATGAGATGAGGCGAAAGGCGAACGTACAAATCACGGAACTCAAAATTTAGGACCGATCAGGAGTAAATGAGATCACGGGCCGCGAATCGGGTGCACGGAGTTATGAGGAAGCTGAACTTCTGGTGGCAACGACTGGTGCAGCATCCGGCCTGGTGTACCCTCTCGCCAGCAGAACTTCCTTGTCAATCCCCACTGGCGAGTCAACCCACACCCACCACCCATTATGGCTTCACCCTCTTTCGTCAATAGCAATAATTACAAGGAATAATGATGCAAATAATTTCTACATTTTAATTTAATATGTAATATAATTTTTAAATTTTTTGTTTATTTAATGTGACTTCTGAACCTTAGCTCAATCAATATATAAAAATGTTTAATGTTATCGTTTCATTAATTCAATTTTACAAAAACAATATTGACATTTTCATATAATTCAATGATTAAAAAAAATATGTACAAAAAGCCTAGAATCGCATTGAATAAATTAAAAATTTAGGGACATAATATATAAAGTTTAGGGATTATTTGTATCATTATCCTTAATTATAATCGATAAATTATCCAATTTGATGCCTTGACAAGTTGATTAATCCTAGCTTTAAGGTTTTCAAGTAGCAAGCGCTATGGTCAAACTTGCTTGAGGTCTTGATAGGTTCCAAGTTATTGTACTTGTGCTCCTATCGGGATTGCTTTTGAGGGAAGGACGAGTCTCGGCTCCGACGCCTACTCTATAGGGCGCATGGTGAGGCGATTATACTGCTCCGTAATCGATTTGTCGAGTGCTCAAAAGGCTTGTTTGGTCGTGAAAAAATTGAATTGCTTAAATAATCTGATCTTTTTGTTACTTCATTTTTTATTTTGCCTAATTAGGTTTTGTGGAGAATCGAGTACGGTAACATGGGCCCATTCGAATTTATCAATCATTAAATGTCAACTTTTCACAGATTCCACCTCTAAATCGGTTATCTAATCTATAGGAAACCTTGCCAACATTATCCAAACTAAAACCATTTATTAGCAACAAAAAATAGAAATAATTACTCTTCTGCAATTCTGAAGCACCCCTCCTCCTCTCTTTTTTTTTAAAAAAAAATTCTTTTTAATTTGGTGTAAAAAGAATTCAAACTTGACTGGTAAGAAAGATTAAAAAGAAAGCAGACCATCCCCAAGGAGTCAAATAATAGCAAAATTTGGTAAAAGACAGAAGTTTCTCAGCCAAAAAATGAAAAAATAAAAATAAAAATAAAACGTGAGGACGGAAGGGGATGAAAAGAGGCGTGACGCGGAGGAGTTCCGTTCTTGATTTTCTTTTTCGTTTCGCACAAGGTTCTCATTACAGCAAGCAGCTGATTTCGGTGCGGACGGGAAGCGAGAGATTCATATGCAGCGTCGAAAGTGACGGTCTTGTTCCGTTCCGGACAAGGAAAGTCATAAGCTCGCCCATGCTATCTTGAATTCGCACGTTTTCTTGGAACACCAAGAATTCATTCCATCAAGATTCCCGCGGGGCGCCGCCGCTCTGATTCTTGGAACCGGGGTGGATCTTTAATCTGTAATCTGGGTATCGTAGCGAATCGTCTGGGTACTTCGTCGAAGCATTTGCTTCGTTCGCATCCCCGCCAGCTCGTAGGTTTCTTGCTTCGGCAGCCGTTTCTTGTTCTTGAATTAGCCACGCGAGAGCGTGTGAAGTTGTCATCTTTTTGGCCGATTGCGAGTACCCATTACGGTAATTGTTTGTTTCGCTCCTGTTTGATCTCTGCCCGAGCTGGTTACGGCTTCATTTCTGCATGCTCTGTCCTCGAGAGTTGTCCTTGTGGCTTCTGATCGCTTCGGATGGGCTTGTTCAGCTTGAATTCACCCGAGTTTTTTGCGCTGTTTGATGTTCTTGTGGGATGTATGGGGAGACAAAATACGGGTATAGATTTTTTTTTTTTCTGACAGATGTGAAAGGCTGTTGACTTGGCCATTTGTGATTTTACAGAGTATGAAAGAGAGGTTGATGTTGTTTTTGGTTTAAAATATGAACAGAATTTAACCTGAATCGAGCCAGGTGAGTCTCTTGGAAGTTATTCGGTGAAATAATTCTTTACCCTTTTGTGCCTTGAAGATTGGTTGCGCTGTTTATGCTTACTCTTAACTGGGGGGTGGGTTTATACTTGCAAGTCAAAGACTGTTAGTTGGATAAATTTTGCAGGTTAATGTCTGTCCTGCATGTTCTGCAATATGCTCTTCAACCGTGCATTCTGGCTTCTTTCTACTTGTTCTCTTGATCTTCAAGTTGTGAAGTAGTGGTAATGACTGCTTCAATTGCATCTCTTTTTCAGGTCAATTTCCTTCTGTTCTGTTAGATTTGTAGGAGGTTTGCTGGTTGTCGCCAATATTGTATACTTGTAATCGTTATCAATAAGATTTGTTCTGCTTGTCGAGTATTGGGGCCATGGGCACTGCTGAAGGAGTTCTCCAAGTTTTCTCCGGAGTTGCTCCACGCAATCTTTGTTTTGACCCAAGTTCTAATGCATTGGGCTTGGCATATTCATTCAACTCTCGTCTGATCAGTACCAAAAGAAGTGCATCGAAGAAAATAAAAATCCCTGTCTATGCAAGCGTACAGTTGAGTACTTCTGAAACCTGTGGGGTGCAAGGATTTGGAGGGAGTTCATATAAGGATAGGAGAATCAATCGGTTGAAGTTTTCAAGTTGCAGATGCCAAAGAGCTGAGGGTGTTGGTGGGACAACCACTGGAAATTGGTTTGTTGATAGTGCCGATGATTTAAACCCCTTAAATACTATGGTAAATGGGCCACATGTTCTGAATTTTGACGATGTCAAGCAATTGAAAGAGGAGAAAACGGATTCAATGTCAAATGGTGCACCCATAGCCAGCAGTACCATCCACAGGGCTAAGGTTGACCCCATTGATGAAGAAGCATGGGATCTATTGCGCGACTCAGTTGTTTATTACTGTGGAAGTCCTATTGGAACTATTGCTGCAAATGATCCAAGCAGTTCTAATGTTTTGAACTACGATCAGGTCTTTATTCGTGATTTCATTCCTTCTGGTATAGCTTTTCTCTTGAAGGGAGAGTATGATATTGTACGGAACTTCATCCTTCACACTCTTCAGTTGCAGGTATAAATTGTTCCAATTGCCATTGATGTAACTCATTTCAATTGTGGTTATCCTTGTTTTTGTTCCTACGTGTGATTATTGTTGTCAATTTGTGTTTGTTGTATTGAGTTTCTAAGCTTATTTAGTACAATATCAGATGCATTTTGGCGACTGCACTTCGAGTTTTTTAAACTACTGTAGTCACTGTTAGTTTCAGTGGTTCTGATGATATATGCTCACATGGTGGAGGAACTTTGTTGTGTGACTATGGTGATATGTAATTCTTGTAACTGAAAGATGCTCTTCATCAATTTTGGGGTTCTTACTGTAGTTTGGATGAACACCATGCCTTTCACCTGAAGGAAAGGAAGAATTCTTGTAATTTAATCTTTCGATTGTGTTTGAACATGCTGAATGCATCTTAGCCAAGTTAAATATGTATCATGTGTGCCCATATGATAGTTCTTCAAGCTCTTCTGAAATTCTTTATTTAGTTTTAAATCATGACATAAGTTCATCTGCTAATCCCTCTCCTTCTAAGAAGGGGACACATCTAGGAGAAAGATGGTTTTATTATCTTTCAGCTTTTAAGATGGATGCTTATGCTACAGCTTCCAACTTCTTGCTGCTATGCTGAATTACTCTTTCTTTCCCTATAAGCAAGAATATTTTGTTGCTCAACTAAATGTCTTTTTTTTTGGTAAAGCTGCTCAACTAAATGTCTTGTACTGCAAATTTATAATTCCTTATTGCAGAGCTGGGAGAAGACAATGGACTGCCATAGTCCTGGTCAAGGTTTAATGCCTGCTAGTTTTAAGGTTCGCACGGTTCCTTTGGATGGGGATGATTCTGCCACAGAAGAGGTATTAGATCCTGACTTTGGGGAGGCAGCTATAGGTCGTGTTGCACCAGTGGATTCTGGTAATTTAGTTATGGCTTCAAGAAGAGGTTGATGATAGTTTATTTTACATTAGAACTCTCGTGTTGACAATGAACATCCATCTTGTTCTCTGTATTTCAGGTTTATGGTGGATTATTCTTTTACGTGCGTATGGCAAGATATCTGGGGATCTCTCTGTTCAAGAGAGGATCGATGTTCAAACAGGAATAAAGATGATTTTAAAGCTGTGCCTGGCCGATGGCTTTGATATGTTCCCTACATTGTTGGTGACTGATGGTTCTTGTATGATTGATCGGCGGATGGGAATCCACGGCCACCCTCTTGAAATACAGGTGAGCATATTCTGTGTCACCTTAACTGATCATTTTTAAGGGTACTTTCTATCATGACAATATGCAAGTGGATGCTTAGTGGGAAAATGGATAAATAGAGGAGTCTTATTTCTCTCTCAATGAAGATCCTATTATACTGGAGGTGGTTGCTTCTTGCGTTGAACCTGATCGAGTTGCTTATCTAGTCTGTGCCAACTTCTTGCAATGAGCTTCACATCTCTCACAATAGTAAAATTATGGAGGGAAGCTTTTGAATACTTCATGAGGAAGCTTGGTTATGCCTTCAGCCTTGAGTGGCTTATTCTTATGAAGTTTAGTTGTCACGTTTTAAGAATTTGCCAACTCAGAAAATGGGATGTAAATCTTAGCATATCAGTATATTAGTGTTGCTGTTCTTCTTTACAAGATAAATAAGGGAATATTGCATTTGTAGGTGAAACCGCATTTGTATCACTTTTACATATCGTGGCTGCTGCTGAAAAAGTATCTGTTAGACCCAAAATGGACACAGATTTTATTTTGATGCATTGTCAGTCGAGTCTTAAAGTAATGTCTATTTTTCTCTATGGTACTTTTGGTTCTCTGACAACAGCTTTGGTGCAAACCATGCATAGCAGCTGCTCAAAGTAAGATATCGGATGCCAACTGTTTGTCTGCCTGTCTGTCTCTTTCTCTTACAGAGACACGTGCACATAATTCTCTTTGCTTGGATTTTTCTTTGTTTTGCCAACTTAAGCAGGATGCTTTTGGAGGATACTCGCTTCTTTAGTTTTGGAGATGTACTTGTGCTGTAGTCATTGGGTGATTTAATGACATACACTGCTTCAAGTCATAGCAGGTCAGGAGCAGGATTGCAGATGTGTTAAGTTAGAGATTTGGTGGCATACTTAGTTAAATTTTAGTTATTGGGCGAAATCACAAGCAGGCCAAGATCAGAGCCTTTTATGACATGGATATGAGAGGAAGATCATGGTTCTTTGTCTGCTGTGTGAATTTAATTTGGTCCTTTGAATTGAGGAGGAATCTTTTGGTTCACACAGCATTGGTTTATCTGATTGCAAACACAGATAAATCTAATTATCACTCAGATAACATTATCTTCTCTTACAGATTACGTTTTCTTAAATTCTCTGACATGATATAGTTAAAATTTTGTAGGCACTCTTTTATTCTGCCTTAATGTCCGCGCGTGAGATGCTTGCTCCAGAGGATGGATCTGCCGATCTAATTCGGGCTCTGAACAATCGTCTAGTAGCTCTCTCCTTCCATATCAGGGAGTATTATTGGATTGATTTAAGAAAATTAAATGAAATTTACCGGTACAAGACTGAAGAGTACTCATATGATGCAGTCAACAAGTTCAACATTTATCCTGATCAAATTCCTCCATGGTTGGTCGAATGGATTCCAAATAGAGGGGGCTACTTAATCGGGAACTTGCAACCTGCCCACATGGATTTCCGATTCTTTTCTCTTGGGAACTTCTGGTCCATTGTTAGTGGGCTTGCAACTGTGGATCAGTCCCATGCCATTTTGGATCTCATCGAAGCAAAGTGGGCAGATTTAGTCGCCGACATGCCATTGAAGATTTGTTATCCTGCTCTTGAAGGACAAGAATGGCAGATCATCACTGGAAGTGATCCTAAAAACACGTAAAGTTTTGATTGACAATGATATATATGTGTGTGTTTTCTGACATTATAGTTTCTTTGCTTAAATATGGTATTCTTATGTGATTCTTACTCTGATGCAGGCCATGGTCCTATCACAATGCAGGTTCCTGGCCAACTCTGCTTTGGCAGGTTAGTATCTATTTTACAAAACTGTTACAAAAACCTACTCAATTCATTAAAGATAAAATTATAAGATCTCGAATTTGATGGAGGGAAAGTGGTTTGCAGCTCACAGTGGCTTGCATAAAGATGAATAGAGCTGACATTGCTGCAAAGGCTGTTGAGATCGCAGAAAGACGCATATCGAGAGACAGGTGGCCCGAATACTATGACACGAAAAGATCAAGATTCATCGGCAAACAGGCCCGCCTATTCCAGACCTGGTCAATTGCGGGCTATCTTGTGGCAAAGCTTTTGCTTGCTGATCCGGGTGCTGCCAAGATTCTCATAACCGATGAGGACCCCGCGCTAGTTAATGCATTCTCTTGCATGATTGGTGCAAACCCAAGGAGGAAGCGCGGTCGGAAGAACTTGAAGCAGAGCTATATAGTCTGAATTGTGTCTTACATCTTGCCATTCACAACGGCCGGTTGCTTGCTTGTATAGATAGGTTATGTATTTTTTCCCCTCATATATGGGTCTATTTATTAGTTGAATAATGATTAATTAATTTCAAACAAAAATTGCAAACTAGTGTCCTAAACGCATCCTTCTCCTCCCCCTATTATTTTGCTGGGCGGTGCACAGGACAGGTTTCCATGATGCAATAGTAGAATTTGCATAGATATTACACTCTCAATTTAGTTTCATGTATATCCAATTGTTTATGTTGGAGAAATAAGATGACGGTCTTGATTATGTTTATTGCAGCTACTCTTTATATTGGGTGACTGGAATGAAATTATGAATTTCCTTACTATTTTGCCTTCTGCAATTCTCTAGAGAAATAATTGTTTGTGCATTTAGATGGTTGAATGCTTATCTGTCCAATAATCTAGTTTTTTAGTTTACCAGGAAAAACAAAAGAAGAATGATCTAATTTTCAGTATAATTTTCAGCATATTGATAACCTAATAAAGATATCTGGAATCAAGGATGTCGCCGTAGATGGAATATGAGTTGGTTCTCCTTAGGTACAGCAATTTACCACAATGGTATTATCTGGATTTTGGCTTGGGTATGGGATAACCATCCAGCTGGGTTTCCTCTTACAGTTCAGTATGCTGTACTAAGATCAAGTCAAGCTACTGAAAAAGGAACTCGTATTAGCTTAACATGCCAGCGAATTTCTATCAATAATTTTCCCACAAAATATAATTCTTTTGCTAAACTTGCTTGACGTCATTTCAAATTAAAATAAATTTCTTATTCACGGTAATAATACGCATTTAAATGAAAATGTACTTAGCTATAGAAAGCCTCTACATGATAAATTTTCTCTTTAACCTTTACATTGTTTCTTACAACAGGATCACCAATGAGAAGAAAATAAAGAACTTATTTCGATCTCTTCTCCAGCTCATATAATATTTTTGGCATATTTATAATATATTAAAAGTCAAAGCGCAATCGGTTTATGAAGTTTCTAATGGAAATCTTAGAATTTTAACTTGAAAAATAATTCAGTATGAAAATTAAAGAAAATGAGTAGAAATTCAGCAAAACTTGGTTTTGGTAATGTCCCAGATCTTTTTTTCAATTGTTTTGGTAATGTACCCGATTTTTTCTCCTCATTAGGTAATTACAAGAACATTTGTTGGATAAGTAATAACCACGGTCCAAAAAGGGAAAAGAGAGTAATTAGGAATCCACCAAAAAGACACCTCAACTGGAAGTGCATGTACTACAAATGGCAAAAATGCACAAAAAGGTAAGATAGGATTTTACCTTATTTCATTGTTACCGGTGAAATCTTGTCTAGATTCGTCTGTCATGGACACACTCATATTGTCATACGTGCGAACCTCACGTGGGAATCACTAGATCAATCGATTCAATTGCCTCAATCTACTATGGATTGAGTCTAGGCAAGAGTTCCGGCATAACATCTCTCCATCACAACGAAATAGACCTTAAGTGCACCATTTGGTGAGAGGAGCTAAACCCTTTTCATGTGCTTCCCTCTCATTACCAGCTTAAAAACGGAGAAGTGAGGCGTTAGACAGCCAGCCTTGGCAGATAGCCCGGCCATTGAAGAGGCAGTTACTTCCAGTTCAACACACTCACACATAGCATGCATTGCCTTCCCTCCTTTATTACTCTTCTTTTGTCTCTTTTTCTCATTTTCAGCCTCGATGTAAGAACAGTTCCCCAGCTTTGCTAGTGCAATCGCCTATATAAACCCGCTCTTGGTCACTCACACAATCTACACAAACCTTATTAAGATTCTCTCCGTATCCACTTTCTCCGCTTCTGTTCGTGCAAAAGATCTTTAGGTTCTGCGTGTCTGAGCAATGGCCGACCAAGTAGATGCTCTTGTTGACGAGCTTTATGCAATGGTCACCCCCCTCGAGGAACAAGTATCCTGTTATCCTTTTTTCTTTGAATTTTTGCATCTGAAAATGAAACAGTGTTGTTTGTTGTATTAATTTTTTTTGGCCAAAGTTGTTTATTTCATTCGAGGGTGAATGAAACTACCATTTCCTTGGTTTTCATATGTAGGGAAAGGGTAGAATCTTTTCAGACTAGTGACATTCGAAATTGTTTTGCTAGTTTCAACTAAAGAAAAAAATAGCCATTTTCATAACAATCTTCCGGCTTTGAGTGAAACATCGACAAATTGAAATCGTTTGTTTCACCAGTTCCAATTTGAGAAAACGGTAGCCTTTTCATTTAAACAAGCTTTTTGGTTTTGAATGAAGCATAGACGGATTGAAAATGTTTTGTGAAGGTTTAACAGTTGTCATTGCAAAATAGTGCAGCAAAGAATTGACAGATATCGTAAACTCAATTCAAATCTGTTATATGCAGCAAGTTCATCGAATTCTAATTTGTTTCTCTTGTGTTGATCTTTTACAAGGGCCTACTGGACGAACAATTCATCGCCAATTATGAGATGAAACCGGATGATGGCTCCATGCGTTTCATACAGTTGGTCCAGAGGTTTCATAACGATATTCGAAGGGCGATGAGAGATCTCGCCATTGCTCTGTAATTCTCTGTGGCGATCCTTATTATGGTGCTTCTATCTTACTCGTTCTTGTGCATATTTTGGACTCATTTTGTTTATTTCCTGATACCTTAACAGGGAACATCCTTCTGTAAACTATACAGATATACGTGAGCACCATGCAAAGATCAAAAGGATAGTTAGAAGGTAAGACAATAACGATATGGTTTACGGGACATACATCGATTCACGATTGGTCTTTCTTTTATTTAGGTCTGTTGTAGGAATTACGCATGATAGATGGATTCTACTATTAAGATCTTTTGCGGCTGTAAAGTATATAAGTCACGGAGGGTACTTCTGCGAAAAAAAATTCTAGGTTGATCACTTAGATTCTCCTCTTTATACTTTTGTTTGCTGCATGTTTACCTTTTTATGTGTTGGTAGGCGTTATTTTTGTTTTTTCCACCAACGAACTTTTAGATCAAGATCGACGGATCTATTTAGCCTACAGGAGAGGATATGCATGATCAATGTCCTTTTAAGGTGATGTCTTTTTGCGGCCGCAATCCCTACAAGTTACATGTGGTACTTCCACAAAATAGCTCGGGGTCGAGTATTGTCGTTTATACCTTTTTTTGCGTATGATTACCATTAAATGATGTCGGCGTTATTTTTGCATTTTCAAACTTCAAATGTACTCTTCTATCAAGATCAACACATCTTGGATTAATTTGGATCTAAAATTAGAGCTTACAATAGGTTATCTTTCCGAATCTTATGGGTCATTAATTACCAACACGTGGTCTATAAATTGGTGTAGTTATTTTTGGTTGGCTGATTTGCCTTTCCATATCGTATACTAACTTTCATGATGTCGGAAGGTGTTCGTTTTTGCATACCTGAAGTAATGTCTTTTACTTAAAACTTACTGGTGAATTACTGAAGATTTAAAAGGCTGATGAAGAATATTGCTGTTACTTACCTTATGAAAGAGTATTTGCATATTATAATTTAGCTAGATCGTTTGTTATTTGTTTTCATGGAACAAAATGTAATGATTCAGTGTTCAGTTTCTCCTCTAAACTTAGGCTTTGCACGCTAGAATTTTGTTTGTCTACATTTATGTCAATATCTCAAAGCATTATCATGAAGAGATCAAAGGAAGAACATGCTGCTGTATTACTCCATCTCTGGTTTATGGTCAATCAATTGCATTTTCTGCTTGAGTCGTCTGAGTATCTTATCAAGGTCATGGCATATCAAATATTCGTCAGTTGTACCATATCAAATAATTGATTCGTACTGTCCTGCTCCATCGTTTCATAATGATATTTAATCTGTAGTGATAGGATCATTAGTTTTTTTTTTTTTTTTGGTAAAGGATAGGATCATTAGTTTAGGCCCACTAACTATTCTAAATGGGTTTTCCAGCATTGGTGCTTCAGGGCTGAACCTGCCGCTTGAGGTGCTGCGACTTGGTGCTGCTTCTTCCTCCAAGGAAGAGTAAGTAACACTTTGATTCCACATAAAAATATCGGCATGCTTACTTATGCTTGATGTCTTAATGGTGAAGTTTAAAGGCTTGCTTGGATTTGTTGCTAAGGATGCTTATCATGCAGGTGCGACTTTGCGCTGCTTCGTATACATCAAGAGTACCATAAACTGCGTCCGCACTTGGATACCATTATTGAGGTAGCATAAAAACCTTAACTGCAGTAACCAAATGAAAATCTCATGTAGTTATCTATGGAGTATGAAATGATCAAAACCACAACTGGCAATCTAGAACAGTAGCGTGTGATGATGGACATGCAGGAATTGTGTCTCCACTAGAAAAATGTGGAAAATGACTGAGCTTTCTTATCTAACAAATTAGGGATTTCAATTGATTGTTAACTTTTCTTTCTAGGTTACCTCTTTTTGCACCCAGAACCCTTTACTCGTCCAGATCCTGTTCTTCCACATCTTGCTTTATACCTTCAACGGTCGATATTTCAGTCATTGCCGATAGTTATGCGATTGAAAACTACTGTGCTGAGACAGAGATAGGGGTTTCCTGAAGATCTGAGAAATCTATTGACTACTTCATTGCTTAGGGTCATTTTCCTTCTTTCTTCTTTTCTTTGCTAATAAAAGTATTATGAAACATGTGACAACTTGAACCCACGAAGATGTAACTATTCTTAGCTGATGAGGCATAAGAGAAACAAAATGTCATTGACTTATATTAATGTTGTTTCTGCCTGAATTAATTTGTTAATGCATTGTGATCTGTCCTTGTCATATCTCACTAGGGGAATTCTCATATTTGCAGCTCGAGCGCAGGATCGTTGATCTTGATCGCAACCTGACAGGGCCAGGGGACAACTGAAATTGGGTGACCGGTGTCTCATCAAAGTTTGCCAGCCCCAAGTAATGAAGCGACAATGGAGGAGTTTTTAAGTGTCTAATAAAAGCTTATGGTCTAGTCGTGTCTTGTTTGAGCATCTGAACTTGCTCTCCTTATGTTGTTTCTGTTGTTTCCTATCTGAGCAACCGAACTTGCTCTTAGTACCAGTAATGGTGTCATTTCATGTGTCGAACATCTGAACTCCTCTTGCTTGGCGTTGCTTGTTACTTCTATGGCTTCTCTTTATCCTTATATAAATTGAACCCTATGCTTCGACATGTTGATGTTGCCTTGTGTTGCACGTCTTACTTTATCCTTATGCACCAACTTGATTATGATGTTAAGTTGAGGCTGAAGCAAAAGTTGTGGTTTCTCTGGACAAGCTGTCTAGTTTTATCCTTCTGTTAGAAAGTTTTCCCTTTCGTGTTTGTGGAATTGTTTGGGTTAACGTGTTCAACTATCTAAAGTTCTATATCCTTCATTATTTTGGGTCTCTTGCTCGTGAGGAAAATTTCTTCATGGATAATGTTAGTTTGCTTTTCGTTGAAAAATTGATTTATGTATTATTTTGCCAAAATGTTGTTTTTCTACCAAGAAAGATGCGGACTTGGCTGCTGGAAAATTATGTACTTGACTTCCAGGGGCGTATCTATAGATTCCAAGGTCTAAAATTGACTTTAACAAACCGGTTGAATATGAAAAGTCTGGTATGGTTAAGGCCTACTGTTGAAAACCCTAATATTGCTCCGAACTGTATCTTAACTCTGATTCTTATTACTACTGTTGTTGCTTTGGAATAAAATAGCATAGATTTCTAGGATGTTCCCAGTAATATTAGTCAACTTGGAAAATTCAAATTCTTATGTCATATTATTCTCTTTTAAATTTCATTTTATGAGACAGAACATATTAAGACCTATCAGAATAAATAAAAAAGAAGATAAATGATATTAGTCTAAGGTATTATAGTTTAAGCATATTGAGCATATTCTCTAGCTTTCTTGATCAAGTAGGGTTCCATAGCTGGCTGGATTTTGCTCGACAATTTTCTTTTTAAAATTCTTATTTTATGTACTATTGCGAACATGCCAGCTTCTTGCGCAGCAATAAAATCTATTCATGTATACAAGTCAAATCTATTGCTCAACCGATTAGATTTCAACTGCGCACGCTTTTAGAGCTCAATCCAGCCTGTTGAGAATGTTCTCCCCATATATCTTCCAGGACAGAATAAATACTCCTTGTATTGTCCCTATGGCCAGATTTCTTGTTTCCTTATTTTTCAGCAAGAACGACTCCTTGTATACCATCGCCAATCAATGTTTGTGCAGTAAGTTGGACGAGGGTTTATCAGTGAACAGAAGCGGCTGTCTACGAAATAAGTGACCCTGAATTTTCAGACAGCAACAATACTTTCACTAGCTATAATCACGCAACCAGGTTTCTGATCGAAGAAGTCCTCATTTTCTTCACTGTGGCACAGTGCCTTTGGTTCAAAAGTGTAGCCTGCAGCAGGAAACCTATCAATAATATACTACTCTCTTTGTTTTTTCCCCACCTTTTCAGACTTTTCTTTGATCTCCAATGAAAATAAAATAAACTTGATTTTTTCAATCTCATCTTTGCAACCTTCAGGGTTGGCGCAATTGATTGGAGCGTCGTAGAATTTCCAGCTTGAGAACTGGTGGTACTATGCTTTTGCGCTCGTCATTGGGTTATAAAAAGAAGAATCTCATCTGCAATTGTACTTCAGCTGCATCATATTAATGATATGCTGAAAATCAAGGCGCAAGGATGGATTTATCATTCTAGAAGCACCTTCAGATCTTTCACTAAAAAACCAACATGAACGTAAAGAAAATTTGAGGATAAATTTGATAAAAGAAGGAAATTATGATAATCTCTTAGATCTTTTCCCCCTTGAATAGTAATTCTTTTCTTTTCTTTCATTTTTTTTGGTTGGAAGTTCTTTCTTTGGTATGTCCTTGAATGGTAAAGCTAGCATTACATGGATGAGTGCTACCTAATCATACGTGAGTTTCATGTGGGATTTACCATTTCTTACGACTCAGGTCATCTGTTCACCACGAGTCGAGAGTAGGCAAAATTTTCACCACTTCGACTTAGGTTCATGTTTGACCAAAAAAAAAAACTCAGATGCACGTACTAAACAATGACAAAAATAAGATAAAATATAACAATGTGCCATACCACCATAAACGAGAAATCTCTCTTGTGGATTCATTATATATCACGTGACAATGTCATGCGAATGAGTCAGTCAATTAAAAATGAGAATTTTCTTGCAAGTCAAATAGAAAATCAGCTAAGGCTCAAATGATATGGGCATTATGGTTGACTTGTGAGGCGGCATTAGTGATGCAACCAAACACATAACAATACAACCATAATTAGTGATGCAACCAACACATAACAATACAAGCATCCGCTAGAGAATGAAACCATTAAGAATGAGGTGAATTCGAAATGGAAATTGCGATCCAAAATTGCCTGCCTTCTTGCATTTTCATTACCACTGGGGGAAGGTGAGAGAGTGAGTGAGTTGGGAACTGGTTTAATAAAAAGGGCCAGCACACCAGGGAGTTTTTAAGTAATCTTAGGTTTTTGATAACTCTTCGACAGAAACGTTTGATATGGTAAGTAGAATTACCTGATTTTCTATCATACACAGTAATTTCAAACAATGAAATTCAAGCCAGAAAATGATATTTTCCCATCCTGGAGTGTTAACAAACACGGCAATTTTACTTATTTGTCAATCCAGTTGCTTAGTAATTCTTTCCTATTCCTTTCATCTTATTCCTATAGCCTCTTTTTTAATATACCATACGAGGACATCATATCCTAGACCTTTCAACCTTTCCAATGTGTTTCCGCCTCATTACAAACTTGCAAAACAGAGAAGAGAAGCATTACGAAACCAGCTCTGGCACATAGCCCAGCCCCGGAAAGACAGTAGGATTCCAGTTCAGCTGACTCCCGCAAAACATGGCATGGCCTTCCCTTCTCCATTACTCTTCTTTTGTCTTTTTTCTCATTTTCAGCTTCATGCAAAGCTCAGTTATGAACAACTTTTGCCAGTGCAACCGCTATATAAACCCCTTTTGAGTTCATTCACTGTATCCACACGCTTTTCGTACAGATTTTCTCACTCTCTCTGCTTATGGTTGTGTGTGAGGCTTTTTTAGGTTATTTGTGCCAGAGCAATGGCTGATGAGCGGGATCAGCTTCTTTTGGAGCTTTATGGACTCATCTTCTCCCTGGAGGAAGAAGTATCCCATTACCCATCTTTCTTTAGAAATTTTGCATCTGAAAACGAAATGAAGTTGTTCATTTACTAATTTAAGATTGAAAGGGACTACACTTTTCATGGTTTGAATAAATTTGTAGGGAAAAGGGTAGAATTTTTCCGTTCTTCAAAGGTTTGATGGTATTTTACTAGTTCCAAGTTGAGAAAATGGTGGCCCTTTTTTGGAAACTAGCTTATCTTTTCAGTGAAACATGAACGGATTGAACCTGTTTGGTGAAAGTTTTAGCAATTTTCATGGTGAAATAGTTTACTATAATGTTCACGACAAAGTCCATCCAAACCTTGCTGTGTCACGTAAGTTTGCCGAATTCAAAGATAATCTTTTCTCAGGACCTGCTGGACATCCAATTCATGAATAATTATGCTATGAAACTGACTCATGACTCCACGTTTTTCCTGGTGTTGGTTGGAACGTTCTTCGAAGAAGTTCAAGATGCACTACGCGATCCGGGTTCTGCTTTGTAATTCTTTGTTGCATTCCTAATTACGTGACTTCTATCTAACTTGCTCTCGTGCTTCTTTTTAACTCTTTTTTTTCTCTGATTTTTTAATAGCAAAGATTGTTTTGTTTGCTTTGCGGATATATATGTTCACTAGACAAAGCTTGAAGGAATTATACAAAGGTAAGACAACACTAATCCTGTTCATGCGGCCATGCTTCAATTTCATGATTATTCTGTCGCTTATGTATGATTATAGTAGAGACTCTGCATGATCGATGGCCTTTAGCTTAAGATCTTTCGTAGCTGTGATGCATATTGGTCATAGAGGGTGTCTCCGTGAGAGAATTTGGGGGCTGATTACTTAGATTGTCCTCTTTATATTTTGTTCATGCTCGGTTTCCCTTTTTTTATGATGTTTATATGTGTTATAATTGCATTTTCAAACTTCTGGAAAATTTTTAGCCAAGATTGACACATCTTAATTAGGTCTATGGTAGAGAATATGCATGATCAATGGCATTTTAAGGTAAGATCTTTTGCGGCCGTAACACATATAAATGACACATAATGTTTCCGTTAGAAAACAGGAGGCTGATTACTTAGATTGTCGTTCTTATACTTTTGTCGTCATATGAGTAATATTTTATGATGTTGATTGTTGGGAAACTGTTATTTTTGCGTTTTCAAACTCCAGCAAACTTTTAGCCAAGATTGGCACATCTTAATTAGGTTTATAGTAGAGAATATGCATGGTGAATGGCATTTTAAGGTAAGATCTTTTGCAGCTGTAATGCATATACATGATGCATGTTGTTTCCATGAAAAAATAGGAGGTTCACTACTTCGATTGCAGTCTTTATACTTTTGCGCCGTATGATCAATATTTTTTCATGTTGATTGTCGGGAAACCGTTATTTTTGTGTTTTCAAACTTGAGACATACTTTTCAGTCAAAGTCGAGACATCTTGGATTTATTCAAGTCTCGATTTGGAAATCGCAAACGTTATCTTTTCGTATGTTTCCAGCTGTTACCGTTAGGCGTTACATGGCTTTTCTATAAGAAAGTTGGTTAGTAGTTATTTTTGACTGCTGATTTGCCTTATTGTATCGGATATTCATTTTTATGATATTGGAAGGTGTCCACTTTGCGTGCTCCAAGCAGCAAATTTTCCTCAAAACACCCTGATTGAATCTCTAAAGAGTTTGATGTAGATGAAGAACATTGCAGTTATCTTCCTTATATATGAAAAACTACTTCCATATTGGAGTTAAGCTAGATCATCTGTTTATTGGTTTCTTGCATAATTTTATAATGATTCAGTGGTAGATAATCTCATCATGCTAGGATCTCATTTGTCTGTATATATCTCAGAGTCTCAAAGTGTTATCATCAAGAGATCGAAGGAAGAACATGCTGCTGTATTACTCCATCTCTGGTTTATTTCTTCAAATTTTTCTGCTTGATTTGTCCAAAGTATCGGATTAATGTCATACTGTCATAGCATATCAGTTAATCTTCTCATAGTATCCTATGCCATCATATCACCATGATATTTAACCATAGTAATAAGATCATTAATTAACTTCACCCTGGCCGCTAATTATTCTAAACGGGTGTTCCAGTTTTGGTGCTTTGGCGATGAGGCAGGGGCTCGAAGATCTCCACCGCAGTATTTTAGGTGCCTCTGTAAAAGAGTAGGTGGTTGCTTTTATTCCACGAGTGAAGGAAAGATAATAGTACGACTAATAGACAAGTTGAAGGCAATGGACAGTCAGATTATGAAGGAAAGATAATAGTATGACTAATAGACAAGTTGAAGGCAATGGACGCGACTAATAATCCCCGTGGAAGTGCTGCTGTGGGTGATGACATCGGGTGAAGTTTAATAGACTCACTAGATTAGTTACTAATGATGCTCATTCTGCTCTGGGTGGTTGGGGTTCCCACATTCTGCTCTTGGGCTTGAAAGAAAATCCTACACCTAAGATCTGAGTTTCGACTGTACTTCCGATGGAGGATTGGTGATGGCCAGTCTGTCTCCCTTTGGTTTGACCACATAGAGGTCCATTACACCTTCATTGCTCAGATGAGATGATTTTAAACTCTGGCTTATCCAAATATGCCACGGTAGTTGATCTTTTCTTACCAGCGGGACAGGCTTTTAGGACGGTGATTGAATCTTGGGAGCAGCCCCTTCCCCTCCTTTCAACGGCACCGGACCGTTTTATTTGGAGTGATACCTCTTCTGGTCTCTTTTCATTTGCCTCCGCTTGGCATGTTATCAGGAAAAGGAAGAATAGGGTTAATTGGGCATCATTCATTTGGAATAAAGCTATCACCCCCGTGGATATCAATTTGATCTCTGGCTTATTACAAAGAATTGTCTTCCCACCCAAACACTGCTTATGTCATATGGCAGTGAGGTTTGTGCTTTTTGCAAATTGACACCAGACTCCGTTAATCATCTCTACTTCGAGTGTTGCATCACTGCTAGCATGGCTTTCTTTTGGGCATCAAGATCCCTTGGCGGAATATGACTTGGTCCGAGAACTTGCACTGCGTAATGACATTCCTCTCTGGTAAGGACTTCTATCGATCCATTGGCCGGTTTTCGTTTGGTGCTCTATGCCATCTTATTTGGAAGTACATGAATGACATACTCTTAAGAGATCACAAAGTGGTGGTTGCAGTTGTTAAGAATCACCTCATCAGAGTGGTGAAAGATAAAGCCTTAACGTTCAGAAACGTTGAAGATAATCCTAAAAACAGAAGGCTCCAGCGTAACTGGGAGATAAATCCTTGTATTTTTTCTGCTACTCATGCGGTTCCCTAGTATTCCTTCGAATTCTTTTCGTACGGCTTGAGGATGGATTGCGGTCTTTTGTTTGGCTTTCTTGCTGGGTTGGTCGCTCATCGTCTTCGACGAAGGTGCTTGACTTGGCGGTCTTCTTTTCCTTCTTTCCTAGCTTGTCGTTGGTTGGTTTAGTTGAGTTTTGGAGTCTTTTTGGTCCTGCGTGGTCTTCTCCTTAGCCTGTTGTTTAGGCTTCTCCTTGCTTTAGCCCGCTCTTGCGGTTCTTTTTACATCTGGCACCCTTTCACTCGCCTCGACTTGTTGTTGTGTTGAGTGCAAGTTTTGTGGCGCCGGATCTTGTGTAAATGTTGGCTCAAAGCTCTAGAAATTATTATTTCTGACCAAAAAAAAAAAAAAATGATGCTCATTCTGCAGGTGCAGCTTGGTGCATCTTCATGTGCATCAGGTTTCGAGAATCTGCGTCCACATTTGGGGCCATCACCAGGGTAACATGAGACTATTTTTCATTTGGTTGATGCATGAACTTGTTACTGCATTTCAATCTTTCGACCCAAAAAAAAAAAAAAATGCATTGCAATCGGCAATTAATTCTTACTTGTGCAGCTTGAGCGCGGGATTATCTACCTTGAGCGTACCCTTGCAGGAGATTCCAATGACGATGAGTAAAACTGGATGATTGGTGTCTCATCAAGGCCTTCTATCCCTATGTCATGAAATAAACTCCGTTTTGGAGAAGTTTAAGAGTCCATTAGATATATATCGTCTTCATATCATCTGAGTATCTGAACTTACTCTAATTTTGTTGTTCTGTTGTTTCGTGTCAGAGCATCCGGATTTGCTCTTTGTATAACTAACGTCTTTTTGTGCCTTGAATGGCTGAGCATCTCTATGTTGGTGTTGCTGTCCTATTAGTATTATATATAGAAGAAGCCTATGTTCCATTTTGCTGAAGTTGCTTTACTGCTGCATGTCTCATAATGTTCTACGCTTGAATTAAGTTGATTATGATGTGGAGATTATGCTGAAGCTAAAGCTTCGGTTGCTAATCTCGACAAACTTTCCGGTGTTTTGCTTCTTTTGCATTTATGAAATTCTGTGGTTTGCACTGTTTCACTACCTAAATTTTGGGGTAAGTACACTATCGGTGTCAAAAGTTGTGTACGGTGCTCACTTTGGTGCCAAAAGTTTATTTTGGATCACTTAGGTGCCAACAAAATTGAAAAACGATAATTTCAGTACCAACGCCGATTAAATTAGTCGGAAATCCGACGTGGCACTTTTTTTATTAATTTTTGAAGCTGACGTGGCTTGTCGGAGAGTAGTTAGCATCCAAACAACAAAACAACGCCGTTTGGCGTCCTTCCCCCAACTTGAAACCCCCCAAATTGAGAGAGAGAGAGAGAGAGAGAGAGAGAGAGAGAGAGAGAGAGAGAGAGAGAAGGCATGTCGTCTTCTTCTTCCCCGAAGAACAACACCAGTAATGGCACCGGCGGCGGCGGCGGTGGCGGCGCACCAGCAGCGGCACCTTTGACCCCTCTTCTTCCTCCTCCTCCTCCTCCGCTCTTGCTTCCTATTCTTCCTGCCACTTCATGCTTAAGCAACAATCTTAGTCTCTCCTCGCTCACCTGGTCAAGCAACTATGATGGTGGCCGAGCGACGGTGGCCAAGCGGTGAACGACAAAGAAACCCTAATTTCAATCCCCATATGAGCTATACGGCGTCGTTTCTGTGAGAATGTCCACGTATGACGGCAAAACGACGTCGTTTCTTGAGGAGAATGGAAAACGACGTCTTTTTAAAGCCACTGCAACTTTTTTTAAAAAAAAAATATAAAAATCATGTAATTAATTTGGCCGGAATTTCTCGTCGATGGCACCAAAGTGATCGTTTTTTCTCCGATTTGGCATTTAAGTGATTCAGCGGAAACTTTTGGCACCAAAGTGAGTACCGTACACAACTTTTGGCATTGATAGTGTACTTACCCCCTAAAGTTCTATGTTCTTCATTACTTGGGGTCTCATGCTTGTAGGTGGGGTTCCAAACAAGAAAATTTCTGCATGGAAGTTGTTAGTTTTCTTCTCATTGAAAATTTGGAGACGTGTATATATCATTATTTTGCTGTATTCATGTGTATGTTGCGAAATTGTATGTGGAGATTGTTTTCTTCATCTGTGTGGACCTAATAAATGCTCCTTATTCTGTTGTTTGCTCCACTCAATTTTCTTATTTTTTCTTGCAACTTTTTGCCTTTGTTATAGGCAAAAGAATAGTACAAGTGCCAAAACTTGACATGCAGATACTTAAATCCCAAAAATTATGAAAATGCCACTCCAAGTTTGGCGACCTTAGCTGGAATTCTTATGTTGCAATTTTTTATTAAAATAACTCATCTATGTAGTTCGCCAGAGAGCTGAGTCAGCAAACAAGAGCCAAAACGACATCATTTTGTCTCTTATTTAAATTTAATATAAATATAAATATTAATTAAATTATTAGTTTTAATATAAATATAAATATTAATCAAATTATTAATTTTAAAGGGGGAGATTGCAGAACGGCAAGGGCTGTGCAAGCCCTCGCTCGCCTTCTGCAACTTCTTCTTCTTTTAAAAATAATTTAGTTTTAAATTAAATTAAATTAATATATATATATTAAAATTCAAATCGAGGCAAAACGACGTCATTTTTGCTTATCTAGCCATGTCAGCATACAAAACCATGTTGTTTTACATATGTCTGGCTGGAAAAACACTATATCAGCATTTTGACCGGATTTTCTTGCTATTGGCACTTAATTAATCTATTTTGCTTTGATTTTAACACTTGAGTGTACCTTAATTTTTGACATTTAAGTATCCCCATATCAAGTTTTGGTACTGGATAGATCCGGGTCTCCTTTGTTATATAAAGGATGTCGTTGATCCTATTCCAACTCCTACTTGTATACCATGGCCAAGTAATTATGGCTGCGTTTGGTTCAGCATTTGTAATGGGCTTTGAGTCTAATGCAAATGCCGAAAGCCCAAAGCTACTTGGGGAAAATGCTGTAATTGTGTTTGGTAAAAATTTTTTGCAATTGTGTTTGGTAAAAATTTTTTGCAAATGGACTTTGAGTTGAATGTGCGTTTGGTAAAGAAAACTTTCGCAGGGGGCTTTGATGGGTATATAATATATTTTTTTTTCTTTTCTTTTTTTTTTCTTTTTTTTTTGAAAATTCAGCTAAACCCTTCGCCGGACCGGCGAAGGGCAACGGCCGCCGGCGAGCCAGATCTGGCGCCGGCAGCCGTCGGCTGAGGTCCCCCGAGGTCGGGCGACCTCCGGCGAGGGTCGCGCGACCCAGCCGAGGACCGCCGAAGGTCACGCGACCCAGCCGAGGGCCGCCGGAGGTCGCTCGACCCAGGGGCCGCGCGACCCAGGCGACCACCGCCTGGGTCTCGCTGCCGCAGGCGGCCCTCGCCTGGGTCTCGCGAGGGTCGCACGACCCAACGCCATCGCGAGACCCAGGTGAGGGTCGCCTGCGACAGCGAGACCCAGGCGGCGGTCGCCTGGGTCGCGCGGCCCCTGGGTCGAGCGACCTCCGGCGGCCCTCGGCAGGGTCGCGCGACCCTCGTCGGAGGTCGCCTGACCTCGGGCAACCTCAGCAGACAGCTGCCGACGCTAGATCTGGCTCGCCGGCGGCCGTCGCCCTTCGTCGGTCCGGCGAAGGGCTGCTCCTTTTTCAATTAAAAAATAAATAAATACAGGGGCAATAATGAAAATATGAAAAATTAGTAAGGGTAGTTTAGGAAGAGAAAAAATGTTTTCAGCATTCCCAAGGATTGGCTTTCATTTGAAAGCTCCTTGAGATTGGTTGCCAAACACCCATATTTAGGCTGAAGGGGCTTTGGGGGCTGAATGGGCTTTCTAAATGCCCATCCAAACGCACCCTATATGTGCAGATAGAGGGGAAAATTCTTTATCAGTGGGCGGTTGAATAATCCATTTTTTCGGGAGGACTTGAGAATGAGGCCTAAACGTCATAGGAGGCATTGCACTGTAACGCGTTGACAATTTTGATAATTCCTATTCTGTTCCCTGTGCAGTCGTCCATCGCATTTCAACTATCAGCTCAGGCTTAGGAGCTCAGAAGCTGCTTAGATCAAATCAATCTACGCAATATTTTAATGAGAACCCATCTGTCAAAATTTAAATAAAACTATCAATCGCGTAAGAAAACTTTGTTTGTCACATAATTAATCCTTGACTTCTGAAAAGCAATAAAACACAATTTCTGATGAGCAAAGAATGTAGACAGAAGTTTTATAACTTTGAAAGAAGCAATTCGGTAACTTTTTAGATGCGTGAAAGAGAGTAATTGGCATTAACACGGAAGGCACACTCCAACAGGAAACTCTTCCATGCCCTCAGCCTAAATGAGTCGTCTCAGTCATTAGATTTGTGGCTGGAGTCCATACGATGCGGGTATCGTGTAATTAACTCGTTTCTCCATGTTAGCGTTGCCGATAGACACAAACGAAAAATTTCTCTCCACGCCCCATTTCTTGTCAGAAACAAAACCCATCCAATGCTCTTCCCGTGGGATTATTGTTGATTATTTTAAAAACTTAAAATATTAGATGAAGATGTGATTTATTATGTAAAATATTATAATGCTCCCCCTTACGCGTAATCTAGACTTTAGCGTTAACTTAGAGCGTGGAAATATGCAATAGAGAGGCAGATAGATGCCTAAAAGATTTGAACTTAGAATCTTCTATAAGATTTTGTAGGACCACTACCATCTGTCGTGGATTGTTGATTTTTTTGTCGTGGAATAGTCTGCAGAACACCAAGCCAACATTCCTTCTATAATTGTTCCTAAGAATAGTATGATGAATAGCATTATTATATCGAATTGGAATATACTTAGCTTAAGTTGGGCATCTAGTCCCTAGAGTGAGACACGTAGAACACTTTAAGCATAACAATTGGTTTTGGCCTTTTGTTCCGGTGATTCACTCTTTGCCCTTGTAGGAGGGGGTAGATCACAGGTTTTTTCGGAATTCAAATTACTCCTAATGGAGGGATCCTGCTATGATACCATAAAAGAACAAAGGTTTTTGATTCTTAATCTCAACGTACAATTGTTGAGATGATTTCTATTATATAAAGATATTACAAACGTTAAACTTCATAAGGAAACAATACAATAATGAAGAATAATATATTTACAAGAGATTGTCAATCTCTTAATTCAAATATATTCCAGAATCGGTTTGTGATTTTGATTGATATCTCCAGATTTTTCTTCCCGATTGATCAATAAGTGGCTTTATTTCCCTCTCATAACCCGCTTAAAAACAGAGGATGGAGAGGCGTTACCATCAGTCCAACAAACTCCCAGAAAGCATGGCATGGCCTTCTTTTCGATCACTCTTCTTTTGTCCCTATTCTCATTTTCCGCTTCATGCAAGCTCATTTATGATTCACCCTTTGTCAGTGCAACCGTCTGTAAACCCTTATTGGGTTCACTCACGCAACCCACACAGCACTTATACAGATGCTCTCTCTATAACATTTCTCTTCTATTCATGTGCGTGAGACTTCTCAGGTTCTCTTTGTCTGAGCAATGGCTTCTGAGAGGGATGCTCTTGTGCACGGGCTTCATGCACTCATCAGTACCCTGGAGGAACAAGTATCCACCTTTCTTTGAAGGTTTTTTAATTTGTAGGGAAGAAAAACGTAGAATTCTTTTAGTCTGGTGAGGTTTGACGCAGTTTTACTAGCTCCATTTTAAGACAAAGGAGGCCTTCTTCGAAACAAGCTTTTGGTTTTTAGTGAAACTTGGAGAGATGGACTTTTTTGGGGGAGGACTTACCAGTTTTCATTGTCAATAGTTTGGTAAAATGTTATCATAATCCATATGACTTTGTTAAACACCAGCTTCACTGAATTTTAATAAATCAGTCTTGCGTTATCTTTTCTAGGGCCTGTTGAACAGCAATTTTGCGAGTGCTTATCAAACAAAACCGCAAGGCTCCATGTATTTCCTGGACTTGGTCCTGATGTTCTGCAACGACGTGGAAACAGCGCTAAGAGAGCTGGTTCTTGCATTGTATATCTATGCTACATTCCTCTTGGTGATGTACTTCTATCTCACTTATTCTCTCGTGCTTATTTAAGCCTCCTCTTTTTTATTTGTTGATTTATAATAGGGAACTCCCAGTTGTTGACTATGATTATTTGTTCCAGCACTATCTAAGGATCAAAGAAATTACAACAAGGTAAAACAATGTTCCGGTTCGTGTGGCCATGCATCCATCTTACAATTGTCCCTTTACTTATTATGGCAGAGAAAATGATATTTCGATGGTGTTTAAATGTAAGATCCTTTGCGGCTGTCATGGATGTAACTTAAATGTGGTGTTTCTTGAAAAACAAATGGAACGTCTATAGCAGAATGAATGGTTGATAGCTTCAAATGTAAAGTCTCGTGGTGCCTCCATTACAACTTGGTGCCTGACTAATTATTTTGTCATCCTTATAATTTTGTTCGCCAAATGTTTATCATTTTGAAATGTCGGGAGAGCGTCAGTGTGCATTTCACACTTCTAATGAACTCTTAGATAAAGATTTGCAGATCTTGTATTTATTTGGATCTCAAATTAGAATGCACGCTGCATTACCTTTTCGAATCTTGCTGGCCGCTGTTAGGCATTACATGGCTTGTCTGTGAGAAAATGGGAGGGTACCAGTTTGGAGTAGCTGATTCGCCTTTTGGCATCATAAATGAACTTTTTTGACATTGGAAGGTGCTTTGTTAGCACATCCAACTCAGCATTTTTCACTTAAACGTACTGATAGGAATTACTGGAGTCCATGGTAGATGAAGAATATTGCCCTATTTTCAAATTGGAGTTGAATTAAATCATATGTTGTTCAAGTCATCACCGTATCAATTCAAAGTTTTAATGATCTCAACTCTCACCTCAAAAGTTAAAATCTAAACGTTATTTGTCTGCATTAACGTTTATATCTCACATGTCAGGATCAAGAGATCAAAGGAAGTTCTTGGTCTGCTGTAACACCCACTCAATAATTTAGTCTTTTTAATCGAGTTTTTCCACTCAAGTTGTCCAAACCATCTGATTAATGTCATGGCATATCGGTTAATGTTCTTGTACTATCCCGCTCGATTATATCAGAGCGATACACAATTACAGCATCAACATCAATATCTTACGTCTGCTAACTTTTTTTAAACGGGTGTTCCAGAATGGGTGCTCGTGCATTGGGGAGTGCCATTGACGATTTGCCGGATGCCCTTAGCACTCCCTCTAGGGAAGGGTAAGTGGATACTTCCTTTCTACACGCAAAGGACAACCTGGTTCCATTGACATCTTAGAACTATTGTGATGTCCAATAGCTGCTTCTTTTGCTTTAAAGGACGAGAAAATTACATCTCCAGTAGGCAAAGTTTAGGTGATTTCACAGTCGGATAACATGGGAATTAGGAATTGAAATGCCTTTGCTGATTGACTTTTCCCTCAGAAGCATTTCTCTTGGTGACAAATGAGGGAAATATCAGCATGCTCACTTATGTTCGACTTCTCAACAATGAAGTTTAATGACTTCCCTAGATGCCCATTATGCAGGTGCTACATGGCACTGCTTCGCATCCGACATGAGTACCATGTCCTGCGTCCACACTTGGGCACCATCATTGAGGTAACGTAATGCCACATCTTTTTCGGGAAACAAAAGAGGTGAAATGAATTTATGGAGATTAATCACGGCAACCACTTGATAATGTTATGTAATTGCTCGTACAAAGTCCGACAGAAGTGAATTAAGACCATTGTAGACACTAATGATACGAAGCTTTTGAGGTCTATTCTCTGGTTCACATGTATTTAATCTCTACAATGGACTTGCCTATTCACATGGAAATATCGAAAGTGATGGAGCGTTTAGTGTGAGGTCCTTTGTGATTAACTCACATGTACTCTCTAGGGACTAGTGATGATACTTTGCTGCTGAAGTCTGAAAAATCTTATTATAGTTGCTGCTCTTTTTGATTCCTTGATCTATTTTCTTTTGCTCAGTAGTATTATGGATTATTCCACAACTTAAAGTCGTATAGGTTTAGCAATTCTGAGGTCATGATGCACTAAGATTGGACTCGGGTTAATCTAAGTTGTTTCAGCATAAACTTTTCTATGGATATCTTATACTTAGAGAATTTTTGTATGCAGCTCGAGCGCAGGATTATCCACCTGGAGGGTAACCAGCCAGGACCTGGGAACAACTGAAATGGGCTACCAGTGTCGCATCAATGCCTGCTAACCAATTATGTCATGAAGTAAATCCATCATTGGAGAAGTGTGACTATTTGAGTCTAAATAAACACCGATATAGTATCGTGTCGTGTCCAAGTATAGGAACTTGTCTTGACAGGTCACCGCGTCATTTCATGTCTATATATCTGAACTTTCTCTTACTCTAATGTTGTCATTTTGTATCTTGAGAGTTTAAACTGCTTTATGTTGGCGTTACTGCTTACATCTAAGGCAGGCCCTAATCAGGTATAAATAAAACCCTATAGTTCGACATGGTGAAGTTTGGTTTCTTAAGGTATTGCATTGCACGTCATATTATTCTACTTATGTTGTCGTGTTGTTTCGCGTCTGATCATTCAGACTTGCTCTTAGTATAACTAATGTCGTCATTTTGTGCCTTGAGCATCTGAACTTCTCTTGGTTGCTGTTGGCATCCTTATTTAAGTAGAACCCTATGGTCCCACTTGTTGAAATTGATTCATGTCGTACAATGTTCTATGTATCCAGTAACTTGATCATGATGTTAAGATGACACTGAAGCTAAGTCTTTGGTTGCTGATCTCGACAAGCTTTCTAGTTTTTTTTGCTTTGCCACATTCATGGAATGTGTGGTTTTGCATTTTCACTATCTAAACTTCTATGTTTATCACTATTCTGTGTCTCATGCTCGTAGGTGGCGTTTCAAACTGGAAATTTTCTTCATGGAAACTGTTAGTTTCTTCTCATCGAAAGTGTAGTTGAAAATGTCGTTATCTAAATGGCCTGTGGGATAAGGCTTGGTTTGTTGTTGTTACCGCTGCCATTATTCAACCGATAATATATGTACTAGGCTGCTGAACATGTAGTTAAAGTTGCATCTATACCTCATAAGACCGCTGGCTCAATTTACCGAACAACTTCTCTCGAATTTGTTTTGACAGTTGCCGGGGAAAAGCTCAGATTAAGCTGGAATTTTAAGTAGAAAACTATTAATTGAATAAGAAACCTATCTATCAAATATTTAATCCTTGATTTCTGATAAGCAAATTTTAGATTCAAT
Source organism: Eucalyptus guilfoylei (assembly GCA_016097605.1). NCBI lineage: Eukaryota > Viridiplantae > Streptophyta > Magnoliopsida > Myrtales > Myrtaceae > Eucalyptus > Eucalyptus guilfoylei. Next base: position 40,442,019 of record CM027866.1, on the reverse strand, counting down.
CAATTCCCCAAGTTCTGGAAACACACTTAATCTTTAACTGGAAAGAAGAAGTAGTAGAAGAAGAAGAATGTACAGAGAAATAATATTACTCCATAAGAAAAGATTTGATAATTTCCTAGATTTTTTTCCCCTTTTAAATTCTGGTTATTTTGGGCAATTCCTTGAATGGTAATCCAGCAATGCATAGACAAAATGAGTAACAAATCCAATCAAAAAAAGGGAAAGAGAGTATATAGCCTACCACTTTTTTTTTTTTTTTGGTCGGAATATATCCTACCATAGAAGGCACACTCCAACGGGAAACTCTTTCATGTCCTCAGTCTACACTGGCTAAATAATTTGGGCTGTCCATGGTAAAAATTTTCAACTCAGTAATTGGATTTGTGAGCCTAATTACGTCAGACCCATTATTTTTTCGACCAAAAAAAAAAAAAAAGAATAAACCGCGTGGTAATGACATGTAAAATCAAACACACACACACAAACGATTAGAGTTTGTGTAATGCACGATCTTGTAATTAACTCGTTACTACAAGCCAGTAACTCCAATGGACACGTAAAAAAAATTTATCTCTCTCCATGTGCCCTCTTTGATGTGAGAAACTAAACCCATCTAATGTGTTTCCCTCTCATTGTCAGCTTAAAAACAGAGGAGAGAGGCGTTACCTTCAGTCCAGCACACTCCCTGAAAGCACGGCATGGCCTTCTTCTCGTTTACTCTTCTTTTGTCCCGTTTCTCATTTTCGGCTTCTTGAAAGCTCATTTTTGACCCACCCTCTGCCGGTGCAACCGTCTGCATAAACCTTTCTTGGGATCACTCGTGCAGTCCACACACCCCTCATACAAGTGTTCTCTCTATAAAATCTCTCTTCTTTTGATTGTGTGTGATACTTCTCAGGTTCTCTGTCTGAGCAATGGATTTAGCTATGGCGCGTAGGCTTCACGAAATCATCAGCATCCTGGAGGAAATTGTATACCTTTATCCACCTTTCTTTGAAGTTTTAGACCAGAAAACTGAAATGGGTTGTTTTGTTTATTAGTTCAAGATTGAATGGAACCACCCTTTCCTTGATTTGCATAAATGTGTAGAGAAAAGGCAGAACTATTTTTTTTTTTTTTTTTTTGGTAAAGGTAAGGCAGAACTATTTTTTGTTGGTTTTACCAAAAAAAAAAAAAAACTATTTTTTGTTGGTGGGGTTTGATATTATTTTACTAGCTTCAATTTAAGACAAAGGTGGCCTTCTTTGAAACAAGCTTTTGGTTTTTATTAAAACAAGGACAGATGGACTTGTCTGGTGAAGGATTTACCGATTGTCATTGTGAATAGTGTGGTAAAATGTTGTCATGATCCATATAAACTTGATAAATATCAGGTTCACTGGATTCTAATAAGTCAGTCTTGCTTTAATATTTTCTAGGGCGTGTTGAACAGCAATATTGCGAGTGCTTATGAAATGAAACCCGCCAGAGGCTCCAGGTGTTTCCTGGACTTGGTCCGGGGGTTCTGCGATGACATGGAAGCGAGGCTGAGAGGGCTGGTTCTTACTTTGTATTTCTCTGCTACATTCCTCATGCGGTGTGCTTCTATATCAATCGTTCTCTTGTGCTTATGTTAGACTCATCCTTTTTATTTGTTGTTTGTAAAAGGGCACTCCCGGCAGTGGACTATGAAAAAATGGTCGAGCACTATATAAAGGTCCGACGAAGTGCAACAAGGTAAGACAATATTCTGATTCATGTGGCGATGCATCAATCATGCAATGTTCCTTCACTTATTATGGTAGAGAATGGGGGTGGCTGATGGATTAACATGTAAGATCCTTTGTGGCTGTAATGTAGATAAGTTACATGTGGTATTTCTTGAAAAATAAAAGAAAACAAAGGAGCTCGATCACTTGTATCAGATCTCCAGCAAAGGTATGAATGATTGACGGCTTTTGGATGTAAGGTCTTGTGCTGCATAACATATATAAGATACACGAGGTGTTTGCGTAAAAATTGGCACCTGATTTCTTACATTGTCTTCATTTTATTGTTCGCCAAAGGTTTACCTTTTTAAGATGTCGGGAGAGCATTATAGTAGCATTATTAAACATCTAATGAACTTTTAGATCAAGATTCAGGCATCTCGTATTTATTGGGGTCCCAAATTATGGTGCACATTATGTTATCTTGTCGATTCATGCTTATCATTGCCGTCGGACATCATGTGGCATCTCCGCGAGAAAGTTGGAGGCTACTTGTTTGGAGCGGGCTGATTCGCCTTTTGGCATCATATATTAGCTTGTGTAACATAGGAAGATTCTTTGTTAGCAGGTTCGATGCAACTTTTTTCACTTCAACATACTTAAAGGGATTACTGGAATTTAAGGTAGATGAAGAATATTTCCCTTTCATACCCAATAAAAACTGTCTTCACATTGAGGGTCATAAAGCTATCACTGTAATGATTCAATGTTTTAATGATCTTGACTCTCACCTCAAAAGTTAAAACCTAAAATTCATCTGTCTGCGTTAAAATATCTGACATGTCAACATCAAGAGATCAAAGGAAGCGCTTGCTCAGCTGTATCCCCCTGTCATTAGTTTACTGTTGTCAGTTGTGTTTTTCCACTTGAGTTGTCCGAACAATCTGGTTAATATCATGGCATATCGGTTAATCTTCTCGTATTATCCTTCTTGATTATATCATAGTGGTCTGCTAACTTTTCTTAAATGGGTGTTTCAGAATTGGTGCTTGTGCATTGGAGCTCGCAATTGTGGAATTGCGCAATGCCATTGACGCTGCCTCTAAGCACAGGTGAGGAGATTCTTCTTTCTACATGCAAAGGACAACACCATTCCATTGATATCTTGGAACTGTTGTGGCATTCAAGAGCTGCTTCTTTTACTTTATCAGTGGGAAATTAGCGTCTCCATTAGATAAATTTAGGCAATTTGAGAGTCGGATGAAATGTGAATTAGGAAAGGGAAATGCCTTTACCGAGTGACTACTCCCTGTTGAAGCATCTCTCTTATGATCGACGAAAATAACATTGGCATGCTCACTTATGTTTGATATCTCAAAGGTGAAGTTTAATGACTTTTCTTGATGCACATTATGCAGGTGTAATTTGGCGGTGCTTCGCATGCGACAAGAGTACCTTCTTCTGCGTCCGCACTTGGGCATCATCATTGAGGTAACGTAAAGCGAAACTTTTTGAGAAAACATTAGAGGAGAAATGAATTTTTGGATGTCCACTATGTGCATGCGGGGAAGAGACTAGCCGCCATAACCACAAGATTGTTGGAACCAAAACGATTTGGAACCAATTGTAGGGTATGCGACCCTTTGCTATTCAAATTAATTGTAGAGTGCGCAGCTTATAAAATATGCGGAAGCGATAAAATACTAAAATCAAACTAGCTGATACAAGCACACTCAAATTCACTAATACAAGTATATAAACTCAGCTATTCTATTTTCTTCCCTTCTCGATCACGGAGGGATAACTCGCTCACACAGAGCTACTAAGGCTGCAGTGCCTCTCACTTGAAGTTCACCGTTGCACCTGGTGACTTCCTGTTTCGAAGCTCTCACTGCTGGAGGCTTTCCTGAAGCTCACCTCGTGTTGGCCTGAGGTTCTTCGCCTGCGTGTGGCGTGAGGCCCTCTCCCTGGCCTGTTGACTTGAGGCTGCGGTGCCTCTATGTGAGGCCTTTCGGCCTTCTCCTTCACCTTGAGGTCTTTTTGGCCTTGAGGCCCTTCTGCCTTTGAGGCACTTTGGCCTGACTTGAGTTTGCGGTGCCTTTATGTGAGGCCTTCCGGCCTGAGCTCAAATGCTTCACGGCCATATTTATAATCAACTTCCACCGCCTGACTCCACCGCCTTTGACTTCAAACATGCAAGACAACTCATTTTCTTCTTCTTAAAGTATTCTTGCTGCCCACGTACAAGTTTCTTCATCAGCCACTATTGTTGACTTTCTTCAAGTTTCTCTTCTTCTCTCTAGAATTCTCACGTCCAGACTTCAACAAGTTGAACTTTGCTTCCTGCTCCTTGAAGGCTCCAGTAACCACTATAATATTATTATAATGTGTGTCCCTTCATTCCTTCAGCTTGTGGCTTCTTCAAGGATTTTCTTCTTCGGCGGTTTACGTGTTGCGCTTCAGCACACTTCTCTTTGGCGGTTTATTATAATATTAGGTGTTGTACTCCAACAAAGATAGTGTTAGGTAATTGCTTGCACAGAATCCAACAAGACTGCATCGAAACCGTTGTAGACATTAATATTACGAAGCATTTCAGGTCTATTCTCTCGGTTCACATGTATTTAAATCCCAGAATGGACTTCGCCTATTCACATTGAAAACTTGGAAATTGATTGAGCTTTAAGTGTGCGAACCTTCATGATTAAGTGAAATCTACTCTCTAGCGAGTTGCAATATTACTTTGCTGCTGAAGTCTGAGAAATCTTATCATAATTGCTGTGCTTTTCAGTTCCTTAATCTTTTTTCTTTTGCTAATAAGAGTTTTATGGAATACTCTAGCACTTGAACTCCGGTAGGTTTAGTAATATTGCGGTCATTAGGCATGAAGAGAAATAAAAGACCGTAAATCTAAGTCGTTTTGGCATTAATTTTGTCGCGTGTATCCTATAACTGCCGAATTCTTGTGTGCAGATCGAGCGCAGGATTATTTACCTCTATGGTAACCAGACAGGACCTGGGAACAACTGAAACTGGGTGACTAGTGTTGGATCAAAGCCTGTCAACCCTAAATGTCGGGAAGTATACCCCATTATTGCAGAAGTTTGACTGTTTGAGTTTAAATAAAAACCGGTATTGTCTTGCGTAATGTTCGAGTATCCGAACTTATCTTGATATGTCGTTGTTTTGGGTCTTGAGAGTATAAATTGCTCTGCGTTGGCATTACAGCTTACATCTAAGACAGCCCTTCATCCAATAATAAAACCCTGTGGTTCCCCATGTTGATATTGCATTTCTTTAAGTTTTCTGTTGCACATAAAAAATTATCCATATGTTGTAGCTAGATTATAATGTTCAAATGCTTTGTTTGTTTTGGACAAGCTTTCTATCTTCATTTTCTACTGAGAATTTCCAAAAAAAGAACTACTCTTCTGGAATCGTGTGGCATATCGAGTTTCATATCTAGAGTTCCCAATTCTTCATAAAACTACCGTCTCAATGATTTTTAGTGTGTTTCAAATCGGGAAACATTCTTCAAATTTGGGAAGTCATTTTCTGAAAGCATCCATAACTGACTACCGAACATTTTATAGAAGTAGCTTTCGTTTTCACTCCAAATGAAAAGCAGAAATTCAATTTGTTTTTTATTTTTTTTTCAAAACTAGCCTCAATCCCAGAGTCCCCCACCACCCTCTCTTCATTAGGTCTAGCAAAGGTATAATCTCTATAGTATCATTGATTAACTCATTAGCAATCAAGTGCAAAGGCTTAAGAAAGAATCAATTATAAATTTAACTGAATCTCCACGCACAATCATCATACATTTTTCAAAGTTGGTAAAACTCAAGTGAGGTTGAGCCATGTGACACGCTCTCATGCAAGCTCTAACAGGCAATTATTTATGTGGTCACTTTAATTTTTTTTTAATCCTAGTGAATCTCTAATTCTTATGCATATTTTAGTAAAAATCTTTAATCGATGTACAATAAATAATAGGTTTATGGATATTTTAATAATTATAAAACACCTAGTGAGAACCGGAGGTCACTTGTTTGAATGCCCCCAATTGCGTATAAATTTCTCAGGGTTTTGATCACCTGCATAGGCCAAATGCCTAATTTGAGAGTGTTCCAAGAGCCTTTAGATGGCTGGGCTTATGGATTGGCGTTCTAGGATTATGAAAAAAAAAAAAAAAGGAAAATTTGAGCTGTATGTGAGATCCACTATTTATGAAGGCTCTAATCATCTATTCATCGCGATTTAGGAATAGGAAAATGTATATCATTGAGAAATCATTTAATGAATAGTTTATAGATCATGTGGCAATGACATATGAAAAGTTAGTAAACTGAAAATGAGATTTGTCTTAATACAATTATTTAAGGTTTGAATGATGTGCATATTACTATTGACTCGTTGCACCACATTAGTGATGCAACCAACTTTTATGGGTCAAAATGTTTGGATATTGAGAATGGGAATGGAAGCCTTATTCCCTTACTTGATATATAATTTAGCAAGTTGAAATAAGGCAGATTTAAAATGGATATTGGGAATGCTTGGGAAGGTGAGAATGAATGAATTGGGAATTGGGTCAATAAAAAAGGTTAGTGCACAAATGAGTTTTATATTAAGTTTTTTGATAACTTCTCTATAGAAATAATTTGATATGATAAGTAGAATTTCCGAATGTGTTGTTATGCACAACAATTAGGCTTAATGCCTCATTTGAGAGTGTTCCATGAGCCTTTAGATAGCTGGACTTATGGATTGGTGACCCTAAATTATAAAATAAAATAAAAAAAGGAAAATTTGAGATGTATATGAGACCCACTATTTATGAAGGCTCTAATAATCTATTCACCGTGATTTTGGAGTAGGAAAATGTATATTATTGAGAAAGTATTTAATGAATAATTTATAAATCATGTGGCAATGGCATATGAAAAGTTAGTTAACCGAAAATGAGATTTGTCTTAATACAATTACCTAAGGTTCGAATGATGTGAACATTACTATTGACTCGGCGCACCACATTAGTGACGCAACCAACATTTATGGGTTGAAATGTTTGAATGTTGAGAATGAAAATAGAAGCTTTATTCCCTTATTTGATATATAATTTGGCAAGTTGAAATGAGGCAGATTTAAAATGGAAACTGGGATTACTTGAGAATGTGAGAATGAGTGAATTGGGAATTGGGTCAATAAAAAAGGTTAGCACACAAATGAGTTTTATCTTAGGTTTTTTTGATAACTTCTCTATAGAAATTATTTGATATAATAAGTAAAATTTCCGAATGTGTTGTTATGTACAACAATTAGGCCAAATGCCTCATTTGAAAGTGTTCCATGAGCCTTTAGATAGCTAGGCTTATGAATTGGTGTCTTTGGATTATGGAAAAAAAAAATAGGAAAATTTGAGCTGTATGTGAGACCCACTATTTATGAATGCTCTAATCATCTATTCACCGCGATTTGGGAGTAGGAAAATGTATATCATTGAGAAATCATTTAATGAATAGTTTATAAATCACGTGGCAATGACATATAAAAAGTTAGTCAACTGAAAATGAGATTTGTCTTAATACAATTACCTAAGGTTCGAATGATGTACACATTACTATTAACTCGTTACACCACATTAGTGACGCAACCAACATTTATGGATTGAAATGTTTGGATATTGAGAATGAGAATGGAAACCGTATTCCTTTATTTGATATATAATTTGGTAAGTTGAAATAAGACAGATTTAAAAAGGAAATTAGGATTACTTGGGAATGTGAGAATGAGTGAGTTGAGAATTATGTCAATAAAAAAAGCTAGCACACAAATGAGTTTTATCTTAGATTTCTTTATAACTTATCTATAGAAATGATTTGATATGGCAAGTAGAATTTCCGAATGTACTGTTATGTACAACAATTAGGCCAAATGCCTCATTTGAGAGTGTTCCGTAAGCCTTTAGATAGCTGGGCTTACGGATTGGTTCCCCAAGATTATGAAAAAGAAAAAAAATAGGAAAATTTAAACTGTATGTGAGATCCACTATTTATGAAGGCTCTAATCATCTATTCACCGTGATTTGAGAGTAGGAAAATGTATATCATTGAGAAATCATTTAATGAATAATTTATAAATCACGTGGCAATGACATATGAAAAGTTAGTTTACTGAAAATGAGATTTGTCTTAATACAATTACCTAATGTTCGAATGATGTACACATTACTATTAACTCGTCGCATCATATTAGTGACGCAACTAACTTTTATGTGTTTAAATATTTGGATATTAAGAATGGGAATTGAAGCCTTATTCCCTTATTTGATATATAATTTGGCAAGTCGAAATAAGACAGATTTAAAATGAAAATTCGGATTACTTGGGAACGTGAGAATTAGTGAGTTGGGAATTGGTTCAATAAAAAATGTTAGCAAATAAATTAGTTTTATCTTAGATTTTTTTGATAATTTATCTATAGAAATGATTTGATAAGGTAAGTAGAATTTCCGAATGTACTGTTATGCACAACAATTAGGCCAAATGCCTCATTTGAGAGTATTCCATGAGCCTTTAGATAGCTAAGCTTATGGATTGGTGTTCTTGGATTATGAAAAAAAAAATTTGAGCTGTATGTGAGACCCACTATTTATGAAAACTTTAATTATCTATTCACCGTGATTTGGGAGTAGGAAAATATATATCATTGAGAAAGTATTAAATGAATAGTTTATAAATCACGTGGCAATGACATATGAAAAATTAGTCAAATGAAAATAATATTTGTCTTAATACAATTACCTAAGGTTCAAATGATATGCACATTACTATTAACTCGTTGCACCATATCAGTGATGCAACCACTATTTATGAAGGCTCTAATCATCTATTCACCGTGATTTGAGAGTAGAAAAATGTATATCATTGAGAAATCATTTAATGGATAGTTTATAAATCACGTGGTAATGACATATGAAAAGTTACTTAACTAAAAATTAGATTTGTCTTAATACAATTACCTAAGGTTCGAATGATGTATACATTACTATTGACCCGTCGAATCACAGTAGTGACGCAACCAACTTTTATAGGTTTAAATATTTGGATATTGAGAATGTGAATGAAAGCCTTATTCCCTTATTTGATATATAAATTGGCAAGTTGAAATAATGCAGATTTAAAATGGAAATTCGGATTACTTGGAAAGGTGAGAATGAGTGAGTTAGGAATTGAGTCAATAAAAAAGGTTAGCAAATAAATGAGTTTTATCTTAGATTTTTTTATAACTTCTCTATAGAAATGATTTGACATGGTAAGTAGAATTTCCGAATGTGCTGTTATATACAACAATTAGGCCAAATGTCTCATTTAAGAGTTTTCCATGAGCCTTTAAATAGTTGGGCTTATGGATTAGTGTCATTAGATTATGAAAAAGAAAAAAAAAGGAAAATTTGAACTATATGTAAGACTCACTATATATGAAGGCTCTAATCATCTATTCATCGTGATTTGAGAGTAGGAAAATGTATATCATTGAAAAAGTATTTAATGAATAATTTATAAATCACGTGGCAATGACATATAAAAAGTTAGTCAACGGAAAATGAGATGTGTCTTGATACAATTACTTAAGATTCGAATGATGTGCACATTACTATTGACTCGTTGTATTACATTAGTGACGCAACTAACATTTATAGATTGAAATGTTTGGATATTGAGAATGAGAATGAAAGCTTTTATTCCCTTATTTGATATATAATTTGGCAAGTTGAAATGAGACGGATTTAAAATGGAAATTGGGATTGCTTGGGAATGTGAGAATGAGTGAGTTGAGAATTTGGTCAATAAAAAAGACTAGCATACAAATGAGTTTTATCTTAAGTTTTTTTTTTTATAACTTCTCTATAGAATAGATTTGATATGGTAAGTAGAATTTTCGAATGTGCTGCCAAATACCTTAGTTGAAAGTGTTCCATGAGCCTTTAGATAGTTAGACTTATGGATTGGTGTCCTTTGATTATGAAAAAAAAAAGGAAAATTTGAGCTGTATGTGAGACCCACTATATATAAAGGCTCTAATCATCTATTCATTGCGATTTGGGAGTAAGAAAATGTATATCATTGAGAAAGCATTTAATGAATAGTTTATAAATCACGTGACAATGATATATGAAAAGTTAATTAACTGAAAATGAGATTTGTCTTAATATAATTACCTAAGGTTCGAATGATGTACACATTACTATTGACTCGTCGCACCACATTAGTGACGCAATCAACATTTATGGGTTGAAATGTTTGGATATTGAGAATGGGAATGGAAGCCTTATTTCTTTATTTGATATATAATTTGACAAGTTAAAATAAGGCAGATTTAAAATGGAAATTAGGATTTCTTGGAAATGCGAGAGTGAGTGAGTTGATAATTGTATCAATAAAAAATGTTAGCACACGAATGAGTTTTATCTTAGGTTTTTTGATAAATTCTCTATAGAAATGATTTGATATGCGAAGTAGAATTTCCGAATGTGCTCTTATACACAACAATGAGGCCAAATGTCTCTTTTGAGAGTGTTCCATGAGCTTTTAGATAATTAGGCTTATGGATTGGTGTTCCTAGATTATGAAAAAGAAAAAAAATAGGAAAATTTGAGTTGTATGTGAGAACCACTATTAATGAAGGCTCTAATCATCTATTCTACGCAATTTAGGAGTAGGAAAATGTATATCATTGAGAAAGCATTTAATGAATAGTTTATAAATCACGTGGTAATAACATATGAAAAGTTAGTCAATTGAAAATGAGATTTTTCTTAATACAATTACTTAAGATTCGAATGATATGCATATTACTATTGACTCGTCGCACCACATTAGTGACGCAATCAACTTTTATGAGTTGAAATATTTGGATATTGGGAATATAATTGAAGCCTTATTCCTTTATTTAATATATAATCTGACAAGTTGAAATGAGACAGATTTAAAATAGAAATTCGGATTACTTGGGAATGTGAGAATGAGTGAGTTGAAAATTGGGTCAATAAAAAAAGCTAGCAAATAAATGAGTTTTATCTTAGATTTTTTGATAACTTCTTTATAGAAATGATTTGATATGATAAGTAGAATTTTCGAATGTACTGTTATGCACAACAATTAGGCCAAATGCCTCATTTGAGAGTGTTCCATGAGTTTTTAGATAACTAGGCCTATGGATTGGTGTCATTAGATTATGAAAAAAAATAGGAAAATTTGAGCTGTATGTGAGACACACTATCTATGAAGGCTCTAATCATCTATTCATAGTGATTTGGGAGTAGAAAAATATATATCATTAAGAAAGTATTTAATAAATAGTTTATAAATCACGTGACAATGACATATGAAAATTTAATCAACTTAAAATGAGATTTGTCTTAATACAATTGCCTAAGATTCGAATGATGTGCACATTACTATTGACTCGTCGCACCACATTAGTGACGCAACCAACATTTATAGATTGAAATTTTTGGATATTGAGAATGAGAATAGAAGCCTTATTCCTTTATTTGATATATAATTTGGAAAGTTAAAATGAGACAGATTTAAAATAAAAATTGGGATTGCTTGAGAATGTGAAATTGAGTGAGTTAAGAATTGAGTCAATAAAAAAACTAGCACACAAATGAGTTTTATCTTAAGTTTTTTTTATAATTTCTCTATAGAAATGATTTGATATGGTAAGTAGAATTTCTGAATGTGCTGTTATGCACAACAATTAGGCCAAATGCCTCATTTGAAAGTGTTCCATGAGCCTTTAAATAGCTAGGTTTATGAATTGGTGTCCTTCGATTATGAAATTAAAAAAAAATGAAAATTTGAGCTGTATGTGAGACTCATTATTTATGAAAGCTCTAATCATCTATTCACCGCGATTTGGAAGTAGGAAAATGTATATCGTTGAGAAAGCATTTAATGAATAGTTTATAAATCACGTGGCAATGACATATAAAAAGTTAGTCAACTAAAAATGAGATTTGTCTTAATACAATTACCTAAGGTTCGAATGATGTATACATTAGTATTGACTCGTCGTACCACATTAGTGACGCAACCAACATTTATGGGTTGAAATGTTTAGATATTAAGAATGGGAATGGAAGACTTATTCATTTATTTGATATATAATTTGGCAAGTTGAAATGAGATAGATTTAAAATGGAAATTATGATTCATTGGGAAGGTGAGAATGAGTGAGTTGGGAATTGTGTCAATAAAAAATGCTAGCATACAAATGAGTTTTATCTTAGGTTTTTTGATAATTTCTTTATAGAAATGATTTGATATGATAAGTAGAATTTCCGAATGTGCTGTTAAGCACAACAATTACGCTAAATGCATCATTTGAAAGTGTTTCATAAGCATTTAGATAGATGGGCTTATGGATTGGTGTCCTTAGATTATGAAAAAGAAAAAAAAATAGGAAAATTTGAACTGTATGTGGGATTCACTATTTATGAATGTTCTAATCATTTATTCACCGCGATTTGGGAATAGGAAAATATATATCATTGAGAAAGCATTTAATGAATAGTTTATAAATCACGTGGCAATAACATATGAAAAGTTAATCAACTTAAAATGAGATTTGTCTTAATACAATTGCCTAAGGTTCGAATGATGTGCACATTACTTTTAAGTCATCGCATCACATTAGTGATGCAATCAACATTTATGGGCTGAAATGTTTGGATATGGAGAATGGGAATGGAAGCCTTATTCCCTTATTTGATATATAATTTAGCAAGTTAAAATGAGGTAAATTTAAAATGGAAATTGGGATTGCTTGGAAAGGTAAGAACGAGTGAGTTGGGAATTTGGTCAATAAAAAAGGCTAGCACACAAATGAGTTTTATCTTAGGTTTTTTGATAACTTCTCTATAAAAATGATTTGAAATGGTAAGTAGAATTTCTGAATGTACTGTTATACACAACAATTCCAAACAATTAAATGCAAGCCAGAAAAGCACATTTTTCCCATTATGTTATGTTAACAAATGCATAAATTTTGATAAATTAGTTGCCATCCCTTTGTAATTTGTTCTGATTCCATTTATCTTATTTGGATAGACTCATTATTGTATACTATACGACAGTATTACAAACTAGCAAAACAAATAAGAGATGCATTACAAAGCCAGCCTTGGCACATAACTCAATTATGGAAAGACAGCAAATTCCAGCTCAACAAAGTCTCTCAAAACATGGCATGGCCTTTACTTCGTCATTACTCTCCTTTTATCATTTTTCTCATTTTCTGCTTCAAGCAAGCTCAGTTATGACCAACCTTGCCAATGCAACCGCTATATAAACTCCTTTTTGGTTCACTCACTGTATCCACCTACCTTTCATAAATATTGTCTCCCTATACACTCTCCTCTCTTGGTTGTGTGTAGAGTTTTTAAGCTTGTTTTTGTTGGAGCAATGGCTGCAGAGAGGGATAAGCTTCTTGATAAGCTATTTGAACTCACTGTCTCCTTGGAGCATGAAGTATCCCATTACCCATTTTCCTTTTAAAATTCCGCATCTGAAAAATCAATGAAATTGTTTATTGATTAATTCAAGATTGAAAGGACTACCTTTTCATGGTTTTAATAAATTTGTATGGAAAAGAGTAGAATTTTTCCGTTCTTCAAAGGTTTGATAGTGTTTTACTAGTTCCAATCTAAGAAAATGGTAGCCTCTTATTGGAACCTAGCATTTGGTTTTCATTGCAAGTAGACGAATTTAACCTATTCGGTGAAAGTTTTTGCAATTTTCACTGTGAATGGTCAGCCAAAATTTTCACCACAAAGTCCATCTAATCATTGTTTTGTCTAAGTTCGCCGAATTCTAAGAGATCTGTCATGTGTTAATCTTTTCTTAGGACCTGCTGGACACCTGTTTCATGGATCATTATACTTCAAAAATGGTTCATGACTCCACCTTTTTCCTGGAGTTCGTCGAAAAATTCTGCAAAGAAGTTCAAGATGCAATGAGAGATCTGGGTTTTGCTTTGTAATTCTCTGTTACCTTCCTAATGACCTGACTCTTATCTCACTCACTCTCACGCTTCTCTTTTAACTCCTTTTTTTTTCTCTTTGATTCTTTTAATAGGGAGGACCATTTTTTGTGCTATGATGAGATGTATCTCCACTATATAAAGCTCAAACGGATTATAGAAAGGTAAGACAATAGTAATCCTGTTCATGTGGTCTCACTTCAATTTCATGATTGATCTTTCGCTAATGTAGGATTGCAGTCAAGACTGTGCATGATTGATGGCTTTTAATTTAAGATGTTTTGCAACAATGACGCATATTAGTCATAGAGGGTGTTTCCGTGACAAAATTGGAAGCTGATTACTTAGATCGTCCTCTTTATAATTTTGTTGATGCTTGGTTCTCCCTTTTTATGATGTTAATAGGTGTTACAATTGCATTTTCAAACTTTCAGCCTAGATTGACACATCTTATTAGGTCTATATGCATGATCAATGGCATTTTAAGACAAGTTGTTTTGAGGTTGTAACACAGGTATGTGACATGGTGTTTCCATAAGAAAACAGGAGGCTGATTACTTAGATTGCCGTCTCTATACTTTTTGCCGTGGTATGAAACCATTTTATGATGTTGATTGTAGGGAAACCGCGATTTTTGTTTTTTCAAACTTCTGGCAAACAACCACTGGGGTTTGCCCCAGTGGCCACCATTCCAACATGGAAGAAGGAGGTGAGAGGTTTGAATCTCCACTTTCTCAGGGGAGTTGGGGTGAGGATAATTTAGTTTCAAGTGTGGGTTTCGACTCCCATGCCCTGCAATGAGGCATATCAAAAGTCTGAGAGTGAGAGTTAGAGTAGGAGTAGAGTAGGACCGACCAAAAAAAAAAAATCTTCTTGCAAACTTTTAGCCAAAATTACATCTTGATTAGGTTTATAGTGGAGAATATGCATGGTGAATGGCATTTTAAGGTAAGACTTTTTGTGGCTCTAACGTGATGCGTGGTGTTTTTGTTAGCAGGCTGACTACTTAGATTGTTGTCTTTATACTTTCGGCACCATATGATTACCATTTTATGATGTTGATTGATGGGAAACCGTTATTTTTCCATTTTCGGACTTTCATAAGTTTTTTTTCGGTAAGGCCAACACATCCTTAATTTAGTCATGTCTCGATTTAGGGATTGCAATAAGTTACCATTTTTTAATGTTTCAAGTCGGTGCCTTAGGCGTTACATAACCTATCTATGAGAAAATTGGTTAGTAGTGATTTTCACAGCTACTTTACCATTCTAAATCAGATATTCATTTTTATAATATTGGAAGGTGTCCAATTTGCATGTTCCAAGCAGCATATTTTCCTCAAAAGACACTGATTGAATCTCTAAAGAGTAAGATGCAGATAAAGAATATTGCAGTTACTTACTTTATATATGAAAAACTATTTTCGTGTTGGAGCTAAACTAGATCACCTATTTATTGGATTTCATGCAATAACCTGTAATGATTCAGTGTTTGATAATCTCCATGCTAGAATCTCATTTGTCTGTAAATATGTCAAAGTCTCAAAGTGTCATCAATAGATCAAAGGAAGCACATGCTGCTGTAATTACGCCATCTCTTGTTTATTTCTTCAATTTTTATGCTTGACCCTATCGGATAAACGTCATACTGTCATAATATATTATTTAATATTTTCATAGTATCCTACTCAATCATATCATTATGATATGCTAATTATTCTAGCCGGTTATTCCAGCGTTGGTGTGTCGGCTATGAGGCGGGGGCTTGAAGCACTCTTCCGCGGTATTTTAGAAACCTCCAGAAGAGAGTAAGTGGTTACTTGTGTTTTAGGAGCACAGGAAAGATTATAGTATGACTAATAAACAAGTTAAAGGCAAATAAACCGTCATATTATGCGATTAATTGATCTCCATGGAAGCGCCGCTTTGGGTGGCAACAACATAAAGTGAAGTTTATTGGATCCACCGGATTAGTTACTAACGATTCTCATCATGCAGGTGCATCTTGGCACATCATATGTTGCATCAGGGGTTCCAGAATCTGCGTCCACACTTGAGGGCCATCACCAGGGTAACATGAGTCTGTTTTTAATTTGGTGGATGCATGAACTTGTTAATGCATTGCATTCTTTCGACCCAACCATGAAAAAAAAAAAAGCATCGCCTTCTGCCATTTATTCTTACTTGGAGAATTCTGACTTGCAGCTCGAGCGCAGGATTATCTACCTCGAGCGTACCCTCACAGGAGATTTCAATGACGACGAGTAAAACTGGATGATTGTTGTCTCATTAAGGCCCTCAACCTAGGTCATGAAGTAAATTTGGTTGTGGAGAAGTATAAGAGTCCTATACTATATTGTCTTCGTATCGGGTCTGAGCATAATGAACTTGCTCTACTTTAGTTGTATCGGGTCTGAGCATCGGAACTTGCTCTACTTTTGTTGTTCTGTTGTTTCGTGTCGGAGCATCCAGACTTGCTCTTTTGTATAACTAATGTCCGTCGCGCCTTGACTGGCTGAACTTCTCTTTGTTGGTGTTGCTATCCTATAAATAAAACGCTATGGTCCAGTTTATTGAAGTTGCTTTATTGCTGCGTGTCTTATAATGTTCTACACATGCATTAACTGGATTTTGATGTTAAGAATATGCTGAATCTAAAAGTTGGGTTGCTGATCTCTACAAGCTTTCTAGTATTTTGGTTTTTTCGCACCAATGAGATTCTGTGCTTTGCATTGTTTCACTATCTGAAGTTCTATGTTCTTCATTACATTGGTCTCATGCTCGTAGGTGGGGTTTTAAACCGGAAATTTTTCTGTATGGAAGCTGCTAGTTTTCATCTCTTTGAAAATTTGGATGTGTATATTTGTCATATGTTGCTGCACTTATGTCCACATCACGAAATTACATGTGGAGATTGTTTTCTTCACCTGTGCGTACCTAATAAATGCTCCTATTCTGTTGTCGCTTATCGCAAAGCAACTCCTACTTGTATAGCATGGCCAAGTAATTAGTTAGTGCAGACAGACGGGGGAATTCTTTCTTAGTAGGCAGTTGAATAATCTATTTTGTCAGGAAGACGTGAGAATGAGGCCTTAATGTCATAGAAGGCATTGCACTGCAGCAAGTTGATTTTTGATCATTTCTATACTGTAGTAGGCCATCAAATTTCTACTATCGTTTCAGGGTTACGAGCTCAGAGGCGGTTAAGATCAAATCAATCTATGCAAAATTTTAATGAGAAGTCCTCTGTCAAAATTTAATCAGAACTATCAATTATGTAAGAAACATATTTCTATCAAAAAATTAATCCTTGATTTCTTCAAAGCAATTGTACTTTCCCTCTTGTAACCAGCTCAAAAACAGAGAGCAGAGAGCCGTTACCTCTTGGGTTCACTCACGCAATCCACACACCCCTCATACAGATGCTCTCTCTATAACATTTCTCCTCTATTCTTGTGCACGGCCTCCATACACTCATCAGCAACCTGGAGGAACAAGTATCCACTTATCCACCTTACTTTGAAGTTTTTAATATGCAGGGAAAAAAAGGCAAAACACTTTTAGTCTGGTGAGGTTTGATATGGTTTTACATTTACTAGCTCCAATTTAAGACAGGTGGCCTTCTTTAGAAGCTTTTGGTTTTTAGCGAAACATGGATAGATGGACTTTTTTGGGGAGGACCCTAATTTTCATTATTAGGAGTGTGGTAAAATGTTATCATACTCCATATGACTTTGTTAAATACCAGCTATACTGAATTCTAATATATCAACCTTGCTTTTATCTTTTCTGGGGCCTGTTGAACAGAAATTTTGCAAGTGCTTATCAAATTAAACCGCATGGCTCCATGTATTTCCCGGACTTATCATAATCCATATGACTTTTTTAAATACCAGCTTCACTGAATTCTAATATATCACTCTTGCTTCTATCTTTTCTAGGGCCAGTTGAACAGCAATTTTGCGAGTGCTTATCAAACGAAACCGCATGGCTCCATGTATTTCCTGGACTTATCATAATTCATATGACTTTGTTAAATACCAGCTTCACCGAATTCTAATATACCAATCTTGCTTTTATCTTTTCTAGGGCCTGTTGAACAGCAATGTTGCGAGTGTTTATCAAATGAAACCGCATGGCTCCATGTTTTTCCCGGACTTGGTCCTGCTGTTCTGCAACAACATCGAAGTAGCGCTGAGAGAGCTGGTTCTTGCATCGTATATCTATGCTACATTCCTCTTGGTGATGTACTTCTATCTCACTTGTTCTCTTGTGCTTATTTAAGGCTCAATCTTGTTTTATCTGTTGATTTATAATAGGGAACTCCCGGCTGTTGACTATGACTATATGTTCAAGCGCTATCTAAGGATCAAAGAAAGTACAACAAGGTAAGACAATGTTCCGGTGGCCATGCATCAATCTGACAATGGTTACTTCCTTTACTTACTATGGCAGAATAAATAGGCTTTCAATGGCTTTTAAATGTAAGATCCTTTGCGTCTGTAATGGATGTAATTTAAATGTGGTGTTTCTTGAAAAACAAATGGAGTTTCATTAATTGTATCTGGTCTATAGCAGAGAATATGAATGATTGACGGCGTTAAATGTAAAGTCTTTTGCCGCGGTAACTTTATATGGTACACGTGGTGCCTCCGTGAAAAATTGGTGCCTGATTACTAATTTGGTCTTCCTTATGCTTTTGTTCGCCAATTGTTTACCTTTTTAAGATGTCCGCAGAGGGTTATTTTGCGTTTCAATTATCTAAGGAACGTTTAGATCAAGATTTGCAGATCTTGTATTTATTTGAGTCTCAAATTAGAACACACATTACATTACCTTTTCGAATCTTGCTAGTCGTTTCTATTACACATTACGTGGCATATTCGCGAGAAAATTGGAAGCTACCAATTTCGGGTGACTGATTCCCCTTTTGGTATCGTATATGAACTTTTGTGATATTGGAAGGTTCTTCGTTAGCACATCCAACTCAATATTTTTTACTTAAAACATACCGAAAGGAATTGCTAGAGTTCATGGTAGATGAAGAATATTGCCCTATTTTCTCATTAGAATTAAAAAGATCATATATTGTTTGTCATAAATTCATCACTGTACGATTCAATGCTTTAATGATCTAAACTCTCACCTCAAAAGTTAAAGTCTAGACATTCTTTGTCCGCATTAAGGTTAATATCTCACATGTCATGATCAACAGATCAAAGGAAGTGCTTGGCCTGCTGTAATACCCCCTCACTAGTTTAGTAATGCTAATTGTGTTTTTCCGCTCGAGTTGTCCAGACCATCTGATTAATGTCATGCCGTATCGGTTAATCTTCCTGTACTATCCTGCTCGATTATATCAGAGCGATACCCAATCATAGCAACAACATCATTATCTTAGGTCTGCTAACTTTTTTTAAGCGAGTGTTCCAGAATTGGTGCTTGTGCACTGGCGCTTGCCGTTGACGATTTGCTGGATGCCCTTGACACTCCCTCAAGGGAAGGGTAAGTGGATACTTCCTTTCTACATGCGAAGGACAACCCGATTCCATCGACGTCTTAGAACTGTATTGACATCCGACAGCTGCTTCTTTTACGTTAATGGGTCAGAAAGAGGAAATGCCTTCGTCGAGTCACGTTTCCCTCGGAAGCGTCTCTCTTAGCGACCGACGAGGGAAATATTGGCATGCTGACTTATGTTCAATATCTTAACGATGAAGTTCAATGACTTCCCTAGATGCTCATTAAGCAGGTGTTACATGGCATTGCGTCGCATCTGACATGAGTAACATGTTCTGCGTCCGCACATGGGCACCATCAGTGACGTAACGTAACACGAAATTTTTTAGGGAAACAATAGGGGTGAAATGAATTTATGGATGTCCACCATATGTATGCTCGGAAAGATCAACCACAGTAACCATGTATAAATTTTAAGCAATTACTCATGTTGAGTCCAACATGACTGAATTGAAACCATTGTAGACACTAAGAATATGAAGCATCTAAACCCTGCAATGGACTTGCCTATAGACATGAAAATATCGAAAGCGATGGAGGTTTTAGGGTGCGGCACTTTGTGATCAACAAAAATGTACTCTCCAGCAATTGGTGATGATACTTTGCTACTGAAGTCCCAAAAATCTTGTTATTGTTCCTGCTCTTTTCGATTCCTCAATCTATTTTCTTTTGCTCCATAGTATAATGGATTATTCCACAACTTGAACTCAGATAGTTCTAATAATTCTGAGGTCCCGGGGCACCAAGAGAATTAAAACATTGTCCTTGGCTTAATCTAAGTTGTTTTGGCATAAACTTTGCCATTTATGTGTTATACTTGGAGAATTCTCATATGCAGCTCGAGCGCGGGATTATTCGCCTGAAGGATACCAGCCAGGACCTGGAAACAGCTGAAATTAGGCAACCAGTGTCCGATC
Source organism: Eucalyptus guilfoylei (assembly GCA_016097605.1). NCBI lineage: Eukaryota > Viridiplantae > Streptophyta > Magnoliopsida > Myrtales > Myrtaceae > Eucalyptus > Eucalyptus guilfoylei. The sequence goes on along the minus strand of CM027866.1, from coordinate 40,421,844 downwards.
AAAGCCTGCCGACCCTATATGTTAAACTCCATTGACAGTTTAAGTTTAAATAAAAACTGGTTTGTCTTGTGTCATGTCTGAATATCTGTAACTTGCCTTGATATGTCAGTCTTGTCGTTTCGTGTTGTGAGAGTTAAATTGCTCTTTCTTGGCATTCCTGCTTGCGTCCAAAGTTCATCCAATATCCGATATGTTGATGTTGCATTTCTCAAGGACATCTATTGCGGGTCATATGTTATTCATATGCAGTAGCTAGATTATAATGTTCCAAGTATTGAAGCCAACGCTTCGTTCCTCTGGACAAGCTTTCTAGTTTTCGTTTTATGCTGAGAATTTCCCAAGAAACTGCTCTACGCATCAATGGAACTGTGAAGCATACCGCGTTTCGCTATCTAAAGTTCCAAATTCTTCATAAAATTTTCTGTTTGCACGACTTTTTGTTTGTTTCAAACAGGCTAACGTTCTTCAAATTTTGGGAAATCTTTTCCTTGAAGAATCTGCAATTGACTAGCGAACATTTTTAGGAATTAACTTTCATTTTCTCCACAAAAGAAAAAGAAAGACTATCAACTTGGTTTTTTAAAACAAACCTGACTGTCCTAGTCCCTTACCACCCTTTCTCCGTTAGGATTGGCAAAGTTGTAATCTCTATAGTGTCATCGATCAACTCATTATTAATCAAATGTAAATGTTTCAGAAGGAATCAGTGATCACTTCAATCGAGTCTCCACACAATCTATACGCACATTTCAACGTGCATGTTTTAATATTGAATCTCTAATCGATGTACAAGAAATATAGAGGTGTGCATGGTTTCGTAATAATTAAAATCATAGCAAAGCTCTAATTTTTGTGCATATTTTACTAATCTCGATGTATATTTTGTTAATAAAATCCTAGCAATTTAATTCCTTGGTCACTTTAGAAAATCTATAATCCTAGCAAATCTCTACCTCATATGTATAGTTTAATAATAAATCTCCAATCAATGTACGAGAAATAAAAGATGATTGATAAGTTTCAAGAAGTTCATTAAACATAAATTAAGGTTAAGAATTTTTTTTTTGGTAAAGAATCAAGGTTAAGAAATTTGTGTTGCATGATAATACAAGTTTCAAATATAAATATGTTTATGTAATTGCTTATGCAATAGATGGTGATATATTTAGTAGAATTTTTGTGATGACTAACTTTCAAAGTTAAAATCTACATTTTCTACGATAAGTTAGATAATGCATTTATAGTAGAATTATTTTCACATTTAATGTTGAAGATACATGGTTGTGACTTTATAAAATTATTGTTAGGTTCGTTGTTAGTTTAAAAAGATATTTACACATTCATCATTGGATAAATGATATATGTGTTTGAAGTTAGTTTTGTAATAAATTAGTCAACATATCAATCATCCAGAGGCAAATGTATAGGTATGTTAAATCAAGATTTGGCCTAATATAAGTTTATATTACTTCGTGCACAATTAACTAGAAATTGTATTACAAATGTAATATCAAGAATGCGCAGTATAGATACTTAACAAAATATCAAAGATAAGATCTTATTCATAGGTTAAATATAAATGAGAGATAATAACACACATGATTCCTGAACTTTGACTCAATATGTGATGTGGTTCATGAACTTTTAATTTGCTCAATATGATCCATGAACATTAACTCAATATGTAATGTCATCCTTGAGCTTTTAATTTATTCAGTATGGTTCATAAACTTTTCGTAATTGTTCAAACTAGTCTCTCAATTATATGAATATATCCAATATTAATTTTTCCATTAACTTTTTGGTTCATTACTTAGAAGTTCATGAATGATATCACAAATTGAGCTAAAGTTCAAAGACTACATCAAATAAAAAGTTTAGAGACCATATTGTATATTAAGTCAAAATTCAAGAATCATTTATGTCATTTTCCCTATACATGATCAATATAAGATTGGAGTCCTAAGAAAAGACTATCTAGGTTCAGTTGCTTTCCTTCTAGTTAAAGTGCCAAGGACATATATTTCCCAATAAGTTTATTTTGCTGTAAGTTTTAGATTCCTTTTTTGAGATTCCATATACATAATGGCAGTAAAAGACTAAGGTTTAAAAATCAAACGTAATTTTCTAAAATCTTGGATTTCGTATGAATTAACCGAATTTTTGTGAGATGAATATTTCAATTGATTCTTCAAGAGACCAAAAAAATACACTCTTCGATCTGTGTAACACACGGACAACCCTCTAATTTAAATTTCCATGTATCTTAACCAAGCTGCTAGAGAACTTTAGACAGCAGGCATGAGTAACAAAAGTCTTTTATAGAATATCTAGAACGCCTGGAAACAGATATTTTCATGGGGAATCAACGGACTAGAGTTAGAAATCATTGCAAAAATAAGCATCAACACATATTGGTTGAACTAAAGCATTTATTGACATCACATACGTCTCCAGACATTATTCCAGTACTTGGCCAGGTCTCGATCTGGAATTATAATGACAACAGATCATTATGCAATCACTGTAGGCATAATTGCAACAACAATAATCAGGGCAGTGAGGACAAAGGACTATTTCAGTGGAATCCATATTCTATATCCATGACAAGGAGCCCATCCGAATTATTATAGCTATCTTAACATGTTAAATGCACAACACATACACCACATTTGATATAGAATCCATCATCAAAGAAATGCCCTACGGAAACAGCTCTGTCTCCTTTCCCTTGCCTTCACGGATTAGACAGCAGCAGTCGCTTCAGCAGGCTTTGCTTCAGGTTCCGCCGATGCTTCGGCATCCCAAAATGTGGTCTTCTTCCCAGTCTTTGAGACAGTCTTTAAAACTGCATCAGGTTGGACATTGCCTTTCACCGTCACCTTCTGTTCCTTCAGATCAATATCGAAAGACTCCACTCCTGAAAGTGGTTCAAGGTGCAACCACAAAAAGGAGAGGAAAAAAAAAATACAAGAAGACCCCAGTTAATCTTCCATCATTGTAACTTGTCTTTCCAACGATGCCTTGTTTTCCTTTTGTTTTTACTTCTAAGAAAAGAAAGATATATTGGGGTTGATAAAGGTAAAATCAAAATTCCAGCACTGAAGCTCTCTAGGAGAATGGGTATATGTATCTATCTTTATACATGTGATAAAACAATTTCAAACGCCCAGAGCCTAAAAGGATGATATCTCTTCTGAGGTAATTCATAGAGAATGAACTAGACCAATCCAAAGTTGAAATAAATCCAACTATCATGATAAAGATTTCCAAGCCTCAACATTGGGATATATACTAGTTAAGATACCGCTAACAAAATATACAATATTGAATAAGAATGTTTTGGAACGGAACAGCAGCAGACCTTCCATTTTCCCGAGAACCCTCTTCACTGCACCAACGCAGCCCTCACAAGACATACCAACCTTAAGGACAACAGTCTGCAGTAAAAGCATACAGATTTTTACTAGATTGAAGAAATAAAGTCACATGAAGATTGTCTCCAAAGCATGCCAAAATCAAGTTATTATTATGAGTTCAACATTCAGCAAATGAGCAAGGATCTAATACTGAGATGAAACACCCACCAAACTGCAATTATTCACGTCTTAATGCAATATATAAAGTCAGAGCTACTCACGCATAGCTTATGGAGCTCCTCAGGTCATTGCAAGAGAGAGCTCAAGAGAGATACCACCTTGGCTGAGTATTTTTTACTATCAATTTCTGAATCAAGCAACTAATTAGCTATAAACGACTTAATTTGTTCTAGCCCAGGTTGAAGCAGCTGCAACTTTATATAGATGCATGTTTTTACATACTTTACATGTAGTTCAGAAACTGTCTCAACAACATTCGACTCAAGGTCCTATATTAAGCTAAGTTGAATCACCAAGTAAAACTAAAGTGACTGCAATCACTCATTGACTAGAAAAAGGAAAAGCAAGACCTTGCTTCTACTACTAGAACTGCACCTTTTTGACATAACAAAACAAGGGTTACCGCCCTTTGTAGCTTAAAAAAGTCTCTTTTATTTCTTATGTTTCGCAGAAGCAATCGTGCCAAGTGCCTTCCATCACCAAACTCAGAATCATAAATGGGAAACATTGCTACCCCAAGCCAACTCCTTACTAATCCAGACACATCTCAGCCTCACCAGACATCAACCGATAGAAAGAGAATCACAAATTAAACTTCAAGCTCGAACATCTCAAAAATGGACATGATGCATCATATTAATAAGGAAATCATTACAACTAGCACAACGTTACAAAGTCAATTTTAGCATTTCTTTCGCAACACACTCAACACGACAGAGACAGGTAACATGAAATAATTAACTCTGCTCAGCATCTACGTATTTCCATAATTGCATTTCCCAAATTTTCCTCACCAACCCTCCATTGCTTTTCCAACAAAAATAGATAAATTACACCAAATGTTACCACAAAAGGTCCAAGAAGTCAGTTTTTGCCGAACTTCCCAGAATCAAAATCCAAAGCACCATCGTTACTCCAGAAGAAGGGGGAAAAAAACCCAATTGACGAATTCGAATACAAACCCGAGCTCACCAAACATTCAACTCTTACCCACAATCCAAACCCATAACAAGTCTCGACAAAAAGAACAAGAATCGCTCCCTAATCAAGAAACCCAACACGACCCACATACATAAAAAGGGATATAAGCCGAACAATCTCGAAACCCATCAAAGATCGAGAACCAATTCGATCGACAACGAACGAAGACAGGGCTTAAGAGCAACAGAACAAGCTTCTTTACCTGAGCCATGCTGAATCGGATTCCTTAGATTAGCAGAGGAGGAAGCGACGGCAGATGAGGAGGAGAAGAAGAAGGGCGATTGCCAACAGATATTCAACGCAAGGTGATCTTAAATTCTTGATCGTGGGTTGCACGAATTGAAGACGGCGTCCTTATATACCGGGGAGAAAAGTTCGTATTTTTTTCTTTTCAAATTTTGGGGTTTAAACATGAATTAATACCATGAAAAATCTCAAACTAATATACTTATTATAAATTTATTTAAAATTAATTTTTTTATTATCAAAAATTTCATATTAGTATATCTGTCACAAATTTATCTCAAATAACTACAAAAAACTCCAAACTAATATAATTATAATAAATTTATCTCAAACTAATTTATTTAATCGCCAAAAATTTCAAACTCGATACATTTAGAATAAATATACTTTTTTATTAAATTGAATTAATACCATAAAAAAACATAAAAATCGTACAACTGTGATCAACATAGAATAAAAAGCCAAACCGATACATTAATTAATTGTCACGTCATCCAATTTAAGAACGTAATAATAAAATTCAACTAAACTAATAAAGAGTAAATTTATTACAAATGTACCAATATGAGATAAATTTATGAGTTTTTGATGGTCAAAAAATTAGTTTGGGATAATTTTGTCTTAAATATACAAGTTTGGAGTTTTTCAGGATATTAACCTTTTAAAAATCAAAAACATTTTTTCTAATTTGTGCTTTTATTTTATTTTTTGTTGTCGTTGTTAAAAAAGATAAGGAAGCATTTCATTTTTTTTTTTTTTTTTTTGTTCTTTTGATCTTTTCCTCCTTTTCTTAGTTGCAAAAAAAAAAGAAAAAGAAAAGAAAGAAACAAAAAAATAGAGAATCCTCGATTTTGTCTTACTTTTCCCCATCAAATACACTTGTTTCCTGTAAAAAATAATGTCTAGACTCATTTCCATAAATATCTCGACAGGTCACTTTCCAAAAAATTAAAGCATAGAAGCATTAGAAATATTGAGCCGCTGCAGTTGAGAAAAGACTTAACTTTCTAGATACATGAATTAGAAAACGGAGAGATTATAAATAAATCAATAAATAAATAACAATAATAGAGCTTATATACCATTTTTCATTAGAAAGCAATAGAAAAAAAAGTGAATTTCATCAATTCTTTTACTCCTGAAATAACTCATCTTATAGATAATTAGTGCAGAATTTTTATTAAAGAAAAAAAAAAAAAATTTAGTAATGTAAATGAAACCAAATGACATCTAGCTACATTTGTTTCGCAAAAAATAAATGATAAAAATGATCGTTTGTATCTCTTCAAATAATTAGTCGATAGAAAAAAATTTCATCATTGACAATAATTTATATTAAAATATTTTCCTGGATGGTGAAAATATTTTTAATTCATTTCTCTTTATAAGCGATATAAACGATTATCTAAAAAAATTCTAAATTATCTAATCTAAACAAATCGAACCTAAATTATTTCTAACCATATGCTTCCTCAGGCACAAGAAGTAAATTGTTTCATCATACTAAAGTTTTCTTTTTGGCATATTCACTTGTAAGGATTTCTAAGACTATATTTATATTAATAAGGCCATTCAATTCGAGTTTCGCCTGCCCAAATGTTGACGTGGCTCCAGCTCTATATGTCATTGGGCTTGGTCTAGTAACTCCCAAATTCTATATGCCATTGGGCCCAGCCTCACTCTCCTCTCAATTCAATTTTTCATTTTTCTTGACCTTCTTCAAGTCAAGCCAATGCATCCACGCTTTCCATTGGAAAAATGGCAAGAGTGGTCCTGAACTTTAACTAAATATATAATATAATATCTGAACTTTTAATTTATTCGATATGATCTATCAACCATTAATAAATATTCGTTGTAGTCCTTCTGTTTGCTCAAACAACAAATCGTGATTATTTGATGATGTAGATTATTATATATAGAGTTGGATTTTTAAGTTAAGTTATTTGCGTGGTTAACACTAATCCGACTACATCATGATATTGATAAATAATTGTATCCATTAATTTTCTATTAGAAGAACATGTTCCGTTGACTTCAGATGAAAAGAAATTACCACATGCCAACCACAAGGGGGAATAAAAAGGAAGAAAAGAGATTACTATAGAAAAATGGCTTCTAGGTGATCCAAATTCCTATGTGGGGAAGGGGTGATGAACTGACCTTGCCGTTTAACAACACCCACATGAAAATTAGCAATTGCATATTTATATTTACATAATGTTTTTCAATTTTCTAGGAGTTAATAAAGAAGTCATGCCCAATGCAAAGAGGTAACTTAAACTATCGAGCCTTTCCTAGATATCAAAGTCAACGTAGGGTTAACTAATAAATCCCCAGATAATTGTCCAAAAAAAAATAATGGCGCACCAACTTATTTTCAAAGTTAGAATCCACGAACTGACCCACGAATCTTCCATATAAATCGCTGGGCCGTGGCTTTTGCTTTTGAGCTGTACCAAATAGACTAGAGCTTCATCATGGTACAAATATTGATGTGTCTGCTTTGGGATCCTAAAATGTAGGGGAAGTTACTAAAAAGGTATTAAACTTATTGTATATGCACTAATTCAATCATATATTTTTTTAATTGTGCCAATTAAATTCTAAACATTTTAACAATTTACTATTGTAGCCCATCCGGCCAATTTTAACCAAAAATTTATTGACGTGGACGTTGACTGTCCATCGTAGCATGATCACTGCTTATGTGGATAAATTTTTATTACTTTATTATTTTTTTTCTTTTCCTTATTTTCTTTACTTTCTTTTTTTCCCCAACTATGACTAGCAAGGTCACCAGTCGACCCTCACTCGCCATGGCGAGGTCTGGGCAAGGGTCTCCGCTCCTCATTAGTACACACGCGAGGGCCGTGAGCCCCTCGCCTAGATTTGGGTCAGGGCTTGAAGCCCTCATCTTTGGTTGGGGACCTCTTCGGCTTAGAGTTGTAAAAAAATGAAGAAGGAAAAGAAAAGAGAAAAGAAAATAATAAACGAAAAAAGTAATTAAAAATTGCAAATCTTATTAGCGTCAGCACGAGTCGTACCGGAAAGGATCCTTAGCGTCCATATTAGAGATTTCCAATTAAAATTGGCCTCATTGACTACATTGGCAAATCATAAAAAATTATAACTCAATTGATAAAATTAAATGTTTAGAATTAAATTAGCACAAATGTAATATGTTTAGAACCTTTTTGGTACTTTTCTAAAAAAATTGTACATTTATGGAACATTTAGGGTCACATGCATATATAGGAGGGATCATTGATCGAGCTAAATTAGGATCGCAAGCCCGCCTCAATTCTAATAGGATAAAATTGTGAACAGCGATCGAGTTTGAAGTCTTACTAAGAAAATGTTATGGGGTTTCAGATAGACTGGGCAGCATTCATTCGGCGAGTGTCTCGAAAACCTTAATTTGGTATCATTTATATAGGCTTATTCCTTTAAATACACAAGGATTGCATCGATGTCTGAACTTATTAAGCGAAAGAAGCAATTCAACTCTTGAGAGGGACAGTAGAGAGGAGATGCACTGGGGAAACGTGGGCAAGATAGACACCAATTCAAAAGGGTGGAGATCCGGGGGTGGTCCTCCTGCCTGTATGAATGTCGAGATTATTCATTGCCCGTAGTCGATGAAATTCAACAAGTTTAACGGGCACATGTACTGGAGAGAAAAAGAAGGGGGACGAAAATGACAAATGCATTGGGAATTGACTCAGCACATGTACCCTCTTCACATGGGAGAGGAGGAAAAAGAAAGGATTCATTTCGAGGGTCCCAATTGAATTTGATTCTCTCATTTAAGCTTTTGCTATTTTCAACATCGTGCTACAAATAGACTCTCACTTGAAAACATAAACGAGAAAGGAATTGAATAGAAAATATGGAATTATTTAATAGGGCGAATCTCATCATTTCATCAGACGAATCATTTGAAATAGATGAAAAGATACGGTGCATGAAAAGACACTGTTTTCATTGAGACTCGAAAGCATAAGCTATCATGGGATGACGAGAAAAAAATGAAGCGTATCCATATTATTAGCAATGTATTAATAGAGCAGGTAGCCTCCAGACGTAGCCTCCAACCACTTTTCTGAGTGCTCAGTGACACCCGAGGACATCACTCACATTTATGCATGATATCCTCGAATTTGTACTCCACAAAGAATGGCGGAGAAAAATATAGCCCTCAAACAAAAGTCGATCACAAAGATGCTTTACAAGAAATCATTTTAAGAGGAATTGAGTGCAGGTCTAACATTATAAGTAAATAAAAGATATATTAGATCGAATGATAATAAAAAAATCATTGTTTCATTGAAAATCTAAATATCATACATATGTTTCGACTTCCATGTAATGTTCCATACCAAGTTGGCAGGTCCTAACGAGTGACCGGCGACAATGGAACACAGAGCCTGAGGTGGTTGGAGGAGCAGATACATCCTGCAATCCTAGGAGACATCAGACTTAATGTTGCCAGTTTCTAGAAAGGTAGCTATGTCTCTTTTCTATTATCAACGCATTTTTGGTCACGTGAAAGAAATTGGAACGCTAGGTACTTGAAGTTTCTGTACTATGCTTGGCCCTCCTCGTGATGTCGGTGTGAATGCGAGGATCTAGATATGACCGATGTGCTCTCATAGTATTATTGTCCTGCTAAGATTGAAAAGTACACGATAGACTCGATGGTCTAGGCATCGTGTAAAGATGCATCGCATGTATAGAGTTTATTTATCTAAGGCAGGCGTCAAAGCCATGGTGGCGTTTATCTATCTAAGATAGAATAGACAGATTACCCAAAAAATATCCTCTATGCTATGGTAAATTTAGTAGGGTGTTATTTAAAGCCGGAGGAGCTAGCTTAGGTTTCATACAATATCACTTGCTCAAATAGGATTTCGAAGCCAATGATCCTATGTGCCAATATTTAATTTCTATTCAATAGTTGCATCTTGGATCAACTGCCATTAAATATGTGTACTCTCTCTCTCTCTCTCTCTCTCTCTCTCTCTCTCTCTCTCTCACACACACACACACACACACAAAGGACAGAGGAAGCCAAATTTAAAAATTACACCAAAATACATAAAACTAGTAGTTTAGGACTTTTGTGGTATTCAACCAGCTAGTCTCACAAGCTGCATGGTGTCAAAATTTCAATAAATAGACACACACAAAAAAAAAAAGGCACGAAAAAATTTCTGGAACTAGTGATTACTTATAATAAAGCAATTCCCAATTCCGGAATAAGCTATACTGTCACCTTCTGTACCGTGCATCATTTCTTCCTTTTCTTCAACCTTTGTTTTTGGACCACCTTTGCACCTAAAAGACATCCCTTTCAAAACATTGAAGTTCCTTGCATTCCTCCTCTGTTAGTCACCGAAACTCATCCATCACATAACCGATTTTAGGTTGTGAAATCAATTTACCTCCAGGGGTGGAGCGTCCCCTTTCTTCTTGACCAGAACCTTGACCCCACCCTTCATTATCGCCGTCAGGCCCGGACTGAACCGGGGTCCGCTCGCTGGCGAGACGACCGTAATATCGAACTTCCGTAAAACTGACAGCGCCACGATTTTCATCTCGACTATGGCCATTTCCTTCCCGAGGCAAACCCTTGACCCGGCTTGAAAGACTGGGTACTTATACGCGTTCGGAGGGCAAAACTTACCGTTTTCGATCCACCTCTCAGGCTTGAATTTCATGCAATCGGGCCCCCAAATTTGGTCCATCCTGGCCATTGCATAAGGGTGGTAAGTAACTCTTGTGCCTTCCTTAACAATAGTTCCATCAGGGAGTAGATCATCCTTTAGGGCAAATTTTGAGTCGAACTGAATGGGAGGGAGTAATCTCAAGCTTTCATATACCACCGCATGCAAATAATGCAGTCCCCTTATTTGCTCAAAACTCGCAAATTCTTGATCCCCATCCATGACTTCCTTCGCCTCGCTCCGAATCCTAGACACAGTCTCGGGATGTGTCCCGAGCAGCCAGAAGAAGGCGGACAATGCCGAGGCCATCGTGTCCTGACCGGCTAGGATGAAGCTAATGACAATGTCTACTAGAAAATTGTCGTCATTGACGCAAGCCATGAATCTCGAAAGAAGATCTTGGTGATTGGAAAACCCTAACTTCCTCTTCTGCGATATGACATCCTTTGCAAGGACTTTGACTACTTTGATAGCATCATTGAGTTTCTTCTCCGAGCCGACGTTAAGTAGCCGCTTCATCTTCCACACTAATGGAGTGATTGCGAGCGCTCGCTTCGCCGATAACTTCGTCGCGAGGTTGAACGACTCGGCAAATCTGGAAATGGGCATGGAAGACTCAAGGCACCCCGGGTCTACCCCAAAAGAAAAATTACAAATGTTATCGAAAGAGAACCTCTGGAAGACGTCCTGTAGATCCAGGATCCTCTTCCCGTCCTCAGCCGCCGCCGACAAAAGCGGGAGGAGCCGGGTCTCAATCTCTTTCGTGATGGTTTCGTACGCGTAGGACCGGATAGCGATGCTCCCAAGCTCAAGGCTCGCCATCTTCCTCTGGAACATCCACCAATCTCCGTCGACGTTGAAAATGCCCTTGCCAAGGAAATCACCGAGGATCATAGAGAAAGGCTTCCCTTTCGGGTAATTGTTGAATCTGGTCTTGAGCATGTACTCAACCACCACCGGATTCGCGGTGATGACGTTGCCGAGAACATGGATGTGAATGGTCTGGGATGGAGATTTCTTGAGGAGGTGAGTGTACCAATCGCAGAGGTTATCGAATTCATTAGCCCAGCTAGACGTACGATAACTATCACAAATGTGACATCGGCATAAAAGCCTACGTCTCGAAAACCAGAGAAATTTACAGAAGATCAAAGCTACAGAGATGGTGAACAGCAAAAGAGAGAGGACGAAAAAGAAGCAAGAAGAAGTTTGAAGCTTGTGAAACCATGAGATTCCTGTGGACTCCATTGATGATATTTCTCAACAAATATCAAAGGAGGATTCACATTGGGAAGGAAAATTTCAAGTGGGTAGCTGCAAATTAGAGTGAAAGATCTCTCATTTTATAGGAGAACCCTAAGATCTTCGAGAAAGAGAGAAATAATTTGTAATAATATCGCTTTATTTTTGCGTGATTTGGTCAAGTTGTAATAGTAGCTTTGGAGATTTTGGCACATGGGCTAAAGGGACATAAGCTGTGGATTAAACAATGTTTAGGTCCGGAAAGGTGCACCAACCTGAACTGCGAAAATAAATAAATTAAACCCTACGTAGTAGTATTTAGCATCATAATGTAATCTATAATTAGAAACATCGCTTTGCTTTTGGTGGGAATGGGACTAGCGGTGGATGGTTCGGGGCCGTAGGACGACAGAAGAGCCGACATGCACGTGTCAGCTGGAGGAGAAGTGGAAATTAATGTTTTAGAGATCATTTATATTCACAAAATTAAGCATATTGTGAAATAAAATAATCCCCACAATTAGATCTATAAATTCTTTTATTAAGTGAAGTGCTCACATTTTTTTATCGCTCACATGGACGTGTCAGCTAGAGGAGGAGTTAGAGAAAAATTTAGTAATTTATTCGTTTCATAATTAAGAAGATTGTTAAAAGAAAAAATAAATCCCATTTTTAAATGGGTTTTCGTATAAGTTATTTTCAATTGATCTTTCGTAATTCGTCGATCGGAATATTATCAATAAATGCGAGGATGTTTTATGCTAACCACCATGGGAGCATCTTCGCGGAAATTGCACTCCTAATAACAATTTTTAACGTCTTATGGTTTGGTAAAGTGTGGCCAATTAATTAGTGTTGACTTGGGAAAAATAGATATTAAATGCGTAATTTAATTACGACCTGCCTTAATCAAGTTACCAAATATAGTGCGCTAAGCATTTGATTCTAAGTTAGGTGATTGGTCCCGCTTAGCAACACATGACCCACCAACGCGCCCATGTTGCCCGTGCCGCTATCTCATGAACCATAATCCGTTTGCCAGATCCAAGTAACTCTGCTAGATCCAATTCGACGGTTCATATGAACACCGGAGCTCATGCATTCCCAATATTCGATGTTGGGATTCTCTCGAGTCTCACACCACATGTGCAAATGAGAGGTTAGACGACAAGTCGTCATCGGCGTGACCCTTCACCAATGAACCATAGTCTCTATCTCACTTGAGATAGGATGTTTGATGAATCGATGCTTCACCATGCATGGAAAGCTCACGAGTCATTATCATGGCCAACGAGAATTAGCACGTACAAAATAGACAATCGGATAAAGTTGCAATTGATTGTCCAGATGATCCATGAAAAGAGTCCTCCGTTTTCTAATCAACTCGTGTACGTAAATAATCTAGATGATTAGGTGAAATGGCGTAGCACGAGTAAATTGGCTAGTTTCTTTCATATCCGAAGCGATGGAGAGATTTTTTGGTTCTCGATAAGCGTCGTTGTTTCCAATGTGTCTAAAAGAGGGACGGAAAAAATTAAAGCGGTTAAGAAAATAATTAATAGTGAAAGTGAATCTACATATTAAAGAATGGATAATTACGTAAATGATTCTTAAATTTTGATTCAATATGCAATGCAATTCTTAATTTTTTATTTGTTAAATTTGGTCCATGACCAATAACCTAATCTTTTAATTTATTTAATGTAATCCTTAAATTTTTTATACATGTTCAATCTAGTTTATGAATTATATGAAGTTGTCCAATATTATCTCTGAACTTGAATAATAGAATGACAATATTAAACATTTTCATATAATTTATTAACTAAATTAGATATATAATAAAAATTATGAGATTACGTTGAACAAACTAAAACTCAGTGATAATATTCACATTAAGTTAAAATTTATGAACTATCAGATAAAAAAATTATAAACTACATTGAATAAATTAATATTTGGAGACCTTATGGACCATTTGTATTATTTTTCCACAAAAGGACCACAAATTTGCATGTGAAGATGATAATTGGGTTGCATTTGGAACCATGTGGGGGCACGAGGCTTTCCAAGCAGTACGGGGAAACGTGGTCAAACTTCATAAAAATATATTTATTGTTTATAAAATCAATGCATCTAGAATTTGTCATTTAAATTCGATCTCATCGGCACTGCTAACTCTTCAAATTAAACTAAAGGGATAATATTAAGAAAAGAGAAGATAGATAAACAAATGAACGAACCGCTGATTTTTGCTGAATCGAACGTAAAGTCGGTCGTACTAAATTTCTATTTTTCTGATGCATGGTTGCATACGTATTATCTTGATTTGACACGTCATGGGTGGCGTCATCGTCGCCACCTTCATGCCTTCCCCACATATTTGTTGTCCAATAATTCTTTTCGTTCATAGTACAATGATAATTGCCCTAACGAAATGGACGTTTCGCAATTAATTTCCAATAATTATAAGTAGCACAAGAAAAAAAAAAAAAAAGATCTATTTTTCATTTAATTTTTCAATTCTCTGCATTTTTATCTCCATGTGGGGCATTTGTTGTTTAGGAAAATAAATTTAAAAAAATACAATTTGGAATGCAAGCTATCTCGTGCATGCCATTGTGTATGTTAATCCAAGCGAGACATGTCATGAAGCGTGATATCGCACTCCGCTTATATATTTGGGCTCCATTTGTTTTTGCAAAGAATATGATCTTTTTAAAAAGTGTTTTTCAAAAAGTCATTTTTAAGAAAATAACAATTGTTTTGGGTATTTGACTAAAAGTTAAAAATGAACTGAAAAATATTTTGTTGTTTGATATGCAAAATCTACTTGATTTTTTTTTAAATAATATACGTTGTTAGAGCGCTAATAACTTATCTATGTGTAGCCAAAGAATTAGGTACAAGCACTAAAGTCCCATATTTGACATCGATGGATCTCGACTAGGGCACTAGGGATTAGGGCATGGGCACCTAGGTCTTAGGCATGACCTTTCTGTATTTAGGCTTAGTATTGGGAATTTGAGGCTTTAGTGCCAGGATCCTATGCTCAACTTTTGTGGACAAAGATCCAAGTGTTGGGGCATTGGGCACAAGCACCAAGGTTTCCAACCCGACCTTGATGAATCCGAGGGTAGGCACTAGGAATCTAGGCACAAGCATTGACATTGCAAGCATAGTTTTGATGGACTTGCCTAAGTTCCAAAGATTCGTCCCGGTCACTGGGAATCAACATTGGAATTTTGGTGCCCAAGCATAGGATTTCAATAGTCATATTTTGGGAAACGATGTCTAACTTTTTGAAGAGGAAATTATTATCCAAAATTTAAGAATAGATTTTCCGTTGACTAAAAAAATATTTTCTGTCAATTGATTATCCCTAAGCCAACTAAATGCCAAAAAATGAGGGAGCTATTTTTCACGAAACAAATGAAACATTGATACAATGCTTTATCTAATTCCAAAAGAAAATAAGATTTGTTCCTGTGATGGTAGACCCATTTTTTTCGAGTTGGAAATTTCCAATTGCCAAATTTTATGAAGGTTTTGTGGTACTGTTTTTTTTTTTTTTAATCGCTCATTTTCATTGTGATATATGCTTTATATATATATTATTGTTACTCCAATGAAGACATTCTGAAATATTTTTCAGTTATATGACCAAAAAACCTGATTTTTCGCCTTAAAATTTGCTTGCTTTTGACTTACTCCAGAATCTAAACGTCAGGGCTTAGCTAGCTGGATTCCCTCTAAAATAATGAAGGTCTGGGAATCCTTTTCCTCACCGGCATTCTGATGTGAGGGGGCAAAAAAAAAAAAAAACCTAATTCTTCCATTCTGACACAATGATTAAAACTCATCATCAAAAATTTTAGGTGTTATATTAATTGCCCCTAAAGGGCCATAATTGAAGAAGCAAATAGATTGACGGGCAAAATGCAAGTTATCGTTCCATTCAGTAATGTCAGGACAACAATTGATTTACAAAATTGATTGGCAAATATAAAGAGATAAGATTTGACAATGAGTACTTGTAAGAATATGTGTCGTGTCGCGTTGTTTTTTAATGTAGACCACCAAAGCTTTAAAGCTTCTTCGGAGTGAAGATGTTCGTCGATTTTAAAGAGTAAAAATTGACCCTACCATTGTCATCTCAGACCTACGTACTCCGGTTTCGATTAGAAAAAACTTATCCTTCCCGATTAAATATAAAATCGTGCTCACCGGCCTTTCCTGGGGCGCAAAATGCGCCTACCTATTATGAACCCACAAAAAGAAAAAAAAAAAAGTCGGTTGTTTTTATAATTCAAAGGCAATGATCACCTGAATTACGGATCTCGTCCATGTGACTCTTGAGGTCTTCTCCTCGTGGTTTTAATAGATGTGAAAATTGCCAATTTGGTCAGGCGGCATACCAACATTTATTTAAAATGTGCTGACTATATGCTCCCCTCTTAAAATTTAATAATTTTTATATAAATCAAGATGCAGTTATATTCCAATTTTTTTCTTTTTCAATTCATCAGAAGACTCTTCTTCTTTTTTTTTTGTTAACCCTAGCATATGACAGAATTAAGCGGAGCAAGATGACATAAGTTGCAACTTTATTTTGTAATTGTATTATTCATAGGAGATTCATAGTCATTTCGACATCTCCGATGATCATTTCACTTTTCACTTCCTACAAACCATCCCCGACCCCTCGATCCCGCTCTTGCAAAGCAAGCTCTCGCGTCCGTGGCCGTTGCTGGTAGCCGGAAGAGGTTGCCCGAACCGCGACGCCAGGCAGTCGGTCGCAAATATGCTCGAGGTCGCGTACTTGTTCGCACCGCCCATCACCGGCATCACTGCGTCGGCCTTGGCCTTGCTCACGTAGTTCTTCCTGTAAGTCTGGCCAAGCACCCCGTCTACGAAGTCGGTGAGGTTGTAGAACTTGAACCCTAGCTCTAGGTGGGCGAAGCAGTCGTCGTCCGTGATGTTATACCCGTGGACCCTCGATTCCTCCGCCGTTATCGGGACAACCGTCATTGTGATCCTCAAGTTTCTTTCCACCTCGACCGTGAGGCCGTTGGTCTCGCTGGTGCGGGAGATGGACAAGGCCGGCGAGGACGCTGCCGCCAGGGACCGCCACGTGTAGCCTTCCTTGGCTGGGAGCGAGACAGGCGCGCCGTCAAGGATTACGTTGAGGTGGTCGACCCTGTCGTCCCATGTCGAGGCCCTCTTCGCGCCGACGAGGAGATTGTGTGAGCCGAAGACGATGCCGATAGATTGGACCCAAGTGAAGTCTCTCTTGAGGCTAGGGTTTCGTTTGCCGATGAAGTGGGCATTGATATGGAAGTTGGTGTCCGAGACCAAGCAGAAGTTCCTATCTTTCTGGCCATGGAAGAAGAATGTGTTGCCATCTCCACCTACGAACCGCGGGTCTTGACATACAGCACCAGGATAATTGCAACCTACCGCAGTTGCAAGGATTCATTAAGAAAAATTTAATTAGCGAAAATTCATCCAAGAAGCGAACATCAGTACAGTCGAAAGATCGAGATACACCATGTTATACAGCATGTTAATAATTTCAGAGGATATACGTCGAGATCACGGGTCACTTACTGCAGACGGGTCTGCATAGGTTGCAATCCACGAAACAACTAGTCGGGCAGGCCGCGAGGCAAGTAAACCACACCAAGAAACACCTGCTGAAAAAAGGCAGGCGGCACCGGACCCTCCGTGGATTCAGCCCGTTGTCGGCCTTGATTTCGAGACCGGACAAGGCTGATGATGACAGTGATTGCCACGGGAAGAAGACCAAAACGATCACGACCCAGAAGCTCAAGCTTTTGAATCCCATGAGCCTATGCAGATTAGCCATGTTGGGAGAAGTTTATGCGAGGAGGAAATGGAATGTTGTCGATGTTGGTTTCAATGTTATTGAGCCGCTTTTATAGATACTAATCAGCCTTATGCTGGTTTGGCTTGTGTTTTACTCCGGACGTATGCATGACATTTGTTCATTAGCTTAGGTGAAGTTCTTGTGAGCTCCCTCTTCGAAAACATGACCCTTCTCCGCTTGTTCAGCAAAGAAAATGGTGTATATACACAACGGATGAGATCTTATGGAGAAGTTACTTTGACTACTAGTTATTTTAATCTTTCTATGGTCTTTTGGAGTGAACAAGACTCGTCATTCGAGCCTCGCAATTCATGTATGGCATCAAATAAGAGGTATGCTCACTAATCATGTTCCAATGTCTAACTGATCCCCGAGATCACTCCTATCAATTTGCCCTTTCTTTATTGATTTGTTGTTTTATATATTGCGGATTCATTGGAAAATGCACAAGATCCTCGTTCATGGTCGAGTGAAGGGACGATTCTACCATTAAGAATCAAGGCCAGACTTCACTTTGAAATATATGGTCATGGATTCGAGTCTTACCGATTCTACCTCTACCTAGGGACCTCTTGCCATAAGTGATGCATCCAAACTTCAACTGTAGATTAGTCACCTCTAGTTGGTCAACTTAGAACATCTTTTTTGCTCACTGTACTTTCATTGGGAATAAAACATCAGTCTTGAAACGAGTTTTTGGCGCGTTGGGAAGAAAGGGAAAAGATTGTGAATCATTCGTTCGTCATGACAGGTTCTCAAATTCTCCAGTCGTGAAGATGCATGCACTTCGCTTTGCAAGTTGGGCTAGAAAATGCTCGTGGTTGCACCAGAAGACAGAAACATTACCTCGCTCTTTTCAGTTAAGAAAGAGATGAACAGTGACAAGTGAAGAAGACCGGGATCAGAATCATGGAATAATTGTGGATAATGTCTGAAAAAGGAACATGATATTGATAAGCACGAAAAGCAGATATTATTCTCCTCCATGCAAGTGCACTCCGCAAATGGACATTATTCAAATACTGCATGAATTCCCACTACAGAATATAGATTCGGGCCAGAACCGAAAGAAGAAAACTGAACTGTGACAATTTAATCAGGCATATACGCACGTCCAAGTGGCTCTTTCTGCTTCGTTATATATTTCAGTTCAGGTTGGTCCAAGCTCATCAATAATCACTCCTAACCGAGAAAAAGAGAAGCTCTCTGCAGAGAACTAAGAAGCCACCATATATGTCAGGGCTGTCAGGTGCCAATTGTCAAGTCACAACCGAGGCAGCGCCACCCCGCCTCCTTTACGTGGAGAGGAGGCCCGGCTTGGGGACGAGGAGGTTGGAGACCATTCAAGAAGAGGGCGATGCAGTTCAGATCCATCATCATCAGATCAGCTCCAACAACTTGAAGCCATCTGCTGCTGGTTTCAGCCCTTTTGCCAAGGTTGATTTCCCTCCTAATAAAAAGCAGAGCTCCTCCAATTATGCTGTAGCTAATTGATGGGAATAAAAAGAACTGTGTTGAATTTTCTGAAGATCTTTGTGGTCAACTAAGTTGCATCTGATATTGATATCTTCTTGTTGTTATCTGTAATTTACCTAGTCATGAAAACAAAGTATAAGCTCGAATAATATAGTCCCTCTTCGCTATTATTACTCACGGTCATAGACCCTACAAATGGGAAGTCCATGTTTTACACTACTAAAACTGAGACCGGGTGACAGCATGGCAGTCCCTAAAGGCAGAAAAACTGTACCTAATCATCGTCGGCAACAGAATCTTGCCTGTCGTGAATACCTGTGCCTCTACGGCCAAACTAGGGGCGGTTTACACCGTTTCAGACAGTGGCTATCGATCTTTCCAGGACAGCTTGCCCGTCGCTTGACCCTTTGACAGCGGCGGCCTGTTCAACTCCTAGATCTCTGAATTGGGGACAATAGAGCCACCCCAAAAAGTAGGAAATTTTTTGGGATCCTGATTGTCCTGTAGTGGTTTTCAAGGTTCCGGTCCTGGGATGAATTGCTTATGCTATAACTGCGGATCTTGAATTCCTTATAATAACAGATGAAGCCATTTTTTTGTATCACGAATATATTAAAGCGATTTAAGGGAAAATTGTCCAAAAAGTCCTAAACCTATTGCACATTTGCCAATTCAATCCTAAACTTTTTAATTTTGTCAATTGAGTTCTAAACATTTTCACTTCTTGTCAATTTAGTCCATTCGGCCAATTTTGGTTGGAAAATGCTAACGTGGACGCCGGCAGTGCCACGTAGGATTGCCGGCGCTAACATGGACAATTTTAATAATATTTTAATTTTAAAAAAAATTAAAAATTTTTCTTTTTTTCTTTTTTTTTTCTTTTTGGCTTTTTCCTTGGCCTTTTCCGGTGGCCGGCCACCGGCTGGCCTCGCCCGCCACAAGCCAGGCCTGGTCGGGCGTCGGCCGAGCGACGGTGACGCTAGGCAAGGCCGCCCTGGCCCCAGCGACAACCGGCCTCGCCAGATCTGGCGAGGCTCGCCCTCGCCAAGGCTAGCATCGGCCTCGCCCTTGGCCGGGAAAGCGACGATCAACCACCAGCCGACGCCCGCCCGGCCAAGGGCGAGGGCCGGCCTCGCCATCTGGTCTGGGCGAGGCCGACGCTCGCCTGGGCAAGGGCAAGCCCCGGCGAGGGCTCCCCTGCGAGGCCAGCCCTTGCCGGGTCTAGGGCAGCCTCGCCCAGGCGACCCTTGCCAGGTTGCGCCTGGGCGAGGGCTCCCCTCACCGGGGCTCCTCCTCGCCCGGTCGGGCCTCGCCTGTGGCGGGCGAGGCCCACCGGCCGGCTGTCGCCTGTGGCCGGTGGCCAGCCACTGGAAAAGGCCAAGGAAAAAGCCAAAAAGAAAAAAAAATTAAAAGAGGAAAAAAATAAAAAATAAAAATAAAATAAAATAAAATATTATTAAAAATTGTCCATGTCAGCGCCGGCAATCCTACGTGGCACCGCCGATATCCACATCAGCAAAAATTGGCCGGATGGACTAAATTAGCAAAAAGTAAAAAGGTTTAGAACTCAATTGGCAAAGTTAAAAGGTTTAGGATTGAATTGGCAAAAGTACAATAGGTTTAGGACTTTTTGGACAATTTTCCCAGCGATTTAATCAAGTAAATTCTTACATCGATGTGCCCAAGGAATGATGCTTTGCAATTGCATCCAAGGTTAAGCAATTATATACTTGAATAAATGATCCTTTGTTCACTAGTATCACTCATGCAACGGGAGTTCAAAGCTTTTCGATAGTATGCATGGTTTCTGGCCAAAAGTAGTTGATCCAAGGTCTAATATGCAGCACAAAAGCTTAAAACACTCGGTACTTGATTTCATACATCAATCACACTGGCCATTCAATCCAGGAATTGGCTAATATTTTGGTGCGGGTTGATTGACAGATGATTACTCACATATATGCATTTATAATATCTTGTACCGTTACAAAAGACGGTGGAGAGAAGAATGCAGAAAAGAGTAAACGGCGTGCCATCCGTTCTGAGAAGGGTGGATGTTGTCCCAGAAAAACGATGTCTCCGGATGGTTGCACAACACGTAGTTCTTCACTCCTTTGTCGCCTACGTTGCCACATGAGTAACCCTCTGTCACACCAACACAGCATGGCTTCAATGGATTCTCACTTAAATTGCCTGCTTTCATTGAAGGGGAAGAGAAAGGAAGGTGGCATGTTAGCTAGCTGTCATCTGTTATTTTGGTACACCTAGTCCCAGCAATTATAATCTCACCAACACGTGTTTTTTCCCCCATATTTTGGGAGTTTTAGTTGGTTGAGTTAATCGTTAGGTTCCAGTTAGATGATGATCCTCATCTATCACTCATCAATAAGTTAAGAATCCAATCCTAGGTGTCCTTCTTGGAACAGTCCTGTGCTGTGATGTGCCGTGGCACCTCGCGACAGTTGAGGCGCTCTTTCACATGGTAGCTATGACGAGAACATTGCACTGAACAGACCTTTAGAATCGAAGATTAAATGATGCAAATGAAAGAGCTAATAGCCTGTATCCTCTTTCGAATCTAAAGTTGAGTTCGAGTTACTTTAGAGCATCTAACCGGATCATGCTTGAGCTTTTGAAAATACTCGATCAGCTCGATTGGAAATTAGAAGCCATGAATTATAAGTGACTGGAGGGCATTGTCAAAACCCATGTAGAGATGGCCTTAGGAGAGTACCCAAAAGAACGTTCAAAGAAAATGCAATTATGAAAAGTGATGAAAGTTAATTACCCGATTGGTGTCGTAGCATATTCAGAGCAGAGACAAAGGCACTGTGGAGGTCCAAGATCATAAGGGCGGACGACGACGACGGGGACGACGGCCCCATCATGCTCTCATTTTTCTTCATCTCTTGCAGAGATCGGCGCAACTGGTGGTTGTGAAGCCGAGTTATGGAGTTCCAATTTGAGCTGCAATTCTTGAACGAAGAGACAGCGGTGATCTGAGGCAAACACCCCAGTGGCTCTAATGCCGTGACCGCTATTTTGTCGACTCCTAAGCCTTTAATGCGCTTCAGGTTGTGGACCAGCTGGTCGATGACCGATGTGATGAAAGACGGCAGCTCCTGTATCATTCAAGCGGTGACAATGTTACATAAGCCATCCATTTCGATTGCCGAGGCTGAAAGTTTCCATATCTATAGCTATTCCAGGATCTAGACCTCAGAGTCAGTAAATATCGCTTAAACCGGACATCTCATATGTGGATATGGCACGGGTAGGATTACCAACAGTGTAACCCTCGCCGCCTAATATATTCGAAACTCAGCAAGTTACGCAAATAAAAGTTGATAAATTACTACAAAACTTTGTAATTTGCAAATTACAAAATTGTCGATAATTTCATAAAATGGTACGAACGCTTATTAAAACTTACCGACAGGAAAATAATTATTAGGGGCTCGGTTACCTCGTAAGTCCAAATTCCGCAATGACAAACCTAAACTCAAGAGTACGTGCACAGACGACCCACCACTCTACGTTTACCAGTCAACACGGCAATAGAGGTAGCTCACCAACTCACCCGGATTCAGCAATAGCATAAGTATTTTTTTTTTTTACAAACAGCAAAGGACGTGGAAAAGAACTCACCTCTTGGCTGCCATTCTTCAAAGCGAAAGCGGCATAATCATTCCCGGCAAGCGAGACCAGGGCGACGGAGGAACTGAGGTCGTGTTTGGTGTAGACATTCTGTTCGACCGAGCTTTGGAAATAATCGATTTGGGTGGTCATGTTTGGTTCTCTGGCCATGGTGTCAAACACGCCTGTCCCCCCATATGCGAAGTTCATCCCATGTTGCAGCAGAGTCTTGTTCACATCGTTTCTCCATGTATAGGGCTGAGGAGACTCTATACCCAAAAAGGATGCTGCCCAAAAGAAGAAAATGACAATGAGGATAACGAGCATTTAGAAAAGGAACTTTGTATGGTCCAACTAGACGCAAATTCGTAAGATCACAGTCGAAGAGAGATAGAGAGAGAGAGGTGTCTGACCAACATAATCGGTCAACACAAGGCCGTCAGAGAAGCGGCCGGACGGTTCCCCTGGGAAAGTGGAGCCATAAGGCGGGTGCCACCCACCGCTCGATTTCTCGGTGTTTCCGGTGTCGGCGTAGGAGTCCCCAAAGACGAACAGCCGTTTCGGAGACACCTTCTCTAGGCCACCTTCTGCAGTATACATACAAATGGGAGAGAAAGACAGAGACTATCAGGAATGAAAGTCTAGAATTTGAAAGATGCAATGAAATGAAAAGCAGCTAAAATAAAGATGAAGATCTCTTTTGTTATTTCGCCTTGTTCTTAGGACCGACCTGAAGAAGAGACCCAAGGAAGGAAAGAAGAAGAGCAAGAGAGAACGAGACAGAAGAAAAGCAAATCTCTTTGCTTCTCCATTAGAGGAGTTGGAGAAGGCAAAATAATCTCTGAGCCACGCACTTATACGAGGACTAGCATGTTGCCTCATCGTCCTATTTTCAAGTCAGCATTGCTAGTTATATTAAGACCGGATTACACAGTTCTATGTATTGACGTGGCGTATCACAAGTGGTCATGCATAATAGCCAATAACAACATATTACGTCACTTGATTTGTGGGTTCTGTAAATCAGTTTTAGGCTCCATTTAAAAATAAACGATTTGAACAATATTTTCCTAAAATATATCCGACGAAAATATTTTTTGTTAATTTTTAAAAAATATTTACTCTAAATTATTTATTTTTCGCAAAAAACAATATCAGAAATGAAATATACATTTGCTAATTCCTCTTCAAATTTAATCGACCGTGAACCGTGTGATTGAAGCCGTCAAATTCAATGGGTCTCACATGAAGCCAATTGAGACCGTCGCAACCTCGACAAGTGGACCAATCATTTATCTTTGAATTCCTTCTTCAAATCGAGTCTTCTCAGCAGTTACAGAAAGAAATCCAGACTGCCTTTGCCTTAAAGACGATGCCACGCGTCGGTGTTCCAACAGAGTGTGTGGTTGAGCGGTGCTGGGACCTGCAAAATCAGGAGCACCATGTTTCCTGGTCGGGCGAGCAACTCTAGAATTCCCCGACCGCTTACCAAGTTGCTTCCGGAATGTGTCCACGACGTTACCAGTGGGATTCATCTTTTTTTAATTTTAATTCTTTTGGCCAAAACTAATGTTAGTACGGCCAGCGATTTTTCGTAGTGAGCCCTTTCGTGAATTACGATAAGTTGAACCCCTTCGCAAGGGTTTATCGGCCGCGGGGTGTGGTAACTGACGCACAGAAGAAGGCGTTTCATTTTGGTCCACCTTCTACATGTACCGGATTTGCCATCTATGTTGGATAAACATGAAGAGACGGTCACCAGTTTTTTGACTTGTCAAATCTGGAAGCTGGAACATGCCGCCCTTTCAACATTTAACAATACATCCGCCATTATCAAGGGTCACATTAGAGACCATTGTACACAGACTAACGTTGAACTTATCTTCATTAAATCCGAAGATTGAGTACCAAGAAAAAAGACTGATTCGAACACAAATGAAATCCGACGAGAAATAAGGAAATTTCGTGAGTGAAGTATACACGAAGTCCCGTCCAAGAATGTCATGACTCAAAATGCCTAGCACAATATGAGAACGCCACCCGATAGCGGACTCCAAGATCTTCACGAGAACTTGCACTTTGGAGGCATGATGCAACAAGAACGTGAATAAATTGAGAACGGGCTGGATGGAGCAAAACTGTTATCGTGACTGTAGGAGTTTAAACAATAAATAAATGAAAACCCTAATTCTCTCTCTCTAGTAGCTTATCTGGGGCGGCCTCTGCTGTGGCGTGGTGGGTTACTCTTTGCCACATCAACGACTATCATCCAGCCATTGATGATCTGCAACCATCAACAAGGATGATCAAGGATGACTTTATCATCCATAGAAAATGTATGCACAAGCACGATGTACATAATAACTAAACACGAGGATGTTGCATAAAATCTACCTTGCCATTCATCTCTTTCAGTGCTGCACTTGCAGCTTCCTCCGTAGTATACTCAACAAAGGCATATCCTTTTGACCTTTTTGATATCTTGTCCATTATGATTTTCACTACAGGAGAGAGTTAATCAGCACAAACATCCCGCCTAATCACCAATGAGATGAATTGGAGGAAGTATAAAAGAGTACCTTGCACAAGCTCCCCGAAGCCTTCAAATGCAGCTCGTAATGTTTTCTCGGATGTGTAAAATGAGAGACCTGTTAACCAAGAAATAGCAGAGAACCACATTCATGAAGTCATAAGGGCCAAAGAGAACCTTGCACCGTGGTAAAATGACTAGTGAACAGGACTCTTGTAAAAAAGCTGATAATGCTCTGGTAAAACAGAGGCTTTGTGGTTGCAAAAGGGATTTGATGCAATGGTAATGACTAATGATAGTCAGGCCCAACACTCGCATGATCCAAAAGGCTCCCATTGAAATTTTTTAGTTCTTCCATTTAATGAGGTGGCTCCAAGTGACTTTCTGTGTTTCAAATAGCAGGAAACTAGAAATGATCTGTACACATCACGAAGAATTGATATGTCTACATTCTACATAAAAGAGACAGACGTTTCATAAAAATTGAATGACAATGAAATAGAAAGATTTACAGCTTACCAGTTACAAAAAGTTTCTTTGTTCTTATAGGGGATGTATGATCTGCTCCAGAGGATGCTGCTGAACCAGTAGCATTCTGCAAATGGCTACCTAAAAGGACAGAAAATCGGTGCATCAGGTAAATGTATCGTTGTTCTGCTGCAAAATTGGCCATTTTGAATCAGAAAACATGACAAAAACTATGTTTGCAACTGTCAAGTTATTCTACACATCATCATCATAAATCCAAGATCGGTGGGTTAGTAGTGCACTTGGAATCAGAAATGTGGAGAAACTTTGTACATGATGATCAAGTTCTTCTACACGCATAATTTTGAGCCCAGAATTGATGGGTTGAGTCCGAAGTTCACTTTCAAATATATTTATATTCAAATGGGTGCAAATGGGGTCGTCATTGCTTCATCCCGACCTGGCTAAGTCAAACCAACCCTAAATTGCATCCTTCTGCTGTTCTCTCCTATAAAATATGAGCTTATTAATGAACTTGTTATGGATTTCGTCTTAAAAAATCCATTTACCCAGAAATTGACTTCATGAGACAAATTAAAACATTTCAAAACGCCCAAAAAAAAATTGTCATGTCAATTAAGCCACATCTTTAGTTTTGGGACTCCCAGTCATTTTTGACATACATCCAATTTACCATCAGGCTTAAACATGAAGAGATACAATATTCAAGCAAAGTTCAACAAAACCAGGCTTTGATATTTCATGATCATACTATCAATCAGTATTTGGCACAAACAAATCACCTTGGGAGATCCTATAACCTCGACAGATTCAAATATCAACTTTGCAAAAGCATCTGGACTGACAACAAATTTGGTAACTCTACCCCACTGGACCAGAAGCCAAACCAAACCTGATTCTGAACTTTCCTTGGATCACATTAACTGGTGCATCTTCTCCAATAGAAAAGCTGTAAGGGATCCCCTATTCTTTATAGGATATTCTTAAACTTCATGGAGCAGTTGTCAAAAAAAGAGGTTAAACAAGAATTTGTTAAAGGAACTTTAGGGACAGTTTGGCTTTAAATATGCTGCTAGATCTTTTAGCATATGACAACAATTCCACACGACAGACATTTAGAAAGGCTATTTTTGGGCACAATGGAGTCTTCTCTGAGCCAATAGATCTTTCTATGATGATTTTGGTTTCCAAAAGAGTTCTGCTATCGTGAGAACCAAAAACTCAAAAAGAATGGGGCTTCTCACTTCCGTGTTCATCCAGGTTCCCACTATAGAACCAAATAGAAAAATTCCAGCTCCTTAGAACCAAAATGCCTAAGGACGATTAAGAAAGGAAAAGGGCACAACACATGCAGCTTCACTTCTAAGAACACTTGCAGAACCAAGTTAAATAATTAAGAAGAAAAGTTCTAACCTCCATAATCCTTTATCTCAGATTTATAATTCTCATCTGGTTGAACAGATAAAACGCCAGGGATATCTGAATCACAATGGAGCAACTGCTCAGAAGTTAGAAAGACAGCAAAGAGACACAAAAACAGTATTTAGTGAAGGGAGTAGGCAGGAGGTTGTACTCACCAGCTAGCTCTCTTGCACATTCTTCATCTATTTCACAACAGAAACCATAGTCGGATAGCCAGGAAACGTGATAAATACACATCTGCGCATCCTTCTCGCTGAGAAATATGGGATTCAGTCAGGGTATAACAGCAAAACAAGACTGCTGAAAGCGAGCTCATGCTCAATGGAAACTACTTACTTCCCAAGAACCTTGGCCAATATTTGAGCATAGTAATCGACCATCTGCGCCTTAGTAACCACTCCGATGCCTGGTTTGTCCACCCGAACAAGCCATTGTTTAGTAGTCCCCAACGGAAACAGCCATGGGCTTCCAATGTTTGGGTCAGACAAGTAACCGGGTTGCCTGTCTGAGAATTCCTCT
Source organism: Eucalyptus guilfoylei (assembly GCA_016097605.1). NCBI lineage: Eukaryota > Viridiplantae > Streptophyta > Magnoliopsida > Myrtales > Myrtaceae > Eucalyptus > Eucalyptus guilfoylei. Next base: position 40,394,085 of record CM027866.1, on the reverse strand, counting down.
TTTGCTGATATATAATCCGGGTCAGGCTTAACTGCTAAAACTCCAGGTACGCCTACATGATGAATGCGCATATCAATCAGACCCTCCTACCTATCAGGAACTAGTACTGATCATAATTCGGTGGGTACTTTATAGATAACTGGGATTGCCATAGACAACAGCACGAGCACAGTCAACACAAAAAACACCGAAAGGCGGTGACGCGCACTCCTATGCAAGCTGAAGCGCATTTCAATTCTTTCTAAGGAGAATTTTCACAAACAGAAAGGAGGCAAGAAATGAAAGGAACGCACGGGCGAGCTGGCGAGCCGTATCTTCATCGACCTCGCAACGAAATCCGAAGGGGATTTCACAGGAAGCGTCGTACATGCACATCTGAGCATCCCTCTCGCTGTTCCAAAAACCCCCGCGCCCACACATCATCAAGCCAAAACACTGCATCAGAAAGCGAGCCGCACCGCGACGAAAGTCAAGAGGCGCGAGAAAATGGACGTCACCTGCCGAGAACTCTCCGGAGCAAGCCGACGTAGAAATCGACGACCTCGGGCTTCGAATCCCGCCCCGCCGGAGGAGCGTCGGTGGAGACCAGCCAGCGGCGGAGCTCCCGGGAAACGGAATCGGAAGAGAGATAAGGGAGGGGAGGAGATGAGGAGGAGGAGGCTGAAGTCGAAGAGGCGGAGGCGGAGGCAGAGGGGAGACGGCGGCGAGGAGAGAGAGCGAGATTGAGGCTGAACGAAGAAGAAGCAGCGGAGAGGGTGCGCCGGGGTAGAAAGAGAGTCTTGTCGTGAGGCCGTTTGAGCGGTACCGAGGCGGAGGCGGAGGCGGCGGCGGCGACGGCGGCGGCGACGGCGGAGGTAGCAGCGTCCATGGCTGCCGGACTACGGCGACATTACACGAACCAATGAAGAGCTTGTCTCTCTCTTTCCCGGAAATATATGTTGTGCGCGGGCGCGATTTTGCCTTCAATTTGTTCTTTTTATCTTTTTAACAGGATCGTTTATTATCCACGTCAGCCAAAAAAACATGATAATTTTCGGACAGGAACGCTTGCAAAAAGACCGAAGGAAGATTCTTAATAGATAGAGAGAAGGAAGAATAAAAGGGAGGATGGAAGTTACAGCAAAAATTGACGGCAGAGGTTTGCTATTATAGAACTCTAGGAACATGTACAAATTATGGTGTACACATTCCTCTCTACAGAGAAGACTACTAATGTGGCTGTACAGTTGGGGGTGTTCAGTTTATCCTCAGCTCGAGCACTGGGCATCGCGCAGGAGCGGAGCCTCCAGGTTGTCCTCTGGGTTGGGCATGTCCTGGCTCGGGCTCTCTTCCGGTTTGAGCAGGCAAGCGTAGCACAGGGCTATTACCTGATGCAAATTGCAATCGCAAACCAGCTCTAATTGTTAGCGGGGATGTTTGTGTATACCTTGGCAACAGACTTTTGTACATAGAGAGAGGGGGGGGTGGTTAGGCTTTACCATGCAGATAGATGCGCAGACGATGCTGAAGCCCTTGCAGTCGAAGGGGGCGTTCTTAGAGATGAACCATGCTGGTCATCAATGTAATATCGAGTTAGCCCCTGAAGGAAATGCAGTCGTTCCTGCATTACTTGGGAAAAATTTAGGGTCGGGAGAAAAGCATCTTACAAGTCAATGGACTCATGGCGAGAGGTGACAGCAAGCTCGCTATGGACTGCACACCAGCAATGAATCCCTGCGCCTTTCCCTGCATGCACACAGGTATCTCTCATAAGACCTTCAGTCATTCACCTATGAAGGTTATGCATAATTTATCACCAGCACAACAGTTCAAACTCTGTTCTGTCCCTCTGTAATCCTACTGAAATCGGTGAGTTATCCACTAAGTCACAAATGCCTTCCCTAGTAAATAGATTCACTTCTCATTTAAGATTTCTTAAGTTCCACACGCTGCTCAATGGAGAATCGAAAGTTGTGCAAGTTTTCTCGGAAATCAAACAGCAATCTAAACCCACAATTAGATTGAGAAGTGTTTCTCACCTGATCAGCGGAAGTTGATGCTTTTGAAATGATAGCATACGTCTGCGCATGACAGGTTGGCAGACACGACAATCAGACAATAAGAAAGATGTTCTGTTAACAAAGGATGAAATGTAAATTAAAAGAAAAAGCACTTACCGAGGGTTTGACAAGTACGTAGATGACTCCAAAAGAGGCACTCAAATAAGGTACCTGCATCACGGAAAATTATCATCTTTCAGTGATGAACTTTTACTTCCTGGGAGAGCTAAAAGTACAAATTCATCAATTTCAGAAAGGGCACATACCCATGGTGCCCATGCAAATCCGTATAGCAGTGCCTGCACAGGAAGCCATCCAACGAGACAATTATTTTATGGATTTTTAGAAATGGGGTAGAACACTTATAGATCCAAATTGACTTACATATGCAATTGATGAGAGTAAGGCTGCGCATAGTATCACTTTCTCTCCGACCAGTGGAATGACTAGAGGAAGCACCACCACCTGCATCAGATGTAAGCAAGCATACCGAGTCCAGTTACTTCCAAGTCAAAAGGCTGTCAAAAAATTGTCTCTGGCGTCGATTGCTGTGAATACAAATCCAGCTAACTTAGCAACAAACAGATAAATAAACAAAATGCAAGAAGGACGAACCTGAGAAACTATTGAACCTATTCCCACCATCATAAGGATTTCTGAGAATTGGTTCTTGTTGTAGCCAAAAGCTGCCTTGAGATAGTACTGTGTCAATAAAACAGCAAAGCATTTAGACTTTTAAGGAAATCTTAGCTCCCGAATTTCCCTATAATCTAGTCCTCTTCTTCATACATTGCTTTCACTACCAGGCACCATTATCCCCTAATGTTCAAATGGGTGTAGCCCCATGTCGAAGCACGAATTTATCAATTCCAATAACAACAAAGACCTCATTTATAAGGATGATGAAAATCAAATCATAAAGTAAGATGAAAATTCGTTGGAGAAAGATCCACATAAATCTTACCAGCAATACACTGGTGATCCCCGACATTCCCAACTCATAGAAGAAAGAAACGAGAGAAATGCCTCTAAGTGCAGGGCTGCAGAGAAAAATGAGAACCTTTAGGCACAGACATAACATAACCATGATTTCCGCAGATACAGAGGTGTGGACAGATTGAAAATTGCTTGGTCGAGAACAGAACTATTCAGGACAATAAAGGCATTCGTAATAAATATGTGGCTGATCAGCGTGATGTACCTGCTTACTACTATTGTTGCTGCATTTCTCATTGACGTGTACCTCTTATGCAAAACCTTGGCTATTTTACCCAGAGTTGATGAATCTGGGTCCTGCCTTGGAGTAGATTTTACTGTCTCACGCAGAAACAGTTGTATGTAAACTGGGCAAAATATCAGCAGCGCTATGGAAACCTGAAAGAAGAAAGGCACCAGCATAATGAGGGCGAGCAGTATAAAGTGCATTCATGAAGTGAAAAATCAGGTTGTACCATCATACATGAAAGATGTACTTCTCCGGAAGAAAACGAGCCAGCACGTTCCCAAGGACATGAGAAGCAGAAAAAAGACCCGTTATCCAACTAAATGCCGCAGCTCTCTTGCTGTCCTCGATGACGTCAGCCTACTAGAAGGAAAGACCACGTAAATAGCAACACCCTCGTACCAAAATTTGCAGAACGGCAGAATCTCGACAATATGCTTACCGCATATGCAACAGAAATGCAGAATATACTGCCTTGACTTATGATGTAAGAAACCGTGCGGATCGCATAGTAAGCATACACGAATTCCTTGGACTGATTCATGGCAAGAAGAGCTGGAACACGAGTGTAGATTCAAGTCATTGATTTGAGCGAAAGATGTCTCCTTTCAAAATTCTGGATAACTAGATAAAAGTTACACAAATACAGCAAAAGAATCATCTTTTTAATTAGTTTTTGGCTGATCAAGATGGAATGTGGGTTCTAATTTTCAGTGTTTCACTATCCTTCATGCCAATTTATCATAGGAAAAAGCAAGACCAAAAGTCAATTGAAGAGACAACGACATCATATAATATGCAATCTTAGCATTTTTTATGTTCTTGTGAATGACTCACAAGTAACACTACCTTGGTCTACCTCGCAGCAAAGCAGAGACGGTGTTCAAACAAGCAGCACGCAGCATCGATGCATGGAAGTAAGTCGTAATATTAAAGAATGTACTTCAATCCTTACCGAAAGGGAAGATGGTGGTTGATAGGGTGAGAAGGAGCATTGGTTTACGCCCACATTCGTCTGCAAGCTGACCCAAGAGTGGAAGCACCACCATCTTGAACACCCCAACGACCTGAAAAAACAGGAACAGAAAGAACAAGCAAACAGTAAGTAAACCAGCTTACGACCATGTCCGCTATACGGTTTAACCTCATCCGATCCCAAGGCCGTCTTTCCAAGAGCATCAAAAGCCAAAACTTCATAGTTCCAACGCTGAATCATTCTCAAGATTCTGAAACACCGTTAAGTTCCCAGATGAACGAAAGATGGAAATGCGAATATAAAGGTTCCTGTAAAGGCCCGCTCGATGAACTGGAGCTGTCTGTGCAAGGAGCTGGCTAAACTGGCTAGTGGAATTTCATCCACAAAAATTTCGCCTTTTAACACTCCTCGTGGAAGGAAAAGCAAGTGGGACAATTCGACCACATTCTTTTCTCTCTCAACTTTTGAGCTTTCGGGTCAAGATTTGTAGCCAAATTCACGAGCTTTTCACAGGCCCGCTCTTTAAGAAAAGCTCAAACTGGCCCACGTTCGGGCTGGTGGACGAAGATATCAACCGTCCATCGCACCGCAGTCTCGTTTTCATCACTTCCTTTACTGCATAAAGAAAGCCTGAAACAGTACGATGAAGTGGTCCATTGCTGCCAAACGATTGAACCCACCGGAAGAAAAATCGCATTTAAAACGTTCGTGTTAACGAATATCATCAAGCACCCGACACTTATCGAGCATGCTTCGTTCTTATAGCGAGAAATGTCCATTTAAGAGTACTCAATGCCATCAAGGAATCAAAAAGAATGCAAACGAAAGTTTGATCACAATATTTTGGGCATTTAAACTCCGATTTTCGGCATCCCTCGTTGTATGGTGATTGATTTTCTCACATCGTTCATTGACAATAAAAAACAAGGTCTCCTATGTGGTCCATAAGATAATTTCATTTTTACCTTCTTTTCTATAGACTTTTCTCTTAATTGAGTCTTGGCCTTTTCTCTTAACCGAGTCTGGGCTGACGTCCTAATCTGAGTCATTATTATATAGACAAGATACATGCACTCAGGATGCATCTTATCAAACACTATATGACCTTCGCCATATGTAATGGCTCGAATAGACAAAAGTTGTGTGAATTCGATTCACAAAGAAAATGGGAAAATTTTTCATAAAAAATCCTAACTTTGTCTCGACGTGTTTGTAACGGAGAAATTCTGACAAAAGGTATCATTGAGTCGTTCGTACAAGAAAGAAATTTCGACCTATGATATTTCACGAATGAAAGCTATTTAAGATTTTCAGTGGATTATCTTCGGATGGACTTTTCGCCTGGTCGGCCGATCCCAAAATTCTCAAAGTTCCATCCCACACGGGGCCGACATATATTTTTTTATTCTTTTAATCTTATCGTACTAAATCGGATCAAAGGTTCTTCCTTGTTGCGGCACACCACGTGATCGAGCTGTAAATCGGATAGCTTGTCAGCGTCCCGCTCTAACGTCGCTGTCGTCACCTTGGTAAAAGAAAAAAACCCATCCACGTCGCATTCGAAGCGCACACACGACATCGAACCAAGACGCGACGACGACGTCTTACGTGGTCGCGAGCCGATCGGTCCGAATCGAATCGCCCCGTTTTGTCCGCACGCGGACGATCGGACCGCCCACGAGCGAAGCGGCCCCCCGGGAACGAAATCTCGGCCGTTCCCGCGATCGGGAGCGATCTCGTCTCCTTCGCTAATCACATCGGAGTAGCCATTCGGACGAGATTGTCGCACGACGCAGAGCCGTCGGGATCGAGCGAAGGCGTAGCGTCATCACGCAACCGAGTCGCGCCATGCATCGCAAGCGCGCAGAGAGAGAGAGAGAGAGAGAGAGAGAGAGAGAGAGAGGGAGATGATGATGATGGGTTTGATGGTACCGTCTGTTGGATGCCGTTGATGTAGATGGCCTGAGAACAGGTGGACTGGCCGGGGCAGAGAGCGGAGGTGGTGACGTCGACGAGGACGGAGACCGTCATCTCCTCGGCGATCCAGTGCACGCAGAGCGGCAGCAGCAGTTGCACCAGCGGCCTCAGCTCCCTCCACCCTCCTACTCCGCCTCTACCGCAGCTCCTCTTCTCCACTGCCATTTCTCAGCAGCACCCCGGCAGTGGATTCCCACAAAAGCTTATGAGGATGAAGACGGTGATGGTGATGGTGATGTGATGGTGATGGTGATGGTGATGGTGATGATGGCGACAAGGAGCGGGTTGGTGGTGAGAGGTGGAGGGCGAGCATTAATAGAGGGGTGGGAAAGGGAGAGAGCGAGGAGAGCGCGGGGTGGCGCGTGCGGGGCGGTCGGCGTTCGTGTGCCGCCTACCCGCCGGCGTGTGCTCTCCCCATGTTCGCCTCTGCAACTCTCTCTCTCTCTCTCTCTCTCTCTTGCAGAGTGTGTGGAACTGATGATGATGATGATGAGGTTTGCTTTTTTTTGCTTTTCCTTTTGCCCTTTATATTCGGCAAGCCGAGAATGGTATCTTCTCCTGGGATTTTGCTTAAATTTCCGCATTTCGTGCGACTTTCTCATTGAAAGTTACGACGTTTAGGGCATCGGTCGGACGTCCCCATCGCCAAACAAAGTTCCTAAATCTAATGCTACCGTGAACTCTCGGTATATTTTGATCACCACGTCTTCATACGTAGTTACGACAATCGGCGTATTTGATGGCGTATTATGAGTGGGTAAAAATTTTAGAATATTTAGCGATGGTCTTATCAAATTTTACATGCGATCATGTGATTATATCTTTTATGTTTCCAATTAAATATATTCACGCTTTGATTCTTTTTGTTATTAAAGTGATATGAGTGATCAATTTTAAGAAAATACTTTTTAAATTATTTATTTTTGTGCAAAATAAAAAAGAACCTTACTACTAGGATAAAATGACCGATTTAATGGTTTAAGTTTTTTGAATGACGAGTTTGATGAAGCCAAAAAGATTGTTTGACTTGATTCGTGTTAAACTACAAGTGTTGAGTTGTTTACGTGTCAATAATACATGTCTAGCAAAAAATTATTATTATTAGTGGTGGTAGTACTAGTAGTGTCATTATCAGTGTAAATAAATTATCTTTATAAGAAAGAGGAAAATATCTGATGAGCTAACCATGCGAATTGGGATTTATGTGGATAGATACAAAGACGACTTCAACTTTTGGAATTAATCAGATTGCTTATCAATAATGCCAAATGTTGAGAGACCGACTTCCAACATTCTGAAAAAGAAGGCGAGAAAGTCGAGGCGGCTTTCTTCTTTTTTGTCGGAGGTTTTTCTTTGGGGAGGGGCCCAGAACAGAACAAAGCACTAGCACATGTTGAGTACGATGTAGATGTCCTTCGACAGCTTCCGAATGAATCCTGAATTCAATTCCACATGTAGTGCAGTTTCCGAATTTTCAATTTGTTCAATGCGATTCATGAACTATTGATAAATTTCTGATGCAATCATTTTCATTTATTCAAACAACAGATAGGACTTCAATTGATGACCTATTGGATTTTTTTTTAAAGATAATGAGTTGGTTCGTCCATCTTTTTATCTATTTACTCGAAGAAAATGGCAAAAAAAAATGAGATTTTAACATGTTCATTATTATTTGAGCACGTAAAATTATTTTACGCGAACACTACACATGGTAATTTTTTGTTGGTCCACTATTCAAACTTAATGAATTGGAAGCGGTTTCATTTAAATTGATTTAATGGAAGGATAATACTAAATATTTTAATATAATTTAGATATTAAATTGAACATTTATTGATACTTCACATCATATTAAATAAATTAAAAATTTATGAACCGCTGAACCAAAAATCGAGGTCGGTTAGTATTTATTTCCCTTGGAATTACAATCATGAATGTGCCTTCACTTTGCTTATGAGGTGAGTTGCATTTGGAGAGCAATGATTCGTTGCAAGGGTCGGTGGCCTTTCGCTTTCGAGCTGCGCGGAGGCTATAGAACGAGCGACTTGATGCGTAACGTTTTGCCCATTCCTACACGCATGTTTCGCTAGTAACGTGTGTTTGACTCAAACAGTTTAAAAACTTTTACCAAAGGTTGCTCTCCGATTATTTTATTTAAAAGATGGGTCCAGCAGCGATTCAGATAGAAGGCAAAGAAAATGAATAATAAAATCAGGGATAAATGTTTTGGATGTCCAAAAACTTATTACGAATATACAATTGAGTCCTAAAATTTTTAAAATGTACAATCAAGTCATAAAACTTGTTACAAAAGTATATGAAGTGCATTTAGGTCTTCAAACTTTCAAAAAGTGCAGTTAAATCCTTCCATAAACTTCATGTAACTTAACAAATGGAACATACTAATAAGTCTTATCACTTGATTGAACTAACTTGACAAGTATCATTAGCTTAATAAGTTTTAGGATTTAATTGCACTATTTGAAAGTTTTAAGATTTAATTATATTTTTGTGACAGTTTTTAAAACTTTCAAAACACTCAAGAAGATTGAATGTATTAGAAAAATAAATTTTATTATTTAAAGAAAAAGGAATTTCTGATAGGATAACGATGCATGGGCGTAATGGATATATGTGGATATGTACAGCAAAGTCTAACCAATCAGATTGCAAAATTAATATTACCAAAGCTTTGAGATCGACATTTTTGGAATAAAGCGAATTTCGAGTGCCAAAGAATATACCATATAGCCTCCTGATATTGATATTAATGGACCTTTTCTGTTGAATCTCAACTTCAGTGCGCGGTCTCGTAGACTTGCACCCGCCGCCTGCTTATTAAAAATAATAATAATATTCTTATTAACAAAAAATTATATTTATTTTTTTGAATGAGTCGAAAAATATTTTTTTTAGAAAAATGATCGCTGGAATGAAAATAATCAGTCGATGAAAGTGCTTTCATATTTCCAATAACAATATATTTTGAAATACTTTTGGTGTTGTTCATTCTTTTATATAAGTGAAAGGAGCAACTGTATTTAAATAAATATTTTTAAAGTTATTCATTTTGTACCAAACGAATAAATTTTGAATTTGCTCTCCTTATGCTCGTTGGCAAGCAGCAATTTTTTAAAATCATAAAGTAGGTAGTTCTTTGCTTATGAATAACATCACGCATAAATCCTCTCCCATTTAGTGTGGCGACAAGATGTGAAATCAGGGACCAGCAAAACTCTCATGTTTCGTGAAGTATTAAGAGAGACAAAATATGCTAAGATTTTAGTATAATAAGATATTAAAATCGCTAGGAATCATAAAAGAAAAGGGTTTTGCAAATTCTAACGTAGTTGCGATAAGGAACTCATTGGGAACCAATCGGGTGATGAAATGAATATGAATAAAAGAAAAAAATAAGTAATGGAATGAATATGACAACTCTCACTGGAATTCTGAGGTTGGAAATGCCGGTCGAGAGACTAGACAAGAACTTGGCAAGGCAAAGAAGATTGAATATATCAGGAAAAAATAAATTATCATTGTCTTAAAAAATAATTTCCGATAGGATAACGATGCATGGGCGTTCAGTTGGACATGTGTAGATATGTATTGCAAAGTCTGACCAATCAGATTGCAAAATTAATATTACCCAAAGCCTTGAGATCGACTTCTACTTTTGGAATAAAGTGAATTTTGAGTGCCAAGGTATATACTATATAGCCTTCTGATATTGATATTCCTGGACGTTTTGTGGATTCCCAACTTCAGTGCGCGGTCTCGTGGACTCACACTTGCCGCCTACTTATTAAAAATAATAATAATAATAATCTTACTAACTAAAAGATATATTTATTTTGTAAAAAATAAATTATTTGAAAAATATTCGAAAAAAAAAAATGATCGTTAGAATGGTAATAGCCAATTGAGAAAACTGTTTTCATATTTTCAATAACGATATATGTCGAAAAACTTTCGTCGTTGTTCATTTTTTTATATAATCGACGAGCAATCATGTTTAAATAAATATTTTTAAAAGTATTTATTTTTTATGAAACAAATTTGCTCCCCTCCGCACGTTAACGAGCAGCAAATAAAATTGATCGAGGAAGGTGGATAAGGTGAGCAATGATGAGTTGCAAGGATCGGTGGCCTTTTGCTTTAAGCTCTACAGGGGCTATGGAAATCCAATCTGCAAGCAATTGCCCTTGTGGGGTCAACAAGTGGATGAAGTCCTAAGTACTCTATAATACATATATATATGTATATATATGTATTCAATGATTCACCGTCCGGAAGTAGATTGATCTTTGCTTATAAAAAACATCATGCCTAAATCCTCTCCCGTTTAATGTGGTGATGAGTCGTGAAAACGCGAAGAGCAAAACTCTCATGTTTTGTGAAGTATTATAAGAGAGAAAATATGATACGATTCTAGTAGAATAAGAAAAGAATAAGATAAGAAATCACTAGGAAACATAAAAAGAAAAGGTTTTTGCAAGGTTTGACATAGTTGCGATGATGGATACTACAGAACTCATCAGGATTTGATCGGGCAATGGAACGAATATAAATAAAAGAAGAAAAATGTAATGGTATGAATATGATAACTCTCACAAGAATCGTCAAGTTGGTGAAGCCGATCAAGAGACTAGACAAGACTTTCAGAAGTGTCGGGAGTTATTTATTTTTTATTTTTTGGGTTTTTTATTAGAGAATAGGGTGGTTGTTGAAAGTTACTACAGTGTACATCCTATGAGACAAATGATTTTTAAATAGAAATCAAACCACACGGTACAAATTCAATCTTCAATCTACTCGAAACTCATCATGCATCCCGACTTATGTTATGCCTTAGATTTGCCGGCATATAGTGGCCTTTGTATTACCACTCAATTTGATTTTCTGTCGAAGAGAAGACCGATTCACGCCATTTGTTGGTAGGTAGCTCATCCTTTTGATTAATGTTATAATCTCCAAGGCGATTCTCCTTGAATTTACGCCTCCAAACACATCGTGCCTCCGTGCGTGTAGCGGATCGATCTGTTTGAGTATTTATCGTTCGAATATGTCCCGACACAAAAAAAGGCAATTCTGCATAAGAGCGACGGTCATTTGACGTGCTTGTTCAACTAAGCATTGAAAAGCATATCTTGCTAATTCTTTTTTTTAATTATTGTGGTCATTATCTGTGCTAATAAATTACCTTTTGTTCAATTAAAAATAGTAAGGAAACCCCGATAAGATAGCGAAACATCAGTGGTAATCGAATATACGTGTGGATAGATAGATGCTACAGAGTGCACCAATCGGATTGCGATGTATGTCTTTTGATGTTGATACTCCTTGGACTCTTCCCACCTTCTTTGAAAAATAGCCTTTGCTAACTGAATTTTTTCTTCGTTTGCTCATAAGGTGGAATAGTTAGTAAGTACCTTTTCTTTTGACAAATCAAAAAAGGTGAAGAAGAGGGAATATTTCGCATGAAAGTTTAAAGAGCAAATGATGTTAGTTTCAAGGGTTGGTGGCCTCTTACCCTGAGCTCAAAGGCGGCTATGGAGATCCAGTCTACACGCCTTTTTGAAAGCCAAGCTTTGTTTGAGCTTCCTCGCTAAAGCCACGCTCGTGTGGGATCGGCAAATGAACCCGATCCAATTGTAGTGGAAAATTATTTGAAAAGTCCTAAATTTATTGTACGGCGATCAGTTTAGTTCTAAACTTTCTAATTTGATTGATAATCATAAAATTTTTTATGATTTTTCAATGTGGTCATTTCAACCAATTTTAATTGGAAATTGCTGATGTGTCGATCCAATCAATGCCAATTGTATTACATAGAATGACTAACATTCACATTAGCTATTTCCGATCAAAATTAGCCGGAATGGTTATGTTGAAAAATCATTAAATACACTCAATTATCATTTCGCAAGTCAGCCGCATTAGCCACTTGTTTCCCCTCAATTTCATAACATTTTGTGTCGTTTTGAGAAGCTAACACCATCAACAAACTGACCGCCCTCAAATGAGCTAGACCTGGAGGACACCACCTCACCCACTGCCCCATCACAAATCCACCAAGCCCCATGCCATGCGGTTTCGATGAAGAAACAATTTTTCGCAACATTTTTTTATTTTGATTCAAACCAATTCACTTCTTTGAAGTCACTTTAAGTTTGAGGAGATATTAATGATACTATGTTAGAGATTCTTAAGATTTTCTATAGGATATTTTCCTTTCAAGATTGCATGCATATCTTCCTTGATTATGCATATCTTGATTAATAAATATTACATTAGGTAGATCTTAGGCTAATATAATTTTCATTGTTATGTATCAAAATATACAGAATTTCCTATTCCTCTTTTCCATAATATTATTCTTAACTAAATGATCTAGTACTAAGTGAATCAAATTGAAAAGTTTATGATCGAATTGGTCACCATAGAATAATTTATGACTTTTTGGATAATTATATCTGACTTGTTTTATGGGACCAAGCTCCTAAAATGAGCGCTTAAATGGTCCACCGTCACGGAGTCAGGCTTTGCTTGTGAATAACATCACTCCTAAATCCTCTCCCATCTACAATGTGGAGCAAGGATGAGCATACGCAAGGAGCAACACTCTCATGTTTTATGAAAGGATTCATAAAAAGGAGAGTATATTAAGATTTTAGTGGAATAAGATATTAAAATTACTGGGAACCCAAAAAAAAAAGAGGGTTTTTGCAAGGTCTACAGCAATCGGGATGATTTAAAAAAACAAAACTCATCAGCAAGGCGATGAAACGAATGCCAATGAAAACAAGAAAGTGATAGGACGAATATGACGACCATCACGAGGATATATTCAAGTTGGTTGAAGCCGGCCGATGAGACTTTTCTATGCGTTGGAAGTTAGTTCTTTGTCTTATCTTTTCTTTCTTGCCTGTTTTTTCGTTGGAAAGAAGGGTGGTATTGGAAGTTAGTGCAATTTAAATTGGAACGAGACAAATGAATTTGCACACAAAAGTTAGATCGCACGATGCGAGGTCAATTTCGATGCCGACTTGTGTTACGTATTGGACTTTTGTGGGCTTAGTGGCCCATATTATCACTGTCTAATTTGTTTTTTCTCTTTGGAAAAGGACTCTGATTCAAGCAATTGAATCGCAAAAGCATTCAGCCACTGGATAATTTAAAAAAAGACAATGAAAGGGCGGCCCATACTTCCTTCGGGAAGCAAGAGGTTGGTTAGCACTCCAAGAAACATGTCTCTAGTGGATTGTTCCTTCTATTATTGTCATTACTATTGCATGGGACTTCTGAAGCCGACTGAACTCCACTAATTTTAGATCTGTTCTGCGATTTCGTAGTCGCTTGCTTGAATACCCTTTCGAAATCCTACGTGTTTCGGCAGAACATCGCGTAAATCCAAAGCGAAAAGCACTAGGAGCGCCTTCAGCATGACCCACCATAAGGATCCCGGTTAGCATATGAGTGTTTCGACCCATCATCTACATTTCAATAGAATTTTATTCAAGGCGTCGCATCAGAATGAGACCGTTAGCAAGGGACCGAAAAAGAAAAATCAGCACGCGAGATCTGCCACGACTAACGCAGAGTCGAGTGGTGTAGTACAAAGGGGCGTCGAAAAAGACTGCCAAGAATCATAGAAAGGGAAGACGAATATGATGACTGGAAAGGAGAGATAATCAAAGAAAGAGAAAGAGAAAGGAGGGAAAGAGACGCCAATTCTTGGCAAAGATTCAATAGTCTCAATCAATTCATGATCAGAGGCTGATGGAAACAAGTGCTGGAACTGAATTAGTACAACCGCTTCCAACTCATGCACAATAAACAAGCATCCAGTTCCATGTCACGAGTATACAGGCACAAGCCTCACCTCATTATGCCCTCAATAATCTTACAGCCATGAGATTAGGATGATCAAAACAGCTACCTTTACTTTACATCGAGCACCAAATACCTCTCGGCTCTCATCCCCGGTTTTATAATTAGGACCAGAATAGACGCATCAAACTTATTCCATTTGCCCAGTTAAAGCTTGCTCTTCATCTTCGGCATCCATATCTTGCTCGACACCTTTGACCTGTGAATGCAGCGCAACTACATGAGCAAGCCAAGCAAAAGCAGAATGCAACAGGAAACCACTGATTCACCATAATTATGCAGATCCTGCAGTCCAAGCAAGAAAACACCATTCATGCAGTCCGATCATTTGTATGTAGATTATGAAGATACATAAATTACGACATGAAGTAATCATGTCCTACAAGAAATAAAGCAGACCGCATTATGCACGTCTGATTCACTGTAATCAACACGAAATAGCCTCCAAACACGTCCACTGGTCATCACACATATAGAAAGTGGTCAGAAACATTTTGACACTGACTTGAATTCTTCAGACAGAATTACCACTTCTATCAGACAAACAGGTCTGTGGTTCTAAAATGTCAGGACGGTACAAAGAAAGAAATCATCAGCCATTAAATGTTCATTAGACCCAAGTGTTAGGACCATTCTAACTCAAGAAAACTCAAGAAGAGGCCTTCAAAGAGGAATGGAGACAAAGTACTACAAACCCCACATCATAATTCGGTTTGCAAATGCCATTTTTCTGTATATGACAGACCACTTCCCATTACCTCTTTAAATCTGTACATCACAAACTTCAGATATTTCACTTTAGTCACACTATCTAATTCAATATGCAAACAGAAACCCAAAAGGATGACATGCTCCTAGACATTTCTAAATTCCAGGGTATGCAGTGAGCCAATATAGAAAATTAAGGGAAATTACATAAACAAACATGCGTTCCTTGCATTAACTGGTGAAAGAAGATTCTAAAAGCAAGGATCAGTTTTTCTACTTCTTAAATTTAAGATACTTCAATTTCCTCTTCAACTATATCCCACCGTATACATCGTGATAGAACCTAATTTTCAAATCAGAAAGTACCCTCTCTATTCTTAGGTAGGCCTGCACGTTTTAGGTTTTCCGGAAGGAATGGAATGACTAATGTGAAGCTGCTTAAACAAAGCGTAAACATACAATCAACGGAAGGCTTCTTTGTCTCATCTATCCTTCTCTGCCCTCAGCCTGTCTTTGAGCTCTATCCCACCCTTCCAATGGAGTTTCCCAAGATCTTCGAATGCATGGCCCAAACTCCCCCTATATAAGGGAGATGCTGGGTATCGACTAAGAGTACTTTAGTCGGAATCTTTTCTTTGAATTTATTTGGATAGGATTTATGTTGGCTTTGTCGGGACATTTTTCACCGCCAAGACGTTATGCAATTAAAAAGAGACCGAGTCCGGGATCTTCTTCTGTCAACAGAAGTAGACTGAAGACCTCCTAGAGAAGTTCACTATGGTCGGTTGCAAACCGATCCCACCTTCCCTCCGGGTGTAAAATCACAGCCTATCCTAAGAACTACTTTGAGTGCCCCGAAACAACAATCAGCCCGCTTTAGGGCGAAATCCTTTTCCCTTAGATTCTTCGATCGGACCAGACTTTCTCGATCTGAATGATGCTTAAAAGCGTTTTTGTCTTAGTTTCGAAGTCTGATTTCTTTCCGTTGTTGGGTATGAGCACCTGGTCTTAATTGTGAACGAGAAATATATGTCCCTTGGCTCTGGGGAGACCATGAGGGAAAGAAATTGCTTTTCATTAGTATCCAATAAGCTCCACATCCCAGATGTTTCATCAGATAAAGGAACTTTATGCACGTGGATCTCAACAAGTAACCTCACAGTGATGGTAAGCAAGCTAGGCTCTAAATTCACTAACAAGCACACACATTACAAAGTAGAACATATTCAGAGAAGCAAAACTTACTTCTGGCACGTAATGCATCAACATATTTTCAATCCCAGATTTAAGGGTGACCGAAGAGCTAGGACAGCCACTACATGCCCCTTGCATCCTCAACTTGACTATACCAGTATCCCTGTAAAACACAGATCCGCATTATTTCCGTGCTGATAGAACATTACAAACGTCTGAAAGTAGTCTGTTTATTTTTTTTTTTGTAGAAAAGAGCAAAGAAGAGGAAGAGGAGAGATCTACAGATCAAATCCCCGATACTCGATGTCTCCACCATCATCTTGCACCGCAGGTCGAATTCGAGTCTCCAACAATTCTTTGATCATTGCAACAGTTTCAGAGTCATCCTGCAAAAGGACACAAGGACAAGTTTACATAGCATTCCAAAGAAAGACTATCATAAGTCAGAATAATTTTTTTCATAGGCAGTAAAGCATTTTATTAAAACAAACAATTCAAGTACATTAGAAATGTACAAAGAGAGAAAGAAGTAAAGAAAAGCAAAAAACAAAGGAAAACATCAAAAGGCTATGAGAAGTTAGAGTAAGAGTGCGTTTGGTAACCATTTTGCTCCCAAGAATAATTTCTATTCAAAAATGGTTTTTCTGTTTTTTTTTTTTTTTTTTTCGTTCTCTCCGAACGAGTTTCTGAGCATTCGAAAACATGTGGTAACTATACAAAATTTTTATGTCCGGACTAGAAATGCATTTAGCACAACTCTCAAATTTTTTTGTGAATTGAACTTTATTTTAATTATTTTATTACATTTTCCCTTTTTTTCTTTTTTTCTTTTTTTCTTTTTCACTTCTTCTTCTTCTTCTTCTTCTTCTTCTTGTCAATTGCCGACCTCTGGCGAGGCCAAGCATCGCCCAACCGCCGGCAAGGCTTGACATTGCCTGGCTATGGTGAGGTCGACCTCATGGTGGCTAGGCAAGGCGAAGCTCACCTAGAGCAGGCGAGCCTCGGTCGACAAGGCTCTAGTGAGGCCACCAACCATCGCCGAGGCCAGCGACTAGCTAGAAGAAGAAGAAGAAGAGAAGGAAAAGAGAAAAGAAAAAATATTAAAAAAAAAAGAGAAGAAGAAGAAAATGCTTGATTCTGGAGTTATTCTCGGAACAAAAAAAACAATTTCTTTTGCTTCTTGATTCTGTTCCAAATTTATTACCGAAAACAAAAAAGTGACCAAATGAATTTTTGTTCTTTTTTTGTTCCGGATAACAAAAGAGTAGAATCAGACATTGTTTAGCACATTACCAAACACATTACCAAACGGGTCCTAAGATGTCCAAAGCTGGATATAAATTTTTACAAGACAAAAGCAAGCAAAGATTCTAAACCCTTGAACAATCTTTGGTTGCATTCCTTCCAGATGCACCATATTCTTTTTTCCGTATACCATATAATTTGACAAGCAATTACCTCGAAAAAGCTCATGCTAACCTACACGATTGTAAAACAACATTGCAAAACATAAGAACATCTATCATGTTTTTGCAATAGACCTAGTTTCATGATACCATAATCATACCTTTGCTCTGATTGAAATTGCTATCTCTGAGTCTCAAGTGTTCAGACATCACATTCATAGACATGCAGAGCTTAAGATAATGAAAGCTAAAGCAAAATAAAAGAAGCAACCAATGGCAAGTAGAAAACCATTCTTTCTTCAGATATTCTTGAGAAAACAAAATTGGTATTCATAAAGAGATACCAAGGACTACCATGTATCACAAAACGCTTTCAGCAGACACCATATATTTGGGTTTACCATGATAACTAAAAGAAGATATTAAATACTAAGATAAGTTACGGAAATAGTTTGAAAGAATTCCATGGGCTCAAGCAATACCAACTCCAATATTATATACCAGATTGGCCTTTCTAAAGCCATGTAGGTCAACTCTAACACCGTATATTTGGTTTTACCATTATAACTGAAAGATAATTTTAAATACTAAGATAAGTCACGGACATAGTTTGGAAGAATTCCACAGGCTCGAGGAATACCAACTTGCCAATCTTATACACCAGATTGGCCTTTCTAAAACCACGTAGGTCAACTCTAACTAACACTGTTGTCAACAATACTTGTGTGTGCCTTTGAAAACTCCATATCCTCTTGTCTAAGTTTCATGATGTTTAATGAATATAGACAGAATTCAATCGATCTAACAGAGGTTGCATTTGAAAAGTGAAAATCTCAACTTATGATGAAAAGGCAGGTAATGATAGGGGTATTTAAATCCATCCCAACACCATCACTGCCCAGACAACCACAATGGAAAGGAGCAACTTTCTATTAACAGACAGCATGTTAAAGGGATAAAGATCAATATTTGATAATAACAAACAGACAAAAGATCCCAAGAAACAGAGAAGAATTCTGATGAAAATCACTCCAGAAGAGACAATAGAGGGATGCAAAAGAAGGTCCAAACATTATAAATGAACCACATACTTCATGTATAGCTGTGTCCATAGCAGATGCAGTTTGCGAGTCTAGAAATAATGGCTGCCCAGAAGAGTAGAAATCCATGATAGCAGCAAAGATTTCAGGTTTGAGAAGATCCCAAGAGGCATCATCGGACTTAGTTACAGTCACAAAATCCGATCCATAAAAAACTCGAGTAACTCCTGCAATAAAAAGACGAAAAAGCAAATTAATCAGCCTTACCGGGACCATCCAACTGAAAAATGCTTCATTATTATAACCTTTTATGAAGCAAGAGCAGCTAACCATCGATGCCAAAGAGGGCTCTTGCTAGTGCCGAATTCATGGAAGTGCGAGCATTCGGAAAATCTGCGCTGCCAACTTCCATAACTGGCTTCCCCGGGTAGAACATCAGCGACATTGGATTGGGAGTGGACTGAGTTTGGATGAACATGCTCCTCCTCTGCACTGCAACCAAGTGGCAGGCGGAACGGAAAAGCTCAAAATCATACCTCATCCCTTTCGCAAGGCGCAAATTCAAAGCATAGCATTCACCAAAATTATCTTCAAACATTAACTAAGTCTCTCAACTTATGAGGCACCGACATGCCTCGTCCGTCACGTAGCAGACGATCTTCACTACAAAGCTCGAACACATCGACTCGGGCAACGTATAACCGCTAGCGATTATAGAAACTACGCCTACAAATCCATCTAAAACCGATCCCACCGGACAGAGATTCAGGTACGGAAATTAGACTACCGGAGCAAAGTAATTCGGTGCCCTGATCAACGCGAGACTAAAAAACCAAAGCTCAATAAGCCGTGCGTTTCGACGAGACGCCGGAACTAAACGCGAAAAACCTATCGCGTATAGCACGACCCGACGCCGCCCCGTTTCGCGGCGGCGGCAGGGGAATTGAACGGAGCGGTTACGTTGCGGGATCAAAGGAGGGCCGGCGACGAACCTGCGAAGCGGTTCCATTTCTCGGAGAAGAGAGGAGGGATCGATGCGGCCGGAGCGGGGAGCAGCAGCGCCGATCGCCGGAGAGGGGAGGAGGCCGCGGAGGACGAAATGAGGCGGCGGGATGCGGAGCGGAAGGGGGAGCTCCGTTGCCGGCGGGATAGGGATTGCCCTATCAATCTGCCCATTCCTCTCATCATCTTCTCTCTCTTTTTCTCTCTCTGCAACAGCCTGCCTGAGAAATTTGGGGAAAGAAGGACGAGGTTCCTCCTGCCGTTTATATACGCTTCTCTCCTTCGTTCTTCAAGTTCGAGCTCTTGCGTTTGCAAAACAATTGTTTTTATTTTTTATTTTTTATTTTTGTAATTTTTAGATTCCATAAACTATTTTCGCTCGAGTTGTTAAACAAAGTCAGCTCCAATCTGTACACGGAAATTATAGACATTTTGGACACTTAAACTATTTAAATTGCAGAGGGGTAATGGTGTGATATCCGGGAATTTTATCTATTAATCGATAATATTTAGAATATTGAGATAATTATCATTTAATCTGTATTTTGAATTACGTTTATGAAAAATTTAAATCAGGTCATCAATTGTATGATGCGTGGAAAGTTTGAAATATGCTTTTTCATGTCCTTGGCTTTTTGAAATGCGATTTTGTTTAGGGTTATAAAATTACAAAGAGTCGTATGTTAAGAAAACAAATTAAAATCCTATTATACTAATTTCAACTTGCGTAGATTAATATATGTAAAGAGTGTGTGTGTCTATATATATAAGGGTTGATTATATGAAAAGAGGGTGAAAAGTTATTGCCATAGTAACTGTAAGTGGGACCGATATGTTCCGAAATACGTATTGGATAATTTCAAAGTAAAAATTTACAAAATTGAGATTTTCTTAACGTCCGATAGTTTTCCATAATAATTTGATGGGTTCAAAATATTTTTCTGATTTATCGATATTTAAAATGGATATTAATTTTCCTGTTTATTTACCGAAATGTCAAATATCATTGGATGTTAGCAATATCTTCATTTTAATTGCCCAAAATAAGCTACTTATCACCCTATTACTCGAACACATTTCTTCATTCTTTCACCTAGTATTTCAACTTCAATTTCATCATGGATTTTAATGTGAATGTGAATTTATGTTATGATATGTGCTCACAAAAGATGAAACGGTCACCATGTTAGATTATGGATTGGGTTACAAGTACTTGAATCACCTAAAATGCATGTTGTATTCCTTCTTTATTGAATTATCCTATTATGAGTATGTAAATAAGGTCAATATATATTTTACTCTCATGGATCGAGTTATTGGCACTTTTAAAATTATAGCGATTCCTTAAAATATTATGTCACATCACTCATTGAATGTTATCATGTTCTTATGTACCAAGGCCAAGTGATGAGTAGATCTCTTGCTTTACACATAGACCTTTTTATTACAAAGCTCAAAGCTCACCTAAAAATACTTTACATATTGGTCGAGTTCAGGGCCTTTTTCTTTTAAAGACTAAATTAGAGTGCACAACAAAAGCAGAGGTATACTTTTTGTACTGGGAGTTTTAGCTATGTGTAACTGTGTACATCATCTGAAGTTAAATTATTCATTCATTTGATGTTTAAATTGTATGGAAAGTTACATCGTGACGAATATTCCTTTTAGCTTGAGAAAACTAAAGTGATGAATTATAGATAAATTGTGTAGTCAAGAAGTGTAGGGAAAAGATAACCAAGATCGATAGTAATTATAATTCCCAAGAACCAAGTAAATTACAAATCGAATATTTTACTTTCTTCGAACAAATGTTCAAAATGCCACTGCGGTACATAATCCGCGGACAAATATACATATAGAAAGAAAAGAGAGACGCAATTACCTAGAGTGCACGAAATCCACTCTCTTAGTAGAAAGATAGGTATCTAACGATTGGATGCTATCATATTTATTAACTATCCAAATTAAAAAAAAGCATTTTAATGTGTCGTGTATGATATGTATATATCCAAAGAGAGTAAAAAGATATTGCTCTCTGTCAATTAATAACAGCATCATACAATTCAAGGAAACATTTGAATACGATGACACTGTACGAATTGTATTGTATATATATTTATTTACTCATGCTAAAAATCCAAAATCAGTAATATCCATGCAACATTTATCCAGACCAACTTTCACACCTCAATAGATCCCAAAGTGTCATATTGTTGTCATAACTACCCATAAACTAATTTTCATGTGAAAAAAAAGTGAAAAAATCACCGCAATCTTAATTTAAAAATCTGCCAAAATCTATAAATTTTGGCTTAAGAGCTCTCACAAGCTTTCGAAAATTCGCCAAAATCCCTAATCTTTTGCCAATTTAAGTAGACATGGTATTGGTGCACTAGTTATGAATTTAGTCAGGGTATAGTACGGGTGTATTAATTTGAAATTTTTTTCAATACAAAAAATTAATTTAAGATCACTGCCCACAACAACGCAGTTAGCCTAAAGCAGCTTCCCTCTCATACGAAGGGGAGAAGTTCAATCCCGTTGTTAAGGATTAACTTACCTGCAGAGTATTGTGGTGGTGGGTCGGTCCCGCATTTCCTTTAATTCTTCGTCATTTTACGTTGTTTTACGGGGTTTTAAAGATTCAAAAAAAAAATAAAATAATTTAAGATAAATATATGATTGGCACAAAAGTTTTGGACATATATATATGTTTATTTAAAAAAAAAAAATTAGCCTCTATTTGATTCATTACGTGACGGGAGAACGTCGAAGGGGGGGCGAGGATAGGATGGGAGAAGTGAGGATGATTTTGACCCGACCCGCAAATATCGGGGCCAAAAGAACTTAACATTCCTGCCACGTGGGACGGAATATCTGCACACGCTTTCGCCTCTTCCCTTCCCTTCCCGACCCACCCAGCTAACCCAAAGTTTCCTTCTTTCTTTCTCCTTCTCTCCTTCTCTCTCTCCCCAATCCACGCGCACAACACACCAAGAATCGTCGTCGTCAAAACGAGCTCCCCCCAAACAAACCCTAACTTCATCCTTCCCCTTCTCTCTCCTCACTCTTTCTCTCTCTACGTCTTCCCCCCGCCCCAGGAATCCGCAATTCGCCTCCGATTCGAGCTCCCGATGGACCGCCGGATCTCCTCCGCCCCTCCGCTCCCCTGATGCCGCCCCCCGCCCGATAAGAAACCCTAGGCGATCGCTGCGGCTGCTGCTGCTGCTGCTGCCCCCTCCTTTTTCTTCCTCCGATCGCCGACGATGGAGGGCCCCGCGGAGGACGCCGGAGCTCCCGAGTCGTGGGAGGTGGCCGACGTGGACGAGACCATGAGGCGGCTCTTGCTCTCCGCCAAGGAGCCGAACGCCCAGGACCCCGGCGGCGGCGGCGGCGGCGGCGGCGGCTCGGGGCAGGCTCCCCTGGCCACCTCGCCGCCGGCGCCTCCGGAGAAGGTCACGGAGGATGCTCTGAGCCAGGTCGATCAGTTCCTCCGGGAGGCTCTGGAGAATCCTCGGGAGAGGCTTTCCAGTGAGTCATCGCTTTCCCTCTTTTCTTAAAATTCCTTTCTTTCGGGTTTTTTTTAGCTTCGGTGTAGGGATGGTAGCGTTTTTGTGTGGAGTTTGCTCGTTGAAGTAATGCATCCTTGATTATGGCTTGCTATATTAGACCTTCCGTTTTGGTGCGTGCGTCTCTGTATAATTGTGGCGCTTATTGTGTGGCTCAACTAAATTGTGCTTATTTCCTATAGTGGGGGCATGGCTTTGAAACTCGGCGGAAGCTCTGGTGCCTGGGTTGAGTTTGCATACTGTGCACACAGGTCCCCCATCAATGCAGTGTTCTAAACACTTAGTTATGCACTTCAGCAATTATCCGTATTCGTAAAGTTTGAACCTTTGAGGATGTTGTCTCTGAGTTTTTCAACTGATATGATGTTAGGATTGTTTGGAGATAATTGATAGACAAAGTGGTATCATCACTTTGTTATTCTTAACCATGGTCTTGCTGGAATATTGGAGAAGGATGGTGTGGGATCTTTCTGTCTTTATTCGGGTTGATTTTAGCTCCTCATCTCAATATTAACGAGAATCTCTATTCTTTGTCCTTTGTAGTACTCCGTATGGAGCAAGACGTGGAGAAATTTATTCGAGATCCAACACAAAAGCAGATGGAATTTCAGCAGCTGCCTACGTCTTATCTACGGCTGGCTGCGCACCGTGTTGCACAGCATTACGGTTTGCAGTCCATGGTTCTGCTAGACACTAATTTGCCCGATGCCTCAAACTCCCGTATCATTGTTAGCAAGACATCCGAGTTTAGGATTTTCCCAATACGATTGGCAGACATCCCAGTTAATTTACCTTCTCAGGACACTGGTGTCATGAAGGTTGCAATTAAACAGAGACCTCAAAAGTGGTTTCCAAATGCAAATGCGGGTAACTCAAATTCTTTGAAGTCAAACAGTAACAAGAGTGTGGAGGAAAGGAAAGAGGAGTATAATAGGGCTCGTGCTCGGATTTTTAACTCTAACAACTTCAATGCTGGATTGGCTGGGAAACCAGAAACCGGACCGAGAGAAACCGGACCGAGAGAAACCGGACCGAGAGAAACCGGACCAAGAGAAACTGGACCAAGAGAAACTGCTCCAAGAGAAACCGGACCAAGAGAAACCGGACCAAGGTTTCAAGATAATTCCCAGCATAACTCCTTGGCTTTATCCAAGATGGAAGAGAAGGCTCTGCCAGGAGTCAATGAAGCAAACAGTGTTAGGGGATTAACTGACTCAGCTACATCTAGCAGTGCATCAGCTAGAAGCAGAGAAAAGGAACCTATCGGTAGGCACAAATCCAACAGTCGGGTGGCTATATTTCGGGATCGTGAGGTGGACCGCAAGGATCCTGATTATGACAGGAACTATGACAGGTATGCTGGTTTTAGTCTCAAGTCTCTACGAGGATATCTGATTTTGTATGTGATGAAAGTCTGTGGCAGACTTGAGACTTGTTCCGTGAGGAAGTTAATTAATTATTAACTTTCGTGATTCCCACTGTATTGTTTTGGTTCGAGGTTGACGGTGGCTTAACTTGAATTGGTAATTGGCAAGTTATCTCTATATGATGCAAACATAAGGAAGTTAATTGTCTTCTTCTTTCTATGACAACTGTTCTTTCCATAGATTTCTCCTCTCTGCATGTTGTTAGCCATTCTTCTCATGAGTTGAGCCATTCATTTGTGCTCAGTTTTTGATCTGTGGTTATTGTTCAATTCTTCAATGGTCATTTTACTTTCTCTGATTTTGCTAACAAGTTATGTCAAAATGGCTTATTCCCCTAGGTACATGCAAAGATTTGATCCTGGATTTGGGTTCCCTGGAGGGCCTTACACCGTGCAACCTATGTATACTCCAGCAATAAATTATAACACAGAATTTCCACAGCTTGGAGCTAGTCATCGGCCTCAGGTTCCTGCTGAACACCAGCCTCGGCCGCTACCTCAGCATATACCTGGGCCATGGTCCGGATCCTCTAGCGCTGTGGGGATAGGGTATGGGCATCCAGACATGATTGCACCATTCAGTCCAAACCATGTCAATGCACACTCATCGTCGGCTTATCTGCATTCGTCTCAGTATGCTTGTCAGCGACCTGGCATGCCTTTTGTCCATCCCAATGAACATGTTCATCAACCCTTTACACAGGTATAATTTCGGTGACTGAAGGCCTAGTTTGCTCCAGCTGAACCATGGTGATTTTTTTATTTGGGTGAGGGGGTGTGTGGGGCTGCTGGTGTGGCTGAGGATAGAAGTGATGGTGTCCCTGCATCTGCTTTTTGTCAATTAAGAGGATATTTTTGTTTTTCTGGGTCAAAAAGAGATGTTTTTGTTGGCAGCAGGATAATGTTAGTAGTGGAACTACGGTTCTTAATGTCTCATAATTTGCATGCAGCCATGCCAGCCAATTCATTTCCATGTTTCAGCTGTCTTCCCTCTGAAAGTATATGGTCAAGATTTTGGGATTGATTTTGGTCCTACAATTTACCACTTAATAGGAAAATAATGGATGCAACTTTGACTTTTTATCCTTTTACCTTTGAGATTGACCTATCTGGTCTGTGGAAATATGAAACTTAAGTCACAAACGATGATAAGTCCTTTCTAGAATTTGATATTTGTTGTCGCACTTCTTCGGTGGAAGGCGGTGATAGCTTAAACTTGCTTAACTAAAGAATCATTAGTTATTTTCTGCCAAAGTAGCTGTGTTCCAATGAAAGAATATAGGGATGCAGTGACTCTTCTCTTACAAAACCTGAATTGCTAAAAATTAGGTCCAATAGAAAAGTACTTTGAAGATGTTGGAACAAGTAGAACAACCCTACTTCCATCTTCCCTTTGTAGCAATTTAGCATAAACTTGTAATTTTCATTGCTAAAAATCAATGAAGAAGCAACATTAAGCAAACTTTGAAGATATGATTTCTTAGAACGTTCAAAAATTAAACATGTGGGTGTCGTGTTATGATTACTGGCTATGATCATTTCACATGCATTTTAAATTTGATGATTAATTATCACTGCAGTCTCACCACCAGCAACCTGATGCAAGTTTTGGATTAGCCCGGCCCCGATGAGGGGCTCGGGCCATGCCTGCAATCCTGCTGGCTGGAACTCGAGCTTGAAACTGGGCGGGCCATCAGGACCCTAAGTACATTCAAGTGCAGGATTGCAGGCATAGAGAACCAAGGTGGAATGGAGTGGACGTTGATACAGGCATCAAGCATCCATCCGCTTCTCCAGCCTTGGTTGTAATAGAGCTTCCAGCGTCTTTAATGGTCGGAAGCTTTGGCATCTCTTTCGGTCATTGAGATATGGAGGTGTCACCGCAGATCTTCATGTTGCCCATTGATGTTGATGGTGACGATGATGACGATGAAGAGAATAATGATATGGTGCACATGACCTGCAAACTCAAGCTTGAAACCTGGCAGGCCATCAGGGCCCTAAGTACATTCAAGTGCAGGATTGCAGGCATAGAGAACCAAGGTGGAATGGAGTGGGACATTGATACAGGCATCAAGCATCCATCCGCTTCTCCAGCCTTGGTTGTAATAGAGCTTCCAGCATCTTTAATGGCCGGAAGCTTGGCATCTCTTCTGGTCATTGAGATATGGAGGTGTCACCGCAGATCTTCGTGTTGCCCATTGATGTTGGTGGTGACGATGACGACGACAAAGAGTAATGATATGGAGCATATGACCTGCAAACTCAAGCTTGAAACTGGGCAGGCCATCAGGGCCCTAAAACATTCAAGTGCAGGATTGCAGGCATAGAGAACTAAGGTGGAAGGAGTGGACATTGATACAGGCATAAACATCCATCCGCTTCTCCGGCCTTGGTTGTAATAGAGCTTCCAGCATCTTTAATGGCCGGAAGCTTGGCATTTCTTTCGGTCATTGAGATATGGAGGTGTCACCGCAGATCTTCATGTTGCCCATTGATGTTGATGGTGATGACGACGACGACGAAGAGAATAATGTTATGGAGCATATGACCTGCGAGCTCAAGCTTGAAACTGGGCAGCCATCAGAGCCTAAAGTACATTCAAGTGCAGGATTGCAGGCATATAGAACCACGGTGGAAAGGAGTGGATGTTCATACAGGCATCAAGCATCCATCCGCTTCTCCAGCCTTGGTTGTAATAGAGCTTACAGCGTCTTTAATGGCTGGAAGCTTGGCATTTCTTTCGGTCATCGAGATATGGAGGTGTCACCACAGATCTTCATGTTGCCTGTTGATGTTGATGGTGACGACGAAGAGAATAATGATATGGAGCTGCAAATCTAAGCTCTAGATTCATTTAAAGTAATTTCTCTCTTCTCTTGATCTCAGGACGCTCAATTTGGTTTTTCTCAACTGTTACTAGATGTTTTTATGGAAATTCATTGCAACTATTTTTCTTCAGCAGAAATCACTGTGCCAAGAAGAGCCACTGGGTTGCTGGGCAGTCACAGGGTTGTATCTCACTGACTGGAAGTAGATGCCCGGATTGGTTTTGGAATGGCTGGTTCACTGTCGCATCTTGGTGCCCTCATTTACCTTACCCCTTGTTTGTGGAATTGTCGCAGAGAGCATCGCATTTCTCTGAATGCAGGTCATGCAGTGTACCTTGTGTTCTGTACAAAAGTTGATGGATACCATATTTACTCGTTTATTTAGTTAATTGCAGTGAGCTTTGCAACACTCAAACTTTTGATGTTTTATGACAGTTTTATGTTAGTCCCTAGAGACTGCTTATGTGCATGTAAATTTTCTTATTACACCTAAAAAATCACTTCGTGGCAGTATTTGTCTAGCCCATTCTCATGTAATATGTGAATCTCATTCGATTTTGCACCATTGATTTTTGTGGACACACCCCAGCCTATACAAGCGACAAAGCCCTATGAAGAGGCGAAGGTGGTCTGATGGTTTAATACACCCTCCATGCATTCTCTTAATCACCTCGATGAGACCTTCCTTGGAGGTCCCATGTGAACCAAGACAGATATTTTACCATTGCCAATGTCTCAATGTCTCGATAACCGAGATAACAACATGATGCATCAATCCATGTCTCTATAAATTTCCCTCTTAAGTAAGGCAATATTGAGTTGGCATTGGCTTGACGAAGTTGCCCGACTCATTGGATTGTTAACCTTGTCACTGACACAGGAAATCATTGTCGCAGGAGATATCTTCTCGTGCTATTCATGGTCTGATGGAGTGAGGGACTTGAGCTGATGATGCCTCTTGTTCTCTGTGTTTCCTGCGCGTCTGTTGTTAAGTTGGCAGTCCCATATGCATTTTCAATTATCCGTAGAATGTTTTGTCATTTATGTCTCTTGGTCCGGTTCAAGATCTATTCTTGCTGAGTTCTCCTTGAATGTTCATATGTTCATACATGATGACCATGCCGCACCATCAATAATTAATTAGACTGGGTAAAATCATGTGATATTAGTTGTTCCCATCATAATGTCATTCAATATACCGTGAGGAATCAAGCTGTGTGATGTTAGTGTTCCCATCATAATGTCATTCAATTTACCGTGAGGAACAATTTTTGCCAGGGTCCTTTCTGTTGATAGAGCATGAGCATGCCAGAGCAGGATGAAGATGTGTCTAGAAAGGTTTTTGCAACTTTCATTTTCTTGTCGAAATGTCTATTCGCCAACTTTGGTTTCTTTAGGTATTATTCTTGATTTCCTCTTTGCGTCCCTTTCTTTATCTCCTTCCCGGCGGGAATATACACGCACATCGAATCGCTTTGGCACACATCCTGGAATAGTGAAATGTGAAACACCCAACTATGTCCTGGTCACATGAGCAATCCTTTCCTCTGTCATCAATGAGGGGCAAAGCCCCTCATGCTCCCCCTCAGGGGCTTTGCTTTTCCTTCAGTGCACAAGCTTCTTTCACGTGTGATGCTGATGAAAATATGCCCGTTCGTCACATATCATCACTCTCTCTCCCTCGCTCGAATGTGAGAAACCGTTAAAAGTAGGGAGCGCAATCGATGCTCTTCTGCAAGAAAAAAGGGCAGGCAAAGGAGGCCTTGCACGCTATTTTCGTTGGTCTTTCTTTTCCCTTTCGATTCACCTCCTATATATGACCAATTCCCAGGTGAACTTCAAGCAACTCAGCCTCCCTCAACATCAAATTCCTACCCAGGTCCTCTAGCTCCTAGGGACTCCACACAGGTCTGCTGTAGTTTTCTATACATTTCTCTGGTGAAACTCGCTCGTTTTGTTTCTCTACCGCGCAAATTGGCAAATCTTGGTTCTATCTCACAGCTCTTGATCGGAATGGTTGGCGTTATCGCTGGCGATTTACGTTACCGATGATCCCGCACGTGTGCATACGGCGCATACCCTGAATCTGGCCAAATCTTTACTTTCTTTTCTACTTATAGATTCATCTCCCCTAGTTTCGGCAATAATGTGCTTCGCCCTTTGTGTTTTTTTTTTCTTTTCCAATTTCAAAAATGATAAACGATGTCGACCAAATCAGCTATTTAGTTTTATTTTCTAACCCTGGTTTACTTAAGTATTTAACAAAACATGTCTTTTTTAGTTTAATTTTGTCACATATTAGTTGTGTGCTTTTGTACGTGATTACAGGGTGCGGTGTGGAATAATGGATGAAGCAAACTATAAGCTGTTCTTGGAGAACTGTGCAATCATCCAAGAGAACGAGAGGCTAAGGAAGAAAGCAGAAGAGCTGGCTCAAGAGAACCAGGCATTACTCCAGGAGTTGACGCAGAAGCTCTCCAAGTCCGAACACGCTGACCCTGAGCATGGCTCATCATCTTCCACCATGAACCAGCCAAGGAAAAACATCGACAACAACAATGACGATAACAAGAAATAGTATTCACAGCGAAAGATTTGGTTGTGAACCCATTTGAGAACTCATACTTAAGACTCTATGATGCGAAGCTAGTAATGAAACGAAAATCAGTTTCCAAAATCATGTTAAAACGCCTGTTGAGATGTTCGTGGTGAGCAGTGTCGATGGGGATTTCATGACGTGTTAGGCTTTCCCAAGATAGACAGTTATGCTGATCGATCAATGCGTGAAGTGTGAATGCGGATTCGAACCCGGAATCGAAAATTGCCAAGGACCGGGCGACAATTGAGGGCTGCAACCATCTGTGCCGACCAGTCGGGGTCAAAACAACCGTTGACCAAACAGTGGTTGTCCGCATCAATATGTCCTTGGACAAATTCCATAGGAATTCTAGATGAATTCTAGATGGATTTGGTGATTTGAGTTGACCGAAACCTTGTCGCGTGAGGCCACGCTCCAACAAATCGATCAACTTCCTGACGACAATCACGAGAAGAAAAAGGGTAGTAAAGTCTCTTGTTGGTTGCGGTCCACATTGAATGCCATCTTTAGGTTAGAAAAGTCTGTCAGAAGCTAAGGTGGTGCATGACAAACTGCAATTTCTGTTCCAGAAACAATTTTTCTATTCTAGACTTGTTTCTGAAATAGAAATCCGTTTGATAAACCTATTTCATTTTTCTATTTCTGAAATAGATTATTGTTCCAGAAATAGATTTGAAATAGAAATCAGAAGTAGAAATTTTCTACTTCTCTATTTCTCGGAATAGAAATGAGAAATAAAAATTATTCTCATTGTTCGTCAACCGGTTCTTCATCCGTCGCCATTGACCACCGTCCCGTCTCCGCCGCCACGGTTCTCGCAGGCAGCCGCTTAACGGGTCACCGGTCACACCGCCATCCGAAAAGAAAAAATTTTGTGTCGTTATCAAACGGTTATTTTTTCTTAAAAACTCTTCTAAAAATAAAAATAGAAAAATCTATTTCTCTTCCAGAACCTATTTTTGGAACAGAATAGTTATCATTCACTCCTTAAGTGCTCGTCTCATAAATATACACGAACAGGTACCCATCTAGAGACCAACCACCCCTGGAAACTAATAAATGAGTTGTTTCTTCAAATTGCTTACTGCTGCTAAAAAGGAAAGTTTTTTCTTTTCCTACGAGTACCATTAGAACTCCGAAGTCGAACGCTCTTTCCTTCTTTGTTTTTAACTCTCATGTGTAATGAACGCGACAGGAATTTTGCCCAATAATTAGAAGAATTGAGATTTGGACCCGAGCAGGTCTTTAAAAGGCTCCCCAAGCCCGTGCGGGGTTAACCACCGGGGCATGGAGTTATCCTAGGGGTCTCCTTAAAACCCAAGGAACAAGTCGGGCAGCTGGCAATAAAGGGACCCTCCCTAGGGTAAGGAGGGTCAGCCGAGCTGGTGTCAGGCCCAAGTTAAGCAAGACTTTGATCACCAGGAATAGTCTGGTAGAGATTGGGATCCGGGCCTCAAAAATATTCCAGCCTCATTGGTCACCCCTGTCCACAACCCCTTATGGGGTAAGGGGGGCCACCTCGGAGCTCGTGATGCCAGTATCCCCGTGTGCGGGGCAGGTACAGGAATTCTGCCCAATAATTAGAATAATCGACATTTACCCATCTTTACTTGTATGCCGGCCTCTCCACATTTTGTGGCCCATAATCTTTTGCTTTTCAAGATTATGTTCCTCTCTTACAAGAAAACATTAATGCTTTTTTTACACTTCCACCCTGCCGTCCTTGCCAACCAAATGCACAGATGACTTTACTAACTCTTGTAAGATGAGGTATCCGATGATTTAGGGATGATAGATAGGATCATCTATTAAAAAGAACAAAAAAATTCTAAAATGGTTAAGGTCTTCTTCTCTTGCCTTGCAAGTGGATGAGCAATTTTCTTTCCCCTGAGAAAAATTCAAGAGTAGTTCCTTCTTATCAGCATGTGGAGTGCCTATAACCTAGGGATCTTTTGTATTGCTCTGTTCCAAGATTTATTTTAGTTTTTTGGGCATCTTGTACTAGTTCTTCAAGAAGTTCACCTGCCTTCCGAACTTCTTTCCTTTTCCTTAAAGTTGTGAGTGTATGGGTACGCTGGTTTTGGTGTGATTTTGGGCTTGAACAAATGTGGGGTAGCTTAAAAGTCGAACGGCTTTCAAAGATTTGATGCCATTCTTGTAGGTGGTGAGAGTTGTTTTGCTCTTAAACTTGAAAGGTTTGGAGTTTTCTGGGAAAAAAATCAGTTGCTGCAACAAGATTTAGGTCCTTTCTCTTTAGTTGGTGAGAGTTGTTTTCGTTCTTAAATGTGAAAGGCTCGGAGTTTTCTAGGAAAATATCAGTCGCTGCAAGAACATTCAGGTCCTCTCTCTCTCTCTCTCTCCCCCCCTCTCTCCCCACGTGAAGAGACTCTTAACCTGCTTGGATACTATGACTGTTCAGCTTCTTCCCAGTGTTGAGTTCTTTTACTCTTGATTTCGTCTGATTTTTTTTTTTGGTCGCATATAACATTGGGTATAGAGTTTTTCTTGATTGAATAAGAAATGATGTATTGATTGTGGGCTGTAATTGTATGAGCTCTGTTCAATTTTCATGCGTGAAATCTAGAGAATTCCTAAATCCTAATTATCCAAACTGTGTGCAAAATTGACTGGAACGAAGGCAAATGGATGTGCACAAGAAGAAAAAGGAAAGAGAGAGACATAAGGGTCAACATACAATTTCAAACATAATTTTTGCTGTACTTTCCAGGAATGCTGAGGTTGAGAGGAGTCACAACTATTGTGCTGGTCGTACTGTCATTGGCATATCAGGGCATCCGCCCTCCGCCGCCCAAAATATGTGGCTCTCCAGGTGGTCCGCCCATCACAGCACCCCGAGTAAGGCTCAGAGATGGCCGAAACTTGGCCTATAAAGAGCAGGGAGTACCAAGAGAATTGGCCAAACACAAGATCGTCTTTGTGCACGGCTCTGACTCCTGTAGGCACGATGCAGTGATAGCAACTGATGTTACCCCGGTTATTAAAATTCTTCTTATAACTCTCTCATCCTTCCATGTTCATGATACCATCCTTTTGTTCTCTAACATCAGCAACTAGTTCTGATAGCTGAGTTGGTAAATGTTGGGTTGTTGTTTGTTCAGGCGGTTCTCGAGGAAATGAAGGTGTACATCTTGTCATTTGATAGACCGGGATATGGAGAAAGCGACCCTGACCTGAAAAGGACACCGAAGAGTCTGGCTCTGGATATAGAAGAGCTTGCTGATCAGTTGGGACTTGGAACCAAGTTCTATGTAATTGGTTACTCCATGGGAGGCCAGGCCACTTGGGGTGTCCTCAAGTATATCCCCCACAGGTAAATACATCAACCAAAGTTAAAGAAAGTTCATCAGTCATTTAGATAGGATTGCATCGTTTATAGTGGGAATGAAATAGCAAGGATCAATTTTTAGGACATGACTGCATACTGCTGAATCCATGTTTTCAAAGGCGTTATCCGATCATGGGCTTATCCACTCTGGTGGCCTGACAAGCTTATGGGGTCATGATTCTCGACCTCTCAATCAGGCCGGCATGGAAAAGAACCTTAAAAAAAAGAAGCAGAGGACCTGTGCTGACGTGCTCAAGCACTTGAGACCGACCATGGCTCAAGTCTGCCAATCGAACAAACTATAACCAAAATAGAACAACCCTTATAGTGAGTTGTAATGAAGCAAGGAAAATGACATGTAGTCTTTCAGCTGAATCGTCTAATTGATCTTAGCGCCCAGATGCAATTGTTAATGACAACAAGCGCTGGCAGGTTAGCCGGAGTAGCTCTCATCTCTCCTGTAATCAACTACTGGTGGCCCGGGTTTCCCGCCAACTTATCCTCAGAAGGCTACTACTTGCAGCCACCACAGGACCAGTGGGCACTCAGAGTGGCTCACTATGCCCCTTGGCTCACCTACTGGTGGAACACCCAAAAGTGGTTCCCCGCATCAAGCGTTGCTGCTCGTGCTCCCCACATCATGTCCCGTCAAGACATGGAAATCATCCCCAAGATGATCGGGCGCCGAAAGGACGTGGTAACTTTTGCTCTTGTTTGGTTTGTTCGTTTCTCTTTTCCCTTCGCTCTCAGCATGACTAGTTTAACAGGTTGTTGAATTAGCCCTAGCCAAAAGCAAACTTGTAAGATAACTGGCCTTTGTTCTTCTGTTATACAGCCAAGGGTGAATGCGAGGCTACAAGGAGAAGCCGAGTCCATCCATCGGGACATGATGGTCGGTTTTGGGAGTTGGGAGTTTGATCCAATGGAAATTGAGAACCCTTTCCCGAACAAGGAGGGATCGGTGCATCTGTGGCAAGGCGATGAGGATAGGCTAGTCCCCGTTTTGCTTCAACGGCACATTGCGCAGAAGCTTCCGTGGATTGAGTACCACGAGCTACCCGGAGCCGGGCATTTGCTCCCTTATGCTGATGGAATGAGTGAAGCTATTTTAAAGGCACTTATAGTTGATCAGAAGCAGAGTTGATCTCGTAGTCAAGCTTTATATTTCCCTCCACCTTCTGTCTTTTCCAGATGGTTTGCTCTTCCACTCGAGTGTGCTCTGTACCGAACCATTTACAATTATTATAGTTATAATATATTCCGACTTTGAGCTATTAAATTGAGTATTTCCTATTCGGGATCCCAAGAAAATCATGTCCTACGCTGACAGGAAGTTGAAAGGAAGCAAGGTAACGCCAGATTCTTTTTATCATGCTCATTTCTTTTTGGAAAAGAAGGATGCAGCCTAGAACGCGCAAATAAGGCCTCTCAAAGTG
The DNA here is from genome assembly GCA_016097605.1 of Eucalyptus guilfoylei. NCBI lineage: Eukaryota > Viridiplantae > Streptophyta > Magnoliopsida > Myrtales > Myrtaceae > Eucalyptus > Eucalyptus guilfoylei. Next base: position 40,359,418 of record CM027866.1, on the reverse strand, counting down.
GACGGCCTCGCTTTCAAGCGCGGGGGTGGTTTGAGAAAGGTGGACCTGCTTCGAGCTGACCGGTCCTCTCGCTTTGATCGCCTAATTTGGTCTTCGTGCAATTAGTGCAGAGTGGTGTCCCTTCCACGTGCAATAGTTGGTTGTGAATTCGAGGTATGGCTTTGCTCGTGAATAACATCCGAGAGTGAATCCGAGCGTGTTTGGTAGCAAATTGTGGTAAGAAGTTTGAGATTCCTTTATGAGAAATTATGAGAGCTAAACACTATATGAATTATTTGGTAAAAGTTAGGAAACACATAAAAGTATTTGAGTGACCTGAGTGTGGATATAATACCCATCGTATTACTTGAACTATATTAAAATTTTGTCTTGTTCTTATCGCGGAGTAAGTCTCTCGTTCTCTCAGTTACATCAACTTTATTAGCTATTGATTTCTCATTATAAATCTCTATTGAGGGTGTGAACACTTGTGAAGTGAAAATGATGTGAGATAATGTTTTAAGAGGCGCTTGAGTTTGTAGAAGCTAACTCCCAATGTTTTGTATAGAAATAACACCTTGTACAAGCTATAAAATTTGAAGAGTTATATAGTGAATTCAAATCTTGTCGAGGCTGTTAAATTTAGAAGAGTGGAGTAGACCGAATCTCTTCGATGTGCTTTATTCTTTTAATATCCGTTTGATTGAATACTTTATATCTCAGTAGCCACTTCCCATTTCAGTCTCACATTCTACATGTTTTTCACAAAAGGGTTTTGAATTTTTCTAAATCAACTGGTTCACCCCCTCTTAGTCCTTCTTTGTTTTCTATTTTATGAGTAACAAACGGGACAACAATTGCCCCTCATTAATTAGAGAATTAAAATCCACCTCTCTCTACTTGGACCACGTACTTAAATTTCGAGGCCCATAGTCTTTGCTTTCTAAGATTATCCCTTTATCACTGGAAAACGTTATTGCTTTTGTGGACTCCCACCCTCCCATTCCTGCTAACCAAATAAATGAAATGGCATTTATTAAGTTTTGGTGATCATAAATAGAATCATTTATTCCACAAAAAAGAAGAAGAGAAAAATCAAAATGGGTAAAGTCGCATTCTCATTGCTCTATTTCAAGAATTGTATTATTTTTGGGGATCCTGTACTAGATGTTCAAGAAGTTCACCCGCCTTTCGAACTATTTTCCCTTTCCCCTACGTTTTGAGTGTATATGTACACTAGTTTTTTTATGGGATTTTGGAGCTTAAACAAACCTGGGGTCGGTTAGATTTATGCTTGTATGTGAAAGTCATGGAGTGTTTTAGGAAAGTATCAGTCGCTTCAACAAGATTCAGCTCTCTCTCTCTCTCTGCCTCCACATGAAGAGTCTTAACTTGTTTAGATACTATGAATGTGCAGCTTCTTCCTTGGATTGAGTTCTCGTCCTTTTGAATTTGTCCGAGTCTCTTTCCATGAGTGACATTGGGTAGACAGGGGGCTGATAATTGCATGGGCTCTATTCAATTCAAGCTAGAGATGAGCATGATCTCGATTGTGCTGATCCACTCCCTAACCCTAAGACCAATCTGCACAATATTGGTTCTCAATTTTTGGGATCGAGAACTGATCCTATTGAGCTTGGGACCGAGAATTAGACCGATCTAATGGATTTGGTCCAATTCTTGGGTCAACCCGAGATCAATCGATAATTTTTGTATTTCATTTTTTGTACTCCATGAGAAAGTGATCGATGATCGAATTGACCCAATGAGTTCGGTGATAAGTGAGGTTAGCTAAGAGAGGCGAGCGATGAGCGTCAAGTGGGGTGAGCGTTGAGTGGAGCGAGCAACAAGCAATAAGTAGGGCAAGCATCGAGCGGCGAGCGACACGAATGACCAAAAGCAAGCGAGGCAAGTGTCGATTGGTGAGCAAAGAAATTGTTTTTTTTTTTGGTAAATTGAAAACTAAAATGACAAATAAGACAAAAAAGAACAAGTACTAGAAGAGGATGCCATGAAAAACTATTTATGCCATTTTGGACGTCATGATGATTTCTCACAAAAACATTTTTCTCACAAAAATCTAAGAATTTTCTTTATATAAAAAATTATAAGTAATGTATTATATATTTAATATATATACAAATAAAGTTGGTTCGAGTTAGACCAATCCTAAATTCTTAAGACCGATGATCAACTCGCACAGTATTGGTCTAAAAATCTCATGATCAAGGATCAATCCAATCTCATTGGAACCAGACTAGGATTGGCAATTGGGCCGGTCTAGGGTTCCTAGACCAATGCTCATCCCTAATCCAAGCACGAAACGTGGAGAATCCGTAAAGTAAATCGCAGTACTCTAAACTTTTCGTGCAAAACTGGCAGTGACTATTGAAGTTCACAATGACTAGAAAAGCCTGGCCTCCACCAGAGTCAGGACATTTCTTTGTGGCTGTGGTGGTGGTGGCGACAGGTCTCTAATGAACTTTGTGGTTGAGGTTAAAAGCGAGAACAATGTCATTGAAAGCAGATAAAGTTTTGCAGTCAGTGTCGGCCAAGAAGGCCTGTAAATAAGCTTGATGCTCATTCATGAATTTACAAGAAACCAACCAAGAAAAACTCGACCCATCAGCCTGTAGAAACTAAGCCTCCAACGGCTTCTCCCTTGAAGTCTTCAGCTTGCATTATTGTCACGAATCCAAAATCTAACAGTAGTACCTGAAGAGAGATGGAGGCGCGCCTACTAGTGAACATTTTCAACAGATTTTTGCTGCACTTTCCAGGAATGCTGAGAGGAGTCACAGCTCTCGTGCTGGCCGCACTGTCTGCATTAGCATATCAGGGCATCCGCCCTCCACCGCCCAAAACTTGTGGCTCTCCGGGCGGTCCACCCATCACGGCAACCCGAGTAAGGCTCAAGGACGGCCGATACTTGGCCTACAAAGAGCATGGAGTACCGAGAGAATTGGCCGAACACAAGATCATCTTTGTGCATGGCTCAGACTCCTGTAGGCATGATGCAGTGATAGCAACGGATGTTTCTCCGGTACTTAAAATTTTTCTTGAAATTAAATTGTTTCTTGTAACTGACATATCGTTCCCTGTTCATGAGACCGACCTTTTGCATTCTAACATCAACAGCTAGTTCTAGGTAATTTAGGGTGCGTTTGGGAACCACTTCCCAAAGCCCCTTTGAAGCCTGAAGATACTTGGGCAAATGTCAGCCCGTTTGGCAAAAAATTTTGAGCCCCCATTCCCTAAATGCCAGCATTGTGAAGCTGAAAACCCAAGGCAGGTGAGGACCTGTCTTGGGCTTTCGGCTTTTTCGGCATGCCCACACGGGCACTGTTTATATATTTTTTTTCCGAAATTGTCCTCACGAATTTTTTGTTTTTCCGGTTCTTGCCCTTGTGTCGCAACTGTTCATCTTCTCCGGGGGGTTCGGTTCTGGCTGACTGCGAGCGGCCGGCGACTGCTAGAGGGACGCCGGCGATCGTCGGGGGGTGGCGCGACCGACGCCGGAGGTGGCGCGACCGAGGGCTGGGTCGCTGCAACCCAGATCTGGGGCGACAGGCGGTCTTCTTCTTCCGCGAGCGGTCGCCAACGACCATCGCCCAGACGACCGACGCCGGGGGGTGGCGCGACCGCCGCGACCCACGGCGAGGTCTAGGTCACCGCGACCCAGATCTGGGGCGGCAGGGTCGCGGGAGGACCTTGCCGCCCCCGATCTGGGTCGCGCAACCTCGCGGCCCCCGGATCTGGGTCGCGGCGGCGTCGTGCGACCTCCCGCGACCTCGCCGCCCCAGATCCGGGGGCGGCGAGGTCGCGCGACCCCGCCGCGACCCAGATCTGGGGCGGCGAGGTCCTCCCGCGACCTCGCTGCCCCAGATCTGGCGTCGCCGGAGGTCGCCGGTGGCCACTGCCCTTTGGTCAATTTTTTTTTAATTTTTCTTTTGATAATTTTTTTTTTACCACAAAGATCCTTTGTAAATGTAATTTCCCAAACGCTATTTTGGCTCAAAATACTTTACAAAGAGCTTTCAAAGTACAATTTACCAAACACAGTTGCATTTTGCAAAACACCTTTAACTCAAAGGTATTTGCATTTTCCTAAAGACTTTCCCCAAAAGTGGTTCCCAAACGCACCCTTAGTCCGTGTTTGGTCGTCTGTTCAGGCGGTTCTTGAGGAATTGAAGGTGTACGTCTTGTCATTTGATAAGCCTGGATACGGAGAAAGTGACCCGGACCCGAAAAGGACCCTGAAGAGTCTGGCTCTGGATATAGAAGATCTTGCTGATCAGTTGGGACTGGGGACCAAGTTCTATGTGGTTGGGCATTCCATGGGAGGCCAGGCGACTTGGGGTGTCCTGAAGTATATCCCTCACAGGTATATACACCAACTTAAGTAGAAGTTCATCAGTCCTTTAGAAAGGATTGTGTCGTTTGCTAAATGCATGTCTTCAAACTACACCTGATCATAAGCCTCGTGCCTTGTGAAGCCTGCTGAGCTTGGTGGGTCATGTGATTCTGGACCCGTCAACCAGGCAAACATGCGAAAATGACGTTACAAAAGAAGCAGGGGAGGTGGCTGTACATAAATATTGGCCTGGTTATGGACCCAGTCATGGCCCAAGCGCTGACAATGCTCAAGCGCTCGAGACCAACCTGGCTCGAGCCTGTCGATTGAGCAAGCTATATACTAAAACAAAACATAGTAATAGTGACTACTACAAATGAAAATAATGACGGTTGCCTGAGGTCGTGTGACCCCAGGCAGCCTGCCTGGGGTCGCGCGACCTCAAGCAACGGCGTCCGGGGGCTAAATCCGGCTGTTCAGCGACTAGATCCGGTGGTCCGGCTGCCAGATTTGGCGGTCCGATAGCCGATCTGGCTGGTCGGTGGCTAGACTTCAAATAAAAAAATACAAATGTTTTTTTTTAAATTTAATGAAAGTCATTTAAAAATACAAATTTTACCAAACGGTATTTTGACCAAAATTGTTTATCAATACACGTTAGAATTACAATTCTCCAAACGATATTTGCATTTCAGAAAACCCCCTTCACCCAAAGATATTTGCACTTTTGCAAATACATTCCCCAAAAGTTGAACCAAATGGGCCCGTAGTCTCTCAGCTAAATTACCTTAATTATTCTTAGCCACATGCTGTCCTGCCAGATCCAATTGTTAATGGCGACGAGCGCTGGCAGGTTAGCAGGAGCAGCTCTCACCGCTCCTGTGATCAACTACTGGTGGCCCACAGTTTCCCGCCAACCTATCCAAGGAAGCCTACAACTTGCAGCCACCACAGGACCGGTACGCACTCAGAGTGGTTCACTATGCCCCTTGGCTCACCTACTGGTGGAACACCCAAAAGTGGTTCCCTGCGTCCAGCGTCGTCACTCGTGCCCCCTGCATCTTGGGCCGTCAAGACATGGAACTTATCCCCAAGATGATGGAGCGCCGCAATGAAGCAGTAACTTTTGCTCTTTCTCTTTTTTTCCCCCCTTCACTCGTAGTAGGACTTACTGTTGCTGAATTAGTCCTAGCCAAAAGCTCAACTTGTCGGATAACTGCCATTGTTCTTTCATTATACAGTCACGGGTGATCGTGAGGCAACAAGGAGAAGCCGAGTCGATCCTTCGGGACATGATGATTGGTTTTGGGAGTAGGGAGTTCAATCCTATGGATATTGAGAACCCTTTTCCAAACAAGGAAGGAGCGGTGCATCTGTGGCAAGGCGATGATGATAGGCTAGTCCCCGTTTCGCTTCAACGGCACATTGCACAGAAGCTTTCATGGATTCAGTACCACGAGCTGCCTGTTGCCGGGCATTTTTTCCCTTATGCTGATGGGATGGGTGAAGCTATTCTGAAGGCACTTATAGCTGGCCAGAAGTAGAGTTGATTTCATAGTTAGCTCTATTTTCCCCTCATCCTCTGGGTTCTTCAGATGGTTTGTTCTTGGAAGAGTTGAGAGTGTTGACCAGATACTCAGCTATTGGCTTTGAATTCCCTCTTTTTGCTTGGTGGCTTTGAATCCTAAAGAAGGCTTGTGATGCAATAAAACGGAGGATGATAATTGACCTGTTTAGGCACCAACAGTTGTTGCTCTTCATCTGTTAATATCATTGTAAGGCTTTTGTTCAGCAAAAACTTTAAACATCAGCAAATTATTTCTCCGAATCATATTAGGTATAGAGCCATCTTGGTCTTCTTGGACCAAATCAGAAATACAGATAGATATTACCAAACCTGGAATGATGACAAGATGAGCATAATAATTCCCTAAAGTTCCACTTTCAAGTCGATCCATCGGGACATGACGGCCGGTTTCGGGAGTTGGGAGTTCGATCCTATGGAAACTGAGAACCCTTTCCTGAACAAGGAAGGATCGGCGCATCTGTTTGTCGTAATAGGTGTCACTTGTACTGTAGACGACACACAGATCGTGACATGGATAGAATTCTAGAGGCGGCACCAACGGGCTGAAGGGGTGGTGTCGCGCTTTATCTAAACAAGGTTTACGAGATAGCTCTCGGCCTCTCATGGCATAGCAAATTCTCCTGTGTGCTACTTAGTTTCCACCTGCACAAATACCGGTACCATGTTCGGTGCACGTGATGCCATTTGGTCACATAAGCGCACAGCGAGTTTAGAGCATAAGATACAAATAACTCGAAACACTAGAGAGGAAGTGAATAAGTTACGTAACAAATACTGACACCACGAAATCACTGTACATAGTCCAACCTCATGATCTTCTGATAGCATCTCTTTCTCTTTGGTCTGTCACGATAATTTGCACCAAAGTTCGATTTACATTCCCACTTCAGTTCGATCTAGGAACTCCTAAGTTATTCCACGCTCCAGTGCGTATAAGCACACATACTCAGCATTGTTGTTCATTATCACTCATGTCTAAATGTATGAGATTGGCCATTATATGGTCGCAGCCCCACGAACATGTCCACAGGATTTCAACTCTCTCCTCAAAATATTCATCGAAAGTCCCTAGCCCGTCCTTAATAATTGAACTCGTGCCCTCGTGAAAGGCAAATGAGCACGAGATCGGAGGCTGGCCGTGCCTGACGGGTCATACCATCTTCCTTTTCGAGGGCACAACTCGTGATTTTTACTATCGGTCAAGTTTGGTGATGTCCGAAGTTTGCAAACTTGAAAGCTCCTCAAAAAAGGATGGACCAGGGAAAAAGTGCCATGTGATAGGAGGTTTTAGTGATCGAATGACTGTCACTATCACCTTTAGGATTTTTGCATCTCTTTTGAGCTCCCAATCACTCGGACTAGAATCACGTGTGTCTACATCTTTAGTTGTTTCGATCTATACGAATTGTTTGAATGGATAAGACATGAAAGGAAAATGACCCATGACTTATGGGTGATGCAATGAATTTAATCGAAAATATATTAGGAAATAGATTATCTTGTCGCTAGGACTAAATATTTAGAATATCGATGCAAACACATAGATGAAGATCTCTCTTGCTACTAGCTATTTTTTTGGTCATATGCTACTAACTATGTTATGTGACTAATGTTGACGCAGTTTTTCTCAGTAACCTTTATATTTATCTAGTTTATTTGGTTGTACAGTTTACTTTACAATTATCCAAACTACAAAATTTGTCCAATCGACACAGCATTACCCCCATTAGAAAAATGTGGTACATTGATCTTCCTTCTCTAATCCTTCTTACACGAGGAGGGAGCATTGGAGCCCAAATGCCCTTGATTTTGGAGGGGGTCATGGGAGAAAAAACATCTTTTGACTCAATTTTTTTTTAAGTTTTGAATGATTGAAAACAAACACGATCATCCTCAAGTGTGATTGGTTTCATGGTGGATAAAATTTGAAACCTACCATGTTAAAAACGGTTTTCAACTTGTAGAACCTGGAACTCATCCCATTTAATCAATATGGTTTCAAGGTCTACTCGAGAGCCAATTTTATAATAACTTTTGCTTCATTTAAAAAAAAAAAAAAAAAGACAAATAATAGTCATAGCAAAATAATATGAGCGACAAAACAATTCAAAATAAAATATCAATACAAAACAAACAAAAATATAGAACAACATAGAAGTGAAGTTCATTTAAGAAAGATAAATCCTTTTTTTTCCACTGAAATTGGGATTCGGATCTATTTTCCGGAGGTTGCACATTGTTGGAGTAGCTTCTCAAAGATGAACATAAAGCGCACTTCCCATGGTGATGCTAAATCAGACTGGCGGTTGACTTCGGATTAATGATTAGAGGGAAGTAGAATTAGGGACAAAATCCCTCCCGCCAATTTAAATTTAAAAATCACTTTTTGGGGGGTGGGGGGCTGAAAAAACTTCAAAAAAAAATAAATAAACAAAACGAAAAAACGGTTTTGGAAGGAATCAAGGAGACCAGGGCCTTACCACGGTCTATTTCCTCAGGAGCCAAAAAAAAAACACGCAGCAGGATGACGCTCGCCCAAAGATCTCCGATGGACGGCCCCGATTCGGCCTCCGCGGGAGCGACCCCGACTTTTCGACGGCCCTGATTTCATCCGCCCGCCGCCCCCCCTGCCCGACGACCGACCCCCTCTAAATTCAGTGGGGCCCGCCACCCTTCGCTCTCGGTCTCCCATTTCTCTCTCTACTTTCTCTCTCTACTTTCTCTCTCCTCCCTTTCGCTCTCTTCTCTCTTCTCCCTCGAATCTCCCCGACCGCAGCCGCGGAGCCAATCAGCTCATCGCTCCTGCTCACTCTCGCGTCCGCGCTCTCTCTCTCGCTCTTTCTCTCTCTAGAAAACCCTCGGAATCCGGGCCGCCCCGGGGTTCGCCTGATCCCGCCCGCGATTGATCAATGCAGGTAATTCGCGCCCGCGATTCGGGCCCCCGCTGCTCGATTGCGCGGAATTCGGGTCCAATTCGGGCCTCTCTGATTCGGTCGTCGTCGTCGTCGTCCCTCCCCCCGCCGCCGCCGCTTGCTCGATGCGCTTTTGGCCCGCTTTTTTTGTTTGCGTGCGCGTGTTTCTGCTTGTGGGTTTTTGGTCGCTGCAGCTGATGGAATTTGGTCTGTTGCTTGATTCGCTGAGTCAGTTGAGTTGTGGTGCTTCTGTGTGTGTGTGTTTTTTTTTTTTTTTTTTTCTCTTTTGAACTGATGGATGGGGTGGCGCATTTTGCAGGGGAAGGAAGTGCGACGCGTCTTTACTTTTTGTTGTTGAGCTGCGAGGCTTGATAGAAAATAGAGCGCGAGGGTTGCAAAATGATTCCTTTAGTGGGATAGCGTCTGGTTGCTGTTATTGTTGTCGGTAGGAAAAAAAAAAATTGAACTTTCTGTAACCCAAAAAAAGGGGGAATTTTTCCTGAATTGAGAATGGTTGGGCCGTCTTTTGCTGTATTTGCAGACATGGAGGGAGATTTTTGGTGCGGCAACTAATAACTACCGGGAGTAATTCATTGTTTTAATCTTCTAATCAACTTTTTTTTTTTTTTTTATGTTTTAAAACTCGTGAAATTTTTTTGAAGATTTGAAGTATTTGGTATCGTATTTTTAATTTCTAAAAGTCACGGTAAAGGCAGATTTAGAGGAAAAGCACAGGTCACTTCGAGCGCGTACTTATCGTACTTATCGTTTGGATAGTTCTAGCAATATGTTCATTCCTGCTCAATTCTGGTTTGCTTTTAGACATTTTCACTATTTTTTGGGATGCTTTTTTATTTGATTTTGGACATGCTCATTTAAGCAAATTATTTAGATAATACGGTGCTTTGATATGCTAGTCAAAAAAATGCACTGGGTGTTGATTCGGGGAGGTGCTGGTTTTTTATGTTGAAGAGTTGAGAATATTGGTAGTTTAAGCTGATTGTGGCTTATGTTCCTGCAGAAAATACCAAGCAAACTTGAAATAGGACATATGCGTGTGCACTTCCAACCTTGGGTTACTTTGTAGGCTGGTAGTGAGGAAATATCTTCAGGGGACAATGTTATGTAGATATGAACTGTACTAGTCACTCACACTGATGTCAGCTCATCTAAGATTCGAATCAGCTTCGGCTGGTACAGATGAGTTGCCCATTACTGGGGGCCATCTAAACGGAAACAGGGCAAGCCATTCTCGATCTAGTCTGGATAGGTCAGGTAGTTTCAGGGAGAGCAGTGAAAACAGGATGTTCAGCACGTTGACTAGTCTTTCTGGGGAGAATTCTACACCAAATGGGGATGTCCTTACCATATCAGATTATCTAATGTTGGATCCTATCACAATGGGTGATCAGAAATACCCAAGATTGGGTGAGTTGCGGAGGATATTGGGAATTCCTTTTGGAAGCAATGCTGAAGATAGCCCTTCTGGGGCTGGTGTAGCCAAAGGCGCAGTTGAGGAGCTAAAGCGCTTCAAATCAAGTATTTTGGATACCACCCATAAGGCAAGGTAGTGTCTGTTCCACAATACCAGTTATCTACATTGTCATTTTACCTTTGGATAGCTGCTCTCTAGAAAATTTGCTACAATGAGCACACCATTGCACTTGTCCACTCGAAAGTTAAGCATGTAACTTCTTAATGAGGACAGTTCATGCTTACGTGCATCATTAACGTGTGGACACTCACATGCGCAAAGATCTTCATTGTATTTTCTGTTGAAACTGCTTTAATCTTGATCAGGAGGAGGGCAAAAAAGTTGGATGAGTCTTTATCCAAGTTAAACAAGTATAATCAAGTTTTGAATTCGAAAAAACATCAAAGGAATGGGACAACAGCTAATGAGAGATTAGGTGGGTCCAATTTGTCAAAGATGGCGAGTCAGAATCATCGAAATTCTTCGGAGCTCTTGACTCAAGGACTTGAAGATAGGAGTAAGCATGTTGTCCTGAATAAGCGAGTTCGTTCCTCAATGGCTGAACTTCGGGTTTGTATGAAAGATTTTGTTTTTAGAAGTTTGTAATTTTCCATGTAGACTTACTTTTTCCTTTCTTGCATTTAAAATTTCATTTCTGGATATCTCTGTGTTCTAGCTCAACCTATATTTATTTGCCTACTCTTCACCCTCTATCTATCAACTTGCACGCATCTTAAACTATGTGAACGGTGCCTACTACAAACTTCTGTAGGGTATGCAAAGTATTCTCCTGCCTTTCATGTTTTGTTGACCCTTGTCCTATTATGATCGCGTATTTCTTGCGTGGGCACTACAGGTAGGTTTCTTGAACTTTAGATTCTTATCATGTTTCTAAATCTAAAGATTTCAGATATACAAAGAGAAGCCCATCTTATTTCATGGTCATATCGTTATTAAGACCTAAAAGGGAATAGATTGTCTGAGCAGGTGTGCTAGAAAGACGTAGCTGGACATATAATATTTATAAGCCAATCTAAAGGGAGAAATGGTAACCATAGCAAATATTAAATGGGTATGTTGATATATTATCGAGAATCCAAGTATGGGATACATCAATGTCCAAATCTTTTGGTGGAAGTAGATGTAATAGCAGATTTAGCTCTTAATCAATTTGATATAAACCATTCAATTAAGCATTTTTAACTGATCCAGTATTGAATATCAGCATGTTGACCTATTTCTTCCCCTTTGAAGTCTTTTTGTATGGAGGCAATACGCCCTTGGTACCTTTTTTAATGGTATTCCGTTAACCTTTAAAAGAAAATGTTCCATCTTCTAGATTGACTGCAGCAACAAGTGATTATCATATGCTTATATTCCATGAAGAGAGTGGGTATGAGCTAAAGTTGGGGATAGCAGTTTCCGAAGATGCATTAGGAGGACTTACTTTTCAAATTCTTTCATGAATTTATCTATGGCCAATTTCTTATTTGCATAGTAACTTAGAATGTTACAAGTTTCACCTGATAAACTTTTGACTGGATCTGCACAAATCTCCGGGAGATAAATTCTCTTAGTTACTATGCTTTACTGTATGTGATCCTCCAGTGGCCTGTCTGTTTGAAAGAAGCACAAGTCTTCACACCTGTGTGCTTCTCATATATTTATGTTTGATGATGATTTAGATAATCTTGATGCTCATATGCATCAGAATGAAATTTGTGCAGATGATTCTGTTTTGTTTCTTTGTCATCCAATTAGTTAGAAGCTTGTATGTAAAGTTCCAAAAAGCCTCAATGAGAGGGACTGCATGGCGTTCTGCAATATGGTTTGGTGCTAATTGATGCATACAATCTAGTGCTTTTTGCTTTTCGATTGAAAGATTGTATTAGAATTTCTTTGAGCATTATATGTTGCTTTATGTTTAGCTAACTCAATCCTTAATTGGTTTTTCAGACGGACAGTCAGGGCCACACTCTTACAAAGCCGCCTGTTGTCACCGGAAAAGATCGAGATATGACCAGAAATGTGGTTGAAGGTTCTGATTCAGCCGAAGATAAGAATCATAGACTACCTGCTGGAGGGGAAGGATGGGATAAAAAAATGAAAAGGAGAAGATCTATAGGCTCGGGTTTTTCCAGACCTATGCTTATGGATGGGGAGACAAAGCGACCTATGTTCCAAAAAGTTAAAACTGAGCCCAGTTTGCAATCCTCTGATGCCCAGGGGTCCAGGTATCTCGTGATGTGATGGCATATTAAGCATCGATATATGTTACACTATGTCAGTTATAAAACTCGTTACTTGCTGATGTTTGTAGAGTATTCTCATGAAGAACAAATGATTGTATTTCATTGTCTTCAGATTGTTATGTCCACTCCTAGGTTAAGATGCTTTCTCCAGAAATTTTAAGCCAGCCTACTGTTTTGGGCTGTATGTTGCAGATTAAGTGTCCGTGAAGAAACATCCACAGTGAGTCCTAGTCAGACGCCAAAAGCAAAAGGGTCGAGGGCTCCCCGAAGTGGCTCTGTCGTGGCAGCAAGCTCACCTACTAATTTTTCTCGATCGTCTGGAACTTTTGAAGCATGCGAACAGTCACCTAGTGCAGGCAAAGTTCATACGATTGGTGGCCCTACTAATAACCGTAAACGTCCTTTACCCACTGAGTCATCCTCCCCTCCTATGGCTCATTGGGGTGGCCATAGACAAAAAATAATTCGCAACAGAAGAGCAAATATTGTATCTCCTGTCTCAAACCATAATGAAATCCATCCACCCTCTGAAGGATGTGCCTTGGATCCTGGTTTGAAAATGAGTTCTGTGGAGACAACAAGTAGTGCCCCCCTGATCTCAAGGGGTTTAGCTAATGGAATCCAACAGCTGAAGGTGAAATTGGAGAATGTTTCATCACCAGCGAGGTTACCTGAAAATGATGAATCTGGCGGTAGTCAAAATCGTGAAAGTAGGATGAAGGAGAAGAGAGCCGGTGCTGTTGAAGTAGATGAGATAGGAGGCGGAACCATCCGGGGTGTTAGCCCATCAATTGTACTGCCAAAGAAAAATAAAGCAGTCCCTAAAGATGATGTGGGAGATGGTGTCCAAAGACAAGGAAGGAGTGGTAGGTGCTCATCATTTCCCAGAACTAACATTGCCTCAGCCAACGAAAAGATAGATAACGCAGCTTCTAAGCCACTGAGAAGTGCTAAGCCTGGTTCTGAGAAAAATGGGAGGTCAGTCATTAAATTTACTTGCCAATTGATTTAAATTGTTCTTCGCGGGATGATTTCCTTCATGCATATGTGTGCTTTTTGTGATCTCAGCAAGACTGGACGTCCTCCATTAAAAAAGGTGTCTGATCGGAAGGCTTTTGCTCGGCATGGGAAGTCACCAGCTGGCAGTACACCAGATATATCTGGTACCTTTTCTTTTGAAAGAACAATTTTATGCTCAGGGTTTTTCTTGAGAGCCCCCACACTGTCAGAGTTGTTGTCCCTTCTCAGTTAGGCATCATGCTGAAAGCAGCCTCCCAATGCTTCCTAATGCCTTTTGCAGATTTTCTAAATTTGGATTTAACTTCTAAAGCATGTTTGATGAAATAGGATTCTTAGCGACCTTTTATTCGCTAGAAGGTTATAGTCTAATGATGACTCATCTATTAGGATTACTTGTGCTCTGCTAATTTCCATAGCTGGTTTCTCACATAAGTAATCTTCTGTGATTGTTTCCTACTTCATGCAGAATACGTCTTGGATTAGAATTTCCTTATAGTACACATATTTGTGAAAGTAGTTGCACTTGCAGTCTCCTGTTTATAAGTTAATGGAGATTGGGTTTTAGCAATTGGTTACTCGTGAAATTTGTTCAAGGTGAAGAACTTGTATCCCTCCAGGTCCTTTAAGAGGTTGTTTGGTTTTGCTCCAAAAGAACAAAAAAAGATAACTTGCTTTCCATCCAGAATAAAAAATGAAGAAAATATTATGAGTTTTAAAATGTTATTAGAAAATTATATAGGAATATACACATCGATTTTTTGTATGTTTAAAAGGTTTCAGGCATTCTATTCTATGTAAAAGTGAAGTATGAAAGCCCTCGAAAAGGAAAGCATAAAGGAAATCCTAAAAAAAATAACTGCAATAAGTTTTTAAATTTTCCTGAAACTTTGGGATTCTGATGTTTTTGCTCATCCCATTCTAGGCGGATCAGATGATGACCGCGAAGAACTCTTGGAAGCTGCAAAATTTGCTTCTCATGCCAACCGTATGTGGACTGCTATTTTGAGATTGATTATGGAATTTTATCGCGAATCCAATCTCTGTGCACTTATTATGAATTTCGGTTCTTTGATAGGTCTAGTCCATTCTGGAGTATTCTGGAAAAGGATGGAATCATTTTTTTCGCCTGTCAGCTTGGAGGACATTTCTTATCTGAAGCAACAGGTAGTAACTTACAAGCTCTAAAGACGTGATAATGAGCTTGGATATTTTTCTTCCTAATAATCCTTTTATTCCAAATCCCAATTGTTTTTTTTTTTTTAATTATTATTATTTCCTGTAAAAGCTATTTTGTATCAGATGAGATCCTTTGAGGAGTTACGTAAGAACTCTCCGGCAGCAATGCTATCCAGACAATGTTTAATAGTGAACAAAAGTACCAATTGAGAAAAAAATAAAATGTCTGATGCTACGTCCTTTGTTTAAAGCATTTTTTATTATTCAGCTTACATATTTATTGCATTGGGTAAATTAAGTTGTTGTTTTACCATTTTCCTCAATCTCTAGCTGGAAATTATATGCTACTGTTAGAAGGTTAAATCATACCACATGATTGAAATTTTTATATAGAGCTAAGAACATCATGGAACCGAAAAGATTTTATTTATTTATTTATTTTTTTGGGTGATGGTGCTGTCTTTAGGCAAATTAACTGTCATTTTGTAGATAACTATTTACAACGACATGACTACAACACGAGCATGCAAAACATTTTCTACCAATTCTCTTGGGGCAGTGTGCAATTCCAGAACTTTGCATGTGAAGCTTGACTTGGGAAATCATTCTACTGATCCTAACTCCAGAAAAATCCAGTTTCTTAAAAATTGTAGAAGTTCCACTGCTTTTTCTGTCTCCCTGGTAGTGGGATAACTGACACTGGGGTTACTCTTCTCTTTTCCATTTCAAATACTTGTAGTTGCTCAGCAATTTTTCCCCTGGACTTGTTATTTTGGCACGAATGTCAATAATTCTTTGCTCTTCAGGGTCCTTTGAGTTGACTTGAGTTCACAGATTGCGTAGAAACATACTTGAGTCTTCGAACTCCTGTGTTGTCATATCAACTATTTCTCAATTTTTTAAAGGTTTCACTCAGTCAAATTAAAACTGTGAAGTGGCAAAATTAGATTGCAAATTTTGTTGTTTGGTTCTTTGATAAATACGTTACACCATTGTTTTCTCAAATGTAGAGTGATCTCGTGCTCGAAGAAAGTATGAAACCTCACAAACATGTTTTTGGTGAAAGAGATGATGGTATCCAATGTCAATATGGATCGGGAGAATCAGGTGCCAGTGATGATGTTATTCAACAAGTTGAAGACGAAGATGTTATATGTGGAAAGTTGAACCCAGGAGGGATGAATGTTCTTCCTCTGTACCAAAGATTATTGGCTTCTCTAATCATAGAAGAGGAAGCTACATTTGAAGAAGGTGCTGAAGGAAGAAGCTTGCTTTTTTCACACAACGAAGATGAAAATCCTGGGGCTAACTGCCTGGCTGTTGGAGTAAAATCAAGGAACGGAGATAATTCTGTTTATGAAAATGATGTCATGCATGAGCTCCAAACTCCCATGCAGTACGATGTTACAAATTATTCTGGTAATGGGAGTATCAGCAAAAGTATCCAGAGTGATCTTGACTTGATGCACAAAGAACAAGTATCGTGTGAGATATCCAAAAACGGTTTCCATGGCTCGGTAGCTGCATTCTCATGTGTTGCTGGCATTTCATATGCTGAACAATACGTGCATATGTCCATAGAAAGTAAATTACTGGTGGAGCTGCACAGTGTTGGCCTATATCCCGAGAATGTGGTAAATTTTAGTTTATGAAGTGCTCAATCATAGTCTTATTTTTCTTAAGCTTATAAAAATATCTTCAACTAATGTTTCGATGCATGGAGCGATTTCCCTTTCTGTGCTTCGCGAGAGGAAAAGAAAAGGAGGGGGGGTGGGGCAGGGAGAGATGCCTACCTCTGTTAGTATTCACATTCCGGACTTTATATACACTATTCCTTTTTCTGATTTGATGATTGTTGCAGCCTGATCTGGTGAATGGAGAGGATGAAGTTATCAATAATGATATCTCTGACCTAAAGAAGCAACTCTCCAAGCAGGTTATTATTCTTGCACTCCATTTATTTTAGATCAATATTGGTTTGTAAGACATCTATGGCATGTCTAATGGATAGGGCCTGTTCTTGCACTTTCATCAGATTTGAACTCTTTTCTGGCTTTTAGACTTTCAAATATGTTTCTCACAAATCACAGACAAAATTTCAATGCTTAATGTTCAGGTTGGTGAAAAGAAAGTTCTCCTAGATAACTTACTCAAGGCAATTCCAGAAGGGAGTGCAGATGACAGACGGTAAGTTTGGAAATTTGCTTCTGCCTCTTTGGTGAGGATTATTGTTAATTTGTTCACTAATCAAGTGATGAAACCTTAAGAGACGTGAAGATCTAACAATGAAATTATCTGCTCTGTAAAGCTGAAACGCGGAGAACTTTCTAGCTTTCTTCCATTTGTAAAATTCATCTAAGATGGCATATGGCAATCCTCTAAAGCTTCTCAATAGTTGTATTTTAAGAAAACACACCAAGTTACAGCTACGCTTCTAAAAATAGCAATCATTTGCTGGGTTATGATGCTTTATTATGCCCAAATGAAAGAGATTAAATTTACAAACCTAGAATAGTATGCGTCACACGTCAACAGGGGTTTTTGAAGTCCAGTTTGAGGGCTTGAGAGAGATGTATTTTCCTAGTGCTTGTTGAGAAGAAACAGTGGCCCTCTTATCATTGACGAAAGCTTCTTAAATTAATAGCTGCATACAAACCATGTGGATGGAGTAAAAAAATTTCAAATAGTACGATTGATATGTATATATACATACATGGACACAGTGATTGTAGGACTCTGCATATAAACGAGTGCCACTGCTTACAGTAGGTTGTAGAGACCTGTCCTTTTTATCTTTCAAATATTATTTATTGAACTGGAAGGTTGGAAGAACTTTGAGGATTTTTTTAAGGGTATAGATCACCTTGACCAAATAATAATAAATCTAACGAAAACGTTGTGCTTCTTACTTCAAGATAGTTTCAGGTAAAGTTGAGCCCCTTCATCAGCTCAATGCTGACTACTGGGAAGATAATCACGGCCAGTGCAATTTTCCTATGTCTAACTAAAAATTGTTTGTACACTAAGACAATTGTATCATTACCATATCAATCAATAAATGTTTGTTGGCTTTTGTAATCTTAATAAAATGGAGATCATTATTGTCAATGTTTAAACTTGTCAACTCTTATGTTGTTTTTCCCAGTACAACAAAATTAAGATTATTGAGATTACAATTAGAACAAAGCTTTGCAATTGGGGATGAGTGTCTAGTTGTTTTTAATTAGTTGATAAATGTGTTTGATTTTCCAGGGATCTTGAGCACACTGCAATGCAAAGACTTGTTGAGATGGCTTACAGAAAACAGCTGGTGATTTTTCTGTTCCTCTTATTTTATTTTTCTTAAGAGTGACAATTATTCCATGCATTTTTTTGTTTCTCATTTCTAAGCTCAAGAGCTTGTAACTGTCACATTTGCTTGATATTTTGCTCATCCAGATGCTTCTGTTTTATCTAATTAATAAATTATCTGCACTGTGTTCAAGTTTTTCTAATGGGTTCAATAACATAGAAGTGGACAACTACTATGTGGAGAATATATCGGCAGATTTAATCAATCTCACAAACGAATGCCATGGTGGCAAAGTGGGAGGTTTCTTGTGCTTTTATGGTTACTACATTACGGTAATTAAAAGAAGTCAGTGGAGGCTTGTCTGTGGCGGACAAGTGAACGTGCTGCGGTTCTTTGATCTGAAATGACATCTAGCCACTGTTTGTTTCTTATAAATTAGAAAACCCATAGTTTTAGAAGGTCCATCGTCAGTGGTTATTCCATGGAATATCAAAGTTATTTGTCCTTGATGTAAGGAGTTTTGGCATCAACAAGTGCCATCTGCCAGAGAATTAATTATGCCAACGTATAGTTTTCCATGGTTGCCAGGAAAAGTAGCGATCAGCACATTTCTGTGAAAGGAGAAAAATCTGCAATCATAGTAATAATAGTTTAATGCCACTGCTGGATTTTGCCATGCACCGGGATGGTGCATTTCATTGAGTTTGATCACAGAAAATAACACTTTCAGCTTTTTCCAGAGTTACTGACTTTTTGCCTGAGTGAGGCATATAGATTTATCCTACCAGTATATCTGACTTATACACTGCATTAGTTTTATTTGGTGTATAAATACCCCATTAATGGAATAGGAATTTAATATGCTCACCCTTATATGAATGTAGTTTAAATATTGGCTATTAGTACAATAACACCTGCTATATTTGATCATGAATTGTGACTTTAACCCTGAGAATTTATCTTATGCTCAGTTATTATCAGCTCGATAGAGTGCATTAACGAAATATTAATTGTGATTATGTGATCAATTACGTAGGGACTGGGGTTTGAGTTGTTTTGGGTAGTTTACTTGATATTGCACCAAATGACATGCCACTTTGGATGGTATTGACAGGCGACTCGAGCAAGCATTGCTGCCCGCAAGGGGATCCCTAAGGTTCCAAAACATGCTGCAATGGCCTTCACTAAGAGGACTCTCGCTAGATGCAAGGAGTTTGAGGATAATGGCAAGAGTTGCTTTAGTGAGCCTACCCTCAGTGAAGTTCTGTTTGCTGCATCCCCTCGTGGTTGCGAAGAATCTATACAATGTGATAGTCTCCATTCTTCGCCCGTGCCTGGGACATCAGGTCTCTCATTTTTCCTCTTACTTCATTTGCCTTTTCTCTTTCCCTGTGAAAAACACATTACTCATATAAATTGGCGACTTGTCTGAGCACTGTTCTCATTTTGTCCTTTTGGCACTCAACTGCAGGCTCCAACAGCAAGGTTAAGCAGTTTGATCTTCAGAATGATGATATTGGCCCAGGTTCTTATGACAACAATAGAACTCTTTTACATTCCTCTGACCAGGCTTTCGGAAAAGCTGGACCATGGAACAGAGGCAAGAAGAAGGAACTGCGGCTTGACGATGTTGGTGCCATGAGAGTGGCATCAAGTCCTGCAAAAGGCAAGAGGAGTGAAAGGGACAGGGACCGAGAGATGGTCCTCAACAAAGGTGGCCGCCAGAATGCAGTCAGTGCTAAGGGTGAGCGTAAAGCAAAATCCAAGCCAAAACAAAGAACTGCTCAGCTGTCATCTTCAGGAAATGGATATATAAGCAAGTTCAATGAAATGATGCATCCTGTGAGCTCCTCAGCTCATGAATCTAATAAAGTCCTTACAATTAGCGCTGACAAGAAACAGGAACTTGAAAAAACAAATGGCAACGGGACGCCTGTTTTAAAGGAAAAGAATGAATCTGAAGACTTGGCAAACTTGGATCTGCTTGGAGAGTTAGATGTACCATCGTGGTTGAACTTCGAAGGGGATGGTTTACAAGATCACGATTCAATGGGCCTTGAAATACCCATGGATGACCTCTCCGATGTATTCCTATGACGACAGTGGCCTGTACATTCCTAGGGAACTTAGGTGTCCAGATAAACATAGAGCCACCATTGTTGGGGACCAACTTGTAATTTAAAATCATGCCCCTGGCAAGTGGTGCTTGTAGTATAAGCATTCTTTCTGTATGTCAGCAACAAATTTTCTGCAGAAGGTCAGATCTTTGTTTATATCAACGATTCCCCTCCGAATGATTGATAATGAGATTTCATGGAAGTCTTTCCTGCTGTACATCCTTGCCGGTGTCCATCTCATTCTCTCTTTTGTAGAAGTGGCGGGTCATGTTGTTCTGATATTCTCCTTGTGTTTCCATCATTTTCCATTTCCACAGAACATGTTGTAGGGCTGCCCAAGCTGATCACGATCCTTCGGGGAAATGGGGATTTTGCATTTGGATTTTCCAATACGCAGTGCTATACCTAAAATGATTTCAACAGTTTACTTGTTTATGGATGTAATGAAGTCTTTCTGGTGGGTGCTTTTGTTGGGTGTCACTGCTAATCAGGAATGCTACTTGGTTTCTTCGACTGTTTTTATACATTGAAGACTGAGAAGATTGTCCACTTTGTCCTCAGCGCCCAGGAGTTTCATCATCTCTGTTTTTCCTGTCAGTGTTGTTGGCTTGTCGAATGAGACAGAAATGTATTGTGAATTGTGATGACCTTATGCCTTTATGGTAATATCTCGGTCCATTCAAGTTAGTTCATGTAGGAAAGCTAGATGCAATATAGCAGAATAAAGTTTTTTCCAATTAGTTAGCTAGCTGGTGTGCGGATGCTGGTGGAAAATTTGGTGCGCTTGGGTGACCAAAGCATAAGCCGTAGAAACCCTCCTAAATAAAAACCAATTTCCAATAGTAGAATATTCCTAAACTTTCAACTTGAGGGCCACGCCAATTCATAGAGATTTAGCCCTTCATTGTTAATTTCAATTGCTTCCCGGAGGTTGGTTGTCCTAACCAGTGTCCTCTGTCTGCGAGCCTCATCCTCTCATCTAATTAAACAAAAAGGAAAATTATCAGATGAAGTTTTTGAAATGTCGACTTCATTTGTTTTGCGGAAGATGATTAATCTGGAAAATATTTTCCTTCAAAAGATTGCTTGTATCGCTTGTAAGAATAAATAAACGAAAGATATTTCTATTTTTCACGAAAATGTTTGGATATAAATTGTTATCGATGAAGAAAATATTTTCTATCGATTACTTATTTTAAGCGATACAAACAATTATTTTTAAAACATTCAATTTTGCGAAATTAAATAATCCTATAGAAAGAAATAGATGTAACATCTTGGACATATAAGTAAAAGAGGAATGAATGGTTTCTTCAAATCTATCCATGAATGATATTATTAAAGTGATGGAACTTACATATCCTAATTATGATGCTGCATTATCCCAAATACACGATATTTGAGATGATGATTTCTACAAGTTCTATTTAAGACATGATGGATTGCCATTTAATTGATATATCATTTATGTCGACCTATATTTGCAATAACTTGATTGTCCTATTGCTATCGGACAAGTTGCATGCTTTTCAAACGCTCATGTGTCCATAAAAGTATCATTTGGATCTAGTCCGTGCATGGCACGGACGGTTCCCCATGCTTATAGTATATATAGTCCCTCGCCTATTCTGAAATCATCGACAAAAACAGAACAAAAGGAAGAACACAGCGACTGAAATGAAGTACGTGAAGCTTCACAAGTGCGAGCTCCTTGAAGATCAATGGATGCCGTCTTCCGACGAGAACAGAGCACGAGACGAAACCCGTCAGCACGGTCACGGTCGTCACGTGGCGAGACTCGCGGAAGCCATGCGAAAGGTCATCAACATGAGGGAGAAGAGTCAATCATCCCGGACCTCGAATTGTTCGAGTAAGCCAGATTTTCCGCGTGCACCGGAAGGTTTGTCGTGGACCTCAGATGGTAATTAACTCGCGAAGGGCTTCATCAGGTTTATGTCGACATATGTTTTCATATTTCCTGACGATCGAGTACGATGGATATCAATAAAAGATATGTAGCTTGCTACTTTGTAAAATAGAACGTATTGCTATCGGTTCGCTCTTGGTCGAGTAGCAATCGAGTTGAAGTTGATAAACAAGTCAACTGCGATTGGATTCGAGGTAAGCAAAGCAGACGAAAACTGGGAATAATCCTGGAATCGCAAGAACCTGAAAATCTACTGCATACATGGTTGTTCAGATGACGCAGCGGACCGAGAACCCGAGCACGTTAATCCAATGAAACGAGTCTTTACAGTAAGGTCCTCTCGATTCTTTCTTATCTACTACGCGTTCTCTTTTCGAAGCGAGGGATCGGTTGTATCGAACCTTATAGCTCTGGAAAACTACTCCTTTGAAACTACAAAAGCTGGAATTTTGACGGTTGAAAATGAAGACAATATACAAGGATTATGACTCAGTTAAACATGAACTCGCAGTTCCAGAAAAGTAGATGGAGAAACAGAGCATGCAACCGGACATGATTCTGCTATCATCATGGTAACCTTAAACATGAAAAGAACACAGCGTATAAAGTTCTTCTTTAGACATGGCAAGGCCGCGAGAGCATATGTTTGCGTACTCGAATTTATCGGACCGCTTTCGACTCGTTGCCCGGTTTCAATTTCTACATGCATTTTCAAGTCAGCTTATTTTCAACCTTCCGATAGGGTCAAGGGAAATGCACGTTGTAGCCACTTGGTTTTCTTTTAGAGCTGATTCAATGCAAAAATCGTTCTCTAAAATTATTGGATCGATCATGAACCTATTGCGGACAACGTTGCTTATGCGAACCTCATCATCGCCCTCTTGTTATACCACAGCAGGACCCGCGATGGGCTTCAACAGAACGATTTCAAAGCCACAGACGTCGCCTTTCATATTCAGCTCTCTTGTGGTATGGTTTTAGTATTCCGAATTCAAAGCATCAATCAACGATACATATTTAACTCTAACAATCATCCTGATCTATGATTTGATACCTGGTGGTACAATGAAATGCATCTTATATACAATTCATTATTTACTAATGTACTTCACGAATGCACCTCTCTGGAAGAACTTCACAAGCTCTCTGGTACTCCCCATAAGATTTTATCTCCTGACGAGATGGAGTCATCATGATTAAGCTACATACGTTGCGTTCATTCAGACAGGATCTAGCTTCCAGTAGTTGTTATATTTAAACCCATCCGCATCCTAAGTTCGCATGTGGTGTATGTTTACCTTCTTTAACTAAAGGATGTTTGTAAGGGTGTAGGCATCCGCCTGTTAAAAAGCTAACGCATGTCACGTTGCAGGTAAGATGATAAAGTGGTTTAACAACGTAACAGATATCCACCGAACCCTTCATGATGCATGTAATGGAACAAGATCTCCAATTAATGGCTTCGTGATGCATCATCCAGCTGAAACAAGAAACAATTGAAACACGGTTTCTCTTGACCAGTTGTAATAGCCGAATGTGGCGGAGATACCTCAAATTAGAGGTTCGAATGGCTGACAGAATATCATTCCAGCACAGGAAAATGAAATAATAATCGACCAACCCCCTAACTAAAATCAAGAACTCAAATGTACGCTACTGAAGCAACAATCAAAAACTTCAATGCGAAAAGCAAAACTGGTTCACCCTCGGCTAGCCCCACTAATTGGAAGCTAAAAGTCAAAACATTAAACTTTCAAGCCAATGTTTCTATATTAGGTGTTGGTAGCCCTTGTGTAGATCTGTTGGCTGGCGTGAGAACTAATCATCCTAATAAGACCTCTGGCCATTAAGTCCTTGATTGCTCTACGTGCCAGTGAACCATTGACCTGTAACACAACAAATGCCAGGACATGAGATATTAATGACTAACGTTTTACATGTAACATACACTTCAGATGTTCATCATGGCACGTGATCCATCAGCATGAGAACAAGAACTAGTCATGGTCTAACTGGCTGTAACCAACGATTGCAACAAACAAAAGCAAGGAGCAACATATCTAAAGGAGAGAAGTGATGATAATAAGGAGAAGGAAGAGAATTCAACCCCTAATGACTAAGCCTCCACAAGGAGAAACATTAAGCTAAAGAGTAGAAAAGATTCCATTGCAGACAACCACGCCAACAAACCACATAATGGCCCAATAGGATATTGGTTAAACATTGCCATTCAACATCCTTGCAAAAGGGTATGGCACAAACAACTTGAGTGGAACTTGCACTTAAGTGTATCAAGCAACTGCAGAGCTCACTACCAACGACAAAAACTTACTGCTACAAATGCCCAACGTAATCCTAGAATATCATATAAACTTAACAGAGGAAAGCCGTTTTCCCAAGCCACTGAGCAACGATCAAAGCAGCTGTGGCATGAAAAGCATTTTATTTTACTACCTTAATGAAAGATGCAGAGGGAAATGAGGCATAGATTAAACGAGTGAGCTGACGTAAGCATACCCTCAATCTGTCAGATAAGATGGAAGGAGTGATGAGCTTGTACTTGGGAGCTTCACTGAGAAGTTTGTCATATGTTCCCTGATCAAAGAGAACCATGTTGTTTACCTTTTCCTTTTGCTTTCCTTTGCTCCATTTCTGCACAAAATGATCTTAAAAGGTTACACAAAGACATCCAGTAACAACTTCAACCTGAAGCTGAAAAACATATATAGAAATAACTCTTAACACCTTACAGAAATAAAGTAAATTCATCCATCATAATCGAAATGTAAGGCATCCAGTAAAGCCCCAGATATTCTATGCTCAACTAGCAGAACCTATCTTCGCTTTGCCATGAAAGCGATCAGCCTTGCACTTTGATCAACAATATAAGAGCTAAAAACTAAAGTCATTGATTAGATTTGCAGATATAACAGAAGCCCTAGAATGCAGAACTGGTCCAACCTCACTGGTCACCCAACCAGAACAAACATCACACATTCCTCCCCTCGCCCAGCAGTGAACTAAACAACTTAGAATGCCGAGTGCGGCATACAAGACACGCTCTCGCAGTCAACCAACATCGAAAGGTCGGTCCATTAACCGAATCAAGAGGCGACGACGATAGTTAGGAAAACACCCACGACGAGCTCCTTCAGAGAAAAAAGCAACACAAAGCCAATTCATCCCACACTCAAACCACAGGCACCAATTGCGCACGGCAGAGACCCCCAAAAACCCAGCCGAAACGAATGAGCTCCGAACGCGAATACCCAGATAGATAGAACCAAAGAAAGAAAGGAAATTCACCTTCTTTTTCTGTTTCCCTCCGCCGGATTTAGCTGGCTTCGACGACGGGGGAGGAGCCTTCTCCTTCTTCGGCGCCTACCCACAAAAAAAGAAAAAGAAAAAATACCCATTAACCCAACAACGTCAGCGAACGCAACGAATCAAAGACCACGAGCCGATCGCGCACGGGAAGGAAAACGACTCGGCACGTCAGAAAATCGATATGAACTCAGACGAGCTACTCTTTTTTTCCCCGCGACGAATGCTTCGACGTCGGAAACTCATGCATTACGAAGAAGGGACGACTGGGTCGTCGCGCCTCGATCTTACCATGATGAACCGGAGCTGATTTCTCGGGTCGAGATCGGAGGGAAGCGCGCGGCGGGAGCTCTCGGCGGTGATGGCTTGGAGGAAGAAGGGGCCGGTGATTTCTCGTTTTATACGGGGGAAAGGTAGGAGAAGACTAGGGTTTCCGCGGGACGGGCGAGCGGGCTGGGCCTGAGATTTTGGGCCCATCTATGAGTACTCGGCCCAACATGCGTCTTTTAAGCTCCGTGGACTGGGCCTAGGCATATGTTATTCTCTTGTCCAGTGGGCCGCGGCCTGATGCCCAGGGATTTTGCCGTGCTCGATCCGACGGCTGACGGTTCACACGGAATTGCTGATAGCTTGCCAGGTTATGCTCGCCTTGAAGATTGGGAGAGCTAATCAAATTCAGCTTACCAAAAATGGGACTTAAATCTACAACAACGCCTTATAATATCTGTCTCTCAAGAAAACAGATTTGCAAAACATTACAAATGCATAAGCCGAAGAAATATTTATTTTTCTTCCTTTTTTTTTATTCTACAAGCATTCTAGCTTAGAGATTGTCTACCAAATGAAGAGGCCATAAGGATATTCAATTTCTTTGAGAAAGCTTGCTTTGTTTGATTTTGATGTCCTGCCATCAAATTTCCAAAGTGGGAAGCTGCAGAAGTAAAGCGGTGCTCAATTGCATCAAAATCTCAATCCCAGTACAACAACCACGACTGTTAAGGTGCTCAGGACACCGTTGAACACTCCTATGTCCCCTGGAGATCCCAATCATAAGTGTTACACTGCCCATTCCTGTTAGAGGCAAATTGGGTTTTAGCTTAGAACGCTAATCTGCCGAATTTCCAGGAAAAAGAATTGACCCTTCAAGCTACAGTTGAATAAGGATCCAAGAATTTCCCCAAGAGTTTATTCTTGGCGCAAGGAATGAAGCTCCCAGAATTCTGAACTTGACGAGGCACGACTCCTTGCTGCTAGAGAGAAAGAACCGCATTGTTTAGTAATCAAGGCTTTCTTACTCCTTAAGTTGACTCGACGCTGAAAAATAAAGATATCTAACCAAAGGAACCTCCGTTGTCCTTACGATAGTCATCAGCCTTCCTCAGAAGTGAGTGACTTGCTGGAGCTTTCGGCTTTGAAAGAATTTGCAGCGACCCCTGCCACTTGATTCTGTCTCTTCTATCTTCCTCTTCGATGTAAAACCGAGACTGCTCAGCTTCACCTGTCTCTTGCCACTACTTCCATCGAAATCATCTTCATCCACTTGATCAGATTCCCTACAGGGGGATGAAACAAGACAGTGAGCATCGCGACTTTGCATTTCCATTTTCATAGTTCTGAATAGGAATGGAAAATGTCATGCTTAGAGGTTTTCATAAGTGCAGTTACTTAACCAACAGAGAAGACTGAATAACTAAGTCCTATAGAAATACTGCCAAAAAACAAGAACAGCTACTTGAGTCTTATTTAATTGGATGGAGTCAGCAGTATGGATCACTGCTGTGGGAGTCAAGTGTTGTACAAGAAATCAGCTTTAACAAATTTATCCAATTACGATGGTCCTACTGGTCTTAAAAATTGGGCAGTCTTAAAAAATTGGGCACCCACCCCAAATCAACAGTAATTTTGCAAATATTCAGCATTGCAGTTGTTCAGTGGTTTCAGAAAGGAAACAGTGCATAGCAGCAGATCCAGACCAATAGATGTGTACGGAATTGATGAGAGAGTCTAGAAAAAAGACTCACCATGCGACTTCAACAAAGTTCTTGTAGTATGCTGTGCATGTACCCCAACTGAAGCGGACGAGACTTGGGAACCCAAAAACCGAGTGTTTATGTTGTTCCAACCATGCCTTTGTTTCGGGGTCTGCGACAAACCAACCACAAGCAGATCTCTCAGAGAAGTCCATCTTGAGCATGAAGTTTTGGAGAAGTACAGACATGTCATATTTAGATCAGTAAAGAAAGCCTGCGTTTCTTTTTACCTCCTGGATATCCAGAACCAAACTCCTTATGCATGTTTTCAGCTGTTTCCTCAAGCACCCATCCACGCAAAGCTCTGTCTCTTGTGACCTTCATTTATTAAAGGAAAAAATGGAGTAATGATGCATCAAACGGCTTGGGATGAGTCTTGATTTGACAAACTGTAACATAGATTAAGTTACTCACTTTTGCGACTATGCTTGCTCCACTAACAACTGGATAAAGACTATCGGCCTTCTTTGCAACCACAAATTTGATCCCTGGAAATCTTTCAGAAAGCTTTACTCTATACTTTTCAGCATCTCCAACGGTATCCACATAAACCTGAAAGCATGCAGTTATAAGCTTCATGAAAACATCACATCATGGTACATTTAGTTGCTTCTAACCAGTTTTAAGCTACCATGCTTGGAAGGATCTGATTTCCCACTAGTGAAGTGAGGTCTATTGAGTGCCTGGGCTTCTACTTCACTAAGAACCTATGACTGTTGCTTAGAAGCATTCAAAGCAAAAGCCACCAAAAAGAACAGCACTTTTACACTCTCAAACACTGTGGCATTTTTTCCTTAAGCAAGTTTTTAAGTAAAGGTCAAGTATAAGCTTAACATTTGGTGGTCCGGAGCCAGTGGGGTGATTTTGAAATACATCTGGAGAACCACCTAGATAAAGTTTCGCAATTCACAAGCTAATTTCTCCCTGTCAATGAACATTTCGTGTTCAGTTGCAACTTGTAATTATATTAAGCAAAGATAATCCAGCAGAACAGTGCCTATAGTTTTACTAGAAGTTTGTTCCTGGATAATTGTCACATACGATGGTTCCTTGCTAAGGACTGATGGTGGAACATCTCTCAGTCATTATTGGAAACACATGTATAAGAAGGAAATCAAGGCAAGGGAGCATACATTCTGGTGTTATCAAAATTAAGGGAAAATGGAGAAAGACGCTCCACAAAGCATAAAAACCCACAAAACTAGCTCCGTGTACGAATTTGCAAACTAATCTGAAAAACTACAGATATATCCTTTCCCAGTAGAATCATGAATTGTTGGTGTCTTTCTAGATGCTTCTTTTTATTTCTGTCTTTGTATTTTCCCACTTATTCTCTCTTTAGTCCTCAACTCCTCATAACAAATGATTTGGCCGGACTGATGACTTTCAGATTCTGCTGTCCAGATCATCAGATGCTTATCAACCTTTAAATCAATAAGGACTGATAACCATTAGCACGGTAACATTGGAAGCAAAAAGCTTCTGAAGAATTTACCTCAGTTAGAAGAACACCCATATTGAGCACCCTGGAGACAAGTCCCATTGCAGAGTCATGTGATATTACATTGAGATTGATTTTATTTCTGCCACAGATCAAAAGGTTCAGGTCCCTCGTAGATAGCAGATTGGTACGAAAGAGAATAAATAAATCAGATACATATGCATACGCATATATATATATATATATATATTAATATGCTGCTTACTTCCTCAGCATTTTAGATGAAAGCTCTCGTGGGTCTATGACATCAACAGCCCAGCCAATTGATTCATCAGCCTTTAGATTTTCAAATAATTCTTCCCTCTTTTCTTCTTTTAATGTCTTTGAATCTGCGGGTATAAGAAAAAGAATTGTCAACCAGTTAAATTAGAAACTGTCATGCTAAAGAACCTTTTCGATTATTTGTGACTAAGTAATTTCAAAAATGTATCGCAGGGTCAAGCAAGTGCATTCTTCCACAAACTATCAGATAATAAAGTATTCATGAGAAAACTGTTTTTACGATTTTCATAAAAGCATAGTCCAGATGGAATAAGCATTTCATAGAGCTAAAGTCTCTGCACCAAATGTTGAAAACTTATTTCATGGTCAAAGTTCAACAACCAGTACCTAGAAGTTCACTCAGCCAGTACTCAACCATCAAGTTTCTCAGGTAATAATACAAAAAAGATAGAAAAAGTTGAGAAGTTCAATGAACGTGAAATTAGGAATTTTTACTATCAAAGTTAAGATAGTACATACTAAGAATTTTGTCATCAGAATGAACTAATAAGCTATACAGAAAGCAAAGCATGAAACACCTGCAACTAAATTGAGGAAATTTGACCCCAAAAAAAATTGAGGAAAAAAAGAATGTAAAATGCGTTCTTCATATTCTATGAAAATTCAAATGTAGGCAATGCCTAAACAATTTCAAACATCCATATATCTTTCCCTGGTGAAGAGTGATCTTGCCCTCATGTTTCTTACTTATAAAAGTCAAGTTGTCAACATCACAAAGAAAATCTTCTTGATTCGGTCTTTCAAAAATCTCAACTAAATCCAACCCAATAAACCACCAACGAGAGAACTCTCACGTATCTGTACAAGAACGAAGAAAAAAAGAAAATGAAGCAATGGTATTCACCTATGTGGGCTTTACGAAAAATCGATGAGACATCGAGTTACTTAGACTGAAGCTGACCACCTCAGTTACAAAATTCGAAAAATCACGTCGTCCACTTTACCGTATAAACGATTTTTCAACCAGATGATAGATTAATCAGACAAAAAAAAAGAGCAGAAAAAGAGAAACTTTCCCTCTCCCCAAACCCATGTTTTTCAAAATATTCGTACAGAGATCAAAACAATAAGAGAAAAACAAACCCATTCTATATCAACCATTTCACACCACGGCACGATGCCTTCACCAGGCAAAGCAGAAGAATAATGACAAAAAGGAAGCATTCCAAGCGATCGACATTACCTGCGAAGTTCAGAGTGGAGAGCGTCTTCTGGTACGACCGAGCGCAGTACAAGCACCCGTACACCATGGGACCTGTCGACGCAACGCGTCAGCACAGAAAACAAAGCACCAGACCATCGGGCACGGCATCGAACCGAAACCACAGAACATTTACAAAGAACAGAAACAAGAACGAGCGAAAGCGAACCAAGAACAGGGCCGCGACCCGCTTCGTCGATGCCCATGATGCAAGGCTTCGAAGCCCATGCCGGCACCGCAGCTTCGGATCCCATGCTCCCGCTTCCGGCGCCGCCTCCCCCCTCCTCCTCCTCCTCTTTCCCGCCAGAAACGAGCTCACGACTTTTCGGAGAACGCGATGACGGAACGAAAAAGTTCGCTCCTTTGCTGCCTTCCCCTGTCGTGTTCTGCCTCGGATCCGGTTCGGGGAGAAAGCTGATTGGGTCGGAAAATGGAGGATCCGTTTGGGATGGGCCAGACCCATACCAGAAGAGGCCCAAATGATATTTACACGCGACGCCCTGCGTCTTCGACCGGTTTGCATTTTCCGCCCCGCCCTCATGTTCTCCCTTATGATAAGATCTGATTGATAGAAATATATACTGTAATTGTGTCATTCAGGAAAATCAAATCGAGCGATTCCTTCTTTCTTCGAATCCGGATAACGGGATAAGGGCAAAACCATTTTATATATTTTACCCCCAATAAAAACTACACAGTTCGCCTTTTCCGTTCCTATCCGCTCAGCCGAATTGACCAAAAACCCCCCAGCGCCAACGAGAGCGGAACCGTGTCCTGGGGAGGGTAACACCGTACTTTCGCAGACGGTCGCGGGATTTCCTGCCCGCCAGGAACTTCGCTCCCGGTTTCTAGAGAAATCGCTTTCGGTTGACGACCCGGATCCGACCCGATATCCGAGAGGGAGAGATATATACTACTAAGTTCGGGAGAATTCGCCTTGGGCAGCACGCAGAGCAGAAGCTGAAACTGAGAAGGAGTCGACGTATAACAGAGGAAGGAAGCGAAGAAGATGGCGATGAGAGCGGCGGCGGCGAGGCGGGCGAGCTTGACTCGGTTCATGGACTCATCGCGAGGGGCGGCGAGGTACATGAGCTCCGGCCAGGGAAGGATCCTGAGCGAGGAGGAACGCGCTGCCGAGAACGTCTACATCCAGGTCCTTTTTCCTCCTCCTCTGTATCTCGAGCTTGAGTTGTCGCCGGTGTGTGGTCGATGAATGATTCCGCCGCTAGCATTTGGATCGTGGGTCGTCCAGCGATTTCCCTTCTTGAATGCAAAATCCTTTCTTTTTGTTTTTTTTTTGCCGCCTGACATGCGTGTTTGCTCCGGCTTTGGCTCTGATGAATTTCTTCTTGTTGTTATTGTTGATGTCTGAAGAAAATGGAGAGGGAGAGGTTGGAGAAGCAGAGAAGGAAGGCGGAGAAAGAGAAGGCGGAGAAAGAGAAGGCGGAGAAGGAGAAAGAGGCTGCTGAGAAGGTAACATGTCTAAACATCCTTGGCGCCCTTCTGTTCTACAGACACGAGCAAAAATGAAGGAACAAAGTTTAAAAAAAGAACAGAGAGAGAGAGAGAGAGTCGATAGGAATTGTCCATTATATTCAACCTGGGTTTTGGCCGCATGTCCGGTGGGATTGAGATGCAATATTTTGTGGTCAGTCGAGTGAAATATAAGATTGTGTTCTCTTTCTGTTGGCTACTTGATGTTGATAGGCCTGAAGCTGCTGATATTCCTCTGTATCGGAGGAGATCGTCGGCTTCTTGGTCTCGAAGTTGGAGGTCCTTGTTAGAATCGTGTCTAGACCCACATCAAATTCACATCATGAGTCTCTATAGGTCATCCAGTCGGTGTGAGTTTCGGGCTATCTTGTCGTGAATATAGAATAGTTTGCAAATTGGATTCAGGAGATGGATTGTTGTTTGATCACGAGTCGGACCGACTCATGACCAGATTGAACACTTACTTGTACTGTTGCACTTACCCCATCCACACCTTGAAGTCCAGTAAGTTAGTAGATGACTCAAATGGAATCATATAATTCAAACCATTTGGATGATGCAAACCTGAACCCTGTTTTCATCGCTGACAGTGCTCTATGGTGCATAAGATAGTTATAATTTCTCTTATTTGCAGAAACCTGAAGGGGCTCAGACTGCTTGAGAGGTCAAGCGTCAACTACTGAAGAAGCAAGGATGTTCGCAGGCGAATAGTAGTAAGTATGCAAATAAACTCCTCCCAGGAGTCGCTTCTTGTACAGAATAATCCTCGTGTTAATATCTGATCTGGTCTACTAACAGTGATGCTGGCTATTAATAATAAGTATGCAAATAAACTCCTCCCAGGAGTGGCTTCTTGTATAGAATAATCGTCTTGTCAATATCTGATCTGGTCTACCGTCAGTGATGCTATTTTTTGTGAGCTTCTAGTACTTAAAGCTGGTTGTTGGTCCGTTTCCTTTTGCTTCTCTTGGAAAATCACACATCTGGAATCAGTATTGCATCCCTTTATTTCGTCTTTATGTTGGAAGAGTTGATTTTTTATATGCTTCTTGCTATCTTTCGGCTTTTGGCCGGAGGCGAAAAGGCACGGGCTTTGATTAAAATCTGTACTTTTTTTCATTTCACGTAAAAACATATTTGATCATCTTCATCCCAGTGACGCATCATAGGAGGCTGTCGAGCTGGTGCAATGCCTGAAGCTCGGAAGTCCTTACACAGTAGCCTTTACTAAAACTCGGGTCACAGATTCCTCTAATTAATGGGGCGGTACGCCGCAAATTTACTCCCATCTCGCAGGGGGACGAACCTCCAATCGCCTAAACCAATGCCCTTGCCCTTGAAACCTTTTAAGGCATGTATGATAATTATTATATTTTTCTACTTTTCTATTTTTCGGTTTGTGGGAATGGGCGTGGAATAAAAATCGTTTTAAACGTTTTTTATTTTTCAATTTTTGGAATAAATTTTTAAATCAAAAGTTAAAATTTGATGGGTTTATTGTTATTGGGTCGTCCATGTTGGGCTAATCCAATCCATAACTCAAAAAGGGCCCATAGCCCATAATTCTAAAGAAATAACTGTTTAAGGCAGTTATTTTGTAGCATCATTTTCAAGATAAGAACGTATTTTTCTAAAATTTAGAAGAAGGAAAAACAGAAAAATGTAGAATTCTCTCCCACTCTTGAAGACTGGATTTCGAAGTGCTCTCTCTTTCACGACGTTGCGATAAGTGCATTTAATTTTGTGAAAAATAAGGTATATTCCATTGCATGATGTTTTCCAATCAATAATTCTAGGTTTTTCTAGGCTCGTTTTTCGTACGTGTTTCCATGATACTCAATTGCTGGAGGCATGTGTTTTAGGAGTTTGTTTTCTTCAAAATTTTTAAATTTTTTTATTTCTGCAATAAAAGGGAGAAATGAAAAAAAATTTCATTGTTCACTCTCGTTACCACTTACTATCCATCGGCCACCAATTGCCGCTAGCACGGCCCTCGGAGGCTGGTGGCCTCCTCGCCTGTCGACCACCTCCTATCGCCACTTGGAAAGAAAAAATTTTGTATCGTTATTTATTTTAAGAATAGAAATTTTGTATAGTTAGCTCAAAAACTCATCCCAAAAATAGAAATAGAAAAATTAATTTCTAAGTAAAAATTGATTTGTGAAACAAAATGATTATCATTCACACCTCAACTTTGCCCGGTGTTGCTTTCAAGTAATAATGGCGCTTTCAAGTAATAATGGCATACGAGTACTTCTCAGCTTATCTTACATCTTGCAAGGTATGTATTCATTTCCATTGCTTCTGTTTCCTCCGGTCATATTATTCTCCAAGCATAACATTAAGCTTGCATGAAAACGGTATATGAAACAAGGTTGATGAAATGTCCAAAAATGCACCACGTCTTTGTGAAGTTTACGAGGACATTGGAGTTTGCAAGAGACAATATAGCCGTCTCTCCGGCCTCGATGTTGTTTACATCACATCCCAAATCAGCATTAGAACTCTATGAAACCGTCCTCTCTTCTGACATCCATCATACAAACATTTTGCACTACACCTTCAAGTTTTACCAATGGCCTCTCCTGCCCCCAAGCATTTACCAATGGTCTCTCCTGCCAACAAGCATGAGTTCTTCATCGCATTATTCCTGGCTCTGTCCGTCTTCAAGATGACGAGCGCGGGCGACCTGGATGTCACAAGCGATTTTGTCGTCCCGCTGAACGTCACAGCAGCGGACGAGAACTTCTTCACGTTCACCGGAATGAGAGCTCTTATGTCGATGGATCTTCCCATGGCTTTCAATGTGACGAAAGCGAGCGTGGCGGAATTCCCGGCTCTTGTTGGCCAGAGTGTCTCAATGGCAGTCCTGGAGTTCTCAGCCAGCTCAGTCAACCCGCCACACACACATCCCCGTGCTTCCGAGCTCCTCTTCCTCCTGCACGGGTCACTTGAGGTCGGAGTCGTCGACACGACCAACAAGCTCTTCACACAGACGCTCCAATCCGGGGACATGTTCGTATTTCCCAAAGGACTGGTTCACTACCAGTATAATGCTAATGAGACAGACATCGCTATAGCTATTTCCGCATTTGGTAGCGCGAGCGCTGGACTCGTCTCGCTTCCTGCGAGTGTATTCACCACTGGCATCGACAGCGGGATCTTGGCCAAGTCATTCAAGACGAACGTCTCCACCATTGAAGCTCTCAAGCTTGGGCTTACACCACCCAAGGCCTAAGCGAGGAGCAGAAAATAACAATCAAGTCGATTCATTGTCTTCTGATTGAATGTTTCATTTGGTCAGAATAAACTGACTTTTTTGTTGTTCACATTGCATTGCTTAATGTAGAATTTCTGTCATTACCCTACAAAACAAGCAATTCAAAGTTGACGAGGCCATCGAGCAAAAGTTTTGCACGATTCCGTGGCGTTCTGTTGCTCCTGAACTTGAATACAAAGACCTTATCTCCCAAAGGAGACATGATGTTATCTTCTAAATACGAAGTATTGGATTAACTACATTTTGCTGTCGGACTTTGAGATGAAGCTTTCATGTACTAACGGAAATACACTTCGCCAGCTACACGATCTTCTCATTTCAAAGAGCTGCCTAGCTAAATTCATTGCTTCCGGGTCAACTTCCCTTGTTCATGAATCGGCATACTTGTCGAGCAGATTTCAACTCCCGAAGCTTACAGCGTTTTAGGATTTGAGACAGTTGAGGAGTGATCTTTACGCAACACCATGGCATCCGCGTTTAATCTATCGACAATGCCGTTGTTTGGTTCTCAAACCTGGTTGATTTTCACGGAAATTGATGAAACTTTGCATTTGTTGGCCCCTGGAATATAGAGACCATGCGTCTTAACATCTTCATCGCATGAATTAGTTATCTGAATCATGTGCATCACGCAATTGATTCTTTGAGCGAGACCAGAACGAATATTTCAAGTTAGTCAATTATCTATAAAACCCTGCACTTTATCTACCGTCACGTATGCACAAACAGAGCTTCGCATTAATTATTCAGACTTGCGTTAGAGGTACTATCTTGTGTTTTCTTGGTAGCCTAGGGCCATTTTTTTACTCCTGTACATTCCTCTAGGTCTTATGGGCTCCCTGCTTCGCACGGCCCAAGCTCAGAGGAGGAACAAAAAAGAACTTAATGGTCTGTCTTCACGTTTGTGCCCCTAAATTATCAAAAAATTAAAGCTTAGGCCCTCGTGTTGAATTGAATGTATACTCGCTTCCAATTCGGCATGTTTGCTCATTTTTGGGTTAGATAAAGTGCTATAGGATGTGGATCTTGCAAGACTCGTGAATAAACAGTGACTGACTCGCTCTAATTGTCTATTGGGTGATTTTAATAGCCATGAGGAGAACTCTATCATGCTGTTCAGCTCGATGCAAAATGCAATTTTCTCTCCTTTTGTTCTTTTGGCAGACGGCGAGTTGCTTAACAAGATCAGTGTTAAGAAATCTGAAGTATTTGGTTCGGTGCATCTGCTTCTGCTTCCGTCCTTCTGCTGCAGGCATGTGAAGGAGCCTTATTCCCTTGTTCACAATACACAAAATCACATTACATGAACAATCGAATTTGAGAGAGAGGCGGTCAAGCAGCAAGCGCTCGAATCAGAGGTCATTCTGCAACTATTGATGATAATCGCTGACGAAACAGCATCCTACTTGTCAAGGTTTCTAACATGTTCAAAGGGGTCATTTAGCTTTTCTAGCTGATGTAAAGGAGCTTACCATTGCTCCTGCCTTCGGCTAATCCATTAGAGTACACCCATTCTGTCCCACGAATTGCATTAGTCGAATTATCTACATGTTTTCCCTTATTGGCTGCGATGAATTTAGTCATTAGGTCTTGCCTCTATCGTTATAATTGCAGTAGTCTACTCTTGTAGCATCCAGAGATGGAAGTTCTGAAGAGGTCACAAGTTGAATAAACAGAAAGGAGATGCTGCACTGCACCACTGGGTATTACAGAACGGAGTGGCCGATATAAGGAGCCAACAAGAAGATCAAATACTGCATGTTGGCTACAATCAGAAACCCGTTCTCAGCTTGCCTACTTGTTTTTTCTATCGTCTTTTTCCTGTCTGCTGAGCGAAAATATGTCAGGGTTTAAGAGGCGCAAAGTGCAATTATGAAGAATAATATGTAGAGAAACAGCATCTTCTGCGGGAGCAAGTACGAAGACGTGAGTTTCACTGACGTGAAGAAACAAGTCAAATTAATGCAGATGGTTCAATTTTCTTTGGCCTCGTTCGCTATAATGGTCAAAGCACCGCAACTGAAGTTTTTATGAATTCCTACTGCGTTCTTCGGTTTCAGCTTGTTAAGAATATTCTAGAAGGGAAATGCTTAAACTAACAGTCACCATTATTATTGCAAGTAACAGTGGCATGTAATCTACGAGATGTAATTGACAGAAAAGGCAATTGGTGTTATGCTAGCATTATGATGAAAAAATTTCCTTCCCTCCATTACCGTCGGTGTCATGCTAGCATTAATTGGTGGATCACATGCCACCGTTACTTCCAACAGTAACAATGACCATTATGCTATCATCATGTACATTAGAATACCTAAATATCTCAATAGGCTTAGATAGAGGAAATGAAAGCAAAGCAAATCAAATCAGATACGCATAATCAAAACAGATACTGAAATAGAGGAAATTTCCTAAATATCTCTTAGAGATATCAAAATATTCTAATATTACTAACGCAGCTTAGTTATCAGCATACTACATTATGCTCTAGGGATATGCGTGAACCAAACTACCTTGTAAAGTTCACAAGGGCATAGTAGTTTCCATAAACAGTAGTCATCACTCCAGCTTGATGCAGTTCAGAGTCTCTTGTCCTCTCTCAGCTAACCCTATATAAAAAAGATGCTCTAGGCTGAAATTCATCATTCAAACTTACCCATCAGAACAAATAGCACAGAAACTCTATCTGCCGCTGCTGCCAGTTTTCTTATCATGGCCTCTCCAGTCCTCAAGCAAGGATTTTCCGTTGTATTAGTTCTCACTTTGTCTGTCTTCCAGATGGTGAGCGCGAGCGATCCAGACATCTTAACTGATTTCGTAGTCCCACAGAACGTTACTCCAGATGGAAACTTCTTCACGTTTACCGGCACGAGAGCTGTTCTGCCGCTGGATGCTCCCACAGCTTTCAAAATAACGAAAGTAAGCCAGGCAGAGTTCCCGGCTCTTGATGGGCAGAGTGTCTCGATTGCAGTTCTTGAGTACTCAGCCCTCTCAGTCAACCCGGTGCACACGCATCCTCGTGCATCCGAGCTCCTATTCCTTATTCATGGATCACTGGAGGTCGGATTAGTTGACACGACCAACAAGCTCTTCACTCAGACCCTTCAGGCCGGTGACATGTTCATATTTCCGAAAGGACTGGTTCACTACCAGTACAATGCTAATGCAACAGATTACGCAGTAGCCATTTCCGCATTTGGCAGTGCAAACGCTGGAACAGTCTCGCTTCCTACAACTTTATTCTCCACCGACATCAACAGCAGGATCTTGGCCAAGTCATTTAAGACGACCGTTCCCACCATTCACACCCTCAAACGTGGGCTCAAGCCACCCAAGGCCTAAGAGAGGAAGGCAAAAAACACTGATTACTTCCATTCTCTTGCTATGGAATGTTTCATTGGATGAAGTAATAAAGCTAATGCTGTTTGATCTGATCAGTCTTAACTGTTTGTTTTTTATGTTTTGGTTCGCATTGGATTGATTAATGTAGAATTTTCTATGTAATCACCCTACTAAACAAGTGATTTGAAGTTTATAAGGCCACATCAACAGTGTATCTCTTGAACTTGATATATACAGACGTCAACTCCACATGGAGACATGATGTGTTTCAAATACAAAGTAAATGGCTTAACAACACATAAACTGTCGAAAAGGGAAAAAAAATTATGTTCTTGCAATATATATCATTTGAGATGAGGCCACCCTAAAATGGGGGAAATGAATTTCACAAGGTAACCCGCCTTTTTTCCCCCAAGGAGTTGCCTGATAGTTTTCTACTTTGAAGACCGCAGCTTTCTGGATTCGAGCCAGCAATGGAGTGATCTCTATGCAACATCCTGTGGAATCTGTGTCCTATCTAACATCTACCAACTGGTAGTGCTGTCGATGGGTTTGAAAATCTGATTTATTTCGTAGAACCTGTTAGTAACTCTAGGTGTATTGGTGATTCTATTTCTGGTTCCGATATATCCCAGTTGTTAACCCCAAGAATACTAACAGGGACCAAATTATGCATCTTACTTTCCGTGTAATCTATTTCACTGCACCAAGCTAAATCATCTAATGCGATAAAGTCCTCAAGGCTTCAATGGATGAGGAATAGATGCTTGATAGAATGAGGTGGATTAGCACCTTCTTGTGAGTATACAAGATGATCTTTAAGATTGGTACATCCCGTCAAATGTCACTGCTGTTGACGGGAACTTCTTCACATACACGGGCATCAGAGCTATCTTTCCGTCAGATCCACCAACAGCAATTAAAATAACAATAGCAACTGCCTTGGAAATCCCAGCTCTGAACGAGCAAACATTTGGTTGGCAGTGCTCGAATACTGGACCTGCTTTGTCAACCCTCTGCACAGGCGCCCGTGTGTCTGAGATCTTGTTCCTTGTATACAGATCCCTTGAGGTCTGATGCATCGACATGACCAACAAGCTGTTCACTTAGACGCTCCAAGTAGGTGACATGTTCATATTCCCTAGAGGGCTTGTTCACTTCCAGTACAATGCTAATGAGACGGAATTTGCAATAGCCAATTTCTGCCGTCAGAAGCGCGAGTGTAGGAACCGTGTCGGTTGCCCTGATTGTTTTACCACCAGTATCGAGACAGGATCTTGGAAAAAGTCATTCAAGACGAAAGTCTCCACCATTCAAGTCGCAAATGCGGGCTTATGCAACCAAATGCCTAAGAGAGGAACTCTGCTAAGCAAGCTGTCTGATTATGCTGGATCATTGTCAAGCAACTTCATTTGATCAGCTATTGTTTACATTTTATCAACATTTCACTACTTTCTTCCTATTCTTTCTCTTATTTTTTACCAAATTTTTTTTAACATAATCAAATCAAATAGACACTACAATTTGAAAGAGTACTAGGGCTGAGGAATGATTGCTAGAGTGGTCAAGGCTCATCACAGAAGGTAAAACATAACATATATAACCTTCTTCATTCTAATCTCAATTAGATAAACCTAGAGTTTACATCAGTTTAGAAAGACTGCACATCACAAATATTCATCTTCTTACCGGAAGCACAAATCAAGAATCATTTCAGATGAGCCCATAAAAACTTTGTGGCTGTGGTGATAATGAACCGTGCAGGACTGATGATTTGAAGCTAGGAAGTAGGAACTTATCATACGCAACATGTTACGAAGGAATTCCCAATTCACAGAAAAGAAGGGTAATTTCAGATAATCGTTGATTCTTAGAATATGAGAAACATATGGGTCAGTGATCCGATATTTACATCTTGATTCAAAGGTGTCCAGAGAAAGAAAAGGCGCAAAATTGAGAGTAAAATATCTATCTACAATGTCGCAGTAGTGCAGCAATCTCAATCATTTTT
Organism: Eucalyptus guilfoylei; assembly: GCA_016097605.1. Lineage (NCBI taxonomy): Eukaryota > Viridiplantae > Streptophyta > Magnoliopsida > Myrtales > Myrtaceae > Eucalyptus > Eucalyptus guilfoylei. Next base: position 40,318,862 of record CM027866.1, on the reverse strand, counting down.
CCATACAAATAACATGGGATCATCCTGACTATGTTAATGTTACAATTGCAGTGTCGCATGTAGTTTTGTTCTATCGGATATATTGGTTCGATAAATAAACCAGCAGAGAGGATTCTCAGAAACCTCCAATTGGATGCATATTGATCAACTGAAACTTAAAGTCCTGATCGACATTAATACCTGTCATCGTTAGAGAACCACAAACTGCACGGCAAATGCATGCCGACATTGCTGCAGAAGAAGAAAGTTAACTACATGTGCATTTCAGTGCAATGTCTTTGTATATTTAGAGTTTATGAGAAGTGAAATCTTGCCATCGGTGAGCAAAAGCTTATGCGACATCTCGTCATCTTGAGGTCCTAAGGGTAGTCAAAAGCTTATATGAAAGTTTGTCATCTTGAGCAAAAGCCTAAATTGTTCATTGATGAAGAGAAACTCAATGAACCATTCCAGCTTACAAGATCACCTGAAGTTTCATACTAGAAGACAACGCATCGATAACCACAAGAAGGAAAGAGGAATGGGGATTCAGCTATTCTTTAAGCCTATTACCTTCTTGTAGATGGTAACTAAGGTAAATGTGATCAACGTGTGTTGAATGGCAAGATAATCCTCTTTTTCGTCGACCGGCTGTCTTAATTTTCAAGGAGTTGAACTTGAAACCCAGATAAGTCAAAACGAGAAACAGGCAACAGCTTAACAAGTTCGAGATATGTTGCTTTTGGCCGATGATTAACGCGTATAACAGAGCTGTAACACGTCCTCGATGCGAATATCTCGGCATTATGCTCGAGCAAGACATAGCGAACGCATGGAACCAAGTTGCTGTCGTTACTCTTAAATTATTTGACCATGTCTTGAAAACATCGAGGGCATTGTAAACTTCAGCAAGCAACATTCAGCTCTCTTCTCTCTCAAAATCTTCCTATAAAACCGAGGCCATGTTAGAAAGCTAGAACTCAAGCCTGTCTCCACACAAAGAACGCAAAAGGAAGTCAATTTTCATGAGCTTCAGAGTGTCCATCATGGCCAAGTATGAGCTCGCCGTGGCATTAGTCCTTGGTTTGTCCCTTTTTGGCCTAACGAGCGCCGGCGATCCCGACATTCTCACCGACTTTGTGGTCCCCCCGAACGTCAACATCTCTAACCTCAATGGCAGCTTCTTCACGTACACCGGCATGAGGTCTGTCGTTGGTACCAATCCCCCGACCGCATTTACGGTGACCAAAGCAAGCTTAAATGAGTTCCCTGCTCTCGATGGGCAGAGCGTCTCGTACGCGGTCCTCGAATTCCCGGCCGGCTCGGTGAACCCCCCACACACGCACCCCCGTGGATCGGAGCTCCTGTTCCTCATATACGGGTCCCTCGAGGTTGGGTTCGTCGACACGACCAACAAGCTCTTCAATCAGACCCTCCAGACCGGCGACATGTTCATATTCCCCAAGGGGCTCGTCCACTTCCAGTACAATGCTAATCAGACCGACTTCGCAGTGGCGGTCTCGGCATTCGGAAGTGCGAGCGCCGGATTGTTGTCGATCCCCGTGACCGTGTTCGGGACCGGCATCGACGACGGGATCCTGGCTGAATCTTTCAAGACTAATGTTACCACCATTGAAGGACTGAAGGCTGTCCTTACACCCCCACCACCGAAAGCATGAGAAAGATAAAGCATGGGAGACAAGAGGGAGAAAGATCAACTCCTAATAAAACAATGTGATCTTTGTTCTTGAAGTTTAAATTTAAGCGTGAAGTGTTGAAAAGCATTGAATAAAGCAAGCTCGATGATGTACTGATCTACTCCCATTTATCTTGTATAAGATTTGACTTTGCCAACACAAATATATGAACACCAAGTGGCATATTCAAAGTCAATTGACTCACTATCTTATCTTTCGTCTCTCAAGCATATGCAGTTTCTTTTTCTCTGCATCTTATCGTCCCTTCTCTGAGAAAATATTATTACTATTATTATTATTATTATTATTATTATTATTATTATTATTATTATTATTATTATTATTATTATTATTATTATTATTATTATTATTTGGATTGACTTCTAATGCTTCGTCAATATCAACAAAGTCACCATTAGTTTCTCAACTGTAAAACTAATAAGATCCCCAGTCTCGATGAGAGGTCCTCAACAATATTTGCAGATCACTACATCCGCTGGGATGAGAAATTAAAAAAAAGAATAAGTATACCGGAAGTCCTAAAACTTGTCATAAAAGTCTTAAGAATATAGAATTAACCATTGGAACTTCAAACAAGCCATGAAATTTATTTCATATTAAAGTTGAGATGAGCTTTAAGTAAATTTACTTTTTATTTTTTGAGAATTGTAAGTTAGAGATTTGAAGTTTGGTTACGGTAGATATTCTCAAGAATAATCAAAATACAAAGAAACGAGTTCGGCCACCAACAAATCGAGCAATTTCGATTTGGGCCTTCTTTTCTTTTAGGCCGGGCCTACATATAGAGCCCATAAAAGACAAACCCGGAAAAAAAAGGGGGACCGAACCGGCTCGAGAGAGAAACCCTAGCGCCCCCTCATACTTATAAACTCGATCTACTTGCCGAGCTTCATTCCTTGTTGCAGTCGCCGAGTGCCCATTCAATCTCCAGCTCCATCTTCGGTCTGCTCCTCCTCTCAGCAGGTAAGCGTCGTCTCGGGATCTTAACCTTGTCGTTCTTTGGTATTCTGCTGCAAATTGCTGCGATAAAACCTGATATGGGATGGTGGGTTAGGGTTTATTCGGTTCCGTTAGCTTCTGATGTTTAGAAATCACTGGGCTCGATTGCGTTTCGAAGTTCGACTTGTCTGAAGCCGTCGTGGGTAGTGTTTTTTTTTTCTTTTGGCATTTTGGGTTAGTTTTTACGGGGTTGGAGGTTTCTGATTCCGGCGACTTTGATTATGCATGTTCTTTTAGTTCAGCATAGTGTCAGTATTGGATCTTGTTTGGGCGAAGTTTCATCGCCTTTAATGATGGGATTCGAATTTCTGTTGTAAATATTTGATTTTGACATTCTCCTGATGCGCGATGGAGTCAAAAGCTCGAGTTTTTCTGCTGCGCTGATGTTGTACACGCTAGTTTGATGAGCTTCCCCCCCCCCCCCCCCCCCCCCCCCCTTGATGCTGTAAATCTGACAAGTGACTGCAATTGAGATATGGTGACGGCTGTTCTGTTCTTGTGGCGTTTGGTTGTTTATTTTTTGTGGGTTTTAGGTGGTTCTGCGCATCGTGAACCTTGAATGTGGAAGCGAGGCGTGTTTTTGGAATGGTCGGATACGATAGTCATTTTTTTGGTGGTTTCTCCAATGTTATGTAGGTTAAAGGTGAGCCATCATGGGTCGTGTCCGCACCAAGACCGTGAAGAAGTCCTCTCGCCAGGTTATCGAGAGGTACTACTCTCGCATGACTCTGGACTTCCACACGAACAAGAAGATCCTGGAGGAAGTTGCCATCATCCCGTCGAAGAGGCTCCGAAACAAGATCGCTGGGTTCTCCACCCACTTGATGAAGCGCATTCAGAAGGGACCCGTCCGTGGGATCTCGTTGAAGCTGCAGGAGGAGGAGCGCGAGCGCCGCATGGACTTTGTGCCTGAAGAGTCGGCCATCAAGACCAACGAAATCAAGGTTGACAAGGAGACCCTTGACATGCTTGCTTCTCTTGGCATGTCCGACATTCCTGGGCTCGTTGAGGTCGAGCCGCAGGTTATGATGCCTCCCCAGGCTTTCGGCCGCGGTGGACCAAGGAGGTACTGATTTAGGCCATGAAGTTGCTGTGAGGAGAAAGGAGACGTTTTTGTGGTTGTCTGATTTTTCTTTCGATAGTGGATTAGTATTTGTTAAGGACTATGTTGAATTAAACTAGTCAGCTGGGTGTGTTCAACGTCGACTTTGAAGCATGATATTTTGAATTTCGAGCTGCAATACAATTTCCTTTCGCATTCACCAAGCCCATATGTTGTTGTGACTCTCTGCATGCTGAAGATTTTGGTGTTATGTTTTGTGGAAATATGTAACCTTCCCCTTGAAGTTTTGCTAGAGCAAGCGTATTGGCTCTTCCATACCTGCCCCCTGTGAAATTCTAATCGCTACGCAGAGGAGATCATCTGGATTCCTAGTTTCTCTTTCCTTTATTTTTGGAGTTAAGACTGCCAGCGTTGAAGGCAGTTCTCTACACTGCCTTGTAAATCACTTCTATGATCGTCCATAACCGAAAGAACGCATGGAATAAATCAACACAAAGGTAAAGCAATGTAAAAGGGTATGGTGGACGGTGCATAAAGGAGGAAAACTGGACAAGAGAATAGTTTAAGGTCGAGGTGTATATGGAATGTCTTTTGTGGTTGCGGAATCAAAGGGTTGCGCTCCGTCAAATTGAAGCTATGAAGTCGCAAAATCAGTGTGCAAATATTGCCTATTGGTTCTTTGTTAAGTACTTTTACACCGGCGTTTTCTTAAATGTAGAGTGATCTAAGAAAGTATGAAACCTCACGAACATGTATTTGGTGAAAGAGATAGATGGTATCCAATGTCAATATGGATCGGGAGAATCAGGTGCCTGTGACGATGCTGTTCAACAAGTTGAAGACGAAGATGTCATTTGTGGAAAGTTGAACTCGGGAGGGATGAAAGTTCATCCTCTGTACCAAAACATTGTTGGCTTCTCTTCTGAAAATAGAATAGGAAGCTACATTTGAAAAAGGTGGTGAAGGAAGAAGCTTGCCTTTTTCCACACAACGAAGATGGAAATTCTGGGGCTAACTGTCTGGCTGTTGGAGTAAAATCAAAGGAACGGAGATGGTTCTGTACATGAAAAAAGCGTCATGGACGAGCTCCAAACTTCCCATGCGGTGCAATGTTACACATTATTCTGGTAATGGGAGGATCAACAAAAGCATCCAGAGTGATCTTGACTTGATGCACGAAGACACCCAAAGGGGTCTCCATGGCTCGGTAGCTGCATCCTCACGTGTTGCTGGCATTTCATATGGCGAACAATGCATGCCTATGTCCATAGAAAGCAAAATACTAGTTTGTGATATGGAAATTAGGTTGGGGTGCATATGGCACGAGTTGTACCAATTTGAGATAAATGCGATGCAGAGTATACAAGTTTGAGAGTATTTGAGATGCAAGAAGTAATTTGAGAAATATGTGACATAAGAATACTAATTTTAGATATTTGGTTGTATTGACTATTTTTGGAATGTAATCTATTGGTACAAAAGTTGCGCAATATCAGAAATAACAAAAATACATTATAGAGCCAAAATATAGTAAAAGTTACTTCCGTATAAAGTTTACTGGACATTCTTATCAAATAGGTATCGACCCACGTCAAAAATCCAAGAACCGACTGAGACTCTAACCAGGACAACGTTTTATCACGTTCGGGAGAAATCGTAACAACTTTGCAACGACCAGAGTTGTTGTATTAACCCACATTTGACGAAGTTCCTGATGACTCCAAAAAGGGAAAAGATAAAAGAAATTTCATACCATTGCATCCCAAAATAAACCACTGTATCAACTTCCTGCGATTGTATCCTAAGCCTGATTTAGCTGAAAAGTTATAATGGGAAGCTACATCTTAAGGCTGAAACCGCATAAAGATGAAAGGCTGGTTGTACAATCTTGATTTAGCTGAAAAGTTATAATGGGAAGCTACGTCTTAAGGCCGTTGAATTTGGAGTCGGCTATTAAGAGTGCGCATGATAAAATTTCTAAAACAGAAATTGATTTTTAGCCAGAAATTAATTTCTCAATTCAGAAATTGAGAAGTTAAAAATTTTAGTTTCTGATTTCTTCTTCAAATTTATTTTTAGAATAGAAATCTATTTCAGAAATAAAAAAAATCAAATTGCATTACCAAATAGATTTCTGTTCTAAACCTGTTAAGGAAAACAGAGAAATAAGAAATAGAGAAGTAAAAATTTTATCATGAGCGCCCTAAGCAAGAACACCAATCGCTCAAATCACTTCCGGCCATTAAATGAAATTTGTTAAGGGTGCACATGTACAAACTTCATCGCAATAAACAGGAAAAAAATTTCTGTTAAAAAAAAAAAAAGGAGAAAAATTATAATTTTCACCGTCCAAATTACCATCACATAATTTGGACCGACGAATTTTCCGAAATTCCAAAGTTTCGGCACGGTGTCCTGTTGTTTTCTTGTGGACAAGAAGACTGAAATAATCACCACTATCAGCCGGTCGGATCTAAATGCTGCAATAGGCAAAGAATAGTGGCTAATTAAGGTAGTGACCAGAAATCAATTTTGACACGCGGATTAAAATTCCATTCACCAAACAATCTTTCAAGACACAGTTTAGGCGAAAGAAGTCGATAGAACAACAATGAACCCAGGAAAAGGGGACGGCTTTTTTAGGGCCATTCCCCTCCTCCACGATCGTGACTTTAAAAGCATCGACATGGCATTACAAACTATATATCACGTGTGCCGAAAGCGCACATGCTCCCTTGATTTCTATGTCATATTCAAAGCTAGAAATAGGTGCCTTCAGGAGGCTGGACGAGCTTCCTGTTGTGCGGGGCTGCCATTTCCTTCTTCAGCTGAGTCAGTATGTCCTCCATGGTGTACTCCCTCTGCCAATTTGCGAGCAGACCAAATTTCTTCGGCTCGACCTGAAGAGAGCAGTAGTCATTAGGTCCTTCTATGTCAATGTCCAGATATCATCAAAATCCTCATATTGAATGTGTGACATCCATTAGACCAAAAAAAAAATGTGTGACATCCAAGCTTTTATGCAGAATATAAGAGTTTCGAGGATCACAGAAATGATAGAACACCCAGTGGACTTTGATCGGAAGAAATGCAAAAGCCAATCTTTTTCTCAAGCAGGAACAAGTGATGACTATATGATGTCATGAAGATGCTTCACTGATAGACACGGATATAGACAATGCAGCATGAAGTCATGATCGTGCACTAATAGAAACCACTACATTCCAGAAGCATAGGAGCATGGGATCAATTACCACTCCAGTTTCATGGTTAACGCATGTCATGTTGATGCGTGAATGAAAACGAACACTGGGTGGCTTTTCCGGGTAATCTTTGTCACAGAACAGCTTCAACTGGTAGATACGACCTTCATGTACAGTCTGGGAAAAAGAGCAAAATCTGCACCAGTAAGCAATCTAATAGACAGCAGTGAAAATGAACAAAAACAAATATGATACTTTGACTGATGATATCAAAACGTAGTCCAAAACATATATTATTACAGCCAACATGGAACAAGAATTGAGGCTACATCTTCATATTGTGTCAGGCAAATATGACCTCTGATTGGATGGATGAGAACTTCAAATTTCTTTGCAAAGTGAACTGGGATGGTGATCAGAGTTAATACTTTGTGATCAGCTTGATGTATTCCATGCTCTAAGCAACTACTGCCCTAGTTAAGCAAGGAAAACATTTCCAGTCGCATATAAACAACAAGAACAAATTTTCGAGTCTTAAATGTCTTATTGTTCTAATGGCGAAAGCATATGCTGACCACAAGCATCATATTTCTATAAGTTGCCATCAGTAATGAAAAGTGCAACATTAACCATGGGACCTGGTGTAGCTTTAAATGACCAACTAAAGTTCCCCAAGATTGTAATATCATGACCCTAATCAATACAATCTAATTCAACCTTTCAAAAGTCAAATATTTTCATCTAAGAAACCAAATCTACACGATACATTAAGAATTGCAACTCATATGCAAAGAGAAGAATGTTTAAGTACAAAACTCTTTTCACAAGTTGCAAAGCATAATAGATTATTTATCACAGAAAACCGCACATTGTGAGGACCAATGATCGTGCCAGTCCAAGATCGCATGTAAATGTCATCTCCATCATCCATCCCGTAGCTGACAGTGCCATCTCCAATTCCTTTTTCTCCACGCTCAAGTTCCTCCAATAATCTGAAATTTCGAGGAACTAAAGAAGACTCCAAAAGTTAGATGTCGTAGCAGCTTTGCAAAGTTAAACATGTAAAGAAGCACCTACTCGCCATTATAGGCAATCAAGAGGTTCCCAATCCAAGCATGGAAGCTTCATCAGATGCAAACATAACCGCGTGCTCAAGGGAAAATGGTGATGAAGCAATCATTCCCACAGAACGAACAAAATGTTAATGTTTTTGTTATATTTGTCTTAGGATATTTGCGAATAAAGCTAGTAAAATAGTTTGGTTGATTAAGCGAAAGTGATAGCATTTTCTAATGAATTTCAGTACGAGCATGTATTATGCAATGTTGTAGATACTCAAAAATTGTCATACTTTACTGACACACACGCTCTAATATTTCGCGACACCCACATACCAGCAATTTAAGACAATAATCGAAGCCAATGCCCTTGATGACTTAACCACGAAAGTGTTCCCAAGCCTATGCGAAAATAAAATTATTGTGCAGTTGGACAAGCAAGACAACATCCAATGATCCATTACCTCACTTGTCAATTCAGGATCTAAAACTTCACAATTTCAAACACTCCCCTTAAATTAATAGTCTAAATAAAAAAAGAATGCTGCCACCAATTCCTACGAAGATATAGGCTGCTTTTCTAGATGAGCAACAATGAAGAAAACACAACCAATGAAATTTTTGCGTTACTAAAAGTGGAATAACACCAGCAACTTAGACAGACTTTCAGCTCAATTGAAATTGTAATAACCAACTGACCGAAGATATTGAGCTCAAGTCACATCGAACATATAATTTGCACTTGTATCAAGTGAGTGCAAGAATTCAAGAGGAAAGCCGTTTTGTACAGGTACTGCGCAATAGCAAAACGAAACAATGTGCATGAGGCATCAAAACAGTTTTTCCTAAGCTATCTTTATCGATCTATGCATTTGCGAGTACTTCCTCATCGAATCAAACCCCTGAACATCATTTCAAAATCTCGCGCAAGCCACCGAAAACCTCAGACTAGTCCAAAAATCCAGCGCTTGAACGCAAAAGCATTTTCAATAACACATCATTGACAAACACATCCAAAAGCCCTAACAACGAAGAGCTAGCTAAGCACGACAGTCAAGTCAAAAAAGGCATACATACAAAGATCACGATCCCGCAACAGCCACGAGCCTCACAAACAAAAAGAACACATGCGGCAAGCATACGAAATTCGCCATCGAACAAAGACTAATACACAAAAGGCCAGCCTACATCATCCAAAGCACAGAATATCGCCGGCACTCCCCCTACACACTGCATCGCACCTAACTCGAGAAAACATCGTCCCCAATTCTTCGCCGACGAGACGAAACCACCATCGTCAAGCCAAAACAGACGCCTGAACACGCTAACACGGCGCGCTCGCCAATCCGCAGAATCGCCGGATCGATGAAGCGCGGAGCGAAAGCAAGCGACCGCGAAAGAGCACGAGACTAAGAGGGGCCGAAGACCGGGTCGAACGACGAGGTCGGGAAGGGTTTTGAGAACTCACCGACGACCCCCGATCCTCCCGAGCCGAGCGTCATGGATGAGTTGAGCCGAGCGAATCGGAGTTTCCGCGGCGGGAGCTACCGGAGATCCGATCGGAGGAGAGAGAAAGGTAGAGGTAGAGAGAGAAAGGGAGAGGGAGAGGGATGGTTGCAGAGACGAGAGAGATAGAGTCAAGAGATGAGAATCTAGGTAAAGGAAAGCAAGGCGTAGACGACGATGGCTTTACGAGAGCTTTAAAATGATGGGAGAAAAATAGGAATAATAAAAAGGAGGGGGCGAAAAAATCAAAAATGGTGGGGGGCATTTTTTTCGTTTTTTTTTTTTTTCTGGAGTGGGGGATGAAATGAGGGGAAAAGGAAAAGGAAAAAGAAAAGTAAAGGCTTCCTTTTATTTATAGGAAAATATACGGTATGAAAGTATTTCCGAGGACCCGACCTGAAAAAAAAGGTATTTTCTAAAAACTTATTTTTTTGGGAAATGATACTGTTTTCTTATGTAATATGAAAATTTTCTTCTGTTCATGACTTGCGTTTTAAAAAAAGTTTTGAGTATAATTTCAAGCCCCGAGCTTGGCCATAGGGACCTAAGCTCGATTTTAGAGCACTTGAACTCCCTCTTGAGGGACTTGAGCTTGGCCGAATAGGGTCATTGACATGAGTGCCAAAGAGTTGGGCTCAAGTACTAAAGCCGAGGATCTAGCCTCGATCTCAAAGGATCTAAGCCCTGTGTCGAGGTGCCAGGCATAAGAGTTAGGATCCTAGTCTTAATTCTTGTCTTGAGAGATTTAAGTTAGATTGGAAGGAGCCTAGTCATGAGCACCTCTGAGGCAAGCACGAATGTTAGTTACTTAAGTCCGACTATCAAGGTCCTAAGCACAAGAGATGATGTCCCGATCCCAACCTCAAGGGACTTAGCCTTGGCTTTGGGCATTCGATCCGAGATTCGAGCATGGGCGTCGAGAACTTGAGATGGCTGCTGAGAACCCTAGCACGAGCACTAGAGTCCTTGGCTTGATTAGCAGGCTTAGTTGTGTTTTGTCCAATGATTTTTAATTTTCAAAAGAAAATGCAATTTTTTTAATATAAATACATGTTTTCTATCTATTGCGAAAATGATTTTTCATTTACTCATTTCCTAAGTGATTTAAATGCCAAAAAAAAAAATGAGAGAATTTTTTTTTTTCAAGGGGGAATTTTGCTCGACCAAACGGCCAAGAAAAAAGAGAAACAGAACCAAAGGAAAGCATATATCCTTTTCTTTTCTTTTTTTGTTTGACTTGATTTTAGACATCTCCATAAGAGTTATCAATAATTACAAAATAGAGGTCTCCATGTAATTTGACATGGTAACAGACGTGTTCATAATTTAATGGGGAGAATCTTTCCGAACTGACGTGTTTAGAATTAGTTTATTTATTTTCCAAGTACGGGACGGACGTCCAAAATTAAATGTTGCGCGAATACGGGCCGGCGATCATTAGAAAAAAGGGAAAAATGTGGAGTCGGGATGTAAAATAAATAATGGTTATTAAGTATTTGATTTAACCCCACTTAAATTTAAAAGGAAAAAAAAAAGGCCAAAAGGTATGGGGCTGGGATTCTGAGAATAAAGTGCGACTTTTTTGCCCTTAAAATTAAGCAAATCTAATGCTGAAGAGAAGAACCTTGCCCCTCTGCCTCTTGAATAATTGCTACATCAGTCCTGACTTTTTTAATTTTATTCAATTTAGTCCTTAAACTTTTAAGAATCTAATTAATATAATTATTCCATTAAAAGTTTGATGCCCGTCAGCCGACATGACCATGATTTCCACGAAACTCACATGCCTCATTTGTGTCTTTATTTACGTATATGTCGTATAATTCTTTTGACCAGATAAACTTGTGTGGCGGTCCACACACAAAAAAAAAGTGCACATGACGTGACTATAAACTTAACGGAAAGACTACATTAGTTAATATCTAAATGTTTAGGAACTTCACTGAATAAAAAAAGAGGGTTAAGGTTTTGCATGGTAATACTTTTGGTTTTTTTATTATTTTGTTCACTGGAATAGAAAAATAATAGAAATCCGCGTCAATTAATATTTCTATTCCTCATAATAGAAAAGTGGTCGAGGAATAAAAGCTTTGCCATTTGTTACATTCGCGGGTACTGTTCATCGGGCTCCCTCCTACTAGGCGAGCTGATTCCCGGTGCTTCGGCCATCCGTTTGGTCCGTTTTTTGGAGGATAGGCTCCTTGAAGCTTACTCTCTACTTCCACCGAACAATTTCCCCCGGTTCCTTCTTCTCTTTGAGATTTGAATTGCCCTAGGCGAGTTGCTGCGTCTGCCTTGTGATTCTGGTTCGGGCTTTGGAGAAGTGGCCCCTGCTGTTCGTTTGGGCCTATTTCCTTGGAAGGCTTGGTCGCAATACCTTCCCCTTGCTCCCCTTTAAGCCGTTCCTCTCCAGCTGGTCAGTAAGCCCAGATCTCGTTGTTTGGATCATCCTGTACTGTCCCTGCGATTTCAGAGCTTGCTACGTTTCTGTTGTTTTGTTGGGCCATTCCTGGTGCAAATTTAAGCTTTGTTCTATCCCGCTTTGCCTTGTTGGAGCCTAGGCTAGTTCGTTCCCCCACTTGCTATGGGCTTTTTAGTTAGTTCAGGGGTTGCACTCCAGGTGTTCGAGGAATGGCATCTTCCACTTCTGGTGTGGGTGGCCTTCTTGCAGCAGCACGGCAAGATGCTAGCACTTCCAGGGGCCAGAGTCCTTCATCTCGCGCCCTTGACAGCCTTCCTTTGGCAACTTTAAATCAGGTCGATCAGGCGGCTCCTTTGGAAGCTCCGGATAGGCGGAGAGAGAGAAGTCGGGATTGGTCCGCTTCTAAACGCCCCCAGCAAAGGTTCCAAAAGCGAGGGGAATCGAAGAATCCTCAGGCCTGTTCTTGGGCCAGTGTCGCCAAGCTTGCTGCGAAGGGATTTGATTTGGAATATATTCCTCCAACCTTAGTCGACAACAAGCCGGTTGTCAAACTAACGGATGCTATTTTGGATGCGGCGGACCCAAAGTGGCAAGAATGCCTAGTAGGCTACTTCATTGGAAGGAGACTTCCATTCAAGCTAGTTGAGGATTCCACCAAGAGAGCTTGGAGCCCGAAAGTCTTGGAGGTGATGGCCAATGGACAGGGTTTCTTTTCCTTCCGGATTCTGGATGTTGATTTTCATAGAAAATTCTTGGAAGGAGGGCCCCTTACAGTTGCAAGAGTACCTTTAATCTTGCAACAATGGAAACCTTCGCTCGAAATTAGGAGAGACAGCCATTCAGTGGTTCCTGTCTAGATAAGACTAAGGAAACTTCCAGTAGCATTCTGGTCTGCTCAGGGTATTAGTGCAGTTGCGAGTGCGGTGGAGAGGCCACTCTATGTTGATCAAAGAACTGAGGAGAAGAGTATGCTAGTATTTGCTCGTGTCTGTGTCAAAATCTCAGCAAGACAGCCTCTGTGTGAAGCTGTGGAAGTGCTCCATGATGGAGAGTCAAGCTCAGTTGAAGTTGAGTATGAATGGCAGCCCAGCGCTTGCCCATCCTGTGGTGTTTTTGGCCATACTTGCTCTCCACCTCCTGCCCTGCCGTCAGTTGTTCCAGCTGCTTAGCAGGATCATGCTGATCCACCCCCCGATCCTCATGGCTGTGCTTCTTCACCTGTTGTGCCGCCTGTGCGAACTGATTCACCTCAAAATGCGAGTGATAGCCTAATCCCTCCCCAGCAAATTTCCAAGCCTGCAGATGGCTCTTCGGTTGTTGGACAGAAACAGGTGTTGCCTATGGTGGACCTTGGCGATTGGGTTGATGGTCCTATCCTTGACTCGGCTGTCGCTCAGCCTGCTACTGGAGTAGAGTTTGGATGGAAGCAAGCTAAGGGCAAGAAGAAGAAGGTCTTTGTGCCGAAGGAAGGGGTCTCGTTCGACTTGGCTCCCTTGAGCGAAGGCGGCCTCTCCCTAAAGATCGAAGACCCCATACCTCCTGCTCCTTCGTTAAAGAATGTTCCTGTCCCGGTGAAGGTTATGCCACCCACTACTGCTGCTAAGCCTCAGCGACCTGCTCCTAAAAGCAATGGTCGTTCTATTCCAGGTGCAAGCAGGGCAAATCCTCCCGGTTCTTCTTCTGGTCGTGATAGTTTGGGTGTGGTTGCTGGTGTTGTGGTGAGAGAGGAGTATATTTCTGATGAGGACCTTCTGTCGGTTCGCTCTTCATCTCCGATCCGCCCTCCTGATCCTGGAAAGATAGTATCTATTCAAGACAAGCTTGAGGCGCTTGGTTCAGTTCCCCCCTCTTCTTCTCTACTTGCCTCGGTTTTCAATCGGCGTGGGCTGTCAAAGAAGGGTAACTTTCTCTGCTGTGTTTTTTGGATGTTCTTAGCTTTTTGGAATATTCGGGGGCTTATGGACCCCCTGAGGAGGGCTGAAGTTAGAAGGTTAGTTTGTTCGAATAACCTTTGTTTTGTTGGTATTTTGGAGACCCATGTTCTGGAATCTCTCTTTCCTTCCATTTCTGATAACCTTGTTCCGGGGTGGGTTTGGATTGCAAATTATGATTACTCTCATCGTGGTCGGATATGGGTTGGCTGGAATCTAGCTCTAGTTACTTTTGAAGCGTCCTCTTTAAGTGATCAAGCGATCCATGGTAGCCTTACTTCTCTTGTATTTGGTATTGTTTGCAATATATCTGTCATTTATGGCGAGCATACCTTTGTGCGCCGTCGCCCCCTTTGGGAAGATCTTGTCAAGAAAAATGACATTATGCAGGACTCTACCTGGCTAGTGGCGGGTGGTTTCAATGCTATCAAAGACCCGTTAGACCGTATAGGTAGCTCAGATACTTGGATTCCTTATTTTGATGAGTTCGGCAATTGCTTGGCCCAAACGGATTTGGAGGATCTCAGGTATGTTGGGCTTCGTTTTACTTGGTCCACCTCTTCTGGAGTGAATCGGAAACAGAGGAAAATTGATCGAGTGTTAGTGAATTCTAATTGGATGCGAGACTTCTCTTTCTCATAAGCGTCTTTTTTAAACCCGGGAATTTCTGATCACACCCCTATGGTGGTTAGAGTACTGCACCCGGCTCATACAAGGAAGCCCTTTAAGTTCTTTGATTTTTTGTTGAAGCACCCGGATTTCAACTCTATTGTTAAACAAGTGTGGGACTCTCCTGGGGAGGGGGTTCCTATGTATAAGCTTGTTTGCAAATTAAAGATTCTCAAAGGCCGTCTCAAGCTACTCAATAGAGAATTCTTTTCTGACATTTCTGTAAGAACGACTGAAGCGAGGAATGATCTTCGACTCACCTAGATTGCCCTCCAACAAGACCTGACCAATATTATTCTTGTTGAGCTAGAAAAGGATCAGCGTCGGATTTTTGTTGATTTGCGTAGTCATGAAGAATCTTTCTATAAACAGAAGTCTAGGGTGAGATGGCTTCAGGAATGTGATAAGAACACTAAGTTCTTTCATCACTCAGTCAACAAAAGACAACTTCGAAATAGAATTATCTCGGTCAAGGATTCTACCGGCTCTCTAGTCACGGATTCGGTTAGTGTTCAGCATGTCTTTGTCTCTTATTTCAGCAACATTTTGACACCGTAGGAGGTTCTCTTGAAGCCCTCATTGCAGGATCTACAAGCACTCATCAGGCGTCCTCTTTCAGAGGAGCAAGTTAGTGTTTTCTCCCGCCCTGTGCTCGATTTTGAGATCCTTGACACTTTATTTTCTCTCGCTAGAGGCAAGGCTCCTGGGCCGGACGGTTTCACTACTGAGTTTTTCAAGAATTGTTGGGAGACTATAGGGCCTTTGGTCCTGGATGCTGTTAAAGATTTCTTCTCTTCGGGTAGACTCTTATGGGAGGTGAATAATACTATCTTAGTTTTGGTGCCTAAAATTCCCAATGCTTGTGCTATTTCAGGCTTCAGGTCCATTGCGTGTTGCAATACCTTATATAAAGTCATTACAAAGATTTTGGCTAACCGTCTAGCTGCCGTTCTTGGGGACTTGATTAGCCCCTCATAAAATGCTTTTGTCAAGGGTAGAAGGATCAATGATAACATTCTTTTGGCTCAAGAGCTCTTTGCTGGCTTCCACCTGGACCCTCATTTGCCTAAGTGCGCTATCAAGGTAGACTTTCAGAAGGCATATGACACAGTTGATTGGGATTTTCTTGAATTAACACTTACAGCGTTTGGTATCCCCGCTTGGATGACTAAGCTTATTATGGTCTATGTGCGCACTTCGAAGTACTCCATCTCGATCAATGGGGAACTTCATGGCTTCTTTTCCGGTGGCCGAGGCCTTCAACAAGGGGATCCTATGTCACCTTATCTTTTTACCTTAGTGATGGAGGTTTTTTCTGGGATTCTCAGCTCCCGCGCCTCGCATCTAGACTTCAAGTTTTTTTGGAGATGCAAAGCTCTGAAGCTCTCTCACATTTTCTTCGCAGATGATGTATTCTTATTCTGCCGGGCGGATTGGGCGTCGGTTTCCTTGTTAAAAAGAGGGTTGGACATCTTCTCTTCTTTGAGCGGTTTGAGACCAAATTCAAATAAGAGTGAAGTCTTCCTTGTAGGCGGCTCCCCTTCTCTTCGAAATTACATCCTTATGGCCATTGGGTTTCAAGAAGGAAAGTTGCCGGTGAGGTATTTGGGGATACCGATCATCACTAAGAGGCTTAGCAAAATGGACTGTATTTCACTTGTTGATCGCATCACAACCAGAGTCTAATTCTGGGCCCATAGATTCCTTGCTTTCACTGGAAGACTTCAACTAATCAGGTCAGTTCTTCACTCTATTCAAAGCTTTTGGGCCAGTGTGTTTATTCTTCCTTGTTCTGTGTTAGATCGCTTAGAACAAGTCTTGAGGCAATTTCTTTGGAAAGGCCCTTCCCTTGGGGTTGGGGGGGCCAAAATCACTTGGGAGGAAGTATGTCTCCCGAAGGTTGAAGGAGGTTTGGGCATTCGCAGGCTTCGTAACTACAATAAAGCTGCGATACTTAAGTATATTTGGATCCTTTTCACAGATAAGGAGTCGTTGTGGTGTATATGGATCCATATGACCTTCTTAAAGAAAGAGAATTTTTGGGTTTCTCGCATCCCCTCTGTTTGTTCTTGGGCTTGGAAAAAAATTCCTCATCTAAGGCGGGAATTTCAATCATCCTTTTCCTGGGAAGTTGGTGATGGTTTCTCGGTTTCTCTCTGGTTTGACCTTTGGCACCCGAGAGGCCTACTTCACTTGTTCTTACCAGATTCCTTCATTAATAGTTCGGGCTTTTCCAGACAAGCCACGTTAGCGGATCTTTTCACCCCTTATGGTGGTGACCTCAGGACTCTTTTGGAAGCTAGAGATTATTCTCTTCTGGTTCTCTCTTATTCCCCTGATAGATTTACCTGGCTTGGGTGCTCTTCTGGTGCTTTCTCAGTAGCCTCGGCTCGGGAAATCATTAGGAGGAAGAAGGATCGTGTTCCTTGGGCTTCGCTTATATGGAACAACTCTATCGCTCTAAGATTTCAGTTTAATCTTTGATAATTAGAAACCGCTTACCCACGCAGGTTCTCCTCCTTTCTTATGGCAAAATTAACAGTGGTTTATGTGCTTTTTGTAATTCCAAGCCAGATTCTGTTGATCACCTATTCTTTGACTGTCGCATCTCGGCCAGCCTCGCTTATGTTTGGGCTGCGAGATGTAATCTTCCGTGGAGAAACAGATGCTGGTAGGAGAACCTCTCTTGGGCTTTGAAATTCCTTCTTGGTAAGGATTTTGTCCACTGCGTCACTCGTTTCTCTTTTGGAGCCTTATACCACCTGATTTGGAAGAAGCGAAATAGCATTATCTTTCGTGTGGAGACCTTGGAGTTGGTGGCTTTGAAGAACCATCTCATCAAAATGGTCAAAGACAAGGCCCTCACATTCAGTAACGTGGTGGACAACCCTAGGAACAGGAGGCTCCAGCGAAGTTGGGGGCTCGATTCTTCCATCTTTGGCAGTCCTCAATCCATTGTTGCCTCCTCCCGGTCCAGGTAGAGTGCTTATCATCATTCGCTGCTGCTCGTCTAGCTGGCTGGTGTTTGTCTCTATCTCTTGAAGATAGCTGGTCCTTGTTTTCTTCCCTCTTGTCGGGTAGCTGTTTTCTTTTGGCTCTTTTGTCTGGTTTTTAGTTGTTAAGTTTGGTCTCCTCGTTTTCTTGGGTGTTGTCTTTTTACATCGGCTCCCTTACACTCTTTTTGACCTTTGTCTCTTTGAGTGTTTATTTTTGGCACCGATCTTTTGTACTGTTGGTTAAAGCTCTCAATATATTCTTACATTTACCCAAAAAAAAAATGGTCAAGGAATAAATTTGAAACAGATTTAAAAAGTAGAAAAAAGTAACTTCTTATTCTCGGGAACAATTTCTAGAAGTAAGCCTTTTTTTTTTCTTTTCTTCTTCTTCCTCTTTTAACTAATCACTAGAGTCTCACCACCTATCGCCGGCCATCGCCATTGGTCATCGGTCGTCACCATCGTCCACAGCTGCTGGTCACTGCTGATCGTTGCCCACCACAACAACCGACTAGAGGAGGAAGAAAAAGAGAGAGAAAAAAAGAAAAATCTCAAAAAAAAAAAATAGAAGAAATTTCGCGTCGGAAAAAAATTTGTGGTCGCACCAAACAAGAATAGAAATTTTTTACAGTTACCAAATATATTATTTTACTTAAAAACTATTTTATGAATAAAAATATAAAAGATCTATTTCTGAAAGGAAATTGTTCCCACGAACGAAAATATTATCAAGCGCACCCTAATGCCACGAATAACCCCTATTGGCACGTTTGTGCAATTTTATCCCGAATTAATTTTTGACCACCAAAAATCTAAAACTAGTACACATACGACAAATTTACTAAAATTAATATTTTGATTATAAAAACAACCCAAATGAGTACATTTGTGATAAATTTACCATCCGTCCACGAAAAACCATAAATTGGAAGAGGGTAAAATCCCAAATTAGTACACTCATTAGTTGTCACATGTCATCCAATTCGGAAATTTGACAACGAAATATAACAAAAACTAACATATGGTAAATTTTTAACAGGTATACCAGTTTAATTTGAGATAAATTATGGACCTAGACTTAGGACCGGAGAAGACGGAGTCAGTTTCCTGCGGTATGCCTTCCCACTATGGGCGAACCTCTCGTTCAAGCCCTTCAGGGACAACTTTTTAGCAGAAAACCACTCTGACATTTAGTTCAGAACCTAGAGACACTTAGAGATGCCAAGATGGTAACATTTCTAATTATCTAAGCTGCATTTCTTAAAGGATCCTACCAAGTTGGAACAGAAGAAGTGTTTAAAAAGATATTGAGAGTTTAACAAAACACTCACTTTACTTTAAGGGATTCCACCTAACACATTACATCATTCTTGCCTTTTATAAGCATTAGGAAGTCACAAACAAACAAGGACTAAGCTCACGGGTCCTAAAACAGACAGAGGCTCCGGAAAATTCGATCGGGAATTATTCTCAACAATATGAATAGTGACAATGAACAGTTATTTCCCTAGCCTATGCTACAGTAACTTGCTATAGTCAGTGATCTCTTCCATCATGGACATTGTAGTCTTAATCTGAGTCATCAGAACTATGCATTTCTGCCAAAAGTTGTTCTTTGTATTTTCGCTCAAGTTCTGCAAGTCGATCATAAGAGGGAGTTCGAGTATTCCACATATTTGTTTCATTTAATGAAGATACTTATTCATGATTCCTAAAGGATCCTAGAATGTCGTCATGGTTGTTTGGTTGAGGCCAATTGGTAAGATGTATCAATTCCTAGAGATAAGGACATGGGTCATTGATCATAAGGGTCTTGAGATAGAGGGCCCCCATTGTGCATAAGGGTCTTGAGATGATCGTGCAAGGTCATCTGTGTCTGTCATTTCTTACTCATGTGATGATGGGGATGTCCTTGTAGCATGTCTGAATTCTTTGAAGGTTTCTTTGGCTTTTGTCGCAATACTATAATGATCCCATGCAGACGTCTTCAGGGATGGTCTTGTTTTCCTGGCACAAAAGTCTTTGGAGTTCTCGGTACTGGTGTTCACAACAAGGCTTGGAAAAGATTTATAAATTCGAGCTTCCTTAAGGTGCAGTTGAGGTTTATAGGATGTAGTTCCTATGCTTTGTGGAGTATTTGTGACGATGCCATTATTTTTTACAAAAACCCATGGTCTTTGAAAGAACAGAAAAGTGTGGATCCCTGGGTCTAGTTGGATAGTTCTCACTTCTTGCTGTATAAGGTGCTTCTAGTGAGTAGGAGGATAAAACCAATTAAGGAAAGCTAAGAGGTTTCTGTCACTTTTCTTTTCAGTGTTTCGTTCGAGTCCAAATATCCTGGTTAGATTGTCAATGAATCTTATTTATTGGTTAAGTACCATAATAACCATCGAAGTTAATCAGGGAAGTCATCTTCATTCTAGATGAGAGGTTGTATGAATGGATAGCTGGAGTTTAATCCAAAAGGATAAAAAATTGAACTTAAGTTTGAATAAATTTGTGTGGCATTGCCACATAAAGCTTTCTAGATTTTCAGTGAGGCTGTCATTTTGGATTTGTTCAACAATCTCTTGAGATATTGCCAGCTGGGCTAATGTCGTATTTTTTCGATTTTATACTTTTTATTCAATTTAAGGTTTTTCGTGATATTAATTCTAGAAAACAAGATACGGGGATCACATTAGATATTAACAGAAAGTTCAGGGGCCTATCCGTAATAACATAAGGTTGAAGAGGATGGGATGGAGAGCCGGTACGAGCTGAGCTCCATGCTACGGAGTAAGGACTGACCATATCTAACCGTTCGTCACTTTCCCTCCACTCCACTGGCGATGCGATGATGGACGCGCTCTCCCTCCCGCCCCGCACCGCCCACCCGCCCCGGCTCTCCCCCTCCGCCGCCGCCGTCGCCGCCGCGAAACGCCGCGCCTCCTCCGTCTCCTTCTCCCTGCGGCCCCGCCCCGAGCCCGAGCCCGAGCCCGAGCCGAGCCCGAGTCCGAACCCGACCGGGAGGACTCCGCTTCGAACCCCCTCCGGCGACCCCGAGTCCTCAAGACGCCTCCTGCCTCGTCTCCCTCCGCTAACCCGAGCGTCAAAGTCCTCGGAAACCCGCTGAAGAGCCTCGCGAGTCCCTCTCACCGTCCCGATTCCGCCACCGCCGCCGCCGCCGCCGCAACGACCGCTTCTCTCTCCAATAAGCTTTGGCTCTCCAGCAAGCTCTCTCCGCCGCCGCCTCCTCCGCCTCCGCCGCCGCCGCCGCCCGAGCTCCGTGAAAATGACGTTCGGGAGGGCGGAAGTCGAGTGTCCGGGGATTCGGATTCGGAGGACGACGCTCCGGTGGCTATTGATTACCGTCAGTTAGCCAAGATTTTCGTCGGCAATTTGCCTAACTGGATTAAGAAGCACGAGTTGGAGGAGTTTTTCCGCCAGTTCGGGCCGATCAGGAATGTGATCCTCATTAAGGGACACGATGAGACCGAGAGGAATGCTGGTTTCGGGTTTGTTATCTATGGCGGTCCGACCGCAGCCAAGTCTGCGATGAAGGCGGTGGAGTTTGACGGAGCGGAGTTCCATGGAAGGGTTTTGACGGTGAAGCTGGATGATGGCAGGAGGCAGAAGGCGAAATCAGAGGAGAGATTGCGGTACGTGGAGGGGAATGGTGGGGTGGAGTTTAGGACCAAGTGGCATGAAGAGAGGGAGATGTCGAGGAATGCATTTAGGAGGGTTTTGGAGACAGAGCCGGAGAATTGGCAAGCAGTTGTTAGCGTGTTCGAGCGGATAAAGAAGGTATAAGCTTGTGGATGTTTCAAATTGTTTGCATTGCTTGTCGAAATACTTTTAATATGCATTGTCTTGTTTGTTGATGCACTGGATGATGTTAATGACTTCCATGAAATATTCAGCAGAAAAGTGAGATTGGTGTAAAATAGTTGCGGATTACACTTGTTCGAGGTTACATTTATCTTTTGTAGAAGTGTAACTTGCAGGCATGGGTGATCACGTACGGAACAACTAGAAATTGGAATAATTTGTATGTACCCTTAATTAGTTCTTGGAGGACATAGAAGAATTCTGGGTCAAATTTATGTAACTTGTGTGATAATTGTGATGCTCTCCAAGTTGTGTTGTCTTTTTACGGTTGAAGATTTGCTCTTAGCAGAAGTTTTGACTGCTAAAGTATGCTTCATTCAACCTTGGGTCATTGAGTTAGTTCTTATATCATTGCTCCAAATGGTTGTCCTTCCTGGAGAACCTCCTACTCTAGGCCCTGCATTCTTTCACTGTAATATTACCAGATTTAATCATACTGACATTCTTATTATTGCTCCTGGATATGGTGACTGCCTTTTGATGCTTCTCAACTAGTCTTTGTCATTTATCTGAAGATCTAATTCCTACAATGAAATGACACTTTTACTTACCGAGAAGTTCCAACTTTGTCTTATGAGTACCTCGTTTCGCTTATGCTATTCTTCTTGCTAGCCATCCAGAAGAGAGTTTGGCCTGATGGTAAACTATTATGCAAGAAGAGGTGATATGCACCGAGCACGAGAAACATTTGAGAGTATGCGAGCAAGGGGAATAGAGCCTACCTCACATGTTTACACCAAGTAATAACTTCTGCTTTTTTCTTCGGCTCACTAGAACTCATGCGACTGCTCTACTTAGCTTGATGTGTTATTGCATGTTCTATGAGGTACACTTGCTAGTCTAGTGCGATGGTTCCTGGTGTTTATAATAAGTGAAAAGTTCAACTTGACTCATGCTGTTGTTTTCTGCATGACCTGTCTCATGCATCTTTGTCAGGAGTAGAACACTTTCAGCGAGTTATATTCTACGTTCAACCTTATGATTAAAAAATCCACCATCTATGCTCACCTGATGTCTTTGGCTATACTCAAATAGATATACATGTGTATCCCTCCTTTTTTCCATAGTAAAAAGTTATATTTAGGTATCCTTTTTCGTTAACTCACCAAGGTTTGTATACTTTATGCAGTCTTATTCATGCTTACGCTGTTGGTAGAGATATGGAAGAAGCATTATCTTGTGTAAGAAAGATGAAGGAAGAAGGCATCGAGATGAGCTTGGTGACTTATAGCATACTTGTGGGAGGATTTGCAAAAATTGGCAATGCTGAGTAAGTAAACCATACACTCGATGAATTACATGAGCATTTAAGTCCATCATTGTAAAATCAGTCATTCTCTTTGGTGGTGAAACAACAAAAGATTCATAATAATTATTAGTTTCTGTTGGAGAGTTGATAAGTCCATCTATATTTTGCTTTTGGAAAAGAGTACTTTTGCTGCCTTTTGTGATAACAGACATGCATGAGAAGTCTCTTCTGTGCTTGCGCCACTAATTTCTTAAGTCCATTCTAACTCATATCCACACTTGCACTAATTTGATATCTCTGCCAACTTATTTTTTTATTGAAGAGGTAAATTTTTGTTCCTGTATACTCACACTTCTTATTACTGTTTTGGAAGAGCTGCAGAATACTGGTTCAAGGAGGCTAGGGAGACTCATGCAACGATAAATGCAAGAGTTTATGGGAATATTATATATGCTCACTGGTGAGTATCTGTAATTTCTACTGCGGGTAAAGAAGTTAAGCAATAAAGAAATTTAACATTTTTTCCTGGGAGAATGGAAAACAACCTTCTTGATGGCACTTCATAGATATGCACACACTTGCCCTTAGGTCTACATTCCTTTGGATTTGCATGTCTTGCTTTTTAGGTAAACAATATTTTGTGTCCTATCCCCTCTTCTTTTTGGGTAAATTAAATGGATTCTTCTTTTATGTGAAAAACCATTTAATTTTGCTTCACATTTTTGCTTCTAACATTTTCTTCCTGCATATATTTTGATATGTGTTCTACCAGGTGAAATAGTGTACTTATAAAATTTTAATTCTTTTTTGGTCCTTTGCCATCTATTAGTCAAACGTGCAACATGGATCGAGCTGAAGCATTGGTAAGAGAGATGGAAGAAGAAGGAATAGATGCTCCAATTGACATCTATCATACCATGATGGATGGCTACACAATGGTGGGCAATGAGAATAAATGCCTTGTTGTTTTTGAAAGACTTAAGGTATGTTTTAAGCGCTTTAGTCTTTGCTAAGTTAGTGCTGGTTTGTTTTTTCAGAGTTTGTTGCCAACTTCTCAACTTTGTGAAAATTATGTCAGATGGATATGGCAAAAATTTGCCTTTATGTACAAGATTTGACTTTTCTTTATGTTCTGGTCAAGTATCATAGGTGTTATTTGTCTAGCTTTGGGTATCTTTTCAACGAATAGGAGCATCGTAAACATTGGACTTCCGCAACGAGTAGCGTGACTTATGGATTATATGGATATTTCTTTATCCTTTTCTGTTCTCATGACTATTTTTACTTCGAAGAGTGCAAGTTGAAGCATTTTCCTGCCACATCTTAACATGTGTCTTCTGAAGTCATTAAACATGGCAATGGTATTAGAAAGGTACCTGAATGTTTTTTCCTTTTGATAGGAATGTGGCTTCACACCTTCCATAGTTACTTATGGATGTCTGATCAATCTCTACACCAAGGTGAAGCATTCTTTGCCTTTTCTTTCTATTTCATTAATTGCTCTCTATATTGTGCGCCTCTGGACTTGAGATATTAATCGTGTTCTTTACTTAAATATGACGTGCCTTTCCTCTTAACTGATTTACTTACTTCTGGTTCCTTATCCTATCAGTTTTGAATACAGTGCTAGAGTGAGCATGCTACTTTTGGATAACATCACGCTTTGTAATGGTTCTTGGATTTGTAACTACGAAAGGCATGCACATGTTGGGAAAAATTGATAGCGGGCCTTTTTTCATGGGTAGTACCCTACATATACGTTATCCTGTATGCTTTGTATAAGATACGCATTTCTGTTTTTAAACTGGTTAAACTCTGCAGTTCAACGATGGTGTGTTTGTTTAACTTATATATGTATGAATCTTCATTATCCCCAGACTTGGTTGCTTTTGTTGGTTCTGTTTCTTTCACCCAGTCATGGGACTAATTATCGACCAAGCAGTAGCGTATGACCCACAGCAGCAAGTTCCTTGCGTAGCTCTGCTAGCTTTCACTTTTTGGTGGTTAGTTTAGATTGTCTAGGTTCATGATAGAAAATGCGGCACGCCATGGTGTATGATTGTACCTACCTATTATGTATATTTTAATATGATACGCCTTGTGCACTGCATGGAGATAATGTTTTCTTCATATTAGATGGGAATTTTTTATGCATTGATCCATGTGGGAGACACAAATGAAGTTCTTCTTGTTTGTCATCTCAGATTGGAAAGGTTTCTAAAGCACTAGAGATCAGCAAAATGATGGAAGGGGTGGGCATAAAGCATAACATGAAGACCTATTCAATGTTGATCAATGGATTCCTAAAACTAAAGGATTGGGCTAATGCATTTGCAGTTTTTGAGGATGTAATCAGAAGTGGTTTGAAGCCTGATGTAGTGCTGTACAATAATATTGTCAGAGCATTTTGTGGGATGGGAAACATTGATCGTGCAATCAGCACCGTAAAGCAAATGCAGAAAGAGAGGCATAGACCTACCTCACGTACATTTATGCCCATCATACATGGTCTTGCAAGAGCTGGGGATATCAGAAGAGCTCTAGAGATGTTTGATACGATGAGGCGGAGTGGATGCATTCCCACCGTGCACATTTACAATGCTCTGATTCTCGGTCTTGTGGAGAAGCGTCAGGTATCTTGTTTCTAAGGGGGGGAAAAAGATGTGTTAACTTTCCATATTGGGGATAAAGAATTGGCTGTGAATGCAAATAATTTACCATGACCTTGCTGGTATTACTTGGATTGCTTTCATTTTCATTTTTTTACCTTTTGAGGCAAAGGTTTGGCTCAATGGATTAAGGATTGCCTTGCAAGGTCCAAGGCCTGCTCTTGAACCTATGCTTGATTCATGGGCTTGACTGTACCCATACGGGATTGCTCATGTGGACAGTCAAGTGGCTTTTGACTATTATGCCAGATTCAGTTTATTCTTGGCTGTTCATGGTCTTGGTCTTAGTTTTTGTGAAGATGCATATTTATCATGTATGTTATTATAGCCATTTACTGCATAAATTGACTA
The DNA here is from genome assembly GCA_016097605.1 of Eucalyptus guilfoylei. NCBI lineage: Eukaryota > Viridiplantae > Streptophyta > Magnoliopsida > Myrtales > Myrtaceae > Eucalyptus > Eucalyptus guilfoylei. The sequence continues at coordinate 40,293,179 of CM027866.1, read as the reverse complement.
CTTGACACTGCTAATATCCTATCTGATGCAGATGGAGAAGGCTGTTGAAATATTGAATGAAATGACCGTGGCAGGCATAAGTCCAAATGAACATACGTACACAAACATCATGCATGGTTATGCATCACTTGGCGACACAGGAAAAGCTTTTGAATTATTTACTATGATGAGAAACGAAGGCCTGGAGCTTGATGTGTATACATATGAGGCATTATTGAAGGCATGTTGTAAGGCAGGAAGGATGCAAAGTGCGCTGGCAGTTACTAGGGAAATGAGTGTGCGAAGGATTCCCAGAAACACATTTGTCTACAACATATTGATCGACGGGTATGAATGCTGCAATTTGTGTTAGCATAACATTGCTAGGCTCAATCAGATGTCAAGTATTCCACAAGAAAGATGGGGCATGGGCGGGGGCAGGGGTTCATACATGTCTATCTTCATAAAAAAAGAGTGCCAAGTGCCAAGTCTGTTCTCTTCCTTTATTTCTCTTTTTTGAAGTCATTTTCAGATTGAATCTTTACTTTAGCCATCGCTTTCATTTGTGAATGCAAATATATGCTTTTATCCCCTGTTTTAGAAGCTCTATTTTGTTGTGTAGATGGGCTCGAAGGGGTGATGTCTGGGAGGCTGCCGACCTAATGCAACAAATGAAAAAGGAAGGAGTTAAACCTGATATCCACACCTACACATCCTTCATCAATGCTTGTTGCAAGGCTGGAGACTTGGCGGTACCTTCTTTTTCTTGGGATTATAATAACTTGTCATTTTCTTGTGTTGTACATATTAAACTGTGTTCTCGTGGTCGTGTGGAAGACATTAAACTGTGTTCTCGTGGTCATGTGGAAGATCTGTGTACAGTTTGGTTAGATGTTCATTGATGTATGGATTAAGGGTGCGTTTGGTAACATTTCTATTCAAAAATTGTTCCAGCGAATAGAAATAGAAAAAACTATTTCTGTTCCGAGGAATAATTTTTGAACAAAAGAACGTGTTTGGTAACTATACAAAATTTCTGGAATAGAAAAAAACAGAAACAGGTTTGGTAAACTTGTATAATTTTTTTTTAACTTTTAATTTTTTAATTTTTTAATTTTTTTATTTTTATTTTTTCTCTTTTCTCTTTTCTTTTTTCTTCCTTTTGGACGGTCGCCGGCCTCGGCCATGGCCGGCAGCCTCGCCCAGCCACGGCGAGGCTCGCCGGATCTGGGCGAGATCGCCCAACCAAGGCGAGGCCGAGCCTCACTGGGGGCCGGTGACGCTCGGCCTCGCCGGGGGCCGGCGACGCTCCAACGAGGTCGCCGGCCCTCAACGGCCCTCGACGGCCGGCCTCGACCAGCCAAAGAAAAAAGGAAAAGAAAAGAAAGAGAAGAAAAAAATAGGAAAGAGAAAAATTGTTTCTCGGAAGTGTTCCCGAGAACAAGAAACAAGTTTTTTCTACTTGTTGTTTCTATTCCAAATCTGTTCCTGGGAATAAAAAAATAAATTTTTTGTTCCCGGAAACAAAAGTATAAACAAACGTGTTTCTGTTCTTTTTTTGTTCCCCGGAACAAAAAAACAGAAATTGTGTTCCGAGGAACAGAAAAAGAACACAGACAAACAGGCCCTAATTATAGAGAAATCCATCTTCTGTGGTTAGCTCTTATCATGTTAATTGGAAGTTGGAATCCATCATTCTCCTAATTCATATTGTTGCTACTGATGACTCTGTGCCCTCGGGTAATTTGCAGCTAATGCTGCATGTATGAACCTAAAAACAATTGCCTGTCTTAAGTATTAATAGTTTTCTGCTTTACACTGCTCTCCCTGATCTCGGACTTCGTTTCTTTCTATTACTTTCTTCTTCTCAGAAAGCATCAAAGACAATGGAAGAAATGGAAGCTTTGGGGGTGAAACCAAATGTCAAAACCTACACGACCTTAATACATGGGTGGGCACGTGCATCTCACCCAGAGAAGGCCTTGAAATGCTTTGAAGAGATGAAGCATGTCGGTTTGAAGCCAGACAAAGCTGTGTATCACTGCTTGATGACATCGTTGTTATCAAGGGCAACTGTTGCAGAAGCTTACGTGTACTCTGGAGTTTTATCTATATGCAGAGAGATGATAGAGTGTGAGTTCACTGTTGACATGGGGACTGCTGTTCATTGGTCAAAGTGTTTGCGCAAGATTGAGAGGACTGGTGGGGAGCTCACCGAAGCGTTACAAAAGACTTTTCCTCCCGACTGGAGTTCAATGCACACTCTTGATAATACTATGGATGGTGGGAGTGACAAGGAATCTGATGTTAGTGATGATGACTTATTTTATGCTGCTGCAACTGATGGTGACAACGATGACGAAGACAATGATGACAATCTCAGTCTGAGATTATAGTAATGATCTGGTATATGTCAGCATGCAAGAGTTTTTATGGATCCCTCAAAGCACTTCCGATCCTATTCGAAGAAGAGGTCCTATGTGTTTTCCCCTGATGATTGAATAGTTGCTGTAAACTTCTGTTATAGGTGTAGGGACTATATGGGGACACCGACTGGGTTCGGAAGGGGGCAGAGAGAGAGAGAGAGAGCTGATGTTGCCTTTTTTCTACCCTATTTGTGCATAGGACAGCAGGGTCCTATGCTGTAAACTTCACAATGTAATCGTAGACGAGACGAGTAAATAAATGGATAGCCATCTTTCTATTCGTCAAACAAGTAAAATGATTCATTGTTGCTTTTTCTGTGTGCTTCAGAACGGAGTTTTACCATACGATGCAGCCTCTCGACACCTTCTGTTTTGTTTCTACGAGTAACTCTAAATATGAGCATGGTGCTCCTGCTGTCCACTGCATGAAGTGAATGGTAAATAGATGGGCTGACACGCCCAAAGCATTTGCAACTTCTTCGTGACAACAGCAGAAAATAACAAACGGATTCACGTGAGAGCACAAGCTGCATTTGAGTTTGAAAATCTGTTCCTTTTTTCCCTCTTGTACCGTCGTTGCGACGGTTACCGTAAGTGCACGTTCTTTGCGATACTGGTGTGATTTCTCTTCATTTATCCTTTTAAATGCACGGATTTTGTTAACCGGTGCCTATTACCACTTGTTAAGTGACTAATTAAATGCAGTTTTCAATGTATTAGCATTTCTAGTAAAGTGTGCTATCATTATGCGGCATGCTTAACAAGTGTACCAGAACACTCGCCAACGAAGCTTTAAGAAGCGTACACACATACACATATATATATATACACATTAGTATTTTCCTCATCCCATGGTTTTTATGCCCTTAAAGTTTTTTATAGACAGTTTGCATATTTTTCCACAGAAAGCACAAAACCAGAAAAGAAAAGAAAAGAACTAGTACTACTGTTTTTTCTGATTTTCCTCTGCAAATTCCAACCACTACTCATGATAATTTTTATCGGACCTCCTATGTACGCTGTCAGTTATTTATTATCTAACACAGGTTCGAAAAAATCGAAATTTAAAGTCGGGAAAATTGCAAGATAATCTCTAGATTAATTACCTATTTGGCTATTCAAGATAATCTTTTTTTTTCCCTTCATCTCTTATTTGAGATGCAATAAATGAGAATAACAACAAGATTTACAATGAACCCAGCCCACCTTTTTTTCCAGTCCACATGCTGCCACTGGCTTTGAAAACCAAGCATGAAAAATCACGTTTCTGGGCTCAACTGCTGCCGGGCTATATATACATGCCCAGGATGAAGAGAGACAGTTTAAACTCTGTTTTCAAGTAAATGGCTCATGAGTGTTTTAACGCAGGCACTGCTAATAACTTCAGTGTATCCAACAATAATGAGGGTGATGAAGATGTTAAGCAAGAAGAAGAGAGTGCACAACCACAGCAACTCGAGAGCAATTTTGAAGTTAATTCTCAGATGAACAATCCAATTTTGACTCCGCTTGAGCAAGGTGACCTTCCCTGGTCGAACTCGGGAAGTTTGCAAGCTTCATGTGAGGTGAATTGTTGCTTTCATTCTTATCCTTTTTATTCCTCAATGATCAAGATGGTTTTCTTCCTTTTACTTTGTTGGTTTTTCTTGCAGGGAAGTTGTCAAATTGTTCATATTCCTCCATTCTATTGATATGGTTTTTTTGTAGGATGGAGTGACAACAGTAATTAGAAGATGCACTGAAGAAACATGTCATGAAGATTCAAGGAGGCGAAGAGCAAAGCCTACTGTGACTAATGTGGACTTGACTCTAAAACTGTCACCTCCAGACAGTGTTGTTCAAGAAGATCACATTCTTCATGCCCCATCAATTCAATTAGAAGAGCCATCCCCAATGTCATCTCAGCACTCGTGTATGTCGCTGGATCTTAATTTGAATGGGGTTTTCGATATTGATCGTGATCAACAGGAGGGACCATCATTGGTCTTGATGGGTTGTAGAGACTGTCACTTGCATGTCATGGTGTCTGAGATCAATCCGAGTTGCCCCAGGTGCAAGAGCTGTGAATACTTGTTGGACATTTTCCGAGGAAATCTGCCTAAGAACATGACGAAGGGCTAAAGAGAGTTCCTTTTTCTTTCCAAGGCATCGTCGGCCTTTCTTTTGTTATTTTTGTAGTTGAGCATTGTCAGACGTGTCGATTGAAGCAATTACCATTGTGCATTATCAGTTGAAGTTGTTGACATGTCAAGTCCAGAAAACTTTGTGACTCACATGCAGTTGATAATATGCTTGAACAGTTACATGTTTGAAATTCAGAAAAACGGATGGATCTGCTTTTATTATATCCTTCCATTGGAGTCCTTCATCAGTAGATTTCATATGTCCAATCATCAGGCAAATGTATGATTTGAGTTGAAATCCGAGGAGAGTCTGGCACTTGCTTTCGCAAATCTTCCTTCTCGGTCATTCCATTGCCTTGATAGTAGCTTGGCCTATTTCTCCCACCTAGGGAGGAAAAACGAAAAAGAAATCATGTAGCGCAAGTGAGTCTGCAGTGCATATTGTGAGCAAGCCTTTCACAGAATCTAGCTACACAACCCCAAATTTCATCTTGGTAAGTGTCTGACAACCAGCTATCTCACAGTAACTTTGCACAGGATCAAACAAGAATTGCTTATAAAAAGATCAAGCCAGTCAATGATTTTGAAATTTGAATAATCATCCAACATGCAGAACAGGTACAGAGTCGTTTGATCTCTGAGGAGCATAAATAAGTTAAGACATATTTAAGGAAACAAAACAATAAGGATGCCTCACCGTGTCCATTTTAAATACAGAATTTTACTTCTGCCCCATTTCATTTTAGGGGGAAATGACTATTTTACTGTACTCCAAAGAACTACCGTGTTTTCAGAAATGGAAAATAAATAATCTCCCGTGACACCTATTTTCACCAGTTTCTGTCAGGGAAAAAGTTTTTCAATCACAAGAATTACTGAGAAGACAAAGCTTATATGAAAGGGAAAAGGGAAAAAGAAGAGAAAGAGAAAAGACCACTGTACAAGCTGAGGCCCAGAGGCAAACCTGCTGGTAACGGAAACGATCTGAAAACTTGACGATTGAGGAAAACATGAGTACCTTTGATCATTTTAACATCCGATTCCTTCCAAGCCTTGGTTGGTTTAGGGATAAAGACACCGGTGCCTCGATATTTCCCAGTGGAAACGTTCATTAGTCCTCTGTTCATACGCGATCCAGAAAAGTATGCCCATCCTCTTAAGTTCCTCAATCTGCTTTCCTACATTGTTCAAAGCAAGCATAAGCATGATTATCAGAGTGAAATTATTTATAAAGACTCCACCGGTAGTGTCATAATTTAGATTGAAATAGACAAACACAATTCACGTATTAGGAAATTCCTAGAAAGCAGAGAGAAACAACCTTGAAATTGATAGCAATGTTGGGGAAAGAATTGGCAGCACATATCCTTGGACCAAAAACAGCATGCACAGGATGACTATGAGCATTATTCAATGCATAATTTGACCTGTTCTCATGATGAGTATTTTTCGATTGAATCTCATGAAAAACATCAGATGGTAGCCAGAACTCTCCATCCTCTAGGTTTGGAGGAAATTCAGACATTTTGGCAGGAACTTGGAATGAATCAGGACAATTCTGTGTACATAACCGTACTATTGTCTATTGATTGACGCAGTGACCATCCTGGGTCCATTTATGCATGTTTTTGGATCATTAATGGGTGGAGATTAATTGAGTGGCTTCACTTTTACTCATAAATAATGTAAGAGTAGCTTATGGTGAGTTCATAAGTGTTCTTTGTATCTTTCTGCACTTGCATCTTAAGAGGGCATGACACACATGACGAGAACTTGGGAAAAGGGTGGATCGAGCTATGGCACATATAGTGTACCGTGTACCAAGTGTGTAAGCCTTGGATAACTCATTTCCTTCCTTTTCCTTTATTCAGTGCTAATCCAACGGTCAAGATACCCCAATATACAGTACACCAACCGTACCTCAGCCTCACTCGAAAAATACAAGCTGCGGCCTAATAAATGAGAATAAGCAAACCTAGAACGAATGGATTATTTAATGTTTTTCCTAATTTAAACTCTCCCCTATTAGCTGTAGCAAGGTTTCAAAAACTTGTCATGTTTTGGTATCCGTGTCCTGACATGTGAGCATTCAATTGTGACATGGACGTATTAAGAGTTTGAACGGATGATAAAACATCTGCTTGTTTTTTCACCCAATTTGTAACTGTTGGAAGTCACAAACTCAAACTAGCATGGCGTATTTTGAAGCCGTGTTTGCATTAGTGAGTCGTGACCAAAGCAAATGATATTGTGTTGGTAGTAGACCCTGGCAATGCCACTTGCATATCTTAATCCTAAAATTCAGTAGGTTATATGTTTTAAAGGAGAAGCATGGAATTTCTTTGTACAAAAAAACGGATGCCAAAATCCAAAATTACATGTTCATAAGCTTCTGGAGATCAAGCCTCTCAAGCTATTGAAAGCTAGCGATGATTATTGAACTCAGTGAAAGGAAAAAACCATATGCTAATTTTTGGCCTCTCTTTTCTGGCCACATTACTAAATCAGAGAATATACGGTCCGGACAGAAGATATAAACACAGGTTAGCCTTCACCAATTAAACACGATCTCGCACATGTCCGTCGTCTCATCATGTTATGATGCAAAATTTCCTCATGCAACAGTTTACATTTTACAAGATTAACAGAAGGGAAGAATTGGCTTCCTGTAAGTTGCCACCTCAAGTCATTCAACTGAATAAGCAGACTCACAATGCTATCAGTTTTACAACACAAATATCCAAGAATATAAACAATACCTTTCTGCAGGTGTGACATGTTAGCACGCTCAAGTTTTTTTCTCCAGTATATGTTCCAAGTGATCACCCACAATCTCCACTGTGATCTCTTGTGCAAACCTATGCCTCATGTCTTCCCTGGCTTGTCTTCCTTTTGCCTCACCATCCGCAGGATTACTCACCACCTGCCTCATTGGCATCCTAAGCTTATTCACTGAAGGTGCCCATAGATGCCCCTTCAATGGCCCTCCCAGCACTTTGCTCATTCACTCAATGGGCAAATGGTAGCTATGCTCGTCTGTCAAGCTAGCCATGATTACTGAACTCAGTGAAAGGAAAACTCCATCAGATGCTAACTTTTGGCCTCTCTTTTCCGGGCTTTTGATTCTCAACATTACGAATCAGAGGATGCATGGTCCAGAACAATATTATAAACACTGGTCAGCCTTCACAAATTATACACAATGTCAGCACATGTCTGTCATCTGATCATGTTATGATGCAAAATTTCTTCGTGCAGCAGTTTACATCCATAAGATTACAGAAGGGAAGAATTGGCTTCTCATAAGTTGCTGCCTCAAGTCATTCAACTGAATAAGCAGACTCACAATGCTACATATTTTACAATTCGAATATCTGAGAATATAAGCAACATCTTTGCAGGTGTGAAATGTTAGCACACTCAAGTTATCTTCTCTAGTATATGTTCCAAGTGATCAGCTACAATCTCTGCCACAATTTCTGGAGCAAACCTATGCCTCATGTCTTCCCTGGCTTGTCTTCCTTTTGCCTTACCATCTGCAGGATTACTCACCACGTGCTTCATTAGCATCCTAAGCTTATTCACCGAAGGTTCGGCCCATAGATGCCCCTTGAATGGCCCATCCAGCACTTCGCTCATTCGTTCAACAGGCAAAGGGTAACTATTCTCGTCTGTCAAGTACTCAGTGGGCCCTGACCAGTTTGTTGCAATCACAGGCAATGACATTGCCATGGCCTCCACAAGAGGCCTGCCCCATCCTTCCCCTCTTGATGGAAGCACAAATGCATCAGCCGCTTTATACATTCTGGGTAAATCCACTTGAGCTATGTGGGTGTCGATCACATATATTGGAGGCCAACCCTTGTTTGGTTCTTCTATTTTAGAGGTTTTCACGTACTCGACAATCTTGTTGCCAAAGTTTCTGTCTGTGTGATATGGGTTTGTCAGTAAGTACAGAGAAACCCCATCAATTCTAGAAAACTCATTTAAATATGCCTTCAACAACACATCCCAACCTTTCCTATACTCCCACTTAAAGATACTCAGGAACACAAACTCCTTTTTTTCCAAACCAAGAAGACCCTTTTGTTCTTCACCTAAGACCAAATTTCCAATAGAACCGAGATCAAGCAGCTCATACTTGGCCTGATCGAAAAACTCCACATCTATGGGCTGAACAACCTTAACTACCTTGGATGGATCAACCCCACTATCAACAAAGGTGCCCATATGGAAATCAGTAGGAACCCACACCTGATCCATCCTATTACATCTCTTGGCATGCTCAGGGTTGACTCTGTCAGACTCAAACATGGTCCTCCCAATCACAGACAAGTACTCACCATAACCAGATGGCGGACAAGGCAAGGTCTGAAACAACGGCGGGTACCAAGCACCAGGCTCACTGTGACAAACCACAATGGTGTTGCTCGCCGCACATTCTGTCCGGTGAAGCTCGATAGCCAGTCTCTGCATCTTCTCGGGCAAGCCCTTCCAGAACTCAAGGGACTGAAGATCACCATGTTGCTCAATGGCCAACCTGAATCTGGGGCTTTTCACGTGCTCCTGGAGGGACAGAATGTAGGACCAGGCCTCTGAGCTGTACCCACCACCGGAGAGGAAAGGAGCCATCCATAGGACACAGTACGGCGGTGCTGGGTCCGAGTCCGGGATCCGGTCTCGGTTGGGAATTCGGATCTGAAGGACAAAGTTGGAAACTTTATGGACGATGGATCTTGGGTTTAGCGAAAGGAGCGTTTTCAAGTGATGGGTTTTGGAGAAGTTTGAGCCAGGGAGAGTGATTAAGATGGCTAGCGAGAGGATGAGGATGGCGGGTACGTAGAACAGGAAAGTTTTGGATTTTGAGACAGCTCGGTGGAGATGTGTTTGGGAATCCATGAGCTATAATGGTGAGTGAATTGGTGGGAGAGAGACAGAGAGATTTCTTGCTTGCAGCTTGAGCTTTGCAGAGGGATGGATCAACAATGGAGAATCAAGAAAGCTGCCGCTGACCTCCCAAATTTTTATTTTTTTACCAGAGCCTTTGACCTTCCATTGACTCTATTAAAAAGAAAACGAACGACAGTTCCTTGACGAAACGCTGGACTTTTTCAAAATTTTCCAGCTAAAAAGTAAGAATATTTGGTAACGTTATTTTCGTTTAAAAATTGTTAGGAAACGAAAATAGAAAAAAGTGTTTTGTTAGAACGATTTTGAACAAAAAACGCGTTTGGTAAATTTGTTAGGGAATAAAAAATGAACAAAAACACGTTTGGTAAATTTGTATAATTTTTTTATTTCTTTTAATTTTTTAATATTTTTTCTATTTTCTTTCTTATTTATTTTTCCTTTTTTCTTTTTTCTTTTTTTCTTCTTTTGGCGGCCGCCGGCTTCGTCGTAGGCGAGCTCGAGCTCGCCCGGCTGCGCGAGGCCTCGCCTTGGCCGGGCGAGCTCGAGCTCGCCCGAGATCCGGCGAGGCCGAGCTCGCCTGGCCCGGCCGGCGAGGCTCGAGCTCGCCCGGCCGGCGCGAGGTCGGCCTCGCCGGGGCCGGCGAGCCTCACCGTGGCTGGGCGAGGCCACCGGCCCTCGTCGGCCGGCCGCCGCCATGGCCGAGGTGGACGGCCGACCAAAAAAAAAAGAAAGAAAAAAGAAGAAGAAAAGAAGAAAAAGAAAAAAGAGAGAAAGAAAATGGAAAGTGTTTAAAATGTGTTTGAAAAAACGAAATAACTTTTTTTTTTTTCTTATTTACATTTACATTAGATGTGTTTAACAACAAAAAATAATTTTGGAACAAAAACGCACCCAAACGCATTTATTCCTTTTTTTGTTCCCGAACAAAAAAAAAAAAAGTTGTTTAAAAACAGAAAAAAGAAATGAAAACAAACGCAGCCTAAGAATCTTTTCTGGCTTTCAATTGGATAAATAAAAAATAGAGAAAATTCCCATTAAAGACTTGAAGTAATTCATTTTCTCAAATATGGACATGAAGTGGATTTTATTTAAAATATGATTAATACCTAAAAATCCCAAACTAGTATATACGTGACAAATTTACCTCAAACTATTTTTTTGACCACAAAAAACCCAAAACGATATATCTTTAACAAATTCACCCAAACTAGTACATTTGTAACAAATTTACCCTCTGTTAGTTTTTATTAAATTTTATTGTCAAATTATTAAGTTAAATGACACGTAATAATTGGTATATTTGGGATTTTACGCTCCGTTTGTCATAATTTATAATTTTTGTGATTTTTTTTGTATTAATCTAATTTAGCGAATGGTATATTTATCATAAATTTGCCAGTTTTGGGTTTTTTCTTTTCAAATAAATTAGTTTTGGGTAAATTTGTTATAAATGTACCAGGTTTAGGGTTTTTTATAATCAATTGGGGTAAATTTGTCACAAGTGTACCGATTTGGAGTTTTTCATGGTCAAAAAAATAGTTTTGGGTAAATTGTTACGCGGTGTCTGAGTTTTGGGTTTTTCAGATATTAACCCTTAAAAATAAGAGTTTAAAGCGATTATATTGGTTTCAAAAGAGGACTTGACATGATTATGCTTATTTCAAATAAGGACCTAGTTTTACTAGTCGACAAAATATTCCAACCAATTAGGAATATTTTCGACCAAAAATAAATTAAAAAAAGATGAACATGCACTAGGGAGGCTCCCTCCCGCCTTGGGTTGCTGCCCTATTGTTGGTGGGGCTATGGGTAACTAATGGGGTCATCGACGCCTAAGCGAGGACTAGCTTGAGGGCACTGGTTGAGGGCTAACAACTCTCATGCAAATTTGGGAAGAGGGTTGATGCCCTCTCTTATCTCCAACGAGGGTTGTCAGTGACCTTGCCAACCACTACTATTGCCCTATCGGCAATAGGGTGGCGGCCATAGGTAGGAGGGAGTCTTCCATGCGTGTTCATTGTTTTTTTTTTTTAAGTTTTCTTGAAAGGAAAATATTGTGAAAATAAAGAAAAAGGAAAAATTTTAAAAGATGAAATTGCTATTCACTAAATAATGAGTTCAGACTCTTCTTCAAGACTGATATGGCTACTTCAGATATTTATTAGAAACAAGATTCATTTTAAACTCTTATTTAATAAAATAATAACACTTCATGTTCTTTTTTGTAATTTGTCCTAAAAAATAGAAATCTTTATATTTCTATTCCTTGCAAAACAAGGTGGCAGATCTATTCTCTGATGTAAGGGGTGACGTTCTTCCTAACAAAGGAAACCAGCAGAGTTTCCGCATGTCACATGAAGCCGGTCAATTCGTTGACCATACGAGGAGCGAACCCGAAATGGGCAGGAAACGTCACTGCGGACGAAGCTGCAATGCATGATCTAGAAGGAAGGAGGGACAAGCAGCCACCAACGGAATCCCCACAAAAAAAAAATTTACATCCTCGTTCGTGGGTCCTCCCAAATGTCAATCCTTAAAATAATCGAACTTGTTAGAACGAAGTCCCAAGAAAGAACGAAGAAGCAGCACGCAATCTTTCCGGTTATCTTAATACTTTCTAGAAATTTCCTTTGAGTACAGTTGCCTCTATAAATTGGGTTGGTTCTTGTGTTCTTGCATTGTCTTCACTTCGAGTGCGAAATTCGACATCTTGAAATTGTCGGAATCGGGGAGAGAGAGAGAGAGAGAGAGAGAGAGAGAGAGAGAGAACTGTGAAGCGAGTTGAATTCAAGAAATGGCGGTGAAAGAAGGAGCTAAAGCAGAGAAGAAGAAGGTGGTGGTGATTGGCGGCGGCGTCGGTGGCTCTCTCGTTGTTAAATCCCTGCAGTTCATTGCTGAAGTCGTTCTTATCGACCAGTAAGTCACAAATTTTCCCCTGCTCTTCTTTTTTCAAGGAATTCTGATTCCTCGTTCGCGATTCTTTTTTCTGGCATTCTCTTCTTATTTTCCCGGTGAATCCCATCTTGAGCACAGCAAGCAAGGTACTGAGCAATTCTTAATGTGAACATGACAGTTATGTTAGTTACTGAGAACGAGATTGGCGGTGACCTCGCTCCATCTCATTTTCGGAAACCCTTTGCACCGTGTAGCATGAATAGTGTTTCCTTTGCATGTGTAGAGTTTGAGTGACTGTCATTAGTTGCCAAAGGCAGAACGTAACTTCCCCTTTTCTTAGGAACACGGCCTGATCTTTGGTTGTAGACTACTATATAAGATGATGAACTGTTGATAGCGTGCTGATGCTCAGGCTGTTTTAGCATCTTGAATTGATAATTTGCACTCAATCAATTAATTCAACCTAACTCTCTCTCGCTGGTAGAGCTGCTCTCTCCCGTTCCCATGGGAGCTCATCCCCAAAACCCTACATACTCGGTTTCTTCTGCAGCGCTCATGAAGGTAGAGCCCATCTCTCCCGATCCCATGGGAGTCTTCAAAATCAAGCCATGAATAATCGCGCCATTTTGCCACTTCCTCTCCGTATGTAGCGATTTCCCCCAAAAACCATGGATGCCCATCACGCAAACCCTAACCCCCATCAGATTCCGCACTACCTTCATCCCGAAGGAACTTGATCACACTGACTATGTAACCCACACCCAAAACCATCGGAGCTCCCTTCAATCGCACCTTACCCAAAATTGCAACCCCTCAGCCAAGAGAAAGGAAGTATAACCTGGTGCTGGTATGGAGGACCAGGAGGAGAATCAACGCCGTCTTGCTGCCCTGTGCAAAAGTTTAGGCCATTTATGGTCAGAAAGTGATGTGGTGGAAGTGCAACAGGAAATCCCTCCCAACAAGCGAAGAGAATGCAGTCATACGCTCTTCGGTAAGCTATACTCGAAACCCAATGTTAACTTTCAAGCATTCAGCACTACTATGAAGAAGGTGTGGAAAACAGAGGCTATAATGTGCTCCCAGAAAGAACCAGGGCTCTTCTCTTTTGTTTTTGATTCAGAGGATGATAAAGAAAGAGTTATGAAATCAGGACCATGGTCCTTTGCTAGCAACCTCTTAGTACTAAAGCAATGTGAGCCAGAAATCCCCGAACACTGCTATGATTATTCTAGATATGACTTTTGGGTTCATATTGTTGGTCTACCCCCGGGATGGATCATAGAAGAAGTATTTGCTGATGTAGCTGGTAAAGTGGGTGTAGTCAAAGAAATTCAACTAGAGGCAAGAGGAAACAGCCCCTACAAAACCGGTAAAGTCAAAGTGGAGTTGGAGCTTTCAGCTCCTCTCAAAACAGGGGCAATAGTAAAGATCGGGAACAAAAACCTATGGGTGGAATTCAAATATGAACGTCTTCCTCACTTCTGCTACTCATGTGGTCGAATCGGACACTACGCATCATATTGCGAGGAGATACCATATGAAACAACTAATTGGGCAGCAAACAAGGTTGGAAAGTACGGTCCTTGGCTCAAAGCGAAGTAAGAGATCATAGTCCACATTGGGCAGCCTTTTATGGCAAAACAAAGATCTAAATCGAAGAAGAAGAGTCTCCCGAAACTCCCTTAATGACAAATAATATGGAAGGTGTTGCCACGACGTAAAGTCGACACAAACCTCCACCCTCGAAACAAAAAAAGAGTAGATAGCCCTTCTTCAAAGGAGGGAAGAGAGGGAGGAGAGACAATGGCAAGCTAAAGAGGGGAGCGGAGCACAAAGATTGTATCTAGAAGGTCCAAAAGAAGCAGGATCAAAACCTTTAGGCGGTGATGGAAAGAAAATGCAGAAGTATCAACAAGTGAAAAAACAGAAAAGAGCAGAATCTACTAGCTCGTATCTTCTTGATGACATGGAATTATTAGAGACCCCTGTTCAACTGGTGAAAGAGGGGAAGGATTGGGCTTTGGTGGCTAGCCCTAATAAGCCACCAAAAACGCCATGAAAATCATAAGTTGGAACCTGTCGTGGGCCGGGCAACCCCCGACCAAACTTAGAGCATTAATGGCTCAAGAATGGCCCAACATGGTCTTTTTGATGGAGACCAAAAACAAGGAAACTATGGTAGATAAAATAAGAAGAAAACTAAAATTTCAGCACATGTTTATAGAGCCACCAATCGGGACTGCCGGTGGTTTGGTGCTTATGTGGAATGAGGAGGTGGATGTTAAAATCAACTCTAGCTCGAAAGAGTACATGGATGTAGAATGCAAGGATCCTTCTAGTGGCTATATGATGAGAGCTACTTTCATACATGCCTCTACCAATTTTACGGCGACTTCACTATGGCAGAAAATACGGATTTGTACCCCAACAATCAACTTCCGTGGCTTTGTATGGGGGACTTCAATGAAATTCTATACAAGCGGGAAGAGGGAAGCATCAACATCGAATAGCAGCCTTCCGGGACATGCTCAATGACTGCTCTTTAATGGATATTGATACAAAAGGCTGTGCATTTACTTGGGCCAACAATAGATATGGTGAAAATTTAGTGAAGAAGAGACTGGATAGAGCCTTATGTACCATGGAGTGGACAATTACTTTCCCCAATGCTGAAGTGGTGGCCCTTCCAGCAGTTGGTTCAGACCACAGCCCATTAGTGATGTCCCTACATCCTGTTAGGGAGAGAAGAAGGAAGGAATTCAAATTTGAAGCCTACTGGATGGAGGAACAAGAGTGTGGGGAGATTATTAAAAGTTGTTGGGGAAATGATCAAGACCGGCAAACAACTTTGCTTTTAAAATACAGCGAGATGACAAAGGAATTGACAAAATGGAGCAAATCTAAGTTCTCTAATGCAGCTATCCAAATTAGAAGCCTCAAAAAAACAACTTACTGACATTACAAATGGGGATTCTTTTTCCAGCAAAGCGGAATGTCAAGAGATAAAAGAAAATATTGAGCGGCTTTGGCGTCGGAGGAGATGTATTGGGGTATGAGATCTCGTATAAACTCGGATGCGCTGGGGAGACAGAACTCAAAATACTTCCACGCCACTACGGTTCAAAGAAGACAAAGAAACAGAATTTCTATCTTTGCGCATCAACGATTTATACTTGGTGTCGGGACCAAAACATGCTGAAACACCACATAGAGGAGTTCTATTGTTCTTTATTTGAATCAGAGGGTCCAAGAGACTTTCAACCTATTCTGGATACGTGCCCAGTGGTTATCAATATGCAAATGAACGAGAACCTCTTGGCACCTATTTCTATGGAAGAAGCGGTTTTTCAGCTGGCCCACTATCCCGCTGAATGGCCAATTTTATCACCATTATTGGGAAGACATCAAGTCGGATGTGCCGCATATGGTCGAAACTTCGTCGAATCGGTGTGTTTGACCCCCTACTCAACAAAACCCACATAACCCTCATTCCCAAAGTTAAAACCCCAGAAAGTATCTCAATTCTGTGCCAATTAGTCTATGCAATTTTAGCTACAAAATTATCTCCAAAGTGCTAGCAAACAGATTGAAACCATGGCTTGAAGAGATAATAGCCTATGAACAAAGCGCCTTTGTACGAGGCCGGCAAATACAAGATAACATCTTTATAGTTCAAGAAGTGTTGCACCAGTGAGAATTAGAGAACGAAAAAAGAAATTCCGAGTTCTAAAATTGGATATGAAAAAGGCCTATGATCGGGTCGATTGGGATTTCTTAAAAGGTGTATGTTGAAGATGGGATTTAGTGCAAGATGGGTTGGGCTGATTATGACATGTGTATCTACGGTGTCATTTAGCGTCAAAGTTAATGGCGACCAAACGCGTATTTTAAACCCACGAGAGGATTAAGACAAGGAGATCCATTGTCACCCTATCTCTTTATATTGATGGCTAATGTTTTCTCTTGGATGATGCACAAAGCAATAGAAGATGGCAGCCTTAAAGGAATAAAACTGAATGCAGTGTTGCCCCACATTGTCTCAATTATTTGCCGATAATTTTTATGGATGGAACGTTTGGGGAATGCCAAAATCTGGCAAATCTCCTCAACCAATATTGCTATGCCACCGGTCAAGCCATCAACCTCAACAAATCGGGAGTGTTTTTTAGCAAGGGCTGCGCTTTAACCTTAAAGAGGAATATGGCCTATGAGTTATGGGTGCCTATTATGGACAAAACAGGGAAATACCTGGGAATTCCATCCGATTGGGGACAAACAAGAAAGGAGATGTTTTCATGGATCCTTGCTAGGGTGAACATGAAGCTCAAGGTTGGAAAGAAAAACTCTTATCTAAAGCTGGCAAAGAAATATTGATAAAAGCCGTCGTACAGGAAAGAGTACTATGAGATCCCCTGGGCAGCCTTAAGGGCGATGGTTGAGCCCTCTGTCGCCGAAAGATCCGTGATTTATCACAGAGATTATTTCACGCAAGGACAGATTGTCACGTCTGCGGCGGTGGACATCACGGAAAGTGGAGTCTTGACTGCGGATGGCGATCTGTATTCATACGATTACCTTGTTATTGCCACCGGACATGACGATCCAGTCCCAAGAGATAGAGGCGAGAGGCTCGTCCACTACGAGGCCGGTGAGTAAAATGCTCACGAGACTTCATGGAAATCCTAACAGGAAATTTCAGTATTACAAAAATTAACGATGTTTTGGACATGTTTCGATGATAAAACGCGTCTCTGTGGCCTGTTATCTGCAGAATATGACAAGATCAAATCTGCAAATTCGATCCTTATCGTCGGAGGAGGTCCCACGGGTGTCGAACTTGCTGGTGAGCTTGCCGTCGACTTCCCAGAAAAGAAGGTGACCCTGGTGCACAGAGGTTCCAGATTGCTGGAATTCATAAGCCCCAAGGCTTCCAAAAAGACATTGGACTGGTTGGTTTCGAAGAAAGTCGAAGTGATCTTGGGCCAATCGGTCGATCTGGATTCTACGTCGGATGGCATTTATCGCACGTCCGGGGGCGAAACTGTCCGTGCCGATTGTCACTTTCTTTGTGTTGGGAAGCCGATCGGCTCGTCCTGGCTTCAACAGACTTTCCTGAAGGACAGCTTGGACAGCCACGGGAGATTGATGGTCGACAAGCACCTGAGGGTTAAGGGCCACGAGAGTGCTTTCGCAATCGGCGATATCACCGACATCGAAGTAAGTAGAATCCGATGCCTGCCGTATATGTTAACTCGATTCTCTCGAGCGTTCTCGGCCAATCCTTCTTTCCGTGCCTCATATGCAGTTATCAACTTATCATACAAGGAATCGATCATGAAATTTCAGGTCCTGATGAATAAGGATGTTTTCTCTGTGGCTAATTATGCAGGAAATCAAACAAGGCTATGCGGCCCATACGCACGCCGAGATCGCTGTGAAAAACCTGAAGCTGTTGATGAGCGAAGGACGAGCGAGCAAAATGTCTGCTTACAAGCCCGGACCGGCGCTCGCGATTGTTTCCCTTGGAAGGAAAGAGGCGGTTGCGCAGTTCCCTTTCATGACGGCGATCGGATGTTTTCCGGGAAAGATCAAATCTGGTGATCTTTTCGTGGGGATGACGAGGAAGCAGCTCGGGCTGAAACCGCTCTCTTCGAAACCAAAGTCGCCATCGACCGGGAAATGAGAGAACGCGGAGGGTCACGAGGTGTTTGTTGATAGGGGTGATCGGTTTTTGGTCTGGTCCGGTCCCACTTAGGAACTGGGAACCAGACCAAATCGCTGGTCCAATCTAATCTGGGTGATTCCCGATGTAGGTGATCCAACATGCTCAGCCTTAGTTGCTGGGCTTGTTCCTTAGTGTTGTATGAAATGTATTGAAACAGGGGTGGAGTGGTCTGTGAATTTGTTGTGTGTTTGTTCAAGATTGAATTTGTTGTTCAGTGGATTACTTCATTTGTTTTTTGGGGTTGTAAATTTGTTTACTTATGTAAAGTGCATGTAATTTTAAGGAATTAATAATTTTTCAGAGTCATTGAAAGGACGAATTATTCTCGACTTATTGATGACCAGTGAAATTATTGACATGATTAGAAATTCATGCAATTTTTTATTGCAACATATCTTCTTAGTGCTCGAAACAAGAGTATTGTATATACAATTAGTTTATATCTTTTCCAAATAATTAGGAGTTTTTTATGATAAAAAATCATCAGCTGTCATATAATATTTTCTGACCATCTCAAGAAGTCAAAGTCATGCAAGAGAGGAGAGCAGCCCTTAATTTGACATTAGACAGTACCAAAAGAGAAAACTTTACCGTGGAACATTGATATCTCAACTTCCTTTTTTCATCCCGTCAATAACCCGAACTTGTATCAGTGTCTTAGAATTACTTTCCATCATAGTTCAATGATTATTTCAAATCCGATCTATGTTAATGTTATGCATAAAACTGTAACATAATGAATTTTAAATTGTCGATATGAATTTGGAGGTATTGATTAATGAAATTGAAAAAGGAAGTTACAGGAATCAATATCCTGTGAACGAAAAAGTCTAAATTAAAAGGTAAGAGAGTAATATATGCTTAGGAAAGTTGTCGCTACTCAAAAGAATTAATTTCCCATAATTATCAATGATTTGACTTGGCACATAAGGTTAAAATGTCATGATCACAACTAATCAATTCATCATGCCTGTTATTTTGCGGGGATTTCTTTTCCTTTCATTTGCGGAAATAGAATCGGGGAGAAATTCTGCGGTAGCTACTAGCTTTCACTTTCCTCTTCCATGGCGCTGCTAGTGTAATAATAGTCTCCATCTTCCCTCCGCTCCGCTCCGCAGCCGCCGTGCAGCTTCGCTTCTCTCTCGGTCCTCCGCCATTCCTCGACGCTTTCTTCCCGGTTTTTCCTCCCCTCCGGCCGGCGTAGAGACCCTCCGTTCTCGCTCCGTCCGCCGCGAGCGCAGCAGAGGTGCCGCCGGTTCCGCTCCAGCGAGGAAGAAGAAGGAGGAGAAGAAGGAGATGGAGAGAGCTTTCAGCGCCAAGAAGGAGAAGGAGCCTGCTTCTTCCTCCGTTCAGGACGCCTCCGATCGGGTCTCTTCTCTCTCTCTAACATAGGAACGCCCCCGGTCGCTTGCGCCTGGTTGTGTTTGAGCGCCGTACCGAATCGGAACTCCTTGTTCCGGTTCTCGGTTAAGGCTTTGCGATTTCGGATTTCCTTTTCTCGCTATTCCTCCGATTCGAAAGTTAGCTGCTGCTGCTGCTGCTGCTGTTCGTATCGCTGCGTTGGTGTTCTCGCGGAGCTTGGCCGCTTTCCGTCGCGTGTATACGGACGGGAGTGCGACGGTGAAATGGTTGTGATTGCGCTCTGAGTTGCGGCTGAAGCGTAGTCATAGACGTGCTCATTGTATCTGCGGATTAATGCTCTTGAATGACGGATGCGTGACTCGGCTTTTCTGTCGTCCAGATCACTAGGAGAGGCGAAACGATAGATGACAAGATCAAGAAGCTCGACGCCGAGCTGAGTAGATATAAAGAACAGATCAAGAAGATGCGGCCTGGGCCGGCACAGGAAGCTAAAAAGGCTCGAGCAATGAGGATGCTCAAACAAAAACGGACGTACGACCTTTTGACTTTAGTTTCTGATTGTTTTCTGGATAACTTGCTGCTTCACTTCATTTCACCGAGGAATGTTATCGTCTTCTTATATGAGATAAATGTGGAACACCTTAAGTATTATCGGCTCTGTGGTTCATGATAATTGAGGGTGCTTCAGATGAGATAGTCCAGATGTTTGGGAGAACTACCTGTTATGCTTGCAAAAGAACGTGTTAGTGACTGTTGAAAAGTGACGCTTCCATTGGCCCCTGAATTTAAGATCTTGCATATTTTTATTCTATATATATATATATATTGAGCTTGAACGAACATATTAACTTACTTCCAGATGACGTAAATTGGAACTGGCGATCTTTTTGCTCTGCTTTGGTTACATTTTGAAAGATTTAAATGGAATCTTTTGACAATTCTTCTCCTTCTATTGAACTTAAATGGAAACTTCAGCCAAAAAAGAAAAGAAAGAGAACTCAAATTGAAACTTCTACATGCCTTCTAGTAGCTTGTGCATCGCATTCACAGCCAACCATTTTCTCTTTCCAGCTTAAGTTTGGGCTGATCTGAGGTCCTCACTGCCACTTTTATCAGTCCATCTTAGGTTAACATGTTACACTCTGGGGCTGGGGTGAAGTAGTGTCTGGGACTATAGATTAACAGTACTAGTTTTTCTCACCCTAAGCTACTACACTCTTATGACGTTTGGACCATGGCTAGCTTGGCCAAAAGTAATTTGTCTTTTGTCTGAAAGGAGAGTCCTGCTTACGATAATGTAGAGTCAATAATAATTGCTTGTTGTATATGGACTTGGTCCTGAAAAAAAGATACATCTTCCCTATCTTGCAACTTGTAAAGAATGGGCATCATACTGTGCACATGGATTGACGCAGCTATTTTCCTTTTTTTATTTTAGACCAGAATAAATTTTATGTTTGGGTTTTGATTAAGTTGATACTTTAGACCGAATTATGTTTAATAATTTTGACAAATTGGAGCAACTTGGCATTTTGTGAGTCCCAAATTGCTGCTATGTGTTTTCTTAGTTGAGAAAAGGGCATATTACGAGATCCCTGCACTTTTTCATATAAGTTCTCTTATCATGAAAGTCTGTAAACAGGTATGAAGGACAACGTGACATGCTATGCAGTGAGAGTTTCAAACTTGATCAAGTTGCTTGTGCTGTGGAGGGTATCAAAGACAAAGATGCTCAACAGAATGTATGTGCTACAATTCCCACTTTTCAAAATTTTGCTGTCTACCACCTACCTCACGTGAATGGCAATATGAGGATGATGTATCTGGAGTGTTGATGTGTGATAATCTTTTTAGTTGTTTTTGTCCCCCTTGAAATTTTAATCTGAAAACTGTGTTAATAATTTGTTTGAGTTTCTTTTGAATTGACTACGTTGTCTAGACATGAATTTGTATCTAGCCTAAAAGAATCCTATCTCTTGACTAACATTCTAATTATCAGTGTAGATAATGCTCTGGAATGGGTATTTTGGGAAAAAAAAGAAAGTAATTGGAATAAACTTCCTGTCCCTCAAAATTTCAATTATTTTTAATTTTTTTTCAAGTGTAAGACATTTTGAAAGTATGATGATTAAGGTTTCCTATCTGAGGATCTGATAGAAACTTTTGAGATTACTTCCAAAGCCTGTGTGAGACTTCAATAACTTGATAAGTATCTCCAGGAGCAGTAATTTTATTAGTGCTAATTTTCTGATTGGCAAGGTTAGGCCGGGGCTATCTGTTTGGCTGTTCTTTTGTACTGGAGGCTTGTCCAGTGAGAAGAAAATGTGTATGCTTTGCCAGTGTTGCTGGCATGGCATAACAATCCTTGTAATATTTACAGCCGAGGTTTTGCTTGTTGGGAGTGTCCTTTTGTGTGCTTGATCTGACTGTTACAAGTCCATCTTCAGCAAAATTATGTTATTCATTAAATTGTGGTCTCAATTCTCTGTAGTTCAATAGCTTATCTAATTAAATTAGATTCTAACTTATCTTTTTCTAAAACCATAATTGCTGAATCGTGTCGGTAGGAACCTTAGTTTTATTAACGTCCATTGTAAGATTCAATTCATGCTACATCACATCTGTTTTTTTTTTTTTTTTTCAATTGCAGTTCTAAAGTTACTGTTCATATTGTTTTGTTAGCGCCACAAGACGCATAACTCAAGACAGTGCAACCGAAGCTTTATGTCTACCCTGTTTGGAACATGCTTGTCCACCTCTTGAGAGGTAGGGATGAGCCATTTGCCACTAGCAAGGGATTTCTAAGTGATATACATTAATAATCTTTGCCACCACATTACTTTGTTTTTGCTATTCTTCGAGTCATTATTGCCAAGGTCGAATTTCATTTTGTTCTTCAGGACCTTACATAATTTGTATTAGAATAAAGCTACACTTACAAAGACTTTACTAAGAATTTCCTACTGAATGACATGGTGGCCTATGTGGCATGTGCCATGTCGTTAAATAAGTGTTAAATCATTACCCAAATAAAGTTAGTGAAAAAGGAAAAAACATTAATGGGGCAAGAACAATTAAAGGAAATTTAGTTTTCCATTTCACCGTAATTTCTTCCCAAAATTGCACGAAGGTCCTTTCAAGCATTATTACAAGCTGCTACTGAAGTCTACTCAACAATATTTGAAGCTCTTGAAATGATTTATAACTTGTTTTATGAAAATTTCATCGTAATTATATTTTTCTAACATTGGTGTTATTATTACTTCACCAATGGTTAATCACTTGCTATTAATTGCAATGTTACCGCAGTTAATAAAACACGCAAAAATGGAGGTGTATCAAGTAAAATAATTTCATAAGGAAACTTCTAGAGATATTTCAAAATATTTTACTAGAAGTAATATAGGATTTTTGGTCGTTGCTCCATTGTGCCAATAAAACTGAATCTTCTTTTCTATTCAATGAAACTAAAAGCATGATTTGAGACGTAGGAGCAATCCTTTGCCGATGTAGCTAAGAAAACTGAATATATATTTTAATCAATGAAACTAAAAGCATGATTTAAGTAGGATCTATCCTTTATTTACATAAAACGAATTCAAATTGAGAAAGGATCAAATCCTTTCATTCTGAAGCTTAATAGATTGTTGGACACCATCTAATGGGTGCATTAAGATACATATGAAAGTGAACCCCATGAATTATATAGTGGTTGTATCATGTATGTGGATTGTCTTCAAATATCTTTGTTAGTGCATCCATAGTCTTTGTAGGAATCAATTTCCTTTACTTGTCGTGCTTGAATTCAGAAGATGTGAAGAACTTCAAAGATTGTCAAGCACACTTCAATGGCAAATAATGCTTGAGAGGAGATTTGTTGCAACTTTGGAAGAAAGGAAAATAGAATAAGAAACTAAAATTTTTTTGATTTTTCTTGCCCCAGTTATATTTTTCTTCTCCTTTTCTACAGCACAATCTTTATTTTGATTGTCGATTGCGCCTATTAGGACACATGCTGCATAGGCTGTCGTATCATTTAGTAAGTAATTTTTAGTAAAGATATACCACGTGTAGCTTTACCTCTTGTATTATTTATGTGTTTCGCTTGATACTGAATCTGTATTAGTCTTATGTTTCCAGCTGACATCTCTGAAGTATGCCAGTAAGGATTTGAAAGGCATGGTGAAAATCATCAAGATCCATGGCATTGATGTCTGTGATTTCTCCTTTATTCTTTTATTTCAGTCTTGATGCTGACTACTTTTGGATCAGCTGTTTCTTCGGCCGGATTTATAGAGCTTGCATTTGCAAGATGAGATGACGGACCTAATGGATGAACTGATGAGTAGCGAGATACAAGAAACCTTTGGTGGGAGCTACAATGTACCTGATGACTTTAATGCTGAAGAACTCATGGTGAGCTTTAATTTAGTTTTCATTGTAAATGCACATGCCTCCTGTGACAAAAGGGGTACTCATGATTTTGGCAATTGCTAAAACACTGTTATTCATGCTGTTTATTTCACTACTGCACATGGTTGTGACTGCTTTGAAAGTCATCTGAAAAGTAGCATTTGAAATTTATTTGGAAGTTGATTATCTGATGGGGGATATTTTGGGAGCTTGGCCCTGGAGCTGACACGTTTAGATCAAGTCAAATATAATAAGTGGCACTAATCAAGAGAAAAGTTGTATTGTAAGTCTTGTTGTTTGAGGAAGATATATTTGAAGTTGTAGGTTAAGAAATAAGATAGAAGAATATATGAATCTTACTTTCAGGTCCTTTTCTTTCAGCTTCGTTTTTGGCCTCTTACGCAAGCAAATTTACTCCTAAGAAGCAGAACTTAATATTAGCTGAGGCACCATACTTTTACTGACTTTTGTTTGTAGAACTAAATGCTTTGTAAGCAGACATGGGAATGCAAACAGAGACCAGAGGGCCTATGTATTTCCAGTTGCATGAGGGGCTGGATTTGGATGCAGAGCTTGACTTGCCTTCAGCGCCAGCATCCAGCAGGACATGCTGCTGAACCTGCTGGCAGATCTGATGCCCGGGTAAATATTGTGTGCTTTTGCTTGTTGGTGGCAGCAACCACTAGACTCGCTGTAAAATCCTTCAGAGGTACATATTGTGCAGACAAGCAAGCTGCTTTTTTGGGATGGTTACATCATTGAATTATAGGATTCTTGATGTTTCTTGTCTTGTTTGCATTGGCTCGTTGTCGTTAAATTTCAAGCAGAGTCGTTTGCGATTAGTTAGAGCAACAAATCTCATGGTACTTATTTTACGTAATCAGGTGGAGGATGACCTGGGTCTACCTGCCGTCCCTCATGGAAAAGAAATTAGCCGCCTTCTTTCTTGATCATGTATCGGTGCCAAGGAAGTGGATGGAGACGCCTGCTGTCGTGCGGCTTTGTTTTACTCCTTTCCGCAGTGATAGCGATTCTTTCAACCAACTAATGACGGCAAGGGAGTCGATAAATGACTCCACTTGCCGAGTTTTTTAGTCTGTAAAGGAAAATGAAAGATGATTACGTTGTGAAATTGCCAATTGGTCTGCACTGCACTTTCAAATCAGTGGTTATTTTGCTGGGAATAAGTTCGCTTTTTTCAATAGCTGGATGTTCTTTTTGGAGAGATCCTGAGTGGGAATATATGGGGGGCAATGTTAGCTTGCAGTGCCCGAATTTAGATTTCATTTATTTTATGAAAAATAAATGATTTACAAAATATTTTCTTAAAAATAATCGTTTATATCGTTTGGAATAATTAATTAATGAAAATTGTTTTCATTATTGATGGTAAGTTACATCTAGATATTTTCATCGATTTTTCATAAGTGATAAAAATGGTCATTTTTAGAGACGTTTTACAAATCGATTAATTTTTTTAAATAATCATACACTTAACAATAAAAAGTATATTGAAAATCTTGTTTATGTATATTAGTAACTTTTCAAATATGCGAGTTACAATTCTAGAAACTAAATTTTAATATCACAAAACAAAATTAGTACACTTGTGCAAATGAAAGGTAAAACTTCAAATTGATATATTCGTCGATTGTCACTCATTATCAAATTCAGTAATTTGACAGTAATTTAATAACAATTAATAGAGAATAAATTTGTCTTAGGTATATCAATTAGGATTTTTGGATATGTATGATAATTATTTTATTTTTATTTAGATTTACTTTTTTATTCTTGAGAACATTTTTGGAATAGAAATTTATTTAGTGACGAATATCATTCTTTTAGTTTTGGAACAACTTTTTAGTCTTAAGAAATAAAATATTTTCTCATTGCTCACCCTTGTTACTCGCACTTATCTTGGATAGAGAAATTTTGTGAATTTCTATTTTGAATACGTATTTCTACTCAGAAATCCATCTAGAGAATTGAAATATAAAATATCAAAAATTATCTTCAAAAATGGAATGATTATCACTTGCACTTGGTAGTTTAAAAATTTATTTGGGATAAATTTATAACAAGTGCCTTAGTTGAGAATTTTTAGTGATATTTTTACTTTGGAAAACAAATGAGGCTGAATTTTCAACTTCGTTATTTCATAATTGCTTGAAATAAACTCGGAGCACTCCGTTTTTTACTAGGCCCGCTCCGCTCCTCGTCTCCCTCTCAGAACGCCTTTCATGCTTCGCTCGACTCCGCGCGTTAAAGCTTCGGCCGACGGATCGAGACATTCGTCGCCGCTCGCCTACGTAGAATTTGCAGCAGTTCATCTCGATCCGCACTCGGAACACGCCCGGCGACTCGATCGTCGAATCGGAGATCTCCGATAGGTGAGTCGACGGCCGAATCGATTCCTCATTTCTTTGTTTGTGATCGGAGATCGATTGAAGATCCCGAGCTGTCTTCGATTGACGAAGGCTTTCTCGCCTTGTCCCCTATTCAATTTGCTCGGAGATCAGTGGGCTCCGGTGCTGCCGTCGGCGCTAATCCAGGAGCAGATATGCGGGGATGAGGCGTGATGAAGGATTGCGGAGAGAAGGAAAGCGGGAAGTGAAGTGATTCTGCGCGCGCGGTGGGCGTTCCCACCGGAGGTTGGCTGGTCGAGCTGGAGACTGAGGACTTGCGTTCGCGATCAATTCGTGGCGCCATGGACAAGTCGAGTACCTTGGAGTACATCAACCAGATGTTCCCTACAGGTCCCTCTCCGGTCGAGCATTTCTCTTTTGATGCGATTGTCTGCTGCTCTGGTGTGTTAACGCCCGAGAGACGCTTTCTTTGTTCCAGAGGCTTCGTTATCCGGCGTCGAGCCTTTGATGCAGAAGATACACAGTGAGATTCGTCGTATTGATGCGGAAATCTTGGCAGCCGTTCGCCAGCAGGTCCTTCTTTTTTATCTTTTTTCTCTGAGTCCTCTTTGGCATATCGTGCAATTGATTCAACCGTGCCTTGTCATACTCGTTATGTACCTGAAGAATTTGTCGGCGAAGTTGCATGTAGTTTACCGGCACATTGTGTAGATATTGGTTCGTGTAGGCTGGACAAGATTGTGCGTCAGTTCTGTAGCATCATGGGTTTTTGCTCTTCACAACGCTGAAATTGCGAGAGTGGAAGAAGCCATACTTTTATTATTATCTTTTTTTTTTTTGTCTAGTTTTGCTACTGAGTCATTGGCTTTCCTTGTGATTCTTAATGGATAAGCATCTGATTTATGCTGTTATTCGTAAGGCGAAATTTTCTGGATGCATTTGAGAGAGGTTACATCTGGTACTTATTCAATGCCAAGTTTTGGATCTGTAATGGGTTTGTAGAGGTCTCTTACTTATTTCAAAGTGGTTACTTAATAGCAGTTCTCTGTAAGGCCAGAAACAAAAGCTTACATGACTGCTGTTCGGCAGTCTTTGCTGTTACACCATCACTTGATTCTACGTGAGATGCAGGGAGAAAAAAGATGTCAAAATCAATTGGAACGTTAATCATAATCTCATACTTATTATGAAATCCTGGTATGGTTCATTTTTTCTATTTAAGCTTTTGACAACTTCTCTCCGGCACATTCCTACAGAGTAATTCAGGGACAAAAGCTAAGGAAGATCTTGCTGCTGCTACACATGCTGTTGAGGTCTGTCAAAGAATAATCTTTAGTTGCTATTCATCTTTCATGCCATCTTGCAGAAAGGGAACTTCAACAGTGTTGAACACCCACCTTGTCAGTCTGCTATTTTAATGTTCATATGTTTTCCTTCAAGCAGGAACTCACGTACAAGATTCGGGAAATAAAAACCAAAGCTGAGCAAAGCGAGACAATGGTTCAGGAAATTTGTCGTGATATAAAAAAGTTGGATTTTGCTAAGAAGCATATAACAACAACGATCACTGCTCTTCACCGTCTTACAATGCTTGGTTAGTGTCTTTGCAGCTTACATTATATCATTTTGGTATCATGCATGCCTCTTATTTTGCTCTACATGGTTGTGGATTCATTGTGCGAAAAAATCATTCCCTGAATTTTAATTAATAATGGGAAAATAAGGATTTGTTTCTTCATTGAACATGTTTACTTTTAGTGTTGTGGCTTTATTTGGGAGAATAAATGAATTGTCAACTTTTTGGAAATATTGATTTACATGTCTGAATAATCAATATTACACACACAGTATATTTTTCACCATGGAGACATTCTTATCTTGAATATGATGGCAGATTATTTCGAGCATTAGCATGTGTGCTTCTTGTTGCTTGGCAAATATACAACACAAGAAAATCAAACTATAATAAGACGAAAATCATTTTCTAGTTTCATTTCGTTTCTTTCCCCAATTTTCACCGGGGGCATGTTATTGCTTGCTTGAAGCCTGATTTGTGCTGCCCTAGGTGTCCACTTTACTACTTTGAAGAAAATATGGTACATGATGGACCTCTAAATTCTGTTTTATACATATAGGGTTTTGCTCTGTGCTGTACAATATATCTGGCATATTTCATTAAAGTGAATAATAATTTTGGCAAGATCAACTTACTTCAGTAATACCATTTGAGTTTCCGTACATTTAACTTTTGATGCTCCTCCTTCTATCACAGTCTCAGCCATCGAGCAACTCCAGATAATGGCTTCGAAAAGACAATATAAAGAGGCAGCTGCACAGCTGGAGGTACTGTGATTGCTCATGAGTCATAGCTTGTTAGATTAAACATTTTTTTTAGGGTTGGCATCACATTATTGATAGAATTTCTTATTATAAGCTTCTTATGATGTTCACTCTGCATAAGTATTCCATGAAGGTGGTCAGCTCTTGATTCCTCCCAATCTATAGTTGCTTAGGTCACTCATTACTGAAAAGGTTCTGGGCTTATGTAGCTCTATGGAATACATGATTCTTTGCATTACGCTATATCTGTGTGAAATAGAGAGTGACATCCAAGTGCAATTGGCTTACCTGTAGGATTTCACAATTGCATTATTCAAGATTGTGCTTTTTCCTGCATGGACTTCTTAGATGACCTGGTCCCTCCTTCAGTCATTGTATGCCATGGAAGGCCTCATCGTGCTTTAACTTGATTTGTCATTCAGATCTTATCTCTGGGAAAATCTAGATTTTATTGTGCATAGTCCTGCAAAAAAGCATTGATTGAGTTATTTTCTGTC
Organism: Eucalyptus guilfoylei; assembly: GCA_016097605.1. Classification (NCBI taxonomy): domain Eukaryota; kingdom Viridiplantae; phylum Streptophyta; class Magnoliopsida; order Myrtales; family Myrtaceae; genus Eucalyptus; species Eucalyptus guilfoylei. The sequence continues at coordinate 40,264,139 of CM027866.1, read as the reverse complement.
AATGCATTTCAGGCTGTGAACCAGCTGTGCAGTCATTTTGAAGCCTACAGGGATATTCCCAAAATAACAGAGCTTAGGGAGAAGTTTAAGAATATCAAACAAATACTCAAGTCACACGTGTTCTCTGATTTTTCGAGGTACATTTTCCTTTGAATGCATGAGTTCCTCTCGGTCTTGAATAGTCTGTTCTCTGTATGCAGTTGGTTTGTCCTCTATTTGATTATTCTTGACTATTTATCTGTAGTATTAAGTGTCCAATTGAGCCTTATGAAGCACTCATGGGAAACTCAATAGGATAGACTAATGCAACTCTTCGTCTTTACATCTTTCTTATTGCTTCCTGGCTGAAATTGAAAAACTGATATGGCAGTTCTTTTGGTTTGCAAAAATTTATCACTGGAGACAGTTTTCATCTTTTGGATAATCTAGATGGCATACTTGACTGGCCCCTTATTTCAGCTTAGGTACTGGAAAAGAGAGCGAAGAGACAAATCTGCTGCAACACTTATCCGATGCTTGCTTAGTGGTTGACGCATTGGAGCCTTCTGTGAGGGAGGAGCTGGTGAATACATTTTGCAGCAGGGAGCTCACGTCATATGAACAGATATTTGAAGGAGCTGGTCTGCCATTTTTCCTACTTTGTATTGTGCATGTGATGATATACTATTATTTTCCGGCTTTCCAATTGCTTTTTCCGAGGTATTCAAGCTGATGCGTTTTTGTTTTTATAGAACTTGCTAAGCTGGATAAAACCGAACGGAGATATGCCTGGATTAAGCGTCGAATGAGAACTAATGAAGAGATATGGAAGATCTTTCCTCCTTCCTGGCATGTTCCTTATCGGCTTTGCATCCTATTCTGTAAGAAGACAAGGTATTTCTTAACTTACCTGCAAAATATACTGTTTCTTATGTTGAAAGAGTGTTCTCATGACCATCTCTAGCTATTAAATGGTCAGTCAAGTAAGTTGGGTTATTGCAGTGAGACTTTTATTGTTGCCAATATGAAACCTCTTTAAGTTTGCTGTTATTATTTAAAACATTCAAGAAACTAGTGACGAGGGTGGAACTAATTCAGATGAGCTTGTAATGTAAAAGTGACAAAGGAACAATGCAGAAACTACTAAAAGAGTTGTGTATTTTGTAATTGTGGAGTTTGGCTGGCCTTATAAACTTAGTCTGTCAATTTTGTGCCAAATATTTCATATAAGCTCATCCTAAGGAACTTATCATTTTCTTCAAGCATGCGTTTTTTTTTAGCAACAGGTTTTACCCCCTTAAACTTGTGCATTCCAATGGAGGTGGAGTCCTTAATATGTGTTTCATCAGTACTCAGAAATTTTCTTACTTTTGAATTTACCAGCGATAAGCAAGATCTTAGAAGGCTGACATTTGTGACATGGTCATTGCATTGCCGTTCATATGCTAAGCATCTGGGGGCAATAAAAACCTTATTTAGTTTGTGAGGGCTTGCGGTTTGCTCTCTTAATCTTGATCTTGCAAGTATTGTAGAAGCTTCTCTGAAGTAGTATGAAGCAAAAAGATGTGACTTGTCTGCTTCTTGGATATATCTTCAGGAAACAACTTGAAGAGATCCTCATCAATATGAAGGAAAAGCCAGATGTCGGTACTTTGTTATTGGTAAGTTTATGCTATCCAAACCCTCATGGACCTTTCATTTCTGCTGCATTCATTATGTCTGGGGCATGGCTCATAAATTTTTTTGTAAGGCTGTGTTTCTAGGATGTCGCACCACATTGGTCTGAGAATCTATGTAGGTCTTCCTTAATTAAATACTTATACATGCATGGCATCTTTGAATTAGTTTTCAGAATGTCTTAAAGTAGGCTTCTGAGATGCTAATGCCTCATTAATCTCCATAAGATGATTGCGGATTAATTAGTTATCTATCGAGGAGTCTTTATGGTCAGATTCAACTCAAAAAGTCCCCTATAGCATTTTGTCATCACCGTGTTGTGGAGTAGATTGATGTTTTTAGCTTGATTATGAATAATGATGTGATAGTTATCTATTCTGCTAGCCTGTCCTAATTTTTTTACTGGTTAGTGTCAACTTGACTAGATTTTATCATGTGCATGTGCTATACCTTAGTGTGTTTTCATCATCACTTGTACTGGTTGAGAACTTGAGATCCTAATATAGGATCTTCCCTAATCCCTGCTAAACATGTAAGAGTAAGAGAGGGTAAAGAGGTTTTTGTGGCCTGCATAGTCTCATATTTGCAATTATGCTCTTGTTGTTCATAGGCCTGTATCTTTTCACCGTTACCTATGCAGGATCCTCTAAGTGGAAACGTCATTTAATGTAATGTCATTTGGTGGCTTGATCTCATCAAATTTGAACATTCTGAAAGCTTTTCGTTGCCTCTTATAAAACCTTATTTGTCCTGGATAATTTAGGCACTCCAACGAACCCTGGAATTTGAGGATGAATTGGCAGAGAAATTTGGAGGAGGAGCTAGGAGCAAAGAGATCATAAGTGAAGATGACATTGATAAAGATGAAAATAACAGTCAAATTGTTTCTGATATACGAAAGAAGTACGAACGGAAGCTTGCTGCACATCAAGGAACTGAGGATGAGGTAAATCTGTGGCTGTGCTTTAAGCGATTTCTAGTTTTACTGTGAAGTTCTGTAAGATTGCCTTTTCACCCTTCTGCCAATTCTTCTGATTTCAATTGACAGGAGAAGGATGGAAACAAGGATACGTCAGTGCCTGGTGCTGGGGTAATTTTTTAATCTTGTATAGAAAACAAGAAATGAAGTTGGTACTTGTGCTGGTGCTTCTGAGATATGTCATCTGTTGCATGAATTATCTTGTTTGGGTGTGGAGATTTTCTGTGATTTATTATCACAGGATTAAAAGTCCTGCTTAAAGTATGCATTAGATAGAATGAGAATTGTATTCTAAAAATTCTATATGACTTAAACAGTAGGATGGCATTGAACTATTTTTTCCATGAATTTTTTTTTTCTAAGTAGGAAATTGATTCGTGCAATGTAGGCGGGTCTTTACTTCTACATCAGGGTCAACAAGTCTTGAGGATATGGACGGAGAAATTAGAGTGCTTGATCTAAGAATAAGGAATGAAAACTGTGGTTCCATTGTTGATGTTCGGGTGTCCTGGCGTGCTTACTGGATATCTTTAATTAAAGTTTGTGAACAGCATCTATTAACATCTTTCGACCTAAACAGTTCAGGAGAACTAATTCCATTCATTGGTTACAGTTCAACTTCCGTGGAATCATTTCATCTTGCTTTGAACCTCATTTAACGGTGTATATAGAGCTAGAAGAGAAAACGCTGATGGAAAGTCTGGAAAAACTTGTCCAGGTAGTTTCATTTCTTTCTTATTGGACTTTGGCTCTCTCCATATTTTTCATTCAATGATTTATGGCTGATGTTGCCTGCTTATGATGTCCTCTATTAGGAGGAAACATGGGATATTGAGGAGGGGAGTCAGAACAATGTTTTAACCAGCAGCATGCAGGCAAGCAACTGAAATGTTGATTTCGGTTATGATTGCAATTATTTGATGCATCTTTTGAGTTTGATTCGTTGATCAAATATAGCTCTGGACTTTTGTAGATGGTGATAGTGATTCAATTAGCTTAAAATCGACTCATGTAAATTTGGGTGGAGTGAGAACTTTAACGACTGCTCTTTCAGTTCTGCTGTCTTGACTCTGAACCATGATCTTGGTGAATTTGCTAATTTTGTGAATATATATATTTTCTTGTAATGCTCAACGGGATATTATGTGTGCATCCTGTGGTACTTTTCCAATTACCATCTATATAGAAAGATGCAGGACGAACTCTATCCAGTATATTTGATTGTAGCATTGCAAGTTTTTGAGCATTTGTGCTGACAGACCCTCCTTTTTATGTTGTCTTAGCTGTTTCTTATCATCAAGAGAAGCTTAAAGCGTTGCAGTGCGCTGACAAAGAATCAGACATTATTCAATTTATTTAAGGTGTGTTGATCGAATTCAATGGTTTAGATACCTTCCTTCATATTGGAATTGGTAATGACACTTGTAAAGATTTGCTCAAGCTAGAGTTCCTATGAACTGGGCAACTAACGGAATGCCTTCATTGGAGTGATCTACTGTAGTTATGATGGGTCCAGTGACTGATCCATGTGGCCCATCAAAAATAAGTTCATAGCTACATCATTCATTCTGTAAGTTAAGCAAAGTTTGGTGCATGTTAGGTGGCATAAGCTGTAGGAAAAAATTGTATTGTTACATAGTGTGTGTGCTGTGGAGGATAGGTGGCTTTCCCCCTTTTTTCTTGCATCGTGGGGGCAGCTGTTTAGACACTTAGGTTTTTTGAGTTTCAAATTGTCTTTGGATATAGAAATTGAAAGTGGCCACAGTAGGGATAGAGCCTTCACTAACCATATAGATATTCATATTGCATGCGGGTATGAATATCTCTTACCTGAACATTTGATCATTCAATTATCAATATTGCGGTTCATTTGCAAGTTTTGTGTTTAGTCCTGCTATATGAGAATCAGTATCTGGAGCAAAATCTCAAGATCTCATCCAGTTCACCATCACAAATTAAGGTTTTGAAACCTGATAGAACTTGACTTTGAAACTATGATCAGGTATTTCAAAGAGTTCTTAAAGCATACGCCACAAAACTTTTTGCAAAACTACCTAAAGGTGGTATGGGGCTTGTTGCAGCGGCCACAGGTATAGATGGACAGATAAAGGTAGTGTATTTTACAACTTTTTCTGGCTCTTTTTTAAAGTTCTTTTATGTTTGCTTTCTGAGCAACAATTGTAATCATGCAGACTTCAGACAGAGATGAAAGAGTGATCTGTTACATAGTGAATTCAGCTGAATACTGCCATAAGACGGTTAGTTATTAAATGCTTATTGTTTCCTTAACGATTATCGTGACTGCTGGGGTATTTTACCTTGTCATATTGTTAAAGCTATGGAGAACAGTTTAAAGCAACATGGAAAGTTGGACTGTGTGCTTAATATTGTTGTTTAACATGTTATTCTTCTGGGAAGAACATAAAAACTTCATTGCTGAAATTATAGCAATGTCCCACCAGAAGGTTCTTTGGACTGTTTGTGCTTTGCTTGAGAGTGCATGACCAATTGCCATGCCATTTTCAAATCTTCAACCTTTATAGTTAACTATTCACAAAAAACTTCAAAATGCATTAGGGTAAAATCAAATTTTTGGTTCTTGAGAGTTGTATCACAAGATTTTATTCTACTTGTTGTCAATGCTAAATCTCAGAATTTCAGAGTCAACTTCGCTATTCCTTTACTGTTTTAGGCGATAGAATGCAATTAAGCAATGCTTTTTTATAATGCTAGAGAAAATTGTTCCAAAAGGGCATCATTAATATGAGAAATTGTTTGATGAGGGTTGAGACAATATTTGCTGGTTACATAATATTTGATTTTTGAATTCCAGTCTGATTGGGCAAAATTGGTGTAAGTTTATCATAACTGCAGTTTGACATTTTATAGGCTGGCGAACTGGCTGAAAGCGTGTCAAAGATAATCGATTCCCAATATGCTGATGGTGTGGATATGTCAGAAGTACAGGTATTGTTTGACATCAATTTGCATGCATTTGTGGATTACTCATGCACGGTTCTCTTTGTCACTAGTTGCCAACTTATAAGCGGTATTGCAGGATGAATTTTCTGCAGTAATAACAAAAGCACTTGTGACTTTAGTGCACGGCTTAGAAACGAAATTTGATATAGAAATGGCCACCATGACACGCATCCCATGGAACACTCTAGAAAGTGTTGGTGACCAATCAGGGTGAGTTGATTTCTCCATTTCTAAAATGTATTTAATGGAGGTTATGGTTTGCTTCTATGACCACATTTTTCTTGCAGGTATGTTAACAACATAAATCTGATGCTGAATAATAGTATTCCTGTGCTTGGAAGCCTTCTGTCTCCTATTTATTTCCAGTTCTTTTTGGACAAGGTAACCTGAAGGATTTTTCTGTTTCCTGATTTTATGCATTAACCTACATATTTTGTCATTTAGCAACAAAAAGAAATAAACTGAGGCACAACACTTCCTACAGATCTTTTGCTGTCAGTATTTCTTATTTTGCAGAACAGTGACCTATCTTCTTAGGAGCCTCTTTCCACAGTTATGCTTAATTATACTCATTGTCAGCTGTAGAATAAGGCGAGTCTCAGTTTAGCCATCTTTCTGCTAGGCAAACGTTTTTACAAGCCAAATTAGTGCCCATGCATTTTGTTGCATAACTTCCAGCGAAGATCTACTTTCTTCAGTCCCTTTTTTCTCAACGTTGTTAACCTTGTTCTTGCAGCTTGCATCATCTCTTGGTCCCCGCTTCTACGTCAACATATTTAAATGCAAACAGATATCTGAGACTGGAGCCCAACAAGTAATTGCTGCTTCTCTTTAATGTGTGTCATCATTTTGAAAGATCTAACTACTTAGAAAGTTTTAATATTTTGCATTTGAGGCTTATGTGCTAAGACCGACTTTGAAGCAATACCTGCTGACATATTGGAATCATATTGAAGCATCTCACTATTCAGATTATGCCTTAAATTCTTTGCACCTGAGCAAGAATCATATTGGAATTTTCTCCTTGAATGGAAATGTCATCTTGACTTATCTAAATCGCTACACATGGATCTAAGTGCTTTGATTTCTAAGCCACTGCATGGCATGAGAGCTCTCTACTTCCCACAATTATAGCACTTGTTTCAATGAGTAGTTTTATTAAGATTATTTATGTAATTTTAGTTAAGGGACTCAATGTCTCTCATGTCTTCTATCTTTATGCTTTCGAATGGTTTATTGTCAACAAAGCGAAACATGTATTACTTTTGATGTATATCTCTTGATGCATGCCCGTTGCTTTTCTCTTAAATGAACAGCCAAAGGACACATTCAACGCCCTATATTGGCATGATATGTTTACTTTTGCAATGGCTAGTATCATAAAAACCATAGCTGAAATAACATAGTTCAATTTGGAGAGAGATTTTCTTCTGTGGTTTCATTGATTGAACTTTCAATGAAAAGGACCTTGTCTATTGTTGTTGCTGCTTCAAGTAGAAATTGCCTCTCTAGTTTGGGCAATCAATTTGATATCTTGGAATCATTTTGACTGTCTCATACTTTTTGCAGATGCTGTTGGATACTCAAGCTATAAAGACAATCCTTCTAGATATTCCTTCCCTAGGCCGACAAGTGAGTTAGTACATTTACTATAGTATTATTGCTTCGATGACATCCAAATATAGGCTCTTGAATCTCCATTCACTTTTATCCTGTTGTTGATGAAACATCTAAACGTGCAAGTAACCTAGATCTTTTCTTTTAGCATTTTGTGGATGTGGTTAACCGATGATGACAAATTGTATATCGCTGACACTGGAACAAGTGAAATTGACTTTCAAGTATGGCTAACAATAGCTTGGAACCCTGCTCACATCTCTCTATTGATTGCGGTGCTTGCACTTTGAGCACTGTCATTCATCCCAACCTATTTTTGGGACTTTTTAAGTTCCTACTTCTGGTCATTCATGACTTACTTATTGGCGAGCTTATCCAGTGTTGATTTAGATTATGATTCTTGCTTGCTGTTTATGATGCCTTTTGCAATCGGCAAATTTTTGCAGCTACATTACACTCTGCAATAGCTCTACAAGGAAACTTACAAAGTTATGTCATTACTAATATAGCTGGTCTTAGATAAAATGGCAGAAAATTATTGTAGGCCTAGAATTTCCCAGCTGTCTCAGTTGACTGGAGAAGCAATAGTAACTAGGGAGGCCCCAATCATGCTGATTTGGTGCAATTGTGAGGGACTTGGAAGTCACAATGTTCAGTGGCAAAGCGACTGGTAATCAGTTTCCTGTAATATGAGAAGAAAAGTTGATGCTTTTAGGCAAGCATAGATAAGTAGGCAGACAAACAGTTTGGCTCACATTTTTGCTTCGATCTAGAGTCAGACAATCCTGTATCTGCAAATGTTACTGGAAATTACTTTAATTTGCATTGATGCAGTTACATGTTGCACGTTTGATTGGAATTCTTGGTCAATCCCTGTAGTTTTCAAAGAGATTCTTTCGTCTTTTCTTCCATTTGACAAACGAGCTCATGTATCCATTTTGTAATCTGTTTCTTCGGTGCAGACAACAACTGCTGCCAGCTATTCTAAGTTTGTAAGCCGAGAGATGAGCAAAGCTGAAGCACTTCTAAAGGTTCTCTTCTTTACTTAGTGCAGGCTGTTACTCTCAAGTACGTTGTCCTTCTCTGTCACACTCATGATTGTTTTCCCATCACAGGTCATTCTGTCTCCAGTTGATTCTGTAGCGGATACATATCGTGCATTGTTACCAGAAGGAACAACAATGGAGTTTCAGCGTGTTCTGGAGCTCAAGGTAGTTGACAGGATATTATCTCTCAGGCATATTTTGATAGAATATGAAAAAAAAAAAAATGATATTATTTTTGTGACATGGCAAATTGGATGGAGTACATTGTCTTCTCTCGCAGTAAAGGAAAAACAGTCGTGATCTCTTTCTTGTTTGCACAATGGAAAATTAATCAGCAAGCATTAATGCTTCATCATTTCTCCACGAGTTCTTTACATTTTATCTATCTTGTCCAGAGTTTTGTTTCTATGCCAGTTGTGACGTGGAATTGGCATGTGCAGGGGCTCAAGAAGGCTGATCAGCAAACTATATTGGATGACTTCAACAAACTTGGACCTGGGATCACGCAACCTCCTGTAGCGCCACCCATTGTTCCTGCTGCCCCACTTCCCATAATAGCTCCTGCAATGTCCAACATTGCTCCAGTCGGCTTGATCGCTTCCGGGGAGGATGTGCTCACAAGAGCTGCTGCCCTCGGGCGAGGTGCTGCCTCCACAGGTTTCAAGAGGTTTCTTGCTCTCACGGAAGCAGCTAAGGATAGGAAGGATGGACCTTTTCGGAAGCTTTTCAATGCTTGATCATATGAATCCTCCTCATCTTTGTGAATTCTCATTTTTGAATATGATTCCATTTTTTGGTAATTCCGTATAGCTTACGCTTCATTTGTAATTCCTTCTCTAAGATTAAACAAAAATGAAAAAAAAAAGGAGCTTTTCTTGAAGGACCATGGTCTGTTCTTTTTTAGAACAGCAGCAAGTCGACAGCCTAAATAGAGATCTACTTTTCTAAGGGGGTAAGAAACTTTAACGTTACGGCATAGCACATATCTTTTTCCGATTCTTACCGATCTCATGTGGATGGAGATCGGTCGCTGGTCGAGAAGGAATTAGTTGTTCGCAGAAACAGCGGCGCAAATTGTTCCGACTCCTTGAACAAATGAAACGAATACGATGCTTGCGTCAACTGATAAAGAACGGAATAACTTAGGAAAGCTGCGCGTCTGCTTTCTCAACCTGTGTGCCCAAAAAGTGATACATCTCGAGACGAGTATAATTAGCGTCTTTGGCACAAGCATCAGCATCAGCTGCTCTTTCCAAAAATCTTTACAATCTATCACCCCAGGCAAACTTTCAGACCGGTTAATTTGTCTAAATTTTCCCCGGCAACAACAGAACCAGAAAACTGCTCCAATGGAAGTAACTCGGCACCACAAGACACTAGCTGTAGCTACCGTGGATGTCGACGTCGCAAAGCCAAGAACCATGGGTTATTCTGCTCCTACGGAAAGAGAAGCATCCATATCGCTCGACCAGCTTCCAAAACAGCTGTTCTGGGAGACTCGGGAACTCTACTGGTGGAACGGCTTCTGGTACCGCCCCCGCCATCTTGAGGCCGCCCTGGCTCTTCGCTCACGGTTCCGGCCACGAGACGATGACGTCCTCTTGGCGTCTGCATTGAAAACCGGAAGCACGTGGCTCAAAGCGCTCTGTTTCTGCATCTTGACGAGCAAGAGACATGAACGGAGTCGAGAGAACGGCAACATCGCAGTCAGCACCGATCGAGAAGATCAGTCGGAAGACCCCCTCGCGGCTAACCACCCAGCGCATTACGTGAAGACCTTGGAGGTCCAGGTATTTACGGAGAACCCGCCTCCGGACCTCTCGGTCATCGAGTCGCCCAGGTTGTTCCACACCCACTTGCCTTACAGCGCGCTTCCCGAATCCGTCAAGGCCTCTCCAGGCAAAGTAAGTATCGCCTAACCTTGTACTCTACGTTACCCAACCGATCATGAATTAAGAAGCTGCGAGGCTTACTTTGGTTTCCATAGAAAATGGGAAAATCCTCCATAGTCTTAAACATTTTGCATTTTTGCCAATTCGATCATAAATTTTTCAGTTTTGTCAATTAAATCCTAAACATTTTAATTATTCATCAATTAAGTCAATCCCACCAATTTTAATCGGAATTACTGACGTGGATGTTGATAGTGTTACCTAGGACGATCGAAGCTCACGTGAATAAATTTTTAAAAAACTTTTTGATATTTATTCTTTTCTTTTCTTTTCCCCTTTTTTTTCCTACCAAATCTAACGAGGGTCATCGGCCGATCCTCACTAGTCACAAGTGAGGGCCAATCGACCCTCGCCTACCACTTGGCAAAAGCTGGTGACCCTCTTCGGCCAGTGGAAGAAGAAAAAAAAGGAAAAGAAAGAAAAATTAATAAATAAAAACTTTTTTTTTAAAATTATAAAAAATATCCATATTAAGTGCGGACGTCCACGTAGACAAATTGGCATCCATGTCAGTAGCCAGACAAATTCAATTGACAAATTATCAAAAGGTTTATAACTTAATTGACAAAATTGAAATATTTATGACTAAATAAATAAAAGCAATAACTTTAGAACTTTTTGAATAATTTTCTCGTAAAAAAGCCCAGAGTTTTCATGTTGTTTCTTTTCCATATAAGCGATTAGGTTAGCGCCTTTCTTATAGAACGAGCCTATAGCATTTATTTTTCCTCTCCATGCAAGATCGTCTACCTCACGCGCAACCCGAAAGACACCCTCGTCTCCCTGTGGCACTTCTTCAACCACCTACGGACCGACGAGGAGGGCCCCTTCCCGTTCGAGCGCGCCTTCGAGGGCTTCTGCGACGGGGTCTGCTTCTTCGGGCCTTTCTTCGAGCACGTGCTCGAGTACTACAGAGCGAGCTTAGCGATGCCGGAGAAGGTGCTTTTCCTGAAGTACGAGGACCTCAAGAGAGACCCGAGAGGGCAGGTGAAGAGGCTGAGCTCGTTTCTCGGGCGGCAGCTGGAGGAGGAAGATGAGGAGGTGGAGGACATCGTCTGGAGGTGCAGCTTGGAGAGGCTTAAGAGCCTGGAGTGAACAGGAGCGGGGTCGATCCGTGGGTGAACATGCCAAACAGCGTCTTCTTCAGGAAGGGCGTCGTCGGGGACTGGAAGAGCTTGTTCACGGCGGAGATGGCCCGGCGTCTCGACGAGATCGCAAGGACGAAGCTTGAAGGGTCAGGACTCGACCTTAGCATCGATACGTGATGAAGGCGGCTTGATCTAGGTTTTTTGGGGAGGATCCAGTTCCTAATAAGATCATTCCGATAAAATCATCGAATGAATTCTGCATAAGATATAACATCAAGTATTGGGAAAAAAAAAGTACCAGTTCCCAATCAAAGACCAATCGGTCCAGTTCCTAGTTCACTCTTAGGCTTTGTTCGTTTTGCGGAAAATAATTTTTGGGAAAATGTTTTTGGATTTTCCAGTTTCGTTTCACGGAAAATAGATTTTTTGGGGAAAATATTTTCCATGAAAGGAAAAAAGTCTTCTAAATTAAGGGAAAATGTTTTTCACTTTTGAAAAGTAGAAAATATTTTTCTCACTTGATATCTCTTATCTCACACATTTACAAATCCCCACTTACTCCTCCCCTTTCTTTTTATTCTTTTCTTTTTTTGTTCGAATTATTTTTAATTTTCTTTTTATTTTTTAATTCTTTTTTTAATTTCTTTTTCTTTTCTTTTCTTTTCTTTGTTTCCCATCTTCTTCTTTCTTGGCTAGTCGTTAGCCATTGTTAGGCGAACCTCGAGCTTGTCAATCTCAAGTTCGTGCTCTACACTCTTGCTTATCATTTTCTTTATTTGTTCTACCACGCAATTATACATTGTTCAAACAAATGGCTCTACATACTTTGCTTCTTTTTTCTTTTGTTTATTAGAACACAAAAAACGTAGGGGGAGAACAGGTCACCCAACTGGAAGATTCTTATGAGAGCTATACATGCTTTGCTTCTTTCTTTTTTGCTTCTTTTTAAAATTCATACAAACCTTTTTTAGAGTAGATAAGCGTTTGGCAACAATAAAGAGAACAAAAATATGAAGTAGGTTTGCCTAGATTTAAAAGCAAGTTCATATTTGATGGATTTATAGGTCGGTAAGTGATGCATGCCTAAGTGGTGAAGTTTTAGAAAATATTTTTCTTATCAAACACCAGAAAATATTTTTCGAAACATTTTCAAGTTTTAGCCGAACACCATAAAATATTATCATTTTCCTGGAAAATGACTTCAGAAAATATTTTCCAAAGATAATCAATTTTCCACGAAACGAACGGACCCTTAATTTCAGGTGCTTTACAAAAGGTTTTATGCCATCTCCAAAAGCACAGTATAGGGACGGGACGGGATGGGCCGGGCCGCCTCTTAAAAAAGGGTGTATAGACTAGATGGGGCCGTTGGGACTGTAATAAATGGGCCAAGCCCAAAGCCCATCATTGATCTATAACTTCAACCCCTTCGAGCCCAAAGCCCATTAGAGACCTATAACTTCAACCCCTTCTAGCTTAATAAAAAAGGAAAAATAAGGACGGAGCAACCGAAAATAAAAAGAAAGGGAAAAGGAAATGGAGCTCGTCCTTGAAGGGGAAAAGAAATCGCGGGAAAGAGAGAATCTTTGCGTGTAGACATTTTGAATGTCCTGACAAGCCGAATTAATTCTACTCCGTAAGCCCTAATAAGTATTATGCTATTTCGTTCTCTTATCATTCTCCAACTTTATATGAAAATTTCACTCGTCGTAATTAGTTTGAGTGAAAATAAGACCAATCCTCCTCAATCTTTAAAGGAAAAAAAATGTAATTGAGATATTTAAACGGCCATATACAGACCCAAGTAAAGCACTAGCATGTACAATCAAGTCCAAAAGTACCCCCACAATAAAAGAAATGATCAGCTGAAACAAGCGAAGGGAAGACTTGACTTTGCTTTTGGTTTTCTAATTCAAGTGGTCTTTTTCATTTGTGGTGTTTTCAATTGAAAACTCGAAAGAGAACAAATTGAAGGCCATATCGAATCAAAGTGTCCCTTGCAAAACCCTCCTAACGTTGAAATTTACAGATGGGAACGCTGTCCAACATGTACATAAAAATACAACATGCATTTATGATTTGATTGAATTGAAAGGGCGCCTGTCACTCTCTTTGGAACTTCTGCGATGCTTCTCTACTTATTGTAAGTAAAAGAGAGGAAGGGACTAGGGAGAGAGAAGAAATATAGATTATAATTAATTTTGCCAATTCTCATGACAAAATTAACTAAATTGAGAGATTAATTACGGGGGATTATTTCTCCATAACACCTATTTTTTATGGGTATGGTCCGATTATGATCTTGATAAAATATAATGGGGAATTTTGCGACTCTTGTACTTTGTATATATCAATATGCGAAAAAAAGACATGAATGTCATATGATCCGTGGGGTCCGGTTTGCGTCCTCGTGAAAGACAAAGTCGGTAGTTAGTGATTAATAATAGCGTCGTGTTTTCTGCTCGAATATCAAGGTCTATGTCACCCTCATTTAGTCTTGCTTGACTTGTTCTTCAATGCTTGTTGCAAAATAATAAGCTGCGGTAGTGCCTATTGACCGAAATAAATAATGACTTGCGGGCAAAACTTCTAATGGCTGTTCCGATTAGTCCTACACCTCGCCTGTGGTCGGTTAGCAGCCATGATCGAGTATCAGCCAAAGGCCAAAGGAAAAACAAAGGAAATTGAGAGAGAGGAAAAAACGAAAAAAAGGGAAAAATATTTAAAATGTAAAATTTATTCAAATTAACGCTAACCACACCACATAGAATGGCCAAAATAAGTAAATTGGCAAGTTATCGAAAGTTTTGAGATTAAACTAGCAAATGGTCAAAATATTTATGACTAAATTGGGAAGTAATCAAAATGCTTAGCACTAAATTAGTACAATTGAAAATGTTTAGAACTAAATTAATTGTTATATAATAAGTTTAGGTCTTTTTGAACAATCATCCCTCGATAGGAGTCCAGCATGAGACTTGGTACTTGGGATGTAAGTAAAAGAGACTCTTTAATTAAGAATTTCTACCGTGCTAGAGTTCCTATGAACTGTGCAACTAACGGAATGCCTTCATTGGATTGATCTACTATAGTTATGATGGGTCCAGTGACTGATTCATGTGGCTCATAAAAAATAAGTTCATAGCTACATCATTCATTCTATAAGTTAAGCAAAGTTTCGTGCATGTTAGGTGGCATAAGCTGTAGGAAAAAATTGTATCGTTACATAGTGTGTGCACTATGGAGGATAGGTGGCTTTCCCCCTTTTTTCTTGCATTGTGGGGGCAGCTGTTTAGACACTTAGGTTTTTTGAGTTTCCAATTGTCTTTGGATATAGATATTAAAAGTGGCCACAATAGGGATCGAGCCTTCACTAATCATTCAACTCTCTCTCTCTCTCTCTCTCTCTCTGTATGAATATCTCTTACCTAAACATTTGATCATTCAATTATCAATATTGCGGTTCATTTGCAAGTTTTATGTTTAGTCCTGCTATATGAGAATCAATATCTAGAGCAAAATCTCAAGATCTCATCTAGTTCACCATCACAAATTAAGATTTTGAAACTTGATAGAACTTGACTTTGAAACTATGATCAGGTATTTCAGAGAGTTCTTAAAGCATACGCCACAAAATTTTTTGCAAAACTACCTAAAGGTGGTATGGGGCTTGTTGCAGCGGCCACATGTATAGAAGGATAGATAAAAGTAGTCTATAATACAACTTTTTCTGGCTCTTTTTTAAAGTTCTTTTATGTTTGCTTTTTGAGCAACAATTGTAATCATGCAGACTTTAGACAGAGATGAAAGAGTGATCTGTTACATAGTGAATTCAGCTGAATACTGCCGTAAGACGGTTAGTTATTAAATGCTTATTGTTTCCTTAACGATTATTGTGACTGCTGGGTTATTTTACCTTATCATATTGTTAAAGCTATGGGAGAACAGTTTAAAGAAACATGGAAAGTTGGACTGTGTGCTTAATATTGTTGTTTAACATGTTTTTCTTCCGGAAAAACATAAAAACTTCATTGTGTTATGAAATAGATGAATGAATATTCATTATATTCATTTTATCTAATATACTTATTATGGTATATTTGTATCACACATTCTAAGTACATCTCCCTATACAATGAATGTTCATCTCCCCATCCAATACATGTATCATTTGATACATTGATATTAATGATAAGTACATTCTTGTTTTTCTATAAATATGAGCTTAGTTTTTGTTGTAGATATAACAATGATACACTGGAAATAAAATTTTCTCCTCTAACTTTCTCTACGATCTCCGGTGTCTGATTTTCTCTACTTAATCTCTCTATTATCTCTATTTTATATTTGTAACGCAATATTTTACAACACGTTATCAGCACAAAGATCTATCGATTGAGTAAGTAATTTTTGCAAAGTGGGTATTCTTTTTATTAATCAACTTATACTTCATCTTCTTCTATCAATTCTTCATTTTTATATTTCTTGGCCCGAAGCCAAATTTCAAATCTAAAATTATCATTCTGCTCCTAAAGTGATGGTGGATATTTGGAAATCATTTTAATTAATTTAAAGATTTAATTTTGCAAGGATTATATGCAAATTTTATGATACTTGACACCTGAAGTTGTCAACATAAATGCAAATGAAAAATACTGAGAAAAAGGGAGATGTTTGTTTGCTTGATGGTGTAATAACACATACTATATTTCGTAGTAGACACTTTTTTTCGAGTATGACATTGCGTAAGGCACAAATTTATACAATATCAGGACCTAGACAAATTTATACAATATCAAGTTCTGTTCCGATTATTGATGGTTTTGGGAATGCCACATTGCGTAAGGCACAAATCCTACATATTGAGGATGCGTTTCTAAGCATTAGATCAAAAAGGAATTTGCTTAGTTTCAAAGATGTACATCATAATGGGTACCATATTGAGACTATTTATGAGCAAGATAAGGAATATATTGCCATTTCCTCTTTTAAGATGGGCCTGAAGACCATCCATGAGAAGCTAGAAGCTTCTTCTATGGGTTTGTATTGTGTCATGATTAAAGCTGTTAAAACCTACGCCACTACATCCTAGAGATTGGTAAACCCTGATCAGTTTGGACTGTGGCATGATTGCCTTGGTCACCTTGGCGCTTCAATGATGCGTAGAATAATTCAAAATACAAAAGGGCACCCTTTAAAGGATATAAAGGTATTGTTGTCCAAAATTATAATTGTGAGGCTTGCTCACAAAGAAAGTTCATTATCAAATCTTCTATAATAAAAGTTAATCTTGAATCCCATTTATTCTTGCAAAGAATTCATAGTGATATTTGTGGACCAATACAACAACCAAGTGGACCATTTTGATATTTTATGGTACTAGTGGACGCATCTTGTCAAATGGTCACATATTTGCCCATTATCTATGTGCAATGTCACATTTGCACATTTACTTGTGCAGATTATAAAGCTCCGGGCACAATTCCTTGATTATTCAATTAAGAGCATAAGGATGCATAATGCTGTTGAATTTATATCAAAGAGTTTTGATACCTATTGTGCTTCACTCGGAATCGAGGTCGAGCACCCAGTTGCATATGTTCATACTCAAAATGGATTGGCAGAATCCTTGATTAAACATATCAAAATCATTGCCCGCACTCTATTATTGAGAATGAATCTCAACGATACAATATGGGGTCATGCAGTTTTGCATATGGCAATTTTAATAAGATTACGCCCCACTGCTAGTCTTTTACAATCTCCCCTCCAAATGGTTCTTGGTTATGAACCAGATATTTCACATTTAAGCACATTTGGTTGTGCAGTACAAGTGCCTGTAGCACCGCCAAAAAGGACGAAAATGGGTCCCCAATGCCGTTTGGGCATTTATGTTAGGTTTAATTCACCGTCTATCATTAGGTTCATGAAACCAACTACTAGTGATCTTTTTACTGCTAGATTTGCAAATTGTTATTTCGATGAGACTAGGTTTCCATCAATTGGGATAACTACAACTTCCATGACTGCAAAATAAAAACCAGTTAAGGTTTTCTCTTGGAATGAGAAAAATTTATCTCAATTAGACCCAATAGACTTCCTGACGCATTTAATAATGCTACTAAGGTAACGAAGTCTCATATTCCAACTATAAATGCTCCAGCTAGGATAGCTATTCTCGAAGGATAGGCTAAAATGGATCAAAATCTCCCGCATTTGAAGCGTGGTAGACCGAAGATCAAAAGATACTGCTCCTCGAAAACGATGGAGAAAGAATCAGGAATCCGCTCTAGAAGAGTCTTGCATTGTGCTTGCTCCCAAAGAGCTTATTGTCCTTGAAGAGGCGCAAACCCATGAAAGGAACACTAGCCCCGGGAATACTGAAAATTCCATTACGTATTGTAATGAAATTTGGGATCGAAATGAAATCATCATTGATGATGCTTTTGCATTCTCAATTGCTCATAAAATTATGGATGATGATTGTGAGCCGCAATCTATTATTGAATGCCGTCAAAGGCAAGATTGACCTAAGTGGGAGGAAGCAATTAAGGCTGATTAGCTTCCCTAGCTAAACGAGAGGTTTTTGGACCCATAACTCGTATCCCCAATAATGTAAAGCCCATTGAATATAAATGGGTATTTGTCCAGAAACGAAATGAGAAAAACGAGGTTGTCAGGTATCAAAGCCCGACTCGTTGCCCAAGATTCTCCTAGAGACCTGGGATTGATTATAATGAGACATATTCACATGTGATGGATATGATTACATTTTGTTTTCTCATTAGCCTAGTAATCTCTGAAAGATTGGAAATGCGTCTTATGGACGTTGTGACGGCATATTTATATGGCTCATTAGACTCTGATATTTATATGAAAATTCCCGAATGATTCAAAATGCCAGAAGCATGCACTCCCCGCAATTTATTCTCAATAAAATTGCAAAGATCCTTGTACGGGTTAAAGCAATCCGATCGCATGTGTTATCAATGCCTAAGTGAGTACCTAATTAAGGAAATGTACAAGAATGATCCTATCTGCTTATGCGTGTTTATTAAGAAATCAAAAACCGGATTTGCTATTGTAGCAGTTTATGTCGACGATATAAATTTAATTGGAACTCCAGAAGAATTAGTTAAAACTGCTGAGTATTTGAAAATAGAGTTTGAAGTTAACGATTTGGATAAAATCAAACTTTGTCTTGGTCTAGAGCTTGAGCATAAAGCAAATGGAATAATTGTCCATCAATCAACGTACGTTGAAAGATTACTTAAACGCTTTAACATGGACAAAGCTCACCCATTGAGCACCCCTATGGTTGTAAGGTCTCTAGATCCCCAAAAGAACCCATTTCGTCCTAGAGAATCTGATGAAGAGATACTTAGTCCTGAAGTATCATATCTCAATGCAATTGGAGCTTTGATGTACTTGGCACAATGCACAAGACCAGATATCACTTTTGCGGTAAATTTATTGGCACGTTTTAGTTCTGAGCCAACTCGAAGACATTGGAATGAAGTTAAACATATTTTCCGCTATCTCCGAGGAACCATAGATTTGGGATTATATTATTCCAAGGAATCCACTAACTCTAGTTTAGTTGGATATGATGATGCTAGATATAGATCTGATCCACATAAGGCTTGCTCTCAAATCGGGTATTTATTTTGTTATAATAGCACCGCTATTTCTTGGCGTTCTACGCTGCAATCGCTAGTAGCTACATCCTCTAACCACTCTGAGATTATTGCTTTATATGAAGCTGGAAGAGAGTGTGTTTAGTTAAGATCCGTTGTAATGCATATTCATAATTCTTGTTGTTTAATACCGGTTACAAATTCTCCCACTATAATTTATGAAGATAATGTTGCTTGTGTTGCACAAGTCAAGGGAGGATATATCAAAGGTGTTAGGACCAAGCATATCTCACCGAAATTTTTCTATATTTATAAACTCTAAGAAAGTCGACAAATTGATGTTAAACAGATTCGATCCATAATTAATCTTGCAGATCTTTTTACCAAATCATTGCCAACGTCAACTTTTGAGAAATTAGTATATGGCATTGGTATGTGGAGAGTTCACAAGATGCAAGATTGACTAGCTCTAGTAGTGGCTATATGGCTCAATTGAGGGGGGTATTATGAAGTATGCATTGCACTCTTTTTTCTTTCTATCCAGTTTTTTCCTATAGGGTTTTTCCGGCTGAAAGTTTTTAACGAGGCAATTAATGCATCCATAAAAGGGAGAGATCATAAAATTTGTGCTTTTCACTCTTTTTCCCTTTTGTCCGGTGTTTTTTTGTCTCACTAAGTTTTTCCGGCTTAAGGTTTTTAATGAGGTAGTATCATTCAATGCACATCCGTAATGAATACAATAAATATTCAAGGGGGAGTGTTATGAAATACATGAATGAATATTCATTATATTCATCTTATCTAATGTACTTATTATGGTACATTTGTATCACACATTCTAAGTACATCTCCCTATACAATGAATGTTCATCTCCCCATCCAATACATGTATCATTCAATACATTGATATTAATGATTAGTATATTCTTATTTTCCTATAAATAGGAGCTTAGTTTTTGTTGTAGATATAACAGTGATACATTGAAAATAAAATTCTCTCCTCTGACTTTCTCTACGATCTCTGATGTCTGATTTTCTCTACTCAATCTCTCTATTCTCTCTATTATATATTTGCAACGCAATATTTTACAACACATTGCTGAAATTATAGCAATGTCCCACCAGAAGGTTCTTTGGACTATTTGTGCTTTGCTTGAGAGTGCATGACCAATTGCTATCCCATGATCAAATCTTAAACCTTTATAGTTAACTATTCACAAAAAAACTTCAAAATGCATTAGGGTAAAATCAATTTTTTGGTTCTTGAGAGTTGTATCAAGAGATTTTATTCTACTTGTTGTCAATGCTAAATCTCAGAATTTCAGAGTCAACTTCGCTATTCCTTAACTGTTTTAGGCGATAGAATGCAATTAAGCAGTGCTTTTTATAATGCTAGAGAAAATTGTTCCAAAATGGCATCATTAATATGAGAAATTGTTTGATGATGGTTGAGACAATATTTGCTGGTTACATAATATTTGATTTTTGAATTCCAATCTGATTGGGCAAAATTGGTGTAAGTTTATCGTAACTGCAGTTTGACGTTTTATAGGCTGGCGAACTGGCTGAAAGCGTGTCAAAGATAATCGATTCCTAATATGCTGATGGTGTGCATATGTCAGAAGTACAGGTATTGTTTGACATCAATTTGCATGCACTTGTGAATTACTCATGCACGGTTCTCTTTGTCACTAGTTGCTAACTTATAAGCGGTATTGCAGGATGAATTTTCTGCAGTAATAACAAAAGCACTTGTGACTCTAGTGCACGGCCTAGAAACGAAATTTAATATAGAAATGGCCACCATGACACGCATCCCGTGGAACACTCTAGAAAGTGTCGGTGACCAATCAGGGTGAGTTGATTTCTCCATTTCCAAAATGTATTTAATGGAGATTATGGTTCGCTTCTATGACCACATTTTTCTTGCAGGTATGTTAACAACATAAATCTGATGCTGAATAATAGTATTCCTGTGCTTGGAAGCCTTCTGTCTCCTATTTATTTCCAGTTCTTTTTGGACAAGGTAACCTGAAGGATTTTTCTATTTCCTGATTTTATGCATTAACCTACATATTTTGTCATTTAGCAACAAAAAGAAATAAACTGAGGTGCAACACTTCCTACAGATCTTTTGCTGCTAGTATTTCTTATGTAGCAGAACAGTGACCTATCTTCTTAGGAGCCTCTTTCCACAGTTATGCTTAATTATACTCATTGTCAGCTGTAGAATAAGGCGAGTCTCAGTTTAGCCATCTTTCTGCTAGGCAAACGTTTTTACAAGCCAAATTAGTGCCCATGCATTTTGTTGCATAATTTCCAGCGAAGATCTACTTTCTTCAGTCCCTTTTTTCTCAACGTTGTTAACTTTGTTCTTGCAGTTTGCATCATCTCTTGGTCCCCGCTTCTATGTCAACATATTTAAATGCAAACAGATATCTGAGACTGGAGCCCAACAAGTAATTGCTGCTTCTTTTTATTGGGTGTCATCATTTTGAAAGATCTAACTACTTAGAAAGTTATATTTTGCATTTGAGGCTTATGTGCTAAGACCGACTTTGAAGCAATACCTGCTGACATATTGGAATCATATTGAAGCATCTCACTATTCAGATTATGCCTTAAATTCTTTGCACCTGAGCAAGAATCATATTGGAATTTTCTCCTTCAATGGAAATGTCATCTTGACTTATCTAGATAGCTACTCGTGGATCTAAGTGCTTTGATTTCTAAGCCACTGCATGGCATGAGAGCTCTCTACTTCCCACAATTATAGCACTTGTTTCAATGAGTAGTTTTTTTAAGATTATTTATGTAATTTTAGTTAAGGGACTCAATGTCTCTCATGTCTTCTATCTTTATGCTTTCGAATGGTTTATTGTCAACAAAGCGAAACATGTATTACTTTTTGTATATCTCTTGATGCATGCCCGTTGCTTTTTTCTTAAATGAACAGCCAAAGGATACATTCAACGCCCTATATTGGCATGATATGTTTACTTTCGCAATGGCTAGTATCATAAAAACCATAGCTGAAATAACATAGTTCAATTTGGAGAGAGATTTTCTTCTGTGGTTTCATTGATTGAACTTTCAATGAAAAGGACCTTGTCTATTGTTGTTGCTGCTTCGAGTAGAAATTGCCTCTCTAGTTTGTGCAATCAATTTGATATCTTGGAATCATTTTGACTGTATCATACTTTTTGCAGATGCTGTTGGATACTCAAGCCATAAAGACAATCCTTCTAGATATTCCTTCCCTAGGCCGACAAGTGAGTTAGTACATTTACTATAGTATTATTGCTTCGATGACATCCAAATATAGGCTCTTGAATCTCCTTTCACTTTTATCCTGTTGTTGAGGAAACATCTAAACGTGCAAGTAACCTAGATCTTTTCTTTTAGCATTTTGTGGATGTGGTTAACCAATGATGACAAATTGTATATCGCTGACACTGGAACCAGTGAAATTGACTTTCAAGTATGGCCAACAATAGCTTGGAACCCCGCTCACATCTCTCTATTGATTGCGGTGCTTGCACCTTTGAGCACCGTCATTCATCCCAACCTATTTTTGGGACTTTTTAAGTTCCTGCTTCTGGTCATTCATGACTTACTTATTAGCGAGCTTATCCAGTGTTGATTTAGATTATGATTCTTGCTTGGTGTTTCTGATGCCTTTTGCAATCGACAAATTTTTGCAGCTACATTACACTCTGCAATAGCTCTACAAGGAAACTTACAAAGTTATGTCATTACTAATAGCTGGTCTAGATAAAATGGCAGAAAATTATCGTAGGCCTAGAATTTCCCAGCTGTCTCAGTTGACTGGAGAAGCAATAGTAACTAGGGAGGCCCCGATCATGCTGATTTGGTGCAATTGCGAGGGACTTGGAAGTCACAATGTTCAGTGGCAAAGGGACCGGTAATCAGTTTCCTGTAATATGAGAATAAAAGTTGATGCTTTTAGGCAAGCATAGATAAGTAGGCAGTCAAACAGTTTGGCTCACATTTTTGCTTCGATCTAGAGTCAGACAATCCTGTATCTGCAAATGTTACTGGAAATTACTTTAATTTGCATTGATGCAGTTACATGTTGCACGTTTGATTGGAATTCTTGGTCAATCCCTGTAGTTTTTAAAGAGATTCTTTCGTCTTTTCTTCCATTTGACAAACGAGCTCATGCATCCATTAATCTGTTTCTTCGGTGCAGACAACAACTGCTGCCAGCTATTCTAAGTTTGTAAGCCGAGAAATGAGCAAAGCTGAAGCACTTCTAAAGGTTCTCTTCTTTACTTAGTGCAGGCTGTTACTCTCAAGTACGTTGTCCTTCTGTCACACTCATGATTGTTTTCCCATTCTGTCTCCAGTTGATTCTGTGGCGGATACATATCGTGCATTGTTACCAGAAGGAACAACAATGGAGTTTCAGCGTGTTCTGGAGCTCAAGGTAGTTGACAGGATATTATCTCTCGGGCATATTTTGATAGAATATGAAAAAAAAGGAAAGAATGATTTTATTTTTGTGACATGGCAAATTGGATGGAGTACATTGTCTTCTCTCGCGGTAAAGGAAAAACAGTCGTGATCTCTTTCTTGTTTACACAATGGAAAATTAATCAGCAAGCATTAATGCTTCATCATTTCTCCACGAGTTTTTTACATTTTATCTATCTTGTCCAGAGTTTTGTTTCTATGCCAGTTGTGAAGTGGAATTGGCATGTGCAGGGGCTCAAGAAGGCTGATCAGCAAACTATATTGGATGACTTAAACAAACTTGGACCTGGGATCACGCAACCTCCTGTAGCGCCACCCATTGTTCCTGCTGCCCCACTTCCCATAATAGCTCCTGCAATGTCCAACATTGCTCCAGTCGGCTTGATCGCTTCCGGGGAGGATGTGCTCACAAGAGCTGCTGCCCTCGGGCGAGGTGCCGCCTCCACAGGTTTCAAGAGGTTTCTTGCTCTCACGGAAGCAGCTAAGGATAGGAAGGATGGACCTTTTCGGAAGCTTTTCAAAGCTTGATCATATGAATCCTCCTCATCTTTGTGATTTCTCATTTTTGAATATGATTCCATTATTTTGGTAATTCCATATAGCTTACGCTTCATTTGTAATGCCTTCTCCAAGATTAAACACAAATGAAAAAAGAAGAGCTTTTCGCGAAGGACCATGGTCTATTCTTTTTGAAAAAAGCGGCAAGTTGACAGCCTAAAGAGAGATCTACTTTTCTAAGGTGTAAGAAACTTTAAAGATACGGCATAGCGCATATCTTTTTCCGATTCTTCCCAACCTCGAGTGGATGGAGATGGTCGCTGGTCCAGAAGGAGTTAGTTGTTCGCAGAAACAGCAGTGCGAATTGTTCCGACTCCTTGTACGAATGAAACGAATACGATGCTTTCGTCAACTGATAAATAGCGGAATAACTTGGAAAAGCTTCGCGTCTGCTTTCTCAACCTGTGTCCCCAAAAGTGATCCATCTCGAAACAAGAGTATAATTAGCGTCTTTGGCACAAGCATCAGCTGCTCTTTCCAGAAAATCTCTACATTCTATCAACCCAGGCGGACTTTCAGACTGGTTCATTTGTCTAAATTTTTTCCGGCGACAACAGAACCAGAAAACTGCTCCAATGGAAGTAACTCGGCACCACAAGACACTAGCTGTAGCTACCGTGGATGTCGACGTTGCAAAGCCGATAACCATGGGTTATTCTGCTCCTACGGAAGGAGAAGCATCCTTATCGCTCGACCAGCTCCCAAAACAGCTGTTCTGGGAGACTCTGGAACTCTACCGGTGGAACGGCTTCTGGTACCGCCGCCGCTTTCTCGAGGCCGCCCTGGCTTTTCGCTCACAGTTCCGGCCGCGAGACGACGACGTCCTCTTGGCATCTGCCATGAAAACCGGAAGCACGTGGCTCAAAGCGCTCTGTTTCTGCATCTTGACGAGCAAGAGACGTGAACGGAGTCGAGAGAACGGCAACGTCGAGGTTGGCACCGATCGAGAAGATCAATCGGAAGACCCCCTCGCGGTTAACCACCCGGGGCATTACGTGAAGAACTTGGAGATCGAGGTATTTACGGAGAACCCGCCTCCGGACCTCTCGGTCGTCGAGTCGCCGAGGTTGTTCCACACCCACTTGCCCTACAGCGCGCTTCCCGAATCCGTCAAGGCCTCTCCATGCAAAGTAAGTATTGCCTAACCCTGTACTCTATCATACCTTACCGATCATGAATTAAGAAGCTACAAGGCTTGCTTTGGTTCTCATAGAAAAGGGGAAAATCCTCCAAAGTCTTAAACATCTACACTCTTACTAATTCAATCATAAACTTTTCAATTTTGCTAATTAAATCCTAAACTTTTGGATTATTTGTCAATTAAGTCTAACCTACCAATTTTCATTGGAAATTACTGACGTGAATGTTGGTAATGCTACGTAGGACGACCGGAGCTCATGTGAATTATTTTTAAGAAAAGATTTTGGATATTTATTATTTTCTTTTCTTTTCCTTTTTAGAGTTTTCAATCAATCCTCACTAGTCACAAGTGAGGGCCGACCGACCCTTGCCTACCACTTGGCAAAAGCTGGCGACCCTCTTTGGCCAATGAAAGCCCTCATTGGCTTGGAAGAAAAATAAAAAAAATAAATAAATGAATAAATTTTCATATTAAGCGTGGGACGTGCCACATAAGACAGCTGACATCCACGTCAATAGCAGGACAAACTCAATCGGCAAATTGTCAAAAATTTTGTGACTCAATTGACAAAATTAAAAGATTTAAGACTAAATAAATAAAAGCACAATAGCTTTAGAGCTTTTGGAAAAATTTTCTCGTAAAAAAGCTGAGAGTTTTCATGTTGTTTCTGCACCATAAGCGATTAGGTTAGCGCCTTTCGTATAGAACGAGCCTATAGCATTAATTTTTCCTCTCCATGCAAGATCGTCTACGTCACGCGCAACCCGAAAGACACCCTCGTCTCCCTGTGGCACTTCTTCAACCACTTCCGGACCGACGAGGAGGGCCCCTTCCGTTCGAGCGCGCCTTCGAGAGCTTCTGCGACGGGGTCTGCTCCTTCGGGCCTTTCTTCGAGCACGTGCTCGAGTACTACAGAGCGAGCTTAGCGATGCCGGAGAAGGTGCTGTTCCTGAAGTACGAGGACCTGAAGAGAGACCCGAGAGGACAGGTGAAGAGGCTGAGCTCGTTCCTCGGGCGGCAGCTGGAGGAGGAAGAAGAGGAGGTGGAGGACATCGTCTGGAGGTGCAGCTTGGAGAGGCTCAAGAACCTTGAGGTGAACAGGAACGGGGTCAACCCCTGGGTGAACATGCCGAATAGCGCCTTCTTCAGGAAGGGCGTCGTCGGGGACTGGAAGAGCTTGTTCACGGCGGAGATGGCCCGGCGTCTCGACGAGATTGCAAGGAGGAAGCTCGAAGGGTCAGGACTCGACCTTGGCATCGATACGTGATGAAGGCAGCTTGATCCGGGTTTTCAGGGAGGATCCAGTTCTTAATAAGATCATTCCAATAAAATCATCTAATGAATTTCATTACGATTTTCGTTGCAACAATAGAATGTACAAATGATGTTTGATTAGCTATTTCGTTGGATACGCTATTGGCCTCTGACGAGCAGAGCCGTCCCTAAAAGCCAAAAAAAGTTCTCTCGTTTTCACTAATAACGGCTTGTTGCCATTGCTTGTCGGATCCTTTACACTGGCCGCTAAAGAAAATGGACGACTGCTACCAATCATAGGTAGGTGTGCAAAACGAGCCGCCCAGAATGGACTAATCTAGTTACTTTAGTCCGGTCTGTTTCCCCCTTAGCTCGAAATGGACCAAACCGGCTACTTCGGTCTAGTCCAATTTCCCCTTGGAACTAGGAATCGGACCAAACCGATTACATATATATATATCTGAAAAAAGGAAGAAGAGTAACCAGCTTCTTTTTTTAAAAAAAAAAATCTGCATAAGATATAACATCAAGTATTGAGAAAAAAAGGTGACCAGTTCCCGATCAAGGACCAATCGGTCCAGTCCCTCGTTCACCCTTAATTCCAGGCGCTTTACGGAGGGTTTTATGCCATCTCTAAAAGCCCGGTATAGGGACGGGACGGGCCGCCTCTTAAAAAAGGGTATATAGACTAGATGGGGCCGTTGGGACTGTAATAAATGGGCCAAGCCCAAAGCCCATCATTGACGTATAACATCAGCCCCTTCGAGCCCAAAGCCCATTAGAGACCTATAACTTCAACCCCTATTAGCTTAATAAAAAAGGAAAAAGAAGGACGGAGCAACCGAGAATAAAAAGAAAGGGAAGAGGAAATGGAGCTCGTCCTTGAAGGGGAAAAGAAATCGCGGGAAAGAGAGAAAATCTTTGCGTGTAGACATTTTGAACTCCCGACAAGCCAAATCAATTCTGTTTTTTAACCCCTGATATGTATTATGCCCTTTAGTTGTCTAATCATTCTCCAAGAGTTTCACTCGTTGTAATTAGCATGAGTAAAAACAAGGTGAATCCTCCTCGCTGTCATTAAAGATAAATAAAAATCCAATTGGGATATTTAAGGATGCGTTTGGTAACGATTCTGTTTCCGAGAGTAGATTCTGATCAGAAATAAATTTTTTTTTATTCTGTTCCCAGGAACAATTTCTAAGCATTTTAAGCCGTTTGATAATCGTCAAAAATTTCTAATTCTGAAATAGACCGTATTTGATCTTTGTACTCATTAATTACATTCCAAATTAATTTCTTTTAATTTTTAAATAATTTGTTTACTTTTCTCATTTTTTTCTTTTCTTTTTTTCCTTTTTCTCATATTCTTCTTCTTCTTCTTCTTCTTCTTCTTCTTGACGCTGGCCCTCGGCGAGGCCAACCTCGTCGGGGCTAGGCGAGGCCTACCTGGCCATCGATGGGGCTGGGCGAGGCCCACCTAGCCACTGGCAAGGCTCGCCCAGCCCCACTTGGCCACCGGTGAGGCTGGCCCAGCCCCGCCGAGGCTCGACCTCACCAGATCTGGTGAGGCCAAGTCTCACCATGGCCAGGCAAGCCTTGCCGGGGCTGGGCAAGGCCCGCCTAGCCACCGGCGGGGCTAGGCGTCGCGAGGCTTGCCTTCGGTGAGCTCGCCGAACCTCGCCCTGGCCTGGCAAGCCTCTGGCGAGCTCACCGAACTAGTTGCCAGCGACCGGCGAACGGCAATCACGGGATGACGGTAGATGAAGAAAAGAGAAGAAGAAGAAAGGAGAAAAGGAAGAAGAAAATGGAAGAAGACTTGATTCTTAGATTTGTTCCCGAAACGAGAATCAAATTTTTTTTTTTTATTATTGATTCTACTCCAAATCTATTCTCAAAAACAAAAATTTTACCAAACGCGATTCTTTATCAAACTACTCCCGAGAACAAAAAATCAAAATTAGTTATTGTTAGGATAATTATCAAATAGGGGCTAAACGGCCATATACATACCCAAATAAAGCAATAGCATGTACAATCAAGTCCAAAAGTACCCCCCACAATAAAAGAAATGATCAGCTGAAACAAGCGAAGGGAAGACTTGATTTTGCTTTTGGTTTTCTAATTCAAGCGGTCCTTTTCATTTGTTGTCTCTTCAACTAAAAACCCGAAAGAGAACAAATTGAAGACCATATCCACTCAGAGTCTCCCTTGCAAAACCCTCCTTACGTTGAAATTTACAGGTGGGAACGCTGTCCAACATGTACATAAAAATACAACATGCAATTTATGATTTGATTGAATTGAAAGGGCGCCTGTCACTCTCTTTGGAACTTCTGCGATTCTTCTCTCTCTACTTATTGTAAGTAAAAGAGAGGAAGGGACTGGGAAGAGAGAAGAAATATAGATTGTAATTAATTTTGCCAATTCTCATGACAAAATTAACTAAATTGAGAGATTAATTACGGGGGATTATTTCTCCATAACACCTATTTTTTATGGGTATGGTCCGATTATGATCTTGATAAAATATAATGGGGAATTTCGCGACTCTCGTACTTTGTATATATCAATATGCGAAATAAGACATGAATGTCATATGATCCGTGGGGTCCGGTTTGCGTTGTCGTGTAAGACAAAGTCGGTAGTTAGTGATTAATAATAGTGCCGTGTTTTCTGCTTGTATATCAAGGTCTATGTCACCCTCATTTAGTCTTGCTTGACTTGTTCTTTAATGCTTGTTGCAAAATAATAAGCTGCGGTAGTGCCTATTGACCGAAATAAATAATGACTTGCGGGCAAAACTTCTAATGGCTGTTCCGATTAGTCCCCCACCTTGGTCGGTCACCAGCCATGATCGAGTATCGGCCAAAGGCCAAAGGAAAAACAAAAGAAATTGAGGCTCCGTTCATTTCGCGAAAAATAATTTCCGGAAAAACGTTTTTCGGATTTTCTGGCGTTCGTTTCACGGAATATAAATTTCTGAGGAAAAATGTTTTCCATAAAAAGAAAAAAGTCTTCTAAATTAGGGAAAAATGGTTTTCACTTTCCTCATTTGATCTTTCTTATCTTAAATTTCTAGAAATTCTCACTTCCTCCTCCCCTTTCTTTTTCTTCTTTTCTTTTTTTATTCAAATTATTTTTAAATTTTCTTTTTATTTTTTAATTCGAATTATTTTTAATTTCCTTTTCTTTTTTTTTTTTTCTTTTCTTTGTTTCCCATCTTCTTTTTCTTGACTGTCGTCACAGTCGTCACCAGGTGAACCTCAAGCTCATCAATCTCAAGCTCGCGCTCATCGATCTGGCAAGCCTCGAGCTTGACGCTCGCGCTCACCAATTTGGGGAGCGAAAAATATTTTCCTTACCAAACACTAGAAAATATTGTCATTTTCTTGGAAAATGACTTCTAGGAAAATATTTTTTGGAAATGACCTATTTTTTGCGAAACGAACGGACCCTGAGAAAGAGAGAGAAAAAAAAACGAAAAAAAGGGAAAAATTTTAAAATGTAAAATTTATTCAAATTAAGGCTAACCACACCACATAGAAAATGGCCAAAATAAGTAAATTGGCAAGTTATTGAAAGTTTTGAGATTAAATTAGCAAATTGTCAAAATATTTATGACTAAATTAAAAAGTAATCAAAATGTTTAGCACTAAATTAGTTCAATTGAAAATGTTTAGAACTAAATTAATTGTTGTATAATAAGTTTAGGTCTTTTTGAACAATCATCCCTCGATAGGAGTCCAACATGAAACCCGGTACTTGGGATGCAAGTAAAAGAGACTATTTAATTAAGAATTTCTACCGTGCAACTTCCACATAATTTCCACCTTGGACATATCGTCGTGGCGGCAATGGGAAGACGAAGACCTGCGAAGAGGAAAGGTGGTTTTCTTGATTGTGACTTTCTTGATTGCGAATTTCAAAGAGACTTCCTCAAGTTTCTTATCATGGAGATTCATGGCTTAGACACCATTAGCGAGTCAGATTTCAGCTCCCCTTTAGCTATCTCCTTCATCTTCCTTTCATACGCCACCCTCATTTTCTACAATGGACGGCGCCGCTGATTCCAAACATGGTATGGGAGCTGCCATCGGCATCCTTGTCGTGGTCGTATTCGTGGCCATCATGTCGTGCCTGTTCAGCCGCATGCGCGCGCATCCACCGCCTCCAAACCACCCTGTCCGCGACTCTTCGCCGGAGCAACATCCAGAAACAATCCTAGAGGTAGAAGGAGGTCGACCGGACACCGTCGGCAAAAGGAATGGCCTAAAGAAGCCCGTGCGCCCCAAATTGGCCAAGCTCCATGAGGGCGACTCGGGCTCGGACTCGACTCGTTCTTCTTGCTCCATTTGTTTGGGCGACTACAAGGTAAGCGACGTGCTGAGGTCTTTGCCCGATTGCCACCATGTCTTCCACGGTAAGTGTGTGGACCAGTGGCTGCAGATGCATCCGACTTGTCCAGTTTGTCGGAGCTCGCCGAACCCGACCCCTCTTGCTAAGGCCCATCAACCGTCGACGGCACCGAGGGATCAGTTGAACCGGTGATGTGATGAACTTCCAAGCTCCAGAGTATTGTCTTCCCCGAGTGGGAAAGTTGGTGTCCATGCACATCCACGAAGCACGTTGGAAACCTCGTTGTGATTGGCAGAATCAATTACAGAAAATGGGAAAACAAAACGGTGGTGGTGGAGCTTGTCGATCGATGAGGGCACAGGTCATGCGCACTTGTTGCATTGCGATTAGTCCTGTCGATCATGTCGATTGGAGTGAATTTGTCATGTCTAACTGTGGATGGACTTTATGCATACATCTTTGAATGGCTCTTGGCTTATCACATGATCTCCTCTCTTTGGTAAGAAACCGAAGTGATGTATCATACATGCTTCAGCGGTCATATGTTCCCATTTTTCAGAAGAGCAACTTGCTGCAGCAGGAGAACATAAACTGGTACGCAGTACACAACATCTCGAACCAGCAAGTGCTCATACAAGCTTGGAACCGGCTAATTAGTGGCAAAGAATACGCACTCAGAATTATATTTTGCATATGTACATGTGTGTGTGATTGATATATGTACAAATCAAAGCAGAGATCGGAAGTTTGGTCTCAGCGGCACTCGCCCATTCTACTTTGGTAACAACATTGTACAGGTACTTGACTCCGCATGTATCCTCTATCTTACAAAGCCTAAATGATGGACATGTGCCAGCTTTGGTGAACCTGTAGTTACCATCTATTTCTTGATGACATAAGTTACATCAAACAAATGTGACTTCAGGTTCGTCGAATTTGAATATGCCTTCAAAAGGAAGGAAAGATGTTTAATGAGGCTTTTTGGATGATTGTCTAACTTCTCAATTCTGCACACAAACATGAATCAACAACTTTCACCTGTTCGCTCTTCTTGATTCGTATGGAAAGAGATCAGCTCAGATTATATCGATGTTCCTTCTATGAATAAAGCATCATTTACATCTTTCTGTAAATTTGCAGAATCTTTAGTGAGCCTTTCTTTAACCGCACCTTGCTTTTATTAGCTCTCTGGAGTGATGGAACGATCAACGACGAAGGCGAAATTTTTCATTAGCTGCAACATTCCATCGCAAATTAGAATTCATGTTTAGTTGTTATCTGCTAAAATTCAGCATGGTGTTGCACTTGCCCAATTGAGTGAACATAGGGAGGTGACGAATCCCATATCTTATGAAGAAGAGGCCGTTTCTGTAACACTAGAAAGATATGGGTTTCACGCCGTCATCCGATACACCTTATGAACGTATTATCTACTGCCAAAAATCCACATATCCTCTGGCAAAACAAACCGAAATTCCTACTTTATTCCAAGGGAAAGAAAAAAGAAAGAAAAAGGAAGTGGGATGACATAGAAAACTTCCGCATTCTGCTCCTCGACGTCGCCAAGAACAGAGCTGTTTGACTTGCTACAAGTAGACAAAATGGCATCCATCATAGCCTGCACAAAATGGTCCCAGTGAAAACGAGGCATTAACAACTGGTTTGAACGTAATTAGTGACTTGAGATTCTCAAATTGCAAGCTGATGGGGTGTTCAAAGAGCAATTCTAGGATATGTTGCAGAGCACGGAGGTCAATAAAATATATGCAGATGTACGCTTACTAGGATCGACAGTGACTAGTACGGCCGTGCCACCGAAGGAGCATGTGCCGCCGGCCACCTTGGTCCTCTGCCAGTAGCTGTTGAACGCGTACGAGGCATGCGCGAACAGCGTGTTGGGCTGGAAGCATGAGCCATTCGGCTCGATCGAGGTGCACTCAGCACCGGATCCGCAGGCGTAGTTCATGGCCTCCATGATGATGGGCTCTGGCACTGAGGGCTTGGCCACGCACCATAAGGCTATGCTCGAACCGGAGCTAGGGGATGGCGGCACCGTGGGAGGAGGGTAGACAATCGGCGGGAGGAATGGGCCCGGGACAATGCCGCCTCCGCCTGGGGATGGGACAGAAGAGGGCGGGCTCGGAAAGGAGATTGGGATGCTGGGCACGTTGTAAGGAGGGTTGATCGCCGGCGGGGTAGGACTTGGACCAGTTTTGGGGGCCGGGGGGACTGGGACAACTACAGGGCCCGGAGGGCTCAGGAATGACTCAGGAGGGCCCGGAATCACGACGTCCGGGCTGGGAGGCGGGTTTTGAACGGGAAGGATTGGCGGGATGTAGACATATGGTGATGGTGTGATCCCTGTGGGAGGTGGGTTTGTGGTGGAAGCTGGGGGCTGTGGGGTCGATGGTGGGTATATGCAGAATGGAGGGCTGAGGTCAGGCAGAGGCATCGGGGGAAGCGAATCGTATGGCGGCAACATGAACGGCGAGCTCACATAAGGTTGGGCATTCGACGGCAAATCCAGGTTTCTTGTCACTCTGATTCTTTTCGTGGATCTCATGGCCGGATTCTTCGGATGCGCTGTGCCCTTGGACCGTACCGTCACCCTTCTAGCATCTACAAAGACGAGAAAAAGCCCGAGTTTCAGGCGATACTAACCGAGGAAAATGACCCAGTTCAATACATTTCTTAGATCATCTGGTCATCAATCAGGTCACGCGTGTATCAGCAGGACATGGGATGAAAAGAACACAGTGAATGACCAAGAACGACATTGATTCAAGTTACGGCGAGACTAAATAAAGAAGAACACCTGACTAAGAAACGTAAGATGCTCTGCAATGTGAAATGCTTCGTGATTACGACAGTCACTTACCGCTGTGGATGAAGAAAATGCATAAGGAAAGTAGATGGAGGAGAATCCACAGCTTCAGGCAAGCTCTGCTTCTCTCCATCGTGTATTCTCTTCGAGTAATAATGCTCTGATCCTCAAGAGTATCAACTCGAAATCACAAGCCTCTCGCCGCAGGGAAGCAAGGACCAGATACTCAATGCATCCACTTATATAGACGGCACAGACAGGACGCATAGACGATGCTAGATCATGCGAGTCGAAGGTCTTTTTTCTTTTGTACATCAGACAGGAACAAATTTGAGGAAGAAGCAAATGCTAAAGAAGAGGATTCTTTATGTGTAAGCCCCAACAATTGAAAAACAAAAGAGGATTCTTTATAAGATCACTTTGCAAAACAGCGACTTTGCTTCACTGATGTGCAAGTGATCGGGCTCAAGTAATGCAGACAAAGGCCAAAAGCGGGCTCCATATTTGCCGGCAAATTGTTTAATCTCTCTCTCTCTCTCTCTCTCTCTCTCTCTCTCTCTCTCTCTGTTCCTACTAGTATAGTATGTCAGTCGCCATGACAAGAAGGCATATATTCTTGCTTGACATCGGGAAGGAATTGAAACTAGGTGGTTCTGTCTCTCTCTGCGCTTTTGTATTGCTTCCTTTCCACTCAAAGTCATTCAACTCTTTCCCCCTCCCTCCCTCAAATCTTCACGACAGATAGTAAAGGCAGACGCTATCAATCTTCGCTTAAGATTCATAAGTCTGGTCACCTCAATTGCAACAATGATACAGGGATGATCTTTTCAATTTCTATGAAAGAGAAATCGGGACATTAGCTCGTCCTGTGAAGTAATGGGTTAAGTCCTGCGCGATGAGACCTTATCAATAAGAAAATTAGTGTGTTTAGTAGTTCGGATTTGAGTATTGATAGAATAACAAAATATCATATTTGGCGTTTGGTGACCTCCTTTAAACTGGATAACCTGAATGAGAAATGAGGGTAAGGGGTGAGATAAATTTGGATTGGATTAAAAAAATTTCACAAATAATTTAACAATTTTCTTCCAATGATAAAGCGCTAGAGTGACGTATCGGCTTCGCCAACCATCGCGCAAGGACCATCTCCACAACATCATCGTCACTTTCCACCTATTTGCAATGGTCATTGCTTTCAACCACCACCAATTGGCATCACCGTCCAATAGATCATGTTTCAACGATTGAGGGTGAAAAGGAAAAATTATACATCACATGACCATCACCATCGAATTATAATCTTTTCACAAATGTGCTAGCTCCTTTGAGATTGTTGCCCACAACAGAGACGCGTCCGCCCTCGTTTCTTGCTGTTCACTAGTGGCCCAAATCATCAAGCTTCACATGTAGCCTACACCACCTATCAGCACCCTTCACCTCTACATCGGCTATTGCTGCCTTGTTTACTAGATCATCACAATCACTTCCTCCTCCGATCGTTCCACGATACCTTCGACGACCCGAGGTTCGTCTTCGCCGGTGTTCAAATCGCTTGTAATATGGTGAAGCTAAGCGATGACTATGATTTGAAGGTGGAGGATAGCAATGGATTTAGTGAAACTTGCAGCTCAAGCGGTGAGATTTTAATATCGCCGAATTCTAGGAAAGTGAGATTCTCAAAAAAAAAAAATTATCTTTTCTTGAATTGCACCAAATATGTAATGGAATTTTCTACAATCCAAAGGATATTTGGAAGATTTCTAATCTCATTTTATCCAATCCTATCACAATCCAAATGGTCGGTCCAAATCCGGATGATTCATTAATTGCTCCAGATGGGGACTTGGGTCGTCACATAAAGTGTGGGATTCGAATATGGTACTTATTGAAGATCTCGATAAGAGAAAAAATCCTCAAAGATGGAGGATCGTCCTTCTTATCCACGCGGTTGCATTTTGGGATTCTCAGGTTATAGAGCATGAGGATGCTTGTATCATAGATGTGAGGTTTGACTCCTGTTTCGCAAAAAAAGCCAAAGAGAGAAAGAGGAGAGTTATAGATAGGATTTTTAAAAATAAAAAGAAAAAATAAAAGAGATAATTTTTAGGTTTTCTTTTGTGGGGTGTCCGAATAGGTTGCCAAGCACATGTTTAATGGCCTAATACCTTTAAAAATCCTTAAATTTATGTGCAATCTCAATTTTTTTTTTTTTTTTTTGTCTCATGAAAAAAATCTCAATTTTTACTTAAATCTTATATTTGTCCCTATAAACCCTCTATTAGAAAATCAACATTAGTGATCCTATGTGTATTTATTTTATTTTTTGTCTCATGAAAAAATCCCAATTTTTACTTAAATCTTATATTTGTCTCTATAAAACCTCTATCAGAAATACCCATTAATGATGCTACGTGGTATTTCCATGCCATTACTATAGTTTTCCCTAAATTTCAGATCTAAGAAAATATCTTTTGGAGATGAATTCCACATTAGCCCAAATGGTGTCTTATTAGATCTGAAATTTGGGTGTAAACTAGAGCAATTGTTGTTAGCTTTGTTCAATTGATCTTATTCTTAAGAGTCTTCCTTCCATCTCACTTAGGGGTGTTCGATTTTGCACTCAATCTTCAAACTCTCGTGCTCGAGAGTCTTCCATCTCTCATAGTCAAAGAGCTTGTACCTAGTGCATTCAAATAGCTCGTGCTCGAGAATTTTCCATCTTTCGATTGTTGACGAGAAATTTTGGATGGATGATTAGATGGAGCGAATTTGGAACTCAAATAAAGATTGGTACTTTTTTTAATGAAACGAACAAAAAAGTTTCAAGAAGTTCAAAAATCTTGCTTAAAGATTTGAATTGCTTTTTTAAATTCTCATGGGTTGTCTTCCTTCCATCTCGCTTAAAGATCTTTCATTTTACACTCAATCTTCAGGCAAATTTGAAATTGGGATTGGACCAATAGTTAGAGGATGTTTATGAGACAAAAAAGAAAGGTTTAGAGTATAATCAAGATCGAAACTAAAGGTGAGGGTTATTTAGGGTATTAGGCCCACGTTCGACGGAGAATGCATGACGGAGTTTCTCTCGAAAGCATTACGCCTGGCTCAATGGGCCCATCACGCGAAGGACATGAGAAGTCACGGCCCAAGCCCAACTCCCCGGAAGCACCTAGAATTTCACGAAAGTCACCGGCTCTCTTTCTCCCTTTCATTTTCCCACTTGCCCTCGCCGACTTATAAATTACAACGCTAGCGCCCTGCCGCTTTCTTTCCCAAAGCGCCGACTCTTTCTTCCTCCTCCTCCCCTCCAACGTCGGTTCCGTCTCTCTGCACGCAGCACCTTCGCATCTTCGTGCCGCTGTCTCGACCCGGAATTCGTGTTCAGGTAAATGATTATGTCGTGGGTTCATTCGTCTTCGATCTCGTCGGTGCAAGAAGGAATTTTCAGAGCCATGTTTTCTCATATTTATGTGCTGATTCCGACCTCATTACTTGTGTGTGTGTGTGTTTGTTTTTTTTTTTTTTTTTATCTTTTGGGCAGATCTTTGGTGGTGGGTGACTGCAAAGAGGGAGAATCGTTGAGCTCAGATGCCGGCAGTCGCTGCTGCCGCCACCGTCCCAAAGGCGGCAATCCCTCCTCTGTACGTGCTTCTTGATTATACTAGTTTGGTAAAAGAATACAGTAAGATTGTTTCTCTTTTGTCTGTCTCATTTTCTATACTGGGAGAAGCAGCCTGATGAACCGGCTATGTTTTCTCCGGACTTCAGATAAATTGGGCTTTATTGGATCTGTTCTACCTAACGACTTAGATGCACTATCTACGCGTACCTAAAGTATACTCAAAAACGTCACTTTCGCCTCTGAGCACGATAATATTAGTTGAGAATTTTATGATCAAGAACGTCACTTCGCTTGCCGTCCTGTGGAAAGTATTTACATATGATGCAAAGGAATATTCTTTCTGTCTATGGATCCACGCATTTCCAGAATAGAGAACTGAGGCGTGTCCGGATTGACTTCGTGGTTTCAACTTTAGAGGAAACAAAGCGAAAGGATAGTGGGTGGTGCTAGATGTCTTGGGTTTTATGCGTTTGACCAAGTTAAAGCGGCTGAATCATGATAGGGAGATGGTTTTGTCTGGTTTATTAATTATACAGTTAGAACTGGGAAACTATTGAGGAGCTTTTAGCTGTAAAAGGGAGGAGATAACTTCACATTTGGTTAGCTCTCAAAACTTGCTTTCAAGCAGAGACTGGCATATGATCTCATCTTCATTTGAATCAACTGTGAAGATATGGCTATGAACACATATAATAAGCAATTAGTAGTGAGGCTATTTAGCTCCAAATAACTGGTATGATGGCAATATGAAAGAATGTGAGAAATGGTGGATTTCTGCAGCCAGTAGTGTCTTTTCTCAAATTTGGATGTGCGCCGATACAGCCAATATATTCTGATGCAATGGTATATCTGTTAATTTGCATACTCGGTTGAGCTGCTACTTGATTTTTTTTCCAGCACCATTTGGCTGGTCATTGACTTGTCTATCATTCTTTTGGGCATTTCTGAGCCGACTTGATTGTTATACAGAGTCTTTTAGCAGCAGTTGGCACAGCCATCTCGCTAAACTGCTGTCTAAATCTTGTAATTTAAACAGGCACTCAAATGCTAGTCCGTGGGGATGGACCAAGACCTCCAGGACCATTGCTGTGCATCCCAAGGCCAGTAAATTCCCGATGCGTAGCCTGGCGTCTACTTGTGACTATTATTGGCCAGTAAGACCTGTATTGTCAACCAAAGTCAAGCTGCAATCGCAGATATTCGAAGGTGCATATTTACTCTTCATACTTATTATGCTCCATTGCTTTGAACCGATTTCACCGATAGTAAAGTCAACATGGTGAAGAATTAGTATTCTTACCCTGAATGAATGAGCTTTTCCAATTACCTTTATGCTTTCAAATTGTTTTTGATTCTCATTTTCTGCGGATTACGGTGAGGAAAGGACTGACTGTGAATAGCTTTTGTTTGTAACAATTAAGAAGATGTAAGATTGTATGATTTATAAAACGAGATAATTGTTGAGTAATTTCTTGATACTCAGTCATGGTTATCAAAAATTTTGTTCTGTTAAATTGCTAGAAATGATTATGTTAACATTACACATCCAAGGTTTAGCAGGTCGGCGGCCTCTTTCACACCTGTCCTCTACATCGACTTCATTGTTCGGTAAGGACAGAAGTGTGTTACTGCCAAGAACCGGAAGGCACAAATGCCCGGCGCCTCCAAAAGTGTACCTGGACTATCCTTTCAGCATTCCTTACCCTAAGATCGTGAAGAAGCCGGAGTGGTGGTGGCGGACCCTAGCGTGCGTTCCATACCTGATGGCCCTGCAGATATCTGACACGGCCTTCTACTTCCAGCCCCTGATGGAGCACTACGAGCAATTCGAGTTCCTGAGCTACTATGTCCCGGGAGCGATCCGGCGCCTCCCCACCTGGTTCCTGATGGTGTACTGCTTCGCCGTGTACCTTTGGGTCGTGCAGAACCGCAGGTGGCCTCACTTCTTCCGGTACCATGTGATGATGGGGCTCCTGTTGGAGAACGTGCTGCAGATCGTGTGGTATGCGAGCAACTTCGCGCCACTGATCCACTACGGGGGCCGGTTCGGCATGTACTACTGGGCAGTTGTCGGGTCAGCCTTCATATTCCTGCTGATGGAGTGCGTGAGGTGTGCGGTGGCGGGGATTTACGCAAACATCCCTTTCATCAGCGACGCTGCGTACATACACACTCCATATGTAAAAGGAGATGATTGATTGGGAAAAAAAATTTCAGCTGAATAGATTTGTTGGAAGATAGCCATTAATAGCAAATTCAATGAGCTTCTTGTGCTGGATCCTCTACCAGCTAAAATTGCCAAACTCCTGTCAATTATTTCCAGAATATGGAAAATAGAATTGATCTATAAAATAACGGGATGGGTCGTTTTCAAATTATTATATTACATTATCTGTAAATACGGTAGCTCCTTGTACTTGTTCAGCCTCATGACCCTCACGTCTGCTCTTAGAAAACTGAAGTAAAACGTCTTTCTTCTCCCCTCTTGTTCTCGAACGCTCGCAGGAACATGAGCAGCGGGGGCGACATGAGCCAGTTCGCATACGGCATGGCGTTCGGAATCAGTGTCCTCGCCATCGTCCTCCTCATCACCGTCACCTGCTGCTGCTGCCTCCGTTACCCGAGCCGGGAGTTCATTTCGGCTCGGATAGCGCTCCAGCATCTCGACGCCTTGTCGGG
This sequence comes from Eucalyptus guilfoylei, assembly GCA_016097605.1. Taxonomy (NCBI): domain Eukaryota; kingdom Viridiplantae; phylum Streptophyta; class Magnoliopsida; order Myrtales; family Myrtaceae; genus Eucalyptus; species Eucalyptus guilfoylei. The sequence goes on along the minus strand of CM027866.1, from coordinate 40,224,251 downwards.
GACTGCGGCAGACAGGGGGATCGATGAGGCCACGCTCCAGAGCTACCCGACGGTCCTATTCTCGAGCGTGAAGCACCTCGAGAAGAACAACTTAGCACACTCGAGCGACGTTATCGGCGGTGGTTCTTGCTCGATATGCTTGGGAGAATACAAGGAGGGCGACTTGCTGCGGCTGCTGCCGGGGTGCGGGCACTTGTTCCATATGAAGTGCGTCGACCCGTGGCTGAGACTGCACGCCACATGCCCCGTCTGCAGAAGGTCGTCGGTGGGGCAGCTGGGCCAACCTGGACTTGAATCACAGACCGTGGCCGTGCCGGTCGACGGTGATCTTCACAGCGGAGATAGGTAAGATAGGTAGTTTTAAGAAAATGGTAATCAAGATGCAAGTCCAATTGAAGAAGAAGTTTAGGAATCCCCCGCTCATCGCAAACAAAGGAGACTTTGTTCATCTATTTCTTAGGGTATCATACATTTTAGCAGCATGGCCGAGCGGTAAGACAGGGGATTGCAAATCCCTTTTCCCCAATTCAATTCCGGGTTTCCAAAGGTGGTCCTCCGGAAAAGGATTAGGTGGAAGAACGCGTCTGTAACATTTACCGAAAGAAAGCACTGATGGTCGTATCGAATCCTCCATTTTTCAAACTACCCTCTATTTCTTTGGCTTCAACAGAGCCAAACCTTTTCTGATTTTCTCCTCAGTGTATCCCCACTTGCAAATTTTTATGTGACGAAAAAGGCTGCAATTGGAATTTCTTTCAAGAGGGTCCGGAAGATAACTTCTGAGAGAAAGAAAGGGAGTGCTAATTCCAAGGATCAGATGAAGGAGATGATGATGATGATGATGCTGATGATGATGATGATGATGCTGATGGTGGTAGAGAAGAAGTTGACCAAATTTGATTGGCCGTGTGATGAAAGGGGAGTCGCTGTCGAAACCCATTTCGATTCGTACTTTATAAAATCCGGTAGCGCTCCTCGTTTTGTTAAATTTGATTTTACACATGTAAATCATACTATTCAAACCTTGACCATCTTTCTCACATAGAGAAAAGAGGTGGAGGATTTGAATCGCTACTTTTTCATGAGATTTGGGATAGAATCGATTTAGTTTTGAATGTGGATTTCGATTTTCACACATAGAAGGAGATAAAGACAAAAAAATCTGAAAATGAAAATTAAAATAGAAATGGAGTAGAGTAGAATTGACAAAAAAAAAAACTCAAATTTGGGACTAATTCCCCAAAAAATCTCAACATTTAGATTTAGTCCAAATTCTATCGAAAACTTTTTTCATCTGAAAAAAAAAAAAAAAAAAAAAAAAAAAAAAAAAAAAACCTTAAATTTTAAGTCTAGTCTTAAATCTACCCTAATTTATTTTTTTTTTTTGCTTAGAAAAATCCAAAACTTTATGTTTAGTCTCAAATTTGCATTGAACTATTCTTTTATCTAAAAAAACCCAAAACTTTAGATCTAATTTCAAATTTACTCCAATTTCTTTGAAACTTTTCACCCCGATTCTACCCAAAACTTTTTATCTCGAAAAAAATTACAAACTTCAAGTTTAGTCCTAAATCTACCCTAAATCTTTTTTGTCTTAGAATAAAATCCAAAACTTTATGTTTTATCTCAAATCTACCTTGAACTTTTCTTTTGTCTCGTAAAAAAAAAAAAAAAAAAAACCCCAAATTTTAGGTATAATCTCAAATATATTGCAATTTCTTTGAAACTTTTCGCCCTAAGTTTGCCAAAAAAAAAAATTTTATCTTAGAAAATCTCAAATTTTAATTCTAGTTTAAATCTACCCTAAATTATTTTTATCTTAGAAAAAAATCCAAAATTTTAGGTTTTGTTTCAAATCTGTCTTAAACTTTTCTTTTGTCTAAGTAAAAATCCCAAACTTTATGCCTATTTTCAAATTTACTCCGATTTCTTTGAAACTTTTCACCCTACTTCTACACAAAAAAATTTTTAATCTCAGAAAAAACCCTAAACTTTAAATCTACTCCTAAATCAATGCTAAATTTTTTGTCTTAGAAAAAATCCAAAACTTTAGGTTTAGTCTCAAATCTACCTTGAACTTTTTTTTATCATAGAAAAAATCCTAAACTTTAGGTCTAATCTCAAATCTACTCCGATTTTTTTGAAACTTTTTGCTTGAACAGCTTGTGCTCGAAAGAGAAGTTTTGGGCGGGTGGTTGAACAAAGCATATTTGAAACTCAAGTAAAAGTCCATATTTTTTTGTGAGACCAAAAAGAAAAGTTTAAGGAAGAATCGAGACTGGACCTACAGTTAGAGGATGTTAATGAGACAAAGAAGAAAAGTTTAGAGTGTAATTGAAATTGGAACTAAATTTGAGGGTTATTTTAGGGTATTAGGCCCGCGTTTGACGGAGAATGCATGGAGTCTCCCCCCAAAGTTGTATGCCTAGCCCGATGGGCCCATCATGCTAAGGACAACAGAAGTCACGGCCCAAGCCCAACTCATCAGAAGCACCTAGAATTTCACGAAAGTCACCGGCTCTCTCTCCCTCCCATTTTCCCACTTGCGATCGCCGACTCATAAATTACAACGCAAGGGCTCTATCATTTTCTTTCCCAAAGCACCGACTCTTTCGTCACTCCTCTTCCCCTCCAGCGTCGGTTCCTTCTCTTCGCACGCGGTATCTTTGCATCTCCGTTCACCGTCGGTTCAACCGGGAATTTGCGTTCAGGTAAATGATTATGTCGTGGGTTCATTCGTCTTTCATCTCATCGGTGCAAGAAGGAATCTCGAGGACCACGTTTTCTGGTCTTTATGTGCTGCTGGTCAAATGAATTCCCATTTTTTGGCAGATCTTTAGTGGTGGGTCACTGTAAAACAGGGAGAATCGTTTAGGGGTGATCGGGTCCAGGGTGGGTAGGTGCCTAAACCCTGACCCTGTACCCGACCCTGTTATAACCGGTTCTCTTTTTTTGGACCCTGTACCCGACCCGTTTTTCGACGGCCCTTGCTCCCGACCCACCCTGTTTTTCCGGTCCGGGAACAGGGTTAACCCTGTTTATATTGGAACCTGTTTTGCATAAAAATTGAAATATGACAGGAACTGAGCTGCAATTATTGAAGTACCATGGCTTTTTAACAACAGTGGAGGCTTTTCTTCCTGACTAGCTTGATAAACATTATTAGATGGACTTTACCAAAAAAAAAACATTATTAGATGGAGGATAGAAGTATGCATAAGCATTTTGACCAGGAACTTCAGTTGGAAATTCAATTAGCTCTGGCAAGCTGAAATAAGACTGGTACTTCAAACTGTCCAGTGAAGAAGACCATATAATCCGAAAATCAATGACTTCTGACTTTTCATCATTGAAAGTCACCTGCAGACAATAAACAAAAGGAAATTATAACAACAATGAGAAACACTAATTACTGCAGCACAGTCCACACTTCACTAAATATGAGGAGATTACTACGGTAAAGTATTGCAAGCACCTTAGCCACAGATATTGGAAGTACTCCTGATGCTCCCTCAACATATAGGCAATTGTTTCCTGAAGTCTGCAAAAGAAGAATGTGCACAATATACCAATCCATCGGCTTAAAAAAATTAGTAACAACAATTCGTCACAAAGAAGGTATTGAACATACTATGTCTTGTATGTCTGTGAATGGAATGTCAAGCAATGATCATGAGCTCTGAAGAACGTCAATAATTGCAAGATGAGACCTTCCCCTCTGCCTGCAAGCAGATTCTAAATAATTGATATGAAGAATCATACAATAATTTGTATTTCGGTAATGTTAACACCTTAGATCATCACATGGAAGAAAGCTCACCTGTAGCTGCAAGCAATCAGGGTCTTCTATTTGTCGCTTTGGATAACTTCATAAGAGTTCATACCGAAAACCCATAATGGCCTAGCAAACTCAGCATTTGACGGATAAAAAGGCAGGACTTCATTTGTAGATTCAATCTATTGAATCATGAAGCACATAAAAGATACAATTCAGTTCCTTTCCAACCACATCATTGATAATGCTATGAGTGTATAAGTAGCAGTTGAAAGAGCTCACATATGTAACGATTATTCAATCACCTGCAGAAAATCTAAGTAGCAGTTGAAAGAGCTCACATATGTAACGATTATTCAATCACCTGCAGAAAATCTACAACTAAATAACTTATCCTCATTTATAATTTTCACGGTGTGACATCCAAAAGCCATACTATATGACTGATGCAGTCTGAGTCTGGATGGAGTTTGATATGGAAATTATGGAAATGAGCTTCAATGCATGAAGCACCTAAAATATCACTATTCAAAGTCGATAAGCCAATGGCCCAGCCACCGTCCGAAAGGAGGCAATTCCTCCTCTGCACGTGCATCTTGATTTTCTCTTTTGGATATAATTTAGCTTGGTAAAATTAAGAAGACAGAAACATGGGATAAACCAAGGTCTATTTTATCTGGACTTCATTCACAACACAGATAAATTGCATAAAAGAACATCCGGTGACAAATGGACTTGTACCATTGAATTTTTGCACCATTCAGTAATTTTGATCTGAGCCAAAAGACAGAAGTACCTTTTGTAGCGCGCGGTGAGAACAGGATCAGCGGAGGGCTATGCAGGTGAAAATATCTGTCTAAAACCACTGTTCTAAATATATTGTATTTTTATCAATTCAATCCCCAACTAAATTTTTTCAATTTTACCCGGGTGGGTAATCAATTGAGTCATAAATTTTTCATCTATTGTCAATTGAATCTATCTCCTCCTCTGACGTGCAATTTTCTCTTTTGGATATAATTTAGCTTGGTAAAAGAAGACGGGGAATTTTTTATCTGATGTGAATCAATTCAACTTAAATTTTTCAATTTTACCAATCGAGCATAAATTTTTCATCTATTGTCAATTGAATCTATCCGCGTTTAAATGTGAACGCCGAATAATTTTATTAATTTTTCAATATTTTTTGGAATTTTTAAATATTTTATGCTTTTAATTTCTTTTTTTCTTTTTTCTCTTTTTTTTTTTTTTTTTTACCAGTCGCCCAACCTTCCATGACCAGCCAGAGGCCATGATCTAGCGAGGGGCGACCTAGCCGACAGCAAGCAAGGCTTGCCTTGGCTAGGATCCAATGAGAGGTGACCTTACTTGAGGCTCATAGGGCCAACCCTCGCAGGCCTCTAGAGAAGGCAAGCCTCGCCTGAAGCCGGCGAGGCCAACCATCGTTGGCTATGGCTTTTCGCCGGTCATCGGAGGCTAGGCAACCGACCGGAGAAAGAAAAAGAAAAATAAATAGATAAGAAATTAAAAAAAGAAATTAAAAATACAAAGAATAATTCAAAAAATTAGAAAAAAAAATTCAAAAATAATAAATTTTTTCCACATGACACCTATCGTGTTATGTAGGATGGTTGGCGTCCATATTAGCAAATTCCAATCAAAATTGACCAAATGGACTTAATTAGCAAATATTGAAAAGTTTAGGATTCAATAGGTAAAGCTGAAAAGTTTATAATTAAATTGGCAATGATGTAATAGGTTTAAACATTTTTGAACAATTTTCCCATATTTGATACATTCTACCTAATGACTTAGATGTACTCTCTGCGCATACATTAGATATACTTTACAACGTCGCTTTTGCCTCCGAGCTCCATAGTATTGGCCGCAAAGTTTATGATCAAAAACGTCACTTCGCTTGAAGCCATTTGGAAAATATTTACATATGATGTAAAGGAATATTCTTTCTGTCTGTGGATCTACGCATTTCCAGAATAGAGAATAGAGGCGTGTCCGGATTGACTTCGCGGTTTCAACTTTCGAGGAAACAAAGCAAAAGGATAGCGAGTGGTGCAAGATGTTTTGGGTTTTATGCATTTGACCGAGTTCAAGCGATTGAATCATGGCAGGGGAGATGATTTTGCGCGGTTTATTTACTATACAGTTAGAACTTGGAAACTATTGATTTATCTGTAAAAGAGGGAGAGATAACTCTACATTTGATTAGCTCTCAAAACTTCCTTCTGAGCAGAGACGGGCATATAATCTCATCTTCATTCGAATCAACTGTGAAGATATGGCTATGAATACGTATAATATGCCATTAGTAGTGAGGCTATTTAGCTCCAAATAACTGGTATGATGGCAATATGAAAGAATGTGAGGAATGGTGGATTTCTGCAGCCAGTAGTGTCTTTTCTCAAAATTGGATGTGCGCCGATACAGCCAATATATTCTGATGCAATGGTATATCTGTTAATTTGCATACTCGGTCTAGCTGCTACTTGATTTTTTTCCAGCACCATTTGGCTGGTCATTGACTTGTCTATCATTCTTTTGGGCATTTCTGAGCCGACTTGATTGTTATACAGAGTCTTTTAGCAGCAGTTGGCACAGCCATCTCGCTAAACTGTTGTCTAAATCTTGTAATTTAAACAGGCACTCAAATTGCTGTGCATCCCAAGGCCAGTAAATTCCCTACGCGTAGCCTGGCGTCTACTTGTGACTATTATTGGCCAGTAAGACCTGTATTGTCAACCAAAGTCAAGCTGCAATCGCAGATATTCGAAGGTGCACATTTACTCTTCATACTTATTATGCTCCATTGCTTTGAACCGATTTCACCGATAGTAATGTCAACATGGTGAAAAATTAGTATTCTTACCCTGAATGAATGAGCTTTTCCAGTTACCTTTATGCTTTCAAATTGTTTTTGATTCTCATTTTCTGCAGATGACGGTGAGGAAAGGACTGACTGTGAGTAGCTTTTGTTTGTAACAATTAAGAAGATGTAAGATTGTATGATTTATAAAACGAGATAATTGTTGAGTAATTTCTTGATACTCAGTCATGGTTATCAAAAATTTTGTTCTGTTAAACTGCTAGAAATGATTATGTTAACATTACACATCCAAGGTTTAGCAGGTCGGCAGCCTCTTTCACGCCTGTCCTCTACATCGACTTCATCGTTCGGTAAGGACAGAAGTGTGTTACCGCCAAGAACCGGAAGGCACAAATGCCCAGCGCCTCCAAAAGTGTACCTGGACTATCCTTTCAGCATTCCTTACCCTAAGATCGTGAAGAAGCCGGAGTGGTGGTGGCGGACCCTAGCGTGCGTTCCATACCTGATGGCCCTGCAGATATCCGACACGGCCTTCTACTTCCAGCCCCTCTACTTCCAGCCCCTGATGGAGCACTACGAGCAATTCGAGTTCCTGAGCTACTATGTCCCAGGAGCGATCCGGCGCCTCCCCACCAGGTTCCTGATGGTGTACTGCTTCGCCGTGTACCTTTGGGTCGTGCGGAACCGCAGGTGGCCTCACTTCTTCCGGTACCATGTGATGATGGGGCTCCTGTTGGAGAACGTGCTGCAGATCGTGTGGTATGCGAGCAACTTCGCGCCACTGATCCACTACGGGGGCAGTTCGGCATGTACTACTGGGCAATTGTCAGGTCGGCCTTCATGTTCCTGCTGATGGAGTGCGTAAGGTGTGCGGTGGCGGGGATTTACGCAAACATCCCTTTCATCAGCGACGCTGCGTACATACACACTCCATATGTAAAAGGAGATGATTGATTGGGAAAAAAAATTTCAGCTGAATAGATTTGTTGGAAGATAGCCATTAATAGCAAATTCAATGAGCTTCTTGTGCTGGATCCTCCACCAGCTAAAATTGCCGAACTCCTGTTAATTATTTGCCAGAATATGGAAAATAGAATTGATTTATAAAATAACGGGATGGGTCGTTTTCGAATTATTATATTACTTGATGATTCGATTTCGTTGTAAATACGGTAGCTCCTTGTACTTGTTCAGCCTCATGACCCTCACGTCTGCTCTTAGAAAACTGAAGTAAAGCGTCTTTCTTCTCCCCTCTTGTTCTCGAACGCTAGCAGGAACATGAGCAGCGGGGGCGGCATCGGCCCGTACGGATACGACGTGGCGTTCGGAATCGGTGTCTTGGCCCTCGTCGTCCTCATCACCGTCACCTGCTGCTGCTGCCTCCGTGACCAGAGCCGGGAGTTCATTTCGGCTCGGATAGCGCTCCAGCATCTCGACGCCTTGTCGAGGAGTGGGGCAGAGAGGGGGATCGATGAGGCCACGCTCCAGAGCTACCCAACGGTCCTATTCTCGAGCGTGAAGCACCTCGAGAAGAACAACTTAGCACACTCGAGCGACGTTATCGGCGGTGGTTCTTGCTCGATATGCTTGGGAGAATACAAGGAGGGCGACTTGCTGCGGCTTCTGCCGGAGTGCGGGCACTTGTTCCATACAAAGTGCGTCGACCCGTGGCTGAGACTGCACGCCACATGCCCCGTCTGCAGAAGGTCGTCGGTGGGGCAGCTGGGCCAACCTGGACTTGGATCACAGACCGTGGCCGTGCCGGTCGACGGTGATCTTCACAGCGGAGACAGGTAAGATCAGTAGTTTTAAGAAACTGGGATTCAAGATGCAGGTCCAATTAAAAAAGAAGTTTAGGAAACCCCCACTCAACGCAAACAAAGGGAGACTTTGTTCATCTATTTCTTAGGGTATCATACATTTTGGTAGCATGGCCGAGCGGTAAGACAGGGGACTGCAAATCCCTTTTCCCCAATTCAAATCCGGGTTTTGAAAGGTGGTCCTCCGGAAAAGGATTAGGTGGAAGAACGCGTCTGTAACATTTACCGAAAGAAAGCACTGATGGTCGTCTTGAATCCTCCATTTTTCAAACTACCCTCTATTTCTTTGGCTTCAACAGAGCCAAACCTCTTCTGATTTTCTCCTCTGTGTATCCACTTGCAAATTTTTATGTGACGAAAATGGCTGCAATTGGAATTTCTTTCAAGAGGGTCTGGAAGACAACTTCTGAGGGAAAGAAAAGGAGAGCTAATTTGAAGGATCAGATGAAGGAGATGATGATGATGATGATGATGGTGGTGGAGAAGAAGTCGACCAAATTTGATTGGCCGCGTGATGAAAGGGGAGTCGTTGTCAAAACCCATTTCGATTTGTACTTTATAAAATCTGGCAGCACTCCTCATTTTGTCAAATTTGATTTTACACATACGCGAATCATATTATTCAAACCTCGACCATCCTTTTCTAGAAGGATTTGAATCCCTACCTTTTTATGAGATTTGAGATAGAGTCAATTTAGTTTCGAATATGGATTTCGATTTTTACATCTTAAAAGTTTGCGAGACAAAATTCTAAAAATGAAAATTAAAATCGGAGTAAAGTAGAATTGACAAAAAAAAAAAAAAAAAACTTGAATTTGGGACTAATTCCCCAAAAAATCTCAACCTTTAGATTTAGTCCTAATTCTACCAAAAACTTTTTTCAGCTAAAAAAAACCTTAAACTTTAAGTCTAGTCTTAAATCTACCCTAATTTTTTTTTGTCGTAGAAAAATATCCAAAACTTTACATTTAGTCTTGAATCTGCCTTAAACTATTCTTTATTTCAGAAAAAAACCAAAATTTTAGGTCTAATTTCAAATTTACTCTGATTTCTTTGAAACTTTTCACCCTAATTCTACCCAAAACTTTTATTTATCTAAAAAAAAAAACTACAAATTTTAAGTCTAGTCCTAAATCTACCCTAAATCTTTTTTGTCTTAGAAAAAATCCAAAACTTTATGTTTAATCCCAAATCATCCCGAACTTTTCTTTTGTCTTAGAAAAAAAAAAACCCCAAATTTTATGTCTAATCTCAAATATACTACAATTTCTTTTAAACTTTTCGCCCTGATTCTACCATAAACTTTTCTTATTTCAGAAAATCTCAAACTTCAATTCTAGTTTTAAATCTACCCTAAATTATTTTTATCTTAGAAAAAAATCCAAAATTTTAAGTTTAGTTCCAAATATGCCTTGAACTTTTCTTTTGTCTCAGTAAAAATCTTAAACTTTATGTCTAATCTCAAATTTACTTCAATTTCTTTGAAACTTTTTGCCCTACTTCTACCCAAAACTTTTTTTATCACAAAAAAATCCCAAACTTTAAGTCTACTCCTAAATCAACGCTAAATTTTTTGTCTTAGAAAAAATCTAAAACTTTAGGTTTAGTCTCAAATTTACCTTGAACTTTTCTTTGGTCATAGAAAAAATCTCAAACTTTAGGTCTAATCTCAAATCTACTCCGATTTCTTTGAAACTTTTTGCTTGAATAGCTTTTGCTCGAAAGAGAAGTTTTGGGCGGTAGTTGAACAAAGCATATTTGAAACTCAAGTAAAAGTCTATATATTTTTGTGAGATCAAAAAAAAAAAAGTTTCAAGCAGAATCAGGACTGGATCTATAGTTGGAGGATGTTAATGAGACAAAGTAAAAAAGTTTAGAGTGTAATTGAAATTGAAACTAAATTTGAGGGTTATTTAGGGTATTAGGCCCGCGTTTGACGGAGAATGCATGGAGTCTCCCCCCAAAGTTGTATGCCTAGCCCAATGGGCCCAAGCCCAACTAATCAGAAGCACCTAGAATTTCACGAGAGTCACCGGCTCTCTCTCCCTCCCATTTTCTCACTTGCGATCGCCGACTTATAGATTACAATGCAAGGGCTCTATCATTTTCTTTCCCAAAGCACCGACTCTTTCTTCACTCCTCTTCCCCTCCAGCGTCGGTTCCTTCTCTTCGCGCGCGGTATCTTTGCATCTCCGTTCGCCATCGGTTCAACCGGGAATTTGCGTTCAGGTAAATGATTATGTCGTGGGTTCATTGGTCTTTTACCTCATCGGTGCAAGAAGGAATCTCCTGGACCACGTTTTCTGGTCTTTATGTGCTGCTGGTCAAATGAATTCCGATTTTTTGGCAGATCTTTGGTGGTGGGTCACTGCAAAACAGGGAGAATCGTTGAGCTCAGATGCTGGCCGCCACCACCGCCTTCCAAAAGGAGACAATTCTTCCTCTGTACGTGCTTCTTGATTTTCTCTTTTGGATATAATTTAGCTTGATAAAAGAAGACAGAAAGGGATAAACCGGCTTTATTTTCTCTGGACTTCAGATAAATTAGGCTGTTTTTGATTGGAAAAACTATCTAAAAAGTTCTAAACATATTATATTTTTATCAATTCAATTCTAAATTTTTCAATTTTATCAATTGAGTTATAAACATTTTCATATTTTGTCCATTGAGTCTATTTCACCAATTTTGGCTGGAATTTACCGATGTGGACGCCGGCGAGTGGACAATTTTATTAATTTTTTAATATTTTTTTAATATTTTTTATGCTTTTAATTTCTTTTTTATTTTATTTATTTCTTTTTCTTTTTTTTTCTGACTAGTCACCCAACCTTCCATGACTAGCCAGAGGCCATGATTGGCAAGGGTTAACCTTGCCAACTAGAGGCCACTATCTAACGAGGGGCGACCTAGCCGGTAGCGAGCAAGGCTTGCCCTTGCCAGGATCCAATGAGGGGCGACCTTATCTGAGGCTTGTAGGGCCAACCCTCATTGGCCTCTAGAGAGGGCAAGCTTCGCCTAACGCCGGTGAGGCCGACCATCACTGATTGTGGCTTTTGGCCAGTCGCTAGGCTAGTTACGCAGCAACCGAGAGAAAGAAAAGGGAAAAAAAAATTAGAAAAGAAATTAAAAATACAAAGAATAATTCAAAAATTAGAATTTTTTTTAAAAATAATAAATTTTGTCCACATCAACATCGATCCTGCTATGTAGGATGGTTAGTGTCAAAATTAGTGAATTCCAATCAAAATTGACCGGATTGACTCAATTGGCAAATATTATAAAATTTAGAATTCAATTGGCAAAACTGAAAGGTTTATGACTAAATTGATAAAAATGTAATAGGTTTAAGACTTTTTGAACAATTTTTCCATATTTGATATGTTCTACCTAATGACTTAGATGTACTCTCTGCGCATGCATTAGATATACTTTACAACGTCGCTTTTGCCTGCGAGCTCCATAGTATTGGCCGCAAAGTTTATGATCAAAAACGTCACTTCGCTTGAAGCCCTTTGGAAAGTATTTACATACGATGTAAATGAATATTCTTTCTGTCTATGGATCTACACATTTCCAGAATAGAGAATAAAGGCGTGTCCGAATTGACTTCGCGGTTTCAACTTTTGAGGAAACAAGGCAAAAGGATAGCGAGTGGTGCCAGATGTTTTGGGTTTTATGCATTTGACCGAGTTAAAGTGATTGAATCATGGTAGGGGAGATGATTTTGCCCGGTTTATTTACTATATAGTTAGAACTTGGAAACTATTGAGAAAGTTTTTAGCTGTAAAAGAGGGGGAGATAACTCTACATTTGATTAGCTCTCAGAACTTCCTTCCGACCAGAGACAGGCATATGATCTCATCTTCATTCGAATCAACTGTGGAGATGTGGCTATGAATACATATAATATGCAACAAGTAGTGAGGCTATCTAGCTCCAAATATCTGGCATGATGGCAATATAAAAGAATGTAAGGAGAGGTAGATTATTGCAGTCATTAGTGTTTTTCCTAAAAATTAGATGTGCGCCGATACGACGTTATATTTTGATGCGATAGTATGTTTGTTAATTTGCATGCTCAATCGAGCTGCTATTTGATGTTTTCCAACACTGTTTGGCTGATCATTGTTATGCAGGCTTGTCTATCATTCTTTTGGGCATTTCTGAGCAGACATGATTGTTCTTCATTGTCTTTTAGTAGCAGTTGGTACAACCATCTCGCTGAACTGTTATTCAAATCTTGTAATTTAAACAAGCACTCACGGGGTTGGAACAAGACCTCCGGGAATTCCCGTCGTGTAGCTTGGCGTTTACTTGCGATTATCTTTGGCCAAAAGGGTTTGTATTGTCAACCAATGTCGAGCTACGACCTCAAATATCCGAAGATGCATATTTGCTCTTCATGCCTACGTATGCTCCATTGCTTTGAACGGATTTAATCGATAATAAGGCCAACACAATGAAGGACTAGTATTCTTTACCTGAATGAATGCGCTTTTTCCAATCACCTTTTCGCTCTCGAATTGTTTTCCATCCTCATTTTCTGCCGATGATGGTGAGGAAAGGAGTAACTAGCTGAATATCATTTGTTGTAAAATAAGGAAGATGTAAGATTGTATGATTAACAAAATGAGGTTTTCATTAAATAGTTTCTTGATACTCAATCAAGGTTATCAAATTATTCTGTTCTGTTGGACTGCTAAAAGTGATCATGTTAACATTACATTTTCAAGGTTTAGCAGGTCAGCCGCTTTTGCGCCTGTCCTCTACATCCCCTGCATTGTTCGGCAAGGACCCAAGTAGGTTACCGTCAAGAACCAGAAGGTGCAAATGCCCGGCGCCTCCAAAAGTGTACCTGGACTATCCTTTCAGCATCCCTTATCCTAAGATCGTAAAGAAGCGAGAGTGGTCGTGGCGGACCTTGGCGTACATTCCATACGTGATGGCCCTGCAGATCTCTGACACGGCCTTCTACTTCCAGCCGCTGATGGAGCACTACGAGCAATTTGAGTTCCTGAGCTACTACATCCCGGGGGCAATCCGTCGCCTCCCCACCTGATTCCTGATGGTGTCTGCTTTGCCATGTACCTCTGGGTCGTGCGGAACCGCGAGTGGCCTCACTTCTTCCAGTACCATGTGATGATGGGGCTCCTGCTGGAGAACATGCTGCAGATCGTGTGGTACACGAGCAACTCGCGCCGCTGATCCACCACAGGGCCGGTTCGGCATGTACTACTGGGCGATGGTCGGGTCGGCCTTCATAGTCCTGCTAGTGGAGTGCGTGAGGTGCACGGTCGTGGGGATCTATGCAAGCATCCCTTTCATCAGCTACGCCACGTACATACACTCCATAGACGATTGATTGGGAAAATTTTTCTTAGCTGAGTAGATTTGTTGGAAGATAATAATAGTAAATTCAATGAGCTTCTTGTGCTGGATCCTTCTCCAGCTAAAATTGCCAAATTCCTTTTAATTATTTTCCATAATATGGAAAATAGAATTGATTTTATAATAACGAGAGGGGTCGTTTTCAAATTATTATATTGCTTGATATTTCGATTTCGATGCTAATACGATAGCTCCTTGTACTTGCTCAGCCTTATGACCCTCACGTCTGCCATTACAACTGAAGTAAAGCCAATCTTTCTTCTCCCCTCTTGTTCTCGAACGCTCGCAAGAACATGAGCAGCAGCAGTTCAAGCAGCGGCGGTGGAAGCCCGGATGGCAATGGGATCAACACCACCTCGGTCGCGTACCAGGTGATGTTCGCAATCGGTGTTGTCGTCCTCATTTTCGTCATCACCCTCTCCTGCTACCGCTGCATCCGTGCCAGCCAGGCGGTGGGAAGGGGGATCGTCGAGGCCACGCTCCAGACCTACCCGACGGTCCTGTTCTCGAGCGTGAAGAACCATGAGGAGATTGGCGGTAGTTCTTGCTCCATATGCTTGGGAGAATACAAGGAGAGCGATGTTCTGCGGCCGCTGCCGGAGTGCAGGCACTTCTTCCATATGGAGTGCATCGACCCGTGGCTGAGACTGCACGCCACGTGCCCCATCTGCAGGAAGTCGCCGGAGGCGCAGCCGGACCATCCTGGACTTGAACCAGAGACCGTGGCCGTGCCGGTCGACGGTGATCTTCACAGCGGAGACAGTTAAGGTAGTTGGTTCCAAAAGGTGCTCCGCCGGAAAATGATTAGATGGAAGAACGCCTCTGTAACATTTACCGAAAGAAAGCACTGATGGTAGTCTTGAATCCTCCATTTTTAAACTGCCTTCTATTTCTTTGGCTTCAACAGAGCCAAACCTCTTCTGATTTTCTTCTCTGTGTATCCATTTCCAAACTTTCATGTGACAAAAAAAGGCTGCAATTGGAATTTCTTTCAAGAGTGTCTGTAGGACAACTTCTTCTTAGGGAAAGAAAAAGATGTGCCAATTCAATGGAAGAGATAGAGATGGAAAAGACGATGATGTGGAGAAGAAACAGACGGGCGTTGACCAAATTTGATTGGCCGTGTGATGACAAGGGAGTCGTCATCAACAAGCATTTCGATTCGTACTTTATAAAATCTATGGTTTTGTCAAATTTGATTTTATACGTATGCAAAGCATACTATTCAAACTCCGGCCACCCTTCTCATATAGAAAAGGAGATGTGAGGGTTTGAATCCCCACATCTTCATAGAATTTGGGATGGAGACTATCTAGCTTGAGATGTGAATATCGACTTTCATGTAAGGTTGCGCTTGTTTCACGGAAAACTTAATGATAAAGGAAAATGTTTTTCGAGAAAGCATTTTCCAAAAATATGGTTTGTTTTCCTTTGTTTGGTGATGTATAATTGAAAATGTTTTCTGCCGTTTGGATCCCATTAAAAAATAATTTCACACTTCATCACAGGAAAAAAAAAAATGAATTTTTTTTCCCGACTGGCTTACAAGGGGTGAGCTCCAGCTGTCGTCAAAGGCGGCGAGCTTGCCCAATCTGGCGAGGCTTGAGCCTCATCGCTGGAGGCCACGAGCTCACCCGATTTAGCAAGGGTTGAGGCTCATCGGCCTTGGGCAAGCTCAAGCCTTGTTGTTGAAGGCCATGAGATCGCTCGATTTGGTGAGACTAGAGCTCACTGGCCGTCCTTGTGGCCGGTGATGAGTGAAGAAGAAGCAAAAAGAAAAAGGAAGAAAAGGAAAGGAAAAATAAGCAAATTCGAATTTTTTTATTTTTATTTTTAAAATGTTTTCCAAATTTTAATTTTTTTTTAAATAAAAAATTTCAAATTCAATTTTTTTTAAAATATATTTTTATAAGAATAATTGTTTGTAAACCAAGCATCAAATCTAAGCTTTCGTAGATTTGGAAAACGTTTTCTAGTCCTTTCAAAGGGAAATCATTTTCTTGAATTTAAACTTTGCTAGGAAAACATTTTCCGTTGACTAGGAAAACGTTTTCCGTTGACTCATTTTCCCGAGCGACCCAAACGCCAGAAAATGAGGAAAATGATTTTCCTGAAAATGCACTTTGCGAAACAAACGCAAAAAGTGAAAATTAAAGTATAAGCACCGATAAAAAAATAATAAAAAAACACCTTGAATTTGAGATTTCATAACTCAAACTCTAAGTTCAATCTTAATTCTATTGAAAACTTTTTTTATCTCGAAAGAAACCTTAAACTTTGGTCTAGTCCTAAATCTGACCTAACTTTTTTTTTGTTATAGCAAAAATCCAAAACTTTAGGTTTAATCTCAAATATGCTCTGAACTTTTTTTGTCTCAGAAAAATCCCCAACTCTAGGTCTAATTTCAAATCTACCCTAATTTTTTTTGTCGAAAAGAAATTCATTAATTTTTACTCTAGTCTTAATTTTTCTCTCGTCAGTCATCTGTCCAAAAATGGCGGATAATCGTCCTTTATATCCTTAATTTCCATGTCGCGTGGGTTATCTAGGGGGTGAGGCCCACGTTCGACGGAGATTGCATGGAGTCCCTCTCAAAAGTAGTGTGCCTGGGTCCAATGGGCCCATCATGCGAAGGACAACAGAAGTCACGGCCCAAGCCCTATTCCTTGAAAGCACATAGCTCAAGGCTGATCTCCACCTGTCGTGAGCTTTCAGCATTCCCAAGGGCCGATTTTCACTTGAAAGCCCTTGAAGAATGGTTGCCAAACACTAAAATTTGGGATGAAAGGGCTTTGAAGCTTGAAGGGGCTTTTTAAATGCCCATCCAAACGCACTCGTAGAACTCCACGAAAGTCACGGGTTCTCTTTCTCCCTTCCATTTTCGCACTTGCGTTCGCAATTACAGCGCTGGCTCGCTATCGTTTTCTTTCCCAAAGCGCCGACTCTTTCTTTCTCCTCCTCCCGTCCAACGTCGGTTCCTTCTCCCCGCGTGCAGTACCTCTGCATCTTCGTGCCGCTGGCTCGACCCAGGATTCTTCGATTCGACTAGGAATTCGCGTTCAGGTAAATGACTATGTCGTGGGTTCTTTCGTTTTTCATCTCATGGGTGCAATAAGGAATCTCCAGAACCATGTCTTCTGATCTTTATGTGCTGCTGGTCAAATGAATTCCAGTTTTTTGGCAGATCTTTGGTGGAGGGTCATTGCAGAAGAGGAGAATCGTTCAGCTCAGATGCTGGCAGCTGCAGCCGCCGCCGCTGTCCAAAAGGTGGCAATTCCTCCTCTGAACGTGCTTCTTGATTTTCGCTTTTGGATATACTATAGCTTGGTAAAAGAAGATAGACAAAGATAAACGGGCTCCGTTTTCTCCGGACTTAAGGTAAATTGGGCTGTATTGGATCTGTTCCACCTATCGACTTAGATGCACTCTCTACGCATACATTTTTTTCTTTTTTTTTGACAAATAAGCAAGATTTCATTGCTAGCTAATAGTCTAAGCAAATACAGCATGTGCGTCAGCACAAAGTAAACCCAAAAAGAGCAAAAGGGGGGTTAATGGCCCAGTTTCTAGGAAGAACACTCATGCGCTGGGCTTTAGCTAACCAATCAGCCACTCTATTAGTATTCTGACTACAATGGGCGAAAGTCAGACCCGAGATAGTCTCCATTTTGTGCTTGGCCCGGTCCACGAGAGGTTGCACTGACCAGCTTAAAGCAGGTGAGGAGAGAACACTTTCCACCAGCATACGACAATCAGACAGAAGTTCTATTTCTTTTTCTGGGGAATTTGGGATGAGCTTAGAAGAGATGAAATCTAGGGTTTCCACCAAAGTTACGGCCTCCGCTTGTTCAGCTAAACTTACCTCGATATTCTTTGCGAACCCATCTCTTATTCGGCCAAAGGAATCTCTGCAGATGCAAGCAACAGAAGCCCGAGATTTTGGTCTGCTCTGCTGAGAACTGAAGAAGGCCCCAGTCGTCTCTCTGGTCGAGGCATGGCGTGATGCCGGAACAAAGTTCCTTTCAGCTATGAGTACGGTGAGATCTGGGCCAGGCTCTCCGCATACATTAGATATACTCAAAAACATCGCTTTCGCCTCCGGGCTCGATGGTACTGGTGGCAAAGTTCATGATCAAGAACGTCCCTTTGCCTAAAGCCCTTTGGAAGGTATTTACCGTTAGTCGCGAAAAACGCAATCCCATGATCTCCATAATTAGAACAAGAACACATAATTCAATAGAAATATGAACATATTTGTTTTGGAATCCATCGTTCATGATGCAAAAAAATAACGATCCAAGCACAATGCTTCTCCTCTATTTCCCTTTATATTATTGGCTTAAGGAGACGGTCCTTCACTCTTTACGTTTAGTAAATACTCCTTTACGAGGATAATTATGTGTGTTAGGGTAAATGAAAAACTTAAGCATTATTTATAAAATTTCCAACCATGCCCTTTCATTATAGGTCGGGCTCAACTCTGCCCACACTAGCCAGCTCATATTATATTAAAGGATTAAAACCCTGAAAAACTTTAAACCGATACAAATGTGACAAATTTACCCCAAACTATATTTTTGACCACCAAAAACCCCAAATTGGTATACCTTTGACAATTTACTCCAAACTGGTACACTTGTGACAAATTTACCATATGTTAGTTTTCGTTAAATTTTATTGTGAAATTATTAAGTTAAATGACACGTAACAATTGACTAGTATACTAATTTAGGATTTTACGCTCCGTTTGTCACAATTTATAATTTTTGTGATTTTTTTGTGGTATTAATCTAATTTAGTATAAGGTATATTTGTCACAAATTTACCAGTTTGAGGTTTTTTGCGGTCGAATAAATTAGTTTGGGATAAATTTGTCATAAATGTACTAATTTAAGGTTTTTTATAGTCAGTCGGGATAAATTTGTCACAGGTGCATCAATTTGGGATTTTTCATGGTCAAAAAAATAATTTGGGGTAAATTTGTCACAAGTGTACCAGTTTGGGGTTTTTCAGAGTATTAACCCTATATTAAATAAAAAACATTTTATCTCACCTTAGACCAATCTCGTAAATAGTAAATTATAATATCAATTAATGTAGCACACATTAGAAAAACTCTTACATTCTCCTACTTTAGCTATATTAATTGAATTGTATTGTATGTGCACACCTTGATATAAAGATAATTCTTAATAATCAATTATATCTCATAAAATTTAAAACTAAATCATGGCAGTAATTGCAAATATACACATAGAATCTTTCATGATTACGAGTGCTTTTAACCTTATTGATATTGATTCATTATGGTAATGTAACAAATGGATAACACATCTCACAGAAAGTAATATATTATGTGTTATTTCTTTTGTTAATCAACATTCTCTTGCCTTAAGTGTCATAAAACCTGTGTCACTAGAAAATATGTTTATGGTTCAATGAACTCGCATTTGTCTTATCCTTACGGTTAACATTTATTTATATGTAACAAAATATATGCTCAAGACTAATAACCGGATACCCCTAGCTTTCACTCTAGGTTTGTATAATACATTAAGATTTTTATTATTATGTATTCAACAAAATAACAAAATATTCATAAATACTTTATTAAATGTAAAAGTTGATACATATCAAAACATTATTAAATGTAATAAACACATATGTAAATTTTATTAGAGAAAAAAAAAACTCCCACTAAATAACAACATCCAATGATGCTCCTAAACCCATGCCAATAACATGTCGCTCAAACACACAATGGAATAGATCTTTAGTTAGTGGATCTACAATTACATCATTTATAGAAACATGATATACTATAATGTCACCATTTTATAATGTCTCATTTATAGTCAAAAACTTGACTGTCATATGCTTAGACCTCTTAAGACCTCTGTTATTATTAATAAATAACACTACAGAGTTTGGTATAATATAACTATATGGGCCTATCTATAAAATAAAAAACGGTTAACTTCTTGATAATGTTACGGAGCCAAATAGCCTAAGTGACAACTGAAAAGCATGCCACAAATTCTACTCGCATAGTAGAAGATGCTATAGATTTATGTTTCTCATTCTTCAATGATATTGCACCTCCTACCAAC
Source organism: Eucalyptus guilfoylei (assembly GCA_016097605.1). NCBI lineage: Eukaryota > Viridiplantae > Streptophyta > Magnoliopsida > Myrtales > Myrtaceae > Eucalyptus > Eucalyptus guilfoylei. The sequence goes on along the minus strand of CM027866.1, from coordinate 40,204,315 downwards.
ATAAAGATGTATCCTATTGTTGATTTCATATTATCGTGAAAGCTAGCAAAGTCTGCATCCAAATACTCTACTAGCTACAGGTCCGGAACATATACATAAATCAGCATATAGTCTCTTGTCCTCTTTAAATATCTTAAAATCTATTTGAATATGAGAAGACAAATGGCTCACATTGGGAGTGATCGGAGGTCCAATGAATAAAGATGATCTTGTAATGGTGGTTGAACTAATTAATGAAGAAATACAAGGTTGGAACGAAACTGAGATTCAGAATCTTTTCAAAGATCGAGTGGTCAATGAAATCCTAGCTATTCCAATCAGCCCTAACCCAAAGGAAGATAGTCTAGCGTGGACTGGCAACAAATCAGGGACTTACACAATAAGAGTTGTTATAACAAGGTTTGTTCCTAGAGTACAAAAACAGAACCAAACAAACTAAAATTTGGAATTTGTCTATCCCCGAAAATGCGGACTTTTCTTTGGAGCCTCTGTCAAAATAAGGGAAAATCTATACAAGAGGGAGGTTTTACCTGGCCCCATTTGCCTGCTCTGTGCTACCTTCCAGAGACAACCGAACATCTGTTTTTGCTCTGCAATTGGACAAAACAAACATGGTCAGACCCATGAATTAACCTCGGCTAGAATGCATTCACTATAACTAGATTTGACAAGGGGCTCACGGAAGTCTCTGAAGAGGGAAGAGAATCACCTGAAGATGAGATGGTCGTGCCTGTGCTCTGGACGATCTGGAAGTCACACAGCAACTGCATCTTCTGAGCCAAGCGACGAGATCCATGACCCCTCGTTGACATAGCTCACGCACAAATGAAGAACTTCAGTTGATGGCAGAGGAAGAAAGGGTCGAAGAAACCGAGCAAACCGAACCAACCTATCAAGTGAAAACCGCCAGAGGGTAGATCGGTGAAACTGAACGTCGATTACTCGTGGGTGCAAGGAGAATTGTTGAGCTCAATCACCAGGATCTTGCGTGATTTAAATGGAAGAGTCGTCAATGGATTAGTGCGTGAGGTTCGAGCATCATCCTCTCTACAAGCAGAATCCCTAGCTCTATTGCACAAGCCGGAGTACTTGGGGCAGAAGAAGGAAGTGCATGTGGGAACAGAACAGGTACGAATTGAGAATTGGGAGTGTGAAAGTGATAGCTTGTCTCTGGTGGAAATCACCATAGGCTGGGGCAAAGATCCATGGAATGTAAGGGACATAATCGACCAATGCAAAGGGATTTTAGCCCAAATGGACTCAACGAAGCTGGCCCAGTATCCAAGGCAGGCCAACCAAACCGCAGATTAAATCACCAAAGCTCACCATATCAAAACTCTCCCTCTAAGTTGGGTGTCTTTTCCTCTTTTATCTCTTTCGAAAATTTTATATTCGAAAACTTATCTATCATATTCCTCTATAGTTCTCGTTTGTGAAAATTTTGTATTTGGAAACTTATCTATCGTATTCCTATAGTTCTCGTTTTTTATGAATGAATGAAAGAACCATCTTCGATCCAAAAAAAAAAATGATTCAATTACGTCGTTAATACGGTAGCTCCTTGTGCTTGTTCAGCCTTATGACCCTCACGTCTGCTATTACAAAACTGAAGTAAAACCAATCTTTCTTCTCCTCTCTTGTTCTCGAACGCTCGCAAGAACATGAACAGCAGCAGTTCAAGCGGCGGTGGCGGAAGCTTGGATGGCAGCGACATTAACCCATTCACAGACGGCATGATGTTCATGATCGGTTCCCTCGTCCTCGTCCTTGCCATCACCATCTCCTCCTACTACTGCATCCGTGCCAACCACCGGGCAGGCATCCTGGCTCGGATCACACGCCAGCACCTCGATGCCTTGTCGATGACCGGGGTGGGCGGAGGGATCGACGAGGCCATGCTCCAGAGCTATCCAACAATCCTATTCTCGAGCGTGAAGCACCACGAGAAGATTGGCGGTTGTTCTTGCTCGATATGCTTGGGAGAATACGAGCAGACTCCCAAGCAGAGCGATGTTCTGCGGCTGCTGCCGGAGTGCGGGCACTTCTTCCATATGGAGTGTGTCGACCCGTGGCTCAGACTGCACGCCACGTGCCCCGTCTGCAGGAAGTCGCCGGTGGAGCAGCTGGGCCATCCTGGACTTGAACCAGAGACCGTGGCCGTGCGGGTCGATGGTGATCTTCACAGCGGAGACAGGTAAAGATAGGTAGTTGGTTCGAAAGGTGGTCCGCCGGGAAATGATTAAAGGGAAGAACGCGTCTGTAACATTTACCGAAAGAAAGCACTGAAAGTCTTGAATTGAGATTCTTGAAACTGCCCTCTATTTCTTTGGCTTCAACAGAGCCAACTCACCTCTCATTTTCTCCTGTGTGTTTCCATTTCCAAATTTTCATGCGATGAAAAAAGGCTGCAATTGGAATTTCTTTCAAGAGGGTCTGTAAGACAACTTCTTCTGAGGGAAAGAAAAGGAGTGCTAATTCAAAGGATCAGATGAAGGAGACGATGACGATGATGATGATGATGATGATGGTGGTGGTGGTGGAGAAGAAGACAGACGGGTTGACCAAATTTGATTGGCCGTGTGATGAAAGGGAAGTCGTTATCAACCCATTTCGATTCGTACTTTATGAAATCCGGCGGCACACTATTCAAACCCTCGGATTTGATAATCCATTTCTAATCCGTTGACCCCGCCTTGTGGACAAGCATTGTTCTTTACTTTGTTCAAAATGCAGCACCATCGTCTGAGCCCACATCTTGGAAATATAGGTAAAAGTTGCACACGTGTGAACTTTTGTAGATGTCAATGACAGTCTACCTCAACAAACAAAGAAAAAGACATTGCTTGTAGAAATCTCATGCATGGGAACCTTCTAACGCATCTCGAGGTTCAGATATGGTGCATGGACTTCACTGAGTTCCGGTGCATTAAGCTCGAGCGTAGCGGGTCTATGCCATAATCAGTCCAAAGGAAAAAGGACAGATGACCATGGGAAAAGAATTGAAGAAGCAGAGCGTGAAGACTCTGTACACACAAAATTTTAAGGACTTAGGACCAAGAATACCGATGTGTCACTACATTACCAACGTTCAACATGGCATAGGGTCTACCAATTAAATCTCGTCAGGTCACCTTCACGATTCATCTCAGGACTCACGCCAAGGTGAGCCCTCTAATTCAGCAGCAGAAGATACAATCTCATCTTTCTACTGGGTCCAATAATCATCTTACTATGACATATTTCCGCCTCAAAGTTAAACGCCCGAATGAATTAACTGAAAGGGTCAGCTGTAGTCAAGTAGCTTCAGCTGGAAGAAGCTGAGTGGCAAGCTCCAGCACCCCCAACATGGGAGCATCATTCTGTGAAATAAAAGTGTTAAAGACATTTAATGCAATGAGAATCACCAGACAATCAAGATCACGAAAAGCATGAGGAAATTTTTAGGGAGTTAGTCTGACTAACCAGATAAACCACGTCAAATGCTTTGCGGTAGCTATTGATGGAACCATCAATATTGTCATTCCTACAAAAGATGTTCACACAGTCAACGAAGTAGATAAATTCACAGAGAACAGAGTTATCTAGCAATGGCCGCTTTTTAAACAAGGAAAGTGAAGACATAGAGCCATCAACACAGAAACATCAGATCAGTCATTTCACCTCTACATTGACAGTTTTAACTGTTTCCATCATCGACGGCAAAGCTATAAATATAGCAAAAAATTGCATGAACTTCCCAGAAGATTATCGTGAAATACATTCAGTAGACCCTTCTGCTACAGACCACTGCTAAAAGTCTGTGTGGTGCAAGAAGTTTCTTCTTTCTTTTTTATAATTCCTTTTTTGGTTAAGGTGGAGCCTTAGAATTTGATGTAAACACTCAGAACTCCTGCACATGAAAAAGGGAAATAGACTTACAAGAATCCCAGTGATATTCGCGTTTCATAGTTCAGACCATCAGACATCCCCAAGTCCCCAATATGGTCCCCGAGAAGCAAGACATTGGTTCTCATCTTCACTGAGACACTATCATCAACTGGTCCATTAGCATCCCCTAATCGCTTGTGAAGCGGAGCAGCCATGTCAAGTGCATGCTCATTTTTGTTCAGACTGTGAATTGTCCTCCCTGGACATGTCAACATATACACAGAAAAGTAAAGCTGGATTCATCTGTTGGTAAGCACATACTCAAGCAAACTGAAACATTCACATCACAGGAGACGACAGTGATGTAATCCATGCCTATATCAAAGGGTCTTGTCAACAAGTACCCCTAGGGCACTGGTTAACCATGCTTAATAAAGAAATGTTTTTCATTTCCAATGTACTAATTACATGTAACCTGAGAAAACAATGCATCGGCAATGACAAACTTTCTTTACCAAGGTGTTTAAGTGATTGCAGGGTACTTAGTAACAAAATCCATATAAATAGCAAAGGTCATATGAAAACTGATGATGACATCTGTAGAATAAGCAGCAAGAGAAGAAAATTCTACTCCCAGTCCACCAAGTTATATTACCACATCCCAAATGCATCAAATAACCACCATGTAATATAGGTAATCCATTAAGCTTAAAATTAAGAAGCTAATCCTAGTAGAAGTTCTATCAGCTTCAGGAGAGTGGTCAACAACAAGAAGTCAATTACTCTTCACCTCATAAAAAAGAAGATGGCCAAAAAAACCAACCACAAGTGCATGCAGAAGTAGGTCATTAGATAAGAATTATAATAACACAAAAAGGATTCAAGAAAGAAGCACAATATTTAGCTAACAGGATCTTCAGGAAATCTGGGAAGTACTGTCATATGATTATTTAATTCCAAGTAACGCATAACATTTGACATTTCTCTGCAGCATGAAATTGTTTAACCGATACCTTTGAAAGATATAAGGCGGCCATCATTGTCAAACTCCATCCGGTTTGAGACAATCCTAATGTTTCTGAAAGATCTGTGGAGCTTCTGCCTCAAGACCTAGTGTCAACATAGAAAAAAGAACCAAATTATACTAGAAAGATGCTTACTTAGAAAATAGTACCATAACTGTTTTTCTCTTTCAGTATTAACCTCCTCTATAATATCTGCCAGCCCTGCAGAAAATATAAGGATGGGAATGCCTCTTTCCTGCAACCAACAGAGAGAATACTGAGACATAACTAGCGTAATTGCACTCAAGGCACTAATACCTATAACAAGACGCTGAAAATAATTATTTGCACTGATCCTTGGATGACATCTACTCCACTGGAAAGAAGAATATAAGCACTTCACACACTCTAGGAGGCCTGTTACAGCTAGATGCAGTGGTCATTCCATGAAAGTTGAAATTTACCTCCAAAAACTCGAAGAGTTCCACTACACCCTCCCTAAAAGCAATGTTAGCGCTAGCGACGGACTTCTTTATATCATCATACGAGAGGCCACCCTCAACAAGAAGAGCATGAGTCTTCTCCCACCTGTGTTGATTACAGTAATTCAGAGAGAGCTAATACTATACTGCAGCATTTTGGTGCACTAATTTGCAACTCAAAAATGAGTGTTTTACTTCATGCTAGGATACTCAAAACCCACGTTACTTGATGTCAACAGTACTTACAAACTTAAAACATAACAAAATCCCATTGTGCAACAAGCATAAATAGTACCATGAAGAGCAGAGACATAGCTTACCACTCTTCCATGAGCTTTGTCTTTTCATCAATCGGAATTGTTGGAGAGAACTCTAGCGGATGGTAATATTCATATAGCTGCTGCCTCTTAGCATCGTATTCCGGATTCCCCTGTTGCAAAAGGCCATGACTGCCTACTAATATTATTAGACATGACAACCAGGGAGAGCACCGACAATGAAGCAGGAAATAACAGAACATAATCCAAAACAATCAACGGGGACTTACTTTGGCCCCGGCAGCCATTAACCCGGTACCTAGTCAGTGTTGCATCAAAATCTGCAATCACCTGCCAATAATACTTGTTACGACCCAAAATCTACATCTGATGCTGCATAAATCGATGACATGAATGCAGGGGAAACTTCCATGTGCCGAAAAAGGAATTTAAAAAAACCAGATATGAATTCCACCAGCAGTGTGTCAAAGTCGAAAGCATTACAAGATAGATATCACAATTCCCACATTCCTAGATAAGGTTGTGCCAAAATACAGATGCACGCCCTACCATTTAATCTACATTGACCATCTTCAAAAAAACTTGGCTCAAGACCTGTTTACTTGTATGTCATGCGTCGACGAATTGCGGACAACTGGTACTACTTTATCAGCAGAAATGCGTAATTCGACATTGCCGGCAAGGGATCATCGTACGGAACTTTACCAAGTGCAAAATCTTCATCAGTTTTTTTGCAGTATCACCACAATATTTGACTACAACTTCTCGAGGAGTTTTAGGTCGACAAATTCCGCACCTCAAACGACGAGCAGGAATAATTACAAAAAAAAAAAAAAAAGGATTTTTCTTATAAAAAAAGGACCTGGAGCTTCTGAGGCCCGGCCTTCCGGATCGCGTCGATCTTCCGATCAAGCGACTGCCGATCGTCGACGACCACCTCCAAACCCTTCGACGGACCGTCGTCGCCCATTTCCCCGCGATCTCTAGAGCTGCAACCGCCGCAGGAAACTCCACGTTACCGTCCTATTCGCACTCGCGATAGAGCATCAGGCGGAAGATGACGAACGCAGGACGCAGGACGCACGCCGAACGGGCCGGAAAGCGACTGGTTCCGTTCCGTTCGAGGACGGCGAAGCCGCAGCGACGGTGCAGGCGAAAGAGGAAGAGAGGCGGAGAAGAGAAAACCGTACCTCGAAACGAGGGAGGAGAAGAAGGCGACGAGGCGGGGTGCCGGAGTGCGAGCTCGGCCGCGGCCGCGGCCGCTGCAGCGACCGGGAACGGTGGTGGCGGTGGCGGTGGCGGTGGCGGCGGTGGCGATGAAGCTGTGGTGGAGCCGTGCACACACCATCACCAGAATCCCAGTTTTTATTATTTTAATTACCGATAGTGCCACGCTGGTGATATCATGCCTTTACGCTTTGCTGAGCTGGCCCTACCTTTTCTGGAAAAAAAAAAAAAAAACCAAAAAAGCCAAAAAAATCATAACCCGACCGCTAATTCAATATTAAAGATTTCTAGGGAAGAGCATAATTTCAAAATAAAATCGAACCGGTTCTTAAGGGAATCGAATCGAGAACCAAACGGGAAGAACCAAGACAGGAATGTAGAACAAACATAAATCTTGTTGCCATATAAATATGTGAAGTATACTAAAAGTGATGTACAAAATGATTATATTGAGTAATTTAGCATACTAAGTGGGTCATGTTCAATGCACATGATTGGGTATATCAAGTTTGGAAACCATCTCAATAGACTCATTACCAAGCATCATTCAACTAAGAATTAGGATATCTTTGATCTTGAAATTGAGTGCCAAATTGTTCTCCGCAAAAACCCGCAAAAGAAGGAATGCGCCTTCCTCAAGATTGCTGTACATATATGCTTCTTTTACTTTACCATCTTCCAAAATGAATATTTTCATATGGCATTAGTCAGAGTAGGTCTTCAAAGTGAAACTCAACACGATTAGCGGCTGAATCTTGTTTCCTTTTTAAAATTGAAGTGGCCGGGGGATGACTTAACCTAGGGAAAAAGTGACAATACAGCATACATGTTTGTTTTTGCTGTCGGCAAATGGGAAATTTGCATTTTTATTAATACACTCACTTTCATGTTCGTTAACTAAAAAAGAAACAACAAAAGGGAATTGTTTGATTTCTAGGTAAATTCTAGAGACCTTAGAACTAGAGACAATGTAAGTTTTCTAGAATATATAAGATAGATTCTAAATTTCAAAAAATAGAGAATCAGTTCTGTCAAGTAAGTTCTAGACTCCAGATAAAATCACGACGGAATCTAAAACTACTCATCATTAGATATTTTCATTGTGTCAATTTCATTTTAAACATTTTGACAAATTGTTAATCTAGTTCTAAATATAAACATTTTAAAGATTTACCAAGCCTTTAATCCTAAAATAATGAAAAATCCTATTGCTTCATATGGATCATTATATGGATTCAAGCCTTTCGGATTGCAATTCAGTGGACTTCCTTACAAAACGGCTTCGATTGGATTTTTATTATTATGAAGAAAAAATAGTAAAGAAATTCAACTATTTATGAGACTTGAGAAGATTTTAACCTGCTACCGGTCCTTCCGGTTTCCCCAGCGACTTGTAAAGTAACGACCTTTCCATCTTCTCTCCGCCGTCTGAAATCCTTCTCTTCCATTGCAGCTCCCAACCTCTGTCGATCTTTCTTGCCTCCATCCCTTTCCTTTTTCTTGGAGTCTCGGAAGGTTTCTTGGCGTGAATTCGTGTTGAAGTTTGCACCTTTTTGGGCGTTTCGAGCTCTGGTCATGTCAAGTTCCTCTCTTTCAATGGTAAGGTGCGTCCTCTTCGCTCTCATCTGCTTCAACGAGCTCCTGGGTATGCTTTGTTCTTGCTTGATCGAGGGCTTCGCTGACGCCCTCTTCTAAGAGTCCCACGGACTCGGAAAGCAATGAAAATGGCCGACCCATCATCAGATACAGCGGCTGGATTGAGTTTCGTACCGTCGCTTCTCTTTGGCCGTGGCTTGATTGTCGTTCCGGCGGTGTATGATTTCCCGATGACGTCTGCCGATGTTATCGACTGCCGAGACGAGCTTGATTCCCGCGATTTTGACCCGCTAAATTTTTGAATTCTACTAAAATAATGTCTGCCCGTTGTGCTTTTGATCACGTCTAGCTTAGATGTATCGCTCTTAATTGCTAAATCTAGTGTATTTCATTGCATTGAAGATATTGAAATCGGCATGTAGTCTTTAGATGCTGTCATGGCTCGGTGTTTGAAATTAGAGCTAAACTCCAAATGTTGTGGGAAATTTGTTTTTCCTTCATAACTTGCTGTGCCGATGCTTGGATTTGGTCTAGTGTGCTAGGGGTTGTTAGGTTAGAGAATGTTGTGCCCTCCTGGAATGCAGTGAAGCATGAAGGTTACCTTCTGTCTACCGAGGGAGATTACTTCTTGTGGTTTATTTCCTTTTCTGTTTTCTTTTTCTATAAGCTAGCCAATTCTATATACATGTTTTAAGGGGGAGCTTGTATATTTCCGTGTTAAGTGGTATACCTAGAAAATTTTTCAGGGACATAATGCCAGTTTCAAAGGATATGAATTGCTAGACAGATATGATCATGGAATAAAATGGAATTATCAGGCAATCTATTGCGTTGTTAATGTTTGCATCCAAGCAGTGTGTCTCCAATTGCCAAGCAACTTTATCCAAAGGACTCTGGTTTTTTCCATATCCAAGTAAAAAAAGGAAAGACTTATTTGGATGTCTTTGTGCCATAAACGCAAAAGTACTATTGGATGTGAGAACCTGATTCTTTTATAACCCAAAACTTGTTTTTCCCATCTTCTTTCAGATGTCAATGATGGAATGTCTTTAAGAGGATCTTGGATGTCCTTTGTCAGTTTGAAGGTTCAGCCCGGCATCACTTCCAGGTCTGAAGTTATCCAAGAAGTTTACTAATCCCATAGCTGAATCCTCCAGTCCCAGAGGACTACATTGAAGACTGTAAATCGATGCACCTTGATTGATCAAATAATGGCAGAGATATATAGTTACACAGCCTGCAGAAAGTTGTCCCAATTACTCTTGTCAATTATCTTCTTTCATGGGTCTGAGTATATCCTTGCAGTGGCCTTTCATGGACAATCAAATGTAACTCTTAAATCCGTCTTGATCAGCCGAAATTATCTTCTTGCAATGTTCTTTTCGCTGGTGGAGTATTTTGTTGAAGTTTCTCTATTTCCATCTTGGAAAGAATGCTGGTGGATCAGCAATTTCGGCTTAGCCCTGATTGTAGTTGGGGAGATCATTAGGAAGATGGCAATTATAACTGCTGGGCGGGCATTCACATTTGATCAAAATCTATCATGAGGATGATCACAAGCTGATAACTCACGGAATCTATCAGTTTGTTCGTCATCCTGGATATTGCGGATTTTTCATCTGGTCAGTTGGGACTCAAATAATGCTGTGCAATCCCGTGTCTATGTTTGCATTTGCAGCAGTTGCTTGGCATTTCTTTGCAAAACGGATACCATATGAAGAGTTTTTTCTGAGACAGTTCTTTGGGCGACAGTATGAGAAATATGCCCAAACTGTCCCCTCAGGGGTTCCATTTGTGAAGTGAGTTCTACATCTCAAGTTCTTGGGAGAGAGTGTAGCATCCTATACAGCTACTTGGATTGGATCCAACAATGTTGAGGCTTCTATATGTTAGATGAAACTCTTTGAACCCTCCAGGTACAGATTAGACTATTTATCAGTTGTAGGCACAATTTTACATATTGCGAAATCTTCTTTGCTCCGCATATTTGTTTTAAAAATTATTGTGCAGACTTGACAACTTGCTACTCAAAGGCTCGTCATGCTTGTCCTTGTGTTACGCTTGTGTTGCATTTACGACGTGTCAAAATGGTTTTTCTGCATAGTTGACCTTTTCACCCCTCGGTGGTGGAATGGTGGAGTCGTAAATGTACTAAGTTCCAAAATTCAATCTTCTGTTACAAGATTTTGTTGCTGTTCAATGATGTCAGTTGACTCTACAATATTCGCATGGTTGTTATTTGTGTTTCTTTGGGTTTTCTTGCTTATGTGGAGGAAGTAGGAACTATGTGGCACGGTCATCCTGTTTCTTTGGGTTTTCTTGCTGTTCAAGTAGGAACTAAGTAGGAACTCGCAACTGTTCCATTGTCCACTGAATTCATACCAATTTTATCTCTAGCATGCACTCAGGGCAAACTATTCTATATATAGAAATATGTCATTTGGGATAGCAAAGTATTTCATAGTTGAGGGGAAAATCTATTCAAAAGATCAGTAACCAAGCTGGAATATGCACATGAAAGTTGCCAGTAACTCGAGTCTTAACAACCTCCAACAAAAGAAAATAGTTCAAGCTGATGATGACTTCGCGTGATGCACTTGACGAAGAGCAATGAACTTCGGGTTAAGCCTGTCATGGGGTGGCCAACGATCTTTGATTATTGGAGCATCTGAGAACTCTTTCAACCATGCAAATAGTGGTGGAAACCTCTCACCATCAACCACTTTGAGGCTGGAAATCTCCTCAAAGACCCCAAAGTGGATTGGCCAACCATCCAAGCGCAATGTCCAGATATCCGATGTTGTCTCCACCAGAGAATTTCTTCCCTTTAAGCTGTTCTTCCAGCTTCTGCAGGTGCTCACTTGCCTCTGTAGGAGCTGCTTCTTGTTTGCCTTCACTTATAAAAGCAGTCCATATTGATGGCATAATCTGCAGAATTCCAAACACCCCCCCCCCCCCAAACCCAAACAGATTATTAAAGAGATACGCCATTTGGATAGTATGTTTGCATTTAGATCTTAACATTGTCTCTGACTTCTCTAAAACCACATAATCTGATAAAGTCAATGGACCCGACTCTTTCTTGTGATTTAATGCATGTGCAAGATGCATTTAGAGAAACAAACACTGTACGGCACATAATCACTTACCTTGTCATCGCTGAACTTAGCCCTGAATCGCGCCATGGCCCTTGCATGAGGATCCTGTGGGAGAAGCGGGCATTGGTTCCATGTCTCGTGTCGACAGTGCTTGAGAATTACCAGGGACTTCGAGATCGCTCTCCTTTGTAAAGAAGCACCGGTACCTTCTTGTAAGTGGGTTATGATGAAGAAGGAGGTCCTTTTGTCGTGGAGATCTTCCAGGACGGATTTGTATCGAATGCCCTTGAGCTGCAGTGCCCAGATGACCCTCAAAGCACATGCGCTCGACCATGCCTTGAGCAGTGTCACCTCCTCAGCCATGTGGTTGGCTTGATCGTATGATTCACTTCAACCTTCCAAGGAACCTATAAACAAAACACGCCTTCTTGTACTCTGTGTCATCTTTGGCTTGTCCTTCTCTTACCTGGTCTTGCGATGTATCTCTTCTTTTCCCGATTCTCTGCATGGGAACCACCTGATGTCTAGCTTTGTATTTTTATGACTTTCGTGGATGCCTTGATATTATATTAATGTCACCTAGAGTTTGTACAGAAATGTAGCAGGGAGATCATAATTTATGAATTTGAGGACCCATTTTTGTACTCATTTACTTGGATGGTTTGACATGGTCGAAAAAGGCCAAATTCCGAAAACAACCCACAAATTTTTAGTGAAGTGATAAAATTTTCCCCCATGAACTTTTAGGTGCTGTTTGGTAACTCTTCGGGGAATACTTGTTTCTATTCTTTTGTTCCTCGAAACAGAAATAGAACAGAAACAGAAATAAAATAGAAACGTGTTGAGTAATTTTTTTGTTCCTAAGAATAAATTTGAAATAGAAACAAGAAACAAAAACAAAATTGTGTCTTGTTCCTGAGAACAACTCAAGTCCTTTTTTTTCTTTCTTTTTCTCTTCCTTTATTTTTCCCCTAGCTAGTCATCAGCCTTGACGATGGCTGGCAACCGGCCAGACGAGGCTTGATGACCTCGCCAGAGCCTCACCAACCCCTAGCGAGGTCACCCCAAGCTTGTCGACCATCGGTGAGTCCACGCCTCATCGTGGTTGGGCGAAGCTTGACCCAGCTCAAATCTGGCAAGGCCAAGAGGAAAGAGAAGAAAAAGGAAAAAAAAAAATAAAAAAATTATTAATAAATTAAAAAAAAATTATAAGTTACAAAAATATTTGAATTCATACTAAATATATTTCTATTCCAATGAGAACAGGAAATTTTATATAATTACCAAATGCCTTAAAATATTTAAAAACTATTCTAAAAAAGTGTTTCTGAAAGAAAATTGTTCTCGAAAATAAAGATGTTACCAAATGCGTCATTAGTGTCCCTCTAGATAAGTGTTCTATCTATGCAATCTAACGTGACACATGACATGACTAACACGTTGACCTTTACAAAAGACACGTTAGTAAAAACAAAAGATGAGGTAGATATGTTGACAAAAATCCGTCATTTCGACCAATAGCACACTAGACCATATCTAAGCACCGGCACGCAAGTTAGGGTGCGTATGACAAAATTTCTGGAACATAAATTAATTTTTTGCCAGAAATTGATTTCTCAATTTCTATTTCAGAAATTGAGAAGTTAAAAATTTTAACTTCTAATTTCTTCTTCAAATCTATTTTTGGAATAAAAATCTATTCCAGAAATAGAAAAATCAAATTGTGGTGCCAAATGGATTTTTGTTCCAAACACGTGTTAAGGAGCGAAAAACGAGGAGAAATAGAGAAGTAAAAAAATTTTAAAGTCATCGTTCTGTCTACCAGGGGAGATTGCTGCTGCATTTTGTTTTATATTCTATTTTCTATCTCTATAAGCTAGCCAATGTTACATACATGTTATGAGGGAATTTGTACATTTCCTTGTTAAGTAGTGTGCTTAGAAAATTTTTCAGGGACAGAATGCTAGTTTCAAATAATTCGAACTGCCAGACAGATGTGATCACGTGAAATGGAGTTATCGGGTGATTTATTGCATCGTAAGCGTTTGCATCCGAGCAATCGTCTCCAAATGCCAAGCAACTCTATCAAAAGGACTCTGGTTTTATCAATATATCCAAGTAGAAAGGGAAAGAGTTATTTGGATGTCTTTGCGCCATAAACACAAAAGTTAGATGCTAGAATCTGATTAGACTCGTTTTTCCCATCTCCTTTCAGATGTCATTGTGGAAATGTCTTCCGGAGTATCTGGGATGTTTTTTTAGTTTTGAGGTTCAGCCTGGCATTGCTTTCGGGTCTGAAGTTATCCTGAGAAGATCCCTGATGCCAAAATTTCACAGCTGAAATCTCTAGGTCTCAGAAAATTAAATGTCCGACAAGTCCGATGTGCAACATCGTAGCGTCAAACAACGGTAGAGCCCTTATGCTCGTTTTCTCTCCATCAATCCGTCTTTTGATTCATATTGTTCTTTTCTTTTTATCTTTCTTTTAATCCATCTTATTTCCGGGTATATCCCACTTCCTAGATGAGATTTTTATATCCAGTATCCAGACATATCCAGATTTCGCATCCCAACAAACACCAGATAGGATATAAGTTGTCCTATTTGGAGTTACACCCAGTCCACCAAACATAGCCTAAATGAAAATGGAAACGTTCCAATCCTGGCAATGGTGAGGTTCAAATTTCAAACCAAAATTGAGCAGGTAGTTAGCAGAGAATGTCCTGGGTAACAAGAAGAACCTCAAGTAATTAGTTGATGGCAAAACAATGGCACATCAAACTGGCGAAAAATAAAATTACAAACCAAAATATAACATTAGACCGTCCCATGTAACATCTGCCAACTAATGAATAAGTACCCAAATCTGAGAATCTCTTGTTCCCAATCAGCCAAAGTGAATCGCAACTGAAAAATGTCCTCCACTAGCACTTCTAAGCTTCATCAAGCAATCTACATGGCCACAAAACAGTAGCAGCTCAATCACCAAGCTTTCTGCGGGCCATAGAACTTCCTCTCCAATAAGCTATGGAAGAAAAAGAGGGAAAACCAGCCTTTTCACTTATGGATGGTGCTCACTGAAATTAAGCATCTTTTGCAGACTTATCTTTGCTGATAAATGTACCCACTGATTTGAACCAACGCATCAGACCCCTATGATCCTTGACATAAAGCCATGCTTGAAGAAATGGGAAGAGACTCTCATTCACCCCCCGTTCCTCAATGTAACTGTGAAGCACATCCCTCACCTTTTCATCAAGGTCTCTGCACATTCGTAAAAGCTACTTGCATCAAACTCAGCACATAAATAAAATGATAGCAACAATTGGTGAAAGGTTGAAAGCACCCCGAAACAAATCCAGAGCACATTTTAACCATCAAACTGTATGCACATAAACTTTTCCCTCTGAAATTGAGACTGTAGAGTCGCCACCTTTTGTCGTGCAATACCATGATTTCTCAAATTCTCTCAATATCTTCCAACATCAAGCTATTTAGGACAAGATAGTGGCTAGCAAGCTCATGTATCTGTTTTAACAGCTCAAACTGCAGTTGCATCTCATCTGAAGCTCTACTTTTTTTAGGGAGTCACACGGCAATTTTCTGACTGAATTATGAGTCTCTACTAATATGTACGCACCATCAAAAACATATATCCTCTCACAAAACAACAAAAGATGCACATTCAAATTGAACATTATCATTTTACATGATTGTCATGATATAAGATTTTAAAACATTATAAAGATCAACGAAAGGTCATAGAACCATCAATCCATCGTAACCCAACTAGACACAACGCCCAACAAGAGAGATCATTAGATAGATTTCAAAGAGGCTACTAAAGTTCTACCACTTATCATTTCACAGACTCATTCATTCACCTGCCTACTGAAATTTCCCTCAAACTGTCTGATCAAAAATTTGTAGAGCAGACTGATTCTTTCACCTCAGAAGAATAACAAGACTCCCTCAATTTCCTGCTTTGATGGTCGATATGTAGAGCTGTCATTAGTCTTGGCACAATCTCAAAGAATCTCGCAACTAATCATCTTGGCGACGGAAAGAATGTCTCCTTCGCCTCAGTCTAAATAACTAACCTTAATTTTAACGCATCTACCCCTTACCGCATTTCTACACCGAAGAAACTAGAACTTAAGGGCACCTCCATACAAAACCAATGCATATAAAAGCCCCTACTAAACGTTCCCAAGTTTCATAATGAAATGATCAGAAACTTCAACCTCTCCATCTTATTATAATTGGCCTTCTTTCAGACAACTCTATGCCACACCTGAGCCAAGAAGTGCATAAACAAAAAGAAATGCCAACACCCACTTACTCGAAAATGGGGCCATTGTATTTCTTCGGAACCACGAGGAAACCCGTCGTCTCGAGCTTCGGCCTCATCGAAACAGAGTGAATCCCCAGCGCGTCCGGATACAACCCGCACAGGAAATGCAGGGCCTCCTCCTGGCCAGGCTTCGCGATGCTCACGTGAAGGAACAGCTGATTGATGTCGTCCTCGCCGTCGTCCTCTCGGCCGCCGCCGGGGACCAGATTCGCCAGCCGCATGACGTAGAGGCTGATCTCTTCGTCGTTGTAAGTCCGCCTGAGGACCGGACCGTCGGCGTCGAGCGCGCCCTTCACGATCGTGAACGGCGACGGAGGATTCACCTTCTGCAGTTCGCAAGAGCAGTGACGATTAGGCTAAAACCCTATCGACTGCGACCCTTTGCAGAACCTCTTCCGAGGGTTTAAGGAACGGAGAAAAGCGGAGGTGGGAGAGGAAGAGAGGGCGTACGGGAGGAGGAGTCATCTTGGAGACTTCGAGGTAGTGCTCCTTGAGGGAGCGGAGGAGGATGGAGTTGACGGCGGAGGCGACGGTGGGGTGCGCGGCGGCGGCGGAGGCCGCGGAGGAGCGATGCGGGATGGAGCGGCGAGGGAGGGGGAGGCGCAGGTGGCCGCCGGAGACGAGCCTCCGCCACATGTTGCGGTCAGAGTCGACGGAGATTCGCCGCTACTTTGTCGTAATTCGTTACGAGCTCTCTCTCTCTCGCCGGCGATTGATACGGGGAAGTGCTTCTTATTTGCGGGCGGCGGCGGGTTCAAATAATCGGCGACTTTTTTGTGGGCTCGGTGCTGGGAGTGGCGGGTTTAAATGCGCTTTATTACGTTGATTTCATTTGTTTTTCACTTTTTTTTTCTTTATTTCTAATCAACTTCATGTTCTTTTATTTTGAGAAAATCTCAAATACGGACCTAAAATAATACATCATTTTCTCGTAAAAGGATCTAAAATGGAGTATGTTTTAAATAAAAATCTAAAAGTCATATAGTCTCAAAGAATGACTTGACTTGCCGATCCGATGAATAAACTCAAAATAGTCATTTAGCCTTAAAGAATAACTTAAGAATAGATGCATCTCCAATACATATTCCGGTGGCCTAATTATGAGGTATTTTCATTCAAAAAGTATTCTTTTTTCATTTTCCTTTTTCCATGTTTATCTTCTTCATGATTGTCCCTATTCATCATCTTCTTCGTTAATGTTGAAGATTGATCAAGAACACCAGAATTGGAGAAGGATCGACGAGGGCTCTATGACCCTCACCGGCCGCTAGTAAGGGCCAATGAGGGCTCAATGCCCATCACCGGCAATAGGCAAGGGTTGTCGAGCCCTCGCTAGTTGCGGGCAAGGGCTTGTAGGCCTTCATCGACCCTTACCAATGGCCGACAAGGTCGATGAGCCCTCATCGGCCACGAGTGAGGGTCAGCATGCAAGCCCTCACCCATTGCCGACGATGGGTGTTAGAGCGCACACTTGCCCTTACAAGCAGCTGGAGAGAATGGCGAAGCCCTCGCTAGCCCTTCCCCATTTTTGTTGCTCTTGATCTATCTTCAACATTGGCAAAGAAGATGATGAATAGGGACAATCATGGTGGGATCAAGATGAAGATGAATAGGGGAAAAGGAAAACAAAAATATATATATTGGACGAAAATATCCTGATCAAGCCACTAGAATACACATCAAAAATGCATCTATCCGCTTTACCAAATTCTTCTTTGAGACTAAATGACTACTTTGGGTTTTTATTTGAAATAGACTCAATTTCAGATATTCTTTTGAAAAAATGATGACCATTTGGGTTTCTATTTGAGATTTTTTTCTCTTAATTAGGATTGATATCACAAAAAACGTCAAATTGATATATGTATGACAAATTTATCAAACTAATATCTTGACTACAAAAAATCTCTAATTGGTAAACATATGATAAATTTATCTTCCGTTAATTTCCATTAAATTTTACTGTCAATTTACTGAGTTGAATGACATATAGTGGTTGACGGGTGTACTAGTGATGTATCAGTTTATGATTTTTTGTGATGTTAATCCAATTTAATAGAAACTAGTAGAAGGTAATCACAAATATACAAATTTGAGATTTTTAGTAGTCTAAAAATTAATTTATGATAAATTTGTCACATATGTATAAGTTTGAGATTTTTTATGGTCAAAAAATTAGTTTGAATAAACTTGCCATTATGATGCTAGCTTGGAGTTTCATAATATTAACCTAGATCAAGTTATTCTACTTCAACAAACTTTATAACCAAATTCGACTAGAGTTCAGCCAACGTGGCCGTCTGACAGCAACATAGTATGACACGTCTAAAATATTTTGATGTTCGTGCGAACGTGGTGAAGCGACACCGGAGTTTAACATGGATTAAAGTTCAAATATTGCGAATGCCCACATGGATGTCCATATTGGAAAAATTTATGCACGTCTAGAGCACTGTTCGGCTGCTAGGTCAGTTAAATTTGTTCGGATTTGATGTTGGAGAAACTTCATTAGAAAAATTGTGAAAATAAAATGGCTAGATCAGAAGACGCAAGAACTTAAATTAAAAAAAGGCTTGAAAATATAGAGACAAAAAGGTAAAATTTTAGCTAATGAATATTAAGATCTGCTTAGAAAAGAAACAATCCGGCGACAGGTGCCGCACGAAACTGCGAGTCGAACCCCGACGTCGACAAGGAAAGGGAAAAGATCACTGACCGCATACCGTATACCAGCGAAGCGTATAAACTTGCAGCACACAATCTTTTTGTTCCTCATTTCCAGAACTCGGATCTTGAACCATTCATCTCCTTCGCCAGTCCTGTTTTCGCCCGAACAGTTCGTGTTCCAACGGTAGCATGAAGCTACCACTGCCGGGATTGAGACGTGACAAGCCACTGTATTCAGATCAGCTTGATGTAGGTGTAAAGCACGATCATGTTCATGTTCCGACGTAGGATGAAGCTACCACCGCCGGGACCAAGACTTGACAGGCCACTGCATTCAGATTAGCTTGATGTGGGTACAAGCACGATCATGTCATCAATACTAGAATGATGGATTCCGACCTGCAGACATGGTTATCTAAGAGAAAGCCTGGAACGATGATGTGCCAGGGACGACTTCGATTGATCCACACACGAACAAGTGCACGATCGCAAGAACATGAGCCCACTGAGATTGATGTAATTCAAATATGCCTCTATTGTCTTCTGGTCAATGCCTTAGGATCATCTGAAAGCCGATCGATAGAGATTCGCGGGCATTTGTGCAAGCTAGAGCAGAGACCTCAATCATCATGTTTCACGTTAAACTAATCAATGTCGCTAAGAGACCACTGGAATGCATAAACCTTATGGATGACTTCTTAAGATTGGATTAGACTGTTTATTATCACAGTACTCAGGATAACCCACTTGATGTTGTTGCAAAGTGGGTCACATTAGGTACATCTTTACGAGAGATGATCCAACGCTCGAATTTTGGAGGATTGGATTAGTAGTTCGATGGTTCAGCTCGCCACCAAAAGGATAGAGATCAGCCCAAGACGGAGCGGAGGCTCAATCCAGCTCGTCACTTGGTCGAAGCAGCTGCGGCTGCGGCTGTGCCGAGATGGACAGTGGGACTAGGGCTGATGAAGACACTTGAACCCAGTTTTCCGCATTTGCCGTAGCAGCAGTGGCAAAGGCGAAGCAAGCGTGTATGGCGGATCAGGGTCTTCAAAGACAGGCGTGAATTTAGTGCCGAAAAGGCGAAATTGGAGGAGGAAGTGGAAGAAGTGGATGATGAGCTGGTGATCCCTCCCGAGCTTAGCATGGGTTATAAGTTATGCAAAGCCAGATGATGGAAGCGAATGAACCTAACTTTGATGCAAGATGGTTTTTTTGGATTGGCAGGCGTTTGCGTGAATCCCACGCACAAGCAACTCCACGTCACCTAAAAATAACTCCTTTTTTCGACAATTATGATAAGCTTTTGGCAGCCACCTAGTCTTTCTGTTCCCCCTTTTCCTTGTTGTCTTGGTTGTTCCGACAACATGAAATAGTGCAAAAGATAATGTAGAAAGGAGGAAAAGAAGAAAAGAGAGGATTCAAGAATTCGTGTTAAAGTCATATCAGCAAAACTTTTCCCAGAATACCTGCAAAATAGGATAGTTATAATAACAGAAAACCGGTTAAAGCTTCAAGGGCCACTGATCCAATGCATTTGCATGGTCTAATGTATGTATATGAGCCGAAAACAAAGCCGCACAGAAGGAAATTATAAGCTGTATCATGGGGGAAAAAACCAATAACTTGACCGAGAAATACAACCATTCTATTTCTTTAAAACAACAAAGTACTATCCTGAACTGGAAAAACACAATACAGCCAGTTACGGAAGTCTTCCAACATTGAGTGGAAAAAAGAAAGAAGGAAGGAAAAAAGGTTTGGGTGTGAAAAACGGGTGAAAAATCAATCTCTATGTCCCAAGAGTAAGGACATGAAACAGGCCTTGCCAGCGCTGGTTCCACGAGTTCTTGATAACTCTAGTTCTCATCAAGGGGAAAAATTGTGAAATGAATAGGAAAGATTACATATTTAAGATAAGGATACCAAGGAAGAATGTCACCGCTGCTTGTGCCACTGGAGTTTTATATAGCCTATCTAAGTGCGATGCTGAAACTACTTTCTAGGCTTTTCCTGCTGAAAGCAGCTGCATTTGCAAACACCGGATTTCCTTGTTGCATCATCGCCACAAACTCATTGTAGTCTATCCGTCCATCCTGCAAAATCAGCAGGCGCCTAGTCAATACGCATTGGAACTGCTGAACATCAACCTTTAGGACAAAAAACACCATAAAGCATATCACCGAAAGAAATTATAAGACTTCTCAAGTGTTACTGAAGAAACCCATGGTTAATGTTGTAATCTGACCTTGATGACCATTGAAAGCAACTTACTGGAGTCATAATAGGCCAATAGTAGACGGAATGCAGCATCGCACAGGTGAGTCAGCCAGACTCTTTTGTTATTGTCAGCAAATTAGGTCTACGCATACCTAGTATATGTTTTCTGTTACCTGTCCATCGCTTATTGAGCTGAGGGTAAAATTTACTATATTAGAGACATGACTTACGTTGTCCTGATCGATTTCCTTTATCATTTCTTCCAGACGTACATCCTCGACGCCAAACTCCTCGCAAGCTTGTTGAAGCTCATCCTGAGTGATGTAGCCACTCCCGTCCTTGTCGAAGTAGTTAAAAGCAGCGAATAGATGATCTTCTCGCTCGATTTTGTTTAAATGCAACATGGCAGCAATGAATTCCCCATAGTCAATCGTCCCGCTGTTATCTACGTCCGCCTACAAATTTCAAGACCAGCTGTCTGATCAGTCATCTACCAGAAGGGAGATCCACTGGCATTGCCATTCTTTGATCAAGTGTTTAAATTATGTGTTCACGGTAACCGTGATTATCAAAAGAGTAACTCCTCAAGAGGCGGGTCAGCATCAACACCAACTTCACACAATATTACAGAATAATCCAAATATTCCTTTCTTCATCTAGTATGAAGCTAACAGATAACTTGATAGGATGAAGTATGATGTAGAGAAATAGCAGGCAAAAGGATAGAGTAACCATTAGACCAACAAATCCAGATGATACAGAAGGCACCACAATAAAGAGCTCGCTTGTCCTAATGATACCAAGAACCAGCTCTCTAAGAAATATGGCTTAAGTCATCTAGGC
This sequence comes from Eucalyptus guilfoylei, assembly GCA_016097605.1. Classification (NCBI taxonomy): domain Eukaryota; kingdom Viridiplantae; phylum Streptophyta; class Magnoliopsida; order Myrtales; family Myrtaceae; genus Eucalyptus; species Eucalyptus guilfoylei. Next base: position 40,182,679 of record CM027866.1, on the reverse strand, counting down.
CTGTGAACTTTGTTCCCACAGCAACATAAGATGTAGTCAGGCATGTAAAACTGAAAGGTTTGATGCTTCAAAAACAAGCACGTAAACACAATTCAGGCTATTCGTAAAGAAGATGTTACACTTTTCACTGGGACATTGACATCCGATAGTGAAAGTAAATGCCAGATGAGGTTTTGCATGCTTTTCTCTTCTTTCTTCGTCTTTTCTTTTGTGTTTGCCTATTGATAACAGTCCAACAAGCTAAGTCTTTCAAGTAAGTTGGGGTCTACTGCAGTATGACACTGTCTTACCAGACAGGAGCCTAAAGAGAGGAGCACGAGTGAGGATGGGTTTAAAATGTTCATTCATTAACCAACACTTACCGCTTGCATTAAGTCATAAATTTCTGACTCTTTTAGATTGGCTCCCGCTCTTTTCAATCCCGCCTTAAGCTCTTCGAAGGTAATCTGGCCACTATTATCTGCGTCTATCATCTTGAACATTTCTTTCAGGCCAGCGATTTCTTCTTCAGATAAGCTCTCTGCTATAACCTGCACAGGTATCAACTATGTGAAGACACATTGCAGTATCAAATTGGACGTGCCAAGCCTATCAAAGGTGTTCAGAAGCCTATCTAGTAGGCTCTTTATCTTAATGATATGTTAGTATCCTTGCATCTTACTAGCTTAAGAAACTTATCTTTTGAATCCAGAGACTTACTCGAAAAGCCATTTTCTTCAGCTTGTTCATTGCTGAAAATTGCTTCAAGCGAGACAATACTGCAGAATCAAGAGGCTTGTCGGGAGCAACACCATCGACCTGGATCCATTGGTGGCCTATGGGAAATAGAATTCTCATCAGCAGCTAAGCAAATGCTCGATCTTCATTTCACAGTTCATGTTGTCGGAGTTCAAAATAAAGGCCATAAAAGGCAAAAACTCACATTGCTTTACGACTCAAAATAAAAAGGAAGCAACTCACACAAAACTTCATGAGCAGTAAGCCGCCTTCTAGGATCTCGAACAAGCATCCTCCTCACCAAGTCTTTAGCACTTTCTGTGACACTAGGCCACGGGTCTGACGAAAAGTCAAGATCCCCATGCAGGACTTGTTCGAATATCCCTTGCTCAGTCTCTTCGTGATTGGTGGAACAAAAAAGGATCATAAAAGATGTGGTTGACAATGTCAGGATTGCAAACATGTTAAGAACATGCAAACACAGGAATCGTAATCTTGAAAAAGGAAAAAAAAGACAAATCTCACCAGCCCAAAAGGGAGGAACTCCACTCAAAAGTATGTAGAGGATAACCCCTGCACTCCAAACATCAGCTTCTTGTCCATAACGCTTTTTGAGAACTTCTGGTGCAACATAATAAGGGCTGCCAACCACATCTGTGAACTTGTCACCTGGAAGAAACATTATTCGGTGTCACTCATGAGAAATGTTTATAGCATTGCTCATGAGCGAGAAATGTTTATAGCATTGCTCATGAGCAAAGACTTAAAGAGAGTAACGCGTACTACAATTTACACTCTACACTTCTTGCCAAGCCTGTCGCTGTTTTTTCACCCTTCCAATAGATGAGTAATAACTCTACACATGATCCTAGTATTCACATTTTAGGAAAGGAATAACAAGCATGTGATTTAGACCACCTACAATTTACTCAAGTTCTATATACCAAATATACTTGAAATAGGTATGGGTGTTGGATGCAGATTTTTAGGACTTTCCTATTTGTTCTTCCTGGATACAAGTTACCCTATCATATCTACAAGCAAAGAGCATTCTGAGCAACACAAAAACAGCCGATCCCAAGAAAACTTGAGAGGAGCAAAAACCAGTCGAACACACCTGGTTTGAAGAATACTGACAATCCAAAGTCAATTGTCTTCAGCAAGGAATCCTCTTCCTTACTAACAAAGAGAAAATTCTCAGGCTTAAGATCGCGATGCATCACGCCCAGAGAATGACAAGCCTCAACTACACCAACTATAGTCCTAGTAAGCTCAGCAGCCTTTCTTTCAGTATAATGCCCACGTTGAATGATCCGATCAAAGAGCTCACCACCTGCACATAACTCCATGACCACGTGGACGGCCACCGCATCCTCATAAGCCCCCTTGATCGATATAACATTTGGATGCCCCGCCAAGTGGTGCATTATCTGAACTTCTCTTCGCACATCCTCGACATCCTCTTCAGAGATCAGCTTCCTTTTGGCTATAGATTTGCAAGCGAATTCTTTTCCTGTGGCTTTCTCTGCACACAAGAAGGTAGTTCCAAATTGCCCTTGCCCTAACTTCTTCCCCAAACTATAGAACTCCTTGAAATTGGCGGTTCTCCTTTGCAAAACTGAATCAGTCTTCAGTCCTGCACTAGACACCCTCTTCATCTGAGGCTTTTTCTTGGGCTTGGGAGGACTTTCCGGTTTAGGCTCTGGCTTCGGCATTGTTACTTGCTCGGGAGGCTTATTTTGCACCGGCAAAGGCGATTCAGGCTCTTTGGCTGCCTCCTCATTCACAGTCTCCGCATTCGTGTGTACCGAATCATCTGGTAGTCGGGTCCGCCACATCGCAGCAGAGACTGATTGGAAGAACCCATTCTTCGTAATGCTCGGTCCCACACAGGTATTGCCCATTAATATATCTACTGTGTAGTCTCTAGTAAATCAGTCGATTACCCTTGAACATGAAGATCAAATCACCTCAAACGCTACTAACTACACTCTACGCAAGAACCCGACGTTGGACAGCTAAACAGATCGATCAAGTCGATTCCCACTAGAGCTACCCGGCGTTGACTGAATGCGGCGGGCGAAACCCAAGACCAGAAGCTTGAGAAGGTTTCGAAAACGCGGCTCACAACCACGATCCAGAGTCAATCAAGAAGAAACCATCGGTTCAGCCGCATGTATCCAACTCTTCAGTATTGACAAACGAATAACGGGTCCCTCTATTGACGGAACACAAGCAGAACGATTGATCCGAGAAGTGGGTTTGACCAAACGACGGCAGATAAGGAAGCTCAACTTCCAAGGAAGACAACAGCAGCCAGTAGACAAACGATCAGAGAAAGTGTAGTAAGACCTTCAAGCTCATCGAAAAAACCGGAAATCGGACCCGAAAATTACCAAGCGAGCAATCCAGAGCCTCAGATCTCGGCCATTCGAAATGGGTACCCAGGAAAGAGGGAGGTTAGCTGGGAAGTTCGGGCCTTTTACCGAGTCGCTCCGTTGAAGATGGGAAAGACGAAGCAGAGGCTGGTTTCTTCGGGTTTTTTTTTTTTTTCTTTATTAGCCAACGAAGGAGTCAAAAGGCCGAGCAGAAGAAGACAGAAAGAGAAGTCGAATGACCAAAAACTCAGAGCAAAAGAAGAGAAGAAGAAGAAGAAGAATAAAGGGAGAAATTCTTTTACGATTTTCTCTTTGCACTTTCTGTGGATAAATTAATGGGCAAAAGGCCTGCTGAAGTGCTGATGCCGCTCTCGGACAGGTCGCTCCGTGCGGGTAGTGGCCGCTCTCGGACAAAGACGGGCACGGCCCAACGCGTTTCCGCCGGACATGTCGATCCTGGGAGCGGGCGTTCTTGGGGGAGTCGCGTTCTTGTTCGCTCCGCACGACGTGTGTTCCCACTGCGGTCGCACTATGTGGCTTACGTATGAATCTCCAGGTCATCGACTTAGGAATTTTTCGAGATTTATAAAGTGTTTCGCATTGAATTGGATTGAAATAATGCGGGTCGAGTTACCCCGACCGTGATAAGGATGTCGGTTGAGTTGGTTGAAGGCAATCTTCGTGTTGGGCCTCGATATGATGGACTTCCGAGGTCAATTTCGATGCACGTGCTATCTTATGAAATAAGTTGGATTTAAAAAGTTTGAACATCGATGGCATGTTGATGTTTAATAGATTTGGAAAAGTAAACTCATGTTATATGCGTTCATTCTAGCATTAGGATATTTGATCTTAGAATCAATGATCCAAGTTAAATGGGAAAAAAGAAATTTGAATCCTTTGAATCCCTATCTTTTGAAGGTAAATTTATTTCGTGGAAATTTACTATCGGAAAACATTTTCTTTATTTCCCAAAATTTAGATCATTTTTAAATGAGTTGATAGAAATTATCTTTTTACAAGAAGTGGAAATTGACTCTTAAAATCTGGAAAGTGACTTATGGTTTTAAAAATTAATAATCATTTTTCAAGGTGACTTTGTTGATAACTATGACAATGTTGACTTAAAGATTCGATTAAGTCATCAAATAACTTTTTAGGATGAGTAGAACAATTTCTTTTCCTATCAGTAGAAACAATAATTGACTGCAAGGATACAGCTAGGATGATGGCACCATTATTCTCTAGCATTAAATAACAGTGCTTGTTAAATCACAGTCCCCTTCAATACACTAAAAAATGACTATCTTAATGAATTCGAATTGGGTCAAGTCGAGATCAATCAAGCATGTATCTTTCAAATTGTATCGCATGAAAATGAACTTGAGCAAAACATATCAATTCGGTCCACTCAAATATGAGCCATACAAAGTCTGATTACTCTCTAGTTCTCTCTCTCTTTTTTTTTTTAATTACTTTCTAGTTTTCACGGCCACTAGTCAAATAGAATTTGAAAGTCCCTTGATTTATTTTTACTTTTGCAGCTGGTGTGACATCATATAAGTACAACCAAACCAATATAGGGACCAAAGTGTCAATTTCCTAATATTATATTATTTTTTTTACAAAATTAACCAAAATGTAATACGGTGTAATTGTGGACGTAGTTTCCTTCATATCATCGAAAGTATATAGGGCAACATTGATCGTGGATATATTGCATTGAATTCGAGATTATCTCCCTAATCAATGCACCTGGATATATGTCCTCGGTTGCATAAATATGAGATTGTCTCCCTAATTAAGCCACAAAAAATCATCGTATGTACAATTTTAGCAACAAGCTCAGTAAAGGAGATCCAGAAAGAAAAGGGACTCCCGAGCAGTATTTTTGACCGCAGTTTAGAATCTAGCCAATTACATTGATAAAACCTACCAATAATGTTCACAATATTAGTGATTGATTTTCAATTACAATCAAATAACCATTCCTTTTCATTTTTAGCGCTTAAAATTAAATTGAGCCCATAAAGAAAACTCAAATTGGAAGTAATGACGCAACTAGTCTCTAATTTTAATTCAATGTGCAATGTTGTTTGAACATTCAATTTGTCTAATATAATTTCCGAACTTTTGTTTAATATTCAATATAATCTCTACACTTTTAAACATTTTCATGTAGTTTATGAACAATATCGAATATTTATCGATAGTTTGGGGATTATATTAAATAAAAAAATTCAAAAACAGTATTGCACATTGAGGTCCAAAGTTCACATTTTACGTTACGTTGCACAAATTAAAAGATCAGCATGACATGTGCAACTAAAAGATCGGCATGACATGATATGTCGGATCAATGTTTGGGGACCAGTGGCGTCGTCACCCCTTCTTTTTTACTTTTTGCTCTTATCCGTACAGGGGTTTGTTTCTTTATACCAAATCCACTGCTGCAGAAGGTTTCCACCCACTTTTGTTTCGCTGGTGTCGCCTGGTGCGGTATCCTTTGAAATTCCACGCGGTTTCGCTTTCTCCTCCTTCAGTGTGCGTCTGTCGCGGCGGGAAATGGGACTCATGCACGCCCGCATGCATCGAATGAACATTGAAGAAATTGTTTGAATGCGGAAACTCATCTTGAGTTTTGCAAAGCGACCGGCAACATTGGAACCCTTGCATTATTTCTGTTCCTAAACTATGCCGTCTACCCAGCATGTCGGCTCGAGTGATCTCGAGATCATTTAATAGCATGGGAGGCATAATCAACTATTTCGAACCTAAGAAGGGGGAACGAGACCATCTACTCAGTGTGTCGATCTCGTCACATGCATCCATGCCATTGGTCCGTGTGAATGAAAGGGGTTTTAAAACTTACGATTGACTTGTCGATGATTGAGATTTATTAAGGTATTAAATGGGTCAAAGGATCATTGTCCCCTTAAAAGCAAAGGGTGCTTATGGTTTAGTTCGATTTGGTTCGGAGATATTTTAACTCGTCAATTTCCAAAAAATCTCAACTGAAACTCAAGTCAACCCAATAAAATCATGACTCAAATCACATCAATAATTTTAGATGATCATGAGTTATGATACTGTTAAACAAAAAGTTCGATACTACTCGCGTTATCTATGAATAGAAAACAAAATAAAACACAACATTTTAAAATAACATTAAAAAGAGCACCATTATTATTGAAGCGATTAATTCTTCATAACATATTAAAATACAGTTGGTTTCAACTATATGTGTGTGTGTGTGTGTGGGTGTGTGTGTGTGTGTGGGCTTGAAAAAAAGGGCTTTGAAAGATGGGATTTGAGCATATGAATGGGCTTGCGACAATATAGGCAAGAAAAGGCCATGGACGAGTGGAAGCCTAAGAATAAGAAGAATCCAATTTTTTGGGCCATATGATTCAAAACACCAGCTACATGGGCCAAATTAGAGCATAAGCACGACTCATAACATCTTTATGTGATCGATTAAAATAATGATTAGTTATATCTCTTCAAAAAATTAATCAATAAAAGGCATTTTAACCATATACAACGATTTATGCATAGATGGTTTCATAGATGATAAAATTATTTTTCATTCACATCATTATATAAGCAACGCAAGCAATTCGTTTTTTATCCCATGAAATTGTACTCCAGATCATGGGTTTCGAAGATGCAACAATGATCTATATATCATTTTTCTTAATTTATAATGAAATGGGATATCCTTTTTTGCAGACTACATAATCTGATCTATATGTCATTGATTTTCAATGTACTATCGACGTGGCAATCACATTGCATCTTGTAGCCGCAGAGATGATATAACCGTGTTACGAAGTGTAATTTTTTTAGTATTTGCAAATCCACGCTATAAGGCATCATTTGCTTATTCATGGAAGATGGTTTTGTGTCATGACCGTGAATAAGGAAATATTCTTATAGAAGAAACTAAGGGGTATTCTATATATATATGTGTGTATTCCCATGTATCATTCAATGAATTTAGTCATCTGATCATCGATAATCTATCATAGCTAACCATAAATTTATATGCGCTCACCATAGGCACAAAGAAAATGCGTTAATACTTCGCAAATTGTTCGTGTCATGCAAAACCAATCACAAATTGTAAATGCAATATCTCGATCGACAATTGTGGGACACAATTCGCGGAGAAAGTTTACGACGAGTCGTGGGATTGGTCTAATTAGACACGGCTACTTGCCGTCATGCTCGTGATCTTAGTATCAAATTAAACAATAAAATAAAGTAAATTTAGATGATAACTATAGCGCTTATAGCTAAACCCTATATTCGTTTATATTTTCTCCATTGCTCATGCCTTTCGGGTTTCGATCCCGGGTCGGATTGGTATCAAAATTAGCCATGAACGTGTAAAGGGGAGAAGGAAAAGTACCTTGTATTCATTCATCAAAAGCATAGTCCACGAATGAGGTGGAGTTACACTATTGTCTGCTAATACTATTCTATTGCAACCTTTTTGACTTTAAAAAAAGCAAGACCGAATAAAATTTTAAAAATTAGAAAAATAATAAAATATTTAAAAGAAAGGAAAAAGAACCTTCCTAGCTAAGCTTAGTCGACTGAGATTGGGAGAAGACAAACTGATGGTGGAGCAAAGGCAAAAGTAAAATTTCCGTTTTATCTCATCCTGTTATTATAATAATTTTGTTATCCCATAGTCTTTTATAAATTTTCAGGAGAGACTGTGGGTACTTTTATAATTATTATGCGGAAATAAAAAAGGCTACCCAGAGCTTCTTTTTTTTTTTTTTAAATTAAAGGTAACTCAAGCTGCCTTATATTGGGCAGGCAACGGAGCAAATAACACTATTCAATCCGAAAATTTGGGAAAATTTCGAGCATGTCAGGGTGATTTTTACCTATTCGAATCAATTGTCCCTCTTGAAGATTCCATCCTTCGCCTCTGGCCATTTCAGAGGCGTGGATATAGATGGGATGGACTTTGCCGATTTTCGAATAATACAATGGTTTGTGTTTAATGATCGAAATGAATGAATCGAAACTGTAGATGTACTTTGAAAGCACTTAGCATTTTTCTATACATAAGTTATTTCATACCAAGTATCTATAGTAGTGAATCACACCTCACGTTACTTGGATTTTGGAGCGATTGTGTCCACAGTCACTTTCGTCACATAAATATCATTTATTTCTTTTTAACTTTAATCCTACATGCAGTTTGCATAATTTTTATTGAAACTTTTGGAATAACATTTTATTTCAATACCAATGAGGGAATCTATGCTTAGAATTAATGAAAATTGAGTAAGTTGCAGTAGGTATGCTATCTCATAATAGGTGAACATTGTGTTTAAGCCTTTTAGAGATTGCCTTTTAACTGCAAATTACCCAAATATTTAGTTCAAAGTATAATATTTCTAACTAGTTGAGTTGTATTTGTAAGAAGATGCTATTAAGTTAGAGAAAATGAGATGTTTAGAGAGACATGAGGTAATTTTGCATATCGCACAACTTATTTGATCAAGCAAACGACTCCGTGACTAAATTTCATATACTAGGCAGGCACAAAAAGTTATCCATTTGAATATTTATTTTTTGTAATCTATTGATCATCAAAAGGATTGTGATGAAAATCTAATAATTCATTATTAAATGGGGTGATCGGGAAAAAAAATTCGAAGTCAAGAACCTTTTTCCTTTTATTCCTCGTACGTACGTGACGTGACGAGTAAGTACATAATTTTCGGAAATGAGCCGCCTACAATGTCCTATGAGGGAGAAATTAATCGTTTCCCCTCATTTTGGGATATTCATCGAATATTTCAAATTTTCCGAAGAAATAAAAAAAAGGAAAAAAAAAGAGAAAAAGAAAAAGAAAAATAGCTCTCGAGTCTTCGCCGAGATTGCGAATCACGGCAAGAAACGGAAAAATGGACCCCTCAAAAAAAAAAAAAAAAAAAAAAATCGAAAGAAAAAAAAAGTGCCCCCGTGAAATACCATGAGGTAATTTACGTCGCAGAGGTTCTCTCTTTCCCTCTTCATCATACTTCGGTCCGTACATCATCACCTCTCTTCGCTCTCCAGATTCAGCCCCGATCGGCGATTCCGGAGACGCCCGATCGCCGCCGCCCTCCGACCGATGACTCTGATGACTCCTCCGCCGTTAGATGTAATCGCCGTCCTCCCTCCCTCTCTCTCTCTCTCCTTCTCCGATTTTCGTCACTGGTTGCGACTGCCAATTCCCTTCGATCTCTCCCGCGATTCGTTCCCCTTCGCGATCGACGCCTCCCTCTAGCTGCTCGCTGCTTTGCCTAGGGCTCGCGTAATCCGATCCGAGGTCTCACGCTTCACTTCTCGTGTGGTGCTTGTCTCTTTTGCAGCAGGAGGACGACGAGATGCTGGTCCCGAACACCGAGTTCACCGAGGGTCCTCAGCCCATGGACGGTACTGTTCCTGGTCTCTTTTTCTTTTTTTCTCCTTTTTTTTTTTTTTTTTTGGGTTTCGGTTCGCAGTGAATGCGTGGGAATTCTGTTCCCTCTTCCGGTCGGTTTGCGCTCGGCGCATTGAGGCGAGGGATTTGCACGCTTTCGAGGCTAGCTGCTTGGATGAGGTTTTCTGGAAAGCGAGGGATTGCCGGATCGGTGTTTGTTTCGCTTGATCGTTGAGTGAGCTTGGAGCATTTCGGGAGGGTTGATTATATGGATACTGGACTTGTGTTCCTAATTATAGTTTTAGGAGCTGCATTGAGTGGCGCCGTACATGCTTCATTTTTCTTTTCGGGTAGCCTAGAAATCTGAGGAAAGAGTGGCGAGCGGAAGGTTTGATTAGTCTGTCGCTTGTTGTGCTTGCGGTTTCGTAAAGTTTGGAACTTGCTTACTGTGACATGTAGTTGTAATGCTCTTGGAGGCTGAGTGCTTTGTCCTCTTTTTAGTGGCATATCGGCTTGAGATTTTCATGTTGTATATTGTGTGTTATTTCTTGTTTTTGGAGTTGCGTCGTTAATGTTTGGTGTTGGTTTTGTAGCTCAAGCAGATGCTGCAGGTACAGTCGAAACACAAATTGCTGATGATCCCCCGTCGGGGAGGTTCACTTGGACTATAGAGAACTTCTCAAGGCTTAACACCAAGAAGCTCTATTCTGAAATCTTTTATGTTGGCGGATACAAGTGGTATTTAGCTTTCTCCAAGTTTTCTTGAAGTTCTATTTTAAACAATCAGCAGTTACTTCGGTTTCTTTAGTTGGTAAGATTTTATTCAATCTTATATTTGGTAGGCGAATTCTTATTTTCCCCAAAGGGAATAATGTGGACCATTTGTCAATATATCTGGATGTTGCGGATTCGTCGGCCTTGCCATATGGTTGGAGTAGATATGCGCAGTTCAGCTTAACTGTTATCAATCAAATTCACAACAAATACTCTGTGAGAAAAGGTACTAGCTACATTGACTTCCTTTGGAGTAATTTCCTTTTGCCAATTTAGTTCTTGTGCTTCACTTTGATGCAATAAAGGATTTTTCATTTTCTCATCTGCATATTTATTAGATTTGCATTCCTATGGATTCCAAAATTGCACTGTATTTGGACTAAGTATCTGATTTGATTCAGTCTGTGCTAAAGAGTTAGTTGATAAGTAGTCCTCTGCCCGAAGTAACACCTGTGATTGGGGATCTTGTGCTCATAAGCTGTGCTTAATGGTACTAAATGTCATTAAATGCTGAGGTTAAGTGGCATTGTCTTTCCATGGTTCTCATATTGGAGTCTTCATATTGTTCTTGTTCTGAATTGAGAAAATATTCTCGAGCTTCATTTTGCAGTCTTTTGATTCTGCAGAGACACAGCACCAGTTCAATGCACGGGAGAGCGATTGGGGTTTTACTTCCTTCATGCATCTTAGTGAATTGTATAATCCTAGCAGAGGTTATCTGGTGAATGACACGTGTATTGTTGAAGCTGATGTTGAAGTTCGTAGAATAGTCGATTACTGGTCACATGACTCTAAAAAGGAGACTGGTTATGTTGGTCTTAAGAACCAAGGAGCTACCTGTTACATGAATTCCCTTCTTCAGACATTGTATCATATACCTTACTTCAAAAAGGTAGCAAATGCACTCTCATTTATCTCCTTTTAAAATCATAATTTGGGAGATATTCATCTGGACCTGTGATTTCAGGCAGTGTATCATATGCCAACGACAGAGAATGATATGCCTTCAGGAAGCATACCGCTTGCTTTGCAAAGTTTATTCTATAAGCTCCAGTATAGTGATACCAGTGTAGCGACAAAAGAGTTGACGAAATCCTTTGGGTGGGACACTTATGATTCATTCATGCAGCATGATGTGCAAGAGCTTAACCGGGTTCTCTGTGAAAAGCTCGAAGACAAGATGAAGGTATGAGTTTTGGTATGAAAAATCTTTGCTTTTATTGTTATTTATTTGCTGTTCTGGGTAAAAAGGCCCAAGAGAGGGCAGAAGGAAATAGTAAAAGGAGGAAGAGATGATAGCAAGCAACTTTTTGTTTCTTGGCAGAGGAAATTAAACGAAATAACTGCATGAAATTTCACTAAGTAATCTATCTTTATTATCCTTGCAAAAGCTTAAAAAAGTCAAAGTCTCTCCCTTCTCTCCTTGAATTGGTAGTGAGAACCGAGAATGGGATTTTTTCAATTTGTAATTTTTTTCTGGTATTTCCTGACCTTTTTATTACATTTTATAAAGATGGACCGGCCTATATTTGTCCCTAGCTTCAAGTATGCAGACCTGTCCTTTCATCTGTTTAGGGAACTGTTGTGGAGGGTACAATTCAGCAGCTGTTTGAAGGTCACCACATGAACTATATTGAATGCATAAATGTGGACTACACATCAACGAGGAAGGAGTCCTTTTACGGTATGTATTCTTAACTCGTAGTCTCTGAAAACATGGGGAAATTTTGATAATGGAAAGAAATTTATATATAAAAATCAGAGTACATATAGCGTGCCACAAAAAGATGTTCTTCCAACAATTATCGATGGGCATTTGATTTTTTTTTTTTTCCTTAATACAATTTGCTTGTGTAAAAATAGATCTTCAGCTTGATGTAAAAGGCTGTCGAGATGTATATGCTTCTTTTGACAAGTATGTGGAAGTGGAGAGACTTGAAGGTGATAATCGATATCATGCCGAACAACATGGTTTACAGGTGAGACAGCATCAATTATGGTTGCTTCAGTTTTCATCTTCTTTTAACTTGTTTATAAAAAACTGTGCATGAATGAAGCGGAGTATAGTTTCTTAGAAGTTCCATGCAGCAATCATAGTTGCAGCCTTCTGATGGTTTTTATGATTAATAATAAAGGGTCATGTTTGCGGTTTTTCTTTGTTAGTGGTATTTGTTAGATAGTTGTATGTGTTTTGATTGGTGTCGAGAATCACTTCTCTTTCATCCTCTCTTATTTTTCCTTTTACCTGGCAATAGCTGTTCTCATGATTATGGAATATGTCGCTTATGCTTGACTGAATGAGTATTGTTGTGATGAAATATGTAACCTTTGAATTTGCATGGGTACTTACTTGTACATTTGTCAGGATGCGAAGAAGGGTGTACTATTTATAGATTTCCCCCCTGTTCTTCAACTTCAGCTAAAAAGGTTCGAGTACGATTTTATGCGGGATACTATGGTTAAGGTTAGTCCTCAAACTTTTGTTGCCTTGAGCGAAGACTGATGCTGTGTGTATCTTTTATCATATTGGTAGATAAGAATGTCAGACAGAAATCTATAAGGCAGAGAGCTCAGTTTGATGCTTTTCTCTTGTGAACCATGTAGATTCAGAAATCGGTGCCAAGGGGGTGCTGGCTAATTTAAAAGTCATATAAATGCTACATCATTGACAGGACCTGTTATTGATGAAGACCATTGTAAATGAGTGTTTACATTTCGACTAACTGAGAGATGCAGATAATCACCTTTAATCAAGTGTGTCATTGTCCTCACAGCCTGGGGAAAATTTATTTTTTTGGGGTTCATTCAAGACTGATCAAAAGAAAGATAAGTAACTACCTCATAATGAGGGTAGTCCACCAAGAATAGATTTCAGAGGTTTTTGGACAATTTTATGAAATTAATTCTGATTAAGTCAAGATTTTGTATGGCTTATCTTGTCAATGAAAAGCGTTGAGAGTCGAGAAGATGCATATCTCACATTAAATTTTATGAAGGAGATTTTAAGCTTCTCATGTGCAACATTCTTGTACTTATACTTTGGCTATAGTGAATAAACTTCACATTTGCGACTTTTCCATGCTTTTATTTTGGCTGTTCTGAATGGTTGAGTCCAAATCAGGACTCTGCATGTTACTCAAAAATTTAAATCCATTGATTGCATGAAGTTAGCCCCTATTGTCAATGATATGGAAAATGAGATATCTGTCCTTGGTTTCCTAAGGTTGGAGAAAGCTAATGTGATATCTAACTGTTAATAAATTAAGACAAGAAGAACAGTAATAGTACGACTTCTGAATTGCTGATTTGGTTTTTTTAAATCTAGGATTGTGGTGATAGCAAATAGTAAATCTTATTTTGCTCAATGTCTTTTTTTGCATAAAGACATCTTCCATTGCAGAGTAGTTGGGTTAGAACATTTTTTAAGTTCCACTGGCCCATAAATCGAACTTTTACGAAGTGTATATTCATATGAAGAACTTTTCTGTTTATGTGGGATCAACTTTACATTCGTATGCAGCGTGACGTGCTTTGGGTTGACTTGTATAGCTTTTAGCTTCAACGTTCTGTTTTTGCCACTGTCGAAGTCACCAGTATTGGGAAATGACTGAAGCATTCAGCTTTAATCTTGCTGTATCAGCTGTAGCTATTGTGTCTGGCCTTTCTAACATGAGAGAATCTGAAACTTTATTTTTAAAATTTTTTTAATCTGATTGAATGAGGAAGAAAATTTCCTGTCTAGAAGTGATCCATTCAGCATTGTGATTTTGAAAGTTGGAAAGCTGGTTGCTTGTAAAAGCTTATCATCATTGTTATCATCATTGAAGGTTGAATCTGATGTGCTTTTATATTTAGCTTGTATGGAGGTCAATTGGCTTTCTTCTGTTTTTTGGAATCTAAATTTTATCTTGGTGTTCGTTGATTGACAGTAAGTATGACAAGGTATTCGCATTTTGTGACCGGTCATAGTGACCATTGGATATTGAGTGGAGGGTCTTTAATCGTGCAGCTCTCTATTCTCATGTTTATAGCTCTGTGGAGGATAGCTGACGGTTCTTTTGTTCGACAATAAACAGATAAATGATCGTTATGAGTTTCCTTTGCAACTTGATCTCGATAGAGAGAATGGAAAGTATCTGTCACCTGAGGCTGATCGGAGTGTCCGCAACCTGTACACACTTCACAGGTATTACTAACATTTTGTTTCAGGCTACCTTGCCGATGGCTGCTTGCAATAGTTGTAGCTACTTTATACAAGATATCAAATGCTATACCTGGTTGAATTATACGAGCATACTCTGCTGATTGAAGAAAAATTCCTGTTTAATTGTGACATGCTTATGAAGCTCTTTTCTACCCCCCCCCAAAAAAAAAAAAAAAAAGAAAAAGAAAGGAAGGAAGGAAAACTTACAAAGCTTTTTCTGTTTCTTGGCTGATTTATTATTTAGTAAAGCATCAATTCTTCATCTAGCTTCATGAGAGGAAGATTCTTTCATCTTCCCTCTTTTCAGCAATAATCCTCCATTCAGTTTGGGATCCGAGGCTCTCTGTAGCAGTGGAATTTTAATTTGATGTATTTAAAAGGATTTAATAAACACATGAAGCTCAAGAGTGGATAGGTGTTTCATTGTTCACAGATTCCTATCGAGTGAAATAAACTTCTATGGTTGATTCTCCTTGATTATCTTTCATTTGCTCAAATTAGATGCATCAATAATTTAAAATATTTTAGTAAACATTCCTAGTTTGAGGATTATCCTTTCCTTTTGCGGTGATTTTTGCCATGTTTATTCATTAATAAATTATATTATGGCCAACGAGTTGTCATTTTAGTGTCTCAATGCTAAACACTATATTTTGTTACTTTTGGTTGAGCTACTTACAGATAGAAGAAAACATTTGTGTTGCTTACTCTTTGTGTTATCATGATTCAACAGCAGTAGCTAATTTTTTTTTTTTATAAATATATTGGTGGCAGTGTTTTGGTTCACAGTGGCGGTGTGCATGGGGGACACTATTATGCTTACATTAGGCCAACCCTCTCAGACCAGTGGTATGCATCACAGTTTTTGAACTTCTAAGTTGCTGTTGTCAATATGACCGTTTTACTACTGATCGTCTGCGTGGAAAAAGATTGTTGTATTCTGATTGGCAAAACATGGAATGTGCTGCCACATGCTCTTTATTTGTCTTTGTCTTCATTTTGGCAATCATGTTACTGCAATTTTGTTATCTGAGGTTCCTTAATGTACATGTTGAAGGTTATGCCTCTTGAGTCGTACCTGCATGGTGCAACCATGTAATTGATTATTTGCTTTCTTATTTCTCTTCAGATGGCATATTTTACCTTTGATAACTTGGCAAGGTTTGCTTTATGTAGGTTCAAGTTTGATGATGAACGGGTGACGAAGGAAGATATGAAGAGGGCGTTGGAGGAACAATACGGGGGAGAGGAAGAGGTATTTCATTCTGGACATTTATTTGATCCCTTCATTTACTTGTTGTTTTGTTCTTGATAGCTTCCTGCTCCGCTTTTTGCATTCAACAGTTACCACAAACAAATCCTGGGTTCAACAGTTCTCCATTCAAGTTCACAAAATACTCAAATGCGTATATGCTGGTATATATACGTGAAAGTGACAAGGACAAAATTGTTTGTAGTGTGGATGAGAAGGACATTGCTGAGCACCTTAGGGTAAGGCGTTTGCCATCTATTAAAAATGGGGTAACTGAATAGTTATGATGCCAATGATGCCAAAATATGCTTTGTCTCCAGATAAGATTGAAGAAAGAGCAAGAAGAGAAGGAAAAGAAGAGAAAAGAAAAAGCCGAGGCACATCTATATACCATCATAAAGGTAAATGTCTACCGGAGAAATTGCATTTTCTTGTAATGTGGTCCCTTGCCTCAACTGCGTTCAATGAATGTACTACACCGGCAATGCTAGGTTGCTCGTGATGGGGACCTACATGAGCAGATTGGCAAAGACATATATTTTGATCTTGTGGATCATGATAAAGTACGAAGTTTTCGTATTGAGAAGCAGAAGTCCTTTCAGGTGCTCAAGGTACTCACTGTCTCTACTTTTTGCTCGTAAAAATTGTGAATGAACTCTCCACCTTTTGATTATAAATTGTGAATCATCTATTTGCAATGTTATCATTACAAGCTTTCTGCCTTTTGAGGATGGTGTGCCCTCGTATGTTTGGAATGACGTAGGGTTGAACCATTGCATGAGCATGATATAAAGACATAATATTTCTTGCTGAAGGGATTTCTGTACCCTCCATGCTTAAATTTCTTGTTCATCAGGATCCGCCACTACCCAACACAAACCAGTATTCTATGCTGTTGATCCTCAATTTTGAGTTTTAGTTTGTAGTTGAAATGATATCAATTGACTCAATGAATATATCTTTTCTGCATTTGTTTATTTCACAGGTCAGTCAAAATGGTGTAACAGTTTTTTTATTCATTTTAATTTCCATTAGATTAGAATTTTTCATGAAGCCTTAGATATTATGCTCTATTAGTCTTGTCATGACAGTAACTATGAGGTGGATTTGAAGTCATTTATTCCTAATTAGAAGGGAAGCTGGTATTTTTAAGAAGGCTTTGAACTTGAAGTGGACTAATAAACGATTTGAAGTCACTTAATGTTCTAAACAAATGCTAAGCAGGATAAGGGTTCCTTATTTTTCAACTCATCAATTGTCCTCCTATGTTCATACATCTGTTTACTATGGCTGAAGAGATAGCACAAAAGAAGGCAGAAAGATGGGTGGATTGAAGTATCTGCATTTCCATCTCTTCTCAAAGAGGGTATAACCAATATTCTGCAATATAGTGAATCTGTTAGTGGTCCCAATTAATAGCATGTGGCCAATTACTTACTGGTTTGTGGCACTTTGATGGTTCTGGTTACTGAAGCTGATTGCGCAGTTTCCATATGAGTGCATGGAGATGTTTGCAAATCTGCCTATTTTTAGTTTTCGTCATGGATGTAAATTGCACCTTAAGCATTTTAGTTGGAATCCTTCTGCTTGTTTTTGTTATTCTTTCTACGTTTCTTGAATACATTCATGCATGTTAATTTGTAGGCATCGAGTCTGGTTGACTTAGGTTTCTCCAGTGCTTGTTGTATCTACATTATGCTGTGGTGATGACATGTAAATTTGGGTGTTGATATGCTTTGAGTCTGTGACAGATCTGTCTCATGTTTACTCCACAATAGGTGATCGTGGATATCCTTACTTTTACTCGCCCTTCTCCTTAGTTCTGTTAGATGACCACTTGCTGCAGGTGTTCATATGCGGCATCCTCTTAAGGTCAAACTGCATGGCATTCTGGCATCCCGACTTTTAAAATACCTTTTTGTTCTCGTCTTTTTGTTGTATTATCTAATTTATGTTTCTTCTTAGGCGGAAGTTTTTAAAGAGTTTGGCATACCTATTGAATGTCAACGGTTCTGGTTGTGGGCAAAGCGGCAAAACCATACATATCGTCCTAATCGGCCACTGTTACCTCAGGAAGAAGGACAATCTGTGAGCATTTTATTTAGATTTTAAGCCTTTTTTTCCTCACTTCGTTAGGTCATTCTCCTTTCTAGCTGGCCTCTATTTTTTTTGCTGTGATTGCAATATATATACTTATCACCTCAATTTAATTGGTTTGCTTTGTGTAAAACTTCTTTTAGTCATGCTGGGGCTTAATAGGAGGTTGATAGAAACTAGAAATGCTGACTTGGTCAATGTGTTGTGATAAGTTGGTTAGCATTTTCCATTTGTTAGATCTTGAATTAACACTTCATTTAACACTTTGAGTTGTGTTGTGACATCTATATTTTGGTAGGCACAGGTTCTGTTAGATCGAGTCAATCTTTTTCTTGTCAAGGTGATATATCATATTTTTGTTTTGGCTGGCTCCTCTTATGGCCGTGTATACTATTGTAGTTTGTGCTCTTACTAGTGTTGGAAGTTAGTGGGCTGATTTAGAGAGTACCTTTTAGTTGGGCGAAATGTCCACCTCTCTTCTGAGTGTTATTACAAAGCAATATGATTTGTAGGATGACATTATATTTAAATGCGGTGCACCACTTCTATTAACAAGGTAAGTCTGGACTGCTGTAGGTTGGGCAATTGAGAGAAGTATCCAACAAGACAAGCACTGCTGAATTGAAACTGTTTCTGGAGGTAGAATTGGGGCAGGTAATCTCATCTTGTCTACTGCACTGTACTTATCTTGAGGTTGGGTAGCGATTTTTTTTTTTAGTTATTCTTTTAAGCAGTGAATCCATAGTTATTTACTTGACTCACTCAAATAGATCCTTATAGATGGAACTTCACTGATTTTGTAAATTATTCAGGACTTGTGCCCTGTGCCGCTGCTGGAGAAGCTTAAAGAGGAAATTCTTCTCTTCTTCAAGCTCTATGACCCTTTGAAAGAGGAACTTCGGTACTGAAAATTTCTGGAATGTTATTTATATGAATTAAGGACGGACGCTTATGCTTTCTCTTGATGTTTAGGTATGTGGGAAGGCTCTTTGTAAAAGTAAATAGTAAGCCAGCTGAAATACTTGCAAAACTAAATGAAATGGCTGGTTTCTCTCCGGATGAAGAGATTGACCTTTTTGAGGTTTGTTTGTCCTTATTGATTATCTGCATTCTCTTTGTACTTGTTTGTATAGTTGGTGACTGTTTCATAACCGTGTTCAGGAGATCAAATTTGAGCCTAATGTCATGTGCGAACATGTTGATAAGAAGCTCACTTTCCGTGCTAGTCAGGTATGTCTTGGATGCACTGAATTATCTCCTTTTTGGACTCTTAATTAAATAAAAAATTCCTACTTTGGTTATGTAGTTAAAGTCATTGTTTATCTGATTTATTGTTTCACATCTATCTCTATAGCTTGAAGATGGAGATATAGTTTGTTATCAGAAGTCTAAAGCTAGCAGTGCTGAACAATATCGCTATCCTGATGTTCCAGCATTTATGGAATATGTGCACAATCGTCAGGTGGATAAAGATTCTCCTCATTCTTCTTTTTTACCTCCGCTTTTTTAATCATCTAAAGAAAACTTCCACCAATGGTCACCTGGTCATGCCGGCTAAATTTGTTTTCAGGACTAATTGAACTATGGTAACTGGCCCAGTTTATGTTTCTCGTTTCTCTTGTTGCCAGAGGGCATTAATTCATGATTTGGCAATGATTGATTTTACTATTGAGTTGACAATGGTTCAGAGTAACAGTGCGAAGCCATTGAATTTGACTATTTTAAGGAATTTTCAATAGCATAGAGTCGATGTCAAATCTACTCCAATGGTTGTGATTCTTGGCTTAATTCTGTACTCTGTTTTACATATATTTTATAAGTTTGACACAAGTGCATTACTGGGTGGTGCTAGCTACTAATGTGTTGTGACATTCATTCGTTCAATCCCAGGTTGTTCGTTTCCGATCATTGGAGAAACCCAAAGAGGATGAGTTCTCGCTTGAGTTGTAAGTTCGTGAATTGAATATATTTGATCTATGATAGTTGCCCAAGGAAGTGGTAGGCAGCTTGAATGGCATGATGACTGATTGACTGATACAAACGTATATAACCTTCTTCTGAAAATCATGGGTTTATTTTGAGAAGGCAAAAGATGTAAAATATTAGAAAATGGAGTCAAATGCTAAATGATTGGTACAATTAATTTATTAGGACGCAAATGGGGACCGATAAAATTTCATTGTGATAATATACTTACATTATAGAAGGAGATTTTATTTGAAGTGCCAAACACTAATATATGATTAAATCTAAGGGTAGTTTTGGTACTCGATAAATTCTTGTGATGAATTAAATGAGTTGAAGACAATAAAAAACTAATGTTATTTTTGTGTTGTTTGTCAAAACAACTTAGTTAGAATTGAATGTATTCAGACAAGTGAAACTAAAACTGAACACAAAATTATCTTGATTCTATATATGCATGTGCAGTTATTTTTGTGGACAATGGGTGTTAATGTGATTGGTCTGTCTCCCCTACTTTCCCACAATTTTTTTCATGTATCAGCTCTATAATCATTTCCCAAATGAAAAAGCTTCACAATGAACAAACTTTAGAACACTCATAAAGCTTCTTGTCAAACAGTATTGAGATCTATGTTAGCTTATCAGAGACTTCTAACTTTTCTAATATTCTACATTCACATCGCATTACTGGAATGCAGTTTTTACAAAGAAAATATTGTGGAGTGTTTGGTTCATCCTTATCACGAGCCAGAAAGCGCATTTGGCCTTTTCATGAGTTTCTACATGAATTTCTACAAATATTATTACAAAAGAAACTGATGTTGCTTTAAACGTTAATTTCGTCACGTTTTAAAAGATTTGAGGTGCCCCGTTTAAAAATCTGTTTCCTATTCTAAAAGTTAGAGGAAAGCTGTACAAACACCTTGTTTTGGTTAAATCCCACTCTCTCTCTCCTTTGAGCCAAGTGCGTCTTGTCTGTATAGATGGGGCCATAAAAGTGGGTTCAAGGGCTGGGATAATGTTTTCAGATTTTTTTTCCACTTATATAAATACACACATATATATATTTTTAATTTTGTAGGTCGAAGCTTCATAACTATGATGATGTCGTGGAAAGAGTGGCCCACCATCTCGGTTTAAATGATCCATCCAAAATTAGGCTAACGCCTCATAATTGCTACTCCCAACAACCTAAACCTCAACCAATCAAGTATCGAGGAGCGGAGCACTTGTGTGACATGCTTGTTCACTATAATCAGGTTTCCTTAAGACTGGCGTAGCTTTTGGGAGTTCTTTCAAACTCATTTGTTATTCTGTAGACCTTTGTGTTGTGGGAGCTGAAAGGGACTTTGCTTGTCTTTTATGTTGCTAGACTTCAGATATCCTTTATTATGAAGTCTTGGATATCCCCCTGCCTGAACTGCAAGGTTTGAAAACTCTGAAGGTGGCTTTTCATCATGCAACTAAAGATGAAGTAAGTGCAGTCTTCAAGATTTACATTTTTTTTGTTTACTTTCTATGTCTGTTTCCCTTGCTTGGTCCTCTATTAAAAGCGATCCCCCTAATAGGACCCTGTATTTTCAGGTTGTTATTCATTCCATAAGGTTGCCAAAACAATGCACTGTTGGCAATGTTATAAATGACCTTAAGACAAAGGTAATCCAAGAATTCCTTTTCTAAATATTTCTGCTTTTAAAGTCATAAATCTCGTGCTTGATCAGTTCAAACTTCAAATCCACATCATGTTTATATTTGTAAGCATGAAGAGTATTTCCACTCTACATTACTTATCTAATTCATGTCTGCAAGGTCCATAATTCTTTCTTGCATATGTTCAGGAGGATTTTGGCTCATTTTACTAATTTCTCATTCATGCAGGTGGATTTATCCCATCCGAGTGCCGAACTGAGGTTGCTTGAAGTTTTTTATCACAAGATCTACAAGGTCATTAATGGGACTCTTGTCAAAGTGTTTGCTGTTGGAGTTGATTCTAATCTTTGTGTGCTATTTAATTTTCTTTTCCTCATCGAGAATTGCAATTATGTTGCTTGCAGATTTTCCCACTTAATGAAAAGATTGAGAATATAAATGACCAATACTGGACTTTGCGTGCAGAGGAGGTAACTTGCAAACTATGTTCATAAGCATATCCCTTCTGCTATTAAACCTCTCTTCTCCTCACACAAAGAATTTGTTGTATGTCCATCCGGTTTTTAACTTTTTCCTGAATCTAAATTTTGTTTTAATCAGTGGAACTTTGGAAGGTAGTTAGAAAAGCATATTAGATTGAGTAATTTTTTTTTTTCGGTGACAAGCGATCTTGTGTTATTTTGCACATTGTTGATTCTGTTGATGGTCGCCCTTGCTTATGAGATCAGTTGTCGGTTTATCTGGGTGGTTATTTGGTTCCTGTAGTATGTTAACATCACACTTCATCTCTGCAGATTCCTGAAGAGGAGAAGAACCTTGGTCCTCATGATCGTCTTATTCACGTTTATCATTTTATGAAGGATACTACTCAAAACCAGGTGATGATGAGTGGACAGGCATATTCTTCCTTTGGACACTACTCATATTTTTGATCTCATGTGGTTCTTCTCCATTGTGCCTTGTAATGCTTGGTATTGAATCATTTTTTATTTTAATAGGTTCAGAATTTTGGGGAACCCTTTTTTCTGGTTATCCATGAAGGCGAGACCCTGTCGGATATTAAAGTTCGTATACAGAAAAAACTGCAGGTTCCAGATGAAGAATTTGCAAAGGTATAGTGTGTTGAGGTTAAGGTAAACTGGCTCATAATGTGCTCAACTGATGAGCTGAGATTTACTGTCAGGGTTGGCACTCTTGATGGATAGTACATAACACATGTCATGCCTTTCTGCTCTTTTTTTCATGATTCATCTCTATCACTGGCCATCACATGATTCTCTCTTTTTCTTCTATAATGTGTCAGTGGAAGTTTGCATTTCTGTCACTGGGTCGTCCGGAGTATCTCGAAGACACTGATGTTCTTTCTACTCGTTTTCAGGTTCTCTCTCTCTCTCTCTCTCTCTCTCTCTCTCACACACACACACATGCGCGCGCGCGCACACAGAGAAAAGGAAATCCGACCATTTGTCTTTATGCTTTCTTTAATTAAATGCAACTTTTGGAGTCATTTAATGACTACTGCTCTGTGATTTCCTAGAGGAGGGATGTCTATGGGGCTTGGGAGCAGTATCTTGGACTGGAACATACTGATAATGCTCCGAAAAGGTCATATGCGGTCAATCAGGTAGTTTTTCACGAGCTCTTTGTTTTTTTTTTTTGGGTAAAGGAATTAGGATATGGGTGATGAAATGATAAGCAAAGGACATATCTTCGAGGATCTATTCTCCCTTGCTTAGGTACTAGATGCTTTTTCCGAAATAGTCTATTGTGCATGATCAAATTCTGACTGGTGCAATGAACATCGAAAAATTGCTGTTTTCTCTTGGGGACTTAAAAGAAGGTGGGTAATGGCATGTTTGATCCGGTCCCCCCCCCCCCCCCCCTTCCTCTTTCATGTGCTTATTTGATAGCTGGGAGTGATACCGATGAGCCTTGGTGGCCTTTACTGAAAGGGAACATGTTATAGATACAACCCAGTGAGGTTGCATTGATGGTTCAAGGAACAGATATTTTTTTTTTAGGAACAGACTTGAGTTGTGTGGTTTAGGTGCATAGAATGAGTTCGTATTCCGTCTAACACCAAGTGCAAGCAACCTTACAACCACCACTCGCCTGGCCTCAGTTACATTCTATTTGTATCCAATCCGCCTAAAGTGGGTTCCCCTTATTTTGCTCAAAGCTTCAACACTGGCTGTCAAATTTGCCTTAACACTTATCCTTGTCATCCTATGGTCTTGCACTATACTTTAATTGGTCTGCCTCATTGCCCTTTTCTGTTATCATACTGCTTTAGTTTGCTCGTCTTATCGTGTAGGATCTGCCCTTTCTACCTTTGATAGCCATGCTGATTCTCCATTGACCTGCTACTCTAACCCCACTTCAACAATTTCCTAAGATTTTAAAATTTGCAATGGAGAGTCTTATGGCATTGTCGATTACTTCTACATGATGGAACTATTTGGGCTAGATAAACAAAAACTCGATTAGTGTGACCTCTAAGCAATAGCAGCGGATTGAAAGTCTCCTTTTCCCTCTGGCAATTAAAGAAAAATCATTAGATAAAAAAATGGAAAGAAAAGAAGCTTATGAGAATGTTCAATTTTGCAGAATCGTCACACGTTTGAGAAGCCTGTGAGAATCTACAACTAGAAGCCAAGCCTCCACTAGTTCATTGGATGTGTTGAGGGCAGTGACATCTCACGTTGTCAGGAAGGAGCTCCACATGTTCAAGCTTAGACTCTGCCATTGGAAGAGCTAGTGGTGTATTATGGCATGGTGCTAAAAGGACGTGATTGATGGATTGTGAAAATCTCCATACTGGGCGTTCTTTTGCTGACCCTTAGGCATCCATCTCTGAGAGGAGGTTGGTGGGGGTTGGTTTACTACATTGTAATCAATGAATACCAATTTTGGGGTGGGTGTTGTATAGAGGGTATAGGTGTGTGTTCTTAAATTTTCAATTTGATTCTTTGTTTGTGTCTATGCCCCGAATGTATTAGTGTATGGGGGGTTTTGTAAAATTGTTAATGTAGGATGCTGGTTCTTGTCTTCCAAGAAAAGCTTTACAGTCGGCCTGCAGAATTTGCCCCACCACCGATCCTCTCGACAGTTAGCTTGTTGTAGAAGAGGTGGTTTGGTCATTCACACTGCTTAAGAATTCTTAATGTCATCATGCCATACTAAGATAGCAATGCTCCAGCATGTTCAGTAGTCTTGAATTTTTAGTCTGCTGCTTTTAGATCTTTTGTGCATATGAATTTGATACAATGGCGCAGGTAGGTCTAGTCGGGCCTTTGGTCATCTGAATCGAAGAGGATCGAAGGTGACCATGGGTCGACTATTTTATTGAGGATAGCAAATCTATGTGTCGTCCAAGTTCCAATTTGATCCCCTTGGTTGCTAGGTGCGGTTCCGCGGGAGTGAAATCATTAGTACCGTAGACCATGAAGCCCATTTATGCAGAATTAGGTTCAAGAAGGTGGCAGGTGGGCCTCAAGTAGACTGTTGATTGACCGGGAATGTTCTCGTCGTCAGCAGTTCTAATTTGTCGTTTTATGTAACCATGATCACCGGCAAATTAGGTTGGTGCCGTGAGAAGGATATCGAGGCCTATGGAATGGTGTTGTGGTGGGTCGGGGTGGTACCATTTTTCGAGTTTCCATTTTCGAGTTTCCGGGTGATGGTTGAGAGACGTATCAATGTCGCCGAGCATCCTCGAGAGCCGATTAGGCCTTACGGTCGAACCATTATGTGCTCCGCCTCCACCCAGTTATAAGAACAGATTTTTCACACGACATTGCAGGTGAACGCGAGTTGAAATTTCGCGTCCGAACGCGAGCAAAAGAATTGCACATATAGTCATTACACCTTCTACTACTACCGATTATCCTGTTCATGAACGTTTTGTTGACGTTGTCGTGGGGGTAGTTGACTTATTTATTACCGATTATCCTGTTCATGAACGTTTTGTTGACGCTGTCGTGGGGGTAGTTGACTTCTTATTTATTAGGAAAGAAATCATCAAAAATTTTAAATTTGACGTCGGAGTGGTGGGCGCCCGCTTTGGCGTTATTTCAGCTACCAGTACGTGCGGGTTCCTGGATAATTTTTTTTTTTTTTAAATTTGACTTAATATGACAAATTTATCTCGAATTTTTTTGTGATACAAAAAACTTCAAATTTTATCGACTTCAATATATTTATCCCAACTCTATGGCTGAAGGGCACTTTTGTCTTTTAATTTTTAATTTTTTAATTTTCCTTCCTTTTTCTTTCCTTTTTCTGTTTTTCCTTTTTTTTTTTTTTTTTATTCTCTCTTCCCTTTGCTGCCGGCGGAGGGAAGCTGGCTTAGGTGAGGGCGGCCCTCATCGGTGTCGGGGGAGGGTCGCCCTCGTTGGAGGGAAGAGAGGAGAAAAAAAGAGAGAAAAAGAAAAAAAAAAAAAAAAAGATGAAAATATTCTATAGTTTGGAATGAATGTGTCACGCGATTATAAGTTTAGGGATTTTTCTGTCACAAAAATATGTTATAGTTGATAAAGTTATGAATTTTTTGTGTCATAAAAAAAGTTCAAAATAAATTTGTCACATCATATGACTTTTTCTTGACATTTTTCCTATTTAGTATCCACCAATAAATTTCAGCCTACGTGCACTTCCTGATCACCACACACCCAATTCCAATTGAAACCAGACTTACCACCCGGCTATCAAAGAGTCATCGCGGCCGCCGCAGAGAAACACGCTAGAGAAGGGATGGTTATATCGACGATACTGAATTTCATATACCCGCCGCCTCCGTCGCTGTTCACGACGGCCATGTCGGTGGTGACCGCGGCCTCGATGGTGAATGTGGGCTTGTCGGAGGTGAGAGGAGTTCACCTGCAGTACTCCAAGTTCGCCCTCGGTGCCAACAAGAAAGTCCCGAGCAGGACCGGGATGTTGGTCCTCTACTCGCCAGCTTTCCTCGCAGGCCTCGCTTCCTTCGTGATCTTCCCCGGCGGGGGCCTCAGGTTCCTGGTCCTCCGATCGGCCATCTCCCTCCATTTCTTCAAGAGAATCCTCGAGGTAAAGCTACAACTTTCTCTCTCTCTTTTCTATTGCTTCTCCAAAGCAACCTTCGAGGCCGTTCTGGTTTTGGACAGACATGATTATGTCTTTGGTTTTTGCACTCTAGAGGGATTTATTCGTTGAGCATACGACTGCCTTGAGGCACTCTTCAAGGATACGAAACCCTTCCTTCTTTAAAATATGTTAGCACTAGAGAGTTATGTGATATGTGGAATTCAGATTTGAAAACCCTTTTGAAAGTGTTGCAAAATGCATTTCTAGGACAACTCTTTTCAGTTCTCAAATGAAAAGGAAGCGGGGAATCCGGCAAACTTGTATAACTTATTGAGCAAATTCATTTCAACTAATAAAACTTTTCCTCAGGTCTTGTTTGTTCACAAGTTTAGTGAAGGAATGGGTGTGGACTCCATGGTGCTCATCTCTTTCAGCTACTTCCTCTCAACCGCGACATTGATCTACTCGCAGCACCTGTCCCAGGGTCTTCCCAACCCACCGGTCGACCTGGTTTATCCGGGGATAGCGCTATTCCTGGTCGGGATGGCTGGCAACTTGTACCACCATATACTCCTCTCCAGGCTTAGGCGAGAGGGCGACAGAGAGTACAGGATCCCCACGGGTGGTCTGTTTGGCCGGGTCATTTGCCCGCACTACTTCTTTGAAGCCATAGAATTTGTGGGGATTTCGTTCATTGCCCAGACGGTTTATTCTTGCTCCTGGACTCTGGGCATACTTCTCTATTTCCTGGGCAGGAGTCATGCCACCAGGAGGTGGTACACTTCCAAGTTTGAGGATTTTCCTGAAGATGTCAAAGCTCTTATTCCATACATTTTCTGAACTGGTGAGAGTGGTGATTGGAAGGAAACTGATCCAGTGGATTTCCGTTTGCAGCAAGAGTCATACGCAAGCTTATACCTGATGTTTCATTCTGAGTAAGATTGACACATAATGAATCTTGGAGTTGCTAGGGATATTGATATGACATCTTGCACCTTATTAAGAATCTACTCGAAAAAGTTTACTGATGTGGTCCATCATTGCTTGAAAAAACCAAATTACAAAGTAAAACAGGCTTTCGATTAATCTTTTTTGACCTTTTATTTTTTGGTTTGCATCGTGTATGCAAGTAGAACGCAATTAGAACAGTGTGAGGAAGTTTCTTTTTATGATATATGTATATAGAATCGTATAAAAAGTCTCGTAGATTCAAAACAGTAACTAACTCGTCGATATCCATAGTTTAATTACTACTAAGAAAATAAAGGATAATTACTTAAAACCCCCACAGATTTGGGCATCGTTGCACAATAGCCCTTGGATTTTTAAAAGTTTTAGAGTACCGTTCTCAACTGGGCCACCATAATACAATAGTCCAAAACGTTTTAAAGTTATGGATTACCCCTCTAAATTTTGTCTTTCATTGTAGTCGTTAGTTTTTCTATCTGCATAGCCGTCAAATATCTCCTGAAAATGGAGCTATTCAATTTTCTTGACAAAAAAAGGCGCCTCTATTACACGGTCAATAAAGTTAAAAGAACAGAGAGGATGCATGGCTCATGAAATTAAGAATATTTAGGAGATGTTATTTTAGCAAAAGAAATTGAAGGGGCGAGATTTTACTACTATAAGACAAGGCAGATAATGGATTAAAGAATGTTCATTTTCTAAGTAAAAAAGCCTAAAATAAGAAGAACGAAGAAGGGCTTCAACTACACGGTCAGTAATAGAAGAAGGAGCAAAGAGTCAGCTGTAGCAAATCTACTTTCACGTAATACTTAACAGCTAAGCTGACGAAAAATTAGAGACTACAATACAAGTCAAAGCTTAGAGGGGGAAATCAGTAGTTTGTCAAAGTTATAAGACAATAATGCAATGGCACCAAAATTGAGGGAGATAGTATGCAACTTTTCAAAGTTCGGGAACAATTGTACAACCATACTAAAAATTTAGGGACATTTTTGAGCATTTAGCCCCAAAACATATTCCCTTTTAAGTTCATTCAAGCTGGGTAAAAACATGTGAATGATATCTAGTGTGGATCTCATTTTGTCTAGTCTAAGTGGTGTCCACCAACCGGCAAGCGGGTGTGCACCATCTTCAATGCCCCGTCTTCAATAATACTCTCATACCTATCGCTTTCCATCTCTAACCTCATAATAGTATCATAAAACCGTCTGGTTCTAATTGTTCTAATATTCGAAGAATCTCAATTACATGTCGATGCTCTTTCGCTTTTTCTGATTTCAGTTTTTTGATGTTCTGCACGGAGGTCGCTAAGGAAGAGCAGAGAACGGTTCGTTTGCATTTTTAGTACAGGAAGCTACGCTATAGATTGGTTCATTTGCAATTTACCCACGACTTAAGTCTATCGCCACATAAGATAAGGTATTGAATTATATAAAAGTAGGTGGTAGGAGTATTTTAGTAGAAGGGTGTAGAATTGTATGGCTAATAGATTGGTCATAAGAATTATATAGAAAGATCGATTTTTCTATTATTGTCTAGAGAGGTAACGACATATTGCTTTTGATTATGACAGACCGTCGTATCCCTTTATAAATTGTTACAATGTAAAAACAATTGAAATTTAGATGTTCTAATCCAAGTTACGACTTAAAGTCATGCATTTAAATCAACGATTGAAGAGAGCATCCAGCTGAGCTTTGGCTTATTTTTGTTGTTCCAATGCAACAAGCTATTCATGATTATGTACCGTGATATCGGTTGTGCTATTCGAGTACTTCATGAATCGATGGTATCATGGTGGTAGTTGGTGCAACTACGTGTCTTGAGTTTTGTGGGTGAGAATTGAAAGACAGCTGACCATGACAGCTACATTGGATCGAAAACGACGGTAAGTGTCCTGGCTGGCCGATCGGGCATCCGAGTATTTATGACATGCTTAAGAATGAAAGCAAAATAATGACACAGATAGGAAAATCCGTTTACAGAGAAGGTGACATTTTCTACATATGGAAACTGCAGATGTGGGCATAAAAAGGGGAGCCTCGGACACAGTGGCCAAGTTAACCAGCTTTTTCTTGGGTTTTTTCTGCTGCACGCGTCGATGAACCACGCCATTGTCTCCATCTCACCGTTGACCTTGAACCAACCCAGATTTGAGGTCGAGCTGAGCTCAAATCTAGAGCTCACTCGACCTTGGATCTAAAATATGAGGCTCAAGTTTGCCGCTCGAGCTCGATAATGGAGGATTGAGACAGCAACGAGGTGGTGGACTAAGACGGGCAGTGAGAAGTTGGTGGTTACGTCTGTGGTCGTCCCTGTCACGCCTTGAACTCTGAGCGCACGAACAAATTGCGACGTCCCAGGACGCGTCGCCGACCTTTTTTTTTCGATTAAACACATGTGGAAGCAACTTAAATAAACGCCCAG
This sequence comes from Eucalyptus guilfoylei, assembly GCA_016097605.1. Lineage (NCBI taxonomy): Eukaryota > Viridiplantae > Streptophyta > Magnoliopsida > Myrtales > Myrtaceae > Eucalyptus > Eucalyptus guilfoylei. The sequence goes on along the minus strand of CM027866.1, from coordinate 40,152,752 downwards.
TCAATAACAAAATAGGGATAGGAAAACACAATAAACGATTTCCAAAAACCGCACCTTTATTTATCCACTTGTTAACCCAAGAAGTTTAGCATTTATAGACCTATCCAGTGAAAAAGTGTTGCATCTCGCACCCACCACATCCACACTTAGCAGATCTCCACACCACACCACAGCCCTGAAAATGGTTAACAATAACGAGGTGAGATAAAATCTCAGCTAGTCACTTCCTAAACCTCAATTAGGACGCAAATTCGTAAGGAGGCATCCTAATCATGCAATGGCATACAATCTTACCTCGCCTTGGCACAGCCCTGCATATTAGTATGTCACATAGCCATTATCGATACAATAAGCATAATCAATAATCAAAACACATAACTTTCATACACCAAGCATCCACACGGGTAAAACCGGTTTTGGCATGTCTCATACTATGCTTAACAGTTTTACCCCATAATCAAGTGCAATGCATCACAATAATTCACACGTGTTTCGATTATTATGACTTCTCGGGCCACGGCTAACATACGAGTTGGCGATCTTTCGGTATAACCGGACATCGTCCCGCCTCATCGGACACAACATCGTCTAGAACCTCTGCCTAGACAGCATTCCATAAAGGAGCATCAATCCGGCCTCAACCGCAACTCAACATCCAGACCCCCGCCGAGCATCTAATAAACAGAGAGGGGGGGGTGGGGAAGAAGAGAGGGAGAGAGAGGGAACAACAGACAAAAAAGGAGGAGGAGAGAGAGAAGAAGAAGACAAAAAAAGAAAAAGGACAGAAGGGGGGATGTCACGGTCCCCGTCGGAGTGAAAGGAAGAAGGAATAAAAAAGGAGGTATGCCCATGGTGGCCAGTGCAACCACGATCTTTGCAATTTTTTTTTGTTTCCAATTTTTAAAAATTATTTATTTTTTTATAGTTTTTTTGCTTTTATTTAAATAAGATTTAAAGCAAAAAGTGATTAAAAAATGTCACGTATGAAAATAAATTAATTTAAAAATGTCATCAGCATTTTTCTTTAGACAAATTGACAGTACTATTAAAAGAACTCGATTGCATTAATTTGGTAAATTTTAGGATTTTGTTATATTTTTATAAGTTTTAGGACTTATAGTGTAAATGAAAAAACAAAAAACAAGACAAAACAAAAGACAGAGAAAAGGGGTCAGGCGGAGGAAAGAGAGAGAGAGCAAGACATGAGGAGGAAGAGAGGGTGAGGGAAGAAGACATTGACTTGTGGCGCCGTGTACGTGTCGCAGAATCAATGGATGTTTTTTTTTGGCTGAGTTGGCCTCAGAGCTGTTTTTTTTTTTTTTTTGGTCGGTCAGGCCTCAGAGCTGTAGCCACGAGAAAACTGCGAGTTCTCATAATCAACTTACGTATTTCAGTTCACTTGTTAGTTCCCGTTCCACCACGTGCCGCAATTCCAACCCAAATCACCACCCGCTTATTAAAGTGTCATCATCTCAGCTGCAGAAGAACACACTAGAGAGGGGATGGCAATATCGACCATACTGAATTTCGTATACCCACCGCCTCCGTCGGTGTTCACGACGGCTGCGTCGGTGATGATCGTGGCCTCGCTGGCCATTGTGGGCTTGTCGGAGGCGAGAGGAGTTCACCTGCAGTACTCCAAGTTCGCCCTCGTTCCCAACAGGAAAGTCCCGAGCAGGACCGGGATGTTGCTCTTCTACTCGCCGGCTTTCCTCGCGGGTCTCGCTTCTTTCTTGATCTTCCCCGATGGGGACCTCAGGTTCCTGGTCCTACGATCAGCGATCTCCCTCCATTTCTTCAAGAGAATCCTCGAGGTAAAGATGTGCTTCTCTCTTTTAGATTACTTCTTCCAAAGCAACCGTCAAGCCCGTTTGCCTTTTTGATATGTATGCCTTCGGTTTTCGTGTTCCCAAGAAGGTCATGTCAACGGGGACTTCAGAGAAATACTCGTTGAGCATACCAGTGTCCCGAGACATTCTTCAACGTTGCGAAACCCTTCCTTCTTAAAAGTATATTTGGTACAAGAAAATGAGATATGTCGCTCGAAATTGTAAGACATAAATTTGTTTCATCAGTCTTCAGTTTAAAGCTTTAATTCCGATTTGGAAACCCTTCTTGAAATGTTGCGAAATGTAACTTTAGGACGACTCTTTTCGGTTCTCAAATGAAAATAAAAAGGCGAATCCTGAAGAACTAAACCGGCCTAAGCTTCTGTTTCGCCCCTATAGTTTCTCGAGCAAATTCATCTCAACCTAGACCTTTTCTCAGGTGTTGTTCATTCACAAGTTCAGTGGACGAATGGGCATGAACTCCATGGTGGTCATCTCTCTCATCTACTTCCTCTCAACCGTGTCGCTGATCTACTCGCAACACCTATCCCAGGGTCTTCCAGAGCCACCGGTGGACCTGCTCTATCCGGGAATGGCGCTTTTCCTGATCGGGATAACCGGCAACTTGTACCACCATATCCTCCTCTCCAAACTAAGGAAAGAGGGTGAGGGAGAGTACAAGATTCCCAAGGGTGGACTGTTTGGCTGGGTCATTTGTCCACACTACTTGTTTGAGGTCATAGATTTTGTGGGGATTTCATTCATTTCCCAGTCAGTTTTTTCTTGTTCCTGGACTCTGGCCACATTTTTCTACCTTATGGGCAGGAGTTATGCCTCTAGGAGGTGGTACACTTCCAAGTTTGAGGATTTTCCTAGAGATGTCAAGGCTCTTATTCCATTCATTTTCTGAATTGATGAGAGTGGTGATTGGAGGACGCTGGTTCAATGGATTTTCGTTTATAGAAAGAGTCCTGTAATGTTTCATTCTGAATAAAATTGACACGTGAAATTTTCCAAGTTGCTAGGGACATTGATATGACATCACGTGTCTTATTAATGATCCACTCAATTACAGAAAAAAAAAGTTTGCTAGTGTGGTCCATCATTGGTATGAAAAAAACAAGTTGCTAGGGACATTGATATGACAATATGTGTCTTATTAATGATCCACTCAATTACAAAAAAAAAAAGGTTTGCTAGCGTGGTCCATCATTGGTATGAAAAAAATAAATTACAAAGAAAAACAGGCTTTCGATCAATCTTCTTTGTCCTCTTATTTTTTATTTGCGTCCTATATGCAAGTAGAACGCAGGTAGGACAAAGTGACGGGAAATTTATTTTTGTGATACATGTATATAAAATCGTATAAAACATCTCCTGGCCTCAAAAGTAGTTATTAACTCTTCGATATCCATAGTTTAATTTCCCATGAAGAAAATGAAGGATAATTACTTAAAACTGTCATAGAAAAAGTATCAAAAAAGTTCTAGACCTATGGCATTAATACCAATTCAGTTTTAAAATTTTAAATTAGATCAATTTAGTCCTAAACCTTTTCATATTGGTACCAATTCAATCCATCCGGCCATTTATAGCTAGCCGATGCTGATATGGATGCTAGCCGTCTGGCCAACGATGATGTGGCAATTTTTAATAATTTTAATATTTTTTTCCTTTTCTTTTTTCTCTTCTTCCTCCTTGGATTTCTTGTAGTGGCCAGTGAGCCTTGGATTCCTTGCAGTGGACGGCGAGCCTTTGGCGAGGCTCGTTGGCCATTGGGTGAGGGCCGCCAAACCCTCGCTAACCACTAGGCGAGGGTTGCAGGCGAGGCTGGCCTTGCCCAGATCTAGGTGAAGCCGCCTTGCTTGTGGCCCTAGGTAAGGCTGAGTGAAGGCCGTGAAGCCCTTGCCAATGGAAGGCAAGGGCTGTGACCCTTGCTGGAGACTTGCTGGCCACTATCAAAGAAGAAGGCCAAGAGGAAGAAGAAGAAAAAAAAAAGGAAAAAGAAAAAAAAGAAAAAAGAAGAAAAGGAAAAAAATTAATAAAATTTTTGAAAAAATAAAAATTATTTAAAAATTGTTAGCGTTCATGTTTGTGCCGATTGGTCAAATTTGGCCGGATGACTGAATTTGTACTAATATGAAAAGATTTAGAACTAAATTGATTTAATTGAAAGGTTTATGACTGAATTGGTACCAATATCATAGGTTTATGACTTTTTTGATACTCTTCCTTCGCCATAGATTTAACCATGGTTGCACAATAACCCCTGAATTTTGAATAGTTTTAAATGACCGTCCTCAACTTGGCCACCATAATACAATAGTCCTGAATGTTGTCAAGTTACGGATTACCCCTCTAAATTTTGCCTTTCGTTGTAGTTGTAAGTTTTTCTATCTACATAACAGTCAAATATCGCCTGGAAATGAAGCTGTTCAATTTTCTTGACAAAAAGGTGCTTCTATTACATGGTTAATAAAGTTAAAAGAACAGAGGATGCATGGCTCATGAAGCTAAGAAAATTTAAGAGATGTTATTTTGGTAAAAGAAACAGGATTTAAATCTACTTTCATTTAATACTTAACAGCTAAGTGGTGTCCACCGACCGGCAAGCGGGTGTGCACCATCTTCAATGCCCCGTCTTCAATAATACTCTCATGCCTATGCTTTCCATCTCTAATCTCATAATAGTACTGCAAAACCGTCTGGTTTTAATTGTTCCAATATTCGAAGAATCTCAATCACATGTCGATGCTCTTGCGCCTTTTCTAATTTCGGTTTCTTGATGTCTGCATGGAGGTCGCTAAGGAAGAACCGAGAACGGTTCATTTGCATTTTAGTACAGGAGGCTACGCTATAGATTGGTTCATTTGCATTTTACCCAAGACTTAAGTCTATCACCACATGAGATAAGGAATTGAATTATATAAAAGTAGGTGGTAGGAGCAATTTAGGAGAAGGGTGTAGAATTGTATGGCTAATAGATTGGTCACAAGAATTATCTAGGAAGATGGATTTTTCTACAACCGTCTGGGGTGGCAGCGACGATTCGCTCTTGATCATGACAGACTGTCGTATCTCTTTGTAGATCATTGCAATGTAAAAAGAATCGAAATTTATGGTGTTCTAATCTAAGTTATGATGTAAAGTCATGCATTTAAATCAACGATTGAAGAGAGCCTCAAGCTGAGCTTTGGCTTATTTTCGTTCTTCCAATGCAACGAGCTATTCCTGATTATGTATCGTGACATTGGTGGTCGGTGCAGCTTTGTGCCTTAAGAGTTTCCTGGGTGAGAATTGAAAGACAGCTGACCATGACAGCTACATCGGATCGAAAATGACGGTAAGTGTCCTGGCGAGCCAATCGGGCGTCCGAGTATTTATGACATGTTTGAGAATAAAAGCAAAACAATGGCACGGATAGGAAAATCCGTTTACAGAGAAGGTGACATTTTCTGCATATGGAAACCGCGGATGTTGGCATAAAAAGGGAAGCCTCGGACACAGTGGCCAAGTTAACCAGCTTTTTCTTGGGTTTCTGCTACTGCAGACTATCCTATTTATGCGTGTTTTGTTGTCGTTGACTTCTTGTTGCTGCTGTTTTGGTTGAGACGTAGGTGTCGGTGTCGTCATCGCCGTGGTCGTGGTCATGTCGCCGTTGTTGTGGTAGTGGCTGTGGCGAGGGTGGTTGGGTTCTTGTAATCAGCTCACGTATTTCAGTTCACTCGTAATTCCTGTTCCATCACATGCCGCAATTCCAACCCAAATCGCCACCCGCTTATCAAAGAGTCATCATCTCAGCTGCAGAAAAACACACTAGAGGGGATGGTAATGTCGACCATACTGAATTTCGTATACCTACTGCTTCCGTCGGTGTTCACGATGGCTGCGTCGGTGATGATCGTGGCCTCGCTGGCCATTGTGGGCTTGTCAGAGGCGAGAGGAGTTCACCTGCCGGCATTCCTCACGGGACTCGCTTCCCTCTTGACCTTCCCCGACGGGGAATTTAGGTTCCTGATCCTCCGATCAGCGATCTCCCTCCATTTCTTCAAGAGAATCCTCGAGGTAGAGCTGCACTCCTCTCTTTTCCATTACTTCTCCTAAAGCAAACCTCAAAGCCATTTGCTTTTTGATATGTATGTCTTTGGTTTTCGTATTCCCAAGAAGGTCATGTTAACGGGCGCTTCAGAGGGATACTCGTTAAGCATACAATGATGAGCTATGTCGTAATCCAAATCTCACGTTATCGTTTGAAATTGTAAGACATTAAATTGTTTCATCAGTCTGCAGTTCGCAGCTTTAATTCCGATTTGAAAACCCTCCTTGAAATGTTGCAAAATGTAACTTTAGGACTACTCTTTTCAGTTCTCAAATGAAAATAAAAAGGCGAATCCTGAAGAACTAAACCGGTCTAAGCTTCTGTTTCGCTCCTGTCGTTTCTCGAGCAAATTCATTTCAACCTAGACCTTTTCTCAGTTGTTGTCCATTCACAAGTTGAGTGGACGAATGGGCATGAACTCCATGGTGGTCATATCTCTCATCTACTTACTCTCAACCGTGACGCTGATTTACTCGCAACACCTATCCCAGGGTCATCCTGAGACACCAGTGGACCTGCTCTATCCGGGAATAGCGCTTTTCCTGATTGGGATAACCGGCAACTTGTACCACCATATCCTCCTCTCCAAACTGAGGAAAGAGGGTGAGGGAGAGTACAAGATCCCCAAGGGTGGACTCTTTGGCTGGGTCATTTGTCCACACGACTTGTTTGAGGTCATAGATTTTGTGGGGATTTCATTCATTTCCCAGTCAGCTTATTCTTGTTCCTGGTCTCTGGCCACATTTTTCTACCTTCTGGGCAGGAGTAATGCCACTCGGAGGTGGTACACTTTCAAATTTGAGGAATTTCCTGAAGATGTCAAGGCTCTTATTCCATTCATTTTCTGAATTAATGAGAGTAGTGATTGGAAAGACACTAACACTCTCTCCTCTTTTGGGGGGAGGTGGGGGGTTTTTGTTATTGGGAATTTTTATTATGCTGCCACTGTTTTTTTTTTTTTTCAAACTTTTCATAGATGCGCAATATTGCTTGCTGATTTGATCGATTTCTATCTTATGGAAGAGTTATGTACATATACCTGATGTTCCGTGGTAGTTAGATTGCCTCATATGAATGTTCCAAGCCCTTAATGATAAGCATGTCAAAAAGAACTGTCTGAGCTGAAACCTAAATTGAACGAAAACTTTCGGGTTCTTCTTGTCAAGTTTCCCTTCAGTTCGGTGGTAAGTGAAACCACGGGCTTCCGATTGCACAGTTCGGTTTTGGATCATAAACCCCATCCCACCCTGAACACATCATTGAACTTGTTTCGAAGTTAAAAACCATAAGAGTCGTGTCAACGTCCTAACGCACGGCCTTGAAGCCCAACTACGGAGCGTCCACGGCCAAGAGCAAGCATTTCGCCTGTAAAACTAGTTACTTTCCCCGGTTAGCATTTGCCCACTTGATTATTCATGATGACTAGAAGCAAACATTTCACCTATTAAACCTGTTAGTTGTCTGAGTAAATTACATTTATGCATCTGCAGTTTGCTTTTCTGAAGGTGCAAGAATTGAAGATAACATTTCGCCATTCATCGTGGCTGGTCGGCCAACATAACAAGGGATGAGCTGTGAAGTTTGAATTGAAATGCATCATTGAAGAGCGAAGCAAATACGGGGGAGTTGCAGGTTGTAGTTTGCCTTCTTTCTTGAACAAGGACAGGACAGGAGCTTCAGAGACAACAAAATTTTTCATATCATGTGTTTGCATTTTGTCATCCGATTTTCGCCATTCATTTGTTGTTTGGTGGAGATCCAAGTCCCAAAAATGGGTACAGAAGTTACATCTGAGTTGTAATCAACCAGTGGGGATGTTATTGAATGGTGTTTTAACTCTCTAAACTTGGGTTGAGATGACAAAAAAAAAAAAATGAATAGACAATTCAAGAAGAAGAAGAAGAAGAGACTCGACTCAATCCAAGCCGTTTTTCTATTTTTTTTAGTTGGGATTCCATGCGAATCGGGTGACAAATATATATACCCTTTGTATCCGAGTCAAGCCAACTATAAGAGGGAACCCCAACAAAACCGACCTTTTGACACATTTAGTTAGTAATAGACCAATATGGAATGTTGACTACTGGAATTGGTGTGTTACAAACATTGTAACTAGTGACATTGATGACATGACGTATCTTATTTAGGATTTAGGCAATTATAGAAAAAAGATTTATTGATGTGGTTTGTCATTGGTGGAAAAAAGAATTTTTATTGCATGGTTAATAAAGTTAAGGGATATGTGCAACAAAATAATAAAACTTATCATGAAAATGCAATTAAGTTATAAAATTTACAAAAAGTGTAATCAAGTCTTAAAACTTATCAAATTTGTTCAATTGATTTTTAAAGTTAACACCGTTAAACTTACTAATGAAAAATGTTGACATGGTATTTTTTAAATGAATTTCTATTTTCTACAATAATTTTTAAAATTATTTTTATTCAAAATCTTTAAAAATTAGATTTAAAAGCTAAAAAGGAGAAACTAAAATTTATTTAAAAAAAAAATGTTAAAAAAAGAAGAGAAAATGGCATTGGCGAGCATTTTCGCCACAGCCGCCACCCATTGCCGGAGGGGCTGGTGAACCGTTGCCAACCCTAGGCGAGGTGGCCGGCCCTTGCCCGGGCAAGGCCTCAGCAAGGGCCGACCACCCTTGCTAGGTCGGGTGAGGACGCCTAGATCTGGGCACACCGACGACCATTGCCTGCCCTCGCCCCGATCTGGCGAGCCTCGCCGATCTCGAGCGAGGGCTTGTGAGGCCTCCCCCAGGGCGGGCGATGGTCGTTGGCCCCTCGTGAGGGCCGGCGAGACCTTGCCTAGGGAGGGCGATGGTCATCGGCCCCTCGTGAGGGTCGGCATGCCCAAATCTAGGCGTCCTCGCCCAATCTGGCGGGGGTGGTTGGCCTTCGCCTAGGGTCGGTGAGGGCCCGCCAACCTCGCCCAAGGTTGTTGTTTGTCGCCGACCCCTCCGACGATGGGTGGCGGTGGAAGCTCCACTAGTGCCTTTGTTTTTTTTTTTTTTAAATAAATTTTAAAATTTTCCTTTTAAGTTTTTAAATCTAATTTAAACAAGAATAAAAATAATGTTAAAAGCCACGTGGAAAATAAAAATTTATTTAAAATGCCATGTCATCGCCACGTTAGCATTTTTCTTTAATAAGTTTGACGGTATTAATTTTAAGACTCGATTAAATCAATTTGACAAATTTTAAGATTTAATTGTACTTTTTGCAAGTTTTATAACTTAATTGTACTTATCCCTAAAGTTAAAGAACGGAGAAATGCATAGTTAAAAGATAAGAAAATTCAGGAGACGTGACTCAGGTAAAGGCAAAAAAAGGGGTAAATCCAATTTCAGCTAATCTAACACTTTTAACTTTTACGTAGACGAAAAACCAAGGACTATAACGAAAGGTCAAAATTTAGGGAGAGGCAAATCTATAATTCAAGTAATGGAATAATATTATTGAATCATCCGAACTACTTTTATATCTCTTTTTAAGTTCCTATCGACGGGATTTTTGTGAATCCATACGACTTTTGATCTTCCATTTCTTTGTTCTGAACCATTAGTTGAATTCTTCATTCTTTTTCTTTATTCCATCTTTTTATTCATTCAATTCACAGTCACGGACAAAAGAAAGGGAAAGACTTCTATTGGAATCCCTATCTAAATTCATAATTCATAATAGTATAGAGCAGATTAGATCAGATCTATTTTTAGTTCATATATAAGTAACAATATCTAATATCACATATACATGGGTTTCTTCCTTAATGTAAACCAATTATTCATATCTTAGATTAAATCAGATTCTAGAATTCTTTTTTATTTTTGAAACTGTAACATCCAATAGTTGGATTCTAGCCATTACATTACGTATACCCAATTGATGGGTGTCGCAATGGCTCTATTTGCAGTATTCCTCCAAAGCTCTGGAATTATTGTGTAATAATGGCGTCAAAAGTCGAAAGAATAATCACTGAGCAGCAAGCAGGTGTATTCCACCAACCATGTTCAGGATTCTCTCGTTGCCCAACGCTTTCCATCTCCTATCTTATCCTCGTTCGATTCCTTCGTCGCTCCCCCATTCGCATTCTCCTCTTCGTTCGACTCGTCTCGCATCGCGGGTCGTCGTCCCCTGATAATTCCTGGACCGTTCTCCGGAAGCACAAATTCCGGAAGAAAACAGGTGGGTATCCGCGAGTAAGCCCGTGTTTTTGGTTGACATTTGCAAAGAGTTCCGTCCGGTGTCGATTGTTCCGATCTTTGGAGGATCTTGATCCCCCCTTTCGATGCTCTTTTGGGTTCTTCTGGTTTCGCTTATAGAGTATAATTATGCGTGGAAGTTGCAGAGGAAGAACCAAGAACATGTTATTTGCATTTTAGTACTGGGAGGTACGGTGTACTTGGGAGTTATCCCCATAAAGAAAGGGTCTTTTCTTTTTCTTTGTTCTGCGAATGTATTTTCCTTTGAAACCCAGCTGGGGTTGCCTTTGAGGGAAATTCTAGTCGAAGTGGCTGTGCATTCTGTTAGAAATATAGCTTAATGCGCCGAGCGCACATGATGGATTCTCTGAGGAGTGGCGTTGTTGGAAATGCGCTCAGCGATTGATTAACCATCGCATGGCTTACTAGTTGATCTGTTGCTGCAAATTTCGGTTAAGCCAGGCTGGACTTTATATCTGGGAATGGAGCGATCGAGTTTGGTTGTGCAGCGTCAGATTATAAGTCGCATGTAGAATAGTATTCTACTACCAGCGTATTGTTTTTCTCATCATGGGATATCTAAGAAATTCAATTGTTGAAATTGGGTAGTTGTCGAGAATAAATTCAATTGTTCACGAATGGTTGCATCATCGAAAAACCATGCATTTCCTACATAAGATGTTCATGGTGTGCTTGGAGTTTGAAACAACGAAGATTTGATCATAGTTTCTAACCAATGGATGTAGAACATGGCATTCACTTCCTCAAGGATAACCTGTTTTAGTTTGAATTTCCAATCTTTAGGAAGTATGAATCAGTTTTTGTTAGTTTACAGTTATGGAGAGCTTTTGTCCTGTTTAGGCTTCAGATTTGCTTACTAATTCCACTATCAGTTGCTTCTGTTGCCTACTTGTAGAGTTTGTGCATGAAAGTAATGGATCGGCTTGATGGTGCTGCACGCCTCATGATAGTATCGGATTTGGACTCTACCATGGTAGGTAGCTTTTCTGTCAGTTGCACATCAATTTCATTTTCCTTCTTGTTGCAGAATTGAGATACTTCGTTGCAGGTTGATCATCTTGATCCAGAGAACCTCTCCTTCTTAGGTTTAATGCACTGTGGGAAGCTTTTTACCGTGATAATTCTCTGCTAGTCTTCTCCACTGGAAGGTCACCAACAAGTTACAAGCAGTTGAAAATCAAAAAGCCCTTACTGACTCCTGATGTCACGATTATGTCTGTGGGAACTGAAATCATGTATGGTGAGGCAATGGTACCAGATGCTGAGTGGGAGTGTTATCTGAATCAGAAATGGAACCGCGATATAGTCACAGGAGAGACAGCAAGGTTTCCTGAACTTACTCCTCAGGTATGTATTCTAGCTTGAGATTGCTTTCTGGTTTACTGGATAGGTTCCTGAGCTTCATGAGCTGCATACTGTATGTGTTTCTCCACAATCACAGTTGGCGACATCCAACTTAAAGTCAGAAAGTGTTGTCCGTGATTGAGATTAACCTTTCTGTCTAATTTTGACAATGGCGGGACTGAAATTCAGCCAGAAATAGACCAAAGGCCTCACAAGGTCAGCTTTTATGTGGAGAAGGACAAAGCCATGAAAGTGATAAAAGATCTTCCACAATGTCTAGAGAAATATGGGGTAAGAATGGAAATATAGTCATATCTGCAATATGAGAAATCCAATGTCATAACAACATTGCTCTGAATTTTGTTTAATTACCTAGTATCTTATTAGTTTGGTATTGTACTTGATTGACAGCTAGATGTGAAAATAATTTACAGCAGTGGAATTGCTTTAGATGTATTGCCTAGACGTGCTGGAAAGGGACAGGCACTTGCTTATTTGCTTAAGAAGTTTGAAGCTAAGGGATGTGTCCCTTCTAATACTCTTGTTTGTGGTGACTCTGGAAATGATGCTGAGCTATTCACTGTCCCTGCAGTACATGGTGTGATGGTTCGTAGCATTTACTAGTTTTAGTCTAAAATCAGAGTCCTATTAGTGAATTGCATGGTGTAACTCCTACCACATGCAGGTCAGCAATGCACAGGAGGAATTATTGGAGTGGTACTCAGAAAATGCTAAGAATAACCATCAAATTATTCACGCAACTGAAAGATGTGCTGCTGGAATCATCCAAGTGATTGGGACTTTCAGTCTCGGTCCAAATGTTTCTCCAAGGGACATACGGGACTCTCTCAAATGCACAGTTGAAATATGCAATCCTGGTCATGAAGTAGTGAAATTTTATCTGTTCTATGAGAGATGGCGACGTGGTGAAGTTGAGAGGTCCGACCATTTTATTAACAATTTAAGATTACACTTTGTAAGTTTGATCCACCTTTTCCCCCATATCCTGTGTCCACTGAATTTGTTGGGGTACACTCAGCACAAGTCTAACCTTGTGTATCCAGAGTCTTAGCTTCTTTTTTTAAAGCTAATTAATTAATGAAATTTGAAGGAATTGTGGCAGTAGAAAACACATGATTTTAAGTTCTTGGTATAGGAATTATGCATTGTCCTGCATTTATTAAGAGTTCAAATGGAAAGAATAGACACATCCTTCATGTATATCATGCCACATCAAGCAAATCTGGAAAAGTGAGCTTTAGTTGTCAATTATTGGTCTAGCATCATAGTCAATTCCACTTATCTGCAATTAAGAAAAAATGCCTTTTCTCCGATAGATCAAAATTTTTCTTGATTCTACAGTAATTTCATGATGCTGAGGCTTGTCAATGCAAAAGCTACATGTTCTATGTTTTTAGCTCATGTGGCATCTCATAATGCATGTTGTGGGCCTATGACCTCATTTTATCTGTAAATTCAAGAAATCTTTCCATTTTACTTGGTGAAAGAAAATTTAACTAATTTTCTGTGCAGAATTCAATGGGTACTTTTGTACATCCTTCTGGAATAGAGATTCCTTTCTCTCAGTGCATAGATGAGTTGGCCAACTCATATGGAGATCAGCTAGGAAAGCAGTTTCGAGTATGGGTTGATAGAGTCTCTGTAGCTCAGATATGTTCAGACACGTGGCTGGTGAAATTTGATAAGTGTGAATTATGTGGTATGCTACTCATTTCTAACCATTCTTCCATCTGCTTATTGTTATTTATTCTCATCTGATCCCAGTCAACACGATCTGGACTCAGGACCAATGAAGTGCCTGGGGAAGCATAAAATCCAAAAAGCTAGATAGGGGTAGCAGTTACTTAATTGGAGCTTGACTACACTGAACTCAAATTCTGACCTTAAATTTTCTCTCTAAATCACCTGACATTGATACTTCGTCCACAATTGGATGCACTCATCATATGCATGAAATATGCTTGGCATGACCTTGAAGTCTGCAGTTTACCTAAAATAGAGCATTGAATCTTGATTTATGTCATTTTGTACCTAAGCACACTGTCAGCTGGAAATTGACCTTGTATAGCTTCATTTTAGTATGCAAAATGGTGAGTAGGTGTATTTCAATTAGGATTGATATCAGTTACAGCTGGGAAAGAACTGCATCTTCATTCAATCTGACTGATCATGTACTGGTGAAGCTTTTTAGACCAAGTTGACCCCTAAAAAGCTGATGGTATAGACATTACCATAATATTGAGTTCTAGGCTTGAAGAAATGGTTTTGGAATGTAATGTTCTTGAAGATCACAGAATAAATAAATTCAAGACACTAATACAATTAGATCTACTCTTCCTAGACAAACTTGGGATTTGCAATTTCTGGTAACATCTGTTTAGAATCATGGGATCCTTCTTTATCAGATAGGAAGGGCCGTTGCACAAAATGCACTTCGTTCCTTGATATGTAGTTTGTTCCCAAATCTAGGGGTTACTGTAACTCCATTTGTTTCAGGGTAGTATAAGTCTGATAAGGTACTTGATTAAATTGCTCTTATTTATTAGAACAATTATTTGGATACTTTCTCCAAGGTCAGTTTTGCAAAATAATATTAATGAGAACTCATGTGACTAGTCTATAAAATGACGACAATTTCGTGGTTGGTTGGAAGTATAGTTGGTTAAGCCACCAAGACGAATAAGTAGATGGTAGTGACATGTGATAGCAGCAATTCTATCCCGTCAAATGCGATGCTTTTGAGAAGAAATACGCTCACTAACTCTTCCTGAAATTCTATTCTTCGATATGGTTCTGAGTTCAATCGTTCTGCAGGTAAAGATAGAGAATGCCGCGTGACAACAGTCTTGCTCAGTTCAAGGGTATGGCTGAATAAATACCTAACATGATTCTATTTATACTCTTTAGCAGATACTAAGCCCTATCTTTCATGAAATTCAGCATGCCAAACTTCCAGGTGAATTTATGTGGATCTACATGCATCAGACTTGGTCGGACGGCTTGTTCTCAGGAGAGGAGGACCAAAGACCAAGGCTTTTTCTGAACGCCCGGCCCATTTACAGAGCAGATCCATCAATTTGAGATTGCAGAGCTCCTGCTGCAGAGCTCTTAAGCAGATAGGCCGGAGGCATATAATTATTACCCACGAATAAGCAGCCTCCGTATTATCCATGAAATTGTGGTTTTGTGCTTTGCCATATTATCCGTGAGAATTCGGGAGGATATCAGAATGAAATTTTAAATGACATAAATGCTTACAAGAAAAAGATGAAGCAAGTATAAAATCTAATATGCACGAGGCAATACGTATTTATTGGTGAATATTGAATTTTTCTTATTGGTGAATATCGATTTTTTCTCATCCACAAAATAAAGGAGGAATGGAAAATTAGTAAAATAGATAGAAATTGGAAGGCCAAAAAAGTCAGGTGGGTGAGATCTCAAAATGCGGTGAGATCGCAAAATGCTGTCTACCCTGACAAGAGTTCCTGGGTGAGATCTCCGAATGGTGCACATTAATTGATAGATTTTTAGAAATTGAAGAATTTCCGCAAGGAGTCATGAAAACCAACTTCAAGTAGAAGGAGAGAGTGCAAAGACTAAGCAAATCACGGTCTTCATTTGAATCTTATCACATCATAAAAAAACCCAATATAGAAGCAAACCGAGGTTTGCGCCCCCCAGATCAAAAAAGTCCTCACAATCAAATCATATACATCCCCTGAAACCATAGATTCAGTTACCCTCTACCTCACCCACAGCCATTTGGTTTTCTGACAGCACTCGCAAAGCCGGTCTTGCACTCCCCAGTTGTTGCTGCTGCAGTTAAACATTTGCAAAACAGTTAATTGTTGCTCCACGTTTAGGAAACAATTAATCATAATGATACATTGTTACCAAACCACAAAGCAAGTGCAAAACATCAAGAAGTAAAATCAGGATACCTCAGTAGCATCTTTCTTCCCTTCGGTTTCGGGCACCGCTAATTTTTCCTTGAACATCTTCTTCAACTGCCTGAGGCTTTTCTTTTGCAAGGACTGCAGCACTCTATCCTCATCTGTAGTGTTCTTTTCATCGCTCTTCTTTCTCGCCTTCTCTGTATTTGGCTCAACTTTTCTGCCACTCTTCTGCATATTCTCTTTGTCATCACCTAGCAAGCTCATCTTTCTTAGTGCAGACTGCTTCTTGCTTGACGATTTCACTTGCCCGGGGAGTAGCTGGTCAGCTGCTACGGGAAATGGGGACGATGGAATATCCATGTTTTCTTTGTCGTTGTCCAGCTTATTAGCCATCTTTCTGACCGTGGACTGCTTCTTAGCGGACGACTTCACTAGCGCAGGAGACTTTGGCAGTCGTTCAGCTGTCAACGGGGAAAGCGCAACTTTACCTTTCACAGCAAGAGGAGAACGTGAGCTTATTTTGCTAACAAGAATTGGGGTCTTGTCTGCGATGGCAGATGGAAGCAATTCACTAGCTCCTTCGACAAACTCCACTTCTGGCATCACATGAACATCAACTAGCTCTTGAAGATCAGCATATTCTTGAATGTTTGGTGCATTCACTTCTGATGAATTTGCAGCTGCAGAAGTTTCGAACAATGATTTGTGCCACTCACGGACTTCCATGGCGAACTCTTCACATTCGAACACGTCGACTTTAACCAATTGCTCATCCTCATGCTTCTCTGTCTGAATTATTGGACTAACAAGACAAGGAGACATCAACTGGTCAAGCTTGATGCTTTCTTCTTCCTCAGCAGGAGCACTGTCCTGAATTTCCAAATCATTGTCCCCAACTGGCTCCTGAATATCATCGCAGTGAGGGACTACTCGATCTGAGTTGGCCATGATATGAGGAACTAGTTGATCAGTTTCCTCATTATTGCCATCCTCCTCATTGTCCTGAATTATTTCATTCAGTAGCAGCTTCGCTTCTATCTCGCATTTTATATCAACATCAATATCATCACTTTGGTTGTCCTCTCCAAAAGCTAAGTCTTCTGAAATCTCATGGTTAGTTGTCTTTTCTACATGATGATCCTCAATCATCACTTGCACAGCCGAATTGTCTACTGGTGGCGCATCTTGTTTCAGCGGCGACACTACAAAGCAATTTGTGTTGATCAGCATGATACTCGTGATTGCAGAAAATAATGTACCAGAAAATATGCGATAACTCGACTTACCAAGAAGGTTATCATCCAACTGATCTGACTTCTCATCAAGGACATCATCTTTCAAATCATAATCAGAAAGGGTACTCAGGCAATCGGATTTGCCACATTCAGCTTCGAGGAGTACCTCAGAGCCGAGAGCTCCAACGCCACTGCTCTTCACATTCACATTCACATCACTTTCAAGTTCCCTTTCCTTCTCCTCCATTCCAGTTGACTTCTCAACAGGAACATTTAAATGATCGGGTTTCTCTGAACTCTCCTCTTCTGCAGCATTGGAATCAGCATCTGCATTTATAGTATGAAGCATTAATCAGAACTACCATTCATTTGAATCTATGACACTAAGTCACTGCTTTTACAAAGATGACCAAAAGTATACCTACCAAGTGTCTACAACAAAGAATAAACCATGATGAATAAGTGACTACTTTTACAAAGATGACTAAAAGTATACCTACCAAGTGTCTACAACAAAGAATAAATCATGATGAATAAAAAGTGTCATATGATTTCTAACTCCTAAATCAACTTCCTCTCTAAATTAGAACACCTACCAGGTGAATCCTTGTTCTCTTCAATTTCTTCTAGGACTTCTTCTGATTCTTCTTTCAAACCCAGGTCATCCATTTTGATTGGCTCCAATTCTGAGGCTCTTTCCTCTGACACCTTCAGCTCAGACATGGACTTCCCCAACAATCTCACCGACCTCCTTGTGCTGTATGCCCTTGGCGCTGCAGATGCTCTGGCCTTCCTCTGTGTGCTCTTCACTGCTGAAGCCTTTGGCACACCCCGATTTTCTTCCTCATTCTTCTCATCTATCTTCACAGACTCCGGTTTTCTCCGAGCCGAGGCAAGCCCGGCTCTTTTTCCGGCCATTGGCACAGCAGCAGTATCCGGCAGATTGACTTCTTTGTTCTCCTGATCCGCAGCATGCCTACTGCTCCCCGTGCTGCGGCGAGCACGAGACACAACCTGCGAGCTGTTGGGATCCTTTGTAGTTTTGGCTCTAGCCGAGGCTCGAGTTGCAGTTCGAGGAGCCGGAGTTTTGGGTGGTGCTCTCTCGGGCGATTGCATCTCAACAGTAGGTTCGGATGGATTTAGGAATTCTTCCAACCCCTCGACCTGTTGCATAAATTTCGAGAATATGAGCAAAGCCAATTAGATAAAATAGCGGAAAAACAATAAAAAAAATCATCTCCACTCGATTTTCGGGCAACTTCATTTTATCGAAAACGACTAAACCATATTCAATACTAAATCCCATTAAAATCATTCTCCATTAAAAACAATCTACTTTGGAAAATAAGATCTTGACCCATTATAGATAGATCTGAACTGAATATGAATCAATTCATCCTCTTTTGAGTCAGTGCAACCCTGATTGAAACCACAAAGCCGTCTGAAAAATTCCCAGATTCTTCTTTTCAAAACATTCATTATCTAATCTCGTGATTCATCGAATCAACCGGCGGCGAAATTGATGGCGATATGCCATCAAACCGTCATCGGAATCACTGAGAATGGCGAAATCGATAGCTATATGCCATCGGAATCACTATGAAGGAGAGGGGATCATCAATTACATGTTGGAGGGCAGCGAGGGCATCGGCCATGGCGACGTTGGTCATGTTGGCAGGGATCTTATTCTGCTTGCACAGAACCTGGAGCTCCCTCCTCGACATCGTGTGGAAGTCCATTTCCACCCTCAGAAATTGCCACCGAGATTCGGCGTTGAGACAAGGGAGGGAGGGAGGGAGATCGGAGAAGATCGGAGAGAAATGAAAATCGATTTGGGTTTGTCAAAACAAGACGTTTTGGGCAATCTGCCAAAACCAGGACGGTGAAGAGAGTATTTGTAGTCGTTGAGGGGGAGGGAGACGTTGGAAACCCTAGGGGAAAAATATGACCGTTGGAGCGTGATTTGAAATTTGAAAATCGTCGGGAAAATAAGGAAAGAAATCAATTTTCAGTCGTGGACCTGCAGGAGACTGCCGCGTGTCACGTGCCCCACCAAGGATCGTCCATGGGTTATTTTCCTTCGTGTCTCGGAACGAGGGCTTGGGCCTTCCTTCTGGCGTGGCTATGAAGATATTCGGCCCAATTCAGGAAAAATTGTGTAGAATAGTAAATCAATTGTTAAAGTAAGAAGGATTAATGCCACAATCCCTCAATTTTTGTTTGTCACGAAAAACCTTAAATTTGCCAATTGTGATACAAATATCTTCTTCTTTTTTTTATCATAAAAAAACTCGAACTTATACCGGCGTGACAAATAAGACCATGGATGAAACTGCACTATAAAGTATACATATCATGCACATGTAAGTTTAACATTTTTAGTGACACAAAAAAATGTTAGGAATATTTGTATCTGGCAAGTTTTAGATTTTTGGCAAAACAAGAAAAAAGTTAAGTCTTTGTTGGGGCTTTTGGTGGTATTTGTCCAAGTAAGAAATTAAGAATTCGTTATGTATTTACAAATAGTTCAAAAACCCCATAAACTGAAGTCACCAACTTTTCAAACATGGTCGGTAGTTTTCAAATAAATGGTAGTAGTTTTTCAAAGGTGTTAGGGTGCATTTGGGAACCACTTTGAAAAGCTCTTTAGGGTCCAAAGCCCAATTGCCCAAATATTGAGTGTTTGGGACCAGCTTTGAAACTCACCTTGGAGGATTGTTGGCCTTCCAAAGGCCAAAAGCTCAAGACAGGTTAGGGGCTGCCTTGAACTTCTAGCATTCTCGACATGCTGAGGTTGAGGGTAAGTAAAAAAATTTTCTTCCCAAATTATCCTCGCTGATTTTTCAATTTTCCGATTTTGTCCTCACTATTCATCTTCTTCTTCTCCATTCTCCATGAGCGGTGGTCGGCGAAGGGCAGGCAGTCACCGGCGACCGTCGTGCCCGTCGCACCGTGACCTTCATGCGAAGGTCGCCAGGCCCGCGCGACCTATTTGGTCGCAGATTTGGTCGCAACTTGATGCGGTCGCTGCGGAGGTCGCGACCCATCTGGTTGTGACCAGATGCGGTTGCCGGCGACCGTCGTGCTCGTCACATCGTGACCTCTGCGTAGAGGTTGTTGGGGTCGCCGGCGACCATCGCGCTCATCGCATTGCGACCTCCGCGCAGAGGTCGCTGGGGCCGCACGACCCATCTGGTCGCAGATCTGATTGTGACCAGATGCGGTTGTTGGCGACCGTCGCGCTTGCCGCACCACGACCTTCGCCTGGAGGTCGCCGGGGCCGCGTTACCCAGGGCCGCGCTACCCATCTGGTCTCAGGTCTGGTCGCGACTAGATGTGGTTGTCGGAGGCTCACGTGGCGACCAGATCTGCGACTCTCAGGGTTGCGACCTCAGATTTGGTTGCCCGACCCTCGCCGAAGGATTGCCCGACGCGCCGCGACCTCCAACGAGGCTGCGCGATCTGGGTCTTGCCACCCTCCGGCGAGGGTCGCAACGACCAGATTTGGCCGACCTTCTGGCGAGGGTCGCGGCGACCAGATCTGCAACACTCGCCGGAGGGTTGTGCAACCCTCGCCGGACCGCCTACCTCTGCCGAATGGCTTGCATCGGACTGCCTGCCCTTCGCCGGCCGGACCGCTTGCTCCTCGCCAGCGACTACTTGTTCTTAGCCGGCCAAACTTTTTTTTTTATGAATAACAAAAGCCTTTTACAAATATAATTCTTCCAAACACCATTTTACTCAAAGATTAATTAGAATGGACTTTTACAATATAATTTATCAAACACAATCTGCATTTTGAAAAACACATTATTTAACTCATAGGCCTTTACATTTCCCCAAGGCTTTTCCAAAAGCCTTTCCAAACGCACCCTTAGTCCTTTCTAGTATTACATTAGTAATTTTATAAGCGCGTGAGCATGTAAAAACCATCTGAGATAGGACAATCATCGCTATTTTGTAAATTCTTTGAGATGATACGTGTAATAATAAAACAGTGCCGTTTTGCAGTGATCAAGGCTCCTTTTTGTTTATGTTCGGCGATCGAGCTAGAAAACCCGAAATGCTTCTAAGAATCTGATATGTCCTATTATCCTCAGTGACCTCCGGTCAGTCATTAGGACGAACGATTTTAATCTCACAGGCTCGACATACTTTGTCAAATCAAACGACATCAAGGGACAGCCTGTCGCCGCAATTTTTTCAAGGATTATCGTGAAATTCCAATGATTGACACAGAACTGAATTACAGGAATTTAAGGAGTTTCGAGTCGAACTGTACCAATATAACTGCACTTGTGCACAGAACTCTCGCTCTTGAGAGCGGGGAAGAATGTATAGATACACAAAGCACAGAAGATCCCATCAAGTACTCCAATATATAGTTCTGGAAACCCGAGTCATTACAGTGTCGGACTGCAAAGTTGGGGAGGGAGAAGCTATTTTGCTCTCATGAATCAAATAAGACTAATAGAAGATACAAGGAGATGAATCATTTTCCCCCCGGCGAACATACAAATGAACTACGGAAGCTACATCTTCTACCATATCAATTAGAACTTCGACGCCCGCCACCTATAACCTACCAACATCAGAAAACAGAGGACAAAGAAATCAACCAATCAAAAGCGAAGTCAAGCAACATGCCACAGAAGCATTGTATGGACAGTTAGAATTCATGTCAACATACCTGTGACATATAGGCTGATAGCTAAGCAGGCTGTGACCAATAGGAGGCGTGGACCCCCATCAGCACCGTGTGAGGTAGCTCTGTATAGAGAAATTAAATTCAGCACAGAAGAACCAGGTAACAGCTATTACTTGCAATTCAGGATTGCATATTGGTAAATAAATCATCATCATCGACAGTCATCATTGCGATAAATTCAGCTGGAGCATATCACCAACACTCTACCAAAGAGCAACTTCTTCGAACAAAATGAATATCAGATACCACATAAATGTTGTGGAAAAAAATTGAATGATTCACGTGGCAATTCAAAAAGATCTAAAGTAGTCATGTCTCCAATAAGCGCGCAACCACATTTGTCAATTGCCAACACAAATTAAATGTAAGACAGCATAAGCCAATCAACATAATCTTAATACCAAAGCAATTTTAATTTTGGAGCTCGCTCCCTTAGAATGAATTCAGCCATAGTAGTTACCTTGCTACAAGGCCTGGGACAGACTCAGTTTTAAGTCCAAAATCAAAAGGAAAGAGTGGGTCATAGTGCAAATCCCCAAAATTCATTGGGAGTTGATCCACAGATTTGAACCATGTCCTTGAAAGCTTTCCACTGAACCCGTAGTCCCCAAAAAGAACATCAGCCACTCCCTGACCTTCAGTGCCCAGTAACCATGCTGCCACTAGGGCATCAATTGAAGATATATATGGTTCAATTACGAGAGGTCTTCCTGAAACTACGATGACCACACACTTCATAGCCTCACAGACATTGGTAATGGTGGTGGGACCGGGGTCTGCCATTGTAAGTGTCGTGCTATCTCCGGCGGTCTCTGCATAAGGGTGCTCACCCACAACAACAATAGCATAATCGAAATCAGTGGACTTAACAAAATCCTTGTCAGGGTTTTCTTGGTAGACTACTTCTGTGCTCAAATCAACTGTAGAATTTATGGCACTGAGGATTGTAGTTCCTGCAGCAGCATAAAAAAACCCATCAATACAAAAGTTCCCCTTTAGTTGACTTCAAAGGAACCTGAAAGATTGTACTTCATGTAACCTTAGTAACTGAAAACCAAAAGGCCCAGAACAACAGCGCTTAACATCACCAGAGGAGATCAAGGCAGGACAAGGATTGTGCTCCAATAGTATGTAAACTCTGGACTAAACCAAAGAGTTTTCTTAATTTAACTTTAGGCAAAGATTAGATGACACAGTTATTAGTGTTCAAGTCTGCGCAGAAGTGAACAATGCTAAATGCCCTCCTCAGCAAGTTCAGGCTTCAGTGATAATTTCTTTCTCCTTTCCTGAGAAGCCTAATGCCACCGTTACCTTTTCCAACACAACAAGGAAACAAAACCAAGGTACTTAAACAAATGAACTAGATCTTCACTTTACCATAATGCATAATTAGTCTGTCCAAAGAAATCATCCGCAAACTTTTTAAGCTTTCTTCATTGCAACGCTTGCCGTTTAGATGCTTATCATGCTGTCTCATTTCAAAAATAAAAGAAAAGACTTTAATTGTTCAAAAAGATGCAATGCCATGATGTTCTACAACCCTTATAATTTAATATTGCATGAGAGAATTTTTGAACCGATATTTGCAATTAGTCCTCAAATGAACTGAAGAAGACACGAAGTAGTAGTAGTAGTAGTAGTACCTCGGGTGTGGTTATTTCCACTAAATCCTTGCCAGGTGATTGTCCATCCACCACACTGATAACCCAAATCATCAGCATGACTACCTGCAACTAGGATCTTCTTTGGCTTCTTTGGAAGTGGCAGTAAAGGATCAGTCTCATTTTTCCCATTCTTCAGCAGCACAAGAGATTTTCTCACAGCTTCCCTCGCCAACTCTCTGTGTGCCTGGTAAACTTACAGGACAAGTAATTATCCATGGTGATGTAAGTTAGCTTACTTACAATAGTAGTGGGAGCAAACAAAGAAATTTAAGCATATATAACTGAAAAAAGACGGTGGTTCATAGAATATGCCAAGTAAAATGCCCGACCCTTCGTAAAGTGTTTTTCATTTGCCTTAGCACCAAGCCACCAGCAGGTATATCTAGTACAGAAATTTGGAATGTTCATATGGAATAATAACTTTACTGACCTGGCTTCCAAGTTCGTTCACCAGACTAAGATCAGCCAGAGGATTTTCAAAGAGGCCCATGGTGAACTTGACAGACAATATTCTCTCCACTGCATCATCAATTCGATCCATAGGGATAACCTTCTCTTTAACTAGGTAAGTTAGATCATTAATAAATTCTGTAAAATTGAAAGGAACCATAACCTGTTGAAGACAAAACCAAGACTAGGTATTAACTACATTTGCTTTGATCTGAACTTGAATTGTCAAATGACAGAGCCATCTCTAAAATGACAGTTGAGAAAATATCAAATAGCAGAAGAGAACCTAACCATGTCGATTCCAGCTAAAATTCCAGCTTCAACAGAATAGGTATAGTTTGCATGAGGGGGAGAAGTGATCCTGTCTATGCCTTGCCAATCTGAGATAACAAAGCCCTAAGATTCATCGAAATAACCAAGAGTAAGTGCTTGATATTCTGTGATGTAAATATTTTACAATGAATTAATACACAACACCCGAGAATTAACCACCTTCAAAGGGATCCACTTTATATATATATTTTTTAATAGCTGGGATCCACTGTCAACTTCATCTCAATAAAGTATGTCTTCCAAAAGGTGATGATGTGTAAATAACATGTCGCAGAGCTAGTTTGTGGCAGAATATGGGTGTTAATGAAGATATTTGGCAGAAAGGCATCTTGTCGGATAACTGCGATCAAGTGCATGGCAGTGTATGTTGTTCAGCGACCATGAAGTTAACTATTTAAATATTTTATATATACGAGGTTTTGACGTTAGATGAGTAGCACTGATGGAACTAGAACATAAATAGATAGAACACAGGAGATATAGATGATGATTAGGCCATACAGAGAAACAGATTGCTAGGCCATATACTTCTTAAGCATCAAGTTTGCACCGAGCTTGAAATATTTTTTTTAAGCAAATTAGTATACGATGGCATAATTTCATATGAACAGAGCATGAAGAATGTAGGTTGGCAAGTCTAAAAGATGAGTACTGGAAAAATGAATTTTAATCGGACATGCCAATTTGATGGAGGATCAGCATTGAAAAAAACTTGCACAAACACTACAATGCTAGGAATAACAAAAGCAGAACTCTTTATGCACATCATGTGACCACCTAATGCCATATATAAACCTTTGTTCCCATCTCAGGACTCTTAAAATCCTTCGCCTGAGGACACAATCTGTTGAGCAGCACAAAATGCTGCTGTGCTGTGCTAATTATGTATATAGCAGAAACAATGCAGAGTGGATCGAACCTTGAATTTGAGGGTGTCCTTAAGGAAACCAGTAACTAGGTCACGATTAGCATGCATCTTTTCTCCATTCCAGCTAGAGTAAGAGACCATGACCGTTGAAACACCCTTAATTATTGCATCTGTATAAGCAGGCATGTGGACGCTAAGCAAACCATGCATGTCACCAACAGTGTTGTTCTCATTGATCCCCTTGGTAGTTCCTCCATCACCCACAAAGTGCTTTGCACATGCTGCAACCTTGTTCCTGTGGAAATTTTGAAGTAAAAATCAAAGAGGAAACTCTTCCAAGAAAGACGATTTAATATTGACAACTGACAACAATAAACAAGAAAAGAGCAAAGTTGATGAGACTTCAATACTAAAGACAGCATTTCTTAGTAACAAATGGTGCCAGAAGATCAGTAGCGATTGACAAAGCGAGGAACTAATCACAGAGAAACATGACACCAGTTTTGGCAGATCAGAGAGAATGCACTTTTCAAGTTGCCAGGCGTGTCACTTATGGCATATCAGGTAAGCATCGGAAAATGTTGAACTGCTGAAAGAATATATCGCAATGACTCCATTGAAAAAAAGGTATTACCTAGACATATTAACTTAGCACATTACAATTTGAATCTGCAGTCTACACTAGAAAGTCATAGAGTCCATACTTTCCACCAACATATGGAACTCCTTTGCGAGAGCCAGAAGGAATTTCTCCTTGTAATCCAGGTATAATCTCAGTCATTTGTCGCACAATTTCCTCATTTTCACTATAGCTTTCATAACACCTGCCCCACCTTGGATCTCTGCAAACCTATCACAATAGTTTCAAGAAATAAAATTCTGAAAGTCCTCTAAAGATGCTCTGAAAAGGCATATATGACAACTTTAGAAGCATATATCGGATATGTTTTTGCTTAATTCTGTCAACATTTAGTTTAAGCTGCTTACAGCAATGCAGGGGGCAAAGACATAAGGAATCCCTGTGGCTCTGACTTCAAGGGCTGTGGCAGCACCAATCTTTTTCACCAATTTGGGGTCTCTGCACATGAGGTAATAATCGATGAAAAATTGCACTTAGATAGATCCAGAGAACTATTTTCAATGTTCTGGAGTAAATAGCATATCAGGTAAATATTTTGCCCTGACGGGAGTACAGGCAAGCAAGTTCAAACCGAATGATAGTCATTCAGATTACTAAACCTATTAAGTCAGAAGCTGGTATTTCAGAAATTGATATAACATTGATGCAGTACAAAATCGGGCAGGACACTACCTCAGAACTCTATACCACATCAGAAGTAATATTTAAAGCTAAAACATTACAATACATGCAAGAAGCAACACTTTCTTTACCTTGTTGCACCAAGACCAATATTATGTGGAAAAATTGTGGCATTGTACACGTTATTGTGCCCATGAACAGCATCTATTCCATATATCATTGGGATACCCAATCTACTGGACAAAGCACCTTTCTGATAGCCATTTATCATATTGACCCAATCCTCTGCACTTGCCTCTGGAAGTGGCGCGCTCCCACCACCACTCAAGACACTCCCTGCAACATGCCAAATGACATTTCAAGAGTCTGCCAATTGAACCTGTCAGTTTTATGGGACCCTTTCTTGATGTTAAGATGATGTCTCTGTGAAAGCTGTAAATAGATATGAGTTATTGCATTAGTTATTTGCAAACTTCTCAGAGTTTAAATGTGAAAAAATATAGGTGGGGGGCCATGGAGTCAGTAACACATCATAATCACATCAACCAAAGAATTCTGTAGATGTTCTAGTTATTGATGCCTCTAAAGCATCTAGAGTAGCATGACTTTAGGAGGCAGGGTCTCTGATGTACAAAATGCATGAAGTATGTGTAATTGGTGTAGCTTTATCTATGGTAACATCACACACAGATTTACTACAGAGAAACCATATCATGTGACTTCGAGGGATGTAAAGTTCTGAAGAAAAAGATATAGGATTTTTATATTCCTATTCCTGATTGTTGTACTTACAACAAGGATTGCATGAGTAACAGCGGAAGGACAATTGTGCTTTTTTTCAACTCCAAGATAGAAGTCCTGCTTCTTTTATAACATTGAAATGAATTCAATTAATATGAGAGTCTAACTTATGGCTAGAACCCAGATTGTACATTCATATGTGAAAGAGGTTGATCACCCCTTGCGTCTCTTGTAGTAAAATAGAGACTCCGTGATCCCTTGCAAAATGAAACCAAAATGAAACCAAAATGAATCATGTCCATGGCCGCATACATGAGTTGATACCGCTAGGATTTTCACCTGGACTAAAAGAATCAGAAAAAGGTAAATGCTCATTCACCACAAAATATTATCTCTATGACAGTCAGGTGGCCACTTATACACTGCACTGGATAACTGGAAATGAACGATTATTGTGACATAAACAAATTAAACTTCTAGATCATGTGCCCCTCACTCACATAACAGTAGGTCCAACATGCGTGGAGCCCAGACATGAAATATATTGACACCTGATAACCTTTGCAATGGTAGGTCATTATTACTTAACGACCAAACTATAGCGCCTTAAAAAAATGCAAACTTTATGGAACATATAATAATCCAAAAACAAACCCACATACCAAGTGCCCCAAAAAGAAACACGAGAAAGAAACAAAATAAAGTAAAACGCACAAGCATAAGCAACGTTGAACTGTTCTATTTACCAATCGAGTAGGTTTTCATGAAGTCGTAAGTCGCCACCATGCGATCGATCTGTGTCATCTGACCAATCTTCTCTCTCAGCGTCATTCTACTCAAGAGGTCCTTCACCCTTGCGGCCACCGGTTGCTTTGGGTCCTTGTACGCAACGTACTCTGCGGATTGAGCCATTACCGATGCCACAAACCACCATAGTATGAGCACCCCAAGTGTTCGAAGAAAAGCCCCGCCCATCTCTCAGTCCACACCACCCGACCCACAAGAGCCCTGGTTCAGTCCTACATCACCCAAAACGGGAACCTCCCATCAGTTTCATTTCGAGGGAAACTGCCCTGTCCGGCTGCGCTGAGAGCAAATAGGCAAGAACACCACAACAGCTCGCGACGGTATGCTTCTCTCATCTCTCGTTAAGCTACCGTGCGCGAGTGAAAAAGGAACCATCTTAACATAGCCCTTCTCGCCTAGTCTTTGCTAAAGAAAGGCTTGAAGAATCCAAAAGGTTCGATCCGCTATCCCATCCCCTGTTCTCGAGTACTATAAGCGAGAGCTGAAAAGACCACTTTCCAGATTCTTTATCAGAGCAAAAAGCCACACTTTAGAGAGAGAGAGAGAGAGAGAGAGAGAGCTTACGGTGCAAAAGAAGAAGCAGAGAGAGAGAGAGAGATGCCTACAGCTGAATGGGACCGAAAGGGAGTAGTGATGGGAAGGCACGTACAGATACAGCAAAAAAGGAGCAAAAGAAGTTAACAAAAAGATGATGGTGAAGTGAACGCGTCAGATGCGACGAGAAAAGGAGAAATGGTCAGTGGAGAGAAAACGTTGATGGAAGTCAAGTGAAGTGAAGTGAAGTGCGGGACGATGTTGTTGTCCAAGTCTTTACCGGGTTGGGTGGGCTGCTCTGCCGGCGATTCGTGGGAACGTGGTCGTGCCGAGCGGGAGGCCTTTTACTGTTCTATTCTGGTCCTCCATTTCTTCTGAATTCTCATTTTGGGCCCCCTCTTAACATCCGAGAATCCTATTTCCAGAAAGGGTCTTGAGCCACATGATATATCAAACACAAACACCACTTGATAAGTTGATATGCCAATTATTTATTTATTTATTAAATCGGAGTCCTCTCTCGACATCTAAAGAAAAAGATAAAAACCACATCCTTTGATGTCTGTATTGCGTGAAAAGTTCTCTTCCAAGTCAATTACTTGAGTGCGTATGATAAAATTTCTGGAATAAAAATTGATTTCTGGTCAGAAATTGAAATTTCTCAATTTCTATTCCTCGGATAAGTTTTTGAGAAAAGAAACCCGTTTGATAACGACTTAAAATTTCCATTTCTAAAACAGAAATCCGTTTATTAACAGAATAAAATTTCTATTTCTAGGAATAGAAATTGATTACATAACAACATAGGAAATCCTCAAATACGAAATAATAGTCGAAATAATACTAATAGAAAAGCAAAGAAGCTTTGATTTGGGGCATCTCATGTTTCTGCATCAGATCAAATTGTCATTCATCTGTCTTACCAAGACTGTGATCTTAAAGAACTGAAGAAAAACGCTTTACACATTCCATTGATGCATTCAAGCAAAGAGAATGCTATTGGACACCACCAGAAAAGAACTTGACATTTATGTCACCATTGTCTTTTTTCCATTAGTTATATGAAACAAGAAAGAAGCATGGGCAAAAGGAAATCAGTTATTCTGATTGAAGGAAGTTGGATCTTAACAGAATGGACTCTTGAGTGGGAACAACTGAATACAATTGAAGCAAAGGAAGATAGGTGGTTAGTGGAAGCACGATGACAAACGAGCAGAGGAGCAAATGGATCAGAAGAAAGAGGACCTAATTACATGAATGTGACAGTAAGTTATAGTATGATATTTTGGTCATTGATCAATAAAATAATGAGAACTCATAGTATATAAAAAAATAACTTATTATTATTGTTATTTGCTTTAGTTTGTCTTTCTTTTCTCTTTGTCCTCCGATAATTGTTATGTAACAGATTCTTTTTGAATCCATTATTTATAAAAAAAATTTCCTGTGACTTTTGAAACCCACAATTTCAACCAAACATTTTTACTTGAAAATAAAAACAACAATTTATTATCCAGAGAGAAAGCAGTGAATAAAGTTTACATAACAACAACTCGAATTTGATCAACTGCCACACTCGGACATTTTTTCCTTGCATCAAACTTGGGTTGTATACCACATGGTTTATAAAGGTCTATATAATTAAATCCATAACACCAACAGAGCAGCAAAGAGCAGCAATCAGTAAGTGAAGGAAAAGCGACAACTTCAACATATGAACGACCTGCAACCATAGAGGTTTCTCTACACCTAAACAATTACGCTACATGCATCTTGAACACCTCAAGCTAGAATATAAACCCGGACATGCTCAGCTCAAATGACGATTCAGCAACATATTAGAAGGGGTATCTAATTCGATGAGAGCAGAGCAAACCAACGCACTAAAGGAACGAGGGCTCTTGGCCATCAAAGGATGGATCAGGAGCTACGTCGCCAGACATACCAAGCAGTAACGTACATGTAACACTACACAATTCTCAAATCAATGCTAATGTCTCTAGGGCAAATTGTTGAATAGGTGGTGAACGTGAACTGTGAGAGGTTCGGTAGTTCAGATACATTCAATGAACCGGCATGACGTGAGATGGTTATCCAAATGAATCAACAAATTCGAAGGCAAACGAAGAACGATCCAACGTCGGAGTGCTCTCAACAGAAGAGAAACAGAACATCCTAAGATGATTACTTGGGATCGGCTACAATGACGCACGACTTGAATCGCGGGGGCGGAAGAGAGCCGTGACAAAGTGGAGAATGCACTCACTGGAAATGACGGCACCGATCGGGGGTAGGATGGTCGTTGGCGTGGCGCGGCGCAATCAATGAGGGCCTAGGGTTGAGGATGGAGTTGGAGTTGACGGCAGCGAGCAGACGGAGTGGACGCTTGCAAGCGGACGAAGTGGATGCTGCCGAGAGGAGTCGTCGACTACAAGGAGGACGAAGTTAGAGTCGACGGCGAGGTGAGCGACAATGTGACCGACGAGAGGATGGAGTTGGAGTCGACGGGGGTAGGGAGGATGGAGTCGCAATTGACGGCGAGATGAGCGACGATCTGACTAGCAAGAGGACGGCGACGGTAGGGAGGGCCGCGGGTTCCGATCTCAGAGATGAACTCGAGATGGGTTCAATGCGATCGATCCGGTGGAGTCGTCGACTGTAGGGAGGACGAAGTCAGAGTCGATGGCGAGGTGAGCGACGACGACACCGGCGAGAGGATGGAGTTGGAGTCGACGGCGAGGATGGACAGCTTCGGAGTCGACGGTGCTAGGGTTTTTGGTTGAAGCTTTGAGGAGAAGGAATACCCCCATCTAGTGAACGAAGAAGATGCCCAAATTGGAGAAAAGAAGAAACGACTTCTATTTCTATTTCAGAAATTGAGAAGCTACAATTTTTAGCTTATGATTTCTCCTCCAAATCAATTTCTAGAATAGAAATTTGTTTCAGAAATAAAAAAAATCAAATTACGTTACTAAACGGATTTCTGTTCCAAACCTGTTCCGGGGAACATAGAAATAGAGAAATCGATAAACATAAATTTTATCATGCGCAGTCTTAATTTCCGATTTGCACGAGAGAGTCGCCATTGCTCTAACATTTAAGCTATGTCACATGAAAAAGTGCAAGCCTTCTATGTTCAAGAACCCTGCGGCAAAATAATTAATTACTCATAATATGTGACACCATGATACTTAGGGGCAAGCACGGTTATAGGCAGAATCTAGAACTAGAGACTTGAATCGGTGGGAGCCGGTCTAGTTTTAGGTTTCAGGGTATGCAAATTAGGTTTTAAGTTCCAAAGGTTATGGAATTTATTTCGACACGTAGGTTCTAGATTTTAGATAGGTGAAACTTGGATCCTGAAGTCTAGAATTTGGAATTTGGAACAAGTTTTGTGTTTTTTTAGTCTATGTCTTTGCCAATCCTGTGTCCGATGATAAATTTATAATTTGGAATCACTAGTCTAAGTTTCCATTTTATGATCAAGATTTTTACTTTGTTAATATTTCATATTTTTCTTGTGTCTAAATATAAGTTGTGAACAGGGGATTGTAACAACAAGGGGTGGTAATTAAACTTGAGGATTTATTGTGATTTTTCAATTAATAATATAGGTGGAACCTAGGACCTTGGAACTGATCATCGACACTATGAAAGGATAAGTTCTAAGTTCCAACTTCTAAAAAATGAGGAACTTGATCTAACAAGTGGATTTTAGGTTCCAGGTGAGATTATACGGAATGTGGAACCGCTCACCACTAATGATACTCTTTGGAAAAAGAAAAGCGAGTTCAACCTTGTGCGATCTATGTCTCACTACTTCGTTATTGTCTAGTTGAGTGCCATGCGTGCCATCCTCCAGAAGCACCCAATAACTTCTCGACGGGTTGGATTGGTGTTCATCACATTTCGGTTGTATTCGAGACGAGAATTGTCTATATATTTTAATGTTGGGTTCAGCTTTTGTTTATGGATTCTCTAATTCCCAAAGACTCGTGCAAAAAGCATAAGAGGAGTCATCCTCAAGTAGGGAATTTAAAACGGGAGGGATGGTATTGGCTTAGAGCACCAAAATGGGACATGTTGTATCGCCTCTCACGTAGGCGAGGCGTAGAGGCTAAATAAGGAACTTTGGGCTTTGTTTCTCGCAGAAGCAACGCATTGCCTTGTTGAATTTGACTCCAGAAAGCCATTACCGAAGAGACCGACCGAAGCAATCGACAGAGACGAACGCACGAAACCTACGTACGCCCCAAACATTACCGAAGTCATCGAAACAAGTATATATACGGACCAACAGCGCCGAGCTAAATGTCCATCTTACGATCAAGCAAAAGAGACGCACTACACATATAACGATATCGGTCGATAATCTTGGAAGGGAAGGAAATATAGGATACGTCAATGGCGACGAGGCCGAGAACGTCCAGGACTGTTGCTGGCAGGGTGGCGCAAGCCATGGGAATTCCTGTGTATGAGGATTTCGAGCCCAGGTTCGAGTGGCAGGAGGAACCAGCCGCGAATTTCTTGAGCATTTCTCTTCCAGGTTCTGCATATTACTTCCTTCTTCCTTTTCGGTATCTATCCTTGTTCTGCCATCAGTAGTTGTGCCCTCCCTTTCCTTGCTTTGCCCAATCCCGGAATCAAAGTCGAATTACGTTTATGGTTCGATTTAGTCTAGTACGTGTGTCATGATTTCTCGATTTCAAGGACGTGTCCTGAGATAATGAGATTCCATCGAGCGCAATTGGTTTGACCGACTGTAATGAAATCGAAATTTGCATGCGAATATGTTTATACACAGGTTTTGTGAAGGAGCAAGTTAGGGTCACATATAATGAGCGACCGCGAACTGTGAAAGTCCGCGGAGAGCGTCCTCTCGAGGCCAACAGATTCAGCCGTTTCAGCAAGGATTTCGATGTCCCGGAGAATTGCAAGCCGGGTGAGATCAGAGGCAAGTTTGACGGCAGCTCTCTCGTCTTAACTCTGCCAAAGAAAACAATCACGCAAGTCCCTCCTAAAGCAGCACCGCCCCAGGTGACGGCGACCCAGAGACAATCTCCGAGCACTGAAAAAGAGCCAAAATCTCCTAAGGTTGATCAACAAAATGTCCCCCCAAAGACCGCTTCAAGCGAAGACGTCGGGAAGGAGAAGAGCGGCAACGAGGTGGTCGCCGGCGCAAAGGGAGCCGTTGATCTGCCAAAACATCAAAAGGGTCAAGAAGATGCCCCTCCAAAAGCGACCTCAAGCAACGCCAGCGACCCAAATGCGAGCCAGGTCAAGCCTCAAGAAGCTGCATCAGATGCGAGGCCTGACCGTGCTGCTTATAGAGTTGATGTAGGCTTGCGAATTGTAGCAAAGGAGAAGGGCGACGGACCTACCGACAAATCGCCCAAAACCGAGAAACCCAAAGATCAACCGATTCCACGTGATACTAGGGGCCAAACATCCTCGCAGAACGAGGACAACGCGCAGAGAAACGGAGCGATAGAGGTTTGGAGGAAGAACAACAGCGAGGCCAGATTGGATGATGATAAGCAAAAGCTCAGCATTCCAGAAGCCATCTCGGGCAAGAAAGCGGATGGAACCGAGGATCTGGTGGGTGTTGTGAAGAGGGCGGTGAAGGGACTGACTGCAGGTTTGAACGAAGATAGGCAACTGGTCGTGAACATGGGGATGGCAGTTGTGGTGATTGTAGCTCTCGGGGCCTATCTGTCCTACAGATATGGATCTTCCACAAGAGCCAAGAACTAGCTTCTATGGACAGCATATCGTCCTCAAATAAGAGAAAGTTACTCAAATGTCATCATCGGGTTCCTCATGAAATGAAATCCATCGTCCAGTCTCTGTGAATAAATCTCATGTTTAGTGAATTTTTAGTGAATTTAAACGAAGAAAGTGACATTGAACGACCTACATCAGCCATCTCTTTCGTTTAATCTGAACTGAGGATGAGCAAAAGCAAAACTACGGAAATCTCAAAATTTGAAATAATGAAAGTCACCACTCCAGATGGATCATAAGCACTGGATCGACATGAGGCACTTGCTCAAATTTCCCTGGTTTCACCTCGTTCGAGCATTTCTAACATTTCTAACTTTTAGTTATCTAGACGATTCCAACATCATTTCTCTATTTCATACAATGAGAAAATTGGAAAGTAAACCAAAACAGTGGCACGGGTGCTAAGATCGATGAAATCCTTGCCCCGATCGATCGCATTGACTTCATTTCACGGTGAATAGACGGTGACTGCCATCTCCTGGTTAGCGAAGTCGCAGTGATACGAGCAGATGAAGTACCATGTGCCGGCGCTTCTCAATGTTATCTCGTCATTGCCACTTGTAAAAACCCCGTAGTTCGAATTTGTAGAGCATGTGTTGTACCCATTTGCATCGACAGAGACCACGTTATGAAAGGTGTTGTCCTAGTGGAAAACTGTCCAATTACATGAATGCTTAGAACCAGTTCAGTCGAAGCCATAAGTACCGAAAAAAAGAAAGAACGACGCTCCTATTCATCCCATTGCTGTTGTTCAATTTAGAAAATGACTATCTAATTTATCCAAATCTCAATCAAAGTACAATCTCAACAAACCATACATGATAACTGACATGCACGTTGTCATTCGGCATTAGTAAGTGATGTCCATGCAGATTATATATGGAAACATGCCGCTTTAGCGAATTCATGCTCACATGCATTTCCTACTCTAATAATGACAATGGTAAAATCGATTACCTAAAACATCATTGACATAGAAAGTCTTGTCGTCGACCTATGACTCGGGAGCATAATCATAAGACCAGCCAGAATCGTCCCCTACATAATACGTAGCGGCATGGCTGAGGGACGGAAGAATCAACACCGACATCATCACTGCCGCAGCGACATCGAGAAAGCACTTTCCGAGGCGTACCATTTCCGGCCTATTGTGTAGAGTCAAGTGTTTTTCTATGGAGACAAGGTGTTTCTTGTGCGTCTGTGTCTGTGAGGCTTGCTCATACATATACTATATGAGAGGGCAGTTCATTGTGCTTGGTGATTCCATGCATGGAGTGATTACGCATTGGAAAATGCTTTGGTTTACTCACCACGGCGATGAGATAAACAATGCAGAAATTGGCTCCAAGTGAGTCATCCTTTCTGTGGAAGGCGGTTAAGTCCCAAATCCTAATTTGAAACAGTCAAATTCGAACTCTTTCAGTCTATAATGCGATCTAGGGACATGAGTCCAACTTCATCAAACACAAAGGGCAGGCATTGACGAATCTACGTACAGTGAACTTACTAAAACTTGGCTCGATCAGTTTTCGTCAAGTCGATTCGGGAATGAGCCAACCTCAGTGCTGTAATGCTTCAACACAAGCTGTGCTTGCTCGAACCTTGCGGAGAAGTAAAAGAAACATGAAAACCGGAGCATTTGCGATGTCATATATTCGAGGTCAAGGCGAGTTTAAATTTATAGCTTAAAACTCGAGCATCAATTATGTAAGACCCTAAGTGTCATGGTAGGACGAAACCTATTGACGTAGAAAATAACTTCATTAAAGATAAAATGGCATTAAACGAAGTGGTCATATAATATATTTCAATCAATACGATGGTTATTGATCCATTCACGAAAGCTATTACTAGAGACGTGTTCTTGACCCATAAAATGTCTCTAGGATTACGTAGAATATGACATGTAATATTGCTGAGGACCACCGGATTATGTTCATATACATTTATGTATTGTATTTGTTTCTTTACAATGAATTGATGTTTCATAAACTAGTAAAATGTGTCATGAGACTAGCACAAACACACATATTGTTGAAAGGTATGTTACCATGCAATGATTGGCTCACTGATACAAGCAATTACCTCAAGTAATATACTAAGTAGTTTGAGACAGTATATAAAATAGATGCTAGAAGAGCAAATTTAATATATAATATAATTTTATGTCATCTCGATTAGAATCAAGATAAGGTCTGTGATTTATATGTGATAAGACCGAACATGATAGTCCCACAATCGTGTATACTTGATAAAAACCGGATGAGTGTACTTAATTGGATGTTGTAGAAAGCGAGCTAATATAACACTCGAGCTAAAAATGTGTACGTAAGAAACATGTAACTATTTTTAGGCTAAATTCCGTATAGTGAATATGTTTAATAAATGATATATGCTCTTATAAAAAGAGAAATCCACTACAACGTGTAATTCATAGTACATGTGTTATTCATTTGACTGATAAGGAAGGTGTGTAAAATTATCTCTATTTACTCATCATGAGTTTTTGAGGTAATTTATGAATTAATTACCTCATTTTTGTGGCGTATGTGACTTGTGACTATATTTTCGAAGTAAAATATTAATGTTGCTATTTTAGCGAGTTACTGGAAGTCATGGATACATATGGCTTTTTGGGACAATTTTGGAAAAGTAGTTATTCTAAAATGGAGAGAGACATGAGTGCGAAGGAAGATTATATTGCATTCTATGGCTTTGGATATAATTGTGAATACATTGTATTTTGAGGATGGTCAAGTTTAGTCCTTAATGGATAAGTATATTTAGACTGACGTATCAAAATATGTCTGTTCTACTATGAGACATTATTTATTTATTTATTTTTGGGGTTGTAGTTGTTATATTATTTCTAATAGATGCATAATTTGAGCTCCTAAGTATATGTGTACTCACTAGTCGCACAGCCTTTTTGCCATTCTAAATTGTTTTCAAAATAGATGAATGATGAGTACATTATACTCTTGATAGATTATCATCAAGCTCATCGTATTCAAGTGGGAGATGTTATTTTTTGGCAGTTCGTGCATAATGGTTTGTGTCCAAGAGGCACCATTTGCCTTGTTGGGGCGTGTTTGAGAGAAACTCTCTGAAGAGGTGGGAGGATTTATCTCATAAATAAATAAGGGAAGTTAAAATAACTTCTCTTGACTCTATCCAAAAAGGAAGAAATGAACGAATAGAGAAACTTACGTTCTCTTCTCCATCAGAAAACACACGAAAGGCTTCCATTATCATTTTGGGAAGGCTATCGGCATTAACATTGTGGAATAAGAATATTTTCCTTGTGATTATATTTGGACAATTATGAAGTTGCAGATTCGTACCTTGCTTGCTGGTGATTCAACCTATAATTTCAGGGAATTCTCTTGTTGTGCATCAAAGGTTAGTCGATTTCTCCCCTGACAATATCTTACAGTTTCAAAGGAGACCGATTACATTTATTTGTAGATTCACTGTGAGAAGATGCATTGGTTACATATGACTGCAACTATGTAATTACATATTAAAAATCAGTTCATTGATAACCAAAGAAACATTATGAAATCCATTGGGATGT
This sequence comes from Eucalyptus guilfoylei, assembly GCA_016097605.1. Classification (NCBI taxonomy): domain Eukaryota; kingdom Viridiplantae; phylum Streptophyta; class Magnoliopsida; order Myrtales; family Myrtaceae; genus Eucalyptus; species Eucalyptus guilfoylei. Next base: position 40,115,363 of record CM027866.1, on the reverse strand, counting down.
TGTTTAAATTAGTAACCACACCGGTAAAGTACATAACATATTAATTCCTTTGCGCGTCGGTAAACTTATGGTAATTTGCTAACCACACTTGTAAAGTTTGAAAAAAGTTGGTAACCTACTTATTTGGGAATATTAGAATAGTTGTTCTGTCAACTTCGTGCGCTTGAGCTGTAAAACTTTCAGTTCGTGCATTCAAATCTTTAAAACTGTCGACTTCGTGCGCTTCAGTCTTTCCACCAAGTTGATAGTTTCAAATGTTAAAAGATGCACAGGTGGTTTTTCTTTCCTAATGGAACTTTGCTTCTGGACAAAAGCGAAGTCAATTTGTACGCTACATCTGAAAATTTTTAAAAAAATGCAAAAAAAAATAAAAAATCAAGAACAACGTGGCGAAGGGCATCTCTAACAAGGTGATTATTATATATGAGCTTCATGAGCTTCAAATATACAGATACAGTAAAAAGAAAATAGTTGTAAAATTAACGGATTCAAGGATAAGTAGCCTTCTTTTGTTAAGGCAAAGCACTCAGAGCATTTTATCGAGACTTCGGCAGACCAAAACGCCTTGACATCTGCTGCGTAGCGGGTACCGATGAAATCCTTGCCCCGACTGGCCGCATTACGGAGTGTGATAGACGGTGACTGCCATCTTCTGGTGACTTCGCCTGCCATCTTCTGGTTAGCGAAGTCACAGTGATACGAGCAGATGAAGTACCATGTGCCGGCGCTTGTCAGTGTTATCTCGTCATTGCCACTAGTATAAATCCCGTAGTTCGAATTTGCTGAGCATGTGTTGTACCCATTTGCATCAACGGAGACCACGTTATGATAGGTGTTGTCGTAGGTGAAAACTGTCCATTTACACGAATGCTTAGAACCAGCTCAGTCGAAGCCATTAGTACCAAAAGATATAACGACACTCCTGTTCATCCTATTGCAGTTGTTCATGCTAGAAAATGGCTATGCGATATATCTCAATCTCAATCGACGTACGATCTCAACAAACCATGCATGATAATTGACATGTGCATAGTCGTTCGGCATCAATAAGTGATGTCCATGCAGATTATGGATGTAAACATGCCGCTTGAGCAAATTCATGGTCACATGCAATTCCTACTCTTATAATGACAACGGTAAGATCAATTACCTAAAACATCATTGACATAGAAAGTCTTGTCGGCAGCCCACGAGTCGAGATCAATATTATAAGACCAGCCATATGTGTCCCCTACGTAATACGTAGCGGCATAGCTCAGGGACGGAAGAATCAACACCAACATCATCACCACCGCCGCGACATTGAGAAAGCACTTTCCAAGGCGTGCCATTTCCGAGCTATTGTGCAGAGTGAAGTGCGTTTCTACAGAGATAGGAAGGTGTTTTGTGTGCGTCTGTGTCTGTCTCTGCTTGCATTTATGGGAGGGCAGTTCATTGTACTTGGTGATTTCATGCGCGAAGTGATTACGCATTGGAAAATGCTTTGGTTTACTCACCATGGCGATGAGATAAACGATGCAGAAATTGGCTCGAAGTGAGTCGTCCTTTCTGTGGAAGGCGGTTGAGCCCCAAATACTAACCTGAAACAGTCTAATGCGATTTAGGGACATGAGTCCAAGTTCATAAGACACAAAGGACAGGCATTGACGAATCTACGTACAGCGAGCTTACTCAGCCTTGGCTCCATCAGTCGAGTCGAGAATAAGCCGACCCCAAGCGCTGTAATGCTTCAACAGGAGCAGTGATTGCTCAAGCCTAGTGGTATTGACAACGTTGTATACTCGAGGTGGAGGCGAGTCTGAATTTATAGCTTCAAACTCGAGCTTCAGTTATGATCAAATCATGTTTTGACTTGTAAGAACATCAAGTAGCTTGGCTTGATGCTAGCTAGAGGGCCGAGCTTTAACTCTTGTCAAGGTCGAGTTTGAGGTGTACGTCGTCCTACGTTTGGACTCTGAATTCATGATTTAACGCGTATAGAAGGTCGCTAATCGAATGATATGAATTTATTAGCAAGAAACTATAAAGAATTTGATAAAAGTTATGATTAGCCCTTGAAAGATTGCAACCGAATCCGCAAAATCAATGATTTCAGTTAACGAATTTTACTAATGTGGAGATTCAAATTGCCAATATTCTTGTTGTACTCATAGAGTTTTCGGGAGTATTGTTCAAAAAGTCCTAAAACTATTGAAAATTTGCCAATTTAGTCTATTCAGTCAATTTTGACCGGAAATCATTGACGTAGATATCAGTAATCTTCCGTGATATCGTCAAATGTTAATGTGAATAATTTTTGTAATTTTTATTTATTTATTTTTCTTTTCCTTTAATGGATCGAGGACGAGGGACGACGGAGCCAAAACTACGGAGAACTTACGGTTTATACTTGAGAGGCAATGCTTTAAGCCGGAGTGGCTTTTTCATAGCCAAAATCATGAACAAGATGGGAAGAGCATCGTTAACAAAAATGAACAATTTGCAAAAATTTTCCCTAAAAATGATCGTTTGTATCGTTTGAAATAATTAATCAATGAAAATATTATCATTATCGACAACAATTTATATTTAAACATTTTCATGAACGATGAAAATATTTCTTATCCGTTCATTTTTTAAGCAAAATGGGTAATCAGTTTTAAGAAAATATTTTCTAAACCATTTATTTTTTGCAAAACAAATAGAGTCTACAAGTTCATGGAATGTGAAAAAATTGAAAACAGGATTAATCTCAGTTCTTCTGCTTCATGATCCAGATGCATACAGAGGAAGAGGTGGTAGATCGATGGAAGGAAGGATAACTAGACCTCTACGCAAACACCCAAAGCATTCTGTAGAGGCCATTCCACGCCTTTGTGAGACAATCCCACTTCATACTATGAGAAAATTGGAAATTTAACACACCAAACGAAAGGGCCGTGAGAGTAACCCCCAGGACTAAACAGACCAAAACACCTTGAGATTTACCGTGTAGCCGGTGCTAAGACTGGTGGATCCCTGCCTCAGTAGACCAGATTGACGTCGCATTACAATGAATTGACATTGACCGCGATCTTCTGGTTAGTGTAGTCGCAGTGATACGACCATATGAAGTACCAGTTGCCGGCTTCGGTCAGTGTTAATTGGTCGTTGCCACTAGTACAGCTCCCGTAGTTTTTTCTTCGTTGAGCAAGTGTTTGTTCCCGTTTGCATCGACTGAGATCACGTTATGCTGGGTGTTGTCCTAGGTGAAAACTGAAAACTGCCATTTGCAGGAATTCTCAGAATCAGTTCAATTCGAGCGGTAAGCACAAATAGATATAACGACACTTCCATGAATCCTATCGCTATTATCGAGACAAGAAAATGGCGTTCTCATCTATCCAAATCTAAATAGAAGTTGATGATCGATACATGCGTAGTCCCTAGGCATTAGTAAGTGATGTTCGTGCAGATCATACAAGTAGATGCGCCGCTTTAGTGAAAGCGTGCTCAAATGCATTTCCAACTCTTATCATCACTGCGGTGAGATTGATTATCTAAAACATCGCTGACATGGAAAGTCTTGCCGGCAACGCATGAGTCAAGGTCGACATTGTAAGTCCAGCCATCCTGGTCCCCTACATAATACGTAGCAGCATGGCTCGTGGACAGAAGAATCAGCAGCAACGCCATAGCCGCCGGCGCTTTTCAAGACGTGCCATTTCTGAGCTGTCGTGCTAATGAAATGTGTTTTCTAGGGAGATAAGTAGTTTTTACCGATTCGATCTTAAAACTTTCATGTTTTATCAATTAAGTTAATCCAGCCTGCCAGAAATCAATGATGCAAATGCTAGCCATCTTACATAATAAGACCAAGGTTGACGTGAATAATTATTAATATTATTTTAATAAGTTATTCAATTTTTTTATTAATATTTATAATTTTCTCCTCTTCTTTTTACTCTTTTTTCCTTTTTCCCTTTGTTAGCTATCGCTGGGCCTCATCAATGGCCAATAGAGGTTGCCAACCTTAGGCGAGGGTTGCCTTGCTGGATCAAGTGAGGGTAGACCTCACCAGACCAAGCTCGAGTGTCCCTCACTACCATCGATGAGGCCCAACAATGGCTGGTGGAAGGAAAAAGGGGAAAAAGAAAAAGTAAATAAGGGAAAGAGAAGGAAAAAATAAGAAAATTTGAAAATTGAAAAAATCATAAAATATTATTAAAAATCATCTACGTCAGTGTCAATCATGTCACATAAAATAACCGATGTCTACCTCAGTGATTTTCAGTCAAAATTGACCAGATGAAATCAATTGATATAATTAAAATGTTTATAATTGAATTTACAAAATGCTATATGTTTACAACTTAGACAATTTTCCTCCAATTTTGTTAACCCATTAAGAAGGATCGCGAGTTTTTCCTTACCCAATGATCCTGGAGTGATGATGCAATTCAGTGACATAACTCCAAGTTCGTTAAACACGAGCATGCATTGACAAATCTATGTAGAAGGATCTTATTTAGCCTTGGCTCTGATCGGTTTTCGTTGAGTCAAGTCGAGAATGAGCCTATCTCAAGCACCCGCTAGCTCGGGACTAGTGGAGAAGTACGCGAACCATGAATACCGAATAATTTTCGACGTTTGTATACTTGAGGTCGAGCTGAGTCTGAATTTACAGCTTAACTTGAGAGATCGATCAAGTTCTGACTCGTTAGGCACATCTGGGTCGACCTCAAGTAGCTTGACTCTGTTTCGAACCATTCTACAAATCCGTGATTTACCAACACGTCTAAAAAATTACTAACATACTGAAATCACTAACATGTACAAAAAAATTGCCATCGTCTCTTAAAAATTGCCAATCGAATCCGACAACTCCAAGATTTCAGTTGCCAGGCATCATGAATTTTGTGCTCGAAGTTATCCTTATCCTGATCGCACATGCGGATTCCTCCTCACAGTACACATGCATATTGTTTTTTTTTTTTTTTTTGGTAAGGAAAATTTTTTGGTAAGGCACATACATACTGTTCCACACACCCATTTTCACTAATTGGATAACGGCAATTTTTTCAAGTCTTCTCACCAATTTTAACTGAACAAGAAGAAAACAAAGAAATTGGTCAATTACCAGATGAACACACCAAATGTAATCATGGTTCTATTGGTGGAAAAGTTCAAGTCCAACAGTGAGAATATCAAATGTTCCAGTGAATCGGGTGACGGCATTCAAAGCCTAGAGTAGAGATCAGTAAACATGGTGTCAAGCAGGTGAAAATGAAACAAATATCGCCAGAGGCAGAAGAAATGAGAACTGCAATTTAATCAAATCAATCAGAACCATCATCTCCATATACACCATTACTAGAATCCGGATCAATCACAGGTTTATTAGTTTTTGACAATCTACCAGACGATTTCAAAGGTTTCACAGGTTTCTTGACCTTCTCAGCCTGCAATTCCAACCCCTTCTCCGAAGGTTTGCGTTTTCTTTTTAACCGCACTCCGTCTGTGTCCTCAGCAGTTGAATTCTCCATAGCTGCACAAGTTAGAGAAGTCAGAGAAAAATCTTTCGGCCACACATGAACTTGAGCCTATTAACTTCCCTATAAGAGACAAACACAAAACAGCCTAGGCATCACTTACCTTTTACGTGCTTAAAAACCATTAATCACTTATTGGAACTACATTTTCATCTACAGATTCCCGCAACTAGCTCACTGCCCCTCCTCCTCTGCCCTAGTTCGATTAGAAATCTTATTTATGCTTATACCTAGGCTTAACATCCATAAATAGTGTGCCTATTTCGTCAGTGAAATTTGCATCCACACATCTTTAGTCTCTTCTGCCTCATTGACATGTCAGAGAAAAAAAAATGCATTACCAAGATTCCTAACAGTTGCTAAGCAAATCTAGCCAATAATTAAGTGGTGATCAATTTATCATGCAGATCTTAAGTCAGGCATCCGCTTTAGGTAAGAACAACAGTCACTGGGACAACCTAATTGCTATATTGCAGGAATTGACAAGAAAATCCAGTCAGTACAAGGGAAGAATCTTAACACTCGGAATATCCAGCACGTGGGGAAAAGAAAACTTACGTTCGAGAGGGCTTGAATTATGGTTGCTCGCATTTCCATTCTGACCAGCTTCTACTGAAAGTGGCGATCCAGAATGGTTACCATCTGGCAACTTTGAACAACTGCCAACACACTTGTCTTGCTGCTCAGGAATATCGAGACAAGGAACTGCAGGCAAAAAGCATAGTTCCTCCTGGGACATATCTGAGTCACTAAAAACTGAATCCCTCTCCACAGTCAAAACATCAACTTCATCATCTTCATGAACATCTAGTCCTTTTACCTGTATGCATACACATTTAATAGTTGTTAACTTTCTAGCAAATAAGCCAAGCTCATAATCTGCTCATTTACCTTTTCACTTTCAGGCACCAGATCAAATTCATCTTCTCGTTCGACATACTCCTCATTCTCCTCGAGCTCTTTGAAATCTGGAGCAAATGCACTCCAATTTTCAGTATAGTCTTTAGCCCATATATAAACCAAGCCAGTCAAAGAAACAGAAATGATAATGGGATGAACAGGATGCCATGCCAAATCCATCAATGCTTCTTTTGGGCCTTCAAGAATTTTAACAAGATGCCCGGCCCTATCCCATATATAAATTTTGTGCTCTCCTCTGCTTGCAGCACCACCAATCACCCACTCTCCATCACCACTAAAACAAGGTGCTTTCCACTGGACCCTAGTGATGGAATCTTGAAACTCATGGAGAAGTTCTAAGCACTTCGATCCAATAGCCTTCAATTTCTCCACATCATCTGATTCATTGAAGCTCTCATTCAATTCATCAAGCATCTTTAATCCATCTTTAGGAGGTAGAAGATTTTTATAGATTCTAATCAGCCGGTCATTGGAATTTGTCAACATGTACTGTCCATTTCTACTAAACACGACATTTTTTATAACTGCGCCACCAGAAACAAGGACGATGGCACACACTCTGACATTCTTGTGATCAATTATAAGTATTTCTCCCTTCGATGTTCCTGCATAAACCAGATCCCCATGCTTGTTAAAGCAGGCATTGCACGGAGAGTAAGTTACTGATGTATCTGATGTCTTGTTGCGGGACAGAGGAGTGGCTCCATTGCTCACATCAGCAGTCAAAACTGGAAGAGCTGTAGTGCTTCCAGTGTTCAAGTCAACAATCATGGGAGCAGATGAGAAAGGGCAGGCCAGGCAAATAGATGGAGTTGAGGAACCAGGATGAAGACGAGCTTGTAGAACGGTATGCTGAAGAGTCGTATGTGCTATCTTCTCTCCACTTAGAACATCCCAAAGAATAAGAGACTTATCAGAAGCAGACACAAGTATGCGGTGACCATACGTGGACCAGCAGACACTCGTAATTGCAGCAGTGCATTCTTTGTCTCGGAGCTCTTTTGCGACACCCCGGGTCTCAAAGTCCCATATAATGCAACTTCCATCGGTGCATCCAGCTGGAAAAGGAAATCAAACGGAGTATGATTCACTGATAGCACAATCAAGAACCACAGCGATTCCTTCATAGGACAACAGACAGAAATGTCCAAAATTTTCAACAGAGGCATCCAGAAAATCAAACAAAGATGCAGATATTTACAGATCACTCCCACTGTTTTTATCACAGGACTTCCAAAACCAGCATTGAGTAAAATGAATGCTAAAATCTAAGAATAGGACTTGCAGATTGCATTCAAACAAGGAACTAGAATTCCTTCTCCAAATTAACATTTACCTGATGGATGCACCAACAGAAGAATCGCCACATGCCACAACTTGCAAGAAGAAGAATGTCTGCACTGCAATTCTAAACTGTAGCCCCAAACTTAATAAATCACCAAACGGCCGGAAGACCAAGATTCTAGTCATCACTCATATGTATTCCAAAAGTGTGATATCTATGTTTCAAACCTTCCACTTTATTTAGATATTTAACCATCTTTAATTGTGTTCTATTAAAGGCTCAAACAAATCAGAACAATTCTCGGATAAAGCAGCTGACACATTCAAACTACTTTTAACTTTCTGGTAATTTTAAAGCTTCCAGCATGCCCAGATTGTAAGAAAATCCAAAGGCATTCTCTAAAGTGAGTAAATGGCGACAAAATATGACTCCACTCAAAACAGACCAAACAGTCCGGACGAGGTGAGGATAGGGACAGAGCTCTCACGAGCTCTACCAACGACAGAAGTACCGAGGTCTGGACACATCTTTACCCAATTTCAGAGCGTCCAGCTTAAACAGCGGCTAAAAAGAACTCACGTTCTCCTTTGTCACAGATCAAAGTAGCTGAAAATCAAAGCTTTAGCGGAACGCGAAATTAGACACGCCGTCAGAATGCAACTTCAGAACAATCCCACACAAACACACCCCCACCCCCCCCCCCCCCAACACCCACACCTAGAGTCCAGTTAAAACAGCAGCTAAAAAGAACTCACCTTCTCCTTTATCAAAGATCAAAGTAGCTAAAAATCAAAGCTTTAGCGAAACGCGAAACTAGACGCACCGTCGGAATGCAAATTCGAAACAATTCCACCGAGAGAGAGAGAGAGAGAGAGAGAGAGAGAGAGAGTACCGGCGAGGAGGGTACCGCGGCGGTTGAAGGCGATGCACTTCATGATGCCATGCTCCAAGTACTCCTCGATCACTTCAGGGAAATCTCCCTGCAGCGGATCTGCTCATTCGAAAAAAACACACACGGAAACCGCGTCAGCTCACCTCCTGCCACCGGAGACGAAAGCACGGGGGCACCGTAGAACAGAGCAGCGCACGGCAAGCCAACACCGCACAATCGGCACAGAGAGAGAGAGAGAGAGAGGAATACCGATGATTGGAGCCTCCATGGTCGCCGCCGTATCGCTTCAGCAGGCAGCGCGCGACTCCGGCGACGACGCCATCCACAGTCGAGGTCGGGAGGAGAGAGAAAGGTTGGGAGGGAGAGGAGAGAGAGAGAGAGAGCGCAAAAACCCTTTTTTCCGCTATTTCAAGTCTCGTAGGTTTTCTTGTTCGAAGGAATACGACTCCGAGCGCAGTTAATATTTAGTTTCCGCCCTTTTTTCTGTCAAATCTTGAAAAAAAAAATATAAAGAAAAAAACACTATATGAAAATCTGAAGAATTGTTAAAAAATTTCAGATTTATACTGCATAATATCTGAGAAATACTTTGTTTTTGAATTATCTACATTAAACGAGAGTTAAAATGTAAGCAACGGGAAGTATACAACAATTTGAAATGTTAGAAGTAAACGTCGCTTCGGGCAAATTGTAATGGCTTCGTGGTTCATATTAAGCAGTTGATTTGGAATAAACAGTAAATTGATGCTCCGAGAATAATTCTAAAAAAAATATCACATTACTCCAACGACTACTTGATAGCGAGATCATCGTGCTAAGATGATGAGCTCAACGATTATGAATTTACTCACACTCTTAAAAAGTTAGCCATGAAGTACGGAGATTTACTGACTCGAAATTCTAACAAGTATAAAAGTTTCATTGTGTGTTTGAAAAAAAGGTAAAAGATAGCAAGAATTCTAAAATTTGTTGTATCGCAAGAATATCGTTGAAACCTGAAATTTTTATTATACGCATTTAAATTCTAAAGCTTACCATAATAATTTATTTTAATCGTTTCGTCAGCTCCGCTAGGTTTTACTGGATAGAAATTTCCAGCACATTTTTTTTTTATCAAGAACAATGTGGGATTTTGAAAAAAATAACCTTTGTGAAACTTTCCATCCACTTCATTTTGACGGAATTAAAGGGAGGTCTCGAGTACATTAAAGTTGTCAGTTTTAGGATTTAAATGCTTGGAATAGGAATTTTAGGATTCGAGTGCATTATCGCAATAAGTTTTAGAACTTGCCCCGTGATTATCCTCAAAAAAATTCAATGCAAGTCCAAATGCCGTTCACATAATTAAGAGAATTAAACTGCGAAAAATTCAACAATCAAAGCAAGTTAATCGCGACATCTACTTCTTCCATAGCCTTTCCAATGATCATGGAAAAGTTGGAGCACTTACTGATCAAGTTTTGCCTTTCACTAAATTAGGTTCGTTCCTTTTCTGTTTCTTCCATTAAACCTTGCATTCGATCAAGATAAGAAGTTAGAGGTCATCAAGGGCCTGTTTGTTCGTATTTCTTTTTTTGTTCATGAACATATATATTTTTTTTGTCCCCTATAACAAAAAAAGAACATAAACGCATTTGTTTACGTTTTTGTTCCAAATCTGTTTTTTTGTTCCAGGAACAAAAAACAAAAAAAAACTCGTTTCTTATTTCTGGAACAATTTGAAGAAACAAATTTTCTCTTTCTTCCTTATTTTCTTCTCTTTTTTTCTTTTTCTTTTTTTCTTTGGCCGGTCGCCGGCCACAGCCATGACCGGCGACCGGCTGTCGAGGGCCGGCGACCTCGCCGGAGCATCACCGGCCCTTGGAACACCTTTTGAACAGAAACACAAACAAACGCACCCCAAGTGTCAAAGATGCTCGCCTCGATAAACACTTATCAATTCCAACTGGTGTCTATGCTAATTTCACTGGATCGATTGGCTTCACGGTGTCATATGCAAAATATGCAGCTCATCAAGATAAATCGATTTGGCTTCGAATACCAAAGAATAAGGCCACAGGAAAAACACGGCGAGACTTGTCGAGTCCTCGGGAACTCGATGCGGTCGCTTCACATTCCTCAGAAAATTTCTGCCCAACACTTTCACAGAAATACAAGGCCAACTTTTCAGGTTTCGACAAATGACTAAACACGGTGAACAAGGAAAAAAGCGAACACAAGAGTTTGATAAATTCGACCCATCTGCCTCGCCCCCAAGACTATATGCCAAGAAACAAGTGGAGGGCGCAATATTTACTAGACTAGTTTACCAAAATTCTATTTTGGGTGCATGCAGTGAGCGCACAAAACCCAAACCTCAGTAGCTTCCAAACCGGCTTCAGAATGAGTAATCCTTCAAATCTGCTCGTGAGTCGTCCAAGTCCATGTCAGCCATGCACTCTTCTGCTGAGAGAGGAGGGAGTTGCCTGGTCTTCCGCCTCAAATTGTGCTTGTGCCAGTCGCTCTTGAAGTGCTCCCTGTACTGCTTTGCATCCCCTACCAATGCATTGCATGTGCTGCACTTATTTTGCTTCACTTCCTCCTCAGTGCTCTCTTTTTTGGACGAGAGCGTCTGTTTCTGCATCCTCTCACTTACGTGTACTACCGAATCGGGTTCAGACTGGGATGGGATGTCCTCATGATCATCATAGTGGTCCACTTGGGTATCCCCTTCAGCATGCACAGAGTATGCAAGAACTTCCACTCTCCCCTGCAAGTTTCTTACCAAGGCTTCACAGTCCCGATAGAATCCTGGTTCAATTTCGCCTATCTGCGTAAAATGCATGTGTTGGTAAATAAAGGCAAATCATACTGAAGCACACAAGACTAATCCCTATTGCACAGAGCATCACTAAATTACGGTTTTACCACATCATCTCAACTTATCTAGAGCAGATCTGCAATGCATAAAAAAGAATGAACTTCCCGTCATCCTAGGTGCAAGAAAACAATATAGAAGAGATCCAAGTTATTTCCAATAAAGAGGGGTTTTGGATATTACTCCAAACTTCATCACCTGACAAGAAAATTCTAGACTCGCAGAGTACACATATATAGAGGAGTATTGTCTCTAGCCTAACATTTATGCACATAGAAGACATCATTAATTCTCATACTAGAAAAAAACGAACTGCACCGAGTATAAATTAGAGAAACTGGTTATTGAAGGGCCTATCCCAACAGAAGCAGGAGCTTAGCTAATATGTGAGAAAAAAAGCTCCTAAAAGGGGGATAAAAGAAATGAAAAACGATAGTCGACCAAGAAAGAAGTCATCTTTAAACTCTCTTCATCCAATGTTGAAAGTTAGTATGTTGCAATCGTGCTATTAGAAATACTCTGAAATTTCAGAATCATGCACTTTATTCTGTAATGGGGACAATACAATAAATGTATGCAAAAGTGAAGAACACAATTTCAGAGTTCAAGAATTCATATATATTTTCATGTGCGGCTTCTGTAGTGTAAGTGCAACTCTTCCAAGATCATGTTTTAAGACTTACAACAAATATTTGACCTGCAGATTCATCCTTTGAAATGATACTAGCATTCCAGGTATTGAGCTTTTCCAGGAGAGAAGAAACATTCTGTTCAGTGACAGTGAATCTGAGCCTCATAGGAGCTCGTTTTATGGGATAATGCTTTTGAAGTTCACGTATGACTTCCAGTGCCTGCATGAGAATTTAGCATATAAGCTTATTAAAAGTTACGAGTGAAAAGCTGCAAAAGATTGATTCCTCCATTAGGTTTTGTATTATTAAAAGTTTGCATTGATACGAGCAGTGATGTCAGGTCTTGCATATCTTCTGCATATACAGTTCAAAGCAATAACTGTCCAAAAGTTCCTCTATAAATATGTGAAACTGGGAAAAGCAGGTTATAACAGAAATTTAACTGAAAAAGCAAGGAAAAAGAAAAGAAAAGATAAGAAAATCCAACAGTAAAATATCATGATACTCTAAAGCTGACAAGCCCTATATATGGTATAAAAACAAACATATTTAACACCAAGTCCGTGATATTCTAAAAGTTTAATCGAAGCAAAACATTATTCTGCAAGTCCAACATTTTTAACACGATTTCTTTTATGAGTCCATCAAAATTGAATATCTTGATACCTGCTTCTTTGAGTTGCTATTCGGATCAACAGCAAAGTGAATTTCATGCATTAGTCGTTCAATCATGCTAATAGTATAAGGGCGTTGAGTTTCAGGATTGATCGTCCTCTGCATAACAATTGTGGCAATATCTCGAAACTGACTTGCGAATTGGATCTCCCTCTCCTTTCCGGCAACTTGAAGCTCTCCTTTATCCAAAATCTACAGGAGTATTAGATGCAAATAACACAAGTTGTAAGACTTGAGAACAGCAGACATCTATTCCAATTCACCCCAAGAGAATATTGTATGTACACACATAATCCTCCACTCGTCACTGACCTCCAAACATATTTTTGTCTGATCATCTGTCCCAAAGGATTTCGTCAGGTCTTTTGACTTGGCAAGAACTCCTTTTGAAACATTCGAATACACAGTATGCGACTGGAGTACTTCATCAACATCCTTCTCGCTGTTCCAGATTATCACAAAAAGCAAGAACTAAGTATTTACATCGCAAAATGCTCTACAGTCAGCACCCTAAGTATTTGCTTCTCTTCTATATAATGTTTGAAACACAGAAGGACGCATCAACAGGGACTTTTCCACAGTTCAAGTGAATATGAAGAAATATCAATTGAAAACACAAAGAGCTTATATTTTTCTCCATCTACAACACTCTCGATGCTCACATACATATAATTCAAAACTCAAGTACTTGACAAAGAATCATGGATAGATAATTCTCCTATGCAGCAAAGTTGCCATTCAAAATTCAATACAGCAAGCCGCGTACACGTCCATTTAGACTCAACACGGCACCAAAGAATCGGGCAACTCACACGCCAGAGCGCCAAGACAGGACTTTGTTCTTGTAGCAGGCGATCTCGAAGCGCATCCCGTGCTTCTTGAGCCGGACGACGGCCACGTTGGTCAGCCTCTTCTGCCCGACGGGCTGCACCAGCGTCTTCGACATGCCTTCTTCCCTTTCCAAAACGAGCTCGAATTGATCAGACCTGCAACAAAGATAAAGAAACGAAAAAGCCGTGCTGTCACGCAACCAAACCCGAAAAGCCGGAACAATTTCAAAACAACCTAAATCATTTCACAAATAGTAAGGGTTACATGCCAAAGTCACAGAAGCAACACGGCCTCGATCGAAGCAGCATCGCGTGCAGTAATCACCGAAAGCTAATCCGCTTAGTTACAGAGCAGGACGACGAAAATCAACAAAATAAGAAGAAGAGGAAGAGGGGAAGCAACAGAAACATCCGGTATTCAAATTACTGGAAAACAACTCGAGGCACGAGGCACGGACGCATAATTATAGCGTCCGGCGAGGCGACGGAAGGGGAAGAAGATAGGAATTCGAGCGTCTCACCAATTCGATTCCGGCGAAGTAGGTGTCTCCGGTGGTCGGTGCACGCTGCGCAGTCAGAGGAGAAGGAGATGGAGAAGGAGAAGACGACGACGGCCTCCTGTTTTGTTCTCGTGTTGCGGTTGCAGAGCTCTTTAGTTTCTTCCCGAAATGGGCCGATTTACTTTGGGCCTGCCATGGCCCATCTTTCTCAGACACGGCCCAAGAGCAGACTGGAGCCCCAGGGAGAAGGATCCAACTGAGCAACGGGTTCCACAAACATCAACAAGCATTGATGTCTAAACAACATTGGCAATCCATTTTCTAGAGAAAATTCAACCCATTGCCAAGGGTGGGTAACCACACTGAACCAGTTCAATCCAAACAGGCTTTAGCTAACCGATTCAGGGCTTATTTACAAGGGGATCGGTTAAGTTTTCGGTTCCAAAAACTAGCCTTGACTCGTTTGGTTTCTAATGCAATATTCTGAACCGGTCGTTTGTACTAGAGAATCTAAAACTTTGAACTTGCAAGGTGATTTTCGAGGTAGAACTTAGAATCAAATCGATTTATCCTAACTTAAGCAAGTTCGTTTATCCCTTCTTTAGAGTAGAAAACATTCGTTAAAATTGAATATATTTGACACGTTATTTTCATGCAAAATTTATTGTACTTAAGTTCAACAAATACATATTGTATATATAATAAAATGAAACAAAAGAAAGAAAAAAATATGAGAAATGACCAATTCCTAACCTTCAAACTTGCTCCTTCCAACCCCCTACCCAAATCTTCATCATCATTTTGTCATGCCATTCTCAGGATGAGCAATGACACTAATGTCAAGGGAGCAAGAGAAATCGAGGCGCGTCTGGTAACGATTTTATTCTCGATAACAATTTTTTATTAGAATTTATTTTATTTTATTTTATTTTTTAGAACAATTTTGAGCAAAAGAACATGCTCGGTAACTATTCAAAATTTCTATTCCTATGATAGAAATGTGTTTGATAGGATTCTTAATTTTTTTATTTTTTTAATATTTTTATTATATTATTCTTATTTTTCTTTTATTCTTCCTCCTTCTTTGTAGTTGGTTGCCGACCATTGCTGTGGCCAACGATCGGCTAAGCGAGGTCCGACGAGCTTGCCTCGCCAAGCCACCGCTAGGCTGAGCCTCAACTTGACAGTGGTTGGGCGAGCTTGGCCTTACCTAGCCACGGCTCGGTGTCGATAAGGGCTGGTGACGCTCCGGTGAGATTGTTGACCCTCGTTGGGTCGGTCACCAGCTATAGCTGAGATCGACGACTGGCCAAGAGGAAGAAGAAGAAATGGGAAGAGAAGAAGAGAAAAGAGGAGAAAAGAAAAAAATAAAAATTGATTATAGGAATTGTTTTCGGGGAATAAAGAGTAATTTTTTTCTATTTCTTAATTCTATTTTTTGGGAATAAAAATTTTACCAAACGGATTTCTGTTTTTCTTTCGTTCCGGAGAATAAAAGAATAGAAATAGCTGATTCAGGATGATTATCAAACATGGCCCAAATGACCATATTTTCTGGAGCTGAATGAACCTAACAAATTGCTTGTTTCCCGGAAAAATCTGTTATTTTCACATAGGTCCTCAAACTCTTTGGTATCTAGGATTAGTCACGCTAATTTGCAGCCGCGCTCGCCGATAGGCCCACGATAGAGTGTTCCCCTGCCAAAGGCAAAAGGCCCCGGTCGAGTTCGCACTCCGACGCCCGAAAGCTCAGCTTCGTCTTCCTGCTCCAGTCTAGAGAGAGAGAGAGAGAGAGACTGCCAATGCCTGAAGCATTGGCGGCTTTGGCTCTTTAGATGGAGACGTCTCAATCGCCTCCCTCGGTAACATGCCTAGCATCATGCTAAGATGCGCTCTCCTGGGACGCGCCGCCAAGCCCACGCCACGCCGCGCTTCCGTCGACGGGCGGAGCTGGGCCTGCAGCTCCTTGTTCGGCCTGTTCTCTGAGGCGGCGCTCTGCGAAGGGAGGTCTCTTGCGGCGAGGCGGTGGTTCTGCGGTTACACCGCGGAGCAGTTCTCGGACGATGAGTACGAAGTCGACTTCGAGGGCCACAAGGTTGTCCTCGTCTCTTCTCTCTTCGGTCTTGTTCTGTTCGGTTTCGGTTTCGGTTTCGGTTGAATTTAGTGTTGGTGTACAGTTTTGGGAGATGGGTTTGGCTTTGATGACGAGAAGGCTGCGATTCTTTTGAAAAGTCGTGTTTTTTTTTTTTTTTTTGGCGGCATTCTTTGGCTTTCAGGCTTGGTCGAATGTCCAGTTCGTTCCGTTCCGCGTTTGAAAGCGAAATTAAACATTTGGCTGTTCCGTGTCTTGGAAACTGTCTTCTTTGTAGGCGTCGTCTTCGGTTGCGAACATCGATGAGTGGAAGTGGAAGCTCAGCTTGCTCTCGGCAGCGAAAAGGACCAGGAAATTGTATCTCGAGATAAAAGGGATAGAAGAGACTATGAGCAGATTTCTAATCTGGCGAAAAGGATGGGGCTTTACAGGTTAAGAGGCAGTGGCTACTTTAGACTCGTGCATTGATCATTTTTATCCAATTATGGCTTTCCTTGCTCAGTCGACTTCATATGCTTTTACAGCGAAATATATGGAAAAGTAGTGGTCGCGAGCAAGGTTCCTCTCCCAAACTACCGGCCAGATCTTGATGATAAGCGGCCTCAAAGAGAGGTAATGAATTTGTGGAGCTCGTAAAGATTATCGAAAGTCCTTGGTACTCATGACCTCTAAGTTTCATCCTTCAAGTGGAACTGAAATGTCTTATTTGTTACAGGTGGTTATCCCTCTAGGCCTGCAAAGGAGAGTAGAGGGCTTGCTTCAGGAACATCTTGATAGGATCCAATTACGAGTTGGTAAAGAAGGCGATGAGGCAAGTGTTGTTAAGTCTGCTGATCAAGTTGAAGAGATCAATCCAGATGACAATCCAGAGTTATTTCTTGATGGTTCTGTCATGGAAAGGGTACTTCAAAGGAGAAGCTTGCGGATGCGTAACATGCAAAGAGCTTGGCAGGTGTGAATCATAACTTACTTTGTGATGATGTTTTTTCTCCTGTTTGTCGAGGTACTCCAAGTGCTCTACCGTACTAATTTGGTATTTATCTGTTAGTATTTTTTCCAATTGTGGCGTCTTACATTGCTCGGTTGAGGTTATACCATTAGCTAAACTTATCCCACTTGTGTTATAGTGAGGCCATTGGTCTTAAAGGTTGTTAGTTGCTTGTCGATCAATGTCTTTACTCCCATCCTCGCAGCACATTCGGTTCACTGCAATAATTAATTTTATCTCCTGTATTTTTTTGAGAGGAATGTTGTTGAGCTTATTCCACTTATGTGCTGGCACTGAATTATGAAACTCTAGATTCTTATTGGAACATCGCGGTTAGACAGTTTTAATTGAATTCTAGACTAGCTTTTTTCTTTCCCTTAGTTGATGTGGATAGTGAAAAAAATCCTCTTTGGGCTCACTCTTCTTTTTGTGATCAGAAAAAGAAGCTGGCCGCATTTAATAACTGTAATGTCATGAAAGTCATACTCTGAAGAATGATGCCATCTAATTTACCTCCTTTTCTTCCTTGATAGGAGTCACCGGAGGGCAGGAAAATGCTGGACTTTCGGAAATCTTTACCTGCATTCAGGGAGAAGGATAGGCTGCTTCAGGCGATAGCGAGGAATCAGGTTCTTATGGAATATAGTCTGATTTTATCAAATCTAGACAAACTGGCTTTTGTGAGAGTCTGTCTGTCTCCATCTGGTCTTATGTTCTATTTCTTTCTTGTGCTTTCAATGAGTGTCTCCATCCATAATTCAATAGAGCTGAGTCACGGAAATGAAGCTGTCAATAATTTCTGACTATGCGATGGCAAACTCTATACAAGAAGTGCTGGTCCTTTGAGATCTAATCGTTAAGTCAGATTCGAGTGAAAGATGTTTACAGTGCACATTCCAGTTATGGTCCTGTTGCACGTCTCCTTTTCTTTTCCATATTCATGACCCTGTCAATATCTAGGTTGGGCTACAGCCTAAGTATAAGTTTCTCGTGATCTATAACCATGCCTCATTTTCTCATTAACAGATCTAAGCAAATAATATTTATCTTTATCCTAACACTGCCATCGAACTTTTTGGGCACAATTATAAAAATATTTGCCTATTAATTATTCTTAGTTTATCTGGAGAAGCTCAGTATGTTTGAATGGGTCTGGCTTGGTTGATTTATTTACAATCATGGAAATGTTTAGAAAAAGAGAGAGGATGTTTCTTTGCAAGCAGGTTTTCTTATTCCCTCTTTGTTTTGGCCATTGTAGGTCATTGTAATATCTGGGGAGACTGGATGTGGCAAGACCACTCAGCTTCCTCAATATATCCTAGAGTCGGAAATAGAATCTGGTAGGGGAGCATTTTGCAGCATAATTTGCACTCAGCCTAGACGAATATCTGCTATGGCAGTTGCCGAAAGAGTGTCTGCTGAGAGAGGACAGCCTCTTGGTGAAACAGTGAGCCTTTTCCCTAGTTAAAGTGCATCACAATTTTTGTTCATCTCATTTGTTACTTTTATTTAAATTCTTTGTATTGGTTCTGCTATACGACGACACAGATAGATTTCTTGATAGGTTGGCTATAAAGTTCGGCTAGAAGGGATGAAGGGAAAAAATACACATCTGCTCTTCTGTACCAGTGGAATTCTGCTACGACGATTGCTGAGTGATCGGAACCTGAATGGTATAACCCATGTATTTGTAGACGAAATTCACGAGAGAGGCATGAATGAAGGTGCAGTTTTTAATGAATTCATGTTCCTCTTGCTTCATTAAAAGTGGTAAAAGCTTTGGTCTTCTGACTTCTTACATTTCATTTGCAGACTTCCTCTTGATTGTCCTAAAGGATCTTCTTCCTCGCCGTCAAGATTTGAGATTAATATTGATGAGTGCCACATTGAATGCGGAGTTATTCTCCACCTATTTTGGAGGTGCCCCAACTATTCATATACCGGTAAGAACTTACGTCCATGGATGCCACTGATTTCATGTACCTTATCTGCAGTTGTCAGGTTGTTCTGTGGTTTCTATGTGGGTGTCACTTTCAAAAACGGTCTTTTCTGGCCAAGTTATTGTGAAATTCATCGGTTGATCATTCTTCTATTGACAAGTGCAATTAAATGAAGTTGGTAATTGTTATTATCTTGCATCTGATGAGGATGAAGAGAGGGCCGTGAATTTCATTAGCAAATTTGGTTAGCCATACTACATAACTTACTGTTGTCACAATTCATCCACTGAAACACGCCATGTTGTTCTTATAAAGTCTTTGAAGATACAGCGAGGATTACCAGTTCTGATTTTTGATTCCAGTCTACTATAAAGGCGGGATGAATTTGCTTAGGACCAGCTAGTCTCAATTTTAAACTCGTCAAATTCGACCAATTGCAGTTGATTTATGGCATACCTAAATCTCTGAGAATTTTGATGGAAATTGTGACATAATTCATGATCTTCACGAAATATTTTTCTAACCTTGGAAGTCAAGATTCTTGGGGATTTCCTTGTGCTATACAGTGCGCGGGGAATAGTATGAGTAGAATCCATTACAATGTCTGGGGAGAAGTCACCTCTACAAACTTGGCAATCCTTTATTTTGATTGTTTGGGAGTAATTTTTCTATCGTACAAGTTTATTTGATTTTGATGTCGTTTAAATGAATGAGACCTAATTTTCTTGGTGGTGAGAA
The DNA here is from genome assembly GCA_016097605.1 of Eucalyptus guilfoylei. Taxonomy (NCBI): domain Eukaryota; kingdom Viridiplantae; phylum Streptophyta; class Magnoliopsida; order Myrtales; family Myrtaceae; genus Eucalyptus; species Eucalyptus guilfoylei. The sequence goes on along the minus strand of CM027866.1, from coordinate 40,095,503 downwards.
AGTGACAATAAATTTAGCATTGAGTTACTCTATCTCACGTAGGAGAGGTTCTCTAGATTTTCTTTACCTTTTTTGTGCGGGCTGATCTTCCTGTGTTCATGGAAAGCCACTCTTTCCACCTCCCTCAACTCTCTGTTTGCTCATTCTGAGTTTTTCTAGTCTATTCTTAATTTTTATTTGTCTTGCTCTTGATTCTCTTATATCGTCACAACAGCAGCTTTTGTTCTAGCTTCCTCCGTACATAATTAAATAGTTTGTTTCATAGAATTCACTCTGGTTGAGTTTTTATTCTGGAGTTAAATAGTCTACCGATAATTTGACTTTAGTGGTGGCTGATTTTAGGGATTCACATACCCCGTGAGAGCTCATTTTTTAGAAGATGTACTGGAAATTACTGGATACAAGATGACCTCATTCAATCAAATAGATGATTATGGTCAAGAGAAATTGTGGAAAACGCAGAGACAGCTAGCACCACGGAAGAAGAAAAACCAGATTACTGCTCTTGTTGAGGTTTGAAACTTCTTCTGTCATCTCTAGTAATAACTACTTCTGTGAGATATATGATGCATGGTCTAATTTATATATTACTTTTATCCGCAGGATGTTCTTACTAAATCAAGTTTTGAAAATTATAGCTCTAGAGTGCGAGATTCTTTATCATGTTGGACACCTGACTGCATGGGATTCAATCTTATTGAGGCAGCGTTATGCCACATATGTCGAAAAGAAAGACCAGGTGCTGTACTAGTTTTCATGACTGGATGGGATGATATAAGTTGCTTAAGGGATCAACTCAAAGCTCATCCTCTTCTGGGAGACCCTAACAGGGTTCTGCTCTTAACATGTCATGGTTCAATGGCAACATCTGAACAGGTAGGACTGCTTCTGCATATTTCTTCTTCACACTAGTAGTATTATCACAAGGACTTGGGAAAGATTTTTGGATGTGCTTGTTACTCACTTCAACTGCACATGCGGGCACCAATCAGTAATACAGCTCCCCCTCTTTATTTTGCTTGGTACCGTCAGCTATCATGCTGATGGCTTCAGTGTGAAGAAAGTTACTATTATCACAAATAAAGCATGTTGTGGCTTTTTATTATGTTGTTTATTTGCTGTCCCTGGATGAAGATGATAATGCCTTATTAATGGTTGACTTAATTGGTGTCATCAGTGTCTCATTGACATGACATGTTTGCCAAGTTGAAAATTGCGTCTTAGATGGTGCTTATAGAAAAATCACAGGCAGGATGCTGCCTTCAAAATTGGTTTTCAAGCCTTATGTAAGTGCCTTCACTTCTTCTAGGACTGTCATACAAAGTAGTGGCAACAGAGGTGGGAAGTGATAAACTTCCATTCACATGCTTTCTGAGAACTATCAAACAAGTTAAACGGAAAATGGTAAAGACGATGCTTCACAATATAATTGAGGGCCAAGTGTTAGGTCGCTACACCTTGTATTAGCTGGATATTGACATCTGCTAGCAAAGAGTTTACAATGAATATGCAAACTCTCCTTTTTGGAACTTTCCTGATGCTTTATCTCTTCATTTTCCTTTTTCCACAGAGACAAATATTTGAGGCACCGCCATTCAACGTGCGTAAAATAATTCTTGCCACCAATATGGCCGAAGCAAGTATTACAATCAATGACATAGTATTTGTTGTTGATTGTGGAAAAGCGAAAGAGACCACTTATGATGCATTGAATAATACACCGTGTCTACTACCTTCTTGGATATCACAAGCATCGGCCAAACAGGTGTGTCTTATCTAACCTTGCTGTTAGTGTGCTAATATGCCCCGAGAGGTATTCCCAGACATTGCAATCATTTACCGAAGAGAAATTATTTGATGGACAGTGTGGTAATTATATGGATCTAAATGTACATTTTCCATATATGGCGGTTGTTATTTTACCCTAGGATCCAAGCCTATCTAACAGTATTAAATTTGTGTGTTGCTTTATCGACTTACAGAGAAGGGGTAGAGCAGGCCGTGTACAGCCAGGCGAATGTTACCACTTATATCCCCGCTGTGTTTATGAAGCATTTGCTGAGTATCAGCTTCCGGAACTTTTGAGAACTCCTTTGAACTCTCTTTGCCTGCAAATAAAAAGCTTGCAGGTTGCCAGTATAGGGGAATTCCTATCATCTGCACTACAGCCACCAGAACCACTTACTGTGAGTAAATGGTTACTTTTAGATTCTTATCTTTGCTAATGAATTTACTTGGCTTTCTCTCTCATAACTTTTTTCAAAATCCTCATGACAGGTCCAAAATGCTGTTGACTTTTTGAAAATGATTGGGGCATTGGATGGGAAGGAAAATCTTACAAATCTTGGTTAGTTTTTCAGACTTTTGCATGGAGATATGCATGCTCACTATATGCAGCAGTTTTCAGAATTTCGTTGTGATTGAATTTCAATCGTGTTGCCTGCCTTTTATTCTTTCAGGGAAATTTTTGTCAGTTCTTCCAGTTGATCCAAAGCTGGGAAAAATGCTCATTATGGGTGCCATTTTGCGTTGCTTTGATCCTATTCTTACCATAGTATCAGCACTCAGTGTGAGAGATCCTTTCCTTTTGCCTCAAGACAAAAAGGAGGTATTTGAATTTCTCTCCCTTTATTCCTCAAACCAGCTCATTTGGTCATCTTAAATTATCAATCTCTTCATGTACTAACTTCCCTTTTATACTTGTCATACTTGTCCTTGAGCATGATTCATCAACCATACTAAAAACTATTTGCTGGCCAATGCTACCATGGGTCTCTAAACAGACTAATCTTGAAATAAATCTGAGCAATTAGAAAGGAGAAACCATTTATGGATCTGAATGACACATTTTCATCCCCTGCGTCCATAAGAAGGAACATTTCGACATGTGGCACAACCTCTGCAGTGCATTTGATGTTTTTTTCTTATTTATGTTAGATTAGATGTCTGGAAATTTTCTCAACTATATGAAGCAGTTATTAGTTTCTTCTTCTTGTGTTGCATCTGTGTAATTGAACAACTGACCTGGTCAATAACTAGTCATCTTCCTATTGTGATGCACTTCATCAGTTGATACTTCTGTTAATATATAGTTAGCAGGGACAGCAAAATCAAGGTTCTCTGCAAAGGACTACAGTGACCACATGGCTCTTGTTCGTGCATATGAGGGATGGAAAGATGCAGAGAGAGAAGGTTCAGCTTATGAGTACTGCTGGAGGAATTTCCTCTCTCCCCAAACTCTGCAAGCTATCCATTCTCTTAGGAAGCAGTTCAGTTTCATATTAAAAGATGCTGGCTTGGTAGAAGCTGATTCAAGTACTAATAATAAATTAAGCCACAATCAATCACTTGTCCGTGCAATCATATGCTGTGGCCTTTTTCCTGGTATTGCGTCTGTAGTTGTAAGTTCCTGCAAATCGAAAAATTAGCTCTAATTATTTATTGGAAATTCGTGCATCTCTAAGACACTATAATTCCTCTTGATATTTGCAGCACAGGGAAACATCCATGTCATTCAAAACAATGGATGATGGCCAGGTGCTACTTTATGCGGTATGTGAAGTCTGCCATTCGTCTCATGTTCTAAGTCTATGGGACACTTTTATGTTCTTTTGGACTATTGGATATTGTAGAGAACTGACCCCACTCATTCCCTATTTTGAAATTGATATAGATGTGAAACAGATTTTTGTTATGTGTGCTCGTGCTTTGACGAATTGATAGTAATAGATAAATATTTGAATCTTGGAAGTCATCTCAGTGAGGGCAAAACTGTTTTTTTAATTTCATTATGCTGTCCTCCTATCGCTTGATTGTATTGGATTATTTTTCAGGCATTTCTTGAATATTTTGCAAAATTGCTGCTGGAGAATGTAATTTCCCTCTTCATCAGCTGGTTCCTAGGGTATATATGATCTTATCTTTGAATGCTAGTAATCTTCTTCTGCAGAACTCTGTCAATGCGAACTACTCGACAATTCCTTATCCATGGCTAGTGTTTGGAGAAAAGATTAAAGTGAATACTGTCTTCTTACGGGATTCAACTGGTGTATCTGATTCAATATTGATGCTATTTGGTGGTGCTCTTAGCCATGGAGTACAGGTGATTCCTGCTGAAAGATAGTCATCTTTCTCTCAAAAATATAATTGCTTGGCTCCTTTAATAGCTAAATTGCTTTTTCCTAGGCTGGGCATCTGAAAATGCTGGAAGGGTATATTGACTTTTTCATGGATCCAAGTTTGGGAGAATGCTATGTGAAGCTTAAGGAGGAGCTTGATAAGCTGCTTCAAAAGAAGGTTAGTCAAAAAATTGATGAATGAATCTGTTTTATCTCTTCCTTTTAGTACACTTGTGAAGAATGAAAATCGTGAAAACCAGATGGAAATGAAAAATCTACAAGCACATCAGAAGGCTAGAAGTAATGAACTGGACATACCTTAACGAAAATTCATTCTGCATGCAATGTGAATGCACGTTCTAGAAATACAGCCTTCTATCCATACATCTTTGATAACAAATGAGTGATCATTTCCTTGGTATTGTATTCAGTGATGGCAGGTTCACATTCTTGGCTGGGTCCTTAGTTTTTGTAATCTGGTTTATGCCAGCATTATCTTGCCCATGTGCAGACATTTTCTCATACACATCTCGGAATTCTAGAAATCGTACTTCACCTGAGAAGATAAATTGACATGGTCACCTTATTGGTGCTGCAGCTTCAGGATCCCCGCATGGACATTCACAAGGAAGGAAAATATCTTATGCTTGCTGTCCAAGAGCTCGTTTCTGGGGACCAATGTGAAGGGAGATTTGTGTTTGGCCGAGAAAGCAAGAAGCCCAAGGAACCTTCAGATGCCAACAAATTCACGAGAGACGGAACAAATCCCAAGAGCTTGCTCCAAACTTTGCTGATGAGAGCGGGGCACTCTCCTCCAAAATACAAAACAAAGCACCTGAAGACGAACGAGTTTAGGGCGCTCGTAGAGTTCAAGGGAATGCAATTTGTCGGGAAGCCCAGGAAAAATAAGCAGCTGGCCGAGAGGGAGGCTGCTATAGAAGCATTAGCGTGGTTAACTCATACTTCAGACGAAACCCGTGATGAAGATAACAAATCCCCACTTGATGTCACAGATAACATGCTGAAACTCCTCGGCGGACGGAGAAGATCAAAGAGACACCCTCGTTGAGGGCTTGAAAATGCCACTTTGCCGCATTCGGAATCTCGTGCGAATCATGGATTCTCAGGCCGGATCCCATGTCATGAAATTCAGGGATGTCACATGGTCCCGGGACGATGAACTGGATATGGACAGTTCCAAGCCTGATAGCTTCAGGAGAAGGGATGCCTCTTCGCAGGCGACTGCTTACCAAATACACCGGTTTCAATGCAGTTTTGTCATTCTTTTGTTGTATATATGCGAGCAATAACAGAGATCCCGTCGAGATAAGCTCAATATTGTTGTAGCTTGTTCGTCGATGTATTTTTCTCAGGAGAGCAGAATATGTAGGACTGCTGACCGTAGGAGTCTGGAAGGATTATTATGAAAACCCACCTTAGGTGATAGCAAGGAACAAATCTAAAATATCAAAACATGTTTGAAATTCAATAATTATTCGTGTGCTTCTTCTCGGTGGCAAAGAATTCGTCAATCATGAGGACGTTAGTATACCACCATGCTTTTAACTTATGCTTCTGCTTTTATACCGAGGCATAGCGAAACCGCAAGGGCCAGGATAAGCATTGGGTGAGCCTGGCCCACACGTACTTCGTCGATGCTACTGACTCTCGACTGTAAAGTGATTTTAAACGCTCAATTTGAGCGAATGTAAAACTTATAGGCCGGTTGCTTTGGGAAAAATGATTTGTTTTCATTTGTTTGGCAGTTTAAAGAAAGTAATTTTGTTCTTTACCCGAATGAGAAATCATCTTGCCCTAACTAAGCTTCTTGTTCTTGGTACATGAAAAATATTTTTCATAATTGATTAGCTTTTCGTCATTCAAACATGTCGGAAAGCAATTTTCAAAAATAACTTTTCCTCAGTTAGTTTTGTGGATGATAAATAATTTAGAAAATAATTTCTCAAAATTGCTTATTTTTTTTGAAATTATTAGTCATTGGAAAATGTTTATAGGGAGAAATACATAGAAAATTCTAAAACTTGTCCGAAAGAATTTAGTTAAAATTTTCGAAAGATCTTAATCAAGTTAAAATTTATCAGTGAAAAGACAATCGAATTTTAAAACTTTAAAAAAAAGTACAATCATGAGAGGGATTTAATTGGGTTAATTTGCCAAGTTTTATAATTTCATTGTACCTTCTTAACAAATTTTAAAACTTCAAAAATGTTTATTTTATATTTTTATTATTGACAACAATTTATGTTCCGTGAATAACAAAATTATCTGTCATTTATTTATTTATTTATTTTTATAAATAATACAATCGAGATGGTTATGAAAAAAATATTTTCTAATGGTCAAATTTCCTAATTGGCGTTGAAAATGTTTTTGGGGACGAATCGAACAAAACATAAGTTGAGACTAAAATCCCATTTTTGTCTGAAGCCAGCTTCCCCTGCTTTATCTCCTCCAATGGCTCTCCATCTCCGTCCACTGTGCTGAGTTCGTCCTCCATTCTCAGCTCCTTCTCGTTAGCTTGGTGGCGAACGTTCGTCTCCTCCAATGGCGGCCGCCGGCGGCTCTCTCCTCCTCCTCGCTCCCCCGCCTCCCTCCCCGGCGGCGGCTCGTCGCGAGCTCCCCATCGCTTCCCTGTCCCGCCGTCGCATCCCCAGCGCTCGCCGCCCGACTGTCGGCTCCCGCCAAAAGCGCGAGCTTTCGGCGCACCTCGGCGCCGCCTCCGTGGGTTCGACGGCGAGGGCGGAATCGTCGTCGGCGGCGGCGAGCAGAGAGCCGATGACTCCCCCTTACAATGTCCTCATCACTGGTTCCACCAAAGGTCTGGGCCTCTCTCTCTCTCTCTCTCTTCGCATGCATTTTATCTCACGGGGAATGAAGCTGAAGTTAAAGTTTAGATTTTTAAAGCGTGGCAGCGAGTGACGTCGGTTCTGGATTGTTCTGTTCTTTCTTAATTCTTCTTTCGAATTCAGGCATAGGTTATGCGCTGGCTAAGGAGTTCCTGAAAGCAGGGGACAACGTCGTGATCTGCTCGCGATCAGGTCCAGTGTTTCTCCTAATGCACCTAGAGTAAATTCACCTTCCCGTGACCATCTCATGGTTCGCGATGTCTTGCGTGTGGCTGGCGTTCGCGATGTTGATTTCATGTCGGGTGGAGGTCTTAAGATTGTTGAATCTTTATTCTTTTTATCCAGTGGAGAGAGTGGAATCTGCTGTTCGGGACCTTAGACAAGAATTCGGGGAGCAGCATGTGTTTGTACCTACTCCATGACCTCCTTATCACATATTCTCGCATACTGGATGTTGTGATTTTTTTTCCCATTTGCGTTGCGGGTTTCGACATCTTCTCAAAGTCCTTTTCTTCTGATTAGGGTACAAAATGCGATGTCCGTGAAGGTCAGGAGGTGAAGAATTTGGTAGCGTATGCACAAGAGAAACTGAAATACATCGACATATGGGTATGCAAACTGTCTTCTAATTTGAGTGCTTTTGTATGCATCTTTGCTATGGTGGATGAAAGGTAAAACATGGAAGAATGTGTAAAAGTGGTTTCCTTTATTCTCTCATGCCATGAAGCAGCTCGAGGATTTTTCTATATTCCTGAGTCAGGAACAGATGGGTCTGGCTCTTAAGAAAGGATTTCCATTTGTGTTCTATTATTCTTAATTAGTCTAGAAACAATATAGGTGATTGAGGACCCATCTGTCCTATAAACTGACACAAGTTTAGTGATTGCCCCTGCTAGTTCAACTGAAGGTAGTTTTAGTAAGTAAGAGGTTGGTCAATAAATATCATGAATTTGTTTTCGCTGGGAAAATTATTTCACTAGCCAAAGTGCAAGACAGTACTGACAATACTTCTTATTTTAGTGAAGACTTCTAATTGGCAATATACTTATGTCTGGAATAGCAATCCATCTAACTCCTATGATTCTTATTTATAAAGTCCCCAACAATGATTTGATCCCTTGTTTTTATGTACTGTGGTTGATTGTTTTTCAGAAATCCTTTTTCAGTCACCATCTTACCATCTTTGAGAATAATGCAGATCAATAATGCTGGATCAAATGCATATAGCTATAAAGCACTAGCAGAATCTTCAGATCAAGATCTTTTGTGAGCTTGCTGTCCCATCACAGCTTCTTCTTGTGGCATCATTCCTGACCATATCGTTCCTTCTGATTTATTCAGCTTTTGTCATTTACTTATCCTGGTCTACATGTGTAACTTCTTTCTGCAGAGAAGTAGTCACAACAAATTCTCTTGGGTTGATGCTTTGCTGTCGTGAGGTAGTGTATGTACAACTATCAGTTAATTTATATTTTTCGTTTGCGGTTCTCACTTGACTAACATCTAATGCTAGGTTGTTTTCTAGGCAATTAAGATGATGCTGAGCCAGCCTAGAGGGGGTCATATTTTCAACATGGATGGAGCTGGTGCAGATGGAAGACCAACTCCCAGGTAAATATGATGTTTTTGCTTTTAAGTTTCATAAAAACCTGCATGTGGACTATCCATTTAAGAACACCAGTTTCTGATGATCTTTTATTTTATTCTTTTCAATAATTTGATGGTGCAACGGGTTGTTATTGCCCCCACCATGTTTGAAGTCAAAAACTTAGTTTTGATTGCTAATTTTTTTTTTCCTTGAGAAGATTGTTGTTCTTTATTTTACTGAATTGAAATAGCGGTTATGCTCCTTGATGCACATTAGAATTTGTCATGTTCTGTCCTTTATGCTCGTGGAATTTGTTGTTGACAGTAGCTCTTTAAAGTTATCTTGCTTGGTGACGGTACTTTTTACATCTTGGATGTAGGTTTGCTGCATATGGGGCCACTAAGCGCAGTGTGGTGCATTTAACAAAATCATTACAGGTATCATTTTCTTGTTTCATATTGATGTTTGTTATAACAAGGTATATGAATAATTCTCCATTTACTTCTCATTCTTATGGGACCTATTACATGATTCATTTGCTTGTCACCAAATTCTAGCAGTATTTCTCCTGCGGTTACGATTCTGTTGGGAAGTTTTTTTGTTCCAAGTTCAAGAACCAGTAATGCTTTATAATGGCACAGTACGGCAGCCTTACTGCGTAAAACTAATCCAAGTCTCATAAAATTTGTGGGATAAGACTTGTAATATGCATCGATATGCAAATGCCTTCCACACTTATCAATGAACTTCATGACTGACAACGAGTAGCCATTGGTCAATATAGGATGAGCTTGAGCTTGGTGGGTAACAAGCACCTCTCTGTTTGACACTATAAATAGATATACAATTAAGTTGTTTTTTGATTTACTGTTGGATAGTGATTATTTGTCATTTTTCTTGAGGTGGTAAACCCTGGCTGGTATCTATATGTCTTCATACAAAAGAAATGTAATCAGGTCTTAATGCCAGTTTTAACAAGGTTGATGGTGGAATGCTGCTACCTGAAATGTCTCTTGATTACTCACTGTCGAAAAAATGCCTTTGAGGCTCAAAATTGCATTCATATTTTTCTCATAACACCTGACAGAATCTTATGAAAGAAGAGGGCATATGTTTCGTTTGATGCTTCTGCTTCCTTCAATCTAGCTGTCCTATTCCAGATCTGCTTTCGTATGTTTAAACCCTATGAATTTACAATGATGGCTTTAAGAAATGCATTCTATTTGTCTTTCTTTTCTAAGGACGTATGTATCAGACTGACAGGTTCAGAAGCCTTTGATTCCTTTTGCAGGCAGAGCTGCAGATGCAAGATGTGAAAAATGTTTTAGTCCATAATTTATCGGTTCGTTGTTCTCTAAGTTATCTTCTTTGTTTCTTATTTATGCATCTAAACCTTTGTACAAGAGACAAAGTTTGGTCAATTTCCATAAAAGATGTTTCTTTGGACTATTAGAGCTTCCACCACTATGGGTCGGCGAGTAAATGACTGCAAGGTTTACCACTTGCACATTTTTTTTTTGTCCAAGCCATTGTCCTTACAGATGCTTGCTTCTTTGTATCCCATATTTATACTGATACAACAATTGTTATGCTTATCGGCTATAAATTTTGATTGGAATCTGCAGAAAGAAATTTCACCTGTAAGGTCACTTTTAAATGTTATCTGAGGCATTCAGTATAATCAATTGCTTTGCCTTTCTCTGCATGCTCATGCATGCTTGTAGGATCTGAAGAAGCTTGCTAGCATAGTGGAACTTATTAGGCAGATAATTTCTCATTTAGAGGAGTGCAGTATGAACTTTTGAGGTCCATAACAGGCTCCATAGAGCGTCGTGTCTCCCACAATACAACGTGCATACAGATATGCTTTAGCAGATGGACACAACTTGTTCGACTTTCTGCAATGATTTCTGCCTATTGAAGTTCAAACTTAGTCAGACATGTTATGCACATTTCTCTTGAGAAATGATGAAACTTAGTCCTATTTGGATATATCTTATCTGGGATGATTTCAAGCAAGCACTGACTATTACCTCCTAATGAGCTGTTGCAGCCAGGAATGGTCACAACCGATCTTCTCATGTGCGGTGTCACCACAAACCAGGTTTTCAAAATATCATACAGTTTTTGGGATATTTTTTTCCTTTTGGTTATTGGACCACAAAGTAAAATCTTGGTTATTGCAGGCGAAATTCTTTATCAATGTCCTGGCAGAACCAGCTGAAGTGGTAGCATCTTATTCTCAACCTGGAGTAAAACTGTTCTTTGGATTGATTGGTAGAGAGAGATTGGTTTGGAGAGAATTAATTATCAGAGCATGTAGCTTTAGTGAATATGTAGAGTAAATACTTGGGAAGGTCATGCTAAGTAAAAGGTGATGCAGATAGCTAGCTGTAAAATAATCAATTCATTGATAAGTGGAAAACTCATGATGTACATGGCTGAAAGCTTGAGAGGATATATATACTTGATTACTTTCTCTTTAAGATTTTCTTGCCCTTGTTTGTTTATTCCACGTTTGTTCTTTCCCCTTGTCTTTTTCCACTTACCATTCTTATACTTATTGGTGGATGCTCTGGGAAAATACAGGTTGCCCAGTACCTTGTTCCGAATATCAGATCAGTTCTGACCAATGGATCACAGAAACCCACTTACATCCGTTTCCTTACAGGGATCAAAGCATACACCCAGATATTCTCAGTTCAGTAACCATGCCCTCTCTATGTTCGTTGAGAGCTTGGTTAGATTTCGCATTACATATAACCTTTGGGGTGTTGGTTGACATATTTGTTCTTTTCTTCTGTCAGAGAATTGCTTTTGGTGCACGAAGAAATAGATACATTCTTGAAGATTGAGGAGCATCTGAGGCAGAATCTGCCACTGATTTCCTGAAGTAAATTCAAGATCTGTTTATAAATTTATTTTGGTAGTTCCTTGGTTTATTCTTCGATGGAAATCTGTTTGCTTTGATAGTATGTGTAGATTGAGCTCACAGAATTCCGATTCATATCTCGGGCCAGTCGCCACCATTTACTGGGAGTCGATTCCTACTTTTTTATGTGGAATGATCTATCATATAAGTGAATTTATACTTCCATATGACAAAGCCCCTCTCGATACATCAGTATCAGGAAAAGGAGTTACTTATATGGTCTTTCGAATGTATGTTGCCCTTCCGTCTTACATATCAACCGCTTATATTTGTAGGACTGCTACTATTGAGTTCTCCGGATAGTGAATTCTGAATTCCTTTTCTTTTTTTTTTTAAATTTTCTGAAGCATCAGCATGCAAAAACGTTGGTGCTTGGTTCTTTCTGGAAAAGCTGTTTCTCCTCCCATAACGAATTAGATTCGATTTGCATCCATCGAATCTTATTAGGACACAGTGATGCTCGTCTGTTTGTCTCAATCTTCAATCAAACCATTGATGCTCGCTTCTTGTGAATATTGAAGGAATGGCACATTTCATTTGGTTTACACTGCACTAGATCGAACAATTAATGCTTTGTTTAATAAATCAAACTTGGTGGATTGAATAATCAATGATAAAAAACTAATGGTTTCTATCTCATTATTATCATCGGAAAGAGGAATCTGGGTAAACTGCTGATGAGACTTCACTTGTCCAATATTCTCTAAAATTGTGGTATTTTAAGTGAAGTATAATAATACAGGTACGGCGTTGCTGATACTGTACCTTTTAGATGAAAGCTCACTTTAAGGGCATGTTTGATAACTGGTCAAATAGTGCCAATTTTTATTCTTTTGTTCTCGGGAGTAGATTTGGAATAGAAATGTATTTGGTAAAAATTTTGTTTCCGAGAACAAATTTTTATTTTTTTATTTCCGGAAGTAGATTTGGAATCGAATCAATAATAAAAAAAGAAGTTAATTCTTATTCCTAAGAACAATTCTAGAATCAAGCTAATATTTCCTTTTTCTTGTTCTTCTTCCATTTTCTTCTTCTTCATCTACTACTACCGTTGCGGTTGTCGTCTACCACCGTCCTCTGCCTACCATCGCCGGCAACCGGTCCAGCGAGCTCGCCAGGGCAGGGCAAGGTTCAACAAGCTCGCCGGAGGCAAGCCCAGCCAGCCTTGCTGATGGCTAGGCAAGGCTGGCTGGGCAAGCCTCACCCAGCCCCATCGAGGCTCGGCCGAGCCATGGTTGGGCGAGCTCGGCCTTGCTAGATTTGGGCAAGGCCGCTCGCCCAACCATGGCTCGGCCAAGCCTCACCCAACTGCTGGCGAGGCTCACCCGATGAGGGTCAGTGAGTTCACCGACCGTGACGGGCACTTGAAGAAGAAGAATAGGAGAAAGAAAGGAAAAAAATAAAAGAAGAAACAAAGTAATAAAATTATTTAAAAATTAAAAAAAATGATTTTGAGTTGAAATTTTGAGCACGGTATCAAACACAATTTTATTCCGAATAATTAAAATTTTGGGTAATCACCAAATGACTTAATATGCTTAGAAATTGTTCTAACAGAATAAAAAAAATTATTTTTAATAAAAAATTATTCCCGAAAACAAAAACGTTACTAAATGCGCCTTAAACTTTCCCTTTCCTTTCTGGTTCAACTTCATTTCCATCTGTTCATGTAAGCTTATTTGCTTTTACTCACATCGGGTCACTCGCTCATTAATGCTCTCTTTTAGTCCATGTTAATGCTCTCTGACAAGTCGAGTGCAATTCAAGTTGGCACAGATTTAAAGGGCGGGAAAAAAGTAACCGCATCACTGGAAGAATGCTGTTGAATTGGCAGACAGCTAAAAAAGTTTCCTGGGACCTGCACTACCTGAAGAAGAAAGTGCTATCTGCCAGAGATTCATTATCATCACTGGAAGAAGAAAATACAGTTGATTGATCCTCAGTGAAAGTTGTGCAGTGAAACCAAATGGTCCCGATACAACTTTCAGAAACACTTGCATTAACTTGTGCTTATCTTCTTTGCCAACCATTAGACATAAATGTGAAGTCAGGTGGTACCATAATGGGGACTTTGATGATTGATTGAACTGCTCTTCCCAGCAGACTTAAAGAAGCATTTCACTTTACGCAGACGGAGCAAATAATGTGCAGCATGCCTTAGTATGTCATTGTGAGTGCTTGCGGTTGTAACTAGTAACTCCTTATATCTTCACTCCTCGGGGGGCTCACTATATGAATCATTTACTGACTTCCTGTAATCGAAATAATGCACATACACTGCCCTTATCGGCTTTCATTTTCAGAGTTGATATGCAGTAGCTTGAAGCCACCAGTTGATTCTTCGTGAAGTGAAATTAAGCAATCTTTGAATTCACCCAATTCATGATACCGCATCAAACATAGACAAACCGGTACGGTCAATATGATGAAATTCTGCTCATCTTTCATTTAATTGTACATTTAAGACTATTCATTGTGCTGCACTGACGACAGTACATAACATACATTCAATGACTTACACAAACCAAAAAATTTCGTATCTAATTACTATGCACACTACCCTTTGGATAGCAAAACAAGAAGAAACTGGCATCTAGTAGACTAGTATATGCCCCTAAAGATGCCAAAAGAATGTGATATCTTACAAAAGTAAAGACACAAAAAAGGAAAAAAACACCTTATCATCTCCACTGAGGTTCCGTGATGGGATTCATTTCTATTTCCAGTTCCTGCTCCCGAAAATTACCAAACTTCTCTGCCGCTCTTGCTATTTGAATATCACAAGGGCTATAATACTGATAAGTAACTTTTGCAACAAAGTGGGGAATTAGTGCTGCCACGACAATGATGAGCAAGCATAACCAGAACGCTGCTGTTTTGCCAATATGGAAGATGGCCCTGTCAATATAAACAAATATAAAACATTAGGAAAAAATAGGTCGACTCTTTATTTGAGATTAAAAGTGCAGCTTCAATCTTTTCATAGGCATGAAACAGTGAGAGCATCGATTTGGTTTCCATCAATTCATTACGAGTAAAAACAATCCCTAAATCCTTAAAACCTGATGTCTTTCTGTCTGCTTAGTCGTTAGAATATAGCATCATAAAAATGTAGAAACCACCTTAATTTCGTTTTCCACCTAAGCAAGTAATTGCAGATCAGTTACTTAAGATAACAATCGACCATGAAACAGGTCTGAATTATGCTACCAAAGCTTCATGACCAAGGTCCAAACACATGGGTATCCTGCGTATCATTAGTTGCCTACATTGGTCTATCCATGACTTTCCATTTAAACAATGAAGACATGGGTACAGCATGAAGAAACCACAATGGTCCCCAGGCAAACAATCAAGAGCCACAAGTTAACCAAGCATAGGTGAAAAAGGAGAAGAGGCCCTTCCATCCGATGAAGATTGGCCTTAGTATTGGGTGAGAAGTTGCAGATGAATGTGTCATGCTGCATTTTATGCCATTTGGCCAACCAGTAAAGGCAAATAAGTTTGGATATATCAGCTTCTCCCAAACCAAAAAGCATGCGTATCACTATGCTCTTGACAAGGGCAAGAGAGAGTGCTTATGCATATGCATGGTGGGAATATTATGAAGACAGAAGGACATACCAGTAACCGAATAAAAATGGCAATGCGTCAATGATGATGACACAAATGCACGTAGCAATAATAGACCCCCAAATGGCTGCATGAGTTATCCATGTCCACTGGATGACATCCATGGCCAAGTGTAAATTGACCACCACAACTGCAGCTATTGTCCAAAGATCTCCGAGGCCGGATATATCAATAGTGCTGCTCCAATATGCAAACAGAGGTATGAAGAAGATGGCCACACTTTGCCATAGCGTATCCATCATAGTTAACCAAAACAATTTTGAACTGTAGCTCTCTTGCCTTTGCCCTGCCCCATACAGTTGAGGAAACTTGAGAAGAGTCCTTCTGCTGAGATCCTTGTCAAGAATTCCAACAACTATTGTAGGAAATGACGTGTAGATGACAGAATATAACATGCTGCTCCATTCAGTAACTGCTGTTGTCAATGTGAAGCAAGTATAGAGCACGTACCTGGAAGTAATGTACATAGAATTTAGAAACTTTACCCATCGACCCAATAATGGACAAAAGCAATTAAAGGACAATTTATAGAGCTCAAATTCAATGACAGTCTAGTAGCTTCTATTTATGAAGTTCAGGAATTCACCTACATTGCCATCTGGTCATGTGACTTGACATTTTACAACTATGACTGTAACGAAATTTTATCCATGCTTATGAATATCTACTGGGTGAAATAATTCTTACTACATGTTCTAAAACACAGGCAACTAGCTTTTTAACCTACAGGAAGCAGATGGGAGACTCAGTTATTTGAACTGGGGACTGCCAAGATACTAGACTACATCAATATAAGCACATACACAGCGCAAGCACGCACTTTGCTCTCCCTATGTGTTGAATGCAGCAGAATGGAGGAGTCCAGAAGATTAATACTCACCAAAATAGAACAAATACAAACACTGCATTTCTGTAGAAGTTGTACAATATCATGTAAGCCATCCTTTGGTAATTCCAGTGCCCGTGGACTAGTAATAGGGGGACTAAAAATCTGAATTGTCCCATTGCAAAATCTGATGCCATCACAGCTTGTCTGCCCTCTTGCCCAGTGATTCCAACTCCCACGTCAGCCATTTGGATCATGGAAACATCGTTGGCGCCTGCCATTTATCCAGTGAAAATATTAATTCATGAAAAATGATCCAGAATTACTTGCTTATCACACTTTTAAACCCTGTCGTTCCTTTCAAAAGCAAACATAATTACCATCGCCAATAGCAAGGGTCAGGTCTGAAGTCCTTTTCTTCACAAGGGCAACAATACCAGCCTTCTGCAGAGGAGCCACACGACAGCACAATACAACAGAACAATTACTCGCTAGTTTGAAGAGCTGCAGCACAACAAATATGAGCAATATCAGCATATAGATAGTGATTTAGAAATTAAAAAGCGGACAGACTTTACAAAAGATTACCTGCTCTTCAAGCTCGCTATCAAGGACATAAACAAGACTTGTACCATCAATAATCAAGGCCAGCGAAGTTACAGCAGCTCCAGAATTTCCACCAGTGTTGTTCATGAAGCTGGACTGAGTTGTGAGCTTAGTGGACATCAAAATGCCATCTTCCAAACTCTTTTTACACGACTGTTTAGAGTTGCTGTTTATTACTATCTGGGTCATGTTGCTAGTTAGGAGCTTTGAGGAGTAGCCAATCGATATGGCAGTTTCTTGCTTGTCACCAGTCAATACCCAAACCTTGATTGCCGCCGTCCTCAGGGACTCAATGGCTTCTGGCACCCCTTGTTGCAGCTTATCTTCAATTGCAGAGGCACCCAATATGCAGAGATGGTTTTCCACATTGCTCGCAACCTTGCGAAGCAAAGCAGCCCTATTCATTAAAGCAGCACTTGCTGACTCGAAGGCACAATGCCACTGCTCAAATTCTGAAGAGCTTAGTTCTCGTTTGGCGACCACAAGCGTTCTCAAACCCAAACAGGAATAAGCATAAAGGTGCTGCTCGGTTGCATGTATCACATTCTTCTCGAGTGATCTATCTATCACACTAAACATGGTTGTATCAGCACCTTTGACAAAGACCTTCACTGTCTTGTCAGGGAATCCCAAGATGACGGACATCCTTTTCCGGTCACTATCAAACTCATGCAGACCCAAGACATTAAACCTGCACTGGCCATTAGGGTGCATTGGACAAAAGGAAGAATTAGTACGGTTCAATTTCATGGCACGTTTCACAAATAAAATACATCAACTACTAAAACACCCAGCGCTCATGCAAGCGTGGAAATCCATATTCCAGGCTCCCGAAACAAAGACAACCCCTCCATAAGAACAATTGAAAAAAACCGAGCGAGTCTCTAAATTGTTTAAGACGAAAAAGTGGTTACATAAGAAAATAAACAAACGGTTGAATTTACCTTTGCCTTTCTCCTTGAATATCAATCACTATATGACCAGAAGTTCTCTCTATGAGAGTGAATCCATAGGCAGCAGCTGCATAAGCTAGTGCTTGTTCATCTGGAGACTCACCTTGGTAGTCAATCAACTTGACAGAAGAATCAGAAGTATCAACAAAAAAGGGAACTAATGTGTTGCACGAAGCCAACGCAAGGAAGAAATCATGGACATGTTTGCCTTCAGGTGAATCCTTTCCACTCTTTGTTAGTTGCAAAAGCTTAGGGTGGACTTTAACTGCCATCTTCGGCCTCAGAGTCTTCCCGTCCACTGATAGGAATTAGAACTTATAGATAAGATGATGGTTCCAGTTGATAAAAGAACAGCATAATCAGAAGGCCAAACCAGAAATATTACAGGACAGAAGAAATAAGTCTTACATTCAACTGGATTTCCAACCACGTCAATGCGAGAATTAGCTTCTCCACCACTGTGATCTACTCCCCAGACGCTTGCACATTGGAACTCCATCTTGTTTTCGGTCAGTGTACCGGTTTTGTCAGAGAACACGTACTTTATCTGTCCTAGATCTTCATTTATATTCAAGGCCCTGCACTGGAAGCTAGAATTCGTGGCCTCGTCGTACATGTTTTTATCTCGAATCATGAAGTACGACTGACCAACTCGAACAAGTTCCATAGAGATGTATAATGATATGGGAATCATTATTTGGAAGACAATAACAGCCATAAGGAATGTGAGAAATATTTCCATTCCCCAGCCATAGTAGTTATAATCTTGGGGACCTTCGAGAGGTTCATCATTGTAGTCCTTTTTCAGGTAAAACGGAATGATGTTTAGCTCATCCTTGTGGCGCTTCAACCAAACGCCAGCAAGGATAGAGACAACTGTGCACAAAGCAATCAGGAAAAGGGAAAGTATGATGATTTCCAAGTTCATACGAGTCTCAAGGCTACTCCTTTTTGAAGGGGCTCCAGCATTGTTGAGCATAGCTTTGGTCTCCCGTCCAGCATACACCACAACTCCAAGCGCCCAGGTAGTGTTCTTAAGCTCACATCCACGAAGAATAATATTGGAAGGTCCAAGGGAAAGCCTTTTCCCATCAAATTCCATATTTGCCTGAAAGCCATAAATATTCCTATTGGGTTTCTCGCACTTGATCAAACCACTAATCTTCTCTTTCTCAGGCACCTTAGACAGAGTCTCTTGCTTCGCATAGCGGGTTTTCAAATTCGACTCCCCATCCAAATTAATAGTCTGCACATAAGCAACTCCAGTTGGGTCACTGGTCGAAAGCAGCACCATATCACATGGAAGAGTGTCATTTGCCTGAATTCTGATGATTTCTCCAACCCGAATATCCTTCCATTTCTTCTGTTGAAACTGACCATTTACAGAAACCCATGCCAGTCGGTTGTTCTCTACCCTATCCGCGCGGTGCCGCCTCCAATCCTCATATGCATCTTTAATTGCCGTAACTAGCAATACAAATGCCAATGGCATTATGGAGGCTCCTCGGCCGAAAACTGCCAGCTGGGGAAGCTGATTGAGTATGGCTATCACTAAGAAATAAATGTATGCAACTCTATGGAACTGTTCAAACAAATTTCTAGGCAAGAAAGTGATGATTGAATACTTGGCAGTGCGAATCGAGTTCCCCGTGAACTCATACTTCTCATTCGTCCTGTCGGGATCATTTATGTAAACCAACCTCGCATCTTCTTCGTTAATTTCTCTCTGGGACATGCTCATAAACTCCGAATCCGCGCCACGCGACCCTTGCCGCGTCCGCTTGGATCCTGAATCCGCCGAAATCACTTCCTTGACGGAATTTGTACTGGACGTCTTCGACTGGTGCGAGGAAATGCTCCGCCTGGACGACGAGTTGTGATGGAACTCGATGCCAGATGGGTTGTCAGAGGTTGTTATATTGGACTCCATGGTAGACACGGGTTTCGAATCACCAGAGCTGGGTTTCGCAAGATCGGCGAAGGTGGGTATGGAAGGGGTTTGTGGGGTAGTAGGGGCGGTTCTCGGGGACGGGATCAGAAGAGGGCGGCCTGCGGACATGATCCCCAGATCAGAAGCAGCATCAAGAAGTCAACCCTCAACAAATTCACGACCAGAGCGCCCGTCCCAATTCGCCCGATCAAGAAATCGAAAAATTACTTCACGACAACCCCAACGAGAACAGCGCCGGTCGGCCGCCGCGGCAGGAGCAGCGGCAGGAGCAGGAGCGGAATGAAGAAAACAAGCTAACCACCTGGAAACCACGACGGCGGCGGCGGCGGCGGCGGCGGCAGCAGCAGCACTGACCCAGCAAAATCAGCAAGAGAGGCGAATTCGAAAGGGAAGAACGCACCTTTCTCTGGATGGGCAATCGTTGCTCTCGTCCTGGCTCTTGGAGCTACAAGTTGCTTGTGCAAAAAGGCATTCTAGAGAGAGAGAGAGAGAGAAGGAGGGAGGGGAGAGAGGCAAATTCGGCGACGAACCCAGATATGGGCCTCAAGCTCTTCTCTTGGTCAGACACGGGGGTTCAAAATGCGCGTTCCTCTGCTGTTGGGGGGGATGGTGATACAAAGCGGAATTTCAAGAAGTCAAACTTTGGAATGCATTCTCGAAGGGAAGGGGGAGGGAGAGGGGGCGAATTTGGCAAGGACATGAGGAGGAGAAGGAGTCGTCATGGCTGGCGAAAACGACAACAACAACCCCGTCAGACAATCCAGAAAATCAGACATTTTGCATCGACGAGGAGAGAAGAAAGGAAAAGGAAAAGGAAAAGGAAAAAGGAAATAAACATCAATTGTATTAAAGAATCTCCCTCTCTTTCCTCACAAGGGGCGTCGAAAAGTCTTCCCTCCAGAGAGAGAGAGAGAGAGAGAGGAGAGAGAAGAGGGTCCGTCCCGATTTGTGATTCAAGAAATGCCTTCTAGAAGACAGGACCGACTGCGAGCCGCCGAGCGCCCGACGTGGGCGGCTTATTCAAATGCAGG
Source organism: Eucalyptus guilfoylei (assembly GCA_016097605.1). Classification (NCBI taxonomy): domain Eukaryota; kingdom Viridiplantae; phylum Streptophyta; class Magnoliopsida; order Myrtales; family Myrtaceae; genus Eucalyptus; species Eucalyptus guilfoylei. Next base: position 40,074,998 of record CM027866.1, on the reverse strand, counting down.
TGGAGGTGGCTCGATTTGACCGGAACCGAGACGACGATGATGATTCCATTCTCGGGTTTTGCTTCTTTTTTTCTCCCTCTTTGACCAATCGGAGGTGACGAGAGAGTGACGGAAAGCTTCCCCTTCCCGTCCATCTTCCTCGTTTGAAAAAGCAAGAAAAACAAGAAAATCAAGAATCGACCATTGTCGATGGGCGATTCCAAGAACCGAGTTAAAAAAGGGGCCTGGTTCCAACTCCCTCGTGCTTTCAAGAAAAACCCCCGAAAGCCGTGCGTGAAATTTTTGGTTTTTACTTTAACAATTCCTCCTTTTCCTCTCGTTTTCCATCTGTATCTCATTCTCTCTCTCTAACATTGACGATGGCAGCAACTGTCTCTTTCATCTCATCTTAGTTGCTGCTGCTTTCGCCATCCTCGGCGGAGAAATACTAATTGCAATTGCATAGTCTGGTCCGCTTGTGATGTTGCCTTGGAGAAAAGAAAATGTGTCGATGCCGTCGAAATTCTAACATCAATACATCTGTAATCCATTCATGTCAATTTCATTTTTTTTCGAATATCAAAAAATGATTATTGTAAATTGGTACCTTTCGTCACTACCATCCGTTAACTTCCGTCTTACATCCGTATTAAATTAATGACATGGAAATGCATGCGCCAAACAATTTGAGTGATTAGTGTGTGGCATGGATTTGACGAGGACGTTCAACATATATGGAGATTATTAATAATGTCGTTTTGAAAATGTCGGATTTGAAGAAAATGAATTGAGGTTTTGCTCTAAAGGCTCCCTCGTAATTAAGAGATCTGCTAAAATCTTTAATTTTGCCACAATTTCATCATAAGATTTTGGTAAATAGAACATAAATATACCGGTTTGGAATTTTTGTAACACGAAAATTAGTTTGAGCTAAATGCAAGACGAATAAACCGATTTGAGTTTGGGCCTAGCGTAAATGTGGCGCTTGTGTATCGATTCGAGGATTTTAGAAGTATTAACCAGAAGAAATTTGGCGGTTTTTGGTCCTGCTTATAATAAGTCGATATTAGAAAAGAGAATTATGATAACATTCTAATGTCAATATCTACAGATTTTCAAAGATCCTGAGAGCTCAATAAAAAAAAAATAGATACTTTTTTTCTTTGTCAAGGAACGTAACTTGTGGATCATGTTTTGCATATGGTTGAACGAAATGTCAAGTTTGAGTGCTGGAATGAAATTGCGTGGTCAATTTTGCTAATAGTCTTAGCGTTTCTCCTTCACGTGCGTATGCATAAAACGACAGTTGGTTACAATAATAATAATAATAATAAACAGCCTAACGGACTAACTAATATTGAAAGAAACATTTTAGTAAGTGAAACATTCTTTTAACGGGATATTGGTCAAAATACTAAAAAATATAGATTGGAATTGAGTATCTTGACTTAAGCTTTTTAGCGAGACGAAAATTAGTTTAGAGTAAATATATAATGAAATTATTGATTTGAAATATTTCGTGAAATGAAAATTAGTCGATGGCAAATGCTCACAAGAATATCGATTTGAGTTTTTCAACAGTAATAATCCTTGAAACTAATTTTTAGAATTTTAAATTTTTTTATTTTTTGATTTTTGATTTTTACTTTTTGTGGGCAGCTGCACGCACGGTGAGACGAACAGTAGGGCGGGCAAATGTAGTTAATAATACACCAACGAGTCCAAGACAAAACATTACGTGGTTCAATTATACTCGCAATTGTCTTCTGCCCTTGTACTTATTTAGACACGGTCCAAGGAATCTTTCCCATTAATACAAGTGTTGCACATGATCTCAAAATACAAAACAAAAAGTACTCAGGAGGTCGTCCAACTTCCTCGTGTGATTTTGTCTTTTGGTGACACGATTTCGGACCTTAATTTTCTATAAAATTTGAAAAAAAGAAGAAGAGGAATATCGATTCTAGAGCAAGTAAGGAATCCTAAAAATACCTAACATTTATTCCATAATTGAGAAAGAAAATATGGCGAAAAAAATGAGATTGTTGACTAACCCTAGATAGGACCGACCCACCTTATTTATGTATATATTTATTGCTAAGCAAATAGGGGTCTACTTTCATAATCATCCAAGCAAAACCAAAAGAAAACACACAAAAAAGATGGTGATATATATATAATAGCAAGTGACGAATGAATTGAAAATCTTTAAGGAGGATAAGTTATGCAATGACCTCATAAAGTAAAAATTTTTAAATCGACACGTCTTTATCTTTTTATTAATTCTTTCCCCTAATTGGAGGGTTATTATTCTTTGTCATTGAGGTCATGAGGTGACTAGGATTTAGTTATTTTTTCCCATTGGGTACTTGTTAATTACGTAATTCCCGATTTGTCCGCACTTAATCTAAAATAATGGCTTCTAGAAAAGAAGGCACATCTTTTTATTACCAATTCCATCCTCAATAGACCGTCCAAGATTGATTGGATTTTGGAATTTATATATTATGTGGTTAAAGAATGGTCAAGAGAGACCTGCTCCCCACGTCTAATCTTATACTTGATTCGAAATATAAGTTTCTAGATGGTGGTTGAACTTGACTCCACGTATGCGAATTTTCACATTTCTTTTTCCATAAAATAGTGAATTTGATATTGAAACGAACACATCGATATCTAATCTTCCAAAAGGAAACCAAAAACAAAGGCTTCATTGCGAATGCATAATGATTTTAGAGAGGTGTTATGATCACTGGTGGCTCTCCAAGTGGCAAAGACATCGTCAAATTCCGCGATTAATCAACCGTCGAATGACGAATTATTAGAGGTGTTTTTGGAGGCTGAGATTTATGCCTTTCCTGAATTTCGAGGGTCGGATAAGGAAAGGATGGTGGCAAATGTAGGGAAATAGACGGATTAGGGATTAGGAGAGGATGCAATTACTTAGAAAGGGACATGGCTACTTGTTGCGATATCAATTTAACGAGAAAAGTGGACTCTAGAGCCTTAGCTTTCCGATGAGCCTTCTTGTTCGTTAACTACTCCAATACGTGGGCCCTTTGTCTAAACATTGACGAGAGCATGAGTTATTTTCTTATACCAAAAATCCTAGGAAAATTGATTTTAAATTCTCGGCGGCTATAGGAATAATGTATAACTTTAGATCTTCACATAATAATAGCTAGAGGATGCTGAGTAGTACCTAATCAGTGTTTTTATCTCGCCTCTTTGTTTGGAGAAAGTTCTCATGACCAATATGACATTACTAAATTTAACCGGTATCATGAGAAATGTCTCATAAAAAATGCCTTGTGAAAATGCTCACAGTGGCTTTATCCAAATGATTTCAAAGCCGATTCAGTTTTAACTCATCAGGACACATAAATATTGTCATTTGACACAATGAAAGTGTTGGAAGAGTTTTCGTCCTAATCTCTTATAACTTTCAATCAAGCAAGCTCGGAGCGAAAATACCACTTGCAACCAACCGCAGGTTCACAAAAAGGTTTTTGCTCGGTCATGGCTGTCCATAATCATAGATACTTTTAATCTACTCCTGCACAAAAATAGAGAGCACATTGTATCTTTCAATAGTATCAGTTCTAATGTATGAACATATTATAATAATAATAATTTTCTACAACATGTATATATATAATGAATTAAAAAAATGAAATAAATGGACCCAAGAAGACATGGTGCGCGTCTCCGCCCACCATGCATCCGTCTTTTCCATCCGACTCCCGACGCTGCCCTGAATCCATTGTCAGGTGTTTTCTTTAATTCTCAGCCACGTTATCGTCCGAAGTGCTCTTTTTCTATTTCTCTAAGACATCACAAATCTATGAAAACTTTACTGCCAGTCCGAGAATTTCTCCACTTATAAATTTAAACCTTTGAGCTAATTTTTTAATATAATATCAAAACTAAATTATCTCGCTTTGTTAGCACATGCAGCCCCCTTGCACGTTAAATTCCAATTCCTGATCTGGCTAGTACGTGAGAAGAGGGTGTTAAAGTATTTTAATTCGCTTGTTTAAGGGATTTATATTCTCTCAATGTATAGTGGACTCCCTTCATCAACAAACTTAAGCTTTGAAATTTGAATTTTTGATATGCTAAAAGATCTTTTTTTATTACCATCGATCTCTCCTTCAATGCTTCTTGCCGTCAATGGATGCCGAAACCTATGTTCAAGGAAAGGCATATCAAAAGAAAAGAACAAAAGAAGAAGCGCCAACATGTAAATATGGCTATGCTAATCAACTTTCAACTTTTAACCTCTATTTTCTTTTTCCTTTTCACAAAGAAAGCCAAAACCATCTCCCAATCGCCCTTCTTTTCGAGGGTCATTTTCTTATGCGGCATCCTAGCAAAAATGTCTCGACGAGCTATGATGTTTGACATATCGAAAGCCTTAAAATTTGCCCATTTTGCCTCGTGGTCCTTGAGCTATGTTAGCTTTAGTTACTGCCTCAATTTTTCGTTTTAGGGTTTTTAGCCATTGATCTGGATGTATTACCCATTTCTATCTGATTCAGACGAAAGCGTAAGAAAGGGTTTTTTGATGGCACCTTTCTGTGTTTTTGACCGAATCATATGGACAAGACATCGTTTCCTGGATGAAAGGGAATCAAATGCCGTTCAGCCGGCCCTAAAGATGTGTTCCTCAATCGAAGGAGAGAGGAAATAATCGGATTCTGGCAAGCTTTGTTTGTACCCTAATTTAACATCTCTCGTGTGCCATCGTTGATCTCATGGAACTAACCCGATTCGACCATCTTCTCGTGTTAACAGGTCTTTCGAAATCTTTTATGTGGTCCGCTAATGGTGCTTAGACCCTGAGAAGTTCATTGAATCTAGACTCGTGAAGATTCAAATTTGCTCTCCCCATGCCAACTTCGGTCTTTGGACTTCATGCGGGTCAACGCATAATCTGCAGGCATGATTTCACAAATCTGTCAGAGAGTAAAATAATCATGTCAATTATGTATTCGGATATTATGGTATTATTTAGATGTATTCATCATTACTCTGTCAAAAGAAAATTAATTATCTCAATTATATATTTGGAGTGCAATGCCCATTTTACTGATCTGAGTCTAAACAGAGGAAAGGAAAGAGATCGTGAAGAGGTTATCGGGCCATTCATTACCATCACTTTGAATTCGCTGTGCAGGTGTATATCGTCATTAAAATAGATCATTAATTAAAGTTATTCAGCTATGAAGCTTAGCCTGCTGATGGTGACCGACGAGCTTGAGCAACAAGTTAGGCTCTTCTTTAAAGCTTAGCTTGGTCTAACACTGACTCCATGATCAGTTGCAGTAATTATATGATTGACCTAAACATCATATCTCGAGTGACCGTTTCTTTTATATCAATGGAAGTGTCCGGGGCTCTTGAGCATCCGACTAATTCATGCGGTCAGTACCTGATCCAAAATTGTTATAGTGATTATGTTGTCTTAACCATCATATAGATACAAACTCTCGATAAAGCAAGAATAATTTGCTATCTCTATCATTGCAACCAACCGGCCCCTTCCTAACTTGCCCATCTTATCCCGTCTGGTCTCATTTCCTCTCATCACAAGGAACGATTCAAGTATAAGCCCGGTCAAGCTCGTCCATTCGGGAAGCTTGCCGGAGGCTCTAGCATTACCCGTGTCTCGTAATGCTCCAATATTCTCATAAACTCTTGCACAAAATATTTTTATTTATCTTCCTCTTTTTTTATTAACCTTTTATATGTTGATGCAGCTTACTCAAACGATATTAGAAAACCACACATCATCAACGTCAATGTTACTGGTGACGACACAATCGAGCATAGAATATATATGGCCTTGTTATAGAGCATTTGGATAGGAACCCTCGTGAGCTATGCACTAAACATAAACATGCATTTATTCTAAAGCTAAGCGCAAATTCCTTGTCTGCACACTAATTATACAAAAAAAAACTAAATAATGATATTATGTCAAATATTGTTTCTATAATGCGATTGGTCCCTAAAGAAATATACCAATTTTTTTTCTTAGTGTTTATCATTTTTAACTATTTTTTTAAAATGCAACAGGATTAATTAAGCAATGACTAGGTGGCATAATTAAAGAAACTAACTTTTTTGAAATTTTTTTTATATATTTTTATATATTTTAAACTTTCTTTTTAAAATTAAGCAATGACTATTCTTATATATAGTAAATGATGAATGAGTTGAAACCCTTAACGTGGCTAGACTATGCAATGACCTCTTCATGTTAATAAAATTGAATTTACACGTCTTTTGTTTTTTTGTTTCTAATTGGAGGGTTATTATCCTTTGTCAATGAGGTAATAAGGTGACTTAGGATCCATTCTTTTCGACTTTATTTGGTACTTATTAATTACGTTATTCTCGTTCATACACGCTTACATAAAATAATAGTTTCTAGAAAGCACGCCAATTTTGACCAATTCAATTCTTTCAAAGACTGTCGAAGATTAGTTAGTTATGTGACCAAAGAATTGTTAATATAAACCCTCTCTCCACATCTGAACTTATTCTCGAGCCAAAAAATATAGTTCTTCGAGATTGTGGTTGACCTTGAGTCCCGCATGTAATTTCTTCCTCTGCCGTAATATGTGAATTTGACATTGAAAGAAAGCACAATGATCAGAAAGATATCTACTCAAAAGGAAGAACCAAAAAGTCCCTATTGCAGAACAAAATAATTTTGAAGGGGGATTATTGTCAATTATATCTCTCTAAGTGGGGAGTGAAATATTGAGAAGGCAAAAATAATTGTCAAATTTCGTGAATAATCCACATTCGAATCACAAATTAATAGAGCTGTTCGTATGCAGTTTTGTATGCCCTTCTAAATTTTAAAGCAGGATAAGAAAAGAACAATGGCAAAGGTCAGAAAATAGACAAATTAGGGCCTAGGAGAGGATGCAAAAACTTAGAAATGGACACGACTTATCGTTGAGAAAATGAACAGTAGAGCTCAAGCTTTCTTATGAACCTTGTCTTTCATTATCTAAGTTGTTGCTAATTAGTGCATCTCGTCTCTTTGTTTGGGAAAGGTTCTCAATGATTGATATGACATTACTAAGCTTAACAGATGTTATGAGAATATAGTGTGAAAATATTCCTCCCTCAGCGAAAAGATTGCTCGATTAGCCGACGAGGAATAACAACAATTTAATCCACACGGTTTCAAAGTTGACCGAACTTAATTTATTAAAACAGATGAATCTGGTTATGTGACTTGACAAGAGCATTCAAAGATTTTTCGCCCTAATATTACAATTTTTAATAAAGTAAGCCCCGGTGAAAAACCCCAATTACAGCCACACAATCTAACAAAGTTTGGTTCCCTCTTTGCCGTCCATACACAAAATAAGAACACATTATTTCATTCTATAATGTCAGTTTAACATATAAACTTATTTTAAAATATAAATTTACTCTTTTCCCTCCCATTTATAAAATGAGAAAAACAAAAATGGACCCAGGAAGACACAATGCACGTCTCTAATCACTATGCATACAAATTTTCTAGTTGTCTTCTGACATTGCCTCGAATTCGTATGATGGGATCGGGTGTTTCTTTAATGTCCAGCCACGTTATCGTCCGAAATGCTCGTTTCTTCATTAAGACATCATGAATCTATGAACAGCATATTTTCCATATCGTAATCTCTCTCCATAAACTTTGCCATTGATTCCTTCCTTTCACGCCTTTTGCCGTCGATTGATGCCGAAACCCACGTCCAAAGAAAAGAAATTAAGCCATATTCACAAGATAAGAATTAAAAACAAACACCATCATTTACAAATATGGTTCTCTCGATCAATGTTCATTTTAACCTATCTTTTTTTGGCAGAAATAAAGCTGAAAACTATCTCTCAACATGCCCTCCTTTGAATTCAATAAAATAGGCATTCTCCAATTCATACGAGAGAACCCACATCCAATTGGTGTTGCATTGGCTCTGGGCGCGATTTTCATCTACATTTTCAAGAGAAGAAGATCAAAAAGTTCGTGCAAAAATTCTAAATTTTGGAGGGGTCGTTTTCTCATTAGCATCTTAGAAAAGTCGGGAAAATTATCCAAAATGTCTTAAACCTATTATGCAAGCATCAATTTAATCATCAATCTTTTAATGATTTGTCAATATAGTCATTGCGGCTAAAATTGGCTGAAAATTGCTCGCGTGGAAACTAGCTGTCTTACGTGGCATAGCCGGTACTAGTGTGAATAAATTTTGCAATTTTTTTATATGTTCTTATTTTTTCCTTTTACTTTATGTTCCTTTTCTTTTCTTTTCCTATTTCCCCCTGCCGGTTCAAGGCCATGTTGATGGTCGGTAGAGGTCGCGAGCCATAGGCAAGGGTCTACGAGGATGATCTGGCCATTATGGTGGTCTTGGACCGGTGTAGGGTAATACGAGCTATGACAATTGACATATTAACAAATGCGAATTGTCCATTTGGCCATGTGATCATTGAGCTTGCTTAGCTATTGTCTCGATTTCTCAGGTAAGGTTTTAGCCATTCGATTGGTGTATATTCATTTCTGGAAAATTCAGACAAAGGCGTAAAATTAGGAAGAGTTAATTGCATCTCGCTGTATATTTTACCAAATTTCGTGGAGAAGACATCGTTTCATGGATGAGAGCGAATTAAACGGAGTTCAGCTGACCATGAAGACCTGTTCTTCTATTATGTTGATCGGAACATACAATAAGCAATCCATTAACAAAAGAGAGAGGAAAAAAATCAAATTTTATAAAGGGAAAATGCTAGTTTTTCAAAGAAATAGGACATATTTTATGACCAAACTCTATGTTGCGAATTAATTATTGCAGAACTTTTTATTTTGAGACGGATCAATGTGATTTGACGGTCTTTTTTCCCTTCCTGACACCGTGAATATATCCCAATAACTGAATGAGAAAGAGGGAAAAATGATCTATTAATAAGATAGAACAAGTGTGGTGCTATTCTCTCATACGTCATTGTTTACTTGACCATCTTCTTTTGTGTTGATTTTATTTTACCTTGAAATGAGTTAGTAACTCGGGATAATAACGCATCTTCTAAATTTTTGTATGGTTCACTAAGGCTGCTTAGACCCCACGAAGGACAAGGAATTCAGACTCATCAAGAAGACCCCGATTAGCCATAACACATCAAGATTCAAATTGCTATTCCTATGCCGACATTGGTCTTGGGACTTGCCGTAGAACAACAGGAAAAAATACCAAAAAAGTCATAAACCTATTAAATTGATACTAATTTAGCCATAAACTTTTCACATTGATACCAATTGAGCCTATCGACCAATTTAGGCCAAAAATTACTAACGTCGATGCTGGCGGTCCTACGTGGCACGACTGACACCGACATGGACAAATTTTATATTTTTCAGAATTCTACTATATGTTTTTTTCTCTCTCTCTCTCTCTTTTTCTTTTACCTTACCCTTTGCCAACTCTAGCGAAGTTGCCAACCCACCATCATTGGCCCAAAACTGGTCTAGGCGAGGGCCATCATGCCCTCGCTGACCACAAGCGAGGGCGTTGAGTCGCCGCCTAGATCTAGGCGAGGGCGCGGAGGCCATCACCCCTGGCTAGCGTGGGTCATGACACCCTTGTCTAGTCTGGGCAAGGGTGTTGCGGCCCTCACTAGCCAACAAACGACAATTTTGGCCCTCACCTGGATTTGGGCAAGGGCTTGATGCCTTCGCTTGTGGCCAATAAGGGTGCGGCGGCCCTCGCGAGCGGCTAGCGAGGGCGTAGACGCCTTCACCAAGACCAACCTGTGGTCAGCGATGGTTGGTGCCGGTTGTGCCATATAGATAAGGAGAAAAAAAAAAAAAAAAAAGAGAAAAAAAGAAAAAAAAAATTAATATCTCAAAAAATATTAAAAAATTATAAAATTTGTTCAAGTTAGCGCCAATTGTACCATATAGGATCACCAGTGTCCACGTCAATAATTTCTAACCTAAATTGACAGGATGGACTTAATTAATACCAATGTAAAAAAGTTTAGAACTTAATTAGTACTAATGTAAAAACTATATCCGAGAAACCAAGGCCTATGAACTCATCCTCTTGCCAAGTGAAGTCAACCGGTACTCCATAACAAACCATAGGAGAGGAGGTGAGACCGACATTTCTATTAATCTGAAAAGATAAAGTCAACAACTAAAAGGTCCATTGGTCTATACTACATCAATCGATCACCGTACTGACAAAGAAAGTCTCAGTATAAAATATACCAATTATCAACTTACCGGAGAACTTTTTTCAAAATAACATAACATATCAATAAAAGCATTAACTCAATTTAAATGTACCAATGTTATATTCAATAGGAATTTCCAACTGCCATCATCATCCAAGGAAACCCGTTACCTCTTGGGCATCTTGCACCCATCCAATATTACGAGGACATCTAGGGGACCCACGTTACACCATCAGGCATTTGAAGGAACCTAATTACCTCTCCAAGCATCCTTGTTATAACCCGAAAGGTGTGACGGCATTCTCAATCACACATTCACATCATGTTGCAACAATTACATAATTCAATTCAAAAGCACGTTGACGTTATTACTATCTAGGGACTCAAGAGTGAATTCACATTTTTATCCCTTAAACTAATATAAACTCACCTGTGCCGATATTAGATGAATCGTAAGAAGAATCCCATATCCTAGGCCTTAAACTAGCTTTATAATGCGTTCCGCGCGTCTTTAGAAACGGCAGCTGTTGTCTAGATAAACAGATTTCAAAAATTATGAAAATTTAATATAAGGTAGACAAGATCTAGAGGGACATTTTTCGTGGGGACTCAAAGTCCGATCTGTTCCATATAGTTCTAAATATTTTTTTGTAGACCGGGCCCGAAACGGTAAGAATTTCCAGAATGTGATAGAGCAGAAAGATACATGTTTCACAGGCTAAATGAGACCGAAAAATCATGAAAATTAAATATGTGGTAGCATAGGATGTACTCTACCATTTTCATGAAGGATGTGTGTTAGAATTCTTGACCGAAAAATTTGTGGAAAATGAAAAGTAGGAAGGGGTCGGTGCAGTAAACTTAAAAATAGATTTCCAACTCCCTAATTTTTCAAATATATTTTTTATCGTACGAAGTCCAAAAATTCTGAAATTAAAATAAGTCATGAAACAGCCAACAAGGGATGACTTTCGTGAAAAACGCCCCATGAAATTTGCATTACGTAAGTCGGTACAAAATTAGCAAAAGTTTGGGGTCGGGCTAAATCGAACCTAACCTAAGTCCAGCACTAGTTTGGTTCTAAAATGAAGAGTTTGTACCGGACGTCTTCGACTGGTGGAAGGAAATGCTCCACCTGGACGAGAAGTTGTGACTGGACTCGATACCAGATGGGTTGTCGGAGGTGATAATGGACTCCATGGTAGACACGGGATTCGAATCACACAAATTCGCCCGATCAAGAAATCGCATAACTTCACGAGAACCACAACAAGAATGGCGCAGGCCGCCCGCGGCGGCAGGAGCAGCTGAAGTAGAGGCAGGATGAAGAGAACAAGCTAACCACTTGGAATCACGACGTTGGCTTAAATTAATATCTCAAATTTGAATTCAGATATTAATTTGTTAGCTGAATTTATTGAAATTTTATATTTAGACGAATTTAAATCTCGCGCGTCGAAGACATCTTCAACAAAAGGTGAAATATTGCATGCTAGAAGGCAAAAGATTTAGACTCCTCATAGATACACAAAAGAAGAAATAAAATAAATAAAATAAAAGATAAGGGTTTCTAACTTTTTGTAGCCGTACATTACTAATCCTGAAGTCGTTTGTGGTGGGACTCAGGATCAAATTGTTGACTCTTGGGCAAAATATAAAAGGCAAAAAAAGAGAAGAGGAAGCATCACGTCCAAAAAGCGCCGCTCACGAAGAAAGAAGAACGCGAACCCATACGAAAAGAAGAGAACAAGCATATGAGTTCTCAGTTTCGGCATACGTAGAGAGTTTTTCATTGATCTTGAATGTGCAATGATTTTATTCTGTGAATTTACGTCCAAATAAGTTATTTATTTATAAACATTATTAAATTTTGGCATAAATTAAGTATGAGAAATACTTGAAAACGCGTTTTAATTAATAATTATAAATTATAATTCTTCGATTATAATGAATTATTTACTACTAAATTACATAAATCTTCAAAGATCAATACGAACCACCACCCCTTCCCACGTAAGTCCTCAATCAACCCTTCAATAAAATCTCTAATGCCTTATTATTTCTTATTTATTTTTTTAGTATTTTTGCGTTGACATAACCCAGCAAAATTAGCAAGAGAGGTGAACTCGAAAGGAAAGAACACACCTCTCTCTCGATGGGCAGTCGAAGGGGGGTTGGGTTGATACAAAGCGAAATTTCAAGAAAGTCAAACTTGGAATGCATTCTCGAAGCGGAGAGGAGGAGGGAGGAGTCGTCATGGCTGGCAACGACAACAACCGCAGTCCGACAATCCGAATAAACGCATGTTACATCGACGAGGAGAGAAGAAAAGAAAAGGAAAAAAAGAAAGGAACAAGAAGAAGACGTAAACATCAATCGTATTAAGGTATCTCTCTCTCTCTCCTCACAAGGGGCGTCGAAAAGTCTTCCCTCCAGATAGAGAGAGAGAGAGAGAGAGAGAGAGAAGGGGGGCCCATCCCGATTTGTGTTTCAAGAAACGCCTTCTAGAAGACAGGACTGCGAGCGAGCGAGCGAGCGACGTGGGGGCTTTTATTTAAAGGCAGGTGGAGGCGGCTCGATTTGACCGGAACCGAGACGACGACGATGATTCCATTCTCGGGTTTTGCTTCTTGTTTCTTCCTCTTTGACAAATTGGAGGTGACGAGAGAGTGACGGAAAGCTTCCCCTTCCCGTCCATCTTCCTCGTTAAAAAGCAAGAAAAACAAGAAAATCAAGAATCCCGAAAGCCGTGCGGGAAAATTTGGTTTCTTAAACGAGTCCTCCTTCTCCTCTCGTGTTCCATCTGTATCTGATGCTGCTGATTTCGCATCTCTTGGTTTCTCTGATCTCTCCCTTTCCTCGGAAGAAATATCGGATTGGAAAAGTTACAAGAGTGTCGCCCCCCACTGAGGAATACCAATTGCATAGTCCGGTCTGCTTGTGATGTTGCTTCGGAGAAAAGAAAATGGGTCCGTGCGGTCGAAAATCTGGAATCATCTATTATTCATTTATCTCAAATTCATTTTCGAATGACAAGAAATAATTATTGCGAACTAGTATGTTCAGTGACGTGCCATCTGTTAACTTCCGTCTTATATCTCCATATTAAATTGATGACGTGGAAACGTGCGCGCCAAACAATTTTAGTGATTAGCGTGTGACATGAATTCGATGGGGACATTCGACATAAATGGAACTCATAAAAGAAGTTGGATTTGAAGAAAACAAATTGAGATTTGGAAAATTGCTAAAATATGTTAATTTTGCTATGAGGGCTCCCTCGTTATTAGCAAATCTGCTGAAACTTTTAATGTTACCCCAATTTCATCATAAAATTTGGGTAAATATAACATAGATATGCCGTTTTGGATTTTCTGTAATACTAAAATTAATTTGAGCTAAATGTAATACGAGTGTACCGAGTTCAGTTTAGGGTAAATGTGGTGCATGCATTTCGATTTGAGGATTCTAGAGGTATTAACCCAAAAAAAATTCGGTGGTTTTTGGTCCCGAATATAATAAGTTGATATTAGAAACGAGAATTATGATAACATTTTAATGTCAATATCTATAGATTTTTCAAGATCTTGAGAGCTCAACAAAAGAAAAAATAGATTCTTTTTTTCTTTGCCAAGGAACGGAATTTGTGGATCACGTTTTGCATATGATTGAACTAAATGTCAAGCTTGAGTGCTGGAATGAAATTGCGTGATTAATTTTGCTAATTCTCTTAGCGTTTCTCCTTGACGCGCGTATGCATAAAACGACAGTTGGTTACAATAATAATAACAGCCTAACGGACTAACTAATATTGAAAGAAACATTTTAGTAAATGAAACATTATTTTAATGGGATATCGGTCAAAATACTAAAAGATGTAGATTGGAATTGAGTAAAGAAATTTAAGTTTCTTATTAGTGAGATGAAAGTTAGTTTGGAGTAAAGACAGTATGGAATGACCAGTTTGGAATCTTCCGTGAAATGAAAATTAGTTGATGGCAAATGTGTCATCAGAGTATCGATTTGAGTTTTTTGACTATAATAACCCTTGAAACTACTTTTGTCGATTAGATTTTTTTTTCGGTAGTAGCTGCACAGTAAGACGAACATTAGGGCGGGCAAACATAGACAAAACATTACGTGGTTCAATTAAATTCGCAATTGTCTTCTGCTCTTGTACCTATTTAGACACGGTCCAACGAATCTTTCCCATTAATACAAGCACATGATCTCAAAATACAAAATAAAAGTACTTAGGAGGTCGTCCAACTTCCTCATGTGATTTTGTCTTTTGGCCACATGGTTTCCTAATTTTCTATAAAATTTGGAGAAAAAAATAGGAATATCGATTCTGAGCAAGTAACGAATCCTAATAATACCTAACATATATTCCATAATTGAGAAAGAAAATATGGCAAAAAAAATGAGATTGTTGACTAACCCTAGAAAGGGCCGACCCACCTTATTAATGTATATATTTATTGCTAAGCACATGGGGGCCCCTACTTTCATAATTATCCAAGCGAAACCAAAAGAAAAACGCTAAAAGGATGAGCTATGCAATGACTCCATAAAGTTAAAATTTTTAAATCGACAGGTCTTTATCTTTTTTATTTTTTTCCTCTATTGGAGGGTTATTGACCTTTGCCATTGAGGTCATGAGATGACTAGGGTTTAGTTATTTTTTTCCCATCGGGTACTTGTTAATTACGTAATTCCCGATTTGTCTGCACTTAATTTCACCCATTCCATCCTCAATAGGTCGTCCAAGATTGATTGGATTTTGGAATTTATATATTATGTGATTAAAAAATGGTCAAGAGAGACCCGCTCCTCACGTCTGATCTTATACTTGGTCCGAAATATAAGTTTTCTAGATGGTGGTTGACTTTGACTCTGTGCATGTGTATTTTCACATTTTCTTTTCCCATAAGATAGTGAATTTGATATTGAAACGAACATATTGATATCTAATCTATTTAAAAGTGAGAACTAAAGGCAAAGACTTCATTGTAAAGGCATGACGATTTTAGAGAGGTGTTATGATCAATTATAGCTCTCCAAGTGACAAACACATCGTCAAATTCTACGATTAATGGATAGTCGAATCACGAACTATTAGAGATGTCCCCAGAGGGCTAGATGCGTGCCTTTCCTGAATTCGAAGGTCGGATAAGAAAAGGATTGTGGCAAATGTAGGGAAATAAACAAATTGGGGATAACGGGACGATGCAACGACTTAGAAAGGGACATTGCTTATCATTTCAATACTCAATTTAACGAGAGAAGTGGACTTTAGAGCCTTAGCTTTCCGATGAGCCTTCTCTTTCGTTAACTACTCCAATAAGTGGGCTCTTTGTCTAACCATTGCCGAGTGTATGAGTTATTTTCTTATATTGAAAATCTTTAAAAAAATCGATTTTGACTTTTCGGTGGTGGCATGAATAATTTTAATTTTACATCTTCACATAAATTAGCTATAGAGGATGTTGAGTTGTATCTAATCAGTGTTTTTTTCTTGCCTCTTTGTTTGGAGAAGGTTCTTGATGACGAATACGATGTTATTAAATTTAATTAGTATCGTGAAAAATGTCTCATAAAAAACACCTCGTGAAAATGCTCACGGCAGCTTTATCCGAACGATTTCAAAGCCAGCTCAATTTTAACTCATCCAGACACATAAATACCGTCGTTTGACACAAGGAGAGCATTGGAACAGTTTTCGTCCTAATCTCTTATAACTTTCAATAAAGCAAGCTCAGCGCAAAAATGTCAAATTGCAACAGCCACACGTTCTGGAAAAGGTTTTTTCTCGGGCATGGCCATCCATAATCATAGATACTTTTCATCTACTCTTGCACAAAAATAAAGAGTACATTGTGTCATGATAGTGTCAATTCTAACGTATGAACATATTATAATTATTATTATTTTCTAAAACGTGCATATATATATATATATATATAATAAAACAAATTGACCCAAGAAGACAAAGTGCGCATCTCCACCTACCATGCATCCGTCTCTTCCGTCTGGCTCCCGATGCTGCCTCCAATCCATCTAATGTTGTCCGGTGGTTTCTTTAATTCTCAACCATGTTATCGTCCAAAGTGCTCCTTTTCTATTTCTCTAAAGACACCACGAATCTATGAAAACTTTTTTGCCCGTTCGATCATTTTCCTGCTTATAAATTTAAGCTTTTGAGTTAGATTTTTTATTATAATAACAAAACTAAATATTATCTTGCTTTTTTCGCACATGCAACCCCCTTGCTCGTTAAATTCTAGTTCCTAATCTGGCCGGCATAGGACGGTATTAAAATATCTAACTTTGCTCGCTTACAGGATTTATATACTTTTAATGTACATGTGAACTCCCTTCGTCAACAAACTTAAGCTTTGAAATTTGAAATTTTCGATATGCTTAGAATCTTTTTTTATTACCGTTGATCCGTCGTTCTTGCCATAGATATTAGATGGATGCCGAAACCTACGCCCAAGGCAAAGCATATCAAAAGAAAAGAACAAAAAGAAGAAGCACCAACGTGTAAATATGGCTATGCTTATCAACTTTCAACCTATGTTTTCTTTTCCCTTTTCAACGTGCCCTCCTTTTGGAGGGTCGTTTTCTTATTCGGCATCTGGGCGAAAATGTCTCGACGAGCTATGATGTTCGACATATCGAAAGCCCTAAAATTTGCCCATTTTGCCTCGTGGTCCTCGAGCTATGTTAGCTTTAACTACTCCCTTGGCTATTCGTTGTAGGGTTTTTAGCCATTGATTTGCATGTATTACCCTTTCTATTTGATAAAGACGTAAGCGTAAGAAAGGGTTTTTTGATGGCACCTTTCTGTGTTTTTGACCGAATCATGTGGACAAGACATGGTTTCCTGGATGGAAGGGATGGAAGGGAATTGAATGCCGTTCGGCCGATCCTAAAAACGTGTTCCTCAATCAAAGGAGAGAGGAAATAATCGGATTCTGGCGAGATTTGTTTACACCACTAATTTAACATTGCTCATCGTTGATCTCACAGAGCTAATCCGATTTGACCATCTTCTCATGTCGAATTTAACAGGTCTTTTGAAAGCTTTTATGTGGTCCGCTAATGGTGCTTAGACCCTGAGAACTTGGTCGAATCCAGACTCGCCAAGATTTAAATTCGCTCTCCCCACGCCACCTTCTGTCTCGGGACTTTTTGCGGGTCAACGCATAATCTGCAGGCGTGATTTTACAAATCTGTCAAGAGTAAAATAATCGCGTCAATTATGTATTCGGGTATTATAGTATTACTTAGAGGTATAATATCATTACTCTTGTCAAAAGAAAAATAATCATCTCAGTTATCTATTTGGAGTGCAATACCCATTTTACTGATTTGAGTCTAAGCAGAGGAAAGGAGAGAGATGGTGAAGAGGTTATCAGGCCATGCACTGCCATCAATTTGAATTGGTTTGGAAGGTACATATCTTCATTTAAATAAATCATATTTAAACCATGTTAATCTACTATTATTGCAAAAACATGTGATTTGACCAGGTTATAATGGGTTGATCTGGCGAATGCTCTAGAGGTACCCAAAAGGAAGGATGTCTCCACATTTTAGGGAGATGCATGAACGTGACTACCTTCCTGTCCAAGGACCGAAGGTACCGATCAGTTCTATAATGCCTTAAGAATTGAGTTACAGATTATATTTACATGCCACTGGCTAGCCGGCTACTTTCAATTCGATCTGACCATGGGCCTAGCCATGTACGGGCTCGCCCAGGCCAAGCGGGCGTGGAGAGTAAACTTTTTGTGGGCTTGTGAAACGCTATTTAGCTATGAAGCTTAGCCTACTAGGGGCGATGGGTGAGCTTAAGTGATAAGTTAGGGTTATTTTTAAAGCTTAGCTTGGTCAAACATAGACTCGATGATTAGTTCCGCTAATTATATGGATGACCTAAGCATCATATCTCGAATGAACGTTTCTTTTATATCAATGGAAGTGTCTGGGGCTCTTTTGCAATGGACTAATTCACGGGGTTAGCATCTAAACCAAAATTGTTACGGTGATTACGTTGTCTAAGCTATCGTATAGATACAAACTCTAGATAAAGCAAGAATAATTTGCTATCTCTATCATTGCAGCCAACCGGCCTCTTCCTAACTTGTCCATCTCATCCCGCTTGTCTCCTCTCATCTCATCTCATCACAAGGGATGATTCAAGTGCAAGCCCGGTCAAGCTCATCCATTTGGGATGCTTGTTGGAGGCTATAGCATTACCCCCGTGTTTCAGGCAGTGCTCCGATATCCTCATCAACTCCTGCACAAGATATTTTTATTGGAAAATCCTTAGTTGACCGTCACTCTGTCAATGGCGGAGTAACGGTTAGCTGAGGACAGCACATCTTGGATGGAAACCGGTTGACTTTTTCAAATGGTTTCCATCTTTTACCCAATTTTCTTTTTGATTTTTATTCCCACGCACTCAATTTTCATGAATATGAGGGTACAAGAAATTTCATTGATTTTCACACAATTGGTAAGTCAAATGAGACGAGTCACCATAACTATTCTCGAAATTTGGTTTGCAATCGAGAAAGAATCGGGGTTTTTTTTTTTTTTTTTTTTTAATTTTTATTCTATCGCTGTTGGTATGTGTTATTATTTTATTTTGAAATAAAATACCTTGCTATAAATTGAATTTTTATCTATATAAAATGATATAGGGTCAAGTATCTCGTGGTCATGTGAATCTTCTCAATGAACCAAATTTTGACTCGTGTGATTCTAAGATTGATTTTTTGTAATGTTTTAGGTCCCAACACATCTTCATCTATGAGATTTGAATCAATGGGGTAAATTTTCTTCTCTACTAATTATTATTCTTATTTTGTTCTTTTCTTTACTTCATTTGTTTTATTTGTCTTAATTTTAGGTCACTAGAGAGTCATTTTAGAGCAAATTGATTTTGGTGAAAGGACTAAGAAACCAATTCATTACACAATGATTTTGTTATTAGTTGCAAAGCCAACATTTCAAGTGTGTTTTCATCTTTTAAATTTAACAAATCTATATAATGACATTGACGATTTTTTTAGAATGTGATAATATTATTTTAATTGTAATTATTTATATTTCGCTATCTAATTTATTTTTCTTTCATCATATTCATGAAAATTGATTGCATGGGCCCCCTTACGATTTTATCTATCAATTTAAGCTTACAATAAGAAAAAAATAAAATTAAAAGAAAGAGAAAAATTGGGTAAAAGATGAAAACCGATTGAAAAAGTCAAAGGATACGGTTGGTCATCCGGATTTCTAATCGTGATAGATCAATAGGATAGGATATGAAATCCTGAGATTTTTTTTATATCAAATCCCTTGTTTGATGAATCGTAGTATTAAAGTCGATATATTCATATCATATTATGTACATTTTTTAGATATAAATGACATATCATTATAAATGAACCTAAATGTTCATAAATTGAGATGGTGAAAATCTCTCGTAACATTATTCCTTAATTTATTTTTATTTTATTATTCATCTTTTTATATTATTTTCTTTATTATTTCTTTTTTCCCATTTCATCATTCTTTAATAAAATTTTATCAAATAGTAAATTGTACTAACATACCTAAAATATATAATAAATATATAAGATAGAATTAAAGTTGAATATATAAATTAAAATAAGATTAATTTAAAATAAATTTCTATTTTTTTCATTTTTAATTTCTTAAATTAGAATTCAAATATTATTTATATTAAAATATAATTTGAATTTTTTTAATTTAATAAGTTTGTTATTCGAGAAAATAACTTTTCTATTATGGACATTAGAAATCCTATCCACATTTATCCCACCTCCCCTATGGGATAATTTTTTATCCTGCCTATATCCCCCTTATATCTAACTTTATTCTGTCCTGAGCGAGTACCAAACATAGGATATGATAAATCATATCATATCCTGAATTTTATCTCGACTGCCAAACGCAGCCAAACAGTTTCCATCCAAAAGATGTGCGGTCATTAGCTGATAGTCAGCAAAGCCGCTCCCATTTTTATTTATCTTCCTCTTTTCTTTTCTTTTTAACTTTTATATTTTGATGCTGCCTACTCAAACGATATTAGAAAGGCACACCTCATTTACGCCAATGTCACCGTCAGTGACGTAATTAAGCATAGAATATGTATGGCCTTCTTATAGAGCCTTGCGATAGGAACCCTCAGTAGCTATGCACTAAACATAAACATGCATTTATTCTAAAGCTAAGCGCAAATTCCTTGTCTGGACACTAATTATACATAACAAAACTAAATAACGATATTATGTCAAATATTGTTCCTAAAGTGTGATTGGTCCTAAAAGAAATTTGTGTTTATCATTTTTTACTATTTTTTTAAAAGTTGCAACAGGATTAATTAAGCAATGACTAGGTGGCATAATTAAAGAAACTAACTTTTTTGAAATTTTTTATATATATTTTTATATATTTTAAACTTTATTTTTAAAATTAAGCAATGACTATTCTTATATATAGTAAATGATGAATGAGTTGAAACCCTTAACGTGGCTAGACTATGCAATGACCTCTTCATGTTAATAAAATTGAATTTACACGTCTTTTGTTTTTTTGTTTCTAATTGGAGGGTTATTATCCTTTGTCAATGAGGTAATAAGGTGACTTAGGATCCATTCTTTTCAACTTAAGTTGGTACTTATTAATCACGTCATTCTCATTCATACACGCTTACCTAAAATAATAGTTTTTAGAAAGTACGCCAATTTTAACCAATTCAATTCTTTCAAAGACTATAAAAAATTAGTTGATTATGTGACCAAAGAATTGTTAATATAAACCCTCTCTCCACGTCTGAACTTATTCTCGAGCCAAAAAATTAGTTCTTCTAGATGGTGGTTGACCTTGACTCCAGCATGTAATTTCTTCTTCTCCTGTAATATGTGAATTTGATATTGAAAGAAAGCACAATGATCAGAAAGATATCTACTCAAAATAAAGAACCAAACAGTCCCCATTGCAAAACAAAATAATTTTTATTTTGGAGGAGGATTACTGTCAATTGTATCTCTCTAAGTGGGGAGCGAAATATTGAAAAAGGTAAAAGTAATTGTCAAATTTCGTGAATAATCCACATTCGAATCACAAATTAAAGAGCTGTTCGTATGCGGTTGTGTATGCCCTCCCAAATTTCAAGGTAGGAAAAGAAAAGAACAATGGTAAAGGTGGGAAAATAGACAAATTAAGGCCTAGGGGAGGATGCAAAAACTTAGAAATGGACATGACTTATCGTTGAGAAAATGAAGAGCTCAAGCTTTCTTATGAACCTTGTCTTTCATTATCTAAGTTGTTGCTAATTAGTGCTTCTCGCCTCTTTGTTTGGGAAATGTTCTCAATGATCGATATGACATTACTAAGCTTAACGGATGTCATGAAAATATAGCCTGAAAATATTCGTCCATCAGTGAAAAGATTCCTCGATTAGCTGACGAAGAATAACAACAATTTAATCCACATAGTTTCAAAGTTGACTGAACTTAATTCATTGAGACAGATGAATCTGGTTATGTGACTCGACAAGAGTATTCAAAGATTTTTCGCCCTAATATTTACAATTTTTAATAAAGCAAGCCCCGGTGAAAAACCCCAATTACAACCACACAATGTAACAAAGTTTGGTTCGCTCTTTGCCGTCCATACACAAAACAAGAACACATTATTTCTTTATATAATGTCAGTTTAACATATGAACTTATTCTTTGCTCTCCCATTTATAAAATGAGAAAAACAAAAATGGACCCAAGAAGACACAGTGCGCGTCTCTTATAACTACGCACGCAAATTTTCTAGTTGTCTTCTAACGTTGCCTCGAATCCGTATGATGTGGTAGGGTGTTTCTTTAATTTCCGGCCACGTTATTGTCCGAAGTGCTCGTTTCTTCATTAAGACATTATGAATCTATGAATAGTATATTTTCCATGGCATAATCTCTCCCCATGAACTTTATCATTGATCCCTTCCTTTGATGCCTTTCCCCGTCAATTGATGCCGAAACCCACGCCCAAAGCAAAGATATTAGGTCATATTCACAAGACAAGAACAAAAAACAAGCACCTTCATCTATAAATATGGTTGTCGTGATCAATGTTCAGTTTTACCTATCTTTTTTTGGCAGAAATAAAGCTGAAAACTATCTCTCAACATGCCCTCCTTTGAATTCACCAAAATGGACATTCTCCAATTCATACGAGAGCACGCAAATCCAATTGGTGTTGCATTGGCTCTGGGCGCGATTTTCATCT
This sequence comes from Eucalyptus guilfoylei, assembly GCA_016097605.1. NCBI lineage: Eukaryota > Viridiplantae > Streptophyta > Magnoliopsida > Myrtales > Myrtaceae > Eucalyptus > Eucalyptus guilfoylei. The sequence goes on along the minus strand of CM027866.1, from coordinate 40,052,457 downwards.
ACATTTTCAAGAGAAGAAGATCGAGAGGTTCGTACAAAAATTCTAAATTTTGGAGGAGTCATTTTCTCATTAAAAAAGTTGGGAAAATTATCCAAAATGTCTTAAACCAATTGTGTGGTGGTCAATTTAATCCTAAACATTTTAATAGTTTGTCAATGTAGCCGTTGAAGCTAAAATTGGCCAAAAATTAGTCATGTGGAAACCAATTATCTTATGTGACATGGTCGACGCTAACATGAAGGACTTTTGCAATTTTTTAAAACATGTTTTTTTTTTCCTTTTCCTTGATTTTCGTTTTTCTTTTTCTTTCTATTTCCCCAGCCGATGGCCGTAGGAGGTCTCAGGCCACAAGCAAGGTGTTCTGCCCATCGCGGTGGCCTTGGACCGGTGTAGGGGAATGGGAACAAAATAAAAAGAGAAAACATTTCAAAAAATTGCCAAAAACCATCCGCGTCGACATCGGTCTTACCACGTAGGATGGCTGACATTTGCTACAATAATTTCTGGCTAAAATTAGCTGAAATGATTACATTGACAAATTATCAAATTTAAATTGATCAAATTGAAAAAGTTTAGGACTGAGTTAGTTGCTGTACAATATGTTTAGGCATTTTAAGTCAATTATCCCAAAGAAAAATTTATCCTCGAGCTATGATGTTTGACGTATTAACAAATGCGAATTGTCCATTTGGCCACGTGGTCATTGAGCTTGCTTAGCTACCGTCTCGATTTCTTGGGTAAGGTTTTAGCCATTTGATTAGCATATATTCATTTCTAGAGAATTCAGACAAAGGCGTAAAAATTGGAAGAGTTAATTGCACCTCACTGCATATTTTACCTAATTTCGTGGACAAGACATCGTTTCATGGATGAAAGCTAAACGTAGTTCAGCTGACTATAAATACCCGTTCTTCTATCATGTTGATAAGAACATGCAATAAGCAATCCGTCAACAAAAGAGAGGAAAAAATCAAAATTCTACAAAGGGGAAAATGCTAGTTTTTCAAAGAAATAGGACATATTTTACGACCAAACTCTACGTTCTCAATTAATTATTGCAGAACTTGCTACTTTGAGACTGATCAATGTGATTTGACTATCCTTTTTCCCTCCTGGCACTCTGAATATATCCCGATAATTGAACTAGAAAAAAAGGAAAAAAAAAAAAAGAGATCGATTAATAAGATAGAACGAGTGTGGTGCTACTAATATGTCTCATGCATCATCGTTTAATTAATCATCTTCTTTTGTGTTGATTTTATTTTAGCTTGAAATTAGTTTGTAACTTGGGATAATAACACAATCTTCTGGATTTTTGTATGGTTCACTAAGGTTGCTTAGACCCCACAAAGTTCAAGGAATTCAGACTCATCAAGAAGACCCCGATCAGCTATAACACATCAAGATTCAAATTTGCTCTTCCCACGCCCGCTTCGGTCTTGGGACTTCCCGTAGGACAACACGTACTCTGCAAGTATAACACCATTCAAATTTGTCAAAAAATAATAAAAATAATTGCGTATATAAAAAAAAATGATCGATTGGTAGATAGAATATATTTGAAGTGGACTAACCCTTTCAATAATCTGTGTCGAGCAGAGGAAAGGATACAGAGGGTAAGATGTTATCGGACCGTACACTCCTATTACTCTAGACTCTGATCTTGGTTACTTTGAATTGGTCGTGAAGGTATATATGCTTTCCTAAAAAAAGAATATTAATTATACCACTCAATCTACTATTATTACTTGACCATCTTATAATGTTTTTATTTGGTGAATGCTTTAGATGTACCCACAAGGACAGTTGTCTCACCATTTCAGAGAAATGCGTGAAGGAGATTACCTCCTTGTTAAAGGACCTGTGGTACGTATCAGTTCTATAATTCCTTAATTTTAAATTATAGATTATATGCATTTGCTGCAAGCTATCTACTTTAAGTTTGATCTGAATATGAAATCCAATTTGCCGGTTGCGATGGCCAAGCCTAGCTAATGAGTGAGGCGTAACTTTAAAGGTCGCCTTGGTCTAAGATAGGCCTAATGATTACCTCCGCTAATCATGGACCTAAATGTGAAATCTTGAATGAGTGTTTCTTTTCTATCAAATGGGGTATGCGAGACTCTTAAGCACTTGACTAATTCCCATATATTAGTCTCTAAACCAAAAATTTTACACAAATTGTGTTTGTTAGCCATACTATAAATGGATACAAACTCTAGATATAGCAAGAATAATATGATATATCTACTATCGCTACGAACCGCTCTTTCACGTGAGTCAAACCTCCGAAAGGAATATTTATACATAACCATTCGAAATGGTCACCATTGAGATGGATCTCACAAAATCACTCAATAATGTCACTCTCATTCAATATTGGTCTTCGAACATCACAACATTTTGATGGGAAAAGATATAGGCAAGATTAGTGGGATATATCTTCTCCAAATCTAAAATGATCTTCTACAATGTTGATGTTTTGCTTATCTCTTCTCAAGGGACATTTCAAGTACAAGCCCAATCAAGCTCGTGCATTCGGGCTGATTGCGGGAGGCAGTGGCATTTCCCCCGTGTTTCAGGCAATGCTTTATTATTCTCATTAACTCCCATATTTTTTTATAACCAAGTTGAAATGTTCTTTTTTGGGCCTTAAATTGAGGCTTTCCCCCAAAATTTTCTTTTAATATTTTCTTGCAGCTTATTCGCGCCATACTGGAAAATCCAAAAGACAAAACAAAAGTGCACCTAATCTATGCCACTGACACTGTCAACGACATACTTTTAAAGGTATACATACATTTCTACCTGATTTTCTCTTTTTTAAATTGATATTAAATTTGTCATATATTCAAGTCACTCTTCTATAATTTGGTGCCCTGCCCTAATGCATCTTAGACCACTAGCAACTACTTAAGATCGTCCCTACAAATTGTGAAATTGGTGAAGGCTCTAGGGACAGCCACGACACTTTCTGTAAAGAACGTCTTCGAGATATTATTTCATGACTTTTTTGAACATTTGTTGTTTAGAAAGTGACTATTTAGTAGTGACTTAATTATCCAACAGCGCGCAAGCCATTCATTCTACCTTAAAAGAACATTGATTGAATCGAACCTCCAGGCCGGGGAAGAAAAAGACAGATTCAAAAAGAATTAGAAATAATATCAAGGCCTATTTTACGCTTCGAGTTTGCACCAACATAAAATAGTAATTCACGTTTTCCCGCGAAGTTATATTTTGCATTCAAGTGACCACCTTATTTGCTTCCCGTTTACTTTGCAATTACCAAAGTAATTTGCATCCTAATGACTTCCTAAATTATTTGCAGGAAGAATTAGATAGCTTTGCCGAGAAATTTCCCGACCGTCTCACAGTGTATTATGTTGTCAAGCAGGTTAGTGAGAATATCCATATTGGTTCTAAATCTTCACTCCTTTGCTTTTTATTTTCTAAATTGTGAAAACAATACTCTTCTCGGATTGTATATACATATTATTGCTCCATCTCTTGGCCAAGTTAGCGCCCATTTAATCAATTATTAAGCATTTTTTTATGTCCACAATGTTTTTTTGGTCTAACACAAATTGATTTGGCCATTAATTAATCTTTTCGCATTTTCAATTATCTAAAATATTTCTGCACAATTTTCAGGCTCCTGAAAATTGGAATGGTGGAGTCGGGTATGTGACGAAGGAGATGATCCGAGTCCACTGTCCACCACCTGCTTCCGATGTAAAGGTTAATCTCTTAATTCCCACATTTAAGCAAATTCATTTTGTTGAAAGTTTTTTTTTCCTCCTACTGAAGCTATTTTGTGAAAAATGGGAATTTGTTATGCAGATCCTGAAATACGACTTGGTCCATTTAATTTTTTTAATGATTATTTTATAATGTTGCAGATAGTGATGCGTGGTGCTCTAGCCATGATGCAGGCAACGGCTACTCATCTTAAAGAGCTTGGTTACACACGAGATATGCAGATTGATCTCTGATTAGCAAGATTTGGACTTGATCAGCGATAATTAAGAAGGAATTTATTTATTTTCATTTTTTTATTGAAGTGTTTGAGAAGTGCCCTATAAACAACTTGTCAATAAATTCTTATTATTTACTCTTGTGTAAATTTCAATCGAATATTTATAATTTAATATGTAATTTCATCTTAAATGATTAGTGTAAAATTAATCTATTCGTAAGTTTAAATCTGGACTTTTTTTGTAATAATTTTAGTCTTAATAAACATGGTAAATGAAAATTTATGGGTCATGCCGAGTGAGGTTAATACGTATAATTTCAAAGTATATATCAAAAGTTCTAAAAACAAATTGAATAAAATAAAAGCAAGGTTCCACATTTGGTGGGAGCATTTGTCCACACTGCACAAGACATAGCCTCGCCTTAATTAATATCTCAAAACATTCGTGAACCACACTGATTAGGAAAGATTTTGATTTTCAAAATATAGATTGCATATATCACGAGTGAGTGAAAACAATATTGAAAATTTGTAATTGTTTTATTAATTAGTTACTTAACCACGAGGCATTGGAGGGTACTTTATTCTTAAATTGTGAAGGCCGGCCTAATTCGGCTCGTGGCTGCGGTCCAATCTAATCCGACCAACTCATTTTCGAGGAAGGCGGAGAGCATATCATACTCGGACGTCGAGTCCAGTTACTCTCCAATCAGCATTGCATCAATCGTTGAGTCCTTCCAAAGTGGACACAACCCCGAGTAGCAGAGCTCAGTGACTTGGGGTGCGTTTAGCTCGACATTTCCAAAGGGCTTTCAGCCTCCAAAGCTCTTTGGGGATATGCTGGACCTTTTGGCAACTATTTTGAAATAGCTTTCAAGTGAAAGTCGGCATTGGGAAGGCTGAAAGCACATTGCCTTTCAGTATTTGGCCAAATGCTGAAACTTATTTTTTTTAAACAAATAAAATTAAAAAAAACTAATATTAATCACCCAAATGGTTTTTCAAATGTGTTTTCTACCAAACGGCATTTCTCTCAAAATTGCTTCTCAAAGTATAGTTTACCAAACGGCATTTCTATTTTCCCAATGAGTTTTCAAAATGCTGAGCCAGACTCACCCTTTCTCGATCAAACTCATCGAGACCAATCGGTCGACCGCACCTCCAACTCCGCTGCCCGTTGTCGCCTTCCGCGGTGCCATAACAAGGATTCATCCGAACTAGGTTAGGTGAAGCAACATATAAGGATTTGCAACGACTTGGACGCGGTTTTGGATTTATAACGAGAGGAATGGTTCCCTTTGCTTGAGAATTTCTTTTCTTTTCTCTTGTACCAAATTAGAAAGGGTCCAAGGAATCCTTCCCATTAGTACAAGGAATGCACGTAATCTAATACAAAACAAAGTACTTAGGAGGTTTTCCAATCTCCTCATATAATTTTTACTATTGGGAACACTGTTTTGGACCTTAATTTTCTATAAATAAAAGAAGGAATATTGATTATGGGGCAAGTACCTAGTCCTAATAATACCTAAATTTTATTCGATAATTGGCAGATAAATATGGCAAAAATGAAATTAATGACTGACCTAATTATCTATTTATTGCTGAGCGAATTGGGCCAACTATCATGATTATCTGAACAAAAGGGGGAAAACACAAAGTAAAATATAGGGCCTACTCTGATGATTAACGTGGCTTGGCTATGCAATGACCTCATCACGTTAACAGAACTGCAGTTCACACGTCTTTTGTTTTTGTTTTTAATTGAGGTAATAAGGTGATTAGGGATCCATTCTTTTCAATTGTTACTTATTAATTACATCATTCTCGTCATCCACGCTTATTAAAATAATGATTTCTAGAAAGTACGCCATTTTTAACTAATTTCATTCTTTCAAAGACTGACCAAGATTAGTTGACTATGTGACTAGAGAATTGTTAATATAAACCCTCTCCCCACGTCTGAATTTATTCTCAAGCCAAAAGATATAGTTATTCTAGATGGTGGTTGACCTTGACTCCCGCATGTAATTTCTTCTTCTCCTGTCAGATGTGAATTTGACATTGAAAAGATGCACATTGATCAGAAAGATATCTACTCAAAAGGAAGAACCAAAGTCTCCATTGCAAAACATAATTAGTTTATAGGGGCATTATTGTCGATTGTATCTCTCTAATTGGGAGCTAAATATTGAGAAGGCTAAAACATTGCCAAGTTTTGTGATAATCCATCATCGTATCACAAAGCCGAAGCAGAAAGACTGCTCCATTAGCTAATGAGAAATCACAGCAGCTCAATAAATACAGTTTCAAAGTTGACTAAATTTAATTAATCAAAACACATATATGTGATCATGAGACGCAGCAAAAGTATTTGAAATTTTTTCGCCCTAATCTCTATAAATTTTCATTAAGTAAGCCCCAGGCGAAAACGCCTAATAACAACCACACGGTCTAGCAATGTTTGGTTCACTCGTAGCCGTCCATACACAAAATAAGAACACATTATTTCTTTAGATAGTGTCAGTCTAACATATAAATAGATCATGTTCTCACCCATGTAGAAGGCGCAGTGTGCATCTCCACCTACTATGCATGCAACTTTTCAAATTATTGTACGATTGCCTCAAATCCTTATGATGTGGTCAAATGTTTCTTTAATTTCCAGCCATGTTATTGTCGGAAGTGCTCATTTCTTTATTTAAATATTATGAACTCCTCGAGAAAGTGAGAAATCAAATTCCCCATCTTCCCCTTCTCAAGCGAGTAGGGTGGCTACTAAGACAACTCCTAATAGTCAAACATTATGAATTTATGAATACTATATTTTTCATAGCATAATTTCTCCCCCATACACTTTGCCATTGATTCCTCCCTTTGATACCTTTTGCTGTCGGATTGATGCCAAAACCACGTCCAAAGCAAAGCGGTTAGGCCGTCACCACAAGAAACGAACAAAAAACAAGCACCATTACTTATCAATGGGGTTCTGGTGATCACTGTTCATTTCAACCTATCTTTTTCGCAGAAAGAAATCTGAAAACTGTCTCACAACATGCTCTCCTTTGGATCCACCAAAATGGGTATTCTCCAATTAATTCAAGAGCGCCCAAATCCAATTGGCGTTGCATTGGCTCTGGGCGCAATTTTCATTTCTGCGGTCTACATTTTCAAAAGAAGAAGATCAAGAGGTTCGTCCAAAATTCTAAATTTCAGAGCGTCGTTTTCTCTTTAGCATCCTAGAAAAGTTGGGAAAATTATTCAAAATATCCTAAACTTATTATATGACGGTTAGTTTAATTATAAATTTTTTAATTTAGCTAATTTAATCCTAAATCTTTTGATGATTTGCCAATATAATCATTTGGGTCAAAGTTGATTGAAAATCACTCAAGGGGACGACTGTCCCCTTATATGACACAGTCAATGCTAATATGAATGATTTTTGTAATTTTGAGAATTTTGAAAATTTTATCCTTTTCTTTTATCTCCTTTTCCTGTATTATTTCCCCTTGCCATTTTAGAGAATTAGTGCTAGAAAAATCTATCGACATGTTAAAAAATGCGGATTGTCCATTTGGCCACGTGATTATTGAGCTAGCTTAGCTGCTGTCTCGATTTCTTGGGTAAGTTTTAAGCCATTTGATTAGTATATATTTATTTCTCAGACAAAGGCGTAAAAATGGGAGGAGTTAATTGCACCTTACTGTATATTTTACCGAATTTCGTAGACAAGACCGCATGGATGAAAGCGAATTAAACGTAGTTCAGATGACCATAAAGACCTGTTCTTCTACTATTTTGATCAGAACATGCAATAAGCAATCCAGTAACGAAAGAGAGGAGAAAATTAAAATTTTACGAAGGGGAAAATGCTAGTCTTTCAGAAAAATAGGACATATTTTACAATCAAACTCTACGTTGTGATCTAATTCTTGCGGAACTTGATGTATTGAGATGAATCGATGTGATTTGACGGTCTTTTTCCCCTCCAAGGCACACTGAATATATCCCAATAATTGAATGAGGAAAAGGAAAAAAATGATTCATTAATAAGACAGAAAGAGTGTGGTGCTATTAATATCTCTCACACATCTTCGTTGATCTCATCGAATTAACCTGCTTGACCAATCTTCTTGTGTCGATTTTATTTTAGCCTAAAATTAATTAGTAACTCGGAATAATAACACATCTTCTGGATTTTTGTGGTTCACTAAGGCTGCTTAGACCCCTCAAAGTTCAAGGAATTCAGACTCATCAAGAAGACCCAGATTAGCCCTAACACTGCAAGATTCAAATTTGCTCTTCCTACGCCCACTTCGGTCTTGGGACTTCCTGTGGGACAACACGTAATCTGCAGGTATAATATCAAATAATTTGTCAGAAACAAATAGTTATGACTATATATATATATATTATATAAGGTAATTACACCGTAAATGTCATAACTTTCGAACAACGCTTACTCAAGTGCCTTAGCTTTTTTTTCAATGACTTGAGCACCATAATTTATATACAGAGCTCACTTGAGTGTTACAACAATTTTTTCCGATCACTTGAGTGCTATATAACTTCTCAATTGGTCATTGAAGTATCATAAGTCTTTAAAATTGTTTATTGCAAGTGTTATATCATGTCAAAATTTTGGCACTAACACTATTAAAAAGTTATGGCACTTAGGAGATCGATTGAAAGTTATGATATTCAAGTGAACGATGTTATAGAAGTTACATTACTTAAGCAGTCAAAAAAACTATATGACAATTAAGTGATCGTCATATGAAAATTATGGCACTTATATTATCCCCGTCCCTAGCAAATAATTATTAAAAAAAAAAGTCGATTGATAAATAGAATATATTTGGAGTGGATTAACCATGGCACTAATCTATGTCGAGCAGAGGAAAGGATAAAGACGGTGAAGAAGTTATCAGGCCATACACTCCCATTACACTAGACTCTGATGTTGGTTACTTTGAATTGGTCGTGAAGGTATATGTTCTTTCATTAAAATAATCACTAATTACACTATGTAATCTACAATTATTACAAAAACAATGATTTGACTAACTTACAATGTGTTGATTTTGGGAACGCTTTAGATGTACCCAGAAGGAAAGATGTCTCACCATTTTAGAGAAATGCGAGAAGGTGATTACCTCGCTGTTAAAGGACCCAAGGTACTAATCAGCTCTATGATTCCTTAATTTTAAATTATAGATGATATGTATTTGCTACGTACTTTCCCTCTTGATTTTAATATGGGCCTGGTTGCCTATGGGCTCGTCTCAGCTAAACGAGCGTAGGGATTTAGGAAATGCTACTTAGCTACGAAACTCAGCTTGTTCGGTTGCGATGGGCAGGCCTGGACAATAAGTTAGGCCTAACTTTAAAGGTCGCCTTGGTCTAAGACAGGTCCAATGATTACCTTGGCTACTCATGAGACCTAAATGAGAAATCTAGAGAATGTTTCTTTTATGTCAAACAGGGTATCCGACACTCTTAAGCACTCGTGTAATTCTTTAATATTAGTCATAAAACCTAAATTTTTACAAAGATTGTGTCTCGAAGCATACTATAGAAAAAATTTAGATAATAATCTGTTAACTCTATTATTGCAACAAATTGTTTTCACGCGAGTCAGCCCTTCTAAAGGAATGTCCACACATTATCATTGGAAACAGTCACCATTAAGCATGGATCTCACTTACTCAACATCATCAATCTCACACAATGTGCGTCTTGGAACATCATAACATTTTGTAGGGAAAAAATATAGGCAAGACTAGTGGATATATCTTCTTCAAATCTAAAATGATCTTGTATAATGACGATGTTTTGATCATCTCTTCTCAAGGGACGACTCAAGTATAAGCCCAATCAAGCTCATGCATTCGGGATGATTGCTGGAGGCTCCGGCATTACCCCCATGTTTCAGGCAGTGCTTCATTATTCTCATCAACTCTTGAAGAAAATATCTTTATTATTAAGCTGAAATGTTCTATTTTGCTGTGTACATTGAGGCTTTTTCCTTCTTCTTTTTTGCTTTAATGTTCTGATGCAGCTTATTTGCGCCATACTGAAAAATCCAAAAGATAAAACAAAAGTGCACCTAATTTATGCCAATACTACTATCGACGACATACTTTTAAAGGTACACATATACTTTTCTCTAGTTTCTCCTTTTAAGATTGATATCAAATTTGTCATTTGTTCATATCTCTCTTCTATAATTTGGTGCACTACGTTACGGCATCTCAAACAACAGTAGTGACACCGTTTGTAAAGCACGTTTTCGAGACAGTATTTCATGACCTTTTTTGAACATTTGTCGTTTAGAAAGTGGATTCCAAGCAAGACTCGGTTATCCAATCACATGCAAGCAATTTATTTTTCCATAGAGGAGATTCAAAGGGAATTAGAAACAATATCTCATTTAAAAGGTTTATTTTACCGCTTTGAATTTATACCGACATAAAATAGCATTTCATGTTTTCCCACGAACTTAACATTTTGCATTAAGTTCACCCTATTTGCTTCCTGTTTAATTTGCATTAACAAAGTAATTCGCATCCTAATGACTTCCTAAATTGTTTGCAGGAAGAATTAGATAGCTTTGCCGAGAAATTTCCCGACCGTTTCAAAGTGTATTATGTTCTTAGTAAGGTGAGTGAGGAAATTCAGGTGGCTTCTAAATCTTCGCTCCTTTCCTTTTTATTTATTAAACCGTGAAAACAATACATTCTCGGATATATACATCATATTGCTCCATCTCTTGGCCAAATTAGCGCCCATTTCATCAATTATAAAGCATTTTCTGTGCCCACAAATTGATTTGGCCATTAATTAACCTTTGCCATTTTCAATTATCTAAAGCATTTCTTGCACAATTTTCAGCCTCCTGAAAATTGGAATGGTGGAGCGGGGCGGGTAACAAAGGAGATGATCCGAGCCCATTGCCCACCACCAGCTTCCGATATACAGGTTAATCTCTCAATTTTCACGTACTTATGCAATTCATTTTGTTGAAAGCCTTTTCTCCCTAATGACGCTATTTTCTAAATATGGCAATTTATTATTTTTGGTGTATTAGGAGTGAAAAATTAGTATGATTTCTCTCTGCATTTAGTTGAGAAATCCTTAGTTTTTAAAACTAAAATATGATTTCGTCCATTTAATGTTTTTTTTTATGGTTATTTTATGATGTTGTAGATACTGAGGTGTGGTCCTCCACCCATGAACAAGGCAATGGCGGCTCATCTTAACGAGCTTGGTTACACACAAGATATGCAGTTTGAGTTCTAATTGGCAAGATTTGGATGTGATTAGCCCTCCCTAATATGTAATATTTTCATCTTCAATCACATGACCATATAAATGTAGTGCCTAAAAACGACATTTTTTTTTTATTCATGTGTTTGACAAGTGCCCAATAAACACTCATCAATAAAATTTTTATTATTTATTCATGTGTAAATTTCAATTGGATATTCATAATTTAATATGTAATTCCATCATAAATCATCTGTGTAAATTTATTATATTCCTAAGTTAAGAACTGGACTTTCTTTTGTAGTAATCTTAGGGTCTTTTTGACAATTGTCTAAATAGTACCCGTTCTATTCTTTTGTTCCTAAGAACAAAAAAAGAACATAAATCCGTTGGGCAAACTTTTTTTTTTTTTTTGCAAGAATAGATTTGGAATAGAATCAATGAGTAAGAAAAAGTTACTTCTTTATTCTCAAGAATAACTTTAAAATCAAGCCAATCCATTTTTCTTTTTTCGTTTCTTTTCTCTTCACTTTTCCTTCTCTCTTCTTCTTACTCCTAACCGGTCACGGGCCACCGCTGCCTGCTCGCCAACGACGCCACAACTGTCAACGACCAACTAGGCAAGGTCAAACAAGCTCGTCAAAGGCTCATTTGGCCACTAGCGAGGCTAAGTCTCGCCTTGGCTAGCAAAGCCAAGCCTCGCCGGTGGTTGGACGAGCTCGGCCTCACCGACCCAACGCCAGGTCAGCCTCGCCTTGGCTGGGTGAGACTTGGCCTCACCAAATCTAAGAGAGACATGTAAGCACGGCCCGAGACATGAAGTGTTTGACAAGTGCCCAATAAACACTCATCAATAAAATTCATATTATTTATTCATGTGTAAATTTCAATCGGATATTCATAATTTAATATGTAATTCCATCATAAATCATCTGCGTAAATTTATTATATTCCTAAGTTAAGAACTGGACTTTCTTTTGTAGTAATCTTAGGATCTTTTTGGCAATTGTCTAAATAGTACCCGTTCTATTCTTTTATTCCTAAGAACAAAAAAAGAACATAAATCCGTTGGGCAAACTTTTTTTTTTTCCAATAATAGATTTGGAATAGAATCAATGAGTAAGAAAAAGTTACTTCTTTATTCTCAAGAATAACTTTAAAATCAAACCAACCCATTTTTTTTTTCGTTTCTTTTCTCTTCACTTTTCCTTCTCTCTTCTTCTTACTCCTAACCGGTCACGGGCCACCGTTGCCTGCTCGCCAACGATGCCACCATTGCCAACGACCAACTAGGCAAGGTCAGACAAGCTCGTCAAAGGCTCATTTGGCCACTAGCGAGGCTAAGTCTCGCCTTGGCTAGCAAAGCCAAGCCTCGCTGGTGGTTGGATGAGCTCGGCCTCGCCGACCCAACACCAGGTTAGCCTCGCCTTGGCTGGGTGAGACTTGGCCTCACCAAATCTAAGCGAGACATGTAAGCACGGCCCGAGACATGAAGTGTTTGACAAGTGCCCAATAAGCACTCATCAATAAAATTCTTATTATTTATTCATGTGTAAATTTCAATAGGATATTCATAATTTAATATGTAATTCCACCATAAATCATCTACGTAAATTTATTATATTCCTAAGTTAAGAACTGGACTTTCTTTTGTAGTAATCTTAGGGTCTTTTTGGCAATTGGCTAAATAGTACCCATTCTATTCTTTTGTTCCTAAGAACAAAAAAAGAATATAAATCCGTTGGGCAAATTTTTTGTTTCCAAGAATAGATTTGGAATAGAATCAATGAGTAAGAAAAAGTTACTTCTTTATTCTCAAGAATAGCTTTAAAATCAAGCCAACCCATTTTTCTTTTTTTCTCGTTTCTTTTATCTTCACTTTTCCTTCTCTCTTCTTCTTCCTTCTAACCGGTCATTGGCCACCGCTGCCTGCTCGCCAACGACGCCGCCACTGTCAGCGACCAACTAGGCAAGGTCAGACAAGCTCGTTAAAGGCTCATTTGGCCACTCGCGAGGCTAAATCTCACCTTGGCTAGCAAGGCCAAGCCTCGCTGGTGGTTGGACGAGCTCGGCCTTGCCGAGCCAACGCTAGGACAGCCTCGCCTTGGCTGGGTGAGACTTGGCCTCACCAAATCTAAGCGAGGCATGTAAGCACGGCCCAAGACTTGAAGTGTTTGACAAGTGCCCAATAAACACTCATCAATAAAATTCTTATTATTTATTCATGTGTAAATTTTAATCGGATATTCATAATTTAATACGTAATTCCATCATAAATCATCTGCGTAAATTTATTATATTCCTAAGTTCAGAACTCGACTTTCTTTTGTAATAATCTTAGGGTCTTTTTGGCAATTAGCTAAAAAGTACCTGTTCTATTCCTTTGTTCCTAAGAAAAAAAAAAGAACATAAATCCGTTGAGCAAATTTTTTGTTTCCAAGAATAGATTTGAAATAGAATCAATGAGTAAAAAATAGTTACTTCTTTATTCTTGTTGACACCTAAATTTTTACCTAATCATTTAGTAATTAGTTGCATATAAAAAAAAAAATTGCAATTCATGTAGTCACATTTGCATCGGTACTAAAAGGCAACAAGACGCAGCGGCTCGTGGTCGATAATATTCACAAAAGGACGGTCTCGCTCTCTACGGGTCTGAACACGCAATAGAGAGAGTCAAAAGAAGAGGAAAGAAAGAAATTCTTGCACGTCCATTGTCTCTCGCTCATTAATGCATGCACATGCATACACACAATTCGGCGGACGTAAGGAGCCTCAAAGAAGCAAAATGAGCCCATGATATATTATATAATATGCTCTCTCTCAAGTGTGGTTTGTCAGGAGAAGCAACGAGAAATTTGCTGAAGGAGGAAGCAAATAACAAACAAGAAAAGTCAACAGTTGTGGCTAAATTAATGAGTGTCAGGCGGTGGCCTCCTTATTTGAAAAAGAACCAGACGTGAACAGCAAGAAAAAATTACGGCCGTCCCCTATTCACACTAAAGTCGGTTGGACTTCAAGAGCTCTATAAATAAGCAAAGGGGGAGGCCGCACGAGAGGGGGGGCTGGAACGAAAATTTTCTCATTTTGAGAGGTTTGTCAGAGACTAAAATAGAGAGGATTGTCAGAGAAAAACAAAAAAGGTGAAGCCAGAAACATAAAAAAGGGTACACTGAAAGTACAGAGAGAGAGGACAGAGACGGAGAAGGGACGTGCGAAGGAGAAGCGCCCACTGTTCTTCTCCCTCGCTGGACTTTTTGCCGGTTTCTGCTGCCCGCGTCCGCGTTCGCTTCACCGCCCCTCTGCACCCACCGCTCGAAGCCACGAGTGACGCCCGCAAGCTGTAGCACCCATCACTGAGTCTTGCTCGTCGCTGCGCCCGCTGTCGCGCCGCCGAGTCCTGTTCATCGCTGCTGCATTAAGCCGACAAACCGCACCTCTGCTCACCCGCCGCCACACCCTGCCCATCGCCGCGCCCGTCGCTGCACCTCTGCCCGGCGTCAGCATCTCCTTCCAGCGAGCTCCGAGCGCGCCACCGTCTTCGCTCGAACACCAGCAGCCCGAGAAGCCACCATCTCTGCCCGCGCCTGCACTTCCGCCTCGGCGTCCCAAGCCGCTCCGCCCTCTGCCGCTGCACCAGCCGCTGCAGTTGCCTCTGCCCACCGCCGGTCCCCTCGCCTAAGCTCCGACGCCAGCAGCCGCCAGCTCGCGCCGTTCACTGCAACCAGCAGCCACCAGCACCCGGCTCACCGCCACTCGTCGCCCCTGCTGTGGCCGCAACGACCCGGCACCTCTGACCGCCTGAAGCTCCGTTGCCGTTGCCCTTGCCGTTCCGTCAGCCGCCGAGGTTCCATCCCTTTGCTGCCGCGCCTTCCTCTGCCCGACTCGGCTGCATGTTGTTGCAGCAACCACTCGAGCCCGCCTAGCTTCGCCAGCCGCCGTCCCTTTCTGAGCGACGCCACCACAGCAGCTCGCTGCCCGCTCCGAGCTTGCTATCCCTCGTTGGAGCTCCGACGACCGTGCCCACCGCACACGGTTGCTCGTCACAGCTGCAGCAACCACCCCAGCCGTGAGCTGAGTCCCTGTCGTGGTCCACAAAGCACCACTCGTTGAGGCAAATTTGGAAAAAGTCCAAATTAGGTAAGTTTATTTTATTTTATTAGGTAGATTTATTTCATTTTACCTCTTTTTAATTTCGTTTCTTTATTTGAATGAGTTCTTAATGCATGTTTGAAAATCCCCGACGTACCACTTAATTCGCAACCGCACACGAATTTTTATTCCATCTATAAGGCTTTAGATGGAATAATTAATCATGCGGGAGTAAAATTGATATCTTGATCTTTAAGGCTTAAGATCAATTTATCGATTTTATTAGCGAAATAATCAAGTTTGAATCTAAACTCGAATGATGGATAACATTTTTGATGACCATGGATGATTCGGTGTTTATCTTTTAATCGTTCTGTTTATCCCGAAAATACAAAAAAAAAAAAAAAAAAAAAAAAAAAACTGCATTTGCATTTCACGTAAATTAGAATTGATTTTCCTAGATAAAATTGCATGATAAAATAGTTATTTTTCTAATGTAAAAATGCATGTTTAGATGGTATCTAGGTTAGATAGTATCTTTTGAATTGAATGGCATGACGAGGTAATTTTCTAAGTTAAGATATGGTTCAGATTAGTCTATTCCTAACTTAAAATAGATAATATCTCACTTTAACTAGTTTTTTTTAGCATTTTTAATTACGAATTTTCAAAAAAAAAAATCAAAAAAATGTAGGTTAGAATTAGGTTTATTTCCTGTTTTAGGGTTTGTATATTTAGAATAGGAATTTTATTTCGAAAAAAAAAATCAAATCAATCACTTTAGGTTGCTAGTTTTTTAACTTAGGTTCCACGTTTGATTACTTGACAATCTTTAATTTCGAAATTAATACAAAACATAAAAAAAAATTAGAATTATGGCATTCTTTGCATGTCATTGCATTTTAGGGTAAAATTTCATATAGTTTAATTCCATATATATAATATTTTTAATTTATTATAAGTTTAGATAATTTTTTAGATAGATTGCATTTTAGTTAGGGATTTCTAAGTTAGGATAACATTCTAGTCTAAATTAGGATTTGGCTTAACCTCATTCCTAATATAAATTAGATGATATTTTAATTTACATAGATAATTTTCACATTTTTTTATTCCGAATTTCATGAAAAATACAAAAAATGCCATAGGTTGAATTAGTTTTATTTTCTAGGATAGATTGCATTCTTTCAGGAAATAGAAAGAAAAGAAAAAAAAAATGTCACATGCACGTCATTAGGATTAGATTCATTGAAATGCCTGTCATGTGGTAGTTGTTGCTAGGTCCATCCAATTAGAAATTACATGTCATTAGAATTAGGTCATTTAGTTATATTGCATTGCATATTGCATGATTTTCATTAAATAAGTAAAAACAGAAAAAGAAAAAAATTGCGTGTTAATTAGAAATCATATTTAGAACTGCTGATGTGAATTTTAATCTAACAACGCAGATGCTTTCGTTGCTATGAGGTAAGTCCTGCGATTTATTTATTGCTTTATCTGGGTGTTAAATTGGTGGTTTGCGCACCCGCATGATCGCCTCACATGTTAGGGAGATAAATTAAAATCAATTCAAGCTGCCTGCCAAACATTTTTTCTAAAATAAAAGAGAAAGGTACCGAAAGGGCGTTAGAGAAATCTAGCGTAACCAAGTCCCCGAACTCAAAATTTTTGGTTCGAAGGAGTAAAGTAAACCTCCCATTACTTTACTTGGGTTTCTAATCGACCCACCAAAAATAGATTAGTGGCGACTCCTAATCGAAAAATCATTTGCATGTTAAGAAATTTGAACTTAAGTCGCGAATTGGTATGGGCCTGGGAGAGTCCGAGTTAAGTCTAGGCTTAACAATCCATTAACCTAAACCTTAGGTGGTCCAACCCGCTTCGGGGAGGTCACGACAATTCTCAAGAATAACTTTAAAATCAAGCCAACCAAATTTTCTTTTTCTCTCGTTTCGTTTCTCTTCACTTTTCCTTCTCTCTTCTTCTTCCTCCTAACCAGTCACTAGCCACCGCTGCCTGCTCGCCAAGAACGCCGCCACTGTCAGCGACCAACTAGGCAACGTCAGACAAGCTCGTCAAAGGCTCGTTTGGCCACTAGCGAGGCTAAGCCTCGCCCCAGCTAGCAAGAACAAGCCTTGACGGTGGTTGGACGAGCTCGGCCTTGCCGAGCCAACGCCAGGTCAACCTCGCCTTGGCTCGGTGAGACTTGGCCTCACCAAATCTAAGCGAGGCATGTAAGCACGGCCCGAGACTTGAAGTGTTTGACAAGTGCCCAATAAACACCCATCAATTAAATTCTTATTATTTATTCATGTGTAAATTTCAATCGGATATTCATAATTTAATATGTAATTCCATCACAAATCATCTGCGTAAATTTATTATATTTCTAAGTTCAGAACTGGACTTTCTTTTGTAGTAATTTTAGGGTCCTTTTGGCAATTGGCTAAATAATACCCGTTCCATTCTTTTGTTCCTAAGAACAAAAAGAGAACATAAATCCGTTCAGCAAATTTTTTGTTTCCAAGAATAGATTTGGAATAGAATTAATGAGTAAGAAAAAGTTACTTCTTTATTCTCAAGAATAGCTTTAAAATCAAGCCAACCCATTTTTCTTTTTTCTTGTTTCCTTTCTCTTCACTTTTCCTTCTCTCATCTTCTTCCTCCTAACCGGTCACTGGCCACCGTTGCCTGCTCGCCAATGACGCCACCACTTTCAGCGACCAACTAGGCAAGGTCAGACAAGCTCGTCAAAGGCTCGTTTGGCCACTAGCGATGCTAAGTCTCGCCCCAGCCAGCAAGGCCAAGCCTCGCCGGTGGTTGGACAAGCTCGGCCTCACCGAGCCAACGCCAAGTCAGCCTCGCCTTGGCTAGGTGAGACTTGGCCTCATCAAATCTAAGCGAGGCATTAAGCATAGCCCGAGACTTGAATTGTTTGACAAGTGCCCAATAAACACTCATCAATAAAATTCTTATTATTTATTAAAGTGTAAATTTCAATCGGATATTCATAATTTACAATTTAATTCCATCATAAATCATCTGCGTAAATTTATTATATTCCTAAGTTCAGAATTGGACTTTCTTTTGTAGTAATCTTATGGTCTTTTTCGAAATTGGCTAAATAGTACCCATTCTATTCTTTTGTTCCTAAGAACAAAAAAAGAACATATATCCGTTGGGCAAATTTTTTGTTTCCAAGAATAGATTTGGCATAAAATCAATGAGTAAGAAAAAGTTACTTGTTTATTTTCAAGAATAACTTTAAAATCAAGCCAACCCATTTTTACTTTTTTTCTCGTTCCTTTTCTCTTCACTTCTCCTTCTCTCTACTTCTTCCTCCTAACCGGTCACTAGCCACCACTACCTGCTCGCCAACGACGCTGCCATTGTCAGCGACCAACTAGGCAAGGTCATACAAGCTCATCAAAGGCTCGTTTGGCCACTAGCGAGGCTAAATCTCGCCCCTGCTAACAAGGCCAAGCCTCGCCGGTGGTTGGATGAGCTCGGCCTCGCCGAGCCAACCCCAGGTCAGCCTCACCTTGGCTGTGTGAGACTTGGCCTCACCAAATCCAAGCGAGGCATGTAAGCACGGCTCGAGACTTGAAGTGTTTGATAAGTGCCCAATAAACACTCATCAATAAAATTCTTATTATTTATTCATGTGTAAATTTCAATCGGATATTCATAATTTAATATGTAATTCCATCATAAATCATCTGTGTAAATTTATTATATTCCTAAGTTCGGAACTGGACTTTCTTTTGTAGTGATCTTAGGGTCTTTTTGGCAATTGGCTAAATAGTACCCGTTCTATTGTTTTGTTCCTAAGAACAAAAAAAAAAAAAACATAAATCCGTTGGGCAAATTTTTTGTTTCCAAGAATAGATTTGGAATAGAATCAATGAGTAAGAAAAAGTTACTTCTTTATTCGCAAGAATAACTTTAAAATCAAGCCAATTCATTTTTTTTTTTTTTGTTTTTCTCTTCACTTTTCCTTCTCTCTTCTTCTTCCTCCTAACCCATCACTGGCCATCGCTACCTGCTCACCAACGATGCCGCCACTGTCAGCGACAAACTAGGCAAGGTTAGGCAAGCTGGTCAAAGGCTCGTTTGGCCACTAGCGAGGCTAAGCCTCGCCCCAGCTAGCAAGGCCAAGCCTCACCAGTGGTTGGACGAGCTCGGCCTCGCCGAGCCAACACCAGGTCAACCTCGCCTTGGCTGGGTGAGACTTGGCCTCACCAAATCTAAGCGAGGCATGTGAGCACAGCCTGAGACTTGAAGTGTTTGACAAGCTCCCAATAAACACTCATCAATAAAATTCTTATAATTTATTCATGTGTAAATTTCAATTGGATATTCATCATTTAATATGTAATTCCATTATAAATCATCTGCCTAAATTTATTATATTCCTAAGTTCAGAACTCGACTTTCTTTTGTAGTAAAGTTCGAGTCTTTTTGGCAATTGACTAAATAGTACCCGTTCTATTCTTTTGTTCCTAAGAACAAAAAAAGAACATACATCCGTTGGGCAAATGTTTTGTTTCCAAGAATAGATTTGGAATTGAATCAATGAGTAGGAAAAAGTTACTTCTTTATTCTCAAGAATAACTTTAAAATCAAGCCAACACATTTTTACTTTTTTGCTCGTTTCTTTTCTCTTCACTTTTCCTTCTCTCTTTTTCTTCCTCCTAACCGGTCACTGGCCACCGCTGCTTGCTCGCCAACGACGCTACCACTGTCAGTGACCAACTAGGCAAGGTCATACAAGCTCGTCAAAGGCTCGTTTGGCCACTAGCGAGGGTAAATCTCGCCCCTACTAGCAAGGCCAAGCCTCGCCGGTGGTTGGACGAGCTCGGCCTCGCCGAGCCAACACCAGGTCAGCCTCGCCTTGGCTGGGTGAGACTTGGCCTCACCAAATCCAAGCGAGGCATGTCAGCACGGCCCGAGACTTGAAGTGTTTGACAAGTGCCCAATAAACACTCATAAATAAAATTCTTATTATTTATTCATGTGTGAATTTCAATCGGATATTCATAGTTTAATATGTAATTCCATCATAAATCATCTGCGTAAATTTATTATATTTCTAAGTTCGGAACTGGACTTTCTTTTGTAGTGATCTTAGGGTCTTTTTGGCAATTGGCTAAATAGTACCCCTTCTATTGTTTTGTTCCTAAGAACAAAAAAAAAAACATAAATCCGTTGGGCAAATTTTTTGTTTCCAAGAATAGATTTTGAACTGAATTAATGAGAACGAAAAAGTTACTTCTTTATTCGCAAGAATAACTTTAAAATCAAATCGATTCATTTTTCTTTTTTTCTCGTTTCTTTTCTCTTCACTTTTCCTTCTCTCTTCTTCTTCCTCCTAACCCGTCACTGGCCATCGCTACCTGCTCACCGACGACGCCGCCACTGTCAGCGACAAACTAGGCAAGGTCAGGCAAGCTCGTCAAAGGCTCGTTTGGCCATTAGCGATACTTAGGCTCGCCCCGGCTAGCAAGGCCAAGCCTCGCCGGTGGTTAGACGAGCTCGGCCTCGCCGAGCCAATGCGAGGTCAGCCTCGTCTTGGCTGGGTGGACTTGGCCTCACCAAATCTAAGCGGGCACATCCGCACGGCCCGAGATTTGAAGTGTTGGACAAGTGCCCAATAAACACTCATCAATAAAATTCTTATTATTTACTCATGTGTAAATTTCAATCGGATATTCTTAATTTAATATGTAATTCCATCGTAAATCATTTGCGTAAAATTTATTATATTCCTAAGTTCATAAATGGACTTTCTTCTGTAGTAAACTTAGGGTCTTTTTGGCAATTAGCTAAATAGTACCCATTCTATTCTTTTGTTCCTAAGATCAAAAAAAGAACATAAATCTGTTGGGCAAATTTTTGTTTCCAAGAATAAATTTGGAATAGAATCAAAGAATGAGAAAAAGTTACTTCTTTATTTGCAAAAATAACTTTAAAATCAAGCCAATTCATTTTTCTTTTGCTCGTTTCTTTTCTCTTCACTTTTCCTTCTCTCTTTTTCTTCCTCCTAACCGGTCACTGGCAATCGCGGCCTGCTCGCCAACAATGCCGCCACTGTCAGCGACAAATTAAGCAAGGTCAAGCAAGCTCGTCAAAAGCTCGCTTGGCCACTAGCGAGGCTAAGCCTTGCCCCGGCTAGCAAGGCCAAGCCTCGCCGGTGGTTGGACGAGCTCGGCCTCGTCGAGCCAACGCCAGGTCAGCCTCGCCTTAGCTGGGTGAGACTTGGCCTCACCAAATCTAACCGAGGCATGTGAGCACGGACCGAGAGTTCAAGTGTTTGACAAGTGCCCAATAAACACTCATCAATAAAATTCTTATTATTTATTCATGTGTGAATTTCAATCGGATATTCATAGTTTAATATGTAATTCCGTCATAAATCATCTGCGTAAATTTATTATATTTCTAAGTTCGGAACTGGACTTTCTTTTGTAATGATCTTAGGGTCTTTTTGGCAATTGGCTAAATAGTACCCCTTCTATTGTTTTGTTCCTAAGAACAAAAAAAAAACATAAATCCGTTGAGCAAATTTTTTGTTTCCAAGAATAGATTTGGAACTGAATTAATGAGAACGAAAAAGTTACTTCTTTATTCGCAAGAATAACTTTAAAATCAAGTCAATTCATTTTTCTTTTTTTCTCGTTTCTTTTCTCTTCACTTTTCCTTCTCTCTTCTTCTTCCTCCTAACCCGTCACTGGCCATCGCTACCTGCTCACCAACGACGCCGCCACTGTCAGCGACAAACTAGGGAACATTAGGCAAGCTCGTCAAAGGCTCGTTTGGCCACTAGCGAGGCTAAGCCTCTCCCTAGTTAGCAAGGCCAAGCCTCGCCAGTGGTTGGACGAGCTCGGCCTCACCGAGCCAACGCCAGGTCAACCTCGCCTTGGCTGGGTGAGACTTGGCCTCACCAAATCTAAGCGAGGCATGTGAGCACGGCCCGAGAGTTGAAGTGTTTAACAAGCTCCCAATAAACACTCATCAATAAAATTCTTATAATTTATTCATGTGTAAATTTCAATTGGATATTCATCATTTAATATGTAATTCCATCATAAATCATCTGCCTAAATTTATTATATTCCTAAGTTCAGAACTCGACTTTCTTTTGTAGTAAAGTTCGGGTCTTTTTGGCAATTGACTAAATAGTACCCGTTCTATTCTTTTGTTCCTAAGAACAAAAAAAGAACATAAATTCATTGGGCAAATGATTTGTTTCCAAGAATAGATTTGGAAGTGAATCAATGAATAGGAAAAAGTTACTTCTTTATTCTCAAGAATAACTTTAAAATCAAGCCAACCCATTTTTCTTTTTTTCTTGTTTCTTTTCTCTTCACTTTTCCTTCTCTCTTCTTCTTCCTCCTAACTCGTCACTAGCGACCGCTGCCTGCTCACCAACGACATCGCCACTATCAGCGACCAACTAGGCACGGTTAGACAAGCTCGTCAAAGGCTTGTTTGGCCACTATCGATGCTAAGTCTCGCCCCGGCAAGCAAGGCCAAGCCTCGCCGATGATTGGACAAGCTCAGCCTCCCCGAGCTAATGCCACGTCAGCCTCGCCTTGGCTAGGTGAGACTTGGCCTCACCAAATCTAAGCGAAACTTGTCAGCACGGCCCGAGACTTGAAGTGTTTGACAAGTGCCCAATAAACACTCATCAATAAAATTCTTATTATTTATTCATGTGTAAGTTTCAATCGGATATTCATAATTTAATATGTAATTCCATCGTAAATCATTTGCGTAAAATTTATTATATTCCTAAGTTCAGAACTCGACTTTCTTTGTAGAAATCTTCGGGTCTTTTTGGCACTTGGCTAAATAGTACCCGTTCTATTCTTTTGTTCCTAAGAACAAAAAAAGAATATAAATCCGTTGGGAAAATTTTTTGTTTCCAAGAATAGATTTGGAATAGAATCGATGAGTAAGAAAAAGTTACTTCTTTATTTTCAAGAATAACTTTAAAATCAAGCCAATCCATTTTTCTTATTTTTTTCGTTTCTTTTCTCTTCACTTTTCCTTCTCTCTTCTAGTTCCTCCTAACCGGTCACTGGCCACCGCTGCCTGCTCGCCAACGACGCCGCCACTGTCAGCGACCAACTAGGCAACATTAGACAAGCTCGTTAAAGGCTCATTTGGCCACTCGCGACACTAAGGCTCGCCTCAGCTAGCAAGGCCAAGCCTCGCCGGTGGTTGGACGAACTCGGCCTCGTCGGGCCAACGCGAGGTCAGCCTCGCCTTGGCTGGGTGAGACTTGGCCTCACCAAATCTAAGCGAGGCATGTCAGCACGGCCCGAGACTTGAAGTGTTTGACAAGTGCCCAATAAACACTCATCAATAAAATTCTTATAATTTATTCATGTGTAAATTTCAATTAGATATTCATCATTTAATATGTAATTCCATCATAAATCATCTGTCTAAATTTATTATATTCCTAAGTTCAGAACTCGACTTTCTTTTGTAGTAAAGTTCGGGTCTTTTTGGCAATTGACTAAATAGTACCCGTTCTATTCTTTTGTTCCTAAGAACAAAAAAAGAACATAAATCCGTTGGGCAAATGTTTTTTTTCAAAGAATAGATTTGGAATAGAATCAATGAGTAAGAAAAAGTTACTTCTTTATTCTCAACAATAACTTTAAAATCAAGCCAACCCAATTTTCTTTTTTTCTCGTTTCTTTTCTCTTCACTTTTCCTTCTCTCTTCTTCTTCCTCCTAACCGATCACTGGCCACCGCTGCCTGCTCGCCAACGACGCCGCCACTATCAGCGACCAACTAGGCAAGGTCAGACAAGCTCATCAAAGGCTCGTTTCGCCAGTAGCGAGGCTAAGTCTTGCCCCGGCTAGCAAGGCCAGGCCTCGCCGATGGTTGGACGAGCTCGGCCTCACCCAGCCAACGCCAGGTCAGCTTCCCCTTGGCTGGGTGAGACTTGGCCACACCAAATCTAAGCGAGGCATGTTAGCACGGCCCGAGACTTGAAGTGTTTGACAAATGCCCAATAAACACTCATCAATAAAATTCTTATTATCTATTCATGTGTAAATTTCAATCGGATATTCAAAAGTTAATATGTAATTCCATCGTAAATCATCTGCGTAAAATTTATTATATTCCTAAGTTCAGAACTCGACTTACCTTTGTAGTAATTTTCGGGTCTTTTTGGCAATTGGCTAAATAGTACCCGTTCTATTCTTTTGTTCTTAAGAACAAATAAAGAACATAAATCCGTTGGGCAAATTTTTTGTTTCCAAGAATAGATTTGGAATAGAATCAATTAGTAAGAAAAAGTTACTTCTTCATTCTCAAGAATAACTTTAAAATCAAGCCAACCCAATTTTCATTTTTTCTCGTTTCTTTTCTCTTTACTTTTCCTTCTCTCTTCTTCTTCCTCCTAACCCGTCACTAGCCATCGCTACCTGCTCACCAACGACACCGCCACTATCAGCGACAAACTAGGCAAAGTCAGGCAAGCTCATCAAAGGCTCGTTTTGCCACTAGCGATGCTTAGGCTTGCCCCGTGTAGCAAGGCCAAGCCTCGCCGGTGGTTAGACGAGCTTGGCCTCGCCGAGCCAACGTTAGGTCAGCCTCGCCTTGGCTAGGAGAGACTTGGCCTAACCAAATCTAAGCGAGGCATGTCAGCACAGCCCGAAACTTGAAGTGTTTGACAAGTGCCCAATAAACACTCAACAATAAAATTCTTATTATTTATTCATGTGAAAATTTCAATCGGATATTCATAATTTAATATGTAATTCCATCGTAAATCATCTGCGTAAAATTTATTATATTCTTAAGTTCAGAACTCGACTTTCTTTTGTAGTAATCTTAGGGTCTTTTTGGCAATTGGATAAATAGTACCCGTTCTATTCTTTTGTTCCTAAGAACAAAAAAAGAACATAAATCCGCTGGGCAAATTTTTTGTTTCCAAGAATAGATTTGGAATAGAATCAATGAGTAAGAAAAAGTTACTTCTTTATTCTCAAGAATAACTTTAAAATGAAGCCAACCCATTTTTCTTTTTCTCTCGTTTCTTTTCTCTTCACTTTTCCTTCTCTCTTCTTCTTCCTCCTAACCGGTCACTGGCCATCGCTACCTGCTCGCCAACGACGCCGCCACTGTCAGCGACAAACTAGGCAAGGTCAGGCAAGCTCGTCAATGGTTCGTTTGGCCACTAGCGACGCTTAGGCTCGCCCTGGCTGGCAAGGCCAAGCCTCGCCGATGGTTGGACGAGCTCAACCTCGCCGAGCCAACGCTAGGTTAGCCTCACCTTGGCTGGGTGAGACTTGGCCTCACCAAATCCAAGCGAGGCATGTTAGCACGGCTCGAGACTTGAAGTGTTTCACAAGTGCCCAATTAACACTCATACATAAAATTCTTATTATTTATTCATGTGTAAATTTTAATCGGATATTCATAATTTAATATGTAATTCCATCGTAAATCATCTGCGTAAAATTTATTATATTCCTAAATTCAGAACTGGACTTTCTTTTGTATTAATCTTATGGTCTTTTTGGCAATTGACTAAATAGTACCCGTTCTATTCTTTTGTTCTTAAGAACAAAAAAAATCATAAATCCGTTGGGCAAATTTTTTGTTTCCAAGAATAGATTTGGAATATAATTAATGATTGAGAAAAAGTTACTTTTTTATTCGCAAGAATAACATTAAAATCAAGCCAATTCATTTTTCTTTTTTTCTCGTTTCTTTTTTCTTCACTTTTCCTTCTCTCTTCTTCTTCCTCCTAACCGGTCACTGGCCATCGCTGCCTGCTCGCCAACAACGCTGCCACTGTTAGCGAAAAACTAGGCAAGGTCAGATAAGCTCGTCAAAGGCTCGTTTGGCCACTAGCGAGGCTAAGTCTCGCCCCTGCCAGCAAGTCAAAGCCTTGCCGGTGGTTGGACGAGCTCAGCCTTACCGAGCCAACGCCAGGTCAGCCTCACCTTAGCTAGGTGAGACTTGGCCTCACCAAATCTAAGCAAAGCATGTCAGCATAGCCCGAGACTTGAAGTATTAGACAAGTGCCCAATAAACACTAATCCATAAAATTCTTATTATTTATTCATGTAAAAAATTTCAATCGGATATTCATAATTTAATATGTAATTCCATCATAAATAATCTGCGTAAATTTATTATATTCCTAAGTTTAGAACTGGACTTTCTTCTGTAGTAAACTTAGGGTCTTTTTGGCAATTGGCTAAATAGTACCCGTTCTATTGTTTTCTTTCTAAGAACAAAAACAGAACATAAATCCGTTGGGCAAATTTTTTGTTTCCAAGAATAGATTTGGAATAGAATCAATGAGTAAGAAAAAGTTACTTATTTATTCTCAAGAATAACTTTAAAATCAAGCCAACCCATTTTTCTTTTTTTCTCCTTTCTTTTCTCTTCACTTTTCCTTCTCTCTTCTTCTTCCTCATAACCGGTCACTAGCCACCGTTGCCTGCTCGCCAACGATGCCGCCACTGTCAGTGACCAACTAGGTAAGGTCAGACAAACTCATCAAAGGCACGTTTGGCCACTAGCGAGGCTAAGTCTCGCCCTGGCTAGCAAGGCCAAACCTCGCCAGTGGTTGGACGAGAACGGCTTCACCGAGCCAACGCGAGGTCGGCCTCGCCTTGGCTGGGTGAGACTTGGCCTCACCAAATCTAAGCGAGGCATGTCAGCATGGCCCGAGACTTGAAATGTTTGACAAGTGCCCAATAAACACTCATCAATAAAATTCTTATTATTTATTCATGTGTAAGTTTCAATCGGATATTCATAATTTAATATGTAATTCCATCGTAAATCATCTGCGTAAAATTTATTATATTCCTAAGTTCATAACTCGACTTTCTTTTGTAGAAATGTTTGGGTCTTTTTGGCAATTGACTAAATAGTACCCGTTCTATTATTTTGTTCCTAAGAACAAAAAAAGAACATAAATCCGTTGGGCAAATTTTTTGTTTCCAAGAATAGATTTGGAATAGAATCGATGAGTAAGAAAAAGTTACTTCTTTATTCTCAAGAATAACTTTAAAATCAAGCCAACCCATTTTTCTTTTTTTCTCGTTTCTTTTCTCTTCACTTTTTCTTCTCTCTTCTAGTTCCTCCTAATCGGTCACTGGCCACCGCTGCTTGCTCGCCAACGACGCCGCCACTGTCAACGACCAACTAGGCAAGATCAGACATGCTCGTCAAAGGCTTGTTCGGCCACTAGCGACACTAAGGCTCGCCCCAGCTAGCAAGGCCAAGCCTCGCCGATGGTTGGACGAGCTCGGCCTCGCCGGGCCAACGCGAGGTCAGCCTCGCCTTGGCTGGGTGGGACTTGGCCTCACCAAATCTAAGCGAGGCATGTTAGCACGGCCCAAGACTTAAAGTGTTTGACAAATGCCCAATAAACACTCATCAATAAAATTCTTATTATTTATTCATGTGTAAATTTCAATCAGATATTCATAATTTAATATGTAATTCCATCATAAATCATCTGCATAAAATTTATTATATTCCTAAGTTCAGAACTGGACTTTCTTCTGTAGTAAACTCAGGGTCTTTTTGGCAATTGGCTAAATAGTACCCGTTCTATTCTTTTATTCCTAAGATCAAAAAAAGAACATAAATCCGTTGGGCAAATTTTTGTTTCCAAGAATAGATTTGGAATAGAATCAATGAGTGAGAAAAAGTTACATCTTTATTCGCAAGAATAACTTTAAAATCAAGCCAATTCATTTTTCTTTTTCTCGTTTCTTTTCTCTTCACTTTTCCTTCTCTCTTCTTCTTCCTCCTAACCGGTCACTGGCCATCGCTGCCTGCTCGCCAACGATGCCGCCACTGTCAGCGACAAACTAAGCAAGGTCAGGCAAGCTCGTCAAAGGCTCGTTTGGCCATTAGCGAGGCTAAGCCTCGCCCAGGCTAGTAAGGCCAAGCCTCGCCAGTGGCTGGACGAGCTCGGCCTCGCCGAGCCAACGCGAGGTCAGCCTCGCCTTGGCTGGGTGAGACTTGGCCTCACCAAATCTAAGCGAGGCATGTCAGCACGGCCTGAGACTTGAAGTGTTTGACAAGTGCCCAATAAACACCCATCAATTAAATTCTTATTATTTATTCATGTGTAAATTTCAATCGGATATTCATAATTTAATATGTAATTCCATTCTAAATCATCCGCGTAAATTTATAATATTCCTAAGTTCAGAACTGGACTTTCTTTTGTAGTAATCTGAGGGTCTTTTTGGCAATTGGCTAAATAATACCCGTTCTATTGTTTTGTTCCTAATAACAAAAGAAGAACATAAATCTGTTGGGCAAATTTTTTGTTTCCAAGAATAGATTTGGAATAGAATCAATGAGTAAAAAATAGTTACTTCTTTATTTTCAAGAATAACTTTAAAATCAAGCCAACCCATTTTTCTTTTTTTCTCCTTTCTTTTCTCTTCACTTTTCCTTCTCTCTTCTTCTTCCTCCTAACCGGTCACTAACCACCACTGCCTGCTCGCCAACAACGCCACCACTGTCAGCGACCAACGTGGCAAGGTCAGACAAGCTCGTCAAAGGCTCATTTGTCCACTAGCGACGCTAAGTCTCGCCCCGGCAAGAAAGGCCAAGCCTCGCCGGTGGTTGGACGAGCTCGGCCTCGCCGGGCCAACGCCAGGCTAGCCTCGCTTGGCTAGGTGAGACTTGGCCTCACCATATCTAAGCGAGGCATGTCAGCACGGCCTGAGACTTGAAGTGTTTGAAAAGTGCCAATAAACACTCATCAATAAAATTCTTATTATTTATTCATGTGTAAATTTCAATCGGATATTCATAATTTAATATGTAATTTCATCGTAAATCATCTACGTAAAATTTATTATATTCATAAGTTCATAACTGGACATTCTTTTGTTGTAATCTTAGGGTCTTTTTGGCAATTGGCTAAATAGTACCCGTTCTATTATTTTGTTCCTAAAAACTAAAAAAAAGAACATAAATCCGTTGGGCAAATTTTTTGTTTCCAAGAATAGATTTGGAATAGAATCAATGAGTGAGAAAAAAGTTACTTCTTTATTCGCAAGAATAACTTTAAAATCAAGCCAATTCATTTTTCTTTCTTTCCTCGTTTTTTTTTTCTTCACTTTTCCTTCTCTCTTCTGCTTCCTCCTAACCGGTCACTAGCCATCACTGCCTGCTCGCCAACGACGACGCCACTGTTAGCGACAAACTAGGCAAGGTCAGACAAGCTCGTCAAAGGCTCGTTTGGCCACTAACGAGGCTAAGTCTCGCCCCTGCCAGCAAGGCCAACCCTCGCCGGTGGTTGGACGAGCTTGGCGTCGCCGAGCCAACGCTAGGTCAACCTCGCCTTGGCTGGGTGAGACTTGGCGTCACCAAATCTAAGTAAAGCATGTCACCACGGCCCGAGACTTGAAGTGTTTGACAAGTGCCCAATAAACACTCATCAATTAAATTCTTATTATTTATTCATGTGTAAATTTCAATCAAATATTCATAATTTAATATGTAATTCCATCATAAATAATCTGCGTAAATTTATTATATTCTGAAGTTCAGAACTAGACTTTCTTTAGTAGTAAACTTAGGGTCTTTTTGGCAATGGGCTAAATAGTACCCGTTCTATTGTTTTGTTCCTAAGAACAAAAAAAGAACATAAATCCGTTGGATAAATTTTTTGTTTCCAAGAATAGATTTGGAATAGAATCAATGAGTAAGAAAAAGTTACTTCTTTATTCTCAAAAATAACTTTAAAATCAAGCAAACCCATTTTTCTTTTTTTCTCGTTTCTTTTCTCTTCACTTTTCCTTCTCTCTTCTTCTTCCTCGTAATTGGTCACTAGCCACCGCTGCCTGCTCGCCAACGACGTCGCCACTGTCAGCGACCAACTAGGAAAGGTTAGACAAGCTCGTCAAAGGCACGTTTGGCCACTAGCGAGGCTAAGTCTCGCCCCGACTAGCAAGGCCAAGCCTCGCCGGTGGTTGGACGAGCTCGGCTTTGCCGAGCCAACGTGAGGTCAGCCTCCCCTTGGCTGGGTGAGACTTGGCCTCACCAAATCTAAGCGAGGCATGTCAGCACGGCCCGAGACTTGAAGTGTTTGACAAGTGCCCAATAAACACTCATCAATTAAATTCTTATTATTTATTCATGTGTAAATTTCAATTGGATTTTCATAATTTAATATGTAATTCCATCGTAAATCATCTGCGTAAAATTTATTATATTCCTAAGTTCAGAACTCGACTTTCTTTTGTAGAAATCTTCGGGTCTTTTTGGCAATTGGCTAAATAGTACCCGTTCTATTCTTTTGTTCCTAAGAACAAAAAAAGAACATAAATCCGTTGGCCAATTTTTTTGTTTCTAAGAATAGATTTGGAATAGAATCAATGAGTAAGAAAAAGTTACTTCTTTATTCTCAAGAATAACTTTAAAATCAAGTCAACCCATTTTTCTTTTTTTCTCGTTTCTTTTCTCTTCACTTTTCCTTCTCTCTTCTAGTTCTTCCTAACCGGTCACTGGCCACCGCTGGCTGCTCGCCAACGACGCCGCCACTGTCAGCGACCAACTAGGCAAGATCAGACAAGCTCATCAAAGGCTCGTTTGGCCACTAGTGACACTAAGGCTCGCCCCAGCTAGCAAGGCCAAGCCTCGCCGGTGGTTGGACAAGCTCGGCCTCGCCGGGCCAACGCGAGGTCAGCCTCGCCTTGGCTGGGTGCGACTTGGCCTCACCAAATCTAAGCGAGGCATGTCAGCACGGCCCGAGACTTGAAGTGTTTGACAAGTGCCCAATAAAGACTCATCAATAAAATTCTTATTATTTATTCATGTGTAAATTTCAATCGGATATTCATAATTTAATATGTAATTCCATCGTAAATCATCTGCGTAAAATTTATTATATTCTTAAGTTCAGAACTGGACTTTCTTCTGTAGTAAACTTAGGGTCTTTTTGGCAATTGGCTAAATAGTACCCGTTCTATTCTTTTGTTCCTAAGATCAAAAAAAGAACCAAAGTCTTTCACATAATAATTTTAGAGGGACATTATTGTTTATTATATCTCTCTAAGTGGGGAGTAAAGCGTCGGGGACGTTAAAACAATTGTCAAGTTTCAAGATTCATCCACCTCCGAATCAGGAATTAATAAAGGTGTTTCTATGAGGCTATGTATGTCTTCCCAAAATTTCGAGGGCAGGATAATAAAAGGACCATAGCAAATGTAGAAAAATAGACAAATTAGGACTTGGGAGAGTATGAAAAACTTAGAAATGGACGTATCGTTGAGATTATGAACACTAAACTTAAAGATTTCTTATAAACCCTTTCTTTTGTTGACTACTCCCATGTATAGGCTCTTTTCTTAACCAGAGATGAATATGTAAGTTATTTTAACACTCAGAATGGACATAGACTATGATGTGAATATCGTTACTTTTAGATCTCAACATTAAACGAAACCAAAAAACAAATAAAGTATAGTGAATGACATAGCCAAAAATATGTATATATATAATAAAAAATATCTGGGGTAAATGATGAATGAGTTACACCCTTAACGCGGGTTGGCTATGCAAGTACTTATTCATGTTAATAAAATTGAACACACACGCCTTTTATTTTTGTTTTTTAGCTGGCGGGTAATTATCTTTTGTCATTGAGGTAATAAGGTATTCTTTTCTATTTTATCAATTACGTCATTCTCATTCATCCACATTTAATTAAATTAATGATTTCTAGAAAGTAATCATTTTTAACCGATTCCATTCCTTTAAAGGCTGTCCAAGATTAATTGATTATGTGACCAAAGAATTATTCTTGAGCCAAAATATAATTCTTCTAGATGCTGGTTGACCTTGACTCCCCCATGTAATTTCTTCTTCTCCCGTAACATTTGAATTTGACACTGAAAAAAAAAAAAACATCGATTACAACTATCGACTCAAAAGGAAGAACCAAAGTCTTCACATAATAATTTTAGAGGGACATTATTGTTTATTATATCTCTCCAAGTGGGGAGTAAAGCGTCGGGGACGTTAAAACAATTGTCAAGTTTCAAAATTCATCCACCTACGAGTCAGGAATTAATAAAGGTGTTTCTATGAGGCTATGTATGTCTTCCCAAAATTTCGAGGGCAGTATAATAAAAGGACCATAGCAAATGTAGAAAAATAGACAAATTAGGACTTGGGAGAGTATGAAAAACTTAGAAATGGACACAACTTATCGTTGAGATTATGAACACTAAACTTAAGATTTCTCATAAACCCTTTCTTTTGTTGACTACTCCCATGTATAGGCTCTTTTCTCAACATTAAAAAAATAGCTAGTTACTAAGGATGCTAAGTTGTATTGGTGCTTCTCACCTCTTTGTTTGAAAATCATTCTCAATGATCGATACGACATTACAAAATACTATATTACTAGTGGAAAGATTGCTTGGTTAGCTAATGAGAAATCACAATAATTTAATCCACACAATTTCAAAGTTGGCTAAACTTAATTCATCAAGACACAAACGTGTTCATGTGACACGACAAGAGCATTCAAAGACTTTTTTTGCCCTAATCTCCATAATTTTCATAAAGTAAGCCCTAGGTGAAAAACCCCAATTGCAACCACAGAGTCTAACAAAGTTTGGTGTGCTTGTAACAGTCCATACACAAAATAAGAAGACATTATTTCTTTAAATAGTGTCGGTCTGACATATGAACATGTTATGTTCTCTCCCATATATAAAATTTTACAAAAATAATGGACCCAAGAAGACATAGCGTGCATCTCCACCCACTGTGCATGCAACTTTTCTAATTGTCTTCTTATTTGCCTCGAATCCAAATGTTTGGTCAAGTGTTTCTTCAATTTTCAGCCAAGTTATTGCCCGAAATGCTCGTTTCTTTATTAAGACATTATGAATTTATGAATACTAGATTGTCCCTAACATAATCTCTCCTTGTGAAAATTGCAATCACTCCCTTCCTTTTGATGCCTCTTGCTGTTGATTGATGCCGAAACCCAGGTCGAAAGCAAAGAAATTAGGCCATATTCACAAGAAAAGAACAAAAAAACAAGCAACATCATTTATAAATATGGTTGTGGTAACCAATATTCATTTTAACTCATCTTTATTTGGCAGAAAGAAAGCTGAAAACAATCTCTCGACATGTCATTCTTTGGATTCACAGAAAAGGGCATTCCCCAATTCATACTTGATCACCCGTATCCCATTGGTGTTGCCACGGCTCTGGGCGCAATTTTCCTTTCTGCGGTCTACACTTACAAGAGAAGCAGATCCAAAGGTTTGTGCAAAATTCTAAATTTTGGAGGGTCGTTTTCTCAATAACACCTTAGGAAAGTTAGAAAAATTGTCCAAAAAATCCTAAATCTACTGTACAACAGCCAACTTTGTCCTAAACTTTTCAATTTGACTAATTTAGTCATAAACATTTTTGAGAATTTACCAATGTAATCCTTCAAGCCAAAATTAGCCCGAAATTGTTAATATAGACGCCAGCCATCCTGACAAGGTTGATTCTCATTTTATGTTTAAGTCATTTGATTAGTATATATTCATTTCTAGAGAATTCAGGCAAAAGCGTAAAAATGGGGAGGTTTAATTGCACCTTACTGTATTTTATACCAATTTACTAGACAAGACATCGTTTATTGGATAGAAGCGAGTAAACACAGTTCGGATAAACCTAAAGGTCTGTTTTTCTATTATGTTGACCAGAACATGCAATAAATACTCCAATAGCAAAATAGAGAGGAACAAATCAAATTTTTACAAAGGGGGAAATGCTAACTTGTCCAGAGGAATCAGACGTATTTTACGATCAAACTCTATCTATCGTTGTTAATTATTTCTTGCCCAACTTTATATGTCGAGATGGGTCCGCGAGACTTGATGGTCTTTTTCCCTCCCGGCACCCTTAAATATGTCTCAATAATTCAATGAGAAAAAGGAAGGAACGATTGATTAATAGGATAGAACGAGTGTGGTACTATTAGTATCTCTCAGTCGTCATCGTTGATCTCATCGAATTAACCTATTTGACCATCTTCTAGTGTCGATTTTATTTTAGCCAGAAATTAATTACGGATAATAACACAAGCTTCCGAATTTTTGTATGGTTCACTAAGGCTGCTTAGACCCCACGGAGTTCAGGGAATTCAGACTCATCAAGAAAACCAAGATTAGCCCCGACACTGCAAGATTCAAATTTGCTCTTCCTACGCCCACTTCGGTCTTGGGTGTTCCTGTGGGACAACACGTACTCTGCAAGTATAATATCATTCAAAATTGTCAAAAAATAATAACAATTGTGCATACACAAATTATTATTATTATTATTATTATTATTATTATTATTTGGGGCGGATTAACTATTTCACTAATCTATGTCAAACAGAGGAACAGACAGTGACGGTGAAGATGTGGTCAGGCCTTACACTCCCATAACATGGGACTCTGATTTGGGATACTTTGAACTGCTCGAGAAGGTATGCATTTTTATTTAAAAATCCTTAATTAAACTATGTAAACTACTATTACTGCAATAATTGTGATTGGACCAACTTATGATGTGTTGATTTTGGTAAACGCTTTAGATGTACCCAGGAGGAACAATGTCTCGCACTTTCTTGGAACTACGTGAAGGTGATTACCTCCCTGTTAAAGGACCCAGGGTACTAATCAGTTCTATAGCTCCTTAAAGTAGAGTTAAATTACAGATGGTGTGTATATGCTACTAGCTAGCTAGTTTTAATTTGATTTGAAGCTTGAGCTCGTGAAAAACTATTTTGTCGTGAAGCCCAGCGTGTGCCGATTGTGACGGACGAGCTTGGACATCAAGTTAGGCCTAAATTAAAGCTCAGCTTGGTCTAACATAGGCCCAATGATTACCTCCATTCTTGATATGAAGGACCTAAATTTAAATTCTCAAGTGAATGTTTCTTTTTATATCAATCGATGTTCAGGGCTTTTAAACACTCGACTAATTCCCATTGGTTAGTCTCTATACCAAAATTGTTACCAAGAATATGTCATCTAAGCCATACTATACATACGAACTCTAGATATAGCTAGAGTCTTATGTTATCTTTGTTATTACAATGTATTGGTCTTTTCATTTATGCGGGGATCTCAAAAGAAATTTT
This sequence comes from Eucalyptus guilfoylei, assembly GCA_016097605.1. NCBI lineage: Eukaryota > Viridiplantae > Streptophyta > Magnoliopsida > Myrtales > Myrtaceae > Eucalyptus > Eucalyptus guilfoylei. The sequence goes on along the minus strand of CM027866.1, from coordinate 40,016,946 downwards.
CTTGCATGAACATTCTAAACGATCACCCTTGACGATAGATCTTGTAAATCATGCAATAGCGTCACTATCATCCAATGTGGATATGGAAATCACAACATTTTGATGAGAAAAAATTATAGGCAAGATCAGAACAATATATCTTCATTAGATTTAAAATGAACTTTTCTAGTGAAGATTTTTTGCTCATCTCATCTCAAGGGAACATACAAGTATAAACCCGGTCAAGTTCGGGCGTTCGGGATGATTGCTGTAGGCTACGGCATTACTCCTATGTTTCAGGCAATGCTTCAATATTCTTATCAGCTCCTAAAGAAAATATTTGCATCATCAAGTTAAAATGCTCTTTTCTTGGGGGTTTAATTGAGGTTTTCTTCTTCTTCTCTTTTATATGTTGATGCAGATTATTCGTGCCATACTGAATAATCCAAAAGACAAAACAAAAGTGCACCTTATTTATGGCAATCAAACTGCCAATGACATACTTTTGAAGGTACGTATATATTTCTTCTAAATGTTCCCTCTTTAAACTTTAAATCAAATTTGTCATTCATATTCATGCATGCCCCCTCTTTTGTAATTTGGTGTACTATACTAGAGAATCCTAGAAAACATTAAATCCGTTCTTAAATGAGTGACCGGCTTAGGTGACACTCACTAATTATTACTAGCGATTTCTCAAAACCGTCCCTACAAATTGTAAGCATTTGTCTCAGAAAGTGAATTTCTAGTAGTGACTAGGTTTAAAGGACATTAATTGAACCGAACTTTCGACTGAAAGAGAAATTCGAACCAAATTAGAAATAACATATCGTTTAAAAGGTCTATTTTACTCGTTGCATTTATATCATCCTAAAATATTAAATTCATGTTTTCCCATGAAGTTGATACTTTGCATTAAGTTGACCTGGTTTTCTTCCTGTTTACTGAAAATTTGCTAAGCAATAAAGAATTTACATTTTAATGACTTCATAAATTATTTGCAGGAAGATTTAGATGGCTTCGCTGAGCAATTTCCCAACCGTTTCACAGTGTATTATTTTGTCAGTGAGGTTAGTGAGAAAATTCAGATTGCTTCTAAATCTTCGCTTTATTATGTCTACTATATATATTATGCACCTCAATGATTTGGTAAAGATTTTTCTAAAAATAATTGTTTACATCACTTAAAATAATTAGCTAATGGAAAATATTTTTCATTATCGACTACAATTTGTATCTTAATATTTTCGTGAGCAATAAAAACATTATTTATTCAATCACTTTTGTAAGTGATGTGAGCAATCATTTTTAAGAAAATATTTTTCAAATCATTTAATTTTTCGTGAAACGAATAGAGTCTTATATTTATTAATTATTAAGCATTGCTTACGCCCATTTTCTGCCATGGAAATTAGTTTTGGCGTTAATTAGTCTTTTCCGTTTTTTATTATGGCAATAATACTTCATGCATTACTTTTGCAGCCTCCTGAAAAGTGGAGTGGTGGAGTCGGGTATGTGACCAAGGATATGATCCGAGCCCACTGCCCACCACCAGCTTTTGATATACAGGTTAGTCTCTTCATTCGCGTATTTCTGAAATTCATTTTGTTGAAATCTTTTTTCTTTAATGAAGCTTTTCTTTTTCTCTCTCTTTTTTTTTTTTTTCCTGAAGACGGGAAATGTATTTCTTAAATGCTTAGTTTTTCAAGATAAAGTGCGGTTCCATTTATGTACTTTTTATTTTATTTTATGATTCTCTATAATTTTGCAGATTCTAACATGCTGTCCTCCGGCCATGGCCAAGGAAATAACTCCTTATCTTAACGAACTTGGTTACACGGAAGATATGCAATTTGATTTCAATCGAGACACTATTTTCTCTTTATTATTTTGAACCAATCACGCAATCAGAGAAACGTAATGCTCTGAAGATACTTTATTGTACGTGTGCGTAAATTTCGATCGAATATCTATTGTGTAATATTTCATTTAATGATAAATGACTCGTGTAAATATATAACTTCGGCATGTTCAAAAGTGGACCTCTGAGTCCTGTAACTATCCCATCGAACCTTGTGTCACTATCAATCGTGAGTTCTTCCAAAATAGACACTAGCCAAGAAGTAGAGCTCTGTGACATTCTCGATCAAACTCGCTGCTGCTGATTGGTCGACCGGACCGCCACCTCCGCCGCCTTCACCGGCCGTAGAGTCGACTCTCTTCCTCGTCCTGCGCTCTTCTCGTGGTCTCAGGCACCATAACGAGGATTCATACGAACAAAATTAGGTGAAGCGACGGATAAGGATCGGCAGCAATTCGAGCACTCCCCATGGCAGAGCTGACCACCGGCAGCCGCCGGTCCTCCTTCCCGATGAGTGCTCCCCACCCTGCAACGATGAGCTCGAACCCGGATGCTCGCTGCTGCTTAGCGACTTGTTGCCACGGAAATTGATTTGGCTGTTAATTAATCTTTTGCCATTTTCAATTATCTAAAGTATTTCCGCACAATTTCCAGCCTCCTCAAAAATGGAATGGTGGGGCGGGGCGTGCAACAAAGGAGATGATCCGAGCCCACTGCCCACCACCAGCTTCCGATGTACAGCTTTATCTGACAATTTTTACGTACTTAAGCATTTTATTTTGTTGAAAGCCTTTTCTCCCTAATGACGCTACTTTCTAAATATGGCAATTTATTATGTTTGGTGTATTAGAAGTGAAAAATTAGTAAGATTTATCTCTGCATTTAGTTGAGAAATCCTTACTTTTTCAAACTAAAATATGATTTGGTCCATTTAATGTTTTTTTCTTTTGTAGATACTGAGGTGCGGTCCTCCTCGCACGAACAAGGCAATGGTGGTTCATCTTAATGAGCTTGGTTAAATGCAAGATATACAGTTTGAGTTCTGATCGACAAGATCTTGATGTGATTAGCCATCGTTAAAATATAATATTTTCATTTCAATCACATAACCATATAAATGTAGTGCCTAAAAATGACAATTTTTTTTTAATCGAAGTGTTTGACAAGTGCCCTTTAAACACTTGTCAATAAAATTCTTATTGCTTATTCATATGTAAATTTCAATCGATTATTCATAATTTAATATGTAATTCCATCATAAATTATTAGCATAAAGTTAATATATTCGTAAGTTCTATAATTCCTTGAAGTAGAGTTAAATTATGGATGACGTATATATGCTACTAGCTAGCTACTTTCAATTTGATTTGAAGCTCGAGCTTAGGAAATACTATTTTGCTATAAGGCCCAGCATGCCGATCGCGACGGACGAGCCTGGGCATCGAATTAGGCCTAATTTTGAAGCTCGGCCTGGTCTAACATAGACTCAATGGTTACCTCTATTGTTTTATGTGGAGGACCCAAATATGAAATTTCACATAAATGTTTCTTTTTATATCAAGGGATGTCCAGGGCTCTTGAGCACCCGACGAATTCCCATCAGTTAGGGTGCGTTTGTTTGTAATTTTTTTTTCTTGTCATGAACACAATTTCTGTTTTTTTGTTTCGGGAAACAAAAAAAGAACAGAAACACGTTTGTTTACGTTTTTGTTCCCGGGGACAGATTTGGAACAGAAACAAGAAATAAGAAAAGCTTGTTTCTTGTTCCTAGAATACTTTCGAGAAACAATTTTTCTCTCTCTTATTTTTTTTCCTCTTTCTTTTCTTCTTCTTTTTTCTTTGGCCGGTCGCCGGCCTCGTCCATGGCTAGCGACCGGCCTTCGAGGGCCGACGATCTCGCCAGAGCGTCGCCGGTCCCTGGCGAGGCTCGGCCTCGCCTTGGCTGGGCGAGCTCGAGCTCGCCCAAATCCGACGAGGCCGAGCTCGCCCAACCCAGCCAAGGCGAGGCCGACCTCACGCCGGCCGACGAACCTCGCCATGGCTAGGTGAGGCTGTCGACACTTGTCGGCTAGTCGCCGGCCATGGCCGAGGCTGGCGACCGGCCAAAAGGAAGAAAAAAGAAAAAAGGAAATATAAAATAAAATAAAAATATTAAAAAATTAAAAGAAACAAAAAAATTATACAAGTTTACCAAATGTGTTTCTGTTCTTTTTCTATTCCAAGAACAGAAATTTTGTGCAGTTACCAAACGGGTTATTCTATTCAAAAATTGTTCTAGGGAACAGAAATAATTTATATTTCTGTTCCGGGGAATAATTTTTGAACAGAAACGTTACCAAACGCACCCTTAGTGTCTAAAGTAAAATTATTATGAATAATATATCATTTAAGCCATACCATAGATACAAACTTTAGATGTAGCAAGAGTCGATTACAATGAATTGGTCTTTTCATTTATGTAGGGACCTCAAGAGAAATTTTCTTGCATGACCACTCAAAACGATCACCCTTGAGGATAGATCTTGTAAATCATACAATAGCGTCACTATCTTCCAATATGGATCTTGGAACATTACAATATTGATGGAAAAAGAATTATAGGCGAAATCAAAAGAATATATATCTTCTTCAGATTTAAAATAATATTTTGTAGTGATGATCTTTTGCTCATCTCATCTGAAGGGACCATACAGGTATAAGCCCAGTCAAGTTCGTGCGTTCAGGATGATTGCTGGAGGCTCGGGTATTACTCCGATGTTTCAGGCCATGCTTCAATATTCCCATCAACTCCCGAAGAAAATATTTGCATTATCAAGTTAAAATGCTCTTTTCTCGGGGGTTTAAGTTGAGGTTTTCTTCTTATTCTTCTCTTTTATATTTTGATGCAGATTATTCGGGCCATATTGAAAAATTCAAAGGACAAACTGAAAGTACACTTTATTTATAATAATCACACTGCCGATGACATACTTTTGAAGGTATGCATATATTTCTTCTAGATTTTCTCTCTCTAAAAAATTGAATTTGTCATTGATATTCATGCATGCCCCCTCTTTTGTAATTTGGTGCACTACACTAGAGAACCTTAGAAGACATTAAATCCATCCTTAAATGAGTAACTGGTTTAAGTGACACTAACTATGACTAGCGACTTCTCAAAACCGACCCTACAAATTATTAACATTTGTCTCAGAAAGTGTATTTCTAGTAGGACTAGGTCATCCAATTGCATGGGAACCATATTTCTACCTTTAAAGGACATTAATTGAACCAAACCTTTGACTGAAAAGAGAAATTCAAACTGAATTAGAAATAACATATTGTTTAAAAGGTCTATTTTACGCATTAAGTTTATATTGGCCCAAAATACTAAATTCATTCTTTCCCATGAAATTGATATTTTTGCATTAAGTTGGCCTGATTTTCTTCCTGTTCACTGAAAAATTGCAAAGCAATAAGATAGCTTCCTCATTAACAAAGAAATTGCTTTTGACTTCCTAAATCATTTGCAGGAAGATTTAGATAGCTTCGCCAAGTAATCTCCCAACCGTTTCATAGTGTATTATGTTGTCAAGGAGGTTGTGAGAAAATTTAGATTGCTTCTAGATCTTCACTTTAATATGTCTACCATATGTATATATTATGTACTTTAGACTCCATTTATTTTTCAAAGAAATGAATATTTTGATCAAGATTCTCCTAAAAATGATTGTTTATATCGCTTAAAATAATTAGTCAATCGAAAATATTTTATATTTTATGTTTAAATATTTTCGTGAACGATGAAAATATTTTTCATTTATTCATTTTTGTAAGCAATGCAAGTGATTATTTTTAAGAAAATATTTTCCAAATCATTTATTTCTCACGAACAGACGGGGTCTTATATTTATTAATTATTAAACATTGCTCATGCCCATTTTCCCCCATGGAAATTAGTTTCCTCGTTAATTAGTGTTTTCTGTTTTCAATTATGGCTATAATATTTTATGCATTATTTTTTCAGCCTCCTGAAAAAATGGAAGGGGGGAGTCGGGTATGTGACAAAGGACATGATCTGAGCTTCATTCGCGTATTTCTGAATTTCATTTTGTTGAAATCTTTTTCCTTAACGAAGCTTTTCTGTTTTATCTTTTTTCTTGAAGACGGAAATGTTAATGCTTAGCTTTTCAAAATAAAACACGGTTCCATCCATGTAATTTATTTATTTATGGATTTTTATAATTTTGCAGATTGTGATATGTGGTCCTCCGGCCATGATCAAGGGAATAACCACTCATCATAATGAGCTTGTTTACACAGAAGACATGTACTTTGATTTCAATCAAGATGTTATTTTCTATTTACTATTCTAAACCAAAAACCTTACTTTACTTGTGCGTAAATTTCGACCGAATATTCATTGTGTAATATGTCATTTAATGATACTTCGTTAGTTCAAAGTTGGACGTCCAAGTCCTGTCACTATCCAATCGCGCCTTATGTCACTATCGATCACTGTGTTTCTCCAAAGTAGAGACTAGCCAAGTAGTAGAGCTCCGTGACTTCCTCGATCAAACTCGCCGCCGCTGATCAGTCGACCGCACCTCCACCTCTGCCGCCTTCGTGCTTTTCTCGTGGTGTCGCGCCCCATAAAGAGGATTCATACCAACAAAATTAGGTGAAGCGACAGGTAAGGATCTGCAGCAATTCGAGCACTGACCACCAGCGGCCGCCCGATCCTCCTCCCCTACGCGATCGAGTGCTCTCTACACTGCAAAGTGGATCTCGAACCCGTATGCCCGCCGCTGTTTAGCTCCTCCATTCACCTCAGGTCGTCCTTCTTGATCCTCACCACTCGCGGCTCCTCCTTTCGCATCGCTGCAGCACTCAAGAGTCGGCTCAGACAGGCGAGTGGGGCGGCGCAGGGACGATGTCGTTCGTGACGCTGGTGATGAGAGAGGGAAGGATGACATGGATGGAAGCTGGGGCTTGGGAGAAAGAGAGCGTGAGTCGAGGGTCGAGTTCAATTGTGGAGTCAAGCGCCACTTGGAGCGGGTTCGATTCTGAGAGGAATGAGAGCGGTTGGGGTGACAGCGATATTGAGGAGAGGACAGGAGATGTGGGAGAGCACCATGCATGCAAATTTTCTAATTGTCTTCTAACGTTGCCTCGAATCCGTACGATGTTGTCGCGTGTTTCTTTAAGGGGGTGCATGATAACCAAAATTTCTATTCCAGAAATAGTTTTTCTGTTCCGCACTGCTTTCGGAAGAAAATCCGCTTTGATAAACTTATTCAGCTTTTTCTATTTTCGGAATAGATTTCTATTCCGGAAATAGGTTTGGAAGAGAAATCGGAAAATTAAAATTTTCTACTTCTCTATTTCTGGAATAGAAATCAGAAATAAAAATTCTTCTCATCATTCGTCAATCGGTCCTTCATTCGTCGCCGCTGACCACCATCTGTCGTTCACTCGCCGTCGCCGCCCGCCCGCCGGTCGCCGCCGCCGCCGGTCGCCGGCCCCCTTTCGCCCCGCCGCCCTCCGGTTAAATCGCGCCCATCCCCGCTGCCTTGGTTGCCGCTCGCCACCACCACCGCCGCCGCCGCCGGCTGTCCATCCCTGCCGATCGCCGGTCCACCGCCGTCCAAAAGGAAAAAAATTTGTGTCGTTATCAAACGAATTTCTATTTTTAGAGTAGAAATTTTGTGTCGTTATCAAACGGTTATTTTTGCTTAGAAATTCTTCTAGAAATAGAAATAGAAAAATCTATTTCTGTTCCAGAAACTATTTCTGGAACAGAATGGTTGTCATGCACCCCCTAATTTTCGGCCACGTTATTATCCGAAGTGCTCCATTCTTGATAAGATATTATGAATTTTTGAATACTATTTTTTCCATAGCATAATCTCTTCCCGTAAACTTTGCCATTGATCCCTCCCTTTGATGCCTTTTGCCGTCGATTGATGCCGAAACCCACGTCCAAAGCAAAGCAGTTAAGCCATAATCACAAGAAAACAAAAGAACAAGCACCGACATTTATAAATATGGTTTGGTAATCAATGTTCATTTCAACCTATCTTTTTTCGCAGGAATAAAGCTGAAAATAATTGCCTCCTTTGGAATCACTAAAATGGGCATTCTCCAATTCATACAAGAGAACCCAAATCCAATTGGCGTTGCATTGGCTCTAGGGGTGATTTCCATTTCTGTGTTCTACATATTCAAGGGAAGAAGATCGAGAGGTTCGTGCAAAAATTCTAAATTTGATGGGTTGTTATCTCATCAGCATCCTAGAAAAGTCGGAAAATCATCCAAAATGTCATAATTTTAGTGTAAAGGGGTTAATTCGATACCAGGTCCACTAGAATGAATTAGGAGCAGGCCATGAAATTCCAAGGAGCCCCATTTCTATGTCATGCAGTAAAAACTTTTTAAGAGAACCCAGTTGAACAGGATTTAAAGTTGCAACAAATCCTAAGCATTCCCCTGCGTGCCGCAAATTTTCACGAAGCATTCATTTCAAAGTCCTTCATACTTGTTTTTTCTTTTCTTGTTGTGGTCGGACATAGATCTTCTTTCACTGCTGCACTGAGATGCTCTCTTAGCCGCGCTCCAAGCGGTGTCACCATCGTTGTCGGTCGGCAGTGATAGCGGCGGTGTCCTATTGACTTGCGAGTGGTGATGTTGTTTGGTGGCAGCCAAATTGCTGAGTTATGTGGAGGACGATTATGGAGGCGTCAAAGTGGAAATGAAAGAGGCTATGGACTCAGCGACCTTCGTCTCCATGCTCAGAGCTTCGATTTCACACTGGAGAGAGCAGGTTTTCTTTCGTTAGCCTCTCCGTTGAGCTTTAACCATTGATTTTCACATCAAATTTGAGTTAGATGTGCTAGATTGGTTCTTCCTTCTATCCAGGTAGATTGCATATAGCACGTAGATGACACCAAATCTGGCCGACTTGCTGTTATTCACTCATGAATCATGTTGTTATCGATTTAGAATTTGCATCTTCAAATTTTAAGACTCCCTCGTTTTTTGTTCATGTTACTGTTCTGTAGTACTGAAGTGCCAGCATTTTTGCAGGGCAAGAAGGGTGTGTGGATCAAATTACCTATTGAACTCATAAATCTCGTAGAACCTGCTGTCGCGGTAAATGTTCTATCGACTCTGCAGATTGATCCCTGAACCGTAGGTCATGTGATTTGCTCGGGGGCCTGGCTGGGGCGGGAAAGAGCCAATTGCCACTGATTTTTGTTTACTGTGATGATCATAACTTTCAGATTAGGTTTTCCGCTTGATGTGGTGATTTTCATCTACTTTGGGCAGGAAGGATTTTGGTATCACCATGCGGAGCCGAAGTACCTAATGCTTGTGTATTGGATTCCACAAAGTGCTCATACCATTCCAGCAAATGCGTCGCACAGAGTATCTGTCGGTGTAGTTGTCATGAATGAGAAGGACGAGGTATTCCTCCCAATCTAAATTTCCATGTGAGATCATCTCTCTATGTGAATGAATACGAGCCCCCTTCTTGCAGATTTATGCTTCAAATTATTGAGACGACAATTTTGTAGGATCAGTGGTAGCAAAACTACAGCTGAAATGACCTACTTAATTAGAACTTCTTCTTGCTTTGGAATGAATCTAATTGTAAAGAGTCTGAAGAGGGCAGAAGAATCTCCTGGATTAAGTATTTGGGTGCAATGTTTTTTTTTTTTCTTTTCCATGTCATTTACCCTTTAGATTTAATCCGCCAGAGTAGCACTGTGGCTTTCCTGTCATCATATCTCTGTTGTAACGATGTCTATGCTCTGTGATCCTTCAGAAAATGTATGGTCATCCCCTGTGTATGTTGCTTGTAAAACTTGGCTTGGGACTCAATATCTGTCATGTTCCATTCCAGGCGTTCCATTATATTAATGTTTGGGGCGATTGTTTGGTTTTAATCTCTGGAGGCGTGATCATGACTTTAGAACTATGCTACTATGGCTTGTAAATTTGACTCCCGTTCTGGCAGCTGCTCGTTGTACAAGAGAAGACTGGAACGTTTAAAGGGACTGGTGTTTGGAAGTTCCCGACGGGTGTTGTTGATGAGGTCATGATTCAATTGCAGACTTAAATGTAGCAACATGACTTCTGCTTGTTTATTCATCTTTCGGCTTCACCATCTTCAGGGAGAAGACATATGTGCAGCTGCAGTAAGAGAAGTTAAAGAAGAGACTGGAGTGAGTAATATTTACGTGATTATACAAACAGTTGCTTAAATGCTGTGAAGATTTATGTCGTGCGGTTTCTGCATACGCAGATTGATGCCGAATTCATGGAAGTCTTAGCATTCAGGTATTAAGCCCGTTTCTCCTTTTCTTCTTAATTTGGGCGTCATAAACTTTCGTTCTTGGGATAAGATTCATACTTTCTCTTCCCAAGCTTCTTCCTTCGAAACCGTGCGACTTTATATCTCGGGACATAACACGCTCCACCTGCATTTTTGTGGAGGGTCAGAGCCAAACCGTGGCCATTGCTGAGTGGCATTTTAGCACCCATTAGTTCCTGTCTGGAAAAAGAAGCGCGTTACGTTATGCCGCTAATCTTGTGAAGAGTGCGTCAGGGCCTTGAAACTCCTGGGCCATTAAACCAGATTTTGAGTAAGATACTGCAATTTCCTAACTCTTCACCGACTATCCACAGGCAAAGTCATCGGATGTTCTTTCAGAAGTCGGGGTTATTTTTCGTCTGCTTGGCACGACCTCTATCCTTTGACATCCGGAAGCAGGATTCGGAGATAGAGGCTGCTCAGGTAAACAGATATTGTACTAACGGTATAGCTACTTCACCAATTCGTTCTTAATCATTCTCGGTACCTTGATGACTACCACCACCCTGCCTGACTGACCAATTATCCTTTTTCATGCATTCTCCTGTGTGCTTTCGCCGTTCACTCTGACCTGCCAAATGTAAGCCAAAGCTTACAATCAATTAACCATTGATCTGACTGAAACGACATCGGGAGTTTCCCATGCAAAGGATTTCCGAGTGCATCCTGCAAATGAATGAGGAAACTGCTTACAAAATACTATATTACAGCAGGAGAAGCACCACTTGTACTCGCTGCAGTAATTCTTTAATAAAGTCCAGTGGTAATTCTCTCTTGTCGCCTGCAGTGGATGCCATTCGAAGAATACGCAAAGCAGCCATACTGCCAAAAAACCGAGGTTGTCCAGTACATCATAGAGATATGCTCAGCAAAGAAGAACGGGAAGTATTCTGGATTCGCTCCGGTACCAACAACATCAAGCTTCTCTGACCAAAAGAGCTACTTGTACTTGGACACCCATTTCCGTCGCAGGCAGTAAGTAGGAGCATGTGAATGCTGATAGATCTGAAAAGGATCTTCGGACTCATAGGTTCCATTGAAACTGCACATCGTATGATCGGAGACATTGTAAACCGCACCAATGCAGGAACAATATGTAGAGTGCGAACAGTGTCTCTTATGGCATTCATGCCCTTGATCGAATTTTTTATGACTGAACCTTCTCTCCTCGTCTCCTACGCCAGTTGTCGGGTGGAGCTTTTATGCGAGAAGTCCTGTTGTTTTCTACACATTGAATCATTGATTAAGATTCAATCGGCTTACTTCTTATCCCAGTCACTAGGCAAATCAAACATGGCCAAGAAATTGCAGCAAATCATAAGGTATGATCTGATGGGTAATCTAAACTTGGTTCCTTGCGGAAGTCTGTAAACATGAACATGAGCTAACAATGTCAAGAAATTGTAGCGAAATTGATCTTATGAGTGTTTTTCAAAAGTCCATAAACAAACTATTATGTGAAATCAAAAAGGGAAAACATAGAAAACAGAACACCAGCACGAAAAGAAAGAAAAGACAAAAGTTGGCCCATGCAGGTCTCGAACCTGCGACCTTCGCGTTATTAGCACGACGCTCTAACCAGCTGAGCTAATAGGCCACCAGCGGGAATTGTTTTATAATATTTTTACAAGATATCCAATTTTTCCTTGGGGACAAAGCAGATGTACTATGAGATTGGCATGAAAGTTTTTCAGTTCTTTTCTATTTTGACGTGATCTATATATTTTTTCCGAAATAAGAGTCCGTTGTTCAATTAAAAAGACAAATTTGTGTATTTGAGAAAAGACAAAAAAAATAAAAGGAACTAGAAAAGTCATATGTATCATTGAATATGGAAAGCTCTCAATATAGAGTAGACTAATAGATTAGTTGTGGAAAATAAATATTATGATTTTATTTTATTTTCACAAAATAATGAAACAACATTTGCATTTCACAAAGATTTGTGCTAGCAATGTTGATGGGAAAGTTGTCCAAAAAGTGCTAAACTTATTACACTTTTATCAATTCAATTATAAACTTTTTAATTGCATTAATTGAGACATACTTTTATGGTACCACCTCAAGTTCACCAAATGAGAAATAAGACAAATTTACCAATCAAGTGCAATTCTCAAATGGGTCTAACTACTGCGTGATTTCTTTTCTTTCTTTCTTTGTTTTTTTCTATTCCCCAGCAAGGAATGGAACACTGGAACCGAACAAGGGATCAAAATGAACATACTCTTGCAGAGTTTAAGTGTGTCCCATAAAAGTTGTTTTTGTTATCTTCTTTGCTCTTTTGGCATTAAAATATATATTATCGGTTTAGTCCAAGTGGTTCAGTCCACACCTGAAATCGGAAATTGCCCAAAACAGGTTCGGACCGATGAGAATCTATTAAGTTTCAAGGTACGTAAGATAAATTATAAGTTCCAAAAATTGAGGAACATATTTCAATGGATATATTCCAGGTTCTAGATAGGTTGAACTTAGAATAGGTTTTTGTGTTTTTGTGTTTTTTTTTTTTTTAATTTCTTTTCATAATCTTGCAGCATTCCATGGTATATGCATAATTTAGAATCACTAATTTGAGCTTTCATTTTATGACTAAGACTTTCATTTTGAAATATTTTTCGTGTGTCTAAATATAAATGATACTTAGTGGATTGTAGTAGTAAGTAATAGTCATTATATGTGACGATTACAGGTGGAATTTAGATATATTCTAAAATCGATTCTAAAATCTATAACAAGTAGATTCCACGTTATAGGATATAGGATATGCATGATAAATTTTAGGTTCCGAAAAATGAGGAATATTTTTAACAAGATTTGGAACTCAAAATCGCCCACTCCTGTTAAACTAATTAATAGTAGGCAGTTCGTATAAAAATTTTCCAAAAAATTTAGAAAGGCTGGCCAAATCAGGGTCGACCGGCTGCGGTCCAACCCGATCCGACCAGCTCATCTTCTAGGAAGGCCGAGAGCTGATCATATTCGGACGTGGAATTCTAACATCAATCGTTGTTGTGAGTTCTTCCAACGTAGACACCGCCCGAGCCACCGGAGCTCAGCGCGCTTTCCCGGTCGATCGCGCCTCCGCCGCCCGCCGCCGCAGCCGCCGTCGTCCTTCTCCGAGTCAACTCTCTTCCTGAGCTCCTCGTCTCGCCCCCCCCCCTCCCGCGCCTTCCTGCGTTGTCGTTTTGGTTCCTTCCGCGCCGTAACGACGATTCGTACGAGCGAGGATCCGGCGAAGCGGCGTGGGAGGATCCGGGCGGCGATCCGAGCGCTCATCCAGCTCCGACCGGCCGCAAGATTGAGCTCAATCGATGGCCGGAGCCGCCCTCCCCAAGGCGGAGCTGACCACCAGCGGCCGCCCGATCCTATTCCCCAACGAGATCGAGTGCTCTCTCCTCTCCAACGTCGAGCTCGAGCCCGAAGGCTCGCCGCCGCTTAGCTCCTCCATCCACCTCCGGTCCTCCTTCATGATCCTCACCACTCACCGCCTCATCTTCGTCTCCGACTCCTCCTCCGCCGCCGCCGCCAACGCCGCCTCCTATGTCCCCCTCGCCTCCGTCGCGCACATATTCTCGCTGAAGAAATCGATCAAGTCGATGTTCGCGTCGCCGCGGCTCAAGTTCCAGCTGTCCGTGGGGTCGGACGGGCGAGTGGGCGGCCCGGCGGCGAGGTCGCTCGTGGTGACGCTGGTGATGAGAGGGAAGGATGACGTGGAGGCGTTTGTGGACAAATTCAGGCAGAATTGGGGCGCTAGGGCTTGGGAGAGAGAGAAGGAGAGCGAGAGCGCGAGTTCGGGGTCGAGTTCGATTGTGGAGTCGAGTGCCAGTTCGAGCGGGTACGATTCGAGAGGAATGAGAGTGGTTGGGGTGGCAGGGATACTGAGGAGAGAACAGGAGATGTGGGAGAGCACTGATAAGAGCTTGCAGGACGCTTTCCAGGACTTGAATGCGCTCATGGTAATGTAGTATCTGTAAATTCGGTTCGTTTGATTGACATTGCTAAGAACTATTTAGGAGTGGGGGAGGGGAGGATTTAGATCCTCAGCATTGTCGTCTAGTTTGATTGCTTTGATTGACTTCTATGCTGAAATAGTAAATTATTGATGTGATTATTTGGGATGGACTAAGTGCGGTTGTCCTGGACTTATGGCGAGAAGGATATGCAGCAGTTAAAGAGTTCGATTTCTCTGTCCTTTGTTTGGCACATTACTTGGAATTTCTCTTCAGAAATTAATCTGCTCTTAAGGTGTAACGACTTGAGAGAACTGTCTTATTTCATGCCTATGTTGACTAGCATAACATTTTGCACAAGGCGTCGTTGCTTTGGGATGAGAAAAATGGGAAGGAGAAAAGACTTAGTTTTCAGCTTACCATCCATCTACTGTATAGCACCTGCCGAAAATCTTGAAGAAAGAGGAAACCCTAGGCAGATGTAAAGGACTTGTCCTATTTCATGGCAAACAGCAACTTTGACTGTCTGTTCTCTTCTATAGCTCTTCTGCTATCAATGAGTAGTTTACACTGAGGATTCCATTTTCTTATTTCAATGTTGCTGTGTGTTTGCAGAGTAAAGCAAAAGAGATGGTGATGCTAGCTGAGAAAATGAGGTCGAAACTTTTGTCTGCCCCATCTCAAGCTGGATCATCCAATGACGAGGAATTGGGTTCAAAAGAAGAAATGCAGGATTGGTTGTTGAGTGTTGGTATTGTATCTCCAGTTACAAAAGAGTCGGCGGGTGCTTTGTATCACCAGCAATTATCCCGGCAGGTCCTCTTCTCTTGCCATTTGCTTAAAAAATGCAATTTTTTCTTATTGATTGTTTGCATCTGTAGCACTGGTAAGCAGGCCTTGGGACGAGTACTTGAAAATGGAACCCTGGATTTTGGTTGGCATTTTACATAGTAAATGTGTTGATTCTATGTCTTTGTCTCAACATGACAGTGCAAAATAGGGTTGTGGTCAATACTTATTTAGTGCAATGCTTTCACAACAGTGGTAATTAAAAAAAAAAAAATTTAGAACAAAGTTGATGGTGGTACATATTTTATCCAATCCGAGTGTTAGCATGCGAGTGCATACATCTCAAACTAGTAGGAGCTTTATATTCTTCCTTTGATTCCTTGCTTTTGGGCAATGTGGACATCCCAAAAATTGGAACCTCTCAAGAGCGCAAGGAAAGAGATTTTACTGGTATGCTTTTTGCCGAATAGCTGCTGAAGTTGTATCTGGGTCGAATCTCATTATTGCATTTGATGTATGGTTATTATTTAAAAAACGGCATGTTCAGTGCTTATCCTCGTGTATGGGGGAAGATTGATGTCTATTCTCTGTAGCAGTTTTATTTAGTAGGCATAGCGGGTCTACAGCTTATCCTGCAGCATGATGTTATCTAAGTGAGATAACGTTGATAAACTTTTCAGCTTTGTGCCTTTGGAACACTCATAAAAAATCACATACATGTACCCAAAATTTGGAATAGGATGACATGCTGTGGGACCTGAGAAAGCATTCTCTATAGATAGATGTATGAAGCTGAGCTTTTGATGTGATATTAGAGAACAGGATGAACTACTCTTTGAAAGGGTTACAGCATTGAAAAGGATACACCTCAAGGTAGAAATTATGGAGGTGTTTCATCTCTATACTATGCGCATGGGGATCTCAATGATCAATGGCTGGAGTTGGGGAAATAATTGAACTGCTTGTTTTAAAAGTTTTTCCATAAGGAGTTTGCTGGTGTATGCATCGCGAATTGCAATCTGAGGGTGTGCATTCCAGTTCATGAGGAACTTGCTCCATTTTCTACTTTCTGTCTTATAGAGCCTGATTTCCTTGCTTCCTTTTGTATAGCCTTGTTGGCCCTTTTCGTTCATGGGGAGAGAGGGGTAGAAGGAGAGGAGAAGGGGAGGGTGTACGTCAAAGCAAGAGAATGTAGACAATAAGATGCATGCTGTTACAAAGCACTTATGGTGGAATTATTCATCATTTCCTCCCTTTAGCATTTGTGCAGTTATTCCATACTGAAGCATGTCTCTAATATACCTGCTTAATATGTTCAGAGTTCTAAAAAATGGACCTGTGTCCTTCTATTTGTTCTGTGTGATTATTTGTATTTATTATCTTAGGTTTTTGGTTCTTTTTTCTTAAAATGTTTAACAAAAGGTTAATTATCCTTTTTTGGCTCTTAGTTAGCAGATTTTGTAAAGATTCCTCTTGAGAGGTCTGGAGGAATGATTAATCTAATAGACATGTACTGCCTTTTTAACCGGGCTCGGGGCACAGAACTGATCTCTCCAGAGGATCTGTTGCGAGCATGTTCTCTGTGGGAGAAGTTTGATGTGTAAGGCATCTTTATCTAGTTGAGGGATGTCAGTGTCATTATTACTTGTTTTGAGATGATGTCTGATTTTTAAGATATACTTATGAAGCTTTCCCTTCTCTCAGTCCTGTAATGCTTCGGAAGTTTGATAGTGGAGTAATGGTCATCCAGAATAAGTCTCACAGCGATGAAGAGGTATCTTTCTCTTGCTTTCTAATATATGAAGGTGTTGATCAAGTTTACTTTGGGGTGAAATGTCCTATGTTCGATTATCTATATTCAGTTTACACTGCCGAGATAAAATTTTGTTATGCTTGTAGCTGCTATATAAGTCTTGCTTTGGGAACTGCATTATGGACTGTGGTTTTCATAGATATGCCACTTGCTCGTGCTCTCTAGACTCTAAGAGAGAAAATTTTGTAGTTTGAGGCAAGAGGCTGCCAAACTTGGTCATCATCAAGAGTTGGCTCATATGCAATGATCAAATTGTGGCAAATCATGTGTTAGTGGTTGGATACGTATCTTTCCTTTGACAGTAGGAACTACTGAGGCATATGTGCTCTTTTGTTTATATTGCCCATGGAACTAATAGTACTCTAATTACTTATCTCCTACTTTGCCTGATAATAACTGAGGGATGCTGTTTATAGGTTTTTGCTAGAATCAAATCACTCATAACACGGCCTGACGCCCTTCAGATGGGTGTAAGTGCTGGTGATGCTGCCATGACCCTAGGAATTGCTCCAGCAATGGCCAAGGAGCACCTCTTAACTGCTGAGAGCCGAGGTATGTGGCTCTTAGAGAGAAAAAATTATGTCGAAACAACTGACATGCTATTGCACAAACATTCTTACATTGCTTTGCTCTTTGGCAGGTTTATTATGCCGGGACATGAGCCCTGATGGCTTTCGTTTCTACATTAATCTATTTCCTGAGATTCCTACAGATGACATTTACCTGTGAGTAAAAAGCTTCTTATTAACAATGGTCATCCTACTTTGCTATGGCTTGATAATGATATTTGGACTTTGGGTTTCTTGTGCCGCACACTCCTTTAGTGAAATTTTGATATGCAAATAACTTTGTGATATAATTTCCTAACACAGACCACGCATGTTCTTTGTCCAAAAGAAAGTTCTACTCAACTACTTTTGTGCTAGGCACTATTAATTCAAGGAATTGAAGTTATTCTTGCCAAAGAAACAAAAATACCGTTTGTGCTAGACTAACAACTTCAAGAATTTGTTCTTCTGGACCATAGTATGTACACCACAAATCGGGTTTTGTTGCCAGTCATGTTTTGTGAACATTCTGTGCTGTCTCTGTTTATATCGCATTTCATATCCATGAAAAGTGGCTCCTGGATATGCTACCCGGTAGCTATTGGGAAAGGACTCTTTAAATGATGAAATACTGCTGCCATGTTTAGCACTAAATAGGACACATATCTTGTGACTTTACAATATGTTGTCAGTGTTTTGTGGATCGTTTGATCAATTGTTGCTTGAGAAGCTGTCTTTGACGGTGGTCCATTGATGAATATGTGTAACGGACAGCTCATCTTATTCTTACATGGTACATCTCTAATTTTCAAAGCACTGCCAATGAGGTCATCCAGTATGAGGATATATACAGCCAGTGTTGCGATCATGAATTGTGTTAGATGCTATGGTAGTTGCATATGGTTTTCCCAACCACATACATTTATTAGCTATGGTTTTCCTTCGCAGGGTGAAAGATCAGGGAATCTATGCTACATGGATCAAGTGTGCATCTTCTACTTCAAGGCAAGACACACTCCTTATCTCTTTGATCTTTGGTGGATATCCAACTCGGATTTGCAGCGAACTTCGCAGAAATGAGGTTGAAATTGTTTTGTTTTCATTTACTCGCTGCAGTCTTATGTCGGTGTTTCTCCTCCATAATGTTACAGGTTGGAATGAGAGAGAGACACCTCCAGGTTCCATAACTTTGTCGCGAACAAATGTCACATCTGCTGACATTGATTGAAAGAGGGATCGCCCTCTGCATGCCTGCATTTCTATAGGACCGCGCTTCGATCTTTTTTATTATCTTTCATGGTGCAAAACAATTGGAGTGAGATCAACCGTTGAGGCATAAGCTTCGTCCCTATTCTGGAGACCGAAGAGAGACGAAGGCTTGTGGAGTTCTAAGTCGGGAGGTTTATCTCCTCTCATCCTCACGATTTGTCATTAGAACAGATTTAGTCAAAATCGGGGGCCTTAGTCCATGTGATAAGGATTCAGGGGATCGCCGGGGACTCATCATCATGGTATAGCAATTCCTCATTCTTTCCCAGCTTCAGATTCTTGTTTCTAGCACGTTTATAAGATTGCGAGCTCCTCCCTTCCTCTTGTACCTTTACCTTTTGTTCGTGAACCAAAAGCCCGAGATGTCCATCTTACTTATTTTTCATAAATCAAATTGTGATGTTCACGCATACTTCATAGAGATCCGGCTCGTCATCGCGAGCAGCTCTAGATAGAAAGATTCATAGAACGGTGCGCACACTTAAAAGATACAAAACGAGTCTTTGCTCATCAGCCGAAATAAAAGCTATGTGGCTCTTTCTAATTAAAGACCATCATGACCTGTGATGGTTCTACTTCCATTCATTTCTCCAGAGCTGGGACGTCCTTCAGAGCTTCGCCCGGGCCATGGTTTGGCCCGATCTGATCGGGAGCTGGAGGTTCACCCAATACGGGTCGATCCCATCAAGGCTGACGAAGAACTTGTTGACCATTTCGTCGGTGACCAGTTCCAGCTTTGGCGGGTCCCACTGCACTTGTCAAGATTAACAAGGGGGAAACTCTAGAAAATTGAAGTAAATGTGGCAATTTTTGTAGTTTCTAACTTCAATCGGCTTTTCTTTTAAGATTTTAATGTCACAAAAAATCTCGAATTAATATATTTGTGATAAATGTATTAAAGATTAAAAATTTCAATTTGATATATCTATAATAAATTTACTTCAAACTAATATGGATTTTCACGTCAACTTATTATGTCAATTGAGTTATTATTATGTGTTATCTATTTCCACAATTTCACGATATAATTCAACAGAAGTTAAGGGAATGTAAATATGCCACAAGTGTGTTAATTTGAGATTTTTGTTTACTTAAAAGTTAATTTTGGATAATTTTTTCATGAGTATATCAATTTAGAATTTTTCGTGATATTACCCCTTTCTATAACTTTGGCCCCTTTAAGGACAACCAAAATTATTTTTCAACAAGTCAAAAATTTTGAATTATAATCACATAATACCTGGGGCTTATTGTCCTTGTCGATTAGCATGGCTCTTGAACCCTGAAAAACGGGGAGTTTGTCGTCTACAATCAGATGTGTGCGTGTGCATGTGCGTGTGTATATATTGAAAATTAAGAAGGAATGGATAAAATTAGTTTAGGGACCTCATAAAAATCTCGATGCATGGACCGACGCAACATGTGGCAAGAAATTGTGTATTCATGAGTCAGACATTGTTCCACGGTTTGTGCCCGTCCTTCTCTCATCTGGGGTGGCAAATTTGATGACGTCAATAAATTTTCCTAACTCCCTTAGTTCATGATAACTTATATATCATAAAGCAAGAAAAAAGAATCAAATTTTCACTTATGAAAAGCAAAAAATAAAGAAAAAAGTGATGGAAATGCAATTAAGTACCGATTTCAGAGTTATCTTAAGGCTTGTTGGAGAGGCTGATCTCATTGACCTTATAGCATCTTTGATCCATTTCTTTTCTCCATCATTTTCAACCTCATTTTCCTGCTATAAAAAAGACCTAAGTTAAGTGCATTAGTATAAACCAAGTGCGAAATTGTATGAAATTATTCACTTTTAGCTCTAATGTTACCAATGATGATAATATCTCCTCGACGGTGGGTTTTGAGAAGCATCTGTGGATTATCTCCAACCTGCATCGCCAAATGGCCAATTTCAAATGAATAGATAATCTTCGACACCTTTTGCATTTAATCTAAATCAATTTAATTCGATGCCAAGCATTTATATAAAAATTTTGAAAGCACACAAATCAATTACCTTCTGAAACTGCTGTTTTCCTTGAGAGTTGGTTTATGAGCGAATCTGCTTAATAAATCGGAAATGGTTGATTTCCTAAGAGGTGCTTCCTCGCATAAACTCTTTTCCAGCAATGGAAGGTCCTGAAACAAACTCAAAAAAATAGTTTTTTTTTTTTTTTGGAAAATAAACGATAATGAGAGAGATAATAATTAGAGGAAAGATAAAGTCTGTTATTTATATTCCATAATCTAAAAAAAAGTACACTCTGAAGAATGCTATAATTACTCGATAAAAATTGTCCATGTGAATAAATAAAAGATCACCTTGGAGAGCACATAATGAGATGCGAGACCACAAGCAAGCATTTCGCCGCCGTCCAGGCGTGTACCGGTGAGCGCCAGATATTCTCCTAAGGACATTCAACCTTCCACAATGTGATTTGCAAACAATGACTCGAAAAAGAGAAAATTAAAATAGTTTACTAATGAGGTTGTCATGTAATAACTATCATTTACTTATAAATTAAACCTATCGAGTGCTTACCAAAAGAGCCCGGAAGCTTAGATAGGAACTTCGACGCACCGACATCCGCAAATAGACCTATTGATGCTTCTGGCATTGCAAATACCTATGCATTATCCAGCAAGAAGACGATAAACATATAATTAGTAAACATCGATGATGAATATTGCGATTCATTACGTCATACGAAATAGAATTGCATTCAAATCGATAGCGAGAGATCGGAAATTTGATACCGTGTTCTCAGTGACGACGCGGAAGGCGGCATGCATGGCAAGCCCGGCTCCTCCGCCCATCACGATCCCGTCCACCAGCGCGATCTTCGGCGACATATAAGTGATATGGCCAGAAAAGATATGCACACATCATATCAGGAGATTCGAATGGTCCTCGTTTTAAACGATTTCTCTTCAACCGTAAGTCGACGTGAGATCGATAGTAGTGAATTGAACTGACCACAGGTTTAGTGTAAGTGGCGATCAGATAATCCAACATGAGCTCGCTTCTGTAGAAAACAGCAGCAAAGCTCCAATGCCCTGCACTCGATTCTCCATCTTTAAGGAAGCATCCCATGTACAAATAGCTAAAGAGACGACGCGAGAGAGAGAGAGAGAGAGAGAGAGGGGACCTGCCCCTGATGAACAGATTACGCCTTTGACATCTCCTCCGGCACAAAACGCCTTGCCTTTTCCCTGATAAAAAGAACTTGTCTCAATGACATCTCTACATCTGTACAAATTTGCCCGACATGATAGTCCAATTAGTGCCAGTCATCTCTACATCTCTACCAGCGATGATGTGGGTAATCTTTATAATTTTTTAAATTTTATGATTTTTTCTTTTTTCGTTCAAGTGGAAGTACAAGGCCTCCCAGCAGAACGTCCACCTAGAGAAGGCCGCCGTCTTCTTCAACCCAGGGCTGTGTACAGCCAAAACAGGCTAAGCTACAAGCCGTTGATGATGGAGGGATGGCAGCAAGCAATCCAGGCGTTAATTGGTGCGGCGGCGATGTTCACTTACTTGAGGGACAGCGTGGCTATTAAGGTCTCGATGGGCAGCTCGACCATAGGGGATGTGTTGGTAGAGTGCAGAGGGCTGCTGGAGAGGATTGGTGCCCAAAGGCTTGGCGAGGGCGTCAATCCTTGCCTACCACCCCTCGCCCAGATCTGGTGAGGATGAGGGCTGCCCTCACCGGCCACCTCTCGCCCAAGTGAGGGCGACCCTTGCTTATGGCCAACAATATGGCCAATGAGTGTGGCCATCACTAAGACCGGCCACAGGCAAAAAGGAAAAAAAAAAAAAGAGAGAAAAAAATCATTCATGTCAGTGTTGGCTTTGCCATGTAGATGCCAACGTTGATCGGATTGTCATATCAACAATTTTTAGGCAAAATTAGCCAAAATGTCTACATTGAAAAATCATCAAAATGTTTAACACTAAACCGATCAAGTTGAAAAATTTAGGATCGAATTAACCGTCGGACAATAGATTTGGGTTTTTTCAAATTTTACAGCATCCGAAAGTACAGATCACAGCGACATTTTGTATTTCACCTTCAGAGTTATGCATTCGACTGCTGGATCACATTCATATGCTTCCAAAGCTCTTGACATCTGAGCCACCTGTAATTTGGAACCAAAGAAAAAGAAGGTTTATAATGAGAATAATAAGCAATCCCATGATGGAAGCATCAATCTGATTGTTGAATGGGACTTGCAGAATATCATAAAACATGTCATTGTATAAATCTTGATTGTGAAGTTCTTTTTTCATATATATAAAGTAAAAGGCCTGACTAAAACATATAACAAACCCCGTCAAACTCGGGGAAATTATCAACTCACATAACAATGACCCTACACGTACGGAACGATTTGAAGTCTAAGCGACCAATTATCTCATAGCAATTACTTTCACATTCCTTCGACGCCGAATTACCGCCGATTCGAGTTTCGAGAAAATTCTATATACTGTCGATTATACTCCATTCTATAATTGTCGTACCATTTCATAAGTGAGGCAGTTCAACTTCGTGGGCCTATTCAACACCACCTTCCTCACGCTCGAGGTTTCTTCGAACAAGACCTGAGTCCACCAGCAGTTTTTGCATCAAGAAGATCACTCCCAGAAGAAAGACCCACCCAAGATCCGAAACGCAGGCAGAAATATCAAGAAGCCACATCACTTGCATCGTGCAAGACATGGAGTATGTGCATGGGGGAAGCAAATGATGTATACGTACCTGGTCGTCGTCCTCGAGGTCGAAAGAGCAACGGAAAGCCATGGAACCAGCACTAGATCTCAGAAAACGAGAGAGAGAGAGAGAGAGATAGAGAGTAATACAATGGCGAGGTACAGATTAGGGTTTATATGGATCTTCTTTTCCACTCTCTCTGTAAACCAGAAGGGTGCAAGTTTGGTGGGACAAGTTCCCATGAGTCAGTCCGTATAGAGAATAATTGCTACTCAATGGCGAGGTACAGACTAGGGTTTATATGGATCTTCTTTTTCCACTCTACTGTAAACCAGAAGGGTGCAATTTTGGTGGGACAAGTTTCCATAAGTCAGTCCGTATAGAAAAATAATTGCATGACAGTAATAATAATCTATTTTAAATCATAAAAAATTAAATTATAAATTATTATAAATTATTATTGGCTCTATTTATTTAAGAATTTATGATTCATAATAAATTATTATTTCCATAGTACCAAAGGATTGCTGTACTAATAAAACTCCTCCATAAATACACACAGCAGCCTCAGTCCTAGGATATTAATTGGTGTGGCTGAGAACTTACCATAAAAGCTCATCTTGCACGTGCAGAGCTTGGGCTCCCCCTCATTTACTATTTGCCCTAAATCCGTTTCACCATTCTACCTGCTGTACTCGATGCTTTTACTCGACAAGACTTCTCTCGACCGCTTGCTTTTTAGGGTAAATTTGAAATATCGTCCCGCTTCGGTTCGTGCTTTTCTGCCATCTTTGATCGGAGGAAACTCTGTCGAACCGGTATTCCGAGTGTTGGGTCGCGAATAAGAAGATCATCCCCTTGCAAACTCGGCTTTAGAAATATTAATGTGGACGTCGTCGATCGGATGGTTATTTTCCTTCCTCCTGATTGGAGGAAGACATAGTCCACCTTCATCTATTAAAGTTGCATACAAGTGATGTTTATAACTTGTCACCTACCAATAAGAAAAATGGTTATATTTGTTTGAGGAAGTCTCCTTTGATTTGGGATAAAGGCAAATATAACCCATGTCTGTATCTATAAGCTATCAATCATAAGATTAATCACGGAGAAAAATGAAGTTAAACACAAATCATTTTATTTTTACCCAACGCTACTGCAACGGGCCAAATGGAACAAAAAAGATTGGTCCACATGATATCGATGCAAGAACTCCTCCAATAAATGCATGGTTGGTGAATGGAGTACGGCCAAACTTGATTTGAAATAGACCGGAGTATTCAATCGTGAAAAAGACTCAAATAGGTGATTCTTCATTAACGAAGATATTTTAAACTTTTTAATTTGGCTAATATAGTTATGAACTTTTTAAAGATTTTCCAATATAGCTTATCAAGCTAATTTTAGTCAAGGAAATTCTAATGTGAAGACCTAGTTAATGTCGGCGATTTTATGTGGCATAACCGGCGATCTAACGTATATGACTCCATTCCAAATATTATCATTTCGAAAAATTTCATTATTTTTTTTTTTGTTTCTTTGGTTTTTAACTGATCATAGTCTCCTTGTAGATTTAGTTGCTCGAATTTTGTAGATCTCCATCACTGCCAGTAGCTACCTCTCCAACAATCCAATCCTCGATTGTTGAGGCCTCAGTGACCAAATGTGAAAAAGGAGTATTACTAGCAATACGAATCAACACTGACTAGGTCATCACATGTTGCATGTCGCATTCTCAGACTCTCATCAAACGAGTAAGGTATTATGACACAAATCCAAGCGAGATGCATTTTGGGGTTAGTTCAAATACTCCTTTTTTTAAGACTTTCTCCGCATGGACCAAGCCGGATCGTTACGACTAAACCTCATATCCCCGATGGATCTCATGCACGCTTGCAAGGATTTAGTGTATGATACCAGCACTTGATTTCAGAAAACGAGAGAGAGAGAGAGAGAGAGAGAGAGGAGCCAATGGCGAGGTACGGATTTTATATGGATCTGGTGCAAGTTTGGAGGTACAAGTTCCCAAAAATCAGTCCGTATGTACACATAGCGGCCTCGGTCCTAGGGTATTAATTGGTGTGGCTGAGAACTTACCATAAAAGTTCCTATTGCAGGTGCAGAGTTTGCGCTCCCCGTCGTTTATTGTTGCCCTCAATCCATTTCACCATTCTACATGCTGGACTCCATACTTTTACCTGGTTCCTCACGAAGAACTTCCCTCGACCGCGTGCTTTTAGAGTAAAAATTTGAGATGTCGTTCCGTTTCGGTCTTTGATCGGAGGAAACACTCTCGGACCGGTATTCCGATTGGCGGGTCACGAATACGAAGATCATCCCGGTGTAAACTCGGCTTTAGAAAAATTAATGTGGACGTCGTGGATCGGATGGTTGTTTTCCTTCCTCCTGGTTGGAAATGTCGTATTTAAACTCATTCGTCGGTCACAAACATGGACACGGCCCTCGTCGGGGCCAAAGGCAGAGGAAGTTTGCTCCAACTGTGGGTTACAAATATGTATACCGCCCATTTTTTGTTTTTCTTTACACTGCATGTGGTGAATGTTCACTACTTGTATCCCAACAATCGGAGACTTGGTTGAAGGAAAATATGATCCAACTTTGTTTGTTTTAGTTAAATTGCATATGAGTGATGTTCATAATCTGTGACGTATCAATAAGAAGCATGGTTAGATGGGTTCAAGGAAGTTTCCTTTGATTTGGGATGGAGTCAAATATAACCCATGTCCATATTTGTAAACTATATCAAACAAAATTGATCATAGACAAAATTTAGTAAAACGCAAAACCTTTTATTTTATTTTTACCTTGCTCTACTACAATGGGTCAAGTGGAACAAGCAGGATTGGTCCATATGATATCAGCGCAAGATCTCCTTCAATAATTGCATGTTGAGCAAATTGAGTAGGGCCATACTTGATCCAAAATAGGTGGGAGTAATGCTATGTGCAAAGAATGTGACTTTTCATAGATGAAGAGAGTGAATAAGACAGAAATGAGAAGATTACCCAATCAATTCTAAACAATTATGTTGCTATTAATATAATCTTAAACTTTTCAGTTAGGTCAATATAGTTATGAACCTTATAAGAATTTTCTAATGTAGTCCATTTGGCCGATTTAAGTTGGGAAATTTTATTGTGGAGATCCAATCCACGCTAACAGTTTTATTAGGTATGACAAAATATTTGACATATATGACTCCATTTCCCAATGACATTATAAAAATTTCAGAATTTTTTTATATTTTCTTTTTTACTATTCATCGTCTTGGTTGCTTAAACTCTGTAGCTCACTATTACCGCTGGTGACAACCTCTTCGACAATGTAATCCTTGCTTGTCACCGACTTCGACTTCGACTTCCTTGGCTGCACCGTCGACGACCTCGGCGACCAAATGCCAAAAGGGAGTATCGCTATCAACACGGATCAACACCGATTAGAACATCAATCCTTTGATTGAGGGGGCATGTCATACCCTCACTGTCTCATCAAACGAGCAAGGTCTTATGACACTAATCACAAGCGACATGCATTCACAAACGGTCGCTGCCTCTTGGGATTCACTTCAAATAGTCCTTTTTTAAGACTTTCTCCACGTGGATTAAGCTAGATCGTTTCGTATAATTGATGGATCTCAAGATCTTTCGTGGTGCAAATTTGTATCCTTTGCAATCAGAATGACATTGAAAGGGGCCATTTGAGGCAAGCTAAGGTACATTCCTTCATCTGAATTTTTCATTAGACAACTTTAAACATGAGATTAGTCCATATGGGTGAATAATATCCTATGCTAAGAAGCATTCTAAAGATTTCAAGATCTTCCCTATCACCTTGTGTTTGTGTGTGCATATAGCAATCCTATATATATGTGTGTCAAAATCTTCCTAACTGAAAATCTTCCTAATTTTCTTGAAGCGGCTCTTGTGACTAAGCTATAATAAAACAAAACTTCTTAAGACACAGCTAACGCAAAGGAAGAAAAACTGCGTCTCTTAAGTTCGACCAAACTAGAAGTGTGACTAATTTCATGCGCCAAAACATAATAAACACTAAAGTTCAAGCAATTAAATTCACGAGATAGTTATAAATTAAAACATGTCTATGTGAATAAATAATAAGATCTCATAAATGGAAATTTCATTGGATAGTCCGAGAGGAGCGAGGTCCCTTCCGCACGTGACGTCCCCTCAGAGCCTCGCACGTGACCGGGTCTGGCCCGACCGGATCGGGAGCCGTAGGTTGACCCAATCCGGGTCAACCCCATCAAGGCTCGTGAAGAACTTGTCCACCATCTCATCAGCGACCAGTTCCAGCTTCGGTGGGTCCCACTGCATTTTTCTCCAAGGAAACGAAGGGGGAATTTTTTAGAAAATTTTAAAAAAATCAAACATAATTAATTAATTAATATTCACATATTTAAAGATAATGCGCTAATTAATCAATATTAGAATAGCATGCCTTGGCCTTTTTGTCCTTGTCAAATAGGATCGCTCTTGAACCCTGAAAAAAATGCAGGATATATAAAGACATTGCATAATTCCCAACAAAAATTGAAAATTAAACGTGGAATGAATAAAATAAATTTAATTTCAAAGCTACCTCAAAGAAATCTCTGTTTATGGATCCTCGCAACATGTTGCAGAAGACAGTGTATTCGTCAGTAAGGCATTGCTTGAGGTCTTGCGTCCGTCCCTTTCTAATCTGCGGTCGCGAAATTTAATCTCGACTGACTTTCATTGCTATGAAGTAAAACTCACCCCTGGAAAAGTGATTAAATTAAGCTAATCTCCACTATCACTACCGATTTCAAAGTTATCTTGAGGCTTGTTGGGGAGGCTGATCTCATGGACCTCATGGCATCTTCGATCCATTTCTCTGCTCCATTATTTTCAATCTCATTTTCCTGCAAAAGATTGTTCGAGTTAACAGACAAAGCAGGAAGCGAAAATGCGGGCAGGGTTAATTGTTTTTTTAAGCGCGAGTTTATTACCAGTGACGAGAATATCTCTTCGACGGTGGGTCTCGAGAAGCATCTGTTGATGATCTCCAATCTGTCTCAACCAAATTGCTAATGTGATAATTTGCGATTAATAATACTAACATCTGTGGGTGAGAAATTGGAAGCTCGGGAAAATTACCTCCTGAAAATGCTATTTTCATTCATATTTGGGTTATGTGCAAATTTGTTTAATAAATCCAAGACGGTTGATTTGCTTAAAGGTGCCTCATCG
This sequence comes from Eucalyptus guilfoylei, assembly GCA_016097605.1. Taxonomy (NCBI): domain Eukaryota; kingdom Viridiplantae; phylum Streptophyta; class Magnoliopsida; order Myrtales; family Myrtaceae; genus Eucalyptus; species Eucalyptus guilfoylei. The sequence continues at coordinate 39,988,414 of CM027866.1, read as the reverse complement.
CACATAGCTTTTTCCAGCAATGGAAGCTCCTGAAACCCACAAACGAGGAGCCTTTATTAGAGAGAGAGAGAGAGAGAGAGAGAGAGAGAGAGAGAGAGAGAGAGATGATAATTAGGGTTTTAGAGAGAGAGAGAGATAATAATTAGGGTTTTACAGATGAAATTCGTGATTTAAATATATAACGTATAATAAAAATGGAAGTAAAATACAGTAAAAATTGTGTACTAATCTTATAAAATTAGGACCAAGCTAACTACAGAATATTGACCTAAGTGAGTCTGTGGAGGTATAATTAAAAAGAAAACAAGGGACAAATTAATTAATCCTATCTCATAACAAATTAATGAGAATTACTTGAGAAAATAGTCTATATAAAAATTAAAAAAATAATAAAATTACCTTGGAGAGCACAAAATGAGATGCGAGACCACAAGCTAGCATTTCGCCACCATTCAGCCGTGCACCAGTAAGCGCCAAATATTCACCTATGGAGTTAGATCAAATGCATTCCACTTTATTGTTGAGGAGAAATAATATCTTGAAAAATCAAAAGCATTGATTAAAAATTCGATTTTATGAGTAATGTGTGATCACCAAAGATAAAACTAACAAAAAATGTGTATTAATCTTGTTTATTATTTTTGTGTCTGAGAAAGTTCACCAAAAGCGCCCGGAAGCTTAGAGAGGAACTTCGATGCGCCGACGTCCGGAAATAAACCTATCGATGCTTCCGGCATAGCAAATACCTATGCATATTTTCACAAGTCAATCAATGAAATATATGGCTCAAAATAATTTTTAAAAATGAGGAGCAAAATACACACACACACACATATGTGGTGCTCCTTTTCAACTAGTTAGTAATAAAATAAGAGATTCCACGACCAATACCGTGTTTTCGGTGACGACGCGAAACGTGGCTTGCATTGATAGCCCAGCTCCTCCACCCATAACAATTCCATCAACTAGAGCAACCTTCATACATGGATAATAAACATATAGAAAGAAAGTAGCGAGTCAATGAAGTCATCTTAGTTCCTCTAATATAGTGAATAATTCTTTTATTTCAACACAAGCACCATCGTTGGAATGTGATGTGTAGAAAAATATTTCTATTCGCGGCATGGATGATGATGATGATGATGAAGACATGAATGAAGTAGGGCATGTGCCTATACTTTGATATGTAGAGTTGGGACTCACCACAGGTTTTGTGTAAGTGGCCAGCAGATAATCTAAGATGAGCTGAAGACCGTAGAATCTTGAACCCAAGCTCCAATGTCCTATGGTTTTTTTTTTTTTTTTCCATATTTAACGGGGCATTAATTAAAAGTAAATAAAAGGTGAAAAAAGGGAGCGTAAATGGTTAGAAAAAACCTAGAGAGAGAGAGAGAACCTGCCATAGCTGTGCAGATCACTCTCATGACATCGCCTCCAGCACAGAAGGCCCTACCATTCCCCTGATGAAATTCTTCCATCAATGCATTAAATCACATGCAAAGCATATTGCTGAAGTGGGCAGGTTTGTCCATAAAACAAATGACCCCAAGAAAAAGATTTATGTTTCCTAGCACCCAACAGGAAACTAAGAGAGAGAGAGAGAGAGAGAGAGAGAGAGAGAGCGTGATTTGTCATTTTCACCTTCAGCATTATGCATCCAACTGCAGGATCATCTTCATATGCTTCCAGTTTTCTTAACACCAGAGACGCCTATCATGGGGGAAGAAGGGAGAGAAGTTGATCGTCTCTGTTTGTATTTTGTTAGGTGTGCAAAAAAATCTAAAGAACATAAAATAAAATATTGCTGCGACAACTAATATCACTAAATAATCCATGAAAACCACAAACTTTTTTCGTTTTTCGTTTCCGAGAATTTGCATAAGTTCAAGTCGTCAAGAGCCGTGCAGAAAGATCTCGCATTCAGTGGTAAGAATGTTAGAGGAAGCTGTGCTTTAAAGAAAGAGAGGGGGGTTATGTCATCTGCACTAATCAGTACCATTTCATAAGTGAGGCAGTTCAGTTTCTTGGGCCTATCCAGTATCACCTTCCTCACGCTCGAGCTTTCTTCAAATAAAACCTGTGGCCACCCCCCATTTTCTCATCAACCAAAAGGAGAACAGACAACAAGCCAAAGAAAGAATTCTTGTGTACCCCGTGCCATAAAAAGAACAGGTAAGTAAAGATGAAGAGAAAACCCTAGCGAAAAGATTCATCGGAAGAACGGAAAGTAAGCTCGTTTACCAAGAAGATACACGCATACATACTTACATGTACACTGTGACGTATAAATGTATACCTGGCCGTCGGCCTCGAGGTTGAAAGACAGATGCAAAGCCATGACGTCGGGAAGCAAGGGGGAAAATGAACCCTAAAAGAAACAGAGAAGGAAGGAAAGAGTGAATATAACTTGAGAGGGGTACAAAGTCCAAACGCACTCAGATTTCGCACGCGACCCCCATGACACGCTCTCTTGATAGTTGACCCTCTCGCGCTCGTTTAGTGTTTCTGGGGTCTGATGAGTTTCTTTTCTTTATTTCACAAACGAATGTTTCTTGCTCGGTTGCATCAGTCGAAGAAGAAAGACAGGGTTTGGTGCAAGTACGGTTGTGGAGGAATTTAATGTTCGGCAGAGTAATCGAGTTGGCACTGGGACAGAGCTTTGCCATTCTCGGCCATCTGCATGCAGGTACGAACCGAACCTTTGCTGCAAATTTGTAGCCATTTCCGTGTCTATGGCAGGAACGGAGACTCATCTCTCCACTGGCGACAACACATGGGGCTCCTGGTTAGATCTGATTTGAAGTCGAGGAGTGATGTGAAGAGCGCAGCACGGCCTCCCTCGCTCGGAGAAGGCGTCGCCATGCTCAGTTTGCTGAGATTAAGAAATAGGATGTTCTTGTCTTAAAAACGTATTTAGCAAAGTTAAGTCGGATTCACAAGCCCTTTGATCCAACCTTGGTTTCATTGTAGTCTTCAAGAACCCGCGGTGCGCTATATCATACTCCAAAAAGCACGACCCGGGTATCATTCGTGCGCCGCGATTGAATTTTATCCGCCGGATGACGTGTCGGAACGTGCTCGTACAGAGTCTTTCCCCTGCCCCGCTATATACCTCCTCGGAGAACTTGTGTCACGGGTAGAATCGATATTCTCCTTGATCGATCGGGGAATTATAAAACGGTTCAAGATTGGCGGATTAAGCATCGCGAGACACAAGTCCGAAGAGTTGTCGTACTGACGGATTGATCCAAGTGTTGAGCAGGAGCAATAACTAAATTGTTATCGAACTAAAACATGGAGGAAATAGTGGCTGCAGTTCTGATTCTAGCGTGGCATAATCTGAGTCCACTCACCGGACGACATATGTTACCGCGTGCCACGTTGGAATCAAACTTTCTTTGGAAAATATAGGGCTCTCTCTCCTGCTGAGCCCCACTAGAGACCCCCGTCTCTCTCGGTCAATTTCAAAAATTCGGCTCTCTCTAAAACATGCACGATGTAGCAGAAACTAAATTGAAGCATTTATAGTTGTAGACGTAAATAACTCTATGTAGACGAGCGAAGTGACCTGTTCACATGTCAAAACCGAGCTGGGCCAAGCCCTTTTAGTAATCTCCAACCAGAGCCCGTAATTCCCATGGGCTTAGTGACCCGGGAGCTTTTCCGGGCCCGACCTGGCCCGGCCCATTTATCGCCAATGAGATTAAAGCTTCTCTCGTGTTGATAGCCGGAACGGGGGAACGTCGCCGGTCATGTCGGATTTCCTCTCGTCTTCCGATGTTCCGCCGACGCCGAGTCGTTAGGCTCCGATTCCGTTAGCAACTCGCGGCGGCGCAACCTCGCTGCGGCGGCGGCGGCGGTGGCGGCGAGCGCTTTCTCGGTGCCTCTGCCCGTGCCCATGCCTGTGCTGGTGCGCGCGCGAATTGAGCTCCACTGATCGCGATCTCTCGCTCTCGTGCCCGCGAGCTCATCGAGGTGTGGATTTTGGATTTGCTTCCGCTTTACGGAGCTCCATTTTGTTGTTCCATTCGATGTTTCTGTTTCGCGCGCCAACTGCTTGATGAAAATCCTCAGTGTGTAAGGAATTCTGTTTATTGGGAACTTCGAATTGCTAGTAGGGTAGGGTTCCATTTCCCATTTCGCTCCCGACGTTTCGTCTCCTTTGGGATCTAGTTGTGGAAGTCGAGATGTGGAGTGGCCCATGTGAAAAGGTTTGTAGGCTCGTCACGTTGCTAAGGTTGATCAAATGGGTTGGTTGGGTAATTGGTTGTTCTGGATTCGAATTTTTGTCGGGGATGTTATGGGAAGAGCTATGATGGACGGACTTAGATCGCAGTTTTCATGATAAGCCCTGTAAGAGTATAGTTGCGTGATGAAGTGCTTCTCGATGAAAAAGAGAGTGCCCTCACGATTGACTGATGAATTGAGATCGAGCGTAGCATGATTAGTTTATTCATAATGAATTGAAAATTGCCATCTCAAAATAGCTTAGTGGAACTTGATCCCGCTTATTTTCCCGTTATTCAATGTCCTTTTGAGTTTTCTGTGGCTTGATCTTGTCGCCATCGTGACTATGCAGGAAGCACAGATCTTGTGGAGGTCCTGGCATATATCTATTGCACATGGAACAACAATAGGAGGATTCATTGACTGTGGATCAACATCTCGTTGACAGGCATTTCCTTATTTCGGTCACCATGGATAGAGAAAACTCTTCTCCGACCAGACCCAAATGGAGAAAAGTGGCGTATGGAGGGATGCAGCCTGGATATGATGACAATTACACGGATGATTCTTTCCTTGAAGGTATGGTCACGAATGCCAATGTCGTCAAACGGGATTTAATGAAGGTGATGCGAGACTCGGTTTCAATTTCTCAATACCTATGCATTGTTGTTCTGGTTGGTGTTGTTTGGACCTACACCCTGAACTCTAGTCTCAGTGAGAAGTCTCTCCTGCTTATTGATGCGAGCCTTCTGATGTCGGGGTTCGTGATTCTACTGCTCACAGAAAAGATGCTCTCACTCAATCAGCTTCTCCATTATTTAGCGAATGTTGCCTTCTTTACATCCGGGTTGTATGTCTTGGCTCCTATCTACAGAACTCTAACGACATCCATAAGTTCGGACTCCATCTGGGCAGTAACCGTTTCACTGATGATCATCCATCTATTCTTACACGACTACGCGCGGTCCACGGTACATGCTCCAGGATCCTGGAAAAATCCTACCTTGACCAGTTGCATATCCCTGAATGCCTCTATTGTGGCTTCAGTTTTCATTGCTTCTCGCCTTCCTTCGTCCGGATATGTCTTTGCTATAATGCTGTTCTCTCTCCTCATTTTTCTTTTTGCCCCATTAGTCACTCATTGCATTAAGGAACGGTCTTTTGTTTTACATCTTCTGTTCTCGTCCATGTTAATGGCTCTTAGTTTGGCTTTCGTCTATAAATTGCACCGGGTGCTTTTCTTCATGTTTCTAGTTTTGCTGGTCTTTGTTTCCGTGGTGTGCCCTTACTGGCTTATAAGGATACAGGAGTACAAGTTTGAGATCAATGGCCCTTGGGACGAGGCTAAGCTCTGTTTCGATGTAACCGACTGAGGGCAATAACAGAAGTTTCTTGCTTCTTTTCACTCTTCATTTCACCATGCTGAAATTTGCAACAGCCAAATATGTCGTGGTACTTATCATTTGCTATTGCTTCTCTTCTCAAGTTTGAGATTATTTGAATTGTGCACGGAGTTTGGTTCGCCTTAGGCTTGGCCAGAGCTTGTCTGAAGTAGTTAATGCCTGGCATTGGCAAGTAGACGGCTTCCTCACTGTGGTAATTGAACTGCTTTTTGCGAGGAGAGAAGTGAATCAATTTCTCTCTGATCCGACGATCTTCTTGTTCCGTTCGTGATGTCTAGTACCATTAGGGAAACGCGCACTACCGGAATGGGAACTCGATGACTTGATCGATTGCACAATGCTGTGAGACTACATATACATATACATGAATCTGTAAGGAAACATCTTCGCTGAAGCATTCTCTCTGTTGACCATTCTACTTGGAACTTGCAAGCAGGGATGTCAAAATTGAACCGAAATTTCGCATATTTTTTATTCAGTTTGGTTTAGATAATGAAGAAATAACCGTTAATTTTTCCTGTTCGGTTCGGTTAACCAAGCCAAACTGAACTGAAATTCTCAATAAAAATTGAATGTCCAACGTAAAATCTCTCTTTTTCCTTATTATTTATTCAGTTTGATTTCAATATGCAATGCAAAAATAGAGAAATCAAACCCAACTCTCGGTTCGGGTTGGATTCATGCCTTGGTTTAGTTTGGTTTGGATTTCATGAAAATCCAAGCCAAATCCAACTGTCGACATCCTTGGAAGCGCCCGTGTTGACCATTTGCTCGCGCGGTGGTTGTGAAAAGTTCTTGATTAATAAACCCGGCATCATTGCACACAGAACTTAAAGAAAGCCAGAAAAAGAAAAGACCCGGAAGCGAGCCAAGACGATTCAATTCAACTCGTTGCATAATGGATCGTCAACGCAATAATGCTCAGCCAAAGAAAAGAAAACAAAAGAAAGTAAAAGAAAAAGCTCTGCCGAAGATGGCGGCCTAGGCGTTGCTAACGAAGAAGCGGATCCTTCTCCCGCCATACAAGCACTCGCCATTAATTAAGGAGGAAGGAGGAACAGGAACGTGGCCATGGCGAGGAGCTCTCGTAAATAAATCCGGAAAGGCCATGTGAGAACCGAACGGGCTGGCAAGAAAGACGGCTCGTCTGGTCAAAACCAGAGAGAAAAGCGGGGCGCTTTTCCAACGTTGCGTAGCGCCGAAACTAGCGCAATCTCCGACAGTGAAAAGGCCCAGAGGAAGAAGACGAAAGAGCGCCCCACCACGGGACTCTCTGCTCCCGTCCTGCATCCCCATCACCGTCGCCTTCTTCTTTTGTCTTTCTTGGGTGGTGGGTAAGTCATAGATTTCATCGGGCGCGCGTACAGAGTGAATAGATTCACACTCTGTGTTTCCATGGCTGTTTCGGCCTTCAAGTCCACTTCGAGAAGAGGCGGCGCCGCCGCCGCGCGCAGGCTTCCTCTGCCTCCGCTGGCTCCTCCGCCGGCGCGGGGGCGGCGCCGTCGCCGTCGCCGTCGCCGGCGGCTTCTTCTTCTTCTTCTTCTTCCGTTAGAGAAGCTCGCGGGACGCCCAGCGGCGGCCCCCGCCCAGGAGATCGAGGAGCGTGAGCGCCTTCTCCAGGGTCTCCTCCTCGCCACCCGAATTCTTGAACAAGAGGGACAACCCTCTGTTCTGCAGCGGCGATTCCCCGCCTGAAGACGAGACCTTGCCCGAGAAATCGGTCAGGGGTGGTGGGAACTCCGGTGGTGTCGGATCGAGGGTAGGTGGGAATAAGGCGGACGGGAGGAGTCCGGGTGTTGTGGATGAGAGGAGGGGGAGATCGGTCTCGAGGAACGGAGGCGTCGGGTCGAATTCGTCGGGGGATAGGAGGGATGTCGGCGGCCGGAGCTTGTCGAGTGTCGACACGAGGCGGCGGGTCCGGTCGGTGTCACGGAATCCGGTTTCCAGGGGCCATTTGGTTAGCTCCGAGGTCTGGTCCTTTCTCTTTATTGAGGTCCTGGAATTTTGGGGGCGTTTGATAGAGTATTGAGCTTGTGTCTGTGGCCTTTTTTCTTTTGTTGTGGTCAGAGTGAAGTTGAGCCAGATCATGATTCATCAACAAAGTATACGAGTAGTCGATCTGACGTTTCGGATCAGATGAAGAATTTGAGGACTTGGACTAGCCAACACCCGAGTGTTCGGCCACCCGATGATTCTGCCACAAGTTTGGTAGGAGCTCAGCATCGAATTGAACTTTTTTACTCGTGAAGATCGATTTTTGAATATGTTGCCTATCTTAGTCTTCTTCGCAGTTTTCGCATTGGGAAGATGCAGTTTCGGTGGGCTCTCTTTCTGGAGTAGAGGAGAAGACCTTTAAAGCAGTCTCTGTCTCCGAACAACTTATGGTAACAAATTAATAATAGTTACTCTGTTGTTGCTTTTCTACATAATACAGCTTCTTCGATGTTATAATGTCCATGTTGAATTTCACTGCTCATAACGTAGTTCCCATTGTGCTATGACTGCAGCCAGAGCCAGAGGATGCTTTGGGAGGTGATGCTACTCCTAGCAGCATTTATGAAACAGTTCGATCTGAAGTGAGACGGGCAATCTCTGACATTCAAACTGACCTTGAAACTGTAGGTCCTATTGATCTTTCATCCATCATAGCGCTTTTTCCCTTGCAAATTCAGTGACAATGTAGCATTCTTGCTAATTGAGTTCTTCTTAGAGGTCATATGACATCATGCTTATTCTTGGTAAACTCAAGTAGGAAAGATTTTATTACAAGGATTGATTTGGTAGAGCTTTCCAGATGACTGGCATCGCAGGTTGTGTGATTGAGCATGCCTTTTCGGAATCCAAATTCACAAATTTCTTGAATTTTTCCTATCTTGTACTTTTTAAGAAGGATAAAATTCATTGTGGAACTGAAACTAGCAGATGCTACTTTGAAGTTTTCACTAATCAATGAAGTTTTTGCATTTCAAGATCTGTGTTTGCTTTCCACATCACTTGTGGACCTATACAACCTTGAATTGACTGTCTTGGTGAGGTTTACTCTCATCCAACCATTGCATTATATAGAGAGAAACAGTTCTCGCACTTGCGCCGCCTATCTAAATCTGTAAATATTGTTGCCAGTGGTGAGTTGCAAAAAGTGATGACTACTTTAGAAAGATACTCTGCAATTATCAAAAAGAGTTTTCTTATCCTTTAACCAGAAGAAAATAAATGGGCTGGACCCTAAGGAAAAGTACTGTGGTGCTTTATCAGATATGTTTTATTATTCGTTGTGGCAGTTGCCATTGTCATTCTTCTTTACACCAGCAACTATGTGCATGAAATTATATGCAAGGTACATGCATATGTATGCAGACTTTTTTAAACAAGTTTAAAATTTCGGCTAGTCTTTGTCAATTGTTAGGATATCTTGCATGTGTAATATGCCTATCAGAAGAATCTCAATTTTTTAAGAAGGGAAGACAATCAATGATATATCTCATGTACTGGCCATGAAAGACGACATTGCATGACTGGTGATTGGAGGAAGACATAATTGGATAAATAACATTTGGGAGAATTATGGCTGAAAATAAGATTCATTTCTATCTCCAGAGATTGTGGCATGTGCTTCCGCAAGCAGCCTCTGCTATTCTTTATTGCTTAGACCAAGAAAATACATCTGTTTTGTGCGATATTGATATAGTGTTCTCGTGCAGTTTCTTTTTACTTAGTAATGCAATGTTCTTTGGGGCTAATTCTATTGCTTACATGAGCTGTGTGAAAATGGCACTATTACTACTGTGCTCCTCTACATCTTCCAAAAACTCCTATAATAGTGGTAATAAAGCTCTTTCACTAAAAAGAAGGTGTGGAGAACCAAAGCCATGAAAATAAGGAAAATCATTCACAATGGCTTCCTGTTTCCACTAATTGAGAGGTGTTTGGGCCATATGGTGTCACTAGCACACTAGGGGTGTTTTGTATTAATTGGGAGTCTGATATGATCTGTGATCATGCATGTGCTCTCCTTGTTGAGGAAATGTACGATTATTCAAACATCTTTTGCATGTGGAATTGAGAATGTTTTAAGCTCCAGGTCATTGAATCTATTTTTGGATACTTGTCTTGAACATGTAAGCGTGGTGAAAATAATGTCTATTTCAATCCTTTGCCTATTTTTATTGAGCCTTTTTGTGCTATAAATGTTATTAGGCTATTCGAAGGAGGAATACCACTGCCATCGGAATCTCCAACGTCGCAGATATTCCCCCTGACCTTGTAAATCCAGGAGCAGTTGAACTAGTCATGGACTTCAGGCGAGAATATGAAGAAAAGCTTGAGGAGGTGTTTTCCTTGCTCAGGATCTTTTTGAACTAGCTCTGTAGTTATTTTTGTGGGTAGACTTCAAGTTCACCCTTCTAAGTGTCCATTTGTTATCACTTGGCTATCGCATAAAAAAGTGATGTACTACTTTGTAGTGAACTGGTGCTTAAAGATTAAGTTTTTTCAATTGTTGGATTTGTAGCTTGATGCTTCATCTGGCAACTCATTTCCTTTTGCCACTAAAATTGCTGATTGACATTGACTTGCAGTCCCAAGAAAGAGCCAGAAAACTAAGAGCAGACTTGGCTGTTGAGGAGCACCGTGGGCAAGAACTGAGTAGAATCCTGAAGGAAATTCTTCCAGATGCGAGAGCATCTTCCGAACAAAAGTCTCGTCCGGGACGAAAAGTGAGCGCTTCATCTCTCCTTGGGTTGATTCTTTTCCTTTTATTAAATGGGTTAAAGCGCTTTAGTTAATTTCCATTGTTTAAAAAGTACATGAGCTGGATGACAACCATCTAGATGAAAAGCTTCTTTCTTCTTTTTAAGTTTGGCATACGTTAGTAGAAATGCTTATGTGATGTGTTTTTTTTTTTTTTCTTTTTTCTTTTTAAACCTTAGCTCTTTCTGTGATGTAGGAAGATAGTTCTGTAATATGTTTCTGGAAGCTTGCTAGGAGGACAATAAGATCCTCATGAATGTGATATGTACTTCGCAGGATTTTTCTGATGGCACATGTACACAATATACACAAAAAAGCCATTTGTAAGGATTGCAATGTTAATTTGTGCGATGATAATTTCACGCCTTTGTTATATTACCGTTTATATTGATAACTCTCCTCCCCCCCCTCCCTCCCTCTCTCTCTAATGAATTTCACCAAAATTTCGACAGGCTAGCCTTGAGAGAAGAAAGATGTCTAAACGTTTGACAGAAGAAGCCCTGGCGTACTTTGATGAGTGTGTGTCACTGTCAACATTCGATAGTTCTGACTTCTCATCGCCAGAAGATCCACCACTCAAAGTAGTTGGTGATGCTAATCCCTTAAATGAAGGTGGATCAGTTCGCGCATCAAATCTGAGCATATCAGCTATGCATATTCCAAGTGATCATGTCAGTGAGAAACAGGTCTGTCACCATGCTTTTTGCTATATCTTTAGCCTTTTGTTTTGTCAGCAACTGTGAACACAAGATTCTCAAATCATCGTTGTCCTTCTTATGCCATGATTAGAGAGATTTTCATATTTTGTACTGCATATTAATCGAAATACAAATACAGAATCTGGTTTTCTAGTGCAAATTACATGTGAGGATCAGATATATTGTGGCGAAAAAAGAGGAGGGCAATTCAAGATCGGTGAGATGATTTTAGTGTTCTAAATGGAATTTGGATTCAACTGTGCAGCACTCATTCACAGAGAAACGGTTCGAGCTAGGTGACAAATCCTCAAGAGCGGCTGCCGGCTGCAGCAATGAGAATTCTACCCCGGAGCCGGGTAGTTCCGAGAGTACTAGCCGGGAACTGGAATGGAAGTACAAGTTCTCTTTCTCAGGTGACACGTTCAAATACTTTGACCTTCAAAACGACATCAGCAACTGCATCAGAGGCTCGAAGAACCATTCTAAGAAGGACGACAGTAGCACGGAAAGCAGAAGGAGCGGTCACTTCCATGTCGACGAGCATGACTTCCACGCCTCGATGCAAAGCCTGTTGGCGGACAGAGTGACCCACAGAAACCGTTTGGAATCTGGTGGTTTTCTTATTTGTGGCGGTGGGGTCACGGTGACATTCTCTCCCTTTAGTTCTTTCATCTGAGTTAGAATGATTGAGAGGATCAGACTATAGCAGAAGTTCATCAAAGAGGAGAGAAGCAAGATCCGCCCGGTGATGATGTAATTATCTAATTCCTGTGAGTGGTTTGCATTACAAGAAAAGTTTTTTGAGAGGCAAAAAAAGGGATGACGATCTCTGTAGCTCCTTCCATTTGCTTGTCGCGCACGTCTCCTCACTTCTTCCATATGACCGAGAACGTCAAAGGCGCGAGCCTACTTTGAGAGACTGAACCGAGGTTTATGATCTCGGTCGAATAGGCAAGGTAGACCTATTTCGGACTTGGATCCATCGAGGCGCATCATTTTCTACCAAAGACAGTGAAGGGCTGTACCATGGAGTTCAATTTTGTGATGAAGCACTGCTTAGACGATCAAACGGGGCAGTTCACAAAATTAAACACATTAGCTGTGTTGAGAATGAGCAGTAGAACAAAAGAGTTCGACAATTAGGACCTATTTGGTAGCCGATCGAATAATGCTGATTTTATTATTTTATTTTTCAAAACAAAAAAAGAACATAAATCTATTTGGTATCATTTTTTTTACCTCGGGAATAAATTTGTTTCTGAAAATAAATTTAAAATAGGATCAAGAAATTGAAAAAAGTTGTTTCATTGTTCCCGAGCAACTTCAAAATCAAGCCAAATTTTTTTCTTTTTTTTCTCTTTTCGTTTTTTTAACCTTTTCTTTCCTTTTCTCTTCTTCTCACTCACTGTAGGTGGCTGGCCATTGCCATGGCCAGTCGGCAACCCACTAGAGAAGAAGAAAAGGGAAGGAAAAAGAAAAATATAATAGAAATATTAAAAATTAAAAGAAATTCTAAATAAAAAAATTAGGAATCAGTATTAAATGCATTTTTATTCTAAAATTTTGAAAGAAACGTTTTGAAATACTCATAAACTTTGTTTAGGAATAAAATAAAATAAAAATTTTAAATAAAAATTATTCTCAGAAACAAAATAATTACTAAATATTGACATCACCGGCCACCATTTCATTGCCAATTGTACAAAAAAAAAAGAAAAAAAAAGGAAAATAATTCCTAGCGACGAGACAGAAGTTGAGAAGATCCGGACAAGAAGACCTTCTAGAGAGTTCTTCTCATACTTTCCGCGATCGCAAACGAATGTCCAAACAAACTTAATCTCTTCTGGGTGACAACAACACCTTGTCGATCACCTCGTCCAGGTTCGACCACGACGACCCGGAAGGATTCGCAGCCTCTCGGGCCATCTCCTGCCACTCCATTGCCTTCCTCTTCATCGCCTTCCCTCTCTCCCCCTCCATCAGCTCTCTCACCTGCCTCTCCACCTCCTCCCTCTTCACGTCGTCGTCGATCTCCAACCCGATCCCCCACTCCTCGCAGCTGTACCAGCAGTTCCTCTGCTGCTCTGCGAAGAACGGCCAGCACACCACCGGCACGCCACCCGCAATGCTCTCGATCGTCGATTTCCACCCGCCGTGGGTCAGGAACCCGCCGACCGCCGGGTGGTTTAGCACCCGCTCCTGGGGGCACCAGCTCGCCAGCAAGCTTCGCTGCCTCGTTGCGGCCAAGAAATCCGGAGGCAGGATCGCTGTGTCGCCAAGGACCAAGTCCGGCCTAATAACCCACAGGAACGCCTGGCCGCTGTTCGCGAGCCCCCATGCGAACTCCACCAGCTGTGCTGGAGACATCACTGTGATGCTCCCGAAGTTCACGTACACGACCGAGGCAGGCGGTTTCGAGTCGAGCCACTCGAGACAGCCCAGGTCTTCCTTCCACAGGTTGGACCCGATCGACTTGGTGTCGTCATCGGGTAGTTGCTCTGTAAGGAGATGAAGGGGGCCAAGTGTGTAGATGGGAGGGAACATGGCCCTGAGAGCGTCGAGGACCTCGTGCTCTAATCGGTCGAACGTGTTGAAAACGATGGCCGAGGCTCTCTTTGCTCTCTCGGTCTCTCTCAAGCAGAAGTGTATCATCAGGTCGTCCGGGTCGGGGGTTCGGAGGAAGCTCGGTAATTCTCCAAGGCGGATGTTTCTCATCTCGGGTATCCAGCCGATGATGGTGTCTCGAATGTTTCTGATCCCAGGTATCCAGTCGACGATGGTGTCTAGGTACCCGTTTGTCAAGTAGCTTGCATCTGCAAATTGACAGTCCATCAGTTAAACCGTCTGACTGGCTAACCATGCAAATCCAGAAGAAACAAAACTAAACAGTATGAACTGCAAATTAAATACACAAAAGAGAAATGAAAAAATCATTAGCCGTAGATCTGCTAAGTGCGAATTACTTAAATAAACCAAATCAGATCATTATTTAGTAATGCATACCTTTGAGTGGAACAAGACCCTTGTCAACAAGATTGCGATACTGTACGTAGCCCAAGAAGCCGCACGCGCTCGTCGCCCAGAACAGGACCTCCGGCACGCCGATCGCCTCAGCAGCATCGAGCGTGAAGCTCATCATGCCGTCCGACACCACGCAGCTCACCGGCGGGGAACCCGACGTCGTGCTCTCCTCATTGAGCCTCTCGAGCAGGTCGTGGAAGTAGGGCAAGCAGAACTTACTCGTGGACTGGCAGAGGGCGGGGATGTCCTGGGTGGCGTTGGCGACGTCGGAGGGTGGGAGGCCGTCGGGGATGGTGCGGAACCGGAAGGATGGGAGGCCGTCGAGGGAGGAGGGGCCGCGGGAGCACAGGAGGCGGCTGTGGTTGTACTCGGTGTTGACGAAGGTGACGTGGAAGCCACGGTGGTGGAGGAGCTTGGCGAGGTTGAGCATGGGGTTGATGTGGCCCTGGGCTGGGTAGGGGATGCACACTGCGTGCGGCTTTTGGATCATATCTATCGAACCCATCTCTCTATTCTTTCTCTTCTATGTGTTTTGATCGTTTCTCTTGCTGTTGCTCTCTTGCTCTCTTCTGGGAGATAAGGGTACGTTAGGTTTTGGTCTATTTATAGGCGGGGCGATCGAGATGGGAATGGGAACGAGGGTTATACGCTGGCGAGCGATGAGATTTTCTCGAGCGTGACCAGGCTCGACCGGACCGTCAAATTACGGCTTCCGTTTTTTTTAATAGGGGAAAAATGGCACCATCACGTTCGCTAGGAAATCTCTCGCTCGAAACCCCAACAATTGGGTCGATGCCATAATGCTTGGCGTGTTCGGTTGGTTCCGCTATAAAAAAATAAATAAATAATGATTTCATTTTTTTTAGTGGTTTGACTAATTTAGAAAAATGAATCGATGAAAAAAAAAGTTTAATCAATCGAAAACTCATGCTTAAATTTAGAAATAGATTAAGTGACTTTTATATTATTGGATATGGGTTGATTTTCTCTATTGCAACACCATCATCAATGATTGCATCCAAGTGCTTAACGGACGGACCTAAGACCCCAATGGTCAAATCTTGGAAATCGGCAATTGGATTTAGATCTCAATGCTTGAGCCAAACTTGATTCCTAAGGTTGTATTAGGCTCATTTTCTTTGAAACAAATGAGACCCGTAATCCAGTGGGAAGAAAAATGAATTTATAGTGGATATGTGATAAACACAGAATGATGTTCAGACAAGCAAAATACTTTCGAAAATCGATTCCATCTGTTTATGTTGTCTTATAGGCTAAATTTACACCATCATTATCCCCATTCCCATGTTCTCCATATCAAACTCTACGAGCCATTTTTCAAAGCAGCAGATGCATGCACGCTTGGTGTGGGCAAAGCTTTAAGACATGCGCGGCATGAGCAATCAAAACCGAAGGTCAATCTTCGTGCACTTAAAAGAATTCGAAACTTACGGAAACAAAAAAATGTTATGTGATTCATGAATCCAATTCCATTTTAGCCAATAATCAAGTGAATCCCACAGTGAGATGCACATAATCAACTATCAAGAGAATAACGGTTCACATAATATACGAATCATGCAGTATACATCTCGAAATTTATACTGACCTGACTATTTTTTTGGACTGTTGTTATCCGTTTTTCTGTCGTGTTCCGAAATCCCGGCCACGGAGAAAAGCAGTGCGAACTGCGAAGCCAAATTTGAGCAAAAGGGCGACCGCACAACGTACGCTGCAATTTTCTATTCACGTGTGCCCAACTTTTCCCAGGGTACAGAAGTAAAAGAAAAAGGTCCGTCCAACACTATTCGCAGCCGTGGTAGGATCTTGAATTCTCTTTTGGCTTTGACGATTGAGACTTGCTTGTCGAGTGTCGAAAGCTTTGAGGAACTCTTTCGGAATTGAGGATCCACAACAGATGGTTCAGCATTCTCAATGGGCTTTCGACCTCCAAAACCCCTTAGGGAAATGCTGGATCGTTTAGCAACCATTTTCAAATAATTTTCAAGTGAAAGCCAGTATTGGAAAAGCTCAAAACTCAAAGCCATAGAGATTGGCTTTGCACTTTTTAGCAATTTGGCCACATGCCAAAACTTATTTTTTTCTTCCAAACTTATCCTTATTCATTCTTCAAATTTCTAATTTTGCCCTCGTTATTATTTTTTTAAATGCCAAAAATAATGCTAAAAAAATATTTATATATTTGATTTTTTTAACATTATTGTCAAAATTTATATTTAAAAAGTTGCATACATTATTTTTTCAATTTTAAATAAATAAAAATTAAAAAATTCTGACGAAGGGTTTGGTCTTTTTTTAATATATATATGTATTTGATTTTTTAGCATTTTTTTCAAATTTATATTTAAAAAGTTGCATACATTATTTTTTCAATTTTAAACAAATAAAAATTACAAAATTTCAACGAAGGATTTGGTCTTTTTTTAAAAAAAAATTATATATATATATGTATTTGATTTTTTTAACATTATTGTCGAATTTTATATTTAAAAAGTTGCATACATTATTTTTTTCAATTTAAAAAAAATAAAAATGAAAAAATTCCGATGAAGGGTTTGGTCTTTTTTAAAAATATATATGTATATGATTTTTTAGCATTATTTTCAATTTTATATTTGAAAAATTTTGCATACATTATTTTTTTTTTCAATTTTAAACAAATAAAATATAAAAAAACTAATATTAATCACCCAAATGGCTTTTCAAATGTGTATTCTACCAAATAACATTTCTCTCAAAGTTGCTTCTCAAAGCATAATTTACTAAATAGTTTTTGCATTTACCTAAAGTCATTTAGGCTAAACTGCTTTGCATTTTCCCAATAGACCTTCAAAATGCTGAACCAAACGCACCTTTGACAACATTAGCAAAATGCTGTGGTCCAAGAAGAATGCTTTGAGAGGTCAAAGGCCGTGGGGGAGATACTATCTACAATCCATGGATCTCCAATCCGAGCTCTCATTCCTCCATCCATTCATTCGTTCCTTCATATGTCTCCCCATCAACAGATCTTAAGATTGGATTCCGTGCTTGTGCCACCAATGAATTAAGGGTGCATTTGGTAACAATTTTATTTCTACGAACAATTTCTCTTGAGAAATGATCATGTTCTATTTATATTCCATGTAACAAATTATGAGTAAAAGAACGCGTTTGGTAATTACATAAAATTTATATTCTTAGAATAAAAAGAAATAGAAATGTGTTTGGTACAACCACAAATTTTTTTTTTAAAAAAAAGATAGAACTTTTTTTCATTTTTTAATAATTTTTTTTAGATTTTTATTTTTTTCTTCTTTTCTTCTTCTTACTCTCGGCGGCAGAGATGGTCGGTGAGGCAAGGTGGTGAATGGCGAGAAGCATGAGGTGGCAAGAAATAAAAAAAAAGAAAATAAGAAAATGGCTCATTTCTAAAAATTGTTTTCCAAAATAATAAGTTACTTTTTTCTACTTCTTATTTTTATTCTAAATTATTCCTTAGCTATTTTTCTATTCCGGGAGTAGAAAAATTAATTAATATTACCAAACAGATTTCAGCTCTTTTTTTGTTTCGAGTCACAAAAGAATAGAAAAACAAAGAAACGGGAACATTACCAAACAAACTATAAGTAGCCATTTTTATCATCTTTTTGTTGAAAGGAATGAATTATGTAGCCATTTTCGTTTTCTTATTATTGCGTAAAGTAGCAACTTTCTTGCAGAGCAAATTAAGTGATAACAGATTCTAACTTTTTTCTAATTGTATGAAACTACTACATAATAGGACTTCCTCGACAAAAGGATAAGAGAATCAATGCAGGTGTGGAGTTGTTTCCTTTTGCATCTGTATATTCTTCATACTATGTTTGAGGTTGAACTTGATGGATCCTCCATTCGATATAAGCAGCTCTCTCAATGCCTCAAATAAAGGGAAGAGGGAAGATAAAGAAGTCCAACAACTACTTTCCTCTTGCATTTTTTTTTCTTTTTGCATAAAAGCTCTCTTCGGACAAGTGTTTGCCGGATGAAAGGAGATATTTAATCTAAAAATCTTAAGTTTCCTAAAAAGAGATAACTAAAATTACGAGAGAACACAAATAGTGAATGAAATATTGAAAGATGGATTATCACATAGGAAATAATATAATCATTACGTCATTATTGGACCGAATGGTTTCGTAGGAGACAAATAAAGGTAATAGAAAGAATGGGAAGGGGGGAGGTAGGGATGTATCAGTGAGGAGAGGGTAGGATTTCGCAACGGTTTTGTGCTAATCGGCTTGAGCTGCCTAGTTGAAAGTTGAAACGACTGTAATCTCAATTTCATTTGGCTGCATTTACAGACACCAACAATTAATAAAATAATAAATTAAAAGAATTTAGCATAAATTACTGCTTCTCAAGTTATTGTCCACCCGAAGAACAAAAGAATAATGAAATATCACTTAAATACAGAAAATGCTTAACCCCCAGAAAACCAAATAATTTGCTAAACTCTTTCCTTCTTAATTTTCCTTCTTTAATATTTCTACACTAAAAAAACCCAACTTGTCATTCATCGGGAGATTCGGCCTTCCCTTCGTCATCCTTAGCTCCGGCGGCTACTTCCGGCTTACTCTCCTCCAACTGCCGCAGAACCTGCTCCACGTCTGGCCTCGCCGCCGGGGACGGATCGACAAAGTGGAGGGCCAGCTAATTTGGAGAATGTCAGATAATTTGGAGAATCTCGGACAGCAAGGCAGCTAAGTAGAACTAGAAACGCGGCTTCTCAAGGTCCACGGTGCTGGGCAGTTTACAAAATTAAACACTGATGATTAGCTGTGTTGAGCAACGAACAAAAGAGTTTGACAATTAGGACCTGTTTGTTAACTGATCAAACGGTATCTGGTTCTATAGAAAAAACATAAATTTGTTTGGTAATTTTTTAACTTTGAAATAAATTTATTTTCAAAAATAGATTTGGAATAAAATCAAGAAATAGAAAAAAGTTGCTTCTTTGTTCTCGAAACAACTTCAAAATTGAGCCAAATTTTCTTCTTCTTCTTCTTTTCTCTTTTGGTTTTTTTTTTTTTTCTTTTCTTTCCTTTTCTCTTCTTCTCACTCGTTGTTGGTGGCTGGCCATTGCCATGGCCGGTTGGCAACTGACTAGAGAAGAAGAAAAGGAAAGGAAAAAAAAAAAAAAGAAAAAAGAAAAATATAATAGAAGTATTAAAAAATTAAAAGAAATTTTAAGTAAAAAAATTAGGGGCCGTGTTAAACGCATTTCTATTCCAGAAATAGAAAATTTAGGTAGTTACCAAACGAGTCTAAATGCTCAGAAACTTGTCTAAGGAATAGAATAAAAAAGAATTATTTATAAGTAAAAATTGTTCCCGAAAATAAAATGATTACTAACAAACCCTTAAAGTTTGTTTTCAACATCCTTTGTTGTTTTCGTCTCCTTAGAAACGAGGAAAATCTAAGATCAGATCGTATCGTGCTTTCGATCATGCAAGTACCTATAAACCATTCCATCGTGTACTTCTACAAATCAAATTGTCCTTTTTTTCTTAACAAGTGATTGATTCAATCTTAGGTTTCGTTTGGCTTTATGAATTTCTAATCATGATAAGAGTAGATGATATATGAAATGAAATCTAGAAATTTTGCTATATTATATTCATTATTTAGCGGTTGTAGTAATAAAGTCAGATATATCACATAATATATAAATATATATATATATATATATATAAATTTACATAAAGATGGAAAAAATTTCTCACAACACTCTTATCTAATATATTTTTATTTGCTTTTTCTCTCTCTTTTAATTAATTTCTTTTTTATTTCTTTCTTCCCGTTCATCATTCCCTAGTAAAATTTTATTAGATATCGAATTGAACTAATATACCTAAAATTCTAAAATACCTAAAATATGTAATAAATTGAAATATAAATTTATATTCATATATTGAATTTATATTATAAGATAGAATTAAATTTGAATATATAAATAAAAATAAGATTAAATTAAAAAACTAAATTTTTGTTTTTTGTTATTTTGAATTTTTTAGATTAGTATTCAAATGTAATTTCTATTGAAATATAATTTTAATTTTGTTAATTGAAAAAGTTTGTTATTCGAGAAAAAATAACTTTCTCATTATGGATATTGAAAATTCTATCTACACCTCATCAATGGAATAATTTTATCCAGTTTATATCCATTTATATTCGATTTTATCTTGTCTTTGAGTGAGTACCAAATATATGAGAGGATAAATCTTATCCTATAATGAATTTTATCCATTTATATCCGATTTTATTTTGTCTTTAAGTAAGTACCAAATATATGAGAGGATAAATCTTATCCTATAATGAATTTTATTATGACCGTTGGACGTAACCTTACAATATATGATATTGGGTACTGCTTTCTCAACATGATCCGAGATGGAATTGTGAATGTAGTCAATCGGCCGGCAGCTGTTGATAGGCGGTGGCAATTTCCTTGCCATCCTTAATTGGATCGAGAAGTGATTATTAACAATTTTTCAAAATGACTCGGCAATTTTTAATAATTTTATTTGGAAAGGACCCTCTCAAAAGCGAAACGAAAGCCCATTGGGGGAGCAATGGCTGCTGCTGTGGCCGAAGCGTCAATTGCTTTCATCGAATTCACCCTGCTTCTATTAACTTGCCCACTTCCACAAGGGATCATTAACCCTATTTTAACCTCACACCCTGGTTAGCCTTAACCCCAGGGTTAAATGCATTCAGAGTTAGTAGGCTCTCCGGGTTATCTTTCGCCTCTCATTTGCTTTATTATTATTATTATTATTATTATATTTAGAGCTTACTCACCCTCTGTCTTTCTCCTCTGACAGAGTGACCCACAGAAACCGTTTGGAATCTGGTGGTTTTCTTATTTGTGGCGGCGGGGTCACGGTGACATTCTCTCCCTTTAGTTCTTTCATCTGAGTTAGAATGATTGAGAGGATCAGACTATAGCAGAAGTTCATCAAAGAGGAGAGAAGCAAGATCCGCCCGGTGACGATGTAATTATCTAAATCCTGTGAGTGGTTTGCATTACAAGTAAAGTTTTTTGAGAGGCTAAAAAGGGGATGACCATCTCTGTAGCTCCTTCCATTTGCTCGTCGCGCACGTCTCTCGTTACTTCTTCCTTATGACCGAGAACGTCGAAGGCGCGAGCCTACTTTGAGAGACTGAACCCAGGTTTATCATCTCGGTCGAGTAGGTCAGGTAGACCTATTTTGGACTCGGATCCATCGAGGCGCATCATTTTCTACCAAAGACAGTGAAGGGCTGTACCATGGAGTGCAATTTTGTGATGAAGCACTGCTTAGACGATCAAACGGGGCAGTTTACAAAATTAAACACTGGTGATTAGCTGTGTTGAGAATGAGCAGTAGAACAAAAGAGTTAGACAATTAGGACCTATTTGGTGACCGATCGAATAATGTCTTATTCTATTATTTTGTTTTTCGAAAAAAAAAAATGAACATAAATCTATTTGGTATTTTTTTTATTTACCTCGGGAATAAATTTTTTTCTGAAAATAGATTTGAAATAGAATCAAGAAATTGAAAAAATTGTTTCTTTGTTCCCAGGAGCAACTTCAAAATCGAGCCAATTTTTTTTTTTTTTCTCTTTTCGTTTCTTTTTTACCTTTTCTCTTCTTCTCACTCACTATAGGTGGCCGGCCATTGCCATGGCCAATCTGCAACCGACTAGAGAAGAAGAAAAGGGAAGGAAAAAGGAAAAATTAAAAGAAATTCTAAATAAAAAAAAATTAGGGGTCGTATTAAATGCATTTCTATTCCAAGAATAGAAATTTTGAAATTACTGCAAGCGTTTTTCAAATGCTCGGAAACTTTTTTGAGGAATAGAATATAAAAAATATTTATAAATAGAAATTGTTCCCAAGAACAAAATAGTTATTAAATAAGCCCCTAGAGTTTGTTTTCAACATCCTTTGTTGTTCTCATTTCCTTAGAAACGAGGAAAATTCAAGAGTAGGTCGTATCGTGCTTTCGATCATGCGGGTATCTGCAAACCATCCCATCGTGTACTTTTGCAAATCAAATTGTCCTTTTTTTCTTAACAAGTGATTAATTCAATATGAGATTTATTCACTATTTGATAGTTGTAGTAATAAAGTCAAATATATCACATCAATATAAATAAATCAAAAATTTTACAAATAAAGATGGCAAAAATCTCTCGCAACACTCTTATCTACTATATTTTTATTTACTTTTTTTTTTGTTTTTCTCTCTTTTTTTAATTAATTAATTTATTTATTTATTTCTTCCCCTTTCATCATTCTCTAGTAAAATTTTATTAAATATTAAATTGTACTAATATACCTAAAATACTAAAATACCTAAAATATGTAATAAATTTAAATATAAATTTATATTAATATATTGAATTTATATTATAAGATAGAATTAAATTTGAATATATAAATAAAAATAAGATTAAATTAAAACACTAAATTTTAATTTTTTGTTATTTTGAATTTCTTATATTAGTATTCAAATGTAATTTATATTGAAATATAATTTTAATTTTGTTAATTTAATAAATTTGTTTTTCGAGAAAAATAACTTTCTCATTATAAATATTAAAAATTGTATTCACCTTTATCCCACATCATCCATGAAATAATTTTATTCGGCCTATATCTTTTTATATCCGATTTTATCTTGTCTTTAGTAGGTACCAAATATTCTTATCCTATAATGAATTTTATTCTGACTGTGGAACATAGCGTTACAATATGATCTTGGGCACTGCTTTCTCGACATGATTAGAGACGGAATTGTGTGGGTCCCGCAATGTAGTCAATCGGCCGACGGCTGTTGATAGGCAGTGGCAGTTTCCTTGCCATCCTTAATTGGAAGTGATTATTAACAATTTTTCAAAATGACTTGGGAATTTTTAATAATTTTATTTGAAAAGAATCCTCAAAAGGTAAACAGAAGCCCATTGGGGGGGGGCTGTTGCTGTGGCCGAAGCGTCTATTGCTTTCCTCAAATTCACTCTTATTAACTTGCCAACTTCCACAAGGGATCATTAACCCTATTTTAACCTCACAACCTGGTTAGCCTTAACCCCAGAGTTAAATGCATTCAGAGTTAGTAGGCTCTCCGGGTTATCTTTCGCCTCTCATTTGCTTTATTATTATTAGTATTATTATTTTATTTAGAGCTTACTCACCCTCTGTCTTTCTCCTCTGACTTCTCCTTACTCTCTCTCTCCCCCCAAATTTGGAAAACAGCTATAGATTAATTGCATCCAAGTCAGCAAAGTCCATCTGGAGAGGGCCGCAAAGTTAAGAGACCCCCTCCATCCTTCTCTTTCATTCATGTGTAATTCCTATCTCTCTCTCTCTCTCTCTCTCTCTCTCTCTGGTTTGAGACAGCAAGAAAAACAGAGCCCCAACCAAATGAAAAGAGGTCCTCCTCCTCCTTCGTCTTCATCTTTTCAAGTTTGCCTTCTGGGTCCGACCCCGATGACCCATCGGAGCGAAAGCCGATACGGAGACGCGCCCGGAGATCTCGGAACGCCGGCGAACCTCCGAATGGTCATGAGCAGAGCTCGTGCAGGAGGAGGAGGAGCTCCATTTACAGAGGAGTCACCAAGTCTCTCTCTCTGTCTCTCTCTGTATATTGTCCTTCTTTTGCATGGGGTTTTGAGATTCATTGGCGGGTGGGTGGAACAGGCACAGATGGACGAACAGATTCGAAGCCCACTTCTGGGATAAGACCTACATCTCCGGAAGCAGAAGAGGACGACAAGGTGTGTAGTACACGACTCTCTCTCTCTCTGACAAAAACTCTGCTCTATTGAAGAAGAGATACAGTGAGATTCGCTTCATCGGCGAGAATTCTATACAATTGTCAAATCTGTTTTCTTGCGTTTGCTGACTGCGTTTGATGTGGATGGTGATGATGATCCAATTTTGTCGAATTGCTCTCTCTCTCTCAACGTTCACCAACTCCTTTCGTCGCCGCCCAGTTTACTTGGGTAAGCCGTAGATCTCGGGGCCTCCCTCTTCTCCTTCTTATTTATTTATTTATTTGATTAAATAATCAAGAAACGAGGGCAAAAATTATATTTTTTTTTCCCAAAATATGATACAGGGGCATACGATGGTGAGGAGGCTGCTGCTCGTACGTACGACCTTGCTGCCCTAAAATACTATGGACCCCACGCCCTCCTCAATTTTCCGGTAAAAAAGATTTCCTTATTTTTAAGTAATTATTATCAAAAAGCCGAATTATCAAGTAATTATTATTAAAAAGAGCCATCGAATGTAAATTCTAATGCCAACCGATTCCAATCCATTTGTCCCACTCTGTTCAGATCAATGAGTACAAAAAGCCGCTCGAAGAGATGCAGAGCCTCTCCAGAGACAAGTACCTAGCGTCACTGCGACGACGTAGTCAAGGATTCTCTAGAGGAATCTCGAAATATCGCGGCGTGGCCAGGTTAAAATAGTCATTTTCTTTTCTGCATTGAATTGAGCCGTCTCGGATATGTGTTATGTTTATGCGGAATTTGCAAAAACAAGTTCTGATCTTGTGAAATCGTTTCGTGCTACTTATTAAGGAAGTTGGTTAGGATAGGAGTTGCGATATCATCCTAGTCCTTTTGATAGATGAGAAATCCTTATTCGAATTTGTACAAATTGTCGTTATTAATATAAATCAGATAAAATGACATTTGGGGTTGGTATTGTTCGATTTTTTTTTTTATTAATTTGTTTTTGGTAAAATAGGCACCACCGTAATGGGCGATGGGAGGCTCGCATTGGAAGAGTAAATGGCAACAAGTACATCTACTTGGGCACCTACGGTCCGTCTCTCTCTCCTCTCTCTACATACATACATGTTGTACACTGTACATTTTTTTTTCTAATTAGGGGCAAATAAATATTTAGTGCCGATGAAGAGTCGCTGTAATAAAAATAAAAAATAAAAACGATCTGTTAATTTGAATTTCTACTTTGATTAGGATTTCTGATGAGTCTTACTAATTCTCCAGGCCGTTAATTAATTGTTTTTAATTAGGTTAAAACAAAAATGCAAATCGATTTTCCTCACCCCCGCAGGCACTCAAGAGGAGGCCGCGGAAGCCTACGACATGGCGGCGATCCAATACAGAGGGGCGAACGCCATCACCAACTTCGACGTCGGCGTCTACGTCGACCGCCTGAAGAAGAAGGGCATCTGCATCAATCGCTTCGGCTCCGACCAACCACCGCAGCCGCTTCGCAATCTGGATTCCAATGACGACCGAAGTCGGTCGCGTTCACCTGCCCCCGTGCCGCAACAGCAGCCCCGACCACCTCGAATCGAAGCTTCCGCCACCGGAGATGGTGAGCTTCCGTGGAGCTGCTCCGACGACATGGGCTTCGAGCAGCTGCCGATTCCCAGCCTGCCAGATTTGTTTGACGAGATCGACGGATTCGAAGACGACATCGACTTGATCTTCGATCCGGAGTCCGGGAAAGAGATCGTCCGTGGGAGTGCATTGATGGAGACAAGTGAGTCGAGCTCTGGAGCTGATAAATTGGACGTATCGGCGAGATCTGATGGCGGCGGCGGCGGCGGACCTGAGAAGTTGCTGTCCTCATCGGGGTCGTTGTCGTCCATGACAACAGCGGATTCGCCGTTGGCGTCGACGGCGACGGCCGTTTCTTGTCTCTCTTGTGTTTGAGCTTTTGAAGGCGAAAAAGACGTGGGGAGATTTTGCATGCATTTTGTGATTCCGCAACTTGTTGCACCGGTGGTCAATACTCGAATGAGATCTTTCAATTATTTTTGACATTTTTTGTGTTTACTTTGTGCGAAAAATTGTGGCTTATTAATTAATGGTTTGCTAACTATTAAGTGCTAAAAACGTATTAATTATGAATATGAAAAGGTACAATTGCTACGGAAAGTTGTGACTCTTATTGAGATGAAAATGTGCTACTCTTATGAAAAGATACAACTCTTTCATATGTTTTAATGGAAGACGCCTAGTAAAGGCACTTACTAATAGCTTATATAAAGAACCGGATCCTCTCTCCATCCAAGACATTGAAATGTTTGCATTATATCATCGATCAAATAAAATACAGTCAAATAAAATACAGTGCAACAAAAGTGGGTTATGATAGAGAAATCAGATTTCTTTATTTGTTTCTATATCTTCAACAATCATTTTTTTTCAAGATTATTACTATGGATAAAGGCATGTTTTCATCCCTCTTATTATGAATAAATCATGAAAATCTAAGCTTCTTTGATTTTGAATTTCCACATAAATAATCACGTCATCATTACATACTTTTACTAATATTTTTCTTCTCATGTAACGAGCCAAAGGTTCTTTGGTCTCGAAATAGCTCATGCAACGCCTTGTAAGATTAGAACACCATGCCGGCTTTCTCCTAAGAATAATATGGCGAATAGCATCCTCGTATTGAATTGTTCAACGCTTAACTTATCTTAGGCATCTATCCCTCAAGCAAGACACACTGAATATATTATGCACAACAGTTTGTTTCGCCTTGCCATAACCTCATCATGAGAGAGGTATTAACTCCCAAACCAATTTGTGCATTGAAGGATTAGCACAAACCACCTTGACACCACTTGCTCCATAGAGATGAACCAATTGTATCATTCCTTCTGCATCCCTCACTCTTGACCCCAATGCTATTAGCTTCATTAGATCTGTGACATTCTCCCCCACTCAATTGTGCAACACCCTCATTGCAAGCTATTCAATCACTTCCCTATGTTCTTCAACCATTAATGCCCTACCTCAAGTCTTATATGGAATAGAGATGCTCACCCAACAAAACGGGCCACTACACTCCATTAGTGGCTTGCCCCTGATCAAAGTTTTTCAGACATCCCTTGTCACTTGTACTTTCCTCAACAAGTGTGCCATCTTGAGCCAACTACTCTTTCAGCAGCACCCTTTTTCACCTACTAAGTTTCTCTTGATCTCCGCAAACTAATGGAAGTTTCTCCTCTTATTAAAATTGTAGTATTCGACTCATCTTGAGATTTGCCAATTCTTCTAAGAACGTTTTCCCCATTTAGTAACCAATTCGATTCCTTCTTATGCCTCTGTAGTCATCAATAGAAGCAAGTTGAAAGCTGCATTTTGTCCGAGCCTCTATAGTCATTGTAATTTGCGCTCTCCTTTTTCCAAATTATTATTGTAGTAAATGGGAGCAGTTCTGTGCTTCTAAATCTATTTCTAATTTCTAATGATATTATATGGCAGTCAATCTATTTTTAATTATTAGCCCAGTATAATTCTTTTTCTCATCCTTTTATTCCTCAAAGATAAATAAATAAATAAACCTAGGATCTCTTGGAATCATCATGAAACGTGACAAAATCTTGAAAATATTTATTTTTATACTATCAAAATTATAATTATGACAGAAAAAAAGACTGAAAAAAGAAATTTCAAAAAAGTAGAAGAGAATAAGTAAAACTGCAGATAATCCATCCTGCCTTCCAATCCCCGGGGATATTTTGACAAAGATAAAATCTACTTGAGAAGAAGAACAAGAAATCAAAGAAATTTGATTTTTCTGGTAATTTTACATCAACTAGAATTCGAAAACCTAATCCAACCATTACAAGATTTAATACTAAAAATCCGTCTCCCTCTTTTCATCTTTATATATACACCCTAACGTATCGACCTTCCAGAGTACAACATACAAGCATGAGGTTCCTTTGTGGTGCCCGCCGGGCTCCCAAGAACAGGAAAATAAGGATGATCGCCGGGTCGTGCTACGTGCCGAAGAAGCGGGCCGTGTTCCCCGACGGCGACGACGCGCACTTCATATGCTCCGAGAAGAACACCATTGGCGTGTCCGACGGGGTCGGGAGTTGGGTCAGGATGGGCGTCGACCCCGGGGAGTACGCCCGGGGCCTCATGACGGGCTGCGCCGACGAGGTCCGGAGGCAGGAGGCCGGTCACGTGGACCTCAAGTCGGTCCTCGGTGCGGCATTCGACAGGACCTCCGTCAGGGGATCCGCCACGGCGTGTCTATTGACGCTGGCCGATAATGTAAACGTCCTTTTACTTCGTGGTGTCTCCGAGTCGACTAATCCGTGTTACTAAAGTCGCGTGATATTCTCGTCGTGCGTTCCTCGTCGCAGGGTCGTTTGCAGGTCGTGAACGTGGGCGATAGCGGGTTCGCGCGGTTTCGAAAGGGCGAGGGAGTTTACCGGTCGCCGGTCCAAGAATACGGTTTCAATCGTCCAAATCAGCTCGGAAGAAGTACGGCGGCGGAGCGCTACGGTACGCCGAGCTCAGCCCAGGTAAAAGAACTTAAAATTTGCAGATGGAGATTTGCATCAGAAGATTCCACGTATTTGGTTCGCTACATACCGAGATTATCGAGCCGGCTTTAACGTTCAACATGTCGAATAAAAGGCGGTCCGGGTTTTGAATTAAAAAACCGCCCGAAACCCGGATCATAACATGATATAATCCGCAGGAGCCTTATGTTTATCAGCAAATCTCTACATGTGTTCATATCGACTGACTCGACAGCTGTCTTGTGATTTTCTTTGGCTCGATAACGATTTTTCGCGCGAATGTCCAGAGCTACGAAGTCGAAGCACGCGAGGGGGACATCATCGTCGCGGGGACGGACGGGCTGTTCGACAACCTGTTCGCGGATCAAATCAAGGACGTGGCCGAAGCCGGGATCAGAGGAGGCAAGGATCTCGGGGACATTGCATCTTCCATAGCCGCCCGAGCGCACGCCAATTCCCTCGACAAGACCGCGAGGACGCCATTCTCCGAAAGCTTGGAGAAGCACCGTGGCGAGGAGCGCCGCCGTGGGGGCAAGCCCGACGACATCACCGTCGTGGTCGCTCGCATCGTAAGGGATTAGAAAGAGAGATCTATCTATCTGTTCAGGACGTAAGCGTTGAAGTTATCTTTCTTGCGAAGACGAAACAGTTTGTGGTTTTTGCTTTGATTCTCCTGGGGCAACCTTGTTTATCGAATAGATTTGGCCTCTTCAATTCGATTCGAGTTAATGCTTTTAAACTGTAATTTCGAAACTGAATTTTGGTAGCGTGCAACCTCCGATTATGCAACTTTGCAAAAATTTAGGAGAGAAATCCGGTTTCACCACGATTTTATTTTTTTAAACTGAATTCCGATGAAACGCTTATATAGCGGAAGTTTTCGATTTTCGATGTCTCTTGTGATATGTATTATAAATATTTTCAGAACTTAAAATATTTGTTCGCAAATTATATTTTTTTTGTTAATACTACGAAAATCTTAAACCGGTATGTCTCTTACAAATTTATCAAGAATTAATTTTTTGAGAATAAAAAATCCCAAATTATAACAATTTTATCCAAACTAATTATTTGAATATCAAAAACCTCCGATTAATACGTTGGTGACAAATTTTCCCTTTATTAGTTTTCTATAAATTGGATTAGTACAACAAAAACCACATGCTAATACACATGTTTAAAACCCTAAACTAATACACTTTCAACTGCCATTGACAAAGTGAAACTAGTTTGAGATTTTTGGTAGTCAAAAAATTAGGTTAGACAAAAAATTAATTTGAATAAATTTGATATAAGTATACCAATTTAGAGTTTTTGTGATATTAGCTCTTTTTTTTAGTCAACTTTCTCAAATGCACTTGATAATGTCTTGAGACAAAGAGAAAATTTCAAATAAGGATTCGAAATGCCATCAATTTCTCAAATTAGGTGATGAATTGAATTTTGTTTCAAATAAAGATTTGAAGTTCTTTCATTTTCTTAAATAAATGTTTGAAATGGACATTCTTTTAAATAATGACCCAAAGTAACCATATCAGTATTAAAAAAAAACCTAACCTCACCAACTGGTCAAGGATATTTTCTTTTTCTTTTTTTAAAATTTTTTTCTATTTTCTTTCAGTTTTTCATTTTTTATTTTTTTCAACATAAACAAACTTAAAAAAGAAAAAAAAAAGGCTGAAACTAAAAAGAAAAAAATAAATATAGTCGGTAGAGTTGGCCCTAGCCCTCTGCTTGTTTCTTTAATATTTCTTTTCTTTTCTTTTCTTTATTTGTTTAAAATTTTAGTCTTTTTTTTCTTTTTTCAATTTGTCTTTTTTAAGAGAAAAAAGAGAAAAAGGAAAATAGAAAGACAAAAAGGGAAGAGTCAATTTCTTTAAGATTGACATAACCATTTTAAGTCATTATGTGAAAATGCTTAGTTGAGAAAATGAGAGAACTTTTAGACTCCTAATTGAGATAATGATGGCCATCTATGTTTCTATTTGAGATAATATTCATTTCAAATCATTATTTAAAAAATTGAGAGCACTTAGGATTCTTATTTGGAATTTTTCCAGACACTAATAAGTATTTATTAACGAGGTCCAATTTGCATGAACCATGGACCCAATTGGAACGCTAGAGAACAGAGGAGACGCCGTCCGTAATAAATACAAAGTCCCGGGGCGTAAATGCAAACATCGACGATGACAAGAAACGGCAAAACTAAACAGCACCCCCGGTGCCGCATTTCTTCTTCTTCTTCTTCTTCTTCTTCTTCTTCTGTCAGTTGCGGTGCCGCTCTTCCGCCCCGAGTCCCCGGAAAATCACCGGCTCCGGCGCCGGCGCGCCGAAATCGAAGCAGAAGCGGGCCCGGAAAGCTCACCGGAGCCTACGAGGGGCGGCTGCCGCCGTTCGAATTCGCATTCTGACGCGCGACTAATCGCTCGAGCGCCGAACTCAGTAGTGGCCGGGTAAGTTCCCCTCGTCGTTGGATTCGATTTCGGCTCTCCCGTCTTCGGCTGGGGGGAATGACGGGATGCATTGTTTAATTTAGGAAGAAATGCATGTCGCGCCGTGTTTTTTCTATGGTGTGTAGCGTTCGCGCTGCGGAAGTAAGTTCCTCTGCGCGGTCGAGGCCGTGGTCGAGGTCGAAATCGATGCTCTCTCTCGAACTCTGTGGTTCCATTATTCCGGCGCGGTGGAAGTTATTGGGAAGGAGCTGCAGTCGTTAACCACTGTCGGATCATTTCTGTTTTCTGTTTTAATTTGTGGAGCAGTGATACTGTAGTGAATTCACTCATCTTGATTTTTGAGGATGGTGATGATATCGCGTCTTCCACACGATTGAAGTTCTTTGTTTTTCCAGTTAAGAAAAAAGGAATCTTTTTTTTTTTTTTTTTTTTTTCATTTTATGGGTGAATTTCCTTCACTTGGTCGTGCTTTTTTCGGTTTTGCAGGATGTAGTTCCCATATCATACTTTTCGCCACTTGGGGAGATGCTTAGCATGGCTCTTTTCACATCTTTAATGATATGAGTAGGCGCGGAGAGCCTATGGTAGTCATTCGCAGCCGCTGCTTTCTACTTTGGGTTATGAGTTAGGTACAATGGAGGTTGAATCGGTTGATAAAAATGGGGTCCCCAGGGGACATCGCATCGCTCAAAATGTTGTGCATGATCGGGGTGATGAGAGTGCCAGCAACACTTCTTCAGACCGGGAGACAACTACTTCAGGCTATGACATAAGGGCGAAACCATGTGTTGGAATGCAGTTTGAATCGGAAGAAGCTGCAAGAAGCTTCTATGACACATATGCTAGGCACGTCGGTTTCAGCACCCAGGTTGGTCAGTTTAGCCGTTGTAGGCCTGATGGGCCGATTGTAAGTTGGGATTTTGCGTGTTCCAGAGAGGTTTTGAAAAGGAAAAATATAGAAAGCTGCAATGCAATGCTCAGAATTGAGAGGAAAGACTCAGACAATTGGGTTGTGTCAAAGTTTGTGGAGGAGCATAACCATTCAACAGCAACTCCTAGTAAAGTGCATCATCTCCGACCACGTAGGCATTTTGCTGGTGCTACAAAGAATGTGAGTGAACCTCTAGATGCTATTAGTGATGCTCATGCTTCTTTGGATGGGAACCATTTCTCTATTGAGCCAAATAGAGGAGGGAGGAATATCTCCCCTGTCGAATCAAATCACCTGGCAAGAAACATTGGTTCCATCAACTACATGAGACCCAGCACTCGGAAGAGAAATCTAGGACGAGATGCCCAAAACCTTCTGGACTATTTTAAGAAAATGCAAGCGGAAAACCCCGGTTTTTATTATGCAATCCAGCTTGATGATGATAACCGCATGACTAATGTCTTTTGGGCTGACGCAAGATCAAGGGCAGCATATACCTACTTTGGAGATGCTGTAGTTTTTGACACAATGTATAGACCAAATCAGTACCAAGTTCCCTTTGCTCCTTTTACTGGCGTAAATAATCATGGTCAGATGATATTGTTTGGTTGTGCATTACTTCTAGATGAGTCCGAATCATCCTTTGCTTGGCTCTTTAGGACATGGCTATCTGCAATGAATGATAGACCCCCTGTTTCTATAACTACTGACCAGGATAGAGCCATACAAGCTGCAGTGGCTCAAGTACTTCCACAAACTCGTCACTGTATCTGCAAGTGGCACATATTAAGGGAGGGCCAGGAAAGATTGGCTCACATCTACCTTGCTCATCCTTCTTTTTACGGGGATTTGTACAGTTGCATTAACTTCGCTGAAACTATTGAGGATTTTGAAGCATCATGGGTCGCTCTTCTTGACAGGTATGGTCTCCAAAAAAACGAGTGGCTTCAAGCAGTATATAACGCTAGGAAGCAATGGGCTCCGGTTTATTTTCGTGACACTTTCTTTGCTGCAATCTCATCAAACCAAGGGGTGAGCTCATTCTTTGATGGATATGTGAACCAACAAACAACAGTCCCCTTGTTTTTTAAGCAGTATGAAAGGGCTCTGGAAAGTTCATTAGAGAAGGAAATAGAAGCAGATTATGATACCATGGGCACCACACCAGTCCTGAAAACTCCATCACCTATGGAACAACAGGCAGCAAACCTTTACTCAAAGAAAATTTTTGCCAAGTTCCAGGAGGAACTAGTTGAAACTTTTGTGTATACTGCAAATAAGATTGAGGATGATGGAGTAATCAATAAATACAGGGTTGCTAAATATGAACATGACGACAAGGCATTCATAGTTACTCTGAATGTATCTGGGATGAAAGCAAGCTGCAGCTGTCAAATGTTTGAGTACTCAGGAGTACTCTGCAGACATATATTGACTGTCTTCACTGTGACAAATGTACTTACCCTTCCTTCTCATTACATATTAAAGCGATGGACCAGCAATGCAAAATCTCTGTTGGGATCTGAAGAACAGAATTCTGATCCTCATGGTATTGAAACTCTTACGTCTCGCTTCAACAGTCTATGTCGGGAAGCAATCCAGTATGCTGAGGAAGGAGCAATTGCCGTGGAAACATATAACGCTGCAATGAGTGCTCTAAAAGAGGGTATTAGAAAGATAGCTTCCGTGAAGAAAGGCATCCCTAAAGTGGCTCTGCCAAGTTCACAGAGCAGTGGAAGTAATGAGGACAGTAGCAAGAAAACCTCATCATCTGTCCCCGAGATGTTCCCAGCATTGTGGCCTTGGCAAGGTGCCTATCCTTCTCGTTTTAACCGTAACAACAATGGAGTTCCTGTGGCTGATTTAACTCAGCCCAGCCTCGCCCCTGTGTCAATTCAACGTGACAATGGCACACTTGACGACACAGTAGGAAGCATTTTTCTTCTCTTACTTCTAAATTTTTCCTTCATCATTTTTCATCTTGTGAATTTGTTGGAGGGCAAAAGCCGCCAAAAACCCTAAACTATGCCTGCTGTGATACACTTACCCCAAACATTTTTCTGTGACGCCAAGAATTCCTAACTTGTACCTATGTGACACATTTATGCTCCATCAAAATTCTATCAATAAGAACTGTTGAAGAACTACTGACATGGACGCTAGAAAGCAAATGGTGTTTTCCATGGTGCTCACATGGCTCAAGTGAAATAAAACTGACGTTGTTTTGGCTAAAAAATCATCTAATGGAACTTTGACAGAGGGTAAATGCGTCACATGAGTATAAGTTTGGGGTTTTTGCGGCTTTTCTAATTTGTTAAAGGTAGTTCAACATTTTGTGTCAATTTCTAATTGTCTTGTCTTAATGTAGGTTATTCTAACTTGTTTTAAGTCCATGACTTGGGTAATTGAGAGTAGTACTGCAGCTTTGGCTGGTAAAATCGCTGTAGTTAATTTGAAGGTACGAGTTTCTGTGCCTTTCCATATGGTTATGCTTTTTGTACATCAGGCTTTTTTTCCCTGATTGTAAACTAATGTTAACCACTTGCATATCATTGATAATTTCCATTTCAGAGTTGAGACATTTACGTTTACGTACTTGTTAAATATTTGAATAGACACCATGTTGTTCATTGTCGTCTGGAAGGTAGTTTTTGTTGCTTATCTCAGTGCACATGTTCTTTCTGTGGTTCCATTGTTTTAGTATGTATGTGGGGCTGATTGGAGTTATGTGATCATTCTGATATGAATATACCCATATGTTGTTGGTCACTCTCTCTCTCTCTCTCTCTCTCTCTCTCTCTCTGTGGATATTGCTTACAAGCCCATTTCATTTTCACTCACCTTTTTGTAGCTGCAAGACTATGGAAAGATTCCTTGTGGAGAGACAGAGGTGCAGTTCAGGTTAACAAGAGTCACGTTAGAGCCCATGTTGAGGTCCATGGCCTACATCAGCCAACAGCTCTCATCCCCAGCCAATAAGGTTGCTGTCATCAATTTGAAGGTATTGCAAAGGCTTGACACCTTTTCTCCTATGGCTTCAGTGTTTCAGCATTTAACCTTTCTCGGTGAGTAGAATCTCTTAGGTCATAAATTCTTATGTAGTTGGTGATATATAGATATTTTACAGCGATATCTGTCATATTAGCAGCTATTGTTTTGTACACCACATCAATTTCTAGTTTTTCATATGAGGATGTGTAATTTCTGACTGTCCAACAATGGTGTGAGGGTTTTTCTTCCTTCAAGTAGTTCCATGGCCCTAAATGTTTTGGGCTTTAGAGAAAGTATGTTTATGATGTTTTATAAATTATAATTAGGTTTTCAATGTAGGAGAAGGTGCATAAGAGACATGGGGGGTTGAGCTAAACTTTGAATTTCCCCTAGCAAGCAAAAGCTCGCAGATGTTGCTTTTTGTTGGAAACTCGGTGCACGATTGTCCTGCCGACCTTCAGGCAATTGGACTTGTCTTGGATTTGATTTATGTCCTTCTAGGATCCCGTACATGAGGAAAGTCACTGTGCAGTTATATCTTTTCATGGGGATGAACCTTTTTTGTTCCTCACATGCTTGAGAAGAATCATCTCTCCTTCATGTTTGAGAGTTGTGTTCTTTAGTTAGTTATCTGAGAAGGAGCCTTAAAACTGTGCGACTTGTCCAAAACAATGTGTTCTCACGTGTTGTGACTGGGTTCATTTAATCCTTGCTTACAACATTATATTGCTATCCCTTTTCCAGCTTCAAGATACAAAGACATCCACTGGAGAAACAGAGGTGAAATTTCAGGTTTCAAGGGACACTCTAGGCTCAATGCTCAGATCCATGGCTTACATCCGTGAACAGCTCTGAAAGGTGTGAGTAGAGTTTCTCAACTGTTTTCCTTTCACTTGAGGAGGAGTATGTAGATCATAGGCTTTTTGTTCTGTGTGGTGTTTCAAACGTTTTGCTAAAAAGTAGAATTTATATTGATGCATGCATGACTGCTCATGCAAGCTTTGCTGGTTTTTGCCATCACTTTTTCCTGTTTGAAGTTTATTTTGTTATCCACAGCTAGAGAGGGATATCAATTCCTATCAATTATTGATAGGTATATTTTTTTCCCTCTTATATAGCCCACCCAGCATACCATTTGCCAGTCAAGCTTTACTGTTTGCTCCAATTTACCTGGAGAGCTGGGATCTGCAGAGTTGCTTCAGGGATGGAGGCATCGCAGAGGTCCGTAGTCAGAAATATATGGTATAATGTAGCAAGTCTGATAAAGCAATAGCTAGGATTGATCTTCATTAAAGATAACACAACATTCGCCATATTGGGTGGATATAGTTAGGTATATGTGCCTTTTTTAGGTCCTTAGTGATAGTGCATTATTTATTTTAGAGCAACCAAGAGTAGGTAGCACACTGTAAATGTGAGTTGTGTGAATACTATGGTTCTAATGAATAAGGGAGAGGATTGGACATGTATAACCCTTGCTTGGGTTCTTCTTTTGATGCAATTTTGGAGGTTATACGAGTTAAATTGCTTCTCCTTTTTACCTGAGAGTGGAAAATCCTCCATCTTAAGCTAAGCAAATACTAGAGCTTGCCCAAGAAAATACATCAGTTGAGTTACTTCAGTTACTTTAATTATTGATGTAAATGCTTAAATGGTCTGCCAGTCAAGGGAAACCTTGTCCTTTAACGGCAGATTTTTTAAAAGAAAAGGTATGGATGGAAGTTTAACCAGGCTTGGCTCCTTGAAATATCATTACAATGAAAGTTGCCAACAGATAGCAATGAACATTATTCTGTCTCTCTCTCTGCTCAACAGTTTTTATGTGGCCGATACAAAGAGACAGAGAAACTTCATGAAAACAAAACTTTTTTATTATGGCGTAACACAGAAGTAGCAGGAAACTATGACGGACGAAGAGAAGAGAGCACAACATCTTGTAGGGAGCTGTCTCTCTGCATCGCCGCCTTGAACTCTTCGAAGGTGACTTTCCCGTCGCTGTTGGCATCCATCTGGTCGAATATCTCGTCTAGCTTTCCCGGTTCGGTGATGTCCTTGGGAAGGCAATCGTCGGGCAAAGCCTGTTGAAAGAGTCATCATCGGAACGTCACCTTTTCAACTTGGAGAAACAATAAATCCAATGAATTTAGTGAAAAGGTTGAACGGTGGTATTACCCTAAGCATGGAAGCCACTTCTTCCTTGGTGATGCACCCAGATCGATCTGTATCGTACATCTGTTGTTCGCACAGAACTAACGTCAGCATGAGTTTCATTTTTCTTACAGGGTCTCTGGTCTCGTGTCCAGAGTTGCAAAAGATAGATTTTTTTGGGGCTGGTAAGAAACGATAGCTTATTTTGGTCGGTTTGTTACAGTTATTACAGGAAATGATCGCAGAAACAGTGCCTGTTTTCCTCGAAAATTTAAGTTTTATAACTGGAAGGTGATGTGTTTCTACAGAATACATAAATGGAATTTTCAGACCGGTACTGAACTTCTAATCTGTTGCTTCCCGGCATGATATAGCCGATAAATAATGTTCCTGGGGCTATACAGATAATCAGGTGTACCTTAAAATCCCTCCAAGTTCTTAGTAGAGCATCTTAATGTCCGACTCTAAAACTTTCTTGAAGTTTGTTGTTCTCTTCTATGGAGACAATGAAGATTAACGTACCTCGAAGCACAGGCGTAGAGCGTCGTCCCCACGGGAGTTCCTGAGGGTGGAGAAGCCGCACAGTATCTCTCTCATATCGACGGTTCCATCGCGGTTGTTGTCAAATAAGTCAAAGATGCGAGGCGCCAGGGGGACTAGTGACGACATGTTCATCGCTTTCAGAACCTCTTCGAATTCCGATAGGGTGGCGTTGTCTCCGTTAGCGCATCTGCGATGAGCCAAGCATGCGTTCTTGTAATTAAAACATATTCAAAGTTCCCATAAAAGCGGAGAACCTAAATGAAAGCATGTGTGCACGGGATTCGGGGATAATGGCTCACATTTTCTTGAAGTTAACCTTAAGATTCTCCAGTTCCTCTTGCGAAAGGTCATGAGACCCGAGCAGAGATTTCAGCTTCTTGGTCCTCAGGAATATGGTGCTGCTCCACACACTGGCAATCGCCGCCGCACGTAATTTGCGCCTGGCATTGAAGCTCTGCAGCCTTGTGACAATTTCTGGGTCCATCTGCTCCTCCTTGGCCAAATCACCTATCACCCACGGATGATTGAGAAGCTGTTCGAACAGCAAGTTTAGTGTCACTCGAAGAGCAGGTACATCACTTCAGAAATTATCATGGGCAAGAATAGTTGCTCATTCTTGATCCTTTAAAGGACTATGCAATGAATTTACGTTAACCTCATCAGTCTAGTACAATTTAAGTCTCTAGTTACGAGAAACGCACGGATTTCTCTTGACAGCAATTCGCTTTTATAGCTACTAAATCTGTCTATTCATAGGAGAAAAAAACTTTAAGAGGTCTTATTGGAGAAGTAAATTTGAGTATCTTACATCTAGGGCACTCGGTCTCCTGCTAGGATCCACGGTCAGAAGGCTGGAAATTAGTTCTTTTGCTGATGAGGAAATGTTCTTCCAGGTCCTTTCGTCGAAGCTGAACTCTCCCTTCACAGAATAAACATAATCTCACTGAGTCAAAACTATTTATCCTTGGAACCAAGAAGAAAAATACCTGATTCTAGGGCCACAAAAGAGAGCGAAATATTTTCCTGTTACATGGATGTGCTTGACTTACTCTCAGTATCATCTGTTGCTTTTGGCGATTGGACGGGGCAATGAATGGCGGATACCTGAAATTCATACAAAACTATGTTAGCATCTGCGGATGGCTGCCAATTGCTGTAAGATCTGAGAAATATTTTTAATGCCTCTGCTGGAGTGGAACTGGAAGCGAAAAGCGAGTGAAAGGAACATTTTTCAGGAATCTGACAATCGTTAAGCCCTCTGGTTGTGAGGAAATTTAGCAGGAATTGGGAAATAATAACATTTTCAGAGAGATGGGAATCCCACTCGACGTGAAGAAAATTTAGTCAACAACTGGATTCTGAGACAGACAGGAATTGCTAAAAGCTCACAAACGAATCCAATAAGCGACTAGATCCTGCAACGGTCAGTTTAACTGTTCTAGGCTTTGCAGTCACATAGTACACTGTCATGACTCGAGCTATAAATCAAGTGGTAACCTTGAGTATGAATAATCTAGGTGAGCTCTCCAACCGGAAACTTTCATTTCAAGAAAGTGATGAGCTGAATCAAAAAGGCTAGAATTTTCACATCTGTGAAGGGCCTACTAAGCAAAGAAAACTGCAGAAGTGGCAACTACCCCACTAGATTATCATCCTTCTACCTACCCGATGTAATCACGAATCAGGAGAGTGAAAATATTGCAACATACCCTGAGAGCAGAATGAATAGAATGACTCCCAAAGACCACATGTCACTCCTTGTAGTTATTGTTCCCTGAGAGAGAGCCTCTGGTGACACGTAATCTATTGAACCGAACAATCCGATGACTGGGTCGGACTCCTCCACGGAGCTCAGCCCAAAATCCATGATCTTCAGTGGTGAATCCTCACGCTTGTTCAAGAACAGGCAATTCTCCGGCTTCAAATCCCGGTGCACAATATTGGCCTTGTGGAGAGCATCCAGGCCCCGGGCGATCTGCAGGACCACGGCAGCTGCTTCCACCTCCGAGTACCTCTTCCGATTCACAATCTGGTCGAACAACTCCCCACCTGAGCAGAGCTCAAGGATCAGATGGACCCCGCTCTGGTCCTCACACACATCGTAGAGGTTAATGACATTGTCATGAGGGGAAACATTCTCAACTATCCTTCTCATGACCAGGATCTCATTGGTAAGGAGTGCATCAGAAATGGGTACTTGCTTCCACATGGGGAATGTCAGTGAAGCAAACTGCTTCTTCGCCGGGACTGTTGGTGGTGGAGTTGACAGGCCGAGCCTCTTGAGCGTCTTGATCGCAACTTCTCTTCCATCTCCACTCGATTTGCAGAGGCCTTTCCTGACCACTGAGAATCCTCCTCTTCCTAGGACATCAGCCACTTCATAGTCATCAGAGAGCCTTCTCGTTTCTTGGCCCATAGGCAAGGAGAGCTTTTCTGCCAAAAGTTGGCAAAGACTAAAGAGAATTTGGAATCTTGGAGACTTGAGGAAAACTGGGTTTGGACTTGGAATTCAGAAAATGTTTGAACTTTAAAGAAGGAAACACAAAGAGAGAGAGTACAAGTTGGGTTCAATAATAAGGGATTGACATAAGCGTATACCAACATTTAATTCTGCATTAGTTTAAAGACTATAAAGAAATGCATGAAATTCAGATGGAAACGAGGAACAAGCCTGGAGGGTATCACAGCTCAGGAAATAGAGACAAAGGTGACTTGGTCAACCAAAACTAACCAACCAATCTCCTCCCACATAATCCAAAAAATGTTATCATAATTCTATGCTTTGATCATTTCCTCGTAAATCCATGTGATAAAATAGTCTCTTTACGAACCCAGAAAATAAAATAAGACAACAGCTAAGAAAGAGAAAGCAGAGCGGCTTGGTTGCAGAGCGGCATGGTTGACTTATCTTTCATTGTATTATGCACCAAGATCTCTAGTGTCTCTCAGATTTTCATTAAACCCAATACGTCAGACCACAGTAAACAATTTTCAGCAAATTGCTTAGAACGCACAGCGTAGTTCTTGTCATCTTCTTCTGATATTATGATAACAAAATCGCGTCATTCAGCTGTAATGACAAAATTTCTGCCGATTAGGGCATTTCTTGATCCTTCTTATATTAATGTGCAGTTCTAGAGAATTACCAAGTGTTCATTTTAACATAATTAAACAAAAAGAAAGTTTCTTCCTAAGGGTCAGTTTGGGGTTCTGGGTTCGTCTTCTTTTTGTCCCTTGTAGAATTCTAGCCGCTTCTTTCCTTGTTCTGAAGCACTTTGAGCAAACTGATGAAATCTCTCAATATAGATTACAAGTATTTCATCACTCTTTTTCCGTAGAAATCTGTTAAAACATTTAGAAATCCAGTCTCTAGCTTTGTCCTGTAGAATGTTTCTCTTTCATGGTGATTAGACAAAGGATAGCATGTTAGTAAAAATCTTATCCGTCAGCAATGTCATTTCTCTTTCTTATCTAGGAAGGGAAAAACAGAAGCTGAGTAGATTGGACTGAAGACATTCATTTGACACCCATGTTAACTCCAAGGAGAACATTGCCAAGAGATTAACACCAAAAAAATGAGTTGAAAAAAATAAAGTGAACTAGATCAATAGGCATCAAAACAAATCAAAAAAGATAAAGAAAATATATGAATTTTATAAGAAAAGTAAAGGCAACAAACTCGGAAATTTTCCTTTATTGGTTTTTTCTTCATTTTTCTATACAAAGTCACATGTAAAGGTGCTCTTTTTTTTAGTTAAGAGACAGTGAAGTGATTTTTGGAATAAAATAGGAAAAGAGGAATCAATATTTCTTCTTCTTTTTTTTTTTTTTTTTGTTGACCAAAAGAGATGAGCACATGCCATGTAAAAACTACTGAGAAAGATCGGATGGGTTCAAGCTGTGGAGCCGGTCGTACGCGGAGCAGTTTAATCGGTGAATCGATAGGCCTTGGACGGCCCCAAAATTGGAGTAATTTACAACAAAAAACCATGATTCATCCAAATAAATTAAGACAACCTGAAAAGGACAAGCCACGCCATTGACCTTCAGATTCAAGCAAATGAATTTCCTAATTTAATAATCATAAGAACAACATCTTAGATGAATGTCCTAATCACCATTGACGAGAGAATTCGGTGACATACCAGACGCGCTAACCTCAATAAAACAACAACATGATGCAAATTGTTAAATGAGTATCATGTTAAGAAAACTCGAACCACACATACCTTTCGGCACTAAGCTCCTGGCTTCACCATATCTGTACAGACCATGTTGTGATTTTGCTGAGATCAGGTTTATATGTGAATGAATAAACTGGCACATCATTCACCAAACACAATCTCAGCAACGACATCACTTGTGGTTCGCTGGAGTTTTTGAGTGCATGCAGAGAAGAGACCCGCCATTCAAGCAAAAAGAAGCAAAACAGAGAATCTAGATTTAGCTCAACAAAAGGCAAAAGTCTAGAAGCTACTTATGTATGTATATTCCAAATAAGAATTTTTTTACAAGCCCAGTATCAGCAGAGTTCCAACAAGAAAACAAATTACAAAAAGCATGAAATTTTAGGACACTATGGACTATAGCATGAAATTTTAGGACACTATGGACTATGGAGTACGGTTTTTGTTTCTTCCCCATCTTGTTACCAAATCCTCTGCTCTTCAGTTACTGCAAATGCAATTGTAAGTTACTATCCATCCTATAGAGCATGCTGCAGGAGAGACACCCGACTCTGCATCTCCATTTTCCAATTTTAAACAAGCAAATTCAGCTAAGTTCAACACCAAAATCTTCGACCAACTTGCAGCAAAACTAAACTAAACAACAGATTGGTACTTTTCTGCTTTTACAATGCTCCTTCTCTTACATCAGTTCCGAGAAAATCATGAATCAAAGACACAGGCAGTGGCTTCAACGGTACCAAACAAAGCCGTCTTGCTTTGGAAGCAAATCCATCCTATTGCAGTCAGCCGCAGTCACACTAAATGGAGAACTAAATCGAGAGTCGACCGTACCGTCATTGAGGCAAAATTCGAACGGAGAATCAAATGCCTTGCATTGATCATGTTGACTGCCCATCGATGGAAAGACCGAATGGTTCAAGGGTAAGTTTATCTCTTCATGCGTTTTGCCTCCCATGAAAGCTCCATGAGCAAATAAGCTATCACCCATGCTATGCTGAACATTCAGCAACTGCTGCTCATTTGAAGGTGCACCAAGTTTCCCTGCACTATTACTGTTCTGTTGGAGATTCACATCGTAGAAGGACATGAGATTGGATATCGTCTTTTGCCCATCTTCAGGAAGTCCAAGTCCACGTATATTAAAAGACGGAGTATGAGTTCCAGGAGAAGGACTGGGATTAGGTTGAGCAAAGGAATGAAGAAAGGCTGCTTGCTGGCCATTGCTCACTTGGAAGTTTGAAATTCCAATGGCCTGGGAAGGGATAGGCTTACTCCGATGAGGGCAACTCAGCTGGTGATTATTTCTCAACGTCCTATCAAGAAAACCGAGGCTGTGATCACTGTAAGGGCATTGAGAAAACTCGCATGTGTATATCTGCTGATCCATCTTCGCCTTCGGCTCATCAGATGGTTGATTCCTCTTTGAAACTAGCCGTGAATTGGTTTTGGTTTCATTAACTTCTCCTTTGATATGAGAAACCAGTGGATGGATCAAAAGCTCGTCTGGACACACCCTTGGCCCGATACCAAAAGCACTTGGATCAAAAGGCTTGCATTCCTCCGCCTCGAGCTTTGGTTCATCATCAACTCCTTCCACATCATAATCACTAGCATCGCTGATGACATAGGACCCAAATCCACTGTCCGAACACACGGGCGGGAAGCTATTGGGGTACAATTTCCTGGACAGAGCTTCTTCCTGATTGATTATCGCGAGCCACGTGGCACTTTCCTTTGCGGTCATCTTATCCTGCAGACATTTACTCTGACGGACGAGCTTCCTGATCTTGGAGATGTCCGGCGACATGTGCTTGATAACAGCCGTGAGGACGCTCACCTTCCAAGCCTTCTTAAGATCGTGAGGTTTCTTGTAGGGCGGAGGTCCCTGGTCCGCGGGCAGGCCAAGCTGGGGCCACCACTCCTCTTCTCCCGTAGGCCACCACGGAGGTGCCACGCCCTTCTCCAGCGGGTATCGCCGCTGCGGTGGATTGCAGTGCTGCATCAGAGCCGATAAGAGCGACCCGAGAGTGGTGTCCTGCAGTTCTTGCAAGGTGTGAGGAATGGGGCCGATGGTGGCCGCGTCCTCGCCGTTCCCGGGGATCGAGTGGTCCGCCCGGTACTTGGCGATCGCCGCGGGTCCGTTCCGGTCGAACCTCACTTTTTCCTTCCACCAGGCTCGGAGATTGTCGGAGGCACCGCTCACTGGCTTGCCCTTCTCGGGAATGATCCCGTACACGAAGCCCTGGGCTTTGCACACTTCCATCATCTTCAGCATGTATTTGAGTATACCATCTTGAGCCCTCGACATCTTCTTCCTCCGCGCCTGCTCCTGCGACTGGCGCTGCTTCGCGCCATCCAGAGCTTCTTTGTTCTTGCTCTGCTCCTTGAGACGCTTCAAGAGCATCCTGTCTCTCCACATCCTCTTCTCTAGCTCATCAACATCCACCTCCTCGTCGCTGTACTCTTCCTCCACGACAGCCTCGGTTTCCTGTTCGGCATCAGCCTCCTGGGGATTAGCTGATGAGAAGTCGATGTTACTGCCGAAGCCCATCTCTTCGAGGATACCCATCTACGACAAGAAGGCGGCAAAACCGACTTTGCTTCGACCTAATTTCGCAGTTCCTCACTCTTCAAACCGACCTAGAATCAAGCAGAGATCTTAATCACTCGAACGTTTCAATATCTCTGTGGATCCAACTAAAGATACATCTCATGATACCAGGATACGAACGATACGGTTCAGTCCCCTGCGACCAGAACCATAAATAAAGTGAAACTTCGGGACAACCCCCTGCCATAAATA
The DNA here is from genome assembly GCA_016097605.1 of Eucalyptus guilfoylei. Lineage (NCBI taxonomy): Eukaryota > Viridiplantae > Streptophyta > Magnoliopsida > Myrtales > Myrtaceae > Eucalyptus > Eucalyptus guilfoylei. The sequence continues at coordinate 39,943,900 of CM027866.1, read as the reverse complement.
TGTTCACACAGTACATGAAACTGGCAACAAAATCGATATTTATCCCCCATTTAATGCTCTGCAACTCATTAAAGACACTAAGGCAGGCAAGTACGATTTCACACGTCTAAATTTCAGGAACACAGAAACGCCACGCATCAAGAAACGACCCATCTATGGAGATGATTTTAAAAAGAGAAAAAACAAAGTCTTACCCTCCTCGGTTAGTTCTCAAGTTTTGAAACCGAAATAGAAACAGAACAGAACACAAATACAGAAATGAACCCACTTTTTTCAGAGAGCAGGCAACCAAACCAATTGGGAAGGTCTTACGTACCACGTAACCCCGAAAGGGAAAGAAAAAAAAATTGCGAAGATAAACCCACTCGGGAAAAGGACTCATAAACCAAGAACGGAAACAGAGTTTATTCAGATCTGCCACGCACGTCATCCATTGGCTATGCAGATTTCTCTGTCGCCAAAGCAAATCAGCAGCCGATTCAGAGAAGCCAACGAAACGAGCACACTCCACACACGAATGATAACTACAGTAACTCCTCGCCAACGATAAACACAAAAAACCCGCAAAAGCATCAGACCCAATAAAGGCCTAAAGGCTATTAAGCCACGAGCCTATGCACGAACCTACTCCCCGCCCGCCATCGAATAAACAAAACGAAGAAGAAGAAGAAGAAGAAGGAGACGACTACTTTCCGGCAAGCACGAGACAGTATTTTAAAAACAAAGAAGAGAACTTCGCAACGAAACTCACTCTCCCTCACTCGAGCTCGTGCTAGCAACAACGAGAAGCAAAACGAAGCAGAGCCCACGAAGGAACGAGAAGTAAAGAAGGCTTATGGAGCAGAAGAGAAGCGAGGGGAGATGGGATTGAGAAGGGCATGCGGTGTACCGTTCAATCTCCGGATCATTCTCCTCCTCCTCCTCCTCCAGCAGATTCCTCAATGACGCACGCAGAGACAGAGAGAGAAACAGAGAGAAGAGAAGAAAAAGAGGCAGAGGCTCTGTTTTATTTTTAATTTTTAATTTTTCTAATTTTGTATTTTTATTGTTGTTGTTGTCCTAATATGTGCGATTCTCCATGAAAATGAGTGAGTGAAAATGTCGCTCTCTTTTTCACGTCAGAAAAAGGGGAAAGTGTCGAGATCAAGAGAGAGAGAGAGAAAGTATTCATCCCCAACCGTGGTCGGGTTAAGCCGCTGACCGCGGTTAAGCCGCGGCTCGCGACGAGCCGACGATTTTCTCGTCCCCGCGCGGGAGAAGTGGGAGGGGGAATGCCTACGGTGCGAAACGCTCACACCGACAGACATAAATAATTGTCCTTCGTTGCTGACCGACCCGACACGTTCGGCATTGACTTCCGGATCCCTCCACGATTCCGCCAACGTAAATTCGGATCTAATCTTTCCTTCTTCTTTTTTTTCTCTCCCTCTTTGGTCGGTGGAACAGGATCTTCAACGTTTGATCACGCATGATTAACTCACTACAAGAATGCCCCATGATCTCATCTCGAACTTAATTGCGATGACGGATCCTTTGATAAGTTAATGAGTACCCGAACAAATCATAGGCGAGCTATTTGAAAGAGTCCATGCAAACTATTTACTTTTTCGAGCTAGCCTGACTAATCAAAGGCTAAACGATCTTATCCATTAAATGTGATATTTTGATCATAAATTGAGTCTTTTTATATCTTTCCTTTTCTTTGTCTCTCTCTCTTGGTCAGTGGGAAGAGATATTTGATGTTTGATCACGTGTGACTAATTCAATACGGGAATATCCAACGATCTTATCTCGAACTTAATAGCAATTTACGAATTCTTAATCGAGTTAATAAATACTTGAATGTCTTGGAATATGGACGATCACGAGCCTAGTATCCACTAGGCCTGATCATATTTGGTCAGCCTAAAGGATAGAATTTGAACGGGTCGAAGCAAATTGTCCACCCTTTTGGGCCAACCCAATCAACCAAAAGCCAGATGATCTTATTGGTTAATCGTGATATTTTGATCACAAGCTAAGTTTTCTGTATAATTGACCTCGTTAATAATATGAGTGATCGGTTTCAAGATAAATAAGTTCCAAATATAGAATTTGAAAAATCTATTCTTTAGAATCGATTCTCAACTTTTAAAACTTGAAACCTATCCATTTTTTCGGTTTGATTTTAAGGTCTACTCAATAACTTGTTCTTTTGTATTCCTTTTATAGTGAAATACAATTTAGAGTAACGGATAAACAAGAGTGGGTGAACAAAGGTGAATTAGGAACAAACAATAATTGCGAGGCTCAAACAAGCAAGGGTGAGTTGGTAAGCAAGTGAGATGAAAGATGAGTGGCGAATAGTGAAGAGTCATGAAGATTAGATAGAACAAATGAAAAGAGAGATAGAGAAAAAGATATCAAGATAAAAACTTGTGTTTTTAAATTATGTAAAACTAGATTTGATCTAGTTGATCAACTTTTGGACAGTTCTTATCGGAATTAGGAATCTGACCAAATTTTAATGGGGAGCTAGAATTGGACCGACTTTCAAGGCGGTTCGATCCAGTGATCGAGTAGAACCGATCCGGTCGCACGACCCTACTCATTAGACTCGATCCGTTTTAATCATGGTTTACTTGAAAAGGGTGCAGGACAAGGGCGTGAGCGAGCGCGCACTAGATCAGCCCAACCGGGGACAGCTGCCACAGCCTAGACGGCGCTCCCAACGTGCGCAAAAAGAGGTGGGGGAAACACCCGAAACCAAGCCTACCTTCCTGGAAGGAACGGCTCACGTTCTCCTGCGATTTTACGATCCTACCCTTCCCCGCATCAACCTTTTTTCCCACATAATAAAATCTCGATTAAAAGGGCTGAAATTTAATGTTTTTTGGTGGATTCACGAGTTCACTTTCACGGGTCTATCGCCGCCCCCTCCTTGGAATTCATGTGACTTTCGGCTTTTCTGATAGATATTTCCTCGCTTTATTTTCTTATACGGATTTTAAAATTATCGAAAATGTTCGGTCGATGCTAAAGACGTCGGGACAGGGCTCGTTCCAAACTTTTTTAGTTCCCTAGAAAGAATCGGACCGGTGGGAGTTCCGAAGGACACGAGGTCAGCGATGTCATTTTGGCGAGAGGCCCTTGTTTGTCGGTAGCGGAAGGGTCCCGACCCATTGACAAAAAAGAGAAGATATTTTTTTAATTATCTTTGGAGTTTATCAGAAATTTTTTGAAAATCATTATCTTAAACTTTTCTTCTTTTTTTTCCTTTTTTTTTTTTTTTTTTTTTTTTTTTTTTTTTTTGGGAGGGCCGCAGCCGCCGGAGCGCACGGGGGGGGGGCATGTGCTTGCGACTTCCAAGGCCGGCTGAGAACGCGCCACGCGTCCGGTCGGGCCCCCCCGGCCCTTCCTTCCTTCCATGTTGTTTGTCGGATAATGGAGGACACGTCACCCCGTTCGACAGATGGGCAGATCTCTGAGGAGAAGTTCCGGTTCGGTGGTCCAGAACCGCGTGAGCTCGAATGCGTTTGACCCGTCGATGGTGGAGATCACCACGTGGGGTCCATGGTAGCGAAGGGTCGAGATGCAATGGCTCACGAGAGACCCGGGCCATTCGAGAATTGTTCTTCCTTTGACCCGCTCTAGCTGGCACTCTCTCTCTCTCTCTCTCTCTATTTCCCCTCCTTATCCTGTTATCCTCTCTCTCTATGTTTCTCTCTCTCTCTCTAGCCGACGATTCCGATAATTTGTCCGCCGTGGGGTCCGCCAAGATGGGCCGACGAAACGGGGCCCGGCCCATTTATCACTTTGCCGGAGGCGAACGCGACGTGACGAAAGGAGAAAAGAAAATTTAGAGGAAGAAAATCCGAATATAATTCGACGAAATACGATGCTCCCCAGCCATCAATCCGAATATAGCTACTTGATATAATTAATTTATATAATAACTCAGCCTGTCAAGAAATAAGTATATAATTCATTTCGACAGCTCTAGCAGAGGCGACTAAGATTTGATGATTCGACATCACTAAATTCTATTTTGACAGTTGTTTGATTTGAATCCGCCGAGAAATTAGCTCATCGAAAATCGATGATGGTTGAACTCTAGAAACGTGAGAGTTCAATCAATGATCGAAAGCTTCTAGAGTGTCCAGGTTCGATGGAAGAATGGCTATATGGGCATTAGGACATCTCTTGTTCGTTTGTTGGGTATTTGTCAGCTTATGCAATTTGTATTATTGAGTGGAAAATAAGTAAATTTTGCTGGACTATGTGAATGGAATAAGAACTTATAGATACTTTTGCAAGCAAAAGTGGGGTTGATGCGATGTCTAATCAATACTTTTCATGAAAATCATTTATCAATTAAATGGATTACTTTCCATTATTTGGTGATGTACTTTAAAGGGTAATAAGAGACATGGACTTTTAAATTATTAGGATGCACGTATGAATTATGTTAGATAAATCTCAAATTAAAAAATCGGTGTGATTGAGTACTTAATATATATCATAGTTGGCCTATAACTTATATCGAATGTTAGGATTAGGTGTATAAACACACTAAAATAGAAAGTAAGACGAGAAAGCTAAGTTGAGACATAATATTTATCCTAGTTCGCCTTTATACTAGGACTACATCTAGCATAAGCAGCACAAAGTTAGTAGTCTAAACTATTAAAACCCTCGGATTTCCATTCCCTCATTAGGAAACAAGATCCCGTGCCTTTCTGTTAATGAGGAGTATGAACCACATTTAACATAGATCCCTCTTTTGAAAATGCCGAAACGGTTATATAAACGCAATAATTGGATATTTATAATCTTGAGGAAATTGGTGGCGACTTTTTTATGTGTGGACAAATTTGGAACTAAAGTGAGAGTTGGAGATTTTTCAGACAAAAAAATAGTTCAGAGTTGAGATTGATCCTAAAAATGGGTTTTTTTATTTTTTATTTTTGTAGGGAATTAGCCCTATAATTTTACTACCAAAAACACAGCCCAGCCTACGAGATGTTGGGCTGATTAAGAGAAGGGCTCAAGGGCCTTGGAACAAAACAATAGTTTACGAAAAGCCTATAAGCAAGACAGCCTTATATTAGACTCCGCTTTTTTATTTTTTATTGGTCAGAAGACCCTGGTTCTTTTTTTTTTTTTTTTTTGGGGGGGTGGGGCGGCGGCGGTGTGGAGAGGACACAGAAGACTCCACTTTGAAAAGCTCCAAGTTGCAGCGGTCGATCGCTTCATATGGAAAAACGAACCGACTGATAAATCAATCGATGATGACATATAGAGATCTAGCTCGACAATGTCAACGCCAATCAATACCGAAAAAGTCACAACTTTTTTCTTTGATTTCTTCAATTCTTCATAGCTATAAAATATCGGTCGGTTTCCGGCAAAAGCTTATTGAAAATAATGCATTTGTATAGTCGAACCCCACAAATGTCATTGCTTTAGAAAATTATTCCTATGATCATTTTATATTTTTAGCTGTTGTTGCTGCTTCACAAACATGAGAACCACTCCAACCCCCAACAAAAGCAAAGAAATATATGAACGGGACATATCATCTTGACCTTGTTTCACGCTTCATATCGCTTTGTGCCTCGCACGTAGATCCGCGCCTTAACCCGTGCACGGCCCCATGTATAAATTCCATCAACGTCCATGACAGCATCACCGCAACAGCGAAGCACAATAGACAATCTCGAAGTCGCACGTCAATGGCTTCGATCAAGGCCTATGGGAAGATCAACGAAGCCGAGCAGGCAGCGCTCAACTCTCGCCGCCATAACCGGAAGAGAACCATCGTCATAGGCTTATCCTCCGCCGTTCTTGTCGCCATCGTGGTCGCTGCGGTGGTCGGTACCTCAGTGCACGCCAGCAACAAGAGCAACGGGGAGCCTCAACCTCTCTCGACGTCGGTGAAGGCCGTGTGCGACGTCACGCTGTACAAGGATTCGTGCCTTAGAACCCTTGCCCCGCTGGCCAACTCGAGCGGCCAGGTCCGCCCCAAGGATCTGTTCAAGCTGTCGATCCAAGTGGCCTTGGAGGAGTTGGCCAAGGCCGCTGGCTATTTCTCCGAGCAAGGAACGGTCTTCAATAACAACGCGGTGAATGAGACGGCGAGTGCGGCGCTGGACAGCTGCCGCGAGCTCCTCGGGCTTTCGCTGGACCATTTGAACAGCTCGCTGTCGTCGAGCGATGCCTCGAACGTGCTCGATTCGGCAGATGATCTCAGGACCTGGCTCAGCACGGCCGGGACGTGCCAACAGACGTGCATCGACGGGTTTGACGAATCATCAGGAGCAATCAAAGAGAATGTTGCGAGCTATCTCAAGAACTCAGGTGAACTGACAAGCAACAGTCTCGCGATCATCACTTGGATTTCGAGCATCGCGAGCTCGTTCAAGCTAAGGCGGCTCATGAGCTTGCCTCACCCCTACCACCACCTCGGCCGCCACCACGGCCACCACAAAGTGCCGAAATGGGTGCACCGGAAAGAGCGCGAGCTGCTTCAGAGCTCTGATTTGAGAAAGAAAGCAAATGCTGTTGTGGCCAAAGACGGTTCCGGCAAGTACAAGACCATCGGAGCTGCACTCAAAGCCGTGCCTGACAAGAGCGAGAAAACGTTCATTATCCACGTGAAGAAGGGGATATACAGCGAGAATGTGCGGGTCGAGAAGTCGAAGTGGAACGTCGTGATGGTCGGCGATGGCATGGATGCGACGGTCGTCACTGGTAGCCTGAATGTCGTCGACGGGACCCCGACGTTTCAGAGCGCAACTTTCGGTAATTTGCTCCTTCGCAATCTCTTAACTCATTTTGCTTGCTTGCTTGGTAGAAGGTTCATATGGATGAATAGTGATAATAGTAGACCGTCATTATTTTGTGATGAACTTGTTCCTACAAAGTTTCATTAAAACTCATTTACGATGATAACCTTTTATCAAGGTATGAGATTACTAACTCTATGTGATTTGAACCATAATTTGAATCTAAGAATTAATGATTTATTGCCTATATATTATTACTTACGATGTCAAGAAGAAAAAAATAAATATGAACATTCTTATTTTCAGTCCATGGTTGAAAGTAAGGTTTAAAAAATAATGATAATGTTCTTGTCTTAGCATTACTCCAATTGTGGAAAATAAGGTTTAACTCTAATCAAACATTTCTACTTTGCAGCTGTTTTTGGCCAAGGCTTCGTTGCTAGGGAAATGGGATTCCGCAACACCGCCGGCCCAGCCAAGCACCAAGCAGTGGCTCTCATGTCGACTGCCGACCAGTCCATTTTCTATCGGTGCCGCATGGACGCCTTCCAGGATACCCTCTACGCGCACTCCAACCGCCAGTTCTACCGGGACTGCAACATCTACGGCACGGTCGACTTCATCTTCGGGAACTCCGCGGTCGTCTTCCAGAACTGTACCATCCTACCCAAGACGCCCATGCTCGGCCAGCAGAACACCATCACTGCTCAAGGCAAGATGGATCCTAACCAGAACACTGGCATCTCGATCCAGAACTGCACCATCTGGCCAGCGGGGAACTTGACCAATGTCCAGACATTCCTCGGGCGGCCGTGGAAGAACTACTCTACCACGGTTTACATGCGCTCCATGATGTCCAACATCATCAGCCCGAACGGGTGGCTACCGTGGGTTGGCAACTCAGCCCCAGACACCATATACTACGCGGAATTCCAGAACTATGGATCAGGGTCTAGCACGAAGAACAGAGTCAAGTGGAAGGGACTGAGATTGAACCTTTCGACGAAGGAAGCCGGTAAGTTCACGGTCAAATCCTTCATCAAAGGCGACAAATGGATCAAGCCGGCCGATATCACATATAACCCAAGTTTGTGAATTTGATACCGTGTAATCACGACTTCTTCGAATGCGGCTTTTCTTTTGCGGTTCTTATTGCTTGCTGATTGATAATTTTGTATTATTGTTGTAATTGAATTCTCCTATATGTAATGCCTCGATTGATTGGGATTAAAGGGTACGAAATGATAATACTAATTGAACGAGCTGATTATTCATCATCATGGCATATCTTCCTTCAATATAGTCTGTTTCATTCATGTCCTTTGGCAACATCCTCGAACTCCCTAGTCCCTATGCCTCTCTGCGCTTCCTCCATGCACTACTCCCGAGTCAAAACCAGACTAGAGAGTACAAATTGGCTCGCGAGCTACCTTTACATGAAGTGCGGGCCGATGCCTTGAGAGTCACTTGCAAGATTGATGTCTATGGGCACATTTTCCATCTTTTTGGGCTATGAGGCCCATGTTATACCATCAAAGCATGCCATTGACCCATGGACTAGTCCATCCATTGCTTTATACCATCTGATATATTGGTGTGACATGACAAATTATACGATGAGTTGTTTTCATTAAAACTTTCAATCTGCCTCTTGTGTAGATTTAACGGAATTATATGCCTGAGAAATGCTACATCAAAATGTTATGTGATATGACTGTCACATAAGATACTCTTGTAGTTAGGTGAACTATAGAGATATGGAACCAAAGCTCTTTACTACTCTCTTGAAAGAAAACTATCCGTAGTCAATCATTTTGCAGGTGGAAGTCATGATAGTATTATCATTTTGACAATTTTGGAAGAAACAACAAGAAGAATACGTGTTTCTTTCTTAGTTTCCCTTGAATGTGTGAACCAACCTCCCTATCGCCATATGCTTGTGTTGTAGCCTGCTTTGGTGCTATTAATAGACAATAGCAACTTAGCAACGGTACCATGTGATATGTGTTGAAATTTCTTTTGGATTATTTGAGAGCATAGTAAATCTTAGCTGTTGAATAATTTGGATCTTATGTGAGATGAACATGATCCAACAGCTGATTGATTAAATTGATGTGCGCCTGAATCATGTAAGTATTGCTTATATATCATGGGCTTCGCCCATTTCCAAACAACATGAGCCGCCAAATTGGACCCCAACCTCTTCTCCTTGGTTACAATCCCAAAATGGACTTTTGTCTCGGGCCACAACAAGACTTCATCTGGAGGGGAGGTTTTATCACTAAAGTTCTTGTTCTTGACCATTTTGGCTAAAATCAAGATGACAATTTAATCTCTCCCAACTCTTTCTATCCAAAATTTCAGACTATTTTACTCAAAAATTGAGACAAAAATTGCTCTTTTAGTGTACTAAAAACTCTTTCAAGATAGTCATGCTCATGTCCTCGGACTGTGCCTTAGATCAAGAGATGTTCGAAAAGGAAGGCAGGGCTTCTTTGCTGAAAAGAACAGAGCTACGGCAGAGAATAAAATGTCAAAATGCAAAAAGGAAGAAAAGGGTATCACCTATTTATTTATTTTGGGGGGGGGGATTTCGGAGGATTCTCTGAAAAAAAAATTCCTCTAGAGCTGGAAAAAGAGAGATAGATCAAAAACAGAGAGAGAATCGTGACCTCAGAGAGCAGAAAAAATCGTGGGGGAAAGAGGGAGAAGTTAGGGGTAGAAACCAATGTCAACTCAGCAAAATTCCAGATTGACCCATTGAGATCACGGGATTTTCACAAATTTCCAGCTAAAATTTGCCAAAACCTTCAATGAGAAAGTAAAAGTACACTCAAATAGCTTTCTAATACATGCCTCAAACAGAGGCCGGTAAAGCAGCCAAAATCTCCCCGAAAAACACCATATTTGTGGATCAACCCTTGAAATTTATTCCAGTGTTGGTCACGTGTCGGGGAAAAGTGAGATTTTGAGAAAAAATGGAGGGAGATAGAAGTTGCTAAAAAAGAGTTGTAACTGAAACTAGAGTACATATAGTTGGAATATGCATCAAGGGAGTCGACAAAAAGGGCACTAGAGTAAGGTTTTGGAGGTCAACAATACACCTCCGTGTTAAGCTTTCTTCCTCGTAGATCTCATTATATATAAAGGAGCCAACTTTTCGGGCCCCTTTGGAGGACAATTTATTGGTTCCTGTGGTCAAGAACCATGCGACAAAGACCTACCCCTCTTTTACTTACCAAAAAAAAAAAAAAAATCATGCAACAAAGAAACTAGGAAGCAAGCTAGGATCTTAGATGCATTTTTGTTTAAGGTTGACCATGTTTTGACCATGGAAAATTAAGAGGAAAACATCCAAAAAACTGATTTTTGAGGTTGGAATTTTTTCTAGTGTTGATCTAGCTTCAAGAGTCTTGCATGCTTGACTCCCTTTACATGTATTATCTATCTTCACGAGCTTGATGAATGTTATATGTGAGTGCAAATTATGCTTAGGTCAGCTTGGTTAAGTCTTTATGTGAACCACAAGAGTGCTTAGAATTTGAACGAAAAATTGAACTGATCCATTCTGATTCATAGCCGGCTTGTGTGTATCATGCGCGAAGGCCACTTTGAGGGGTTGTTTTGACGTTTGTAGTTGATCATTATCCAAGCTGTTTTTACCATTTTAAATCCCGTCTTACATTAATTCATTCTGATTGAGGGTTTTTTTTTTTTTTCCTCAAAGTCTTAAGTGTATTTAGATATAGGGACTTGAACCTTAAACCTATTCCTTTTTCCCTTGACGTGGAAAAAATAGGTCGCAACAATAGGTAGAGATAAAAAAATCATCCAAGGCTTTACTCAGAACGAACTCGTGATCATCAGCCAAATAATTACCAACGTCAATGATAGACAATTCCCCTCTTGGCTTCCACAACGCCATTAAGCGACGGATGAGAAGGGAGTACTCAATTTTGATCCAAGCTTTGCGCCAAGGGGCACGTGCTCGTTTTTTCTCCTCTTGAGAAATTCGGACTCTTGGTCAGTTACAGTCATGAGTATCTAAACCTTCTCATTAGAATCAACCCAATCAGTTGACTCCCCTTCCAAGTCAATAGGAATTCCAGTTTTTCTTTCCCTAAAGGTTTCAAGATAAGTGGGTCGATCCATGGCCCTCATAGCATCAACCCCATATTTAGAACTCAATGAAGGGTTTCTTTTTTGGGTTCGTTGAACTTACAGGGTAACTGGACATAACAATGACACGAATTTACATGAAATTTTGGAGTCAACTTGTTTGGAACAATTAAATGTAAGAGTTTTTCTAATTGTGGACTACATTAATTGATATTGTAATTTATCGTTTAACGTTTACCGTTTTACGAGGTTTGGTGTAAGGTGAGATAGAAGGTTTCTTAATTAGTCTCATATAAATTTTGGTAGTGTGGGCGAGTTGAGCTGGCCCGTAATGAGGACTAATGGAAACTTTATAAATAGTGCTCAAGTCTCTCCTCTAACCCTAATTTTCACATGTATCCTCACCTAAGGAGTGTTTACCTAACACTAAATGTGAGGGGGGTTGCCTCATTGAGCCAGTGATACGGAGGGCAATAGAGGAGAAGGACTTGCGCGTGGAACATTGTGTTTCCGCTTCCGCTTCAAGTACAATGGATCCTAAAACAGGTGTGTAAATCTTTCTGATCTATTATGCATGTTCTTATTCTAGTTATGAAGATCTTGGGGTTGCGCAATTTGCATCCAACATGTGGTATCAGAGCAACCATAACCCTAGAACTCGAACACATAGAATTTTGCCATAATTTGTGATTTTCGAGATTTTTTGTTTAATAAAAATAAAATTAAATCACACATTCGGATTGGGCTCGACAAGACGAGCAAGATGGTCGGCGGCGCATCGCCGGGGGAGGTCTCACGCGCCCCCACGCGCCGCGCGTGAGCTCCACGCGCCGCACACTTTGGCGGCGCGTGTGGGGACGTGGAGCCTCCGTTCGGCGCGTGGGTGGCGGCGTTGGATTTGTATGATCTTCCTCTATGTCGTGATGTATTTATTTTATATTTTTGATTATTTTATGGATGTGAAAATACATACAAAGCCCTAAATACGTGTATTTTTAGTGTATTTTTGCGTATTTTCTTGTATTTTCTGTGATTTTGGAAATACAAGTGTTGGGTTACTGGTATGTTATCACATAAACATTATAATGGTGTGATTCATTAATAAAAATTAAACTTTATTGTGAACTAAAGCTAACTTAATGAGATACAACCATTATGGGATAGTATTTGAATTATGTATTGAGGTCATGAGAAATAGTAAAAGCTATGGAACTTTTGTTGCTCAATCATAGTTATTTATACGCATCTTGATGCATTTTTGTTTCTTCTGATAACTTTTGAATGATGGACGTCTTAAGAACTCGTGACCAAATTGATTATATTAATTATCACATCTGCTGAATGTGGGTAATGTATATCAGCTAAGTTATTACATATTTTACCTAAATTCATCTGGTCACTTGTTAATGTCTATCAAGTTGAGCATTGGTTTATGGTTAAGAAGCATGACAACATTTACGCAGAGTAATAAATACTACTGTTATAAGATTAGATATTTAGTTCTGTGTTTTGACTCAATTTATAGGCCACTAGTTGATGTAATGATAATTTGTTACTTAAAAAAATTGGCTAAAAAATCAGCTATTGGCCTTGGAGTCATGTTTTGCTTTACAAAACTCATGATCAATAGTTGTTCAGCTATTAAGCTTGTCAATCTGGATACTCTATATTACTATTGATGTTAACTTATGAGAGATCCTTTGGATCGGCATTCTTTTTATGTTGTTTTGGTTATCAGTAATCGGGGTACACAAAGATGCTTTCTTCTATATTATGAGAAGTTTCTTGTGTTGTTATGATCAGTGATCTCATTGAAATCTGACTTTCAGGTTCTTTATATATAGATATATGATTATTTTTATAAAGTAATATAATTAGCATGATATGTGATTTTGGTGATTTGATGCCCCTATTACTGAAGTTAAAATCACATGTATATGGTGTGAGTGAGAAGTAAAGTTTATATCCCTAGTATAAGAGAATTTCAAGGATTCAATTGAGTAGTGACCGCTAAAGTGGTACGCTTGATTGGGTTTGAGAAATTTCGGTCTCGTATGATTATTGGGATGTCTCCTAGTCTAATGCGTAGTCATACTCCCAAAAGATGTGATTATGTATTAGTTCATGGAGGGATACATGATGGTGTGGTGGAGGAGTGATTGATTCTAGTGATTCATATGCCCAAAGGTTATGAATTCACGAAGAATTGGAATATATTCTCATAACCGCTATCATGTGGGGAGTGTACAACTGCATGTTATGTATTCTGCCCAAATGTGATTATATGATTATGCGTGTAATTCTCTGGATGTGTACTTGTATGTCAAGTTACACGATGCTCACATGATGCTAATTATATACATTACTTGTTTTTCAGTCACATTTTCTGTAATTTATAACTCCACTATTATTGAGGTTTTTACTGCTTCAAATTTTAAGTTGTGGACATATGATTTGTTGCTTGAGAAAAGAGCAATAGAATTTGCTTACTGTCCATGAAGCATTCCACTCTAGAACACTTGAAAAGAGTTATGCTTGTGGACTGCACTACTATAAGATGATGGAAGCCTTATTTGCTTGAAATTATGTCTTGTCTAATATCAAAATTATGACACATCTGTAAAGATTATGTTACATATACATCTCGTATATAGTTAAAAGGTTGTTTCCAAAAGTTTTCTATTTAAGGAAAATGATCGAGATAAAGAATAAACTGGTTAAAATTAGTCTTGAAGGTTGTCAGGCCTAATAATAGCGGTAAGTATTTTGGCAAGTATGACAATACTGAATTGCTTAAAGGGTCATTTGTCAAATACTTGGTCAATTCTGCGGTGATAATTTAATTACTATGCCTGAAAATCCTGACAAGAAGATTTGGCTAAAAGGCATGAAGCACCATCATGAACATGGTGATGAATATGATTAGTAAAACTAATTTATCCGGTTTTCTGTGGGCTGATATTATGAAAGCAATTTTTTCACATACAAAAGGTGTCTCTTATCAAAGTTGTTTCATAAACTTCTTTTGAGTTATACATTGGACATAGATTACTTGAATCATATTAAATTTAGAGGTGTTATGTAGAAGTGAGATTATCTAATCCAATTTTAAGTGCGTTGCAATTCAGATCCACTCGAATTATTTTGTATCTTATCTAGATTGTTAAAGGGGTATTGATTTTATGACCCTAAAGAAGATACAAGAATTATGGAATCACATACTCTAAAGTTTCTAAAAATCGACGTAATTGTAGAGGATAGCTGCTCTCAGACTATTAAAGATAATAGTATGATGGGGGTTACTGTGTTTTTGTCTTTACCTATACAGATAATTATGGAATCTCATGTACCATAGACTAAACTTGTTGAGATTTAAGGTACTATTCTTGATATAATTTATAATGAAATTTTTAAACCTCTCAAGTGCATAATGAAGTGGTTGCAGCTTTATTAAGGAGATTTGTTAGGGAAAGACGATTAGTAATACCATCAGACTATATAGTCTATTTGTGAGAGCATGATTATAATATCCACTATATGGTTGATGTAATGGCATATTTATAAATATCGTTTCTTATTCTCAATCAAGTATGTGATTAGATGCCATAAAAGGCGATATACAATCTATGAAACATCATAGTGTTTGGAAACTAACTTACTTGCCTAAAGGTCATAAGTTCATTAGTTGCAAATTGGCATACAAAACTAAAAGAATTTTCAAAGAAAGATTGTGGAATTTAAAACCAAACTGGTAGTTAAAGTTTTTACTCTGAAAGAGGGGTGGATAGTTTATAGTGAATTATTTCATTCTATTTTTTTTTTTAAAGATTCTTTCAGAGTGAATGTGGCATTAATAATTTATTTTGATATGGAGTTACGCCAAATAGATACAAAATTTATATAGTGCAACTAAAGGATTTTGCAACAGATGTTTCAAGTAAACTTGTGTGTAAACTGAAAAGTGAGATTTTGAGAAAAAATGGAGGGAGATAGAAGTTGCTAAAAAAGAGTTGTAACTGAAACTAGAGTACATATTGTTGGGAAAATCGGATTCCCTGAAATCGGATTCGACACTAAATCGAACCCCTAAAATTTGTGCGGAAGATGAGCCCGGAAAAACACATGCATCACCGATCAAAGACACACCACGGAATCGAGCGTACCTTGTTAGCCACAGATTAAACACCGACGCCGATATGAGGAAGAGAATTTGGCCCTGTTCGATCCGATGACGCCAATTCGCCTTGAAGGGAAAATGGGTGTCGCCTTATGCGCACTGTTCTTTCTTTTGGAGCGTTTTTGGAGGGAGAGAGAGAGGAGGAACATACGTTATGCCAAAAGGTGTGTTCCTCCCTCTTTATTTCCCCTTATATACGTCCCCTCCAAAAAGAAACGTGTCCCTTCATCATGTCCCTTCATCCATGGGCCCTAATCTTGTGGGCCGGGCTTTTAGGCCCAACATGGGCGAACGGGCCAACTTAGGCCCATCACAATAATAATAAAACCATCACATATAGTTGGAAAATGCATCAAGGAGTCGACAAAAAAGGCACTAGAGTAAGGTTTTGGAGCTCAACAATACACCTCCGTGTTAAGCTTTCTTCCTTGTAGATCTCATTACACACACACATATATATATATATATTTATTTATATAAAGGAGCCAACTTTCGGGCCCCTTTGGAGGACAATTTATTGGTTCCTTTGGTTAAGAACTATGTGACAAAGAAACTAGGAAGCAAGCTAGGGATTTTAGATGCATTTTTGTTTAAGGTTGACCATGTTTTGACCATGGAAAATCAAGAGGAAACTATCCAAAAAATTGATTTTTGAGGTTGAAATTTTTTCTAGCGTTGATCCAGTTTCAAGAGTCTTGCATGCTTGACTCCCTTTACATGTATTATTTATTTTCACGAACTTGATGAATATTATATGTGGGTACAAATGATGCTTAGGTCAGCTTGGTTCGGTCTTTTGGTGAACCACAAGAGTGCTTAGAATTTGAACGAAAAATTGAACTGATCCATTCTGGTTCACAGCAGGCTTGTGTGTATCATGCGCGAAGGCCACTTTGAGGGGTTGTTTTGACGTTTGTAGTTAATCATTATCCAAGATGTTTTTACCATTTTAAATCCCGTCTTACATTAATTCATTCTGATTGAGGGTTTTTTTTTTCCTCAAAGTCTTTAGTGTATTTAGATATAGGGACTTGAACCTTAAACTTATTCCTTTTTCCCTTGACGTGGAAAAAATAGGTCGCAACAATAGGTAGAGATAAAAAAAATCATCCAAGGCCTTACTCAGAACGGACTCGTGATCATCAGCCAAATAATTACCAACGTCAATGATAGACAATTCCCCTCTTGGCTTCCACAACGCCATTAAGCGACGAATGAGAAGGGAGTACTCAATTTTGATCCGAGCTTTGCGCCAAGGGGCACGTGCTCGTTTTTCCTCTTGAGAAATTCGGACCCTTGGTCAGTTACATCCATGAGTATCTGAAACCTTCTCATCAGAATCAACCCAATCAGTTGACTCCCCTTCCAAGTCAATAGGAATTCCAGTTTTTCTTTCCCTAAAGGGTTTCAAGATAAGTGGGTCGATCAATGGCCCTCGTAGCATCAACCCCAGATTCAGAACTCAGTTAAGGGTTTCTTTTTTGGGTTCGTTGAACTTACCGCGTAACTGGACATAACGATGACACGGATTTACATGAAATTTTGGAGTCAACTTGTTTGGAACAATTAAATTGTTGATGTAGAGTTAAGCCGATGGCAATATTGCATGGTGATGGACATCGAAAAGTATGTCCCTAGATATTTTATTTCCGTAGCAATGTTAGTCCGCTTATAGCTATGGCGTTAATTTGTTCTATAATTAGAAGGTCTTTGCCCGTTTGAAAAGATGTACTTGTAGTCACAGAATCAGTAGCTAATTAGACTTATGATGTTACTGACCTGCGTCTAGTCCTTTCTCTTTCCGGCGCTGCCAATATCATCTCTATTTCTATTCCTTTCCTTCATGGCAAATTCTTACATTCTATACTTCAATTTTAAGTATGACGAACATAAAACTGTTTTGTCTTTACTTGAGACATTGTGTCCTAAATTGTATGATTTGAGCTTCATTTTCTCAAATGTCTTCTCTCTAGGCTCCAGATTGTGAAATGTTTTGCTTTTGCTGCAAATGAAACAAGTATCTACGAAGTGAACATACTTTTATTTAACTTTGAAGCATCGGCATTAGCCATTGAAATGCAGTCCATATAGGATGGTTAAACTCAATTACAAGTTCCAATACTTTCCTCGTCAAATAATTGTGCAAGTGACTAGAAGTATATGATCTAGCCTCTTCTACTCAACATATCTTCATTTGTTTGTTGAATTTTGAATGGCAGATTAGAGTTTTATATGTCGCGGAAAGAGAGGAAGACATCGGGTATTATGCCGATCATGTGGGCGAGATTATCCGATTGCTTATGTCTATTCCACACAGCCTTCTTGGTTTGTTTCCAACTAAACTTTTCGCAAACAAACTGCTTGAGATCTTGAAGGTTGTTTGCTCGTGCTCGTAGAGCCTCGACGTTGGTCTCTTGGGGAATCGTGGCGGATTACTACGGGCGAAAACCCATCATAGTTATGGGAACAATTGCAGTGTTAGAACAAGATCACACATTCATTTTGAGTTCCCAGTGAAAAAAAATTTCTCCAACTATCACAATCAATTAACCGCTATGATTCAATCTATATTAGGGTTATCATCAACACACCCTTAGGCATAAGTGTGAACTCTAGGATGGCCATTGCGATGAGGTTCCTGCTCGAAAGTTTAAATGGAATATATTGACCAATCAAAGTAAGATCTTGTACGACTTTTGAACTTTGGGATTCGTCATGGCACGAGTTATTTTGAGCCTCAAATAAAGTATCCCTTCCTATATGGTTCCGTGAATTTGCGATTACTCTCATACATGTATTTTGCAATCTCATAGCAGGCTTGTGCGAGCGAAGTGTTCCTTGAGGATTACCAAGCGCTAGGAGTCAACGGTAAGATCTCTGACCTTTATCGAAACCTATGAGCTCTCAGTACAGGTTCCTAGTTTTTCTGCTAGGTAAATAAAGCTGGGAGTTACATCTTGGACTCAGCTTAGGACGTCTTGGACAAGTCCATGCATTGGTTATATACCATGTAAACACAATTACATGCTTGAGAAACGCCACAAGGAAAAGTCATGTGATATGACCGGCACATAAAATATTCTTCCATTTAGGTTAATTATAGAAGCGTATAATGAGAACTCTTTGAAACCCATCCGCAGTTATTAATTTGCGAATGGCAGCCATGATTGTGTTATCATCCTGACATTTTGGGGAAGAAAAAATATGTTTGTATGAATCAATCTTACTATTGCGATATACTTGTGTAGTGGTACACTTTGTGGCTATTAATAGACAATAGCAACGTTATGCATATTACCAATCACATTCCTTGTTTGTCCGATTGTTTCCTTATCCCTCCCTTATGCTTTTTATACATACAATTATATATTTCTCCATTTCGGATCCGGGAAATTTCCTTCAACTACATCTATATCGAAAATTATCCAATTAATCCATAACCTATTGTATGGTTGTTAGTTTTGTTGACGCCTAGTTTTTTCTCAAACATATATTAATGAAAGTCTAAAAAAAAAAAACTAAAACAAAAAAAGAAAAGAAGAAGAAAAAAAAAAAAAAAAAAAAACGCGCGAGAGAGGCCGGGTCGGGCCGAATCCGACCTTGGCCGAACCCACCTCTCCTTCCTTCCCCGCGTGGGCTCCGAGCCCGACCCTTTCTTTCCTTACTCTCTTCCTCCTGCCTTCACGCCTGTTTTGCAGGAAAGGTGGTACAAAGCAGGGGAAGAGGCAGAGGATCGCGAGGGAAGGTGAGCGTGATCTGCGGGTCGGGGCTTGGCCGGCCAGCAAGCTGGCGATGGCAGAAGCCATGCGCGCTGGCCGCTGGCCTTCAAAAGAGGGGAAGAGGAGCGAGAGAAGGGATGGGTTTTTGGAGGGTAGCCGGAGAGGAGACGGACAGAGAGCTTGAGAGAGACCGGAGAGCTCGAGAGAACGGAGGGCGAGCCAGAGGGAGAGAGTGAGACCGAGAGAGCGTTTCGGCATTTCTTGAGATCCGCCCGTTGCTCATCATCCGAACCGGGTAAGTCTTCCGAACGGTAGGTGCCCCTTTTTAGGAGGTGTCGGACCGGAGCTCGCGACCGACCAGTTCGCGCGAGCTTCGGTCCCGCTGGTCCTTCGTTGATTTTGTTGTGCGTTCTGGTATGTTTCAATAGGAACTTAGAGCTGTGTTTGAGTCTCGATCGCGTCGGAAATCTCTCGTTCGAGTCGCGCACGCCAACTGTTTGCAGGGATGCTTGAATGAAGGCCGAGTATTCTTAGTTGGTCTTGACCGAGCCTTATCGTCCTTGAGTTCATACCCATGTTAAATTTGATGTGATCTGTCTCTGAGTTGATCTGGAATGTTGTTTGTGTGTCGATGATCGTTGCTTGGTCCGAACAATAGCCCCGGACGAGCCTGGGTCCTCCCTCTAGCTGGTGCATTCTATCTGTTTGATGAAATGTCAAAATGAGATTTGGAAATGGTTTCTGCGAGGTTCGTTGCTGTGATATTGTCTTTGTTCGAGTTTGAGTCCCTTCCATCGTGTTGTTTGCTCATGCCGGTGTTAGTACTCGAATCGACGGAGTTTTGGTGATACGAAAATTTAGAGTTCAAAAATCTAATCTCTAGCCGGCAGCATTCCGGCAACGGTGATGATCTCCGGCCAACTAGTGGCCGGCGGAGGTTCGGCGGTGGAAGGTTCGGCGGTTGTTCCGGGCCGCGTCGTTGTTTGTCTGAGTTTCGATGAGGCCATGTTTTGGGGGAAGAGAAGACTTCGGGCGTGCAGAAGGGATGCACGAGGAAGAAGAAGACCAAAGGGGAGGAAGAATAATAGAAAAAAAAGAAAAAAAACAAAAGAAAACGCAAGAAAAAAAAAGTGCAGCAAAAAGTAAAAAAAAGAAATAGGGAAAAAGAGAGCAAAAGTCGGCTTCGGGAACGAGCAGTGCAGAAGATGGAGCAGCAAAAAAAGACAAAATAAGGATAAGACAAAAAGAGAAAAAAATAAAGGGAAAAAATATATATATATATATATATATATTTTAAAAAACTAAACTGAAAAAAAAAAAATTTTTTGTTTATCCGACGTGGGTCGGACCTGGGCTCGAATCGGATCAGCGGGCCGGAATGGGTTTACCCGGCTCGAACTCGTTTTCCTGAATATAATAATATTAAATTTTAAAAAATTTTAAAAAAAAATCAAAAAATTTCGGAAAATTAAAAAACTCAGAAAGCATTAAAAATAGACCTTTTTTCTTAATTTTTTTTTAAAAATATTTAAAAAATTTTAAAATTGCAAAAATCCAATTTTTTTTGGGAAAATTCAAAAATTCATTTTTTTAAAAAAAATAGAAAAATCCAAAAAAAAAATCTAAAATTTTTTTAAATTTCCTTGAAAAGGTTAAAATTAATCTTTAGAGTAATTTTCTCCTAAAAATAGGGAAGTTTTTCAATTTGGAATTATGCCTAAGTTTGACTAGGTCTTTAGGGCTTTACCTAGGGTTTCAATTGTCATTAGGGACAAATGCTCTTGATTGTACGATATTGGTATATTGGCTTCCCTTTAGTCTAGTTAAGATTAATAATTACCTCTTCCTTAATGTTAAAATTTTGCTATCCTAGCTTTTCTTGATTATTGATTATTATGTTGATGACTGTGCACCTGCATGATCACCTCATATGTTAGCAGATATGCTTAAAATCAATCCAGACTGCTTAGCAATAAAAATCTTTTTTAAAAAAAATAAAATAAACAAGATTAGGTACCGAAATGGTACTAATTGGTTAATTAGTGTAATCAAATCACCGATCCTAAATTCTCTGGTTGGAAAGTGAGATATACTCCCATGCCTCACTTGATTTCTAACCGACTCTAGTAAGCTAATGGCGACTCCTTATTTAGAAAATTTCCATACCTTCAATTTGAACACCTAATGTCGCACGAGATATGGGCTTGGGAGAGCCCATACCTAAACATGGATCATAGGCCCGATCTTTAGGCAATACCCCTAAACCTATTCCCTTCTCTCGGGTAGGTCGCAACAAGTTCAGTTCTAAACTTTTCAATTTGGCCAATTTAATCCTAAAGCTTTGCGGAAATCCAATGTTGTAGTTTTGGCTAATTTTCATAAGAAATTGTTAATGTGGTAGTAGACCATGTAGAATGATTGATGATAATTAGACTTTCACGTTAGTGATTTAGAACAAAAATTAATCGGAAGGGTTACATTAGAATTTTGCGCCAAGGTTCAAGACTAAATTAATATCCACACAATAGGTTCGGGACTGATTTTGTTATTTTCCCCTCTATCATGTGGGTTACAAGTTACAAGCATCACACACATACAACTTAACTTTGACAGTAATCGCATTGTGCTCGCATGAGTTGTCAATTAAAATTAATTGGAAAAATTATATGGCTGATTCGTTGCTAAGTTTATGTTGTACAATATCTTTATTTTGAGAATCAACTAGATTCTTAACCTAAGATAGGGCATATCCTAAAATAGTTTTTTTTTTTGTATTTTTTTTCTTTGTACAACTATATATATTTTGTATTCATTTAGAAAAGATATTGAAGAGAGAAAAACATCTCTGTTCATCACATTGGACCATCTCATGACAAACTCGTTGTCCACAAATTGGTACCTCGCTTTTGAAAAGCATGATGCCACAGAATTTGTATTGGGAAATATTCTTAAAAGCTAATTCCAATGAATATCACCTGTCTGATTATGCGAATCTCATATAAAATCACATGATCCAACGAAAAGGCTCATATTCGATGGACTGATGTGCACCAATCCTCCGAGTATTGTTTTATATTGTGGGGTCCACTCGTGTCTAAACAACACAAGTAAGTGGATTCCAATTACTTTCGCTACTATTCCAAAATGGTTTATGGTCTTGGACCACAACAAACTTCATCCGGAGAGGAAATTTTATCACTGAAGTTCTAAAATCCAGAAGATAATTTGATCTCTCCCAACTTTTCCTATCCGAATTTCATACATTTACTCAGAAATTGTTCTTTTGTTACTGAAAACTCTTTAAAAAAAGTCAAGGTCATGTCTTCGGACTAATGGCCATAGTTTTCAATCATGTCTTGTTGGCCACGACAATTTTGGAACCCATTTCTTGTCGTTTTTCCCGTGAATGTACGACGTCAGAAACGACAGATGAATTGACTAATCAAAGCACATGCATTAATTCAAGAGACGTGCCATAGATCGCATCTACCTCTCCCCATATAAAATTCCAAAAGGACCATCTGTCGTTTGGGATATGAATGTCTGGACCTTGCACTGATTTTGTACTAATCATGTCTCTCCACACCTTTGACCTTTTTTCCCTAATTCATTTCGACTCAATCATGTTGCTGTCGGTCTTTTAAAAATTGTTATTTTGTAGGCTGTTAATAAAAAAATTTATTGGTCGGCCTCCACTGATGATGTAGAATTTATTTTTTTCGAATATCACTATTCAAGAAAGGTTAATTCATTTTTGAAACGTAAAGTCAAGCACCGTCCTCCATTAAGGTACTTAGATTCCGAAGAAGAAAAAACTTAAATTCTTAATGTATGAAATGTTTCTGTAAAAAATATTATTTACGTCTTTAAATAACCCATTTCTTTATGAGATATGAGAGTTCTAATTGTACTTTGCTTTTTCGGGATTTTGGACCTAGTCTTAATATATTGATTGCAATGCTGTCGTCTCCTATTTTCTCGAATGGTAATATTTATCTGCACCTAGTCCATAAACAAAGCAGTCCTCATCATTGTCTTTGTTTCCGCTTTCTTATACGCTGCGTCACTTTATATTATTTTATTATTCAGCTTGACGGCGGCCGAGTGTCTCGCATCTTGTTGGTGGATGCACGTCTCAATATACAAGTCTTGTTTAGCGTCTGCTAATAAGTCGTCACATCACTTCATATATTAATTTTGCAGATAATCATAATAGTTAATTTTACGTGCTTTCTGTGTATCAAGTTAGATGATTTTGTCTAGTCATTTATCATAAACAATAAATCTGCTATTGGCCCGATAATTGTTTTGATAACCGGAAAGATCCCTCCTGATAGTACATCAGGGCACTAAACCACTTTTTATTATCATGGACTAAATAAAACGCAAACCAGAATTTGAGTAGCTGGCTGGACATTAATGGTGACAAGCAGATTCCGCAAGATTTCAATTCCTAGGTGCCAGTTTGGATCTTACTCACTTGCCACATTTGCTTAAACGAGAGAAATCTGATGTGTGATGTGTGCAATGACGACACTTGGAACAAGTTGGTTCTCACATTTCCTTAAATCGTCTCCTTCAGACTTCGCCAGGCTGATCGCTTTCCATGTTTCACCTTTAAAAGCCAACCATATAAAATCTTCAATCATAGACTCCAAAATCTTCTTCTTTTTTTCATTCAGGGTATGTGATTCAAACCTCTTTTTCTACACGAAATGATCTGAAGTTACAATATATATCTTCAGCCTTCAACATGAAGCATCTTACCGTTTTCACGCCATCTCACTCTTGGATTATGCCTTGAAGTGGAGAATCATATATGACGTTACGTGGTTCTGTTTTTCACAAACGCTTTGCGATTATTCTCTCTTGAAGCAGATTTTCTGCGTGAGAAAAAGAAGGGCTTTCTATTTCGTTTGTTCAGGAGCTGAATTTGGCGGGTTCAGCTCTCTGTTGAGGTTGATATCAATGGCGGAGGAAGAACAAAAGGAGGCGTTGTTGCAGAAGCATTACTATGAGAATTGCCCCGGCTGCAAAGTCGAGAAGCGTAAGGAATCGCGGAGAGGCTTGCCAATCCGCGAGCTCGTGTCAATCTGGATCGTTGTGCTCTGCAACGGTAATGAGCATGTATAGCACTATTGTTGTTCATGAGTTTTCTGTCAACTTTTGGATTTTTTTTTTCTGGGTTCATTGAACTTATCGAGTGTCTGGACATAAGGACGACGATAATTCGCACGATTTTTTGGAGTTAATTTGTTTGGAATAGTTCAGTTTTTGATGTGAAGTTAAGCTGGTGATGTCACTGACCAGTGTCTTGTCCTTTCTCTTTCCAGCGCTGCCAATATCATCTCTATTTCCGTTCCTTTACTTCATGGTAAGTTCTTACCTTTTATGCTTGAGTTTTAAGTATGATGTATATATAACTGTTCTGTCTACACTAGAGATATTGTGTCCTAAACTGTATGGTTTAGGCTCCGTTTTCTTGAATATCGTCTCTCAGGGTCCAGATTGTTACTTTTCGGTCAACTAGAAATTTTTTGCTATTGTTGCATATGAAATGAGTAGGAGAGAAGCTTTACCAAAAAAAAAAGAGTAGGAGAGAAGTGAACATTGTTTTATCTAACTTTGAAGCATCAGAGTTGGCTGTTATGCAGTCGGGTGGGATGGCTAAACTCGTTTAAAACGTCCCACTACTTTCCTCGGTAGATAATTGTGTAAATGACTTGAAGCATATGATTTAGCCTCTTCTGCTCAAGAAATCTTCGTTTGTTTGTTGAATTTCAAATGGCAGATTAGAGATTTCCATATCGCCACAAGAGAGGAAGACATTGGGTATTATGCCGGTTATGTAGGTGAGATTATCCTGTTGCTTATCTGCGTTCATTGCAGACTCTCTGGTTTGTTTTTGACTATACTTTCCACTAACAACCTCCTTGAAACCTGGAAGGTTGTTCATTCCTGCTCGGTAGAGCCTTGACGTCGATTTTCTGGGGAGTTGTGGCAGATCGATACGGCCGAAAACCAGTCATAATTATGGGAACAATTGCTGTGTTAGTATCAGATCCCCATTCATTTTCAGTCCCCAGTGACGAAAAATTTCTCTTTTAACAATTAAGATTCCATTTATATCAGGGTTATCTTCAACACTCTCTTCGGCCTAAGTGTGAGCTTTTGGATGGCCGTTGCGATGAGGTTTCTTCTAGGAAGTTTAAATGGTTTACTCGGACCGATCAAGGTAAGATCTTGTACCGATACGTTGTGGCACAATTTCTTTTTCAGAAACAAATAAGCTATCCCTTCTTATTTTGTTCTGCAAATTTGCGATCATACTGATATACGTATCTCATAATTTCATAACAGGCTTATGCAACCGAATTGTTCCGTGAGGAGTACCAAGCGCTAGGAGTATCGACTGTAAGATCTCCAACCTTTGTCTTTTGGCTCTCAATACAGGTTCCTGGTTTTTCTGCTAAGTAAATAAAGCTGAGAGTTAGATTTGGACTCAGGTTAGTACAGCATGGGGGATAGGATTGATTATCGGTCCAGCTCTGGGGGGTTATCTTGCCCAGGTACTTCTGATTGATCACATCTCGACGCATAAATTGAGTATTCCAAAATCGATGACAATTCAGACACACATGTAAGAAATGCTTCTCATCTTCGATGGTCCTCTGATGTTCCTGCTTGTTCTGTTGATTTTCACTTCAGCCCGCAGAAAAGTTCCCCTCGATATTCTCCGAAGAATCGGTGTTCGGAAGGTGAGTGGGGGCTGCTTTCTTCTACATTAATATTGCAGATCCTATCAAGTGATCATCCACACGAACTTTAAACATTTGATTTCTTGATTTGGATGCAGATTTCCCTACTTCTTGCCCTGTCTCACCATCTCGCTTTTTGCAGTGGTAGTTTCTATCGCATCCTGCTGGCTTCCGGTACACACTTCACTAGATTCAGTTCATGTTTCTCATTCTTGATCTGGAAAATAGTTGTTTTTTTTTTCCTTTCATCAGACATTGTCTCTGCATAACTTTATCTATGAAAGGATTTGCAACAGCTTGCTGCGCTGTACTGAGTGCCAAAAAATCTGGTTTTATTTCAGGAAACATTGCATAAGCACCACGAAAATAGCAAGCTTGATGAGTCTTGCAAAGATGTGAGACTGCCTCCCTCGAGTCTGGTGTGAAATGCAAGACACAAAATATCGAAGGGAAAGCTCCAAAAAAGTCTCTGCTTTGTAATTGGCCCTTGATGTCAGCCATCATGGTGTACTGCGTCTTCTCGCTTCACGACATGGCTTACTCGGAGGTAACGTTCTCAGTCCTTCATTCACCGCATTCTAATTGCATGAGTGCAATGATTTCAGTACTCATGGTGCCGAGTGCTTCATTGAGATTTGCTTAAAGAGCAAAAATTGTTTTATTGTGGACGAACATGAACTTGTAATCTGCAAGGCGGTAGGCAGAAGACATTCCTTCCGTCCCGAGAAAATTATTTCGACTTGTTCTTCAGAATTCTATCCTAGTTTAAAGTAGTTCTTCGGAATATGACATCAGCATATCATGCCAGTTTCCAAATGAGTCCATTTTGTCTTTTAATTCGACCCTCTCAGTAGCCTTTCTGTTCTACTTTCTCTTTGTAGATCTTCTCGCTGTGGGCCGTAAGCCCTAAGCGATTAGGGGGTTTAAGCTACACGACTGAAGATGTTGGAACTGTTCTTTCCATCTCAGGTATATACTCCAGTTTCTTCTTGCATGTCAAGATAAATTCGTTCAGGAAAATAACCTGGTGGTCACTATAACTGCAATTCAAACGAAACTTTGAGATGTGGCGGTCCGTATTGTTGATATGACCTCTGCCTATTCATAACTTAGTAGTATGGTGGTCTATTATCACTGAACGTATCTCTGTACTCGTTCGACATATTTGCCGGGTTCGCTGATTGCCGAATTCCACTGTCAGGTGCCGGCCTTCTTGTCTTCCAAACGTGTTTATACCCATACGTGGACAAACTTCTTGGCCCCGTTTTGGTAGCCCGCATTTGTGGGGTATGTTTTCAACATTTCATAACTTGAACTCGAGCACCTGTTTGTGAAAAACATTTTTTTCTCGCTGTTTTATCTCCGGCTATTCATGGTCCATTTGATAAAGGGACAATAATCCCCTGCGTTTCCTTCGCACAAATGCTTGAATGCAGATCTTATCGATTCCGCTCTTGTCGAGCTACCCTTATATAGCCATGCTGACCGGGCTAAGTCTCTCCATAGTGCTAAATTGCGCATCAGTCACGAAGAATGTTCTATCTGTGAGTATGCCTTACACCATGCTACAATATATATGAAGCTAATATGCACAAAAAAAAAAGTAGAATTACTTTTTTCTGTATGAAAAGAGAAAAAAGCAAAACCTCTGTTCATACCTAATTCTGACTGTCGAATTTTGCATGTCCATAGATTTCCGTCTTCACCAGCTTGTTCCTTCTGCAAAACAAAGCCGTTGTAAGCTTCTAATGATCATCTTCAACGTGTCTGATCTCTATTAACATCCTCGGATGTATACCTTTCCGATGAAGGTTTGACTTAAGTCTGAATCTGAAATTGCAGGATCAAGATCAGAGAGGAGCCGCTAATGGAATCGCGATGACCGCCATGTCTATCTTCAAGGCGGCCGGTCCAGCTGGAGGAGGCGCGATGTGAGTTCCACTTAATTTTTGTCGGCTTCCATTATATCACTAAGATGGGACAGTTAGCATTCAATCATTATAAACTCATCACTGAAAACAAACAATTAGTTCTGCATGCTTAAAGGGTAGACTTGATTATTGTTCTCATCCGTGGACTCGAAATCTTTCACAGATTCTCTTGGTCACAGAAGCGTCAGGACGCGGCCTTTCTCCCAGGTAAACTGAACTTTTCCAATTCTGAGATGGCGACTCTGGCCTTCTTTGTATAACCATGACTAGCTCATCTGCCTGTCATCTGCTAAAAGAAAAGGCATTTACAAGAAGATGTGTATAGGCACGCATTCACGATGCACAATAACGAGAAATAACTCCAGATAGACCACGCTTGAGCTCTCAGCCGACTGAGGAACTTAAACGATCCCGTGGCTTTGTGCAGGCAACCAGATGATCTTCTTCATCTTGAACGTGGTCTTGGTGATCGGGGTGCTGATGACGTTCAAGCCGTTCCTCGTCCAGCGCCGTCACTAAAAGAGAGTAGAATTGAACCTGCACGAACTCTAAGTACAGCGCTGCCAAAACTCAGAGCAGAGCTTGCAAAATATCAGCTGCCATTCTATTCTTTCGCAAGCCAAGTCGAGTAGAGCTCGTCTCCTATAGACCTAATCATGGTTCTAAGGGGCGTGTTAGGACCTCCAGGCCGGAAGCACAATTTAAGCGGCTTAGGGTAACTCCTTATTTGGCCCGATCATTGTATCTAGAGCATAGTACATACTTTATGTCATGGGCGAGCCTAAATATGAAAGTCTTGGTACGATATATCAACACTTTCTGACCGTTGATCAAGTCTAGTCTATCGTTTTGTTACTTGATGCAAGAGTATGCTCTTGGAGGCACCCCTCATTCTCTGGGAAATTACCAAAAAAATCTTAAAACTATGGGTTAATGCCCTGAAAAACTCAAAATTGGTACATCTATCATAAATTTACCCCAAATTATTTTTTTTACTATGAAAAACCCCAAACTAGTATACCTATGATAAATTTACCTCGACTGATCATAAAAAATCATAAACTAATACATTTATGACAAATTTATCGCAAATTAATTTATTCGACCGCAAAAAACCCAAAACTAGTAAATTTGTGACAAATATACCCTTCGCTGAATTGGATTAATACCACCAAAAAAAATCACAAAAATTGTAAACTGTGACAAACGGAGTATAAAATCTCAAATTGGTATACCGGTCAACTATAATGTGTCATTTAATTTAATAATTTGACAGTAAAATTTAACGAAAACTAACAATGGGTAAATTTGTTATAAGTGTACCAGTTTGGGGTTTTTGGTAGTAAAAAAATTAGTTTGGGATAAATTTGTCACAAATGTACTAGTTTGGGTTTTTCAGGGTATTAACCCTAAAACTATTACATTTGTGCATATTATCACTATTATAGAGAATAGTGATGCTATGCATTTTACCAACCACGTCACTTTTTTGTCCGATTTATTCATTATCCTCCCGCCTAATTATACAAATTTTTTTTTTGGTCGGTTTTACTTTACTCCTATTCTAACTTTCACTCTCAGACTTTTGTCCTATCTCCTTGTAGGGCGTGGGAGTCGAAACCCACTCCTGAAACTAATTCATCCCCACCCCAACCCCCCTCATTTATTAAAATTATTTATTAAAGGGTTATAATTTTCTCCATCCCTCATTTGGGGAAATTTCCTTCCATTATATCTTTATTGAAAATTGTCCAATCAGTCCATAATTTATTATATGAATAATTCAGTTCTAAATTTTTTAATTTTTTCATCAAACATTTATGTAAAATTTCATTCTATTTTACTCCGAAATTGCAACAGAAAGTGTTCTTTTGTGTACTAAAAAGCTCTTTCCAAGAAAGTCATGGTCATGTCCTCGGACCGTGACCACAGTTTTCTATCATGCATCGCTGCCACTATAATTTTTCTTTTTGGTTGAAAAAGAGGATAGATTTATATTCAAGTAGGGAAAAAAGAACAACCTTTAACAAGGGCTTCAGTACAAAGCATGTCTAACATAATTTGAGGAGGAGAATTGACCTAGTTTGGTGAAAGGGATCCTCGTCCGTGGGCCTTCGCGACCCAATCGGCTAGGGCATTGGCTTTGTGTCGATAGTGCTGCACCTTTAGGTTTGGGAAATAGAGCATCAAAGCTTCGCTTTCGGCTAATAGGGCACGGATTTCCCACGGCGGCAGACGGCACTGGTTGATGGTTTCAACAAGAATGAGATTGTCGGTTTCCAACAACAGGTGAGATTCAGTTTTTCCTTGCTGTGATAGGTCCTCGAGAGTACATAATAGTGCTTGGATCTCCGTCTCAAGTGTAGATGTTGCTTGAACGCTTCGGGTGAAGCCTCCGATCATTCTGCCGGTGTGATCTCGAGCAATACTTGCGATCGCTCTCCATGTGATTTGCAATAAGAAAGGTTCCGTCAAGATTTACCTTTATGATGCCCTGCTTTGGTGGGATCCAGATTCGATTAGGGTTCAGCCAAGTGGTACCTTTACTCGATTCTTGTTGCTGGGTTCTGAGATTGAGCTGAGCCAGAGTGAGAGTTATATCAACAAGTTGATTCGGGTGAGTGCGTTGATGGCAAAAAACAAAGTGATTTCGTGCTTTCCAAATTTGCCATAATAGGGCTGCGATGCTCTCAAGTTTCCTTGTGGATGAACGACATAAAAAAACGACAGATGAATTGACTTGTGATAGGACATCATTAATTCAAGAGAGGTGCCCAAGGTCGCATCTATCTCTCCCTTACATATAATCTCTAAGGACCATCTTTCATTTCTTTCTCTTTCCAAGTTTCTGTCGTTTAGGGAATGAATTTCTGTGACCTCATACTAATCTTGTCTCTGCTGACCTCTTTTGTCCTCACTCATTATATTCATAACTCCATCGTGTTGCTGTTATTATTTTAAAAATTGCTATTTTGTTTAAAAGTTGTTATTTTGTCAGGCTGTCGATGAAATTTTTTATTCGTGGGCCACCTTTAACTTAGATAGAATTTATTTTACTCGAATTCCACTGTCGCCAAGACTAGTTTCATATGTAAGCTTGTTTTTTTTCAAAAATCACTATTTAAGATAGGTCAATTTTATTTGAATATTATGTCGAGCACTTCCTCCATTAAAGTTGCCGATATCTAAATTTTGACAATTTATTTAGTCATTCATTACATAAAAAATCAGAAGTCGATCTGATTCCTAAACAAAATATTAATGTATTTAAATCCACATCGATTGTATTCGAGTTAGACCGTTAGTTAATTACCTTGGAATAAACTTAAAGTGCTGAAATCGAGAAAAGAAAATTGAACTCACATTGCGCAATATTCGTCCAAGTGAGCAAAAGGGGAGGGACTGATATTCCTATCCCACTGAATTGAAGAGGATGATTTTGGACATATATTCAGCTCGTAAATCTCGGCCAAGAATGAAGGACACCAATCAATCGGGAAAATCTTTCCACACTGTTCTGCGGCATATTTCGGCCACCCAAGGGGAGGAATCGACTATTTTTTTTTTTTGCTTAAAGATATGGCGGGCGAGAGGCAAAATCGACAAGAGAATGAGCGCATTTTGGGAAAGGAAGAAAATGAAAATGATGGAGAATGATTGTGGAAACATTCACGGCAGCATGAGCAAATGCAGAAAAGAAAACATTGCAAGTTAAAAGCCGGAATTCATCAATCAATAGAGGATCATCAGTCATCTTCGTAAAGGAAGGAAAAGGGCAGAAGGGGGTGGTTTGCCATGGAAGGAATCTCCCTGGATTCAGAACTTCCAATGATACGCCGGAGATTTTTGTTGTAAAAGGGGGGCGATGGACAAGGGCAGAAGGGTGCACCTCACTATAGAAAGAGAGCAAATACGTGAGACACAAAGGAGTTTTGCTTTGTGGTTATTGTTGTCCCACCTCCTGCCGTCACTGCTGTTGGCTGCTGCCGCCGCGGCGTCGTCGTCGTCGTCGCTCACAATCGAGAGTCTCCCTAGATCCAGAGCTTCCGAAGATACATGAGAGATTTTTGTTGTAAAAGGGTGGAAATGGTAGATGGGATGTATCTCAAACTTTCAAAAAGTACAATTAAATTTTAAAAAGTTGTTGAATTGGTCAAATCAAATTCTTTCATTGATTGAAGTTTTTTAAAATTTTAAGATTCAATTGTACTTTTGTACAAGTTTTAGAATTTCCAATATACTTATCATCAGTTTGTTATGCAATAGAATGCATATAAATTTAATGTAATTCATAGTTTTTATTAAACAAAAAAAGAACAAAAAATCACATTGGAAAGTCTCACATAGATTGCATCAACTAGGATAATCAATTGTATGGCATTTCGTAGGTCACTAAGGACTATTTTTAATTAGCGTAGCAGAATATATCATTTTCATAACATGTCATTTAGAATTCAGCATACATATCATATAGCTACACCATTCTTGCCTGTCATCTAGTTATTTCGTTAGAGCATATGAGTCGTTCCCTTTTTGACATAGAATTTTTAAGGTGTATCTATGTTTTTTTTCTTGATTTAGGCATGTTATTTAAATACAAAATAAATAAAAAGTATAGATTGCATACTAGTTAATCTTAGGGAAAAGTGTTAAAAAAGTCCTAAACATTTTGCATTTGTGCCAATTAAGTCCTAAACATTTTTACGTTGTGCTAATTCAGTCATTTCTGGCCAATTTTAGCCAGATTTTGCTGACTAGACGCCGGCCGGCTGACGTGGCCTGATCGGTGTTGACGTAGACAACTTTTAATAATATTTTAATAAATTTGAATTTTTTTTCTTTTTTCCTTCTCTTCCTTCTTCCTCCAGCCAGTGATCGGACCTCGGCGACCGGCCAGAGGCGACGACTGACAAGGTCGAGGTTAGCCTCGTCGAATCTGGTGAGGGTCGAGCCTCGTCGGAGCCTAGCCCATGGCCGGTGAAGGTGAGCCTCACCACCTAGGCCTCGAGGTCTAGCGACCGGCTGGAGAAAGAAGGAGGAGAAGAAAAAAAGAAAAAAAAAGATTCAAAAATATTAAAATATTATTAAAGTTGTCCACGTTAGCATCGATTAGGCCACGCCAGCCGGCCGGCATCTAGTCAACAAAATCCAGCCAAAATTGGCCGAAAAGAATTGAATTGGCACAACGTAAAAATGTTTAGGACTAAATTGGCACAAATGCAAAAAGATTTAGGACTTTTTTAGCACTTTTCCTGTTAATCTTAATCCATGCATAACATTTATACATTTTTTTTTGCATATTTTTCTAAGTAATAGTTTGTGGAAATCTCGTGGTGATGGATAGCAACCCACTTTGCGTACTTAGCGCATCTAGGTCTTAAAATCTTCTATAATCTATATACTACTTTGATTATTGGATGTTATTTTCTTTATTGTGCACTCCATGATCATTCATCATATGTTAGTGGCGTAATATTATAATTGACCAAAACTACATGCAAAAAACATTTTCAAAATAAAAAGAAAATGTATCAGAAGGATGTTGATTAATTTAGTACAATCAAGTCTCCGAATTTATTGAGTTTTTAGTTCACAAAAGTAAAATGTACTCCTATCATTTTACTTAAGTGTCTAATCGACTCTAACTGATTAGTGACGATTTCAAAATATAAAAAAATTACATGTTAAATTGAGTACCGACAACCAAGTTGCGATTGGCAGGACTTGGAAAAGTTTACACTAAACTTGAATGGTTGCCTCGTGAGGTTTCCATTTAGTAGTCCATTTTTGACCAGAAAAAAGAAAAAAAAATAGCAGTCCATTTGGATCCATATGAAGATGTTGCGACAACGGTACTTAGATTTTGATAAGGAAAGCATTGACACTAAAATCTTAATGTATTAGATTTTTTCGAAAAATATATTATCGATTTCTTTGATTAACTCATTTTTTTTTTTTATATTATAAGAGTTGAGAGTTCTATTTGCTGTTTGCTTTTTTTCCGGATTATGGACTGATCCCTAGTATTTTAATTGCAAATATTATTGTCTCCTACAATTAAGCACGCTCTATATGCGCAAACAATTAGTGTTATTTGCACCTAGTTCATAAATAAAGCAGTCCTCATCATCTTTGTTTCCGCTTTGTCATACCTGCCTCACTTTATATTATTTCAATGTTTACCTTGACGATTGCCGAGTATCTCATATCTTATTCTTGGATGCGCATTTCAATTTAAGTGCTTTGTTCAGTATCTATCAATAAGTCACAATATCAATTTATTATATCAATTTTGTTAATTATCGTAGCTTTCAATTTTATGTGCTTCAAGTGAATCCGGTTAGATGATATTGCCAAGTCAGTTACCTTAAATAATAAATTTACTATCTTAGGCTCGATTATTTTTTGAGTAGGTGGCTGGACATTAGCAAAATCCTGAAGATTTGAATCCGTAGTTACCAGTTTTGTTCTTACTCACTTTGTCACATTTCCTTAAACGGTTTCTTATTGCTTCCCTTATAAAGGCCAGCCATATAAAGCTCCTGTATAATTTTACTCCCACAATAGAACCCTCGATATCATCTTCTTTTTTCATTCAAGGTATGTGATTCAAACCTGTTTGTCTACATTAAATTATCCGAAGTTAAAATCTGTTTCCGCAGCTTTAAACATGAAGTATTTTAACGTTTTCACGTCTTCTCACTCTTGGAATATGCCTTGAACTGCAGAATCATATATGATGTTATGTGGTACTGTTCTTCACTAACGCTTTGTGATTGTTCTCTCTCGAAGCAGATTTTCCGCTCGAGAAAGAAAGGATTTTTTATTTCATTTGTTCAGGAGCTGAATTTCACGGGTTCAGCTCTATCTGTTGAGGTCGATAGCAATGGCGATGGAAGAACAAAAGGCGGCGTTGTTGCAGAAGCATTACTTTGAGAATTGCCCTGGCTGCAAAGTCGAGAAGCTTAAGGAATCGCAGAGAGGCTTGCCGATCCGCGAGCTTCTGTCGATCTGGATCGTTGTGCTTGCCGGCTGTAATGTGTATATATGGCACTAGTGTTGTTCATAAGCTTTCTGTCAACTTTTGGATATATTTTTTTTTCTGGGTTCATGGAACTTACCGAGCGACTGGACATAAGGACTACACGAATTTACATGATATTTCAAAGTTAATTGTTTGGAATAATTCAGTGGTTGATGTGAGGTTAAGCCGATGTCGATATTGCATAGTGATGGAGCGTAAACCCAGAAGTTTTAATTCTCTGGCAATATTAGTCCATTTAGCGGATTGTAAAATATCAAATAGCTATGACGTTGATTCGCTTGGTAATCAGAAGTTATTTGCCAATTCGAAAAGATGTACCATATTCACATACATAATAGCTAATTAGTCTTATGATGTCACTGACCGGTATCTTGTCTGTTCCCTTTCCAGCGCTGCCAATATCATCTCTATACCCATTCCTTTACTTCATGGTAAGTTCTTACATTTTATACTCAAAGTATGATGTTGTTAAATTTTTTTTTGGATGTGTGCGCTGCGGAAGAATGTATTTGGTATTGATGATAGTTTTTGATTAGTGATGTCATGTGCAAGTGTATGATATAGTTTGTAGATGATGAACAAGGGACGAGATAGGACAGTTCATGGGATAAACATAAATTTTTATGGGACAATGATAGTTTCACTAGTTTATGAAAATAATTTTACAATAGTTGAAGGAAGTGTTGGTGAACTAGTAAGTGTTGGTGAACTAGTTTATGAAAATAATTTTACAATAGTTGAAGGAAGTGTTGGTGGAAGAGTTTCATGATATGGAGTATATTCTCATGCTCCTCTCACTTTCTTACATTTGTTTGGTTTGTTACGCTCCCCCCTCTTTCCTATTTATAGGGACTAAATACAACATTTTCTCTAGCTTGTTCTAGAATTTCTTCATCTTGGCTTCTGCTTGCTTGCATTCCCACGTGAATCTTCTAGATTTATTTAGCAACCTCCATTCTCAACAATTCTAGACAATATCAATCTTGAACTTTCTAGAAATTTTTAGAGAAAATGGATCACAAGATATGTATATATAACTGTTCTGTCTACACTAGAGATATTGTGTCCTAAACAGTATGGTTTGGGATCTGTTTTCCCAAATATTGTCTCTCTAGGGTCTAGATTGTTATTCTCCGTCAAATTAGTCCTAAATTTTTTTGCATTTGTTGCAAATGAAACAAGTATGAGCGAAGTGAACATTGTTTTATCTGACTTTGAAGCATCAAAGATAGCCATTGGCATGCCGTCGCGTGGTATGTTTAAACTCGATTAAAAGTCCCGCTACTTTCCTCCATGGATAATTTTGTAAATGACTCCAATCATATGATTTAGCCTTTTCTGGTCAAGAAATCTTCATTTGTTTGTTGAACTTCAAATGGCAGATTAGAGATTTCCATATCGCCACAAGAGAGGAAGACATCGGGTATTATGCCGGTTGGATAGGTGAGATTATTC
This sequence comes from Eucalyptus guilfoylei, assembly GCA_016097605.1. Lineage (NCBI taxonomy): Eukaryota > Viridiplantae > Streptophyta > Magnoliopsida > Myrtales > Myrtaceae > Eucalyptus > Eucalyptus guilfoylei. The sequence goes on along the minus strand of CM027866.1, from coordinate 39,907,929 downwards.
TGTTGCTTATCTCTGTTCGTTGCAGACAACCTGGTTTGATTTTGACTATACTTTTCACTAACAAACTCCTCGAAATCTGGAAGGTTGTTCATTCCTGTTCGGCAGAGCCTTGACGTCGATTTTCTGGGGAATTGTGGCGGACCGATACGGGCGAAAACCAGTCATCATTATAGGAATCACTGTTGTGTAAGTACAGGATCACCATTCATTTTTAGTTCCCGGAGATGGAAAATTACTCCGATGATTACAGTCGATTTAATCATTATGATTTGATTTATATCAGGGTTATCTTCAACACTCTCTTTGGTCTAAGTGTGAACTTTTGGATGGCCATTGTGGTGAGGTTTCTTCTAGGAAGTTTAAATGGTTTACTCGGACCAATCAAGGTAATATCTCAGGCCGCTTATGAACTTTGGGATTGGTCGTGGCACAAGTCATATTGAGCCTCAAATAAGCTATCTCTTGTTGTTCTGTTCCACGAATTTTGCTACCATTCTGATATATGTATTTCGTGATTCCGTAACAGGCTTATGCGAGCGAAATATTCCGTGAGGAGTACCAAGCGCTAGGAGTATCAACCGTAATACAGATTCCTAGCTTTTGATCTCTCAGTACAGATTCCTAGTTTTTTTCTTGCCAAGGTACGTAAAGCTGAGGGTTACCCTTTGGACTCAGGTCAGTGCAGCATGGGGGATAGGATTGGTTATCGGTCCAGCTCTGGGAGGTTATCTTGCGCAGGTACTTCTGATTTATCATATCTCGACGCATGAAATTGAGAATTCCAAAAGCGACGACAGTTCGGACACACCTGCGGGAATTGCTTCTCTCATCTTCATGCTCCTCTGATGTTCCTGGCTGTTCTCTTTTTCTTTTTTCACTACAGCCCGCGGAAAAGTTCCCATCGATATTTTCCAAAGAATCAGTGTTTGGAAAGTGAGTGGAGGTTGCTGTCTTCTACATTGATATTGCAGATCCTATCAAGTGATCATCCTCGCGAAGCTTTAAACATTTGATTTCTTGATTTGGATGCAGATTTCCCTACTTCTTGCCCTGTCTCACCATGTCGCTTTTCGCACTGGTAGTTTCTATCGGATCCTTCTGGCTTCCGGTATGCACTTCGCTAAACTCAGTTCATGTTTCTCATTCTTGATATTGGAACTATTTGGTTTTTTTTTTCCCTTTCATCAGACATTATCTCTAGGCATATGGATATTAGAAGTATTAGAAGTTTCAACGGCGCTTACTTTAATGTTAAACTATTCTTTAGATCATTTAGTGCCACTTTTTTTACAAAAAAATGACAACTTAAGTGCTGACTCTAATTTGGATTGTCGAAAATTTGACTTAATAATATTTTATTAATTTCACCGATCGATGTGGCTTTTTGGTGCACCTAGTCAATATATATACCTTAAACTGCGTCATCTACGTGTTTTGTCCCAAATAAAAGTCCTAAATCGGACAATTAGCATTTCCCCCAATAAGAAACCCTAATTCTCAAGATCAATGATGTCAATAGTGGATTTCCAATGTCCAAGGAGAACCTCAGAATTGTCGAACCAGGAAGGAAGATCCAAAAACCATTTTTAATCTTGATACCCTCTTGATCACCTTCCATCCAAAGTCCACCAACTCCATTTGCTGTCGTCCACAGACAAATCTCCATCACCGGTCACATCGAGCTCATTGTAGCCAAAACAATGCACGCCATAGCATACACACGAGTCTCAAAAAGGAATCCTTTCTGGAGGATTTTCGAAGTTCGATCGTCGGTGATCCTTCTCCATCGTTCTCTGGACGTTCTTGCCACCGTCGATTGACACCGTCTATCGCTTCCAAGTCTCGTTCAGCTGTGCCTCTCTTCTCCCCTATATATCTGATCCAGGTGTTCAAAGTGCCTCGTGCTCGCTCATTCCTTCCCCCAGCGCCCATCACGAGCACTTGAAGTTTTGCTTCAAACCACGACATCTTTCCACCCTGAGGTACTCAAGAACAAGGCTACTCTTCAAACCACAGCATCTTTGCTTCAAAATTGTCGAACGAGGCTTGAATGAGAGAGAAAAAGAGAACGAGAGATTAAATCGCGGCCACTTCATCGTCATCCTTTTTCTTCTTTTCTATGAAAAAGCCACCTAGGCATTGATATATAATTAAAAAAGCCACCTAATATTTTTGGTCGGAATTCACTGGAGGTTCCAATTTAGCACTTAAATAAGTCGGCAAAAACTTTTAGTACTAAAGTAAATGTCCTGCAAAACTTTTAACACCTTTAGTGTTCTTCTACCTTATCTTTGCATGACTTTATCTATGAAAGGATTTGCAACTGTTTGATGCGCTTTATTGAGCCCAAAAGTCTGGTTTTATTGCAGGAAACATTGCATATGCACCACGGAATTGGCGAGCTTGATGAGTCTCGCAAAGATGCGGAGACCGCATCCCTCGAGTCTGGTGTGAAATGGAGACGGAAAAAGTCAAAGGGAAAGCTCCGAAAAAGTCTCTAATTCGTAATTGGCCCTTGATGTCGACCATCATCGCGTACTGCGTCTTCGCACTTCAAGACACGGCTTACTCAGAGGTAATGTAAAATAGCATGCGCTTCCCTACCACACCCTCTCAGCTCTTCTTCATTCACCGCATTCTAATATGAAGAATGCAATGATCTCAGTACTCATGGTGCCGAGTGCTTCCTTGACAGTTGCTTGAAAGAGCAAAAATTGTTTTATTGTTGACGAACACGAACTTGTAATCTGCAATGCAGTGGGCAGAAGAGACTCCTTTGGCTAGTCATGATTTAATGGCTGTCACAAGAAAATTATTTTGACTTGTTCGTTGGAATTCTATCATTGTTTGAAGTAGTTCTTCGGAACATGGTATCAGCATATCATGCCAGTTTCCATATAAGTTCGTTGTTTTTAATTCTATCCTCTCGTTAGCCTCTCCCTTCTACTTTCTCTTTGTAGATCTTCTCACTGTGGGCCGAAAGCCCTAGGCGATTGGGGGGTTTAAGCTACACGACTGAAGATGTTGGAACTGTTCTTTCCATCTCAGGTATATACTCCAATTTTTACTTGTACGTCAAGTTAATACGCTCAGCAAAACGACATGGTAATCATTGAAACTGCAATTCGAACGAAACTTCGAGATGTGGCTGTCCGTAATGTTGATAGGAGTACTGCCTAGTTGAAGCTTAGAATTGTTGGATATATTATTAATATAATCCAAAATAATATGTTCACATCAAGTCAAATAGGTAAAAAGCATGGTTATTTGGTCCATATGGGCGGGAAATAACGTGCATATAAAAACTCTAGGGCGTAAGGTAACACTATTAGGCGTTAGTTCCAAACTTGACGTCTCTTGGTGTAATTCAAGCGTTTCAAGCAATGCAGGAGAAAACCCTTTAAGTTGGTTTCTAAAAGCACACAACTTATTGAGCTAATACATTCTGACATTTGTGATTTTAGAAATTACATTACTAAAGCAGTTGCTTGAAGTATTACACCAAGAGACGTCAAGTTTGGAACGCTCAACAGTGTTACCTCCAGCGTAGAGAAACCTTAGAGTTTTTATATGCATGTTATTGGGCTCCGGCCCATATGGACCCAAATAACCATGCTTTTTACCTATTGGGCTTGTATGTGAACATATTATTTTGGACTATATTAATAATATATCCAACAAGAAGTATGGTCGTCTATTATCATTGAACGTTTCCCTGTACTCGTTCAATATGTTTGCCGGGGGATTGCTAATTGCCGAATTCTACTGCCAGGTGCCGGCCTTCTTGTCATCCAAACGTTTATATACCCATACGTGGACAGACTTATCGGCCCTGTTTGGGTAGCTCGCATTTGTGGGGTATGTTTTCGACATCTCATAACTTGATCGTGAGCATGTGCTTGTGAAAAACACTTTTTCTCGTTGCTATTCATGGTCTATCTGATAAAAGGACGATAATCCTGTGTTTCCTTTGCACAAATGCGTGAATGCAGATATTATCTATACCGCTCTTGTCAAGCTACCCTTTTATAGCCAAACTGACAGGGCTAAGTCTCTCCATAGTGTTGAATTGCGCATCAGTCGCAAGCACTGCTCTTTTGTGAGTATGCCTTTACACTCTAAGCTACAATGTATGAAACTAATATGCACAGAAAACATTCGACTTACTTTTTTAGTACGTGACAGAGAAAAAGCAAAACCTCTGTTCGTATATAATTCTAACTGTTGAATTTTGCATGTCGAAAGCTTACCATCCTCACCAGCTTGTTCCTTCTGCAAAACAAAGCCGTTGTAAGCTTCAAATGATCATCTTCGACGTGTCTGATCTTTATTAACATCCTCAAACACATACCTATCTCATAGTTCGAATCTGAAATCGCAGGATCAAGATCAGAGAGGAGCTGCTAATGGAATCTCAATGACCGGCATATCTCTCTTCAAGGCGGCCGGTCCAGGTGGAGGAGGCATGATGTGAGTTCCATTTAAGTTTTGTTGGCTTTCGTTACATCACTACGAAGGGACAATTAGCAGTCGATCATATTGAACTCATCACTGAAAACAAACAATTCCTTCTGCATGCTTAAAGGGTAGACTTGATTAATGTTCTCAGCCATGGACTCAAAATCTTTTGCAGATTCTCTTGGACACAGAAGCGTCAGGACGCAGCCTTTCTCCCAGGTAAACCGAACTTGTCCAATTCTGAGATGACGGATCTGGCCTTCTTTGTATAATCATGACTAACTCACCTGTTGTCATCTGCTAAAATGAAAGATGCTTATATGAAGATGTTTATATGCACGCATTCATGATGTACAATGATGAGAAATAACTCTACGTGACCATGATAGACCGTGCTTGAGCTCTCAGCCGACTGAGGAACTCTAACGACCCTGTGCCTATGTGCAGGCAACCAAATGATCTTCTTCATCCTGAATGTGATCGGGGCAATCGGGGTGCTGATGATGTTCAAGCCGTTCCGTCCAGCGCCGCAACTAAAAGAAAGTAGAATTGAACCTGCATGAAATCTAAACAGACCTTGCAAAATATCAGCTGCCATTCGATTATTTCACAAGCCAAGTCGAGCCTAAAATTTGCTCGCAAGCTCATCCAAATGGAAGAGTTAGACATGTCCACCAATCTTAGGCTCGTTAACTTATTTCGATTATTTCACAAGCCAAGTCGAGCCTAAAATTTGCTCGCAAGCTCATCCAAATGGAAGAGTTAGACATGTCCACCAATCTTACCCTTGTTAAGTTATTTAAGGGTGTGTTAGGACCTCTAGACTGGAAGCACAATTCGCGCGGCTTAGGGAAGTAATTTCTTCATTGGCCCTTTCATTGTAAGAGTATATTACATTTTTTATGTCATGGGCGAGCCTAAATATGAAGGTTTAGTTTCGATGTATCTGCACCTCCTGCCTGTTGATCAGCTCTAGTCTATTGTTCTAGTACTTAATTTTAGAGGCACCCATTTACTCTTGCTACCTTTACATGAAATGCGAGCCAAAGCCTGGAAAATTGCTTGCAAGATTGATGTGGATGGGCTCATTTCCCTCTTGTTGGGCTATGAGACCCATGTTACACCATCAAAGCAGCCATTCACCTGTAGACAAGTCTATGCATTGCTTACAGCACGATATATTGGGAAACTTACAAAAAAAAAAAAAAAAGTCATAAACTTATAAACTTACTGCATTTATACCAATTCAGTCTTAAATATTTTTCACATTGATATCAATATTCATTCAATTTAGTTAATGTAGACGTCAACTATTTTATGTAATATAGTTAGCGCTGAGTTGGTATTTTTAATAATATTTTAATATTTTATTGATTTTTTAATAGATTTTAGAATTTTTCATTTCCTTTTTCTTGTCCATTTTCTATCCTTTATTTTTTTGGCTCGTGGCTAGTCTTCATGGCCCGCGAGGGTCGCCCACGTTGGCCATAGGACGCTTGGGTGAGCGTAAGTGCCGACAAGGCCACCCTCGCCAAATTTGACAAGGCCGACCCTCACCCGGGTTAGGGTGGCCTTGCCTCGCCTCACTTGAGTGAGGGTTGGTCCAGCGTTGAGGAGGCCAACCTCACCTAAACGAGGCTTTTGTTAGCCCCCACCCCCCAACAAAAAATAAAAAAATAAATAAAACAAAAAAAAAAAAAGAAAGAGCTAGCACATTATATTTGCGTTAAAGAAAAAAAGAATTATCTTCATCTTCATTTGAAGGAACGATACCCCTACCATGCCTATTATAAGTTAGGAATGTGACATACAGACAACTTAACTTTGATATTGCATTGCACCCTCTTATCACAAACTCCATAGTCCATAGATTGGTGGCTCATGTCATATGGCTTTTGAAAGCGACTATACCATGTATATGTCATAGGCTGACAAATTCTTGCTAGTGGAATAGCCTGTGTGACACTTGATGAGCCAAGAATACCAAATAGACCTTTTTTCCATATTTGTTCTTAGAAATAATACGACGAATCGCATTTCACTTTAGATCGTATCATGCTTCGGTACAATCACTAGTTTTGGTCTATTATAGTCTTATCAGGAGAGCAATATCAACTTCCTATTAATTTGTGCATGGGAGGCTAATCCTGTTTTCAAATCTCTTCAAAATTATAACCATTCAATCTTAGAACTCCCCACACAAATGCCCTAATACCACTTTTAAGAATTAATTGTTTCATCTCCTTTGTATTACTTACTTTTTACCCCGATGACACCAAACTCTACTCACAATGGTACTAAAGCACGGGAGAATTCGATCCCTGACATATCTTGAATTCTTCGGGAGCAGTTTAAACCTAAATCCCAGCTGGCGAGCCACATGATTCAACGGCCGATGTTCATTGGACTGATGTGCACGTCGAGTCAAGCAGGAATGGCACATGTTTTGCAAGATTAATGGCTGATATTCACTGGGCTGATGCGCACCTCCAATCATGAGATAAAAGAGAAACAGGTACTCATCAAGACAAACCGTCCATTGTTGTCTTGGTACTAAGGCTTCGGTCGTCTCCCAAATTGACATCACGAGCCTTGGAAAAAAAAGGAAAAAAAGGAGAATTGGATCCCAACCTCTTCTCTTTATTTATTATTATGAAATAGACTTTTGTCCCGGACCACGACAGAACTTCGTCTGAAGTCACGGCGCATCGATCGAGATAAAGGAGAAACGTGAAAATTGATTCACCACCATCATCAAGACGAGACAGACTTACTCCGGAACTGCAACAGAAATTTTTGTCTTGGTATCCTCTTCCAGAAAAAATATGTCATAGTCGTGTCATCTGACCGTGGCCCCAGTTCTCAATCACATGTTGCCCCATAAAGAAACAAGGTAATTTTGGGACCCTTTTTCCAACTGGTCTCTTTTTTTTTTTAAGTAAGCCCTGTCAAATAAAGGGAAGTTAAAAAAAAATTGAAAATAAGAAAAAGAAAATTAGGAAGTTGTGGTTACTTATGATGTCACGCGATTCATTCAAGAGACGTGCCCTAGTTGCATCTCTGTCTTCCCATCTATTAACTCCAATGGACCATGATCTGTCTCTCTATCTTTCCGAGTTTCTGTCCTTTAGGCAATGAATGCATGGGACCCGTAATAATCATGTCTTTCCAGACTTCTGAACTTTTCGTCCTACTTTATCATAAGTTCAAGATCCATATAATGGAGAATCATAAATCGATATTTAAAAACTAATTTAAAATTAATTTACCATATATATATAAATTATATATATATATCAATTTAAAATTTTAATGACTCAAAAATTAATTTAAAGTAATTTGTTACATATATATACAAATTTAGGATCTTTCATAGTAATAATCCTAACTTTAACATATTGCTATGGTATCCGAAAATTATTATTTTGTGCACTATGATATGTAAATTCTATTTGTGGACCACATTTAATGCAGAAAAAACACCATCATGTCAAACATTGTCCTTCAATAAGGTATTTAGATTATAAAGCAATCGAATAAGAAAAAACATAAAATTATTAATGTAATAAATGCTCTCGTAAACTTTATTATCAGCATCTTTGAATATCCTCATTTCTTTATGCTGTACCTTTGATCAAGTGGTACGAGATACTCGCCTTTTTAGCTACGTCAAAAATTTTCACACAAAATTTTGTAATATATTTGCTGAACTTTCCTGGAAGCTCGTTGTTGAGACTTGAGAGTTCTATTTGCAGTTTGCTTTCTCCAGATTATAATTGCAATGATGTTGTCTCTTACTATTTTTGCAAGTCTTTTCTGGGCAAGCAGTTTGTGTTCTTTGCACGTAGTCCATGAATAAAGCAATCGCTAGACAATCATTGTTCGATCTAGGGTTTTGAAAAATGCATGAGAACGATTGAGACCGTTTCATTTATTCAAGGAAATAACGTGATAAGCATGAGAAGCATCACTATCTTGAATGCCAGCCTCAACAATTGAAATTGCATGAAATATTGATTGCATTTGATTATCTAAATTTCTAATAGAATAAGAGTGAATACGATAAAATATGAAAATTAGGGACTTTTCGACTGTCCCATCACAAACTATGTATTCCACGAATGGGTGCCTTATCTCACGTGGCTTTCGAAAGTGACCTTATCATGTGATATGTGTCACAAGAAATTCTTTGATTCTTTGAGAGCACTAGTGCCTAGAAAATCCTAGTCATTGAGTCATGTGTATTCCATACTTGATCCACGTGATCCAATGGTTATTATTCATTAAACTGATATGCACCCGAATCATGCAAGTATTGCTCGGGGATCGCGGGGATCACGGGCTTCTGCTCCAGTTGGTCCCCAACCTCTTCTCACGATCAAGGAAAACGTGACATTTGATTCCCCACCGCCACCATCATCAGTACAAAGTCCAGCAACATATCACATCTTCTCCACAGACAGGGCAACCAAAATCTTTAATGTGGCCATTGGCTCCTTTTCAAAATCACTCGTTCAACCATGTGGCCTTCGTAATCTTTCACATAAATGATAACAGTTACCGAAAAATCCTTCTCTTGTCAACGTGTCATTTCTTCGGGCGAGATCGAATGTTCGAGACCTTGCTTCTTCGGTAAACCAATGAGGGGAAGAAAACAGAGGGGCGGCGAATGAAATTCGACTAGAACAAAATATCAATTTTTCCTATTCTTCTCACGGTCCAAGTTTTGCCAGTTTTCAGCTATCGCCTTCGTTCCCTCCATTTTTCCCCGTCTCCTCAAACGGAGCCTCATCTTTTTACAGTAGATGAAGGAAATGTTTTCATAGGAGTCGCAAAAACTGCTTTTTTTTTGTCCTGTCTCCTGCGAATGAACGACGTCGAGAAGCAAAAGTTGAATTGGCGTATGACAGTAGACGTGCGCTGGATGGGATCTATCCCTTCCGACATGTCAACTCCAGATGGGCCATATTCTGTTTCTCTTTCTTTCCGAGTTTCTATCGTTTAGGGAATGAATGCCTGTGATATTATACAAGTCGCGTCTCTCCAGACTTTTGTTTACGACAAGAAATGTAAAAGGGTTACTGCGACGTAAATCAGCCAATCAATGCGACCGTCCAAAAAAAAAAAAAAATCGGCCAATCAATGCTAAATCAAGTAAGAGAGAGAAAACATAATCACTCATTCATAATTTTGAAAAGTATAGGGCCTCGACCCTCTTTTTACGAAACTTTAACATCAGCCACACAATTATGGAAGGGAAGGGATTTCGATTTTCTTCTTATTTCCATGGACTATTGAGTTTCGACTCTCTCCTTGATTTACACGGGGCTTTAACGTTAATTAGAGTATTACAGAGAAGTCGTGAAGTTTCAACATGAGCCAAAGATATGGAAGAGGAGATGGAGAGGATAGGATTTTTTTTGAAATCTTATTGCCTCTCATATTTTTTAGAATTAGAAAGATCCTTTTCAAATTGGAATTTGTTCGTTTAAAATATGATTCTTCTACTTCATTTTTATTTACTTATTGTTTATTATTTTTCCCTCTCTATTTTTCTTTCTTTTTTCTTTTGTTATTCCCTTCCATAATTGATTTAATAAATTTTTTATCAAATGACAAACTATACTAATAAACATAAAATATATAATAGAAAGAAACTCAAATATATAAATAAAATATTAATAAACCTTTATCCCATTTCCTCCATGGAATATTTTTATTCAGACTATATTCCTTTTATATCCGATCTTATCTTATTATAGGGAGGAGCCAAATACAAAATATGATAAATATTGACTTTTATCTTGACTACCAAACGTAGCCTTAGCTCTAAGAAGTCTATGATTTTGTGCTCTTTATTCATCTTACTCATTAGAGAATATCATGTCAACTAAAGTAAATCTACAAAGTTGATGCACTAAGTGCGCCTTCCAATGTGTGGGGTTTGTTCAGCATCATGAAATAAGTCCACATACCACTCGATATATCAATTTTGCAAACCATCTCTATACTCAATTATATGCGCTTTCTATGTAGCCAATTAGATGATTTTGCTGAGTCCTTTATCGATCAATAAAAATTTCACTTTCTTGGGCTCGATAATTTTTTTAATAACAAGAAAGCCCCTTTAGATCGTTAATCAAGAGGCACTAAACCACTTTTTAGTACCATGGACTTAACAAAATCATGATTTGTGTGGGTTGCTCTACATAAACGGCGCCAACGCAAAAGCCAGAAGACTTTAATTCCTATGTATCATTTTGTTCTTCCTCACATTGACCCATCTGCTTAAACAAGTAAAAACTGACATGTGCAATGATGGCATTTGGACCAAGTTGGTACTCGCATTTTTTAAATCACCTCCTTCTGCAGACAGATTGTTTAACATGGCTTCCCTATAAAGGCCAACCATTTAGAGCTCCGAAAGTGCCTTGACGTCAGTGTGTCGTATCGTTCTTCACTCGAGGCAGATTTTTCGCGAAAGAAAAGAAGGGTCTATTCCATTTGTTCGGGAGCTCAATTTCGTGTCCTCAGCTCTATCTGTCGAGGTTAATAACAATGGCAGTGGAAGAACAAAAGGAGGCATTGTTGAAAAAGCATTACTATGAGAATTGCCCCGGCTGTAAAGTCGAGAAGGTTAAGGAATCGCAGGGGGGCTTGCCAATCCGTGAACTTTTTTCGATCTGGATCGTCGTGCTTTGCAACGGTAATGATTTTACATAGCCTTATTGTTGTTCATAAGCTCTATGTCAACTTCGGGTTTGCTTTTCTGGGTTTTTGGAACTTACCGAGTAAGTGGACATAACAATGATGCTAATTTGCATGATATTTCGAAGTTAATTTGTTTGAACATTCAGTTGCTGATGTAAAATTAGACTAATGACGTTGCTGACCTGTCCCGTCCTTTCTCTTTCCAGCACTGCCAATATCATCTTTATTCCCATTCCTTTACTTTATGGTGAGTTCTTGCATTTTATACTTCAATTTTAAGGATGATGTATATATTAGTGCTCTGTCTACACTTCAGATATAGTGTCCTACAAGGAAAATTACTAGAAAAGTCATAAACATTTTACAATCATACTAGTTTAGTCATTCCGCAAGTGGTTGGGGGAGCTCCCCCTCGCCCAGCAACGGCAAGGGAGTCCTCGCCCCTCGCCCAATGACAACGAGGTGAGCCCTCGCCCCTCACCAAGCGACAATGAGGCCAGCCCTCGCTAGATCCGGCGAGGGGGCCCTCGTCGTCGTTGGGTCTGGCGAGGCCAGCCCTTGCAGATCTAGTAAGGGCTCGCCTCGGCAGTGGCTGGGCGAGCTTGCCCTTGCCCAACGATAGCGAGGGGAGCTCATTTGGCCACCTCAGTCCGGCGAATGGCGAGGGTTGGCCGGTCGCCAGAGCCAAATGAAGAAGGAGGGAGGGAGGGGGAGGAGGGAGGAAAAAAAAAAAAGAAGAAAAAAAGGTAAAAAATATTAAAAATTAATAAAATAATTTGAAAAATAAAAAAATCATTATAAAATTTGTTGCTAGTGCTGGCCTATGGCCAACCAATTTTGGCCAGAAGAATTGAACTAGCACAATTGTAAAAAGTTTAGGACTCAATTGGCTAAAAAAATCAGTTTATGACTAAATTGGCACAATTGCAAAATGTTTAGGACTTTTTTGGTAATTCTCCCGTGTCCTACATTGTATGATTATCGTTCCTAGTTGGTTCATCCCGAAAGTTTTTGCTTTTGTTACAAATGAAACAAGTATATGTGAAGTGAACATTCTTTTAACTTATTTTGAGGCATAAGAGTTAGCCATTGGAATGCATTCCCATAGGATGGTTAAACTCGATTAAAATTTCTGTTACTTTCCTCGACAAATCATAATAAATGACTAGAAGTATATGACCTAGCCACTTCTACTCAAGAAATCTTAATTTGTTTGTTGAATTTCGAATGGCAGATTAGAGATTTTCATGTCGCCGAAAGAGAGGAAGACATTGGGTATTATGCTGGTTATGTAGGTGAGATTATCCTGTTGCTTATCACTTCATTGCAGACTCTCGAGAAAATTGTCCAAAAAGTCTTAAACCTTTCAAATTTGTCAATTCAATTCTAAACTTTCATTTTTTGCCAATTAATTCCATCATTTTAATTTTGGTCGGAAATTGCTAACATAGACAACCAATGCCGACATGGCACTTTTTAAATAATATATTGAATTTTTTTATCGTTTCTTCTTCTTCTTCTTTTATTGCTTTTTTTGGGGGTTTTCGGATCTAGGGCCAGCAAGGGTTGCCGCCCAACCCTTGCTGGCCACATGTGAGGGCCCATGACTTGCGAAGGCCATAGGTGAGGATTGGCCGAACCTCGCTGGCAAATCAAGGGCACGCAAGCCCTCATTGGCCCCAAGTGACGGCCTTGAGCAAGGTTGCCGCCCTCACCTAGTCAAATCTAGAGAGGGCATCACGGCCCTTGTCGTTTTTGGGCGAGGGCTCGTGCGCCCTCACTTTCACGAATGGGGGGTGCGACTCCCTTGCCCAGAGCCGGTAAGGGTTGGCTGGCCCTCGCTTGTGGTTGGCGACCCTAGATCCGAAAACCCCTCCAAAAAAAGTAAAAAAAGAAGAGAAAAATCCATTAAAAAAATTCAAAATTTTATTAAAATATTATTAAAAAAAGCACCACGTCAAAGACTTTGGCCTTCTATATCAACAATTTTTAAACGAAATTGGTTAGATTGACTTAATTAGTAAAAAGTGAAAATATTTAGAATTGAATTGACAAAATTGAAAGGTTTATCTTTACCAAAAAAAAAATTGAAAGGTTTATGACCGAATTGGCAAAAGTATAATAAATTTAGGACTTTTTAAATAATTTTCGCCAAACTCCCTAGTTTGTTTTTGACTAAATTTTTCCTAAACAAACTACTTCCAATCTCGAAGGTTGTTCGCTCATGTTCGGTAGAGCCTTGACATCGGTCTTATGGGGAGTTGTGGCGGATCGCTACGGGCGAAAACCTGTCATAATCACGGGAACAATAGCAGTGTTAGTACAATATCACCATTTATTTTGAGTACCCAGCGAAAGAGATTTCTCAGATGATTAAAATCAATTAATCGCTACGATTTGATTTATAATCAGGGTTATATTCAACACTCTCTTCGGCCTAAGTGTGAACTTTTGGATGGCCATTGCAATGAGGTTCCTGCTTGGAAGTTTAAATGGTTTATATGGACCGATCAAGGTAAGATCTCATACAGCTTATGAACTTTTCGATTCGTAGTCGCACAAGTTATTTTGAGCCTCAGACAAACTATGCCTTCTTATATTGTTCAGCAAGTTTGCTATTACTCTCATAAATGCATTTCGTAATTTCTTAACAGGCTTATGCGACCGAATTGTTCCGTGAGGAGTACCAAGCGCTAGGAGTATCAACCGTAAGATCTCCAACCTTTGTCAAAACCTTTTAGCTTTCAATACTGGTTCCTGGTTTTTTTGCTGAGTGAATAGAGGTGAGAGTTACATTTGGACTCAGGTTAGTACAGCATGGGGGATAGGATTGATTATCGGTCCAGCTCTGGGAGGTTATCTTGCCCAGGTACTTCTGATTTATCATATCTCGACGCATAAATTGAGAATTCCAAAGTCGATGACAATTTGGACACACGCGAAATGCTTCTCATCTTCGATGCTCCTCTGATGTTCCTGGTGTTCTATTCTTTTTTCACTTCAGCCTGCGGAAAAGTTCCCATCGATATTTTCCAAAGAATCAGTGTTCGGAAGGTGAGTGGAGGTTGCTTTCTTCTACATTGATATTGCAGATCCTTTTAGGTGATCATCGACATGAACGGTAACATTTGATTTCCTGATTTTGATGCAGATTTCCCTACTTCTTGCCCTGTCTCACCATCTCATTTTTCGCATTGGTTGTTTGTGTCGCATCCTGCTGGCTTCCCGTATGCACTTCACTAAACTCAGTTCATGTTTCTCATTCTTGACATTGGATTTATATATTTATTTTCCTATCTTGAAACGTTACCTCTATTTCCCTTTATCTAAGAAAGGAGTAGCGACTGCTTGTTGCCCTTTATGAGTGCCCGAAAATCTGGCTTTATTGCAGGAAACATTGCATATGCACCATGCAAACAGCGAGCTTGATGAGTCTCGTGAAGATGTGGAGACCGCATCCCTCGAGTCCGGTGTGAAATGCAAGATGCAAAACGTCAGAGGGAAAGCTCCAAAAAAGTCTCTGCTTCGTAATTGGCCCTTGATGTCAGCCATCACCGCATACTGCGTCTTCTCACTTCACGACATGGCTTACTCAGAGGTAACGTAAAATGTCGTGCACTTCTCTACCACGCCTTCTCGGTTCTTCCTCATTCACCGTATTCTAATATCATGAATGCAATGATTTCAGTATTCATGCTGCCAAGTGCTTCATTGACAGTTGCTTAAAGAGCAAAAATTGTAATGTAGTGTATGAACACGAACGTGTAATCTGCAAGGCAGTAGTCAGGGGACATTCCTAAGCTAGTTATGATTCAATGGTTGTTGCGAGAAAATCACTCTGGCTTGTTCTTGGGAATTCTATCCTAGTTTGGAGTGGCTTATCAATATATGACATCAGCATATCATGCGAGTTTCCAAATGAGTTCATTTTCTCTTTCAATTTGATTCTCTCGTTAGTCTTTCCGTGCTACTTTCTCTTCGTAGATCTTCTCACTATGGGCCGTAAGCCCTAGGCAATACGGAGGTTTAAGCTACACGACTGAAGATGTTGGAACTGTTCTTTCCATCTCAGGTATATACTCCAGTTTCTTCCTTACATTTCAAGGTATCGTTCAGGAAAACAGCGAGGTAGTCATATAAAACTGTAAATCAAACAAAACTTTGAGATGCGGCAGTCTGTATTCGTTGATTATGCGTTCTGCCTATTTAAAATTTAGAAGTATGGTGGTCTATTATCATTTAACGTATCTCTATACTCATTCAACATATTTGCTGGGGATCACTGATTACCAAATCTTACTGCCAGGCGCGGGCCTCCTCGTCTTCCAAACGTGTTTATACCCATACATGGACAGACTTCTTGGCCCCATTTTGGTAGCTCGCATTTGTGGGGTATGTTTCCGGCATTTCGTAACTTGAACTCGATCACGTGCATGTGACAAATATATATTCTGGCTAATTCTATCTCCAGCTATTTACGATCTATTTGATCAAAAGACAATAATCCCCGTGTTTCCTTCGCACCAATGCTTGAATGTAGGTCTTATCGTTACCCCTCTTGTCAAGCTACCCTTTTATAGCCATGCTAACCGGGCTAAGTCTCTCCATAGTGTTGAATTGCGCATCAATCGTGAAGAATTTTCTATCTGTGAGTATGCCTTACACTCTAAGCTACTATAAATGACGCTAATATGCACAGAAATGATTCAAATTACTTTTTCTGTGTGGAAAAGAGTAAGAAAAACCTCTGTTCATACCTAATTCTAACTGTTGAATTTTGCATGTCGACAGCTTTCTGTCTTCACCGGCTTGTTCCTTCTGCAAAACAAAGCTGTGGTAAGCTTCTAATGATCATCTTCAACGAGTCTGATCTTTACTAATATTCTCGAATACATACATCCCTCATGAAGGTTTTGCTTATGTCCGAATCTGAAATTGCAGGATCAAGATCAGAGAGGAGCTGCTAATGGAATCGCGATGACTGCCATGTCTCTCTTCAAGGCAGCTGGTCCGGCCGGAGGAGGCACATTGTGAGATCCGGTTAATTGTTGTCTGCTTTCATTATGTCATTACGACGGGACAATTGAGCAGTCGATCATATTAAACTAATAACTGAAAACAAGTAATTACTTCTCCTTGCTTAAAGAGTACACTAGATCAATCTCTCATCCATGGACTCAAATCTTTCGCAGATTCTCTTGGGCACAGAAGCGTCAGGAT
Organism: Eucalyptus guilfoylei; assembly: GCA_016097605.1. Classification (NCBI taxonomy): domain Eukaryota; kingdom Viridiplantae; phylum Streptophyta; class Magnoliopsida; order Myrtales; family Myrtaceae; genus Eucalyptus; species Eucalyptus guilfoylei. The sequence goes on along the minus strand of CM027866.1, from coordinate 39,891,540 downwards.
GCGGCCTTCCTCCCAGGTAAACCAAACTTTCCCATTCTGGGACGACGGCTGTGGCCTTCTTTGTATTACCGTGATTAATTCATCTACTGTCATCTGCTAAAAGAAAAGAAGATTTTTACGTGAGGATGTGTATGTGCACGCGTTCATGATGTACAATGATGAGAAATGAGTCTATGCCACTGTGATGGACCGCGCTTCAGCTCTCAGCTGACTGAGGAACTTCAACGATCCCGTATCTTTGTGCAGGCGACCAGATAATCTTCTTCATCTTGAATGTGGTTGCGGCAATCGGGGTGCTGATGACGTTCAAGCCGTTCCTTGTCGAGCGCCGCGACTAAACTCAGCATAGCGCTGAAAACTAAGAGCAGAGCTTGCAAAGATCAGCTGCCATTCGATTCCTTCACAAGCCGAGTCGGGCCTGAAGTAGAGTGGGCGGGTCCATCGATCTCTGGCTCGTAAACTAGTACTAATATAGACCTAATCATGGATCTAAGACCGTGTTAGGCCCTCCAGACCTGAAGCACAATTTAAGTGGCTTAAGGAAGTGATTTCTTCTTTAGCCCGGTCCTTATATGGAGAGGATACTACATATTTTGCGTTATCGGGTCGCCTAAATACGAAAGTTTAGGTTCGACATATCAACATTGCCTGCTCATTGATCAAGTCTTTTATATTATTTGTTTAATTGTGAATTTGAATCAGATTAATTTGATTAAAATCATAATAAAAATGATAATTTATCATGTATATATAAAAATAAAGTGTCCAAATGTATCAGAATTATCTATTTGTTAAAAAATAAAGTGTCAATGTGCCGTGCTGTGTCGTGTCACATATCGCATGTTTGTGTTGATATTACTTATGTTATTTTCATTATAATTTTCAAGCTTTTCATGTATAAATTTAACAAAATTATATACTTGAGAAATGTCACATGGAAACGTCAGGTCATATGACTATTGCGTAAAATATTTGCTCCATTGGGGTTAGCTACCAAAGCGCATAATAGGAAATCTTTAATATATATCCGTCGACCTGAGGGACGAGCTCATCGGCCTTTGGTGACGCTGGAACGTGGTTGATCTATGAGGTTCGAGCCTAGCCACCAATCGTCCATTTAGCGAGGCTCAAGCCCCTCGCCCTTTGGCGATGCTGGAGTGTTGCCGATCCACGAGACCCGAGCCTTGCCATCCTCTAGTGATGCTCTTGTGACCTTCTAGGGACACTTGAGTGTCACCGATCTTGGAGGACCGAGCCTCGTCGCCCTTTTGACCGTTTGAGCTCGCCTATGGCTGACGACCAGCTAAAGAAGAAGAGAAAAGAAAAAAGAAAAAGGGAAAAATAAAAATAATTAAAAAAAAAAAAAAGAAAAATAATTAAAATAAGTGGTGAGAGAGAGATGAGGGAAAATAAAAGTGGAAAATATTTTCCCCACTTTTTATAGTGTTTTTTTTCCATTAGCGGAATATGTTTTCCTCGACTGTTTATTTTTCGTGAAACAATATTGGAAAATTTGAAAATTATTTTTCTGAAAATTATTTTCCACAAGGCGAATGGAGCCTTAGTTTCCTTTGAATGTATGAATTAATCTCTCAATTGCAAAATACTTGTGTTGTGGCGCAACTATTGCTATTATTAGTCAAAATCAACGTTATGCATATTACCAGTCACATTTTTGTTTGTCCGATTGTTTATGGAAGTCGCAAGACTAATTCTTTTAAATAATTATCAAAAAAATCTTAATTTTTTTTTACAAATACCAATTCAATCCTAATTTTTTTAAATTTAATTTAATTTTTTTTTTAAATGCATTCATTCATCATAATTAAACATGAGAGAAACATAAAAAGCTTTCAAGCAAAGCAAATCCCAAAAGGACTGCAAAACAAAACAAAACCTAAAAATTAAAGAGTACGGCTTATAGCTTTAAGCACACTCTCATTTCAAAAGAACAATCCATTACAACAAAAAAGAAAAAAAAAACAAATCACCGGCCGATGATAGGAAACGTCAGTAATAGGCACATTCCGAGATCTTTCCCTTTAGAAACTACGACTTATAATATTCGCCTAAGTTTAGCGTCCTCAAGATGATTGCCATATGAAGACAGCAACACCAATAAGATGTTAAGCCACCACAGATTGAACGCTTCTAAGAATCTCTTATCTAGATTTAGATTAAGAAAAAAAAGCTTGCAAAATTAAATCTATATCTTAATTGGGAGAGGAGAGCTTCCGCCAACTTTTAGAGAAGTCATATAACCACGTTTTAGGCATCTTGCTTGCTGGACTGGACTAGATTGGTGACAACTTTATCACAAAATTTGGCCAATTTAATCTTAAATATTTTAACAATTTACCAATTTAGTCTTTTCAGCCAATTTGGTAGGAATTCGCTGACGTGGATATTAGTCGTCCTATGCAACACAATTGATGCATACATGGATAATTTTTATAATTTTTTAAAAAGAAAAAGATAATAAAAAAGAAAATAAAAGAAATCAAAAAGTTATAAAAAAATTCAATTTAAAAAAAATTGCAAAAATTGTCCAAATCAACCGACAATACACATAATAAGCCTAATGTTTATGTCAGCAATTGTCAAATAAAATTGGCCATGAGAATTAAATTAGTAAATTGTTAAAAAGTTTAGGACTAAAGTAGTAAAATTTAAAAATTTATTATTGAAGTATCATCCATCAATAGGTGTATTATTTTTTTTGTAATTTTTTTCTACTTTTCTTTGACGAAGTCAAAACAACAAGAGATAATTACTTGTTCTTGACCACGTCGGCCGAAAATCGAGAGGAGAATTCAATCTTTCCCTACTCTCTCTATTTAAATTTCATACTGTTGACTGCGACCACACGTTTCAATCAAGTATTGCGGTCACAAATGTTCGGAACCTTTCTTTGTTCCTTTTTTCCACCAGATTATCAATAAAAGACGTGCCCTTGATCGCATCTATCTCTCTTCACACCAATAATTCCCAAAAGACAATCATATAATTCCAAAAAGACAGTCATGTCTCTGTCGTTTAGGAAATGATGTTAGTGACCTCGCGCTAGTCATGTGCGATGCAGAAAAGAATTAAAAAATGTAGTTCTTCGGTAGGCAGTTGACCTTGTCCCTAATTTATTGCAACTTGATCATGTTGCTGTCGGGATCTTAAAATTTAATATTTGTGGTGCACGTGAAATTTATTGTACTCGAACTGACCTAGAAATACTATTGACAAAACTAATTTCGAATATACCGACGGGAGGCCTATTTCTTTTTCTTTTTCTTATTCTTTTCAAAAACCACTTTCGAATACAAGTCAGTTTTATTTGAAAATTATGTCCACCAATTATCTTAAATTAAGGTACTTAAGATTATTAAGTCATCGAATAAGAAAGAATCTTAAAATATTGATGTATTGAGTGTTCTCACGAAACATCTTTGAATAACCCATTTCTTTATTTTTGTAATATTTTCTACGGGACTTTCCGGGAAGCTCCTACCTAAGGTTGGTGAGTTCTATTTGCACTTTGCTTTTCCAGACGTGGACAGATCCCCAGTATTCTGATTGCAATTGTGTTTGCCTCCTATTATTACACGTTCTATTGGGGTAACAGCTGGTGTTTTTCGCACGCAGTCCATAAATAAGGCTATCGTCCCTGCTCTTCTTCCGTCATCCAAGAGCCACTTCACCTTGCTTAAGTTTCATCTTCGACGGCGGTTGAGTTGGGTACGTCATATCTTGTCAGTTCCCTGTGAATTCTCGATCTTATGGTTTTTACAAAATGCAAAAGTGATTGGCATGAGGAGCGATATCATCCTAAAACTCGCGACATAACATTTTATGTATTCTCTATGTATCTATTCTTTGAACATGTAATTTTTAATTTTATTCTGATGATTTATTTTGTTATTGAGAGCTTGTTTTACTTTGAAATTATCTGGGATTTGTCTTGATTTCCAGTTATATTGTGTTGTTTCTCTCTTATTTTTCACGGAAATGGCTGAAAGTTACTTTCAATCCCAAAAAAAAAAAATTAATAGATTGACCTTTTATGCTTGATAATATTTTTTAATAACGAGAAACCCCTGTCTAGATTGTAAATTAAGGTCACTAACACCAGTTTCTAATGTCTTGGAGTTAAAAAAAAAAAAAAAAAAAAAAAAAAAAACGAAATTTGAGCGGGTTGCTCCGACTTCTATGGTGCCCAGCAAGATCCAGAAGATTTCGATCATATTTGTCCCTCTTGTTCTGACTCTCTTTGAAACGTGTCCGTCAACCAGAGAAAATGACGTGTGCCATGACGACAATTGGAACGAGTTGGTTCTCACATTCCCTACATCACCTCACCTCCTTCTCCAGACTCATCGTCCTCTATGGCGCTTCCCTTCAAAAGCCAGTGCAAAACAAGAAAGACCCTCAATCATAGATTACAAAATCTTCTTCTTTTATATTTCAGGGCACGTGAGTAGAACCTTTTTTTCTCTATATGAAACGATCCGAAGTTGCAATCTATGTATCTTCAGCTTTGAACGTGAAGCATCTTAACGTTTTCGAGTGCTCTCGCTCTCGGATTATGCCTTAAAAGTGGAGGACCGTATATTATGCCGTGTGGTATTGCTCTTCGCTAACGCTTTGTGATTATTCTCCCCTTGAAGCAGATTTCGTTGGGCAGCTGACTTTCGCGAGTTCAGCTCTCCCTGTCGATATTAATAACAATGGCAGCAGAAGAACAAGAGGAGGCGCTCTTGGAGAAGTATTTCCATGAGAACTGCCCCGGCTGCAAAGTCGAGAAGTATAAGAAAACGCAGAAAGGCTTCCCGATCCGCGAGATCCTGTCGATCTGGATCGTCGTACTTTGCACAGGTAATGAGCATATATAGCATTATCGTTGTTTATAAGCTTCCGGCCAACTTTTAGTTTTTTTTTTTTTTTTTCTTGGGTTCTTTTAACTTACCGAGTAACTGCACATAACAACATCGCGAATTTTCATGATATTTCGGAGTTAATTTGTTTGGGATAATTCAGTTGTTGATATGAAGTTAAGCCGATGACGATATTGCATAGTGATGAAGAGTATACCTCCAGATGTTTCCTTTCTCTTGTGTCGTCATAGCTATGACGTTAATTGGTTCCATAATTTAATCTTTGACACTTCGAAAAGATGTGCTTGTAGTCACATAATTACTGACCTGTGTCCTGTCCTCTCTCTTTCCAGCACTGCCAATATCATCTCTATTCCCATTCCTTTACTTCATGGTAAGTTCATACGTTACTTCAACTTTTAAGTATGACATATATATATGATATGTTCTGTCTACACCCGAGCTTAAATTGTATGGTTTGAGCTTTGTTTTCTCAGATGCCGTCTCTCTAGGCTCCTGGTCGATTAGTCCTTTTTTTTTCTTTTTTTTGTTGCAAGTACGACAAGTGTGCGTGAAGTGAATAGTTACTTAAGATGGTTAAACTTGACTAAACGTTCCATTATTTTCCTCGGCAGATAATTGTATAAATGACTCGAAGCATATGATTTAGCCTCTCCAACTTGAGAAATCTCTGATTGTTTCTTGAATTTTGAATGACAGGTTAGAGATTTTCATATCGCCAAAAGAGAGGAAGACATCGGGTATTATGCTGGTTATGTAGGTGAGATTATCTGAGATTGCTTATCTCTGTTCATTGCAGACTCCTTTGTTTGTTTTTGACTCAACTTTTCACTAGCAAACTCCTTTAAATCCCACAGGTTCTTCCTTCATGTTCGGTAGAGCCTTGACATCGGTCTTCTGGGGAATCGTGGCAGATCGCTATGGGCGAAAACCTGTAATAATTATGGGAACAATCGCAGTGTTAGTACAAGATTGCCATTCATTTTGAGTTCCCAGCGAAAAAACTCCTCCGACGAATACAATCAATTGACCATTCTGATTTGATTTATACCAGGGTTATTTTCAACACTCTCTTCGGCCTAAGTGTGAACTTTTGGATGGCTATTGCCATGAGGTTCCTTCTGGGAAGTTTAAATGGTTTACTCGGACCTATCAAGGTAAGATCTCATAAGGCTTATGATTGTTGGGATTCCTCGTGGGACAGGTTATTTTGAGCCTTAAATGAAGTATCCCTTCTTATATTGTTCCATGAATTTGCGACCATTCTCATATACGTATTTCGCTATTTCGTAACAGGCTTATGCTACCGAAATATTCCGTGAGGAGTACCAAGCGCTAGGAGTATCAACCGTAAGATCTTTGACCTTTGTAAAACCTTTGAGCTCTCAATACAAGTTCCTAGTTCTTCTGCTAAGTAAATAAAGCTGAGAGTTACACTTTGGACTCAGGTCAGTACAGCATGGGGAATAGGATTGATCATCGGTCCAGCTCTGGGAGGTTATCTTGCTCAGGTACTTCTGATTTATCATATCTCGACGCATGAAATTTAGTATCCAAAAGCGACAAAAATTCAGGCACTGCGTGCGGAATGCTTCTCTCATTTTTCATGCTCCTCTGATGTTCCTGGTTTTTTATTTCTTCCGTTTCAGCCTGCAGAAAAGTTCCCGTCGATATTTCCCAAAGAATCAGTGTTCGGAAGGTGAGTGGAAGTTGCTTTCTTCCAAATTTATATGCAGATCCAATTAAGTGATCATGGACACAAGCAGTAAACATTTGATTTCCTGATGTCGATGCAGATTTCCCTACTTCTTGCCCTGTCTCGCCATCTCGGTTTTTGCATTGGTAGTTACTATCGTGACCTGCTGGCTTCCGGTACGCACTTCACCAAACTCAGTTCTTGTTTCTCATCCTTGATATTGGAAAACAATCCGATGCTTTTTCTTCTCACGAGACGTTACCTCTGCTTCACCTTATCTACGAAAGAATTATCGACTGCTTGTTGAGCTTTATTGAGGGTCCGAAAATCTGGTTTTATTGCAGGAAACATTGCATATGCACCACAAAAGTAGCAAGTTTGATGCGGCTTGCGAAGATGTGGAGACCGCACCCCTCATGTCCGGCACGAAATACAAGACTCAAAAGGCCGAGGGGAAAGCTCCGAAAAAGTCTCTGTTTCGGAATTGGCCCTTGATGTCATCCATCATCGTGTACTGCATCTTCTCGCTTCATGACATGGCTTACACCGAGGTAACCTAAAATGTCGCGTGCTTGTCTTTGCCTTCTCAGTCCTTCTTTGCTCGCCGTCTTGGACATTCTACAATCAGGAGTGCAATGATTTCGATAGTCATGCTGCCAAGTGCTTCATTGACAGTTGCCTAAAGAGCCAAAAAAATTTCATTGTGGGTGAACACAAACTTATAAGTAGTCAGAGGACATTCTTTTGGTATAGTTATGATTTAGTGGTTGTCGTAATAATATTACTTCAGCTTGTTCTTGGAACTCTATCATATTCCAAAGTAGTTGATTGGAATATGGCATTAGCATATCAAGCTGGTTTCCTAATAAATTCATTTTTGTGTTAATTTGAGCTCTTTTAGTTTGATCCTCTCATTAGCCATTCTGTGCTACTTTCTCTTTGTAGATCTTCTCACTATGGGCCGTAAGCCCTAGGCGAAATGGGGGTTTAAGCTACACGACTGAAAAAGTCGGAAATGTTCTTGCAATCTCAGGTATATACTCCTGTTTCTTTGTTATATTTCAAGATAGATTCTTTCAGAAAAAAACTGTAATTCGAACGAAACTTTGAGTGGTGGCAGTCTGAATTCATTGATATGCGTTCTGTCTATTTGAACCTTAGAAGTGTGGTGGTCTATTATCATTCAACTCTCTGTGTGCTCGTTCTATTTGCTGGAAATTGCTGATTACTAAATTCTACTGCCAGGTGCCAGCCTTCTCATCTTCCAAACGTGTTTATACCCATACTTGAATAGACTTCTCGGCCCTGTTGTGGTAGCTCGCTTTAATGGGGTATGTTCCAACAGCTCCTAACTGGAAATTGAGCACCTGCTCGTGATAAATATATTTTCTGGCTATTGAATCTCCGGCCATTCAAGATTTATTTGATAAAAAGACAATGATCCCCTCGTTTTAATTCTCACAAATGCGTGCAGGTCCTAGCGATTCCGCTCTTGTCAAGCTACCCTTTTATAGCCATGCTGACCGGGCTAAGTCTCTCCATAGTGTTGAATTGCGCATCAGTTGCGAAGAATGTTCTATCTGTAAGTATGTCTTACACTGCAAGCTACTATATATGAAGCTAATATGCACGTTAATCATTCAAATTACTTTTTGTGCATGGAAAAGAGAAAAAAAAATCCAAATTCTCTGCTCGTACCTAATTCTAATTGTCATATTTTGCATGTCGAAAGACTTCCATCATCACCAGCTTGTTCCTTCTGCAAAACAAAGCCGTGGTGAGCTTCTAAAGATTATCCTCGAAGAGTCTGATCTTTATTAACATTCTCAAATACATACCTCTCTCGCGAAGGTTTGGCTTAACTCTGAATCTGAAATCGCAGGATCAAGATCAGAGAGGAGCTGCTAATGGAATTGCGATGACTGCAATGTCTCTCTTCAAGGCGGCTGGTCCAGCCGGAGGAGGCGCAATGTGAGATCCGGTTAATTGTTCTCTGCTTTCATTATGTCATTACAACGGGACAATTAAGCAGTTGGTCACGTTAAACTCATCACTGAAAACAAATAATTACCTCTGCATGCTTCAAGAGTAGATTTTTAATTAGTGTTCTCATGCATGGAACCAAATTTTTGGCAGATTCTCTTGGGCACAGAAGCGTCAGTATGCAGCCTTTCTCCCAGGTAAACTGACTTTTTCCAGTTCTACGATGACGGCTCTGGCCTTCTTCGTATAAACATGACTAGTTCATCTGTTGTCTTCGGCTAAAAGAAACGAAGAAGTTGTTCACATGAAGCTGTGCATATGCACACGATTCATGATACACAATGATGAGAAATGAGTCGAGGCCACTGTAATAGAGCGTACTTGATCTCTCAGCCGAATGAGGAACTTTAACGGCCTCGTGCCTATGTGCAGGCAACCACATGGTCTTCTTCATCCTGAACGTGGTTGAGGCAATTGGGGTGCTGATGACTTTCAAGCCCTTCCTAGTCGAACGCCGCTAAGTGGAAGAAACAGAATCAAACCCGCATGAATTCTAAGGAGAGCCCTGCTAAAACTCAGAGCAGAGCCAGCAAAAGATCAGCTGCCATTCAATTTTTCTTCTTCACAAGGTCGAGCAGCATTTGCCTTCCACAAATCGGAGGCGGCCCCTTTCAGGTCAAGAATCTCGATCCTAGTTGAATCAGCGTTTTAGCCCTTATGTGCTCACATTCTTAATATTCCAACAACAGCACCGAATAGAATTACGATGTATTACTCATTATAATGTAACCTTCAGCAGAATTAGCCTCTGGAAGGATTAGTCCGCGACATTGTAAGAATAGTGCAATTGATTGAAAACAGAAAAACCAGTCGGGTCAATCAGAAGTTTCATCAGTTGAATTCATTGATATTGCTGCACTTACCGCTTCCTTCTTAGTGCCACAGCAAACAGCTTATGAGCCTAACAGAGACATCGCGACCGGAACGGAATGCTTGATGCCGGGCGGAGGCAGATACCATCTGTACTCCATATCAGATCGCTTAAAACGATACCATTGTTTCGATAAATTGGTCCACCTAGTTATGTAGGAGTCCTTAACACCACATCGAACATTTCAAGATAAAGTCCGCAATAATCTTAAGATGAGAGAGAAAAGGAAGGATATTGCAAATGTCCGATGCTATCTCATCATCCATTAAGTCAACTGCAGCGCAGAATCAAAGCTCTTTATGGGGTGAACGGTTTTAGGTTTTTACAGATTATACCTAGAATTTGTCCATCGGAAATCTACCAATCGGAACAGAGTTCTCATTATTTTAAAACCCGGAATCTACTTTATATATCATGGAATCTAAAACCTATATTGTCAATTTTAAAGAAGCTGTTCCATAATCAATTTCTTAGATGGCAGCTGCGATCGACTGTTTATCTATTAGTTTCCCTTTGCTTGTGTTGTGGTCCACCATGTCGCTATTGATAGACAGTAGCAACTTTATGCATAACATTCCATTTTTGTCCAATTATCATTACCTCACCCCAGAAAAAAAATATTTAAATAAATAAATAAGTCAGCACTACAAAAATGTATACGAAAAATACGTTTTCCTCTTTCCACGATTCGAGGATATTGTCTCTAACTGAATACATATGATGCGGGTTATGAGTAGGGGACCACACCCACGTACAACTTTGATAAAAATTGCATTTTGACCCTCTCATCACAAACTCTTGTCATCCCCAGTTTGGTGGCTCATGTCATGGGGCTTTCGAAACTGACATTACCATGTGATGATATGTCTCGCGAGAAATTATTGAAATCTTCGAGAGCACTTGAGCCCAGTAAATCATAGCCACTAGATTCATGTGGTCCAACGGCTAATATTTATTAAATCAATGTGCATTTGAATCATTCACATACTGCAGGCTTTTTACTCCCAACCAAACAACAGGAGCCCTCTAGTTGGTCTCCAACCTCTTTTAACTCTCACGCTCAGACTTTTGTCCTGCCTTATAGGGCGTGGGAGTTGAAACTCACTCCTAAAACTAATTCGTCTCCACCTCAACCCCCTGTCAACCCCCTGAGAATGTGGGGATTTGAATCCCCCACCTCCCTCTTTCATGTTGGAAGGGTGGCCACTGGGATAAACTCAAGTAGTTTTGTCATCCCTAGTTTGGTGGCTCATGTCATGGGGCTTTTGAAACTGACATTACCATGTGATGATATGCCTCGTGAGAAATTATTGAAATCTTCGAGAGCACTTGAGCCCAGTAAATCATAGCCACTGGATTCATGTGGTCCAACGGCTAATATTTATTAAATCAATGTGTTTTTGAATCATTCACGTATTGCAGGCTTTTTACTCCCAACCAAACAACAGGAGCCCTCTAGTTGGTCCCCAACCTCTTTTAACGCGTTGCTATGGATGGTCAAGGAAAATGTGACTTTTGATTACCCACCACCACCACCACCACCATCAGTACAAAGTCCAGCAACATATCACAGTGCAACCAGCAACCAACATCTTTAACATCTTTCCAGCTCCCCCTTTCGTTCCCTCCATTTTTCGTCGTCTCCCCAAAACGGAGCCTCGTCTTTTTACAGTCGATGAAAGGTAATGATTCATGGGAGTCGCAAAGGCTACTTTTCTTGTCCTGTTTCCCGCGAATGATCGACGTCGAGAAGGAAAAGTCGAATTGGCCTATGATACTCAACACCATTGGTCCGAGAGACGTGCGCTGGATCGCATCTAACCCTTCCGACATGCAACGCCAAAATGGACCGGATTCTATTTCTCTTTCTTTCCGAGTTTGTCGTTTAGAGAATGAATGCCTGTCACATCTCACCTATCGCATCTCTTCAGACTTTTGACCTGTGCGTCGTCATCATTATGACTTTGTTGTGTCACTGTCAGTGTCCTTCATACTGTCGACGCTTTCATTAATGTACGTTGAGTCAGTCTGTTCAAATAAACACCATTTTTGAGAAATTATTTTTCAATTTTTCAACATTTAAATGAAAAAAAATTAATTAATTTATAAAAAACGTTTTTATGAACTATAAAATAATAAGTTTTAATCAAGAAAAAAATGACTTCCTTTTCTGATTAGAAGTAAATCGTTTTTCATAGACTATAAAACAAATGAAAAATAAAAATTTTCCCTAAAATATATTTTTATTTATCAAGAAGTTTTAAATGAAACAAACGCACTCTTAAATTACTAAATAATTGAATAGGAAAAATATTAAAAATAAAAAATATCCAATGTACTTGTACAATATATTATCAACATCTTTGAATATGTCATTTTTATTCGATGCCTTCAATTAAATGGCACGAGATATTGGCTTTTCAACAAAATTTCACTCATGATTATTGTTCCTTTTTTGCAGTTTTCAATATTGTTTGTTATAAACAGAAAAATAAACAAAATTAGCAATGATAGATTTAATAACGACCAAATCAATGAAATATATATAACCTTAACAAGTAAGAACGATAGAATTACAAAACAAAATGTAAATTTGGTAGATACTATAAAATGGCAAATGAATTAAACAAGAGGCAAGGTATAAATTAGCAAATCTAGTTCCTGCCAAAGTATTTTGCATATTCGCAAATTATACTTCTCAAGATACAACACCAAAACCTATTATATTAACACTATACAAATAAGACTCGGTCGAATACTTCTCGAAACCAATGCACCTTGAGAACCACCCTTAATGAACTAAAGGACACGTCTTTTTTAACGTAAAGAACTCATCTTCCTGTTAAAATTATTACTCACTAATTTTGAGTCATTAATAAACTATAATTTCATGCATAATTTCGTAATATATTTCAAGATTTTATTTGTAGGTTTATTTTTATCTATCATAGTCTAACTTTTAATTCATTCTCAGACTTTTTTCTTGCATTTTAACCTTATACTTTTTTTTGTTTGGTCGGAAACCCTATACTTGAAAGTAAATATTTATAATCCTAGCCTTACGAGAATGGAGGAAATTGAGCATCTCACCTTTCACTTTTTATGTAGAAAGAGTGGTTACTGAGCAATTTCAATGATTTCTATTTGCCGTTTGCTTTTCAAGATTTTTTACTAAAAGTGATCTTGTCTCGTACGATTTATCACGACTTGGGCTACTGGTTAATTATGCATGCACGTAGGCCATAATTCTCTTCTTTTTCCTTTTGTGTGATTCACGTGTCACTTTATGTCATTTCAATGTTCAGCTTGACGATGGCTGAGCATGCCACATCTCTCTAGGGTTTTCGAGAAGTTGTAAGGACTCGGGTCTTATTATGTAATATTGTCCACTTTGAACACTAAGTCATCACGATTTTAAAACGCGTCACACAGATTAAAGGAACCCAAGCCTTATAAAGGCTCCATGGACTCCCCCCTTAAGTGATGTGGGACAAGAGAAATGCCTTTAGCCTCGCCCGTGTACTGCCGAGGCAATCTTAGTCCGTCCCTCCGTACTACCCTGGGTTTGGGTCGTCACATTCTCCCCCCTTAAGGCACAGAGCCCTCGGTGTGGCCCCACACAATGCGGGAGTCGGCTCTAATACCATTTGTAAGGACTCGGGTCCTACTGTGTAATATTATCCGCTTTGACACTAAGTTCTCACGGTTTTAAAACGCATCACACAGATTAAAAGGACTCAAGCCTTATAAAGGCTCCTAGGACTCCCTCCTAAGCGATGTGGGACGGAAGAAATGCCCTTAACCTCGTCCGCGTACTACCGAGGCGATCTTAGTCCCTCCCTTCGTACTGCCCCGGATTTGAGTCGTCATAGAAGCAATCTCAACAACTAATAAAGTTGCATGGGATGCTCTAAGCTCATATAAAAAGTATGGTTTCACGCTGTTTTTATATAATTCTCGAGAGAACATCGTGTAAGTTAAAGTCGCATTTAATCACGCGAGCCTCGTTCAATAGCTTATAACGAGTCACTGCATTGCCTGATATATTAATTTTGCAAATCATCTTGATATTTAATTTTATGTGCTTTTTGTGTATCCGGTTAGATGATTTTGCCGAGTCATCTGTCCATAATTGAGAAATTCACTTTCTTAGGCTCAACTATGTTTTTAATAACAAGAAAGCCCCTCGAGATGGCAAGTCAAGGGCACTGAACCACTCTTGAATATCATGAACCAAATAGAGAGCGAACCTAAAGAAAATTTAAGTGGGCTGGTGGACATCAAAGGTGCCAAGCCAAAACCAGAAGATTTCAATACATACGCGTGGATTTTGTTCTTAATCACTGTTAGAGATAATCATCCTAATTATCCCTAAAACTCACTTTGTCAAACTTGCTTAAACCAGTAAACACTGACGCGTGCAATGATGACATTTGTAACCAGTTGCTTCTCACAATTCACGAATCATCTCTTTAAAAGCCAACCATCTAGAGCTCCTCTATGATTTCACTCCCGCCTGCAAAAGAACCGAACCTTCAATCATACACTACAGAATCAGCTTTGTTTTATCTTTCGGGTAAGTGATCAAAACCTTGCTTTTGTTTTCATGAAATGATCTAAAGTTACAATCTATATCATCAGCTTTGAACGGGAAGCATCTGACGTTCCCACGCGCTCTCACTCTCAGAATATGCCTTGCATGGAGAGCGCTTTGTGATTGTTCTCTCTTTAAGCAGATTTTTCATGTGAAAGAAGAAGGGTTGTCTACATCATTTGTTGGGAAGGTGAATTTCGCGTGTTCTGCTCTATCTGTTGAGGTTAAAAACAATGGCGGTTGACGACCAAACGGAGGTGTTGTTGAAGAAGCAATACTATGAGAACTGCCCCGGCTGCAAAGTCGACAAGCTTAAGGAATCACAGAGAGGCTTGCCGATCCGCGAGCTTGTATCTATCTGGATCGTTGTGCTCAGCACCGGTAAGAAAAGTTGGGCTTGCCGATCCGCGAGCTTGTATCTCTTTTCTTTTTCCTCCCAACCGGTCACCAGTGACTGCCGGCCACCGCCGCCGTCGGTAGTGACCGACGACTAACTGAGTGAGGTTTTGAGAGCTCGCTGGAGGCTCGCTTGGCCACCATGAGCCTCGGCCTCACAAATCTGAGCGAGGTTGCCTCACCCAATGGCCAGACTTGAGCAAGGCAAGCCTCGCCCTGCCACCAACAAGGCTCGACCTCGCCAGTTGGCATTAGGCTCACCTAGATTTGCAAGGCCGACCACGATGAGCTTACCAAACGTTGCCAAGCTGGTCGCCGACCACGACAAGCTCGCCAGACGTTGCCAAGCTAGTCGCCGACCACAACCATGGCCAGCGACCGGCCACAAAGGAGAAAAAGAAGAGAAAAGGAAAAAAAAAAAAAAGGAGGAATTAAAAATAATATAATAAAAATATTAAAAAATTAAAGGAAACCAAAAAAATTAAAAAGTCCTTAAAAATGCATTTCTATTTCGGGAATAAAAATTTTGGATAATAATGAAGCGCTTTCAAAAGCTCAAAAATTATTCTCTAGAACAAAATAAATAAATAAAAACATTTCTAAGCAAAAATTTTCCTAAAAACAAAATTATTACCAAACACACCCTTATATGATATTTGAAGTTAATTCATTTTGAATAATTCAGTTGTTGACGAGAAGTTAGCCAATGAAATATTGCTTAGTGACGGAGAGTATGTCCCCAGATGTCTAATTTCTCTGGAAGTATTAGTCCGATTTATCTGATTGTGAAATATCATTTAGCTATAGCATTAATTCTTTCAATAATCAGAAGATCTTTGCTGGTTCCCGCAAGGTGTAAGTGGAGTCATATAATTAGTAGCCAGTTAGAGTGGACATTCTATTTTGGCCGATTTATGATGTTGCTGACCTATGTCCTGCCCTTTCTCTTTCCAGCACTGCCAATATCATCTCTATTCCCATTCCTTTACTTCATGGTAAGCTCTTGCATTTTATACGTGAATTCTAAGCATGATGTATATATGACTCTTGTGTTTGCACTCAAGACATTGTGTCCTAAATTGTATGATTTGGTCTCTGTTCTCTCAATTGTCGTCTCTCCGGGCTCCAAATTGTTATTCCCGGTCGACTCGTCCTGAAAATTTCTGCTTTCGTTACAAATGAGACAAGTATGCACGAAGTGAACATTCTTTTGTCTAACTTTGAAGCATCAGAGTTAGTCATTGGCATGCAATCGCAAAGGATATTTAAGCTCGATAAAAAGTTCCATCACTTTCCTCACCAAACCATTGCATAAACGACTCAAAGTATATGCTTTAGCCTCTTGTAATGAAGAATCTTCATTTGTTTGTTGAATTCCTAATGGCAGATTAGAGATTTTCATATCGCCAAAAGAGAGGAAGACATCGGGTATTATGCCGGTTACGTAGGTGAGACTGTCAGAGTTGCTTATCTCTGTTCATTGCGGACTCCTTTGTTGGTTTCTGACTAAATTCTTCCCTAACAAACTCCTTGAAATCTTGAAGGTTCTTCACTTATGTTCGGTAGAGTCTTGACGTCGCTATTCTGGGGAATTGTGGCGGATCGCTGTGGGCGAAAACCCGTTATAGTTATAGGAATAATTACAGTGTTAGTACAATATTACTTTTCATTTGAGTTCCCAATGAAAGAACATCTCTCCGACAATTACACTCAATGAATGACTAAGATTCGATATATATCAGGGTTATCTTCAACACTCTATTCGGCCTAAGTGTGAACTTTTGGATGGCCATTGCGACGAGGTTCCTTCTAGGAAGTTTCAATGGTTTACTCGGACCGATGAGGGTAAGGTCTCATACAGTTACGAACTTTGGGACTCACCAGGGAAAGAATTAATTTGAGCCTCAGATAAACTATCCCTTCTTATAGTGTTCCACGAGTTTGCTATTATTCTCATAAATGCATTTCGTAATTTCTTAACAGGCTTATGCGACCGAACTGTTCCGTGAGGAGTACCAAGCGCTAGGAGTAACGACGGTAAGATGTCCAACCTTTTGTCAAAACCTTTTCGCTCTCAATACAGGTTCCTAGTTTTTCTGCGAAGTAAATAAAGCTGAGAGTTACATTTTGGACTCAGGTTAGTACGGCATGGGGGATAGGATTGATTATCGGTCCAGCTCTGGGAGGTTATCTTGCGCAGGTATGTCTGATTTTTATCGTATCTCCCACTTAGAATTGAGTATTCCACAGAACGATGACAATTCTGACACACGTGTGCGAAATGCTTCTCTCATTTTTCATGCTCCTCTGAGGTTCCCGGTTTTGTATTCTTTTCTCTTCAGCCCGCGGAAAAGTTCCCGTCAATATTTTCCAAAGAATCCGTGTTCGGAAGGTGAGCGCAGTTGCTTTTTACTAAATGAATACTGCAGATCCTTTTTAGTGATCATCGACTGATTTCCAGATTTCCATGCAGATTTCCCTACTTCTTGCCCTGTCTCACCATCTCAATTTTTGCGTTGGTAGTTTCTATTGCGTCCTTCTGGCTTCCGGTATTCAACTTTGTTCTTTTTCACCCTTTCCTACTTCGCTTTATTTATGAAAGAATTACCAACTGCTTGTCGCGCTTTATTGAGCGTCTTAATATCTGTTTTTATTGCAGGAAACATTGCATATGCACCATGGAAGTAGCGAGCTTGATGAGTCTTGCAAAGATATGGAGACCGCATCCCTGGAGTCCCCCACAAAAAACAAGAGGCATAAATTTGAAGGGAAAGCTCCGAAAAAGTGTCTGATTCGAAATTGGCCCTTGATGTCGTCCATCATTGCGTACTGCATCTTCTCCCTTCATGACATGGCTTACACGGAGGTAATATGCTGCGCGCTTGTCTATGACGCCTTCTCATTTCTTCTTTCTGGACTGTACCAGACATTCTACGATCATGAGTGCAATGATTTCAGTACTCGTGCTGCCAAGTGCTTCATTACAGTTGGCAAAAAATGTATTTCTGTGGATGAACACGAACTGATAATTTGCAATGCAGCGGTCAGTAGACATTCACTCGGCTAGTTATGATGTAGTGGTTGTTGCGAGACAATTACTTGGGCTTGTTCTTTGGAATTCTATCCTAGTTTTTAAGTAGCTCATCGGAATATGGTATCAGCATATCATGCCAGTTTCCAAATACATTCATTTATGTGTTAAATTGATCTCTTTCATTTTGATCCTCTCATTGGCTGTTCCGTGCTACTTTCTCTTTTTAGATCTTCTCTCTATGGGCCGTAAGCCCTAGGCGATTAGGCGGTTTAAGCTACACAACTGAAGATGTTGGAACTGTTCTTTCTATCTCAGGTATGTAATCCACAATTTCTTTCTTATATTTCCAGATAAACTCCTTCAGGAAAACAACGAGGTAGACAGTAAATCTGCAATTTAGACGAAACTTTGAGACGTGGCTGTCTGTATTCATTGATATGCATTCTGCCTATTCAAAACTTAGAAGTACGGTGGTCTATTGTCATTTAACGTTTCTCTGTACTCGTTCAATTATTTGTGGGGGAATCGCTGATGACGCAATTCTACTGCCAGGTGCTGGCCTTCTTGTCTTCCAATCCTGTATATTCCCACACTTGACCAGACTTCTTGGCCCTGTTGTGGTAGCTCGCATTGGTGGGGTGCGTTTTCAACATCTCTTAAATGAACTTGAGCGCCTGCTCGTGGAAAGTATATTCTGGTTATTGTATCTCCGGCCATATACGACTTATTTGATAAAAAGACCTATTCACCGGTGTTCCCTTTGCAAAAATGTGTTAAAAGTGCAGGTCTTATCGATACCCATCTTGTCGAGCTACCCATTTATTGCCATGCTTACTGGGCTAAGTCTCTCCACAGCATTGAATTGCGCATCAATCGCAAAGAATGTTATTTCTGTGAGTATGCCGTACACTCTAAACCATATTACATGGGGCTAATATGCACGTAAACCATTCCAATTGCTTTTTCTGTATGAAAAGGGAAACAGCAAATCCTCTGTTATTACCTAATTCTAACTGTCAAAATTCGCATGTCAAAAGGTTTCCATTATCACCAGCTTGTTCATTCTTCAAAACAAAGCCGTGGTAAGCTTCTGATGATCATCCTTGATGAGTCCGATCTTTATTAACATCCTTGAATGCTTACCTTTGTCATTAAGGTTTGGCTTAAGTACGAATCTGGAAATTGCAGGACCAAGATCAGAGAGGAGCTGCTAATGGAATAGCGATGACTGCCATGTCTCTTTTCAAGGCATTTGGTCCAGCTGGAGGAGGCACAATGTGAGTTCTGCTTAATTGTGGTCAGCTTTCGTTTAATCACAACGACGGAACAATTGAGCAGGCAATCGTATAAAACTCATCAGTGAAAACAAACAATTACTACTGCTTGCTTAAAGAGTGGACTTCCTTAATGTTCTCATCCATGGACTCAAAATCTTTGGCAGATTCTCTTGGGCACAGAAGCGTCAGGACGCGGCCTTCCTCCCAGTAAACCAACTTTTTCCAATCTCCGATGATGGCTCTGGCCTTCTTTGTATAACCTGACCAGCTAATCTGTTTTCATCTGCTAAAAGAAAAGAAGAAGGTGATATGATGAGTGTATGAGAAATAAGTCTATGCAGCCATGATAGACTGCGCTTGAGCTCTTAGCTGACTATGGAACTGTAATGACCGCATGCCAATGCGCAGGCAACCATATGGTCTTCTTCACGTTGAACGTGGTCGAGGCCATTGGGGTGCTGATGACGTTCAAGCCTTTCCTAGTGGAACGCCGCAACTAAAAGAAAACACGATGGAACCCGCGTGAATTCTAATTGTAGTCTTGCTAAAACTCAGAGCAGAGCTTGCAAAAAATCAGTTGCCATTTGATTCTTTCTCAAGGTGGAGTAGCATTTGCCTGACACGAAGCCGACCAGACCTGTTCAGCCAAGAGTCGCCATCCTAGTTGAATAAGCAATCTGGCACCTATGTACTAATATTTTTTATCCTCCAACTGTAATACCAAAAAGAAATATAATGTATTGCTCTGTATCATGTGATTTTCTGCAGAATTAGTGTCCGGAAAGGATTAGTCCGTGACATTGTAAGGACAGTGCAATCGATTGAAAACAGAAAAACCAGTGGGTTATTAAGAAGTTTCGTTTAATTCATTGACATAGCCACAATTTCCGCTTCCTTCCTGCTTGTGCCACAGCAACCAGCTTATGAGCCTGGCAGAGATATAGCAAGGTTGGGCGGAAAGCGAATACAATCTTTACTCAATATCAGATTGCTAAAGAGAGATCCTTGTTTCGCTAGCTGGTCCACCTACACATGTAAGAATCCTCAGGACGGTATTGAACATTTCGAGATAATGTGTTAGGATAATCTTAAGACAAAGGGGGAAACATAAGGGAAGTGCAAATACCCGATGCTGTCTCAATGTCCATTGAGTCAGCTGTGGCTCGAAAACTAGAGGTGTGCAACCGGACCGGGTATACCCAGTTCCCGGACAGGCCCACCCGGAAAATAGGGTCGGGAACCGGTTCCCATTGAAACCGGTCCGGGAACAGGTTTCAAGTGATTACCCACCCGAAAACCGGTTCCTGGACCGGTTTTGGAACTCGTTCTTGGACCGGTTTTGTAAGTAGAGGTCCAAAACCCTTTTTTTCTTCCGATTTCTATTTTTACTCCCACAATCACACGACGTTTTTTCTCTTGGCTCTCTCAAACACGCGAGGAGTGATTCCTCTTCCTCACTTGCTTACCTCCCTCACCGGCTCCCTCTCGCACCATCAATGTTCGTCGCTGCCAAATTCTTGTGTATCATATGGATTGGCTCCCCTAATTTCTCTTTTGTAGGAGGAGTTATGCTTGCATAAATGAGTAGCTTCATGTAGCAGTTGTGGAAATAAGACTAATATTATACCCATGTTTGTCGTTAATTCTTTGCCTTATGATTTTATTTATTATAATTAGCCTTGCGAATCCTTAATTTTTCGTTTAGTCAAAAAGTTCATATATTTATTTATTACAAGTGTTTAATGTTTCAATATAAATTAGGAGGATTATGTTATTTTCTCGCGTATTAATATAAAATTCGAAGTTGTATAAGATATCGGGAGATTGCAAAACAGGTTCAGTGGAAATAGGGTTGACCCTGGAACCGAATCGGAAAAACAAGGTGGTCAGGTACAGGGTCGAGTATAGGGTCTAGAAAATGGGAACTTGTTATAACAGGATCAGATACAAGGTCCAAGTCTAGACCCTACCCATCCTGGACCTGATCACCCCTATCGAAAACTGTTTGTGTCATCCATATCCCAGATCATTTGATTTACTTTCATTAAATTTACTATGAGCAGTGTCAATAATGCCTGCGAAATAAGATCCAAGCAAACGGCTGTTTATTTATTAAGTTATTAACTCAAGTTTTTCCACCTTTATTTTTCCTTCTCTGCGCCAAGAAGAGGACTTTCCTTGGCCTCTGCTGTTGTTATTTATGAGGGCAAAAAAACTATTGTAGGCTGGCAATCTTTTGGTAAATGACTATATCCTGATAGTAGTAATTTAGAACAAAAAAGAAAGGTCTAACAATGACAATGAGTATTGATCTTGACTCGTTTACACTTTCGTTTCCAAGCAAAAAATTACTTGTTAATTTCCAATTAGAAGTCAACTGTTCTTCTTAATTTAAATAGCTCTTTTAAAGTTCCGCACAATCTCAAATTAGCTTATGCATATTTTGTTAAGGAAATGGAAAGCCGCGGACCGGTCAAGTTCTTTGCGCATCTTAAGAGGGATAAGGTTTGAGTATGTTTGATTGATGTCCGTGTAATATATGAATTCAATCAGTATAGAAGTGCTCCAGCTTCGTGTAATTGCTTCCTCATACAGAAGGAAACCAAATCTCTCATGTTCTAGTCTCGATTCTGTGCATACGTTTTTTTCGCTAGCCTAGTTGTTCTCGATTCTTTGGGCCGTCGAATTCGATACTGTAATTGGCCTTATCACGAGAGCGCTGTTTCGCCTCCTCTTAAGAAGCAGTTTTGCTTGTTTCTTGATGATTCATTTGGGCACACCGTTCATACGTTCCGGACTCATTTGTTCCTCAAGTTTAAGCCCCTTTTTTAGAATGTAGACCGATCCGTATTGTAGAGATAATAGGCGTTCGAGGAAATCTTGCTTTAATTCAAATTGACGGTGAGAAGTGGTCTTGAAATAAAGAAGCTGCTGATTTGTTTTTATCTTATGGGCACAAAGGATTTGTTTCTCACAAAGACAAACGTATTAAGCTCTGGAAAAGGATGTCTCTGAGGTCACACACAGGAAAGAACTCAAGCCTTATTTTCTTGGCCGCACAACGAGTGCTGAACAAAGGGCGATTTGTTGTTCTAAACTTTACATTCAATTGAGTTTGAGCTTAATCTAGATGGAGATGAGCGTGTGGACAATTGTAATTCTGATTCTTTGATTATTGGTGGATTATTTATTACCGGCTCTCTCAATGAGGTAGGTACCTACACTCAACTCGAATCACATAAATTGTCCTTTATTGTCCATCATTTATTTCTTTAGTGATTTTACATTGATTTAATTATAAAATCCAGTCAATTTCCGCATTATATTACAATACCTGCATACATGGGATGTGATCTTAACAACGGGATGCGAGGAAAGGTTTTGCTTCACTTGATCATAGTTCTAGTATATTACAATACCTGCGAACACGGGATGTGACCTTAACAATGGGATGTGAGGGAAGCATTTGCTTCACCTGGTCATAATTCTTGCTATTAAGGGCGTGTCTTCTCTTCTTTTGTTTTCATATTATTTGGCTCCTTGAGATAGAAAAAGAATAAAAATCCGTTTGGTAATTTCAATTGATTTTTTTAATCCATGAAATAGAAAATGGCCAATGAATAGATTTAGAATAGAAATAAGAAATAGAAAAAAATAACTTCTTATTTCCAAGAAAAATTTCTAAAAATAAGTTATTTTTTTCCTTTATTTTCTTCTTCTTCCTTGGTGCTCACTACCCTTTGCCGCTTGCCGCCAACCAAATGCATTCTTATTCTTTTTCTATTTCAAGAATATAAATTTTGTGTAGTTACCAAAGTTATATTTCTTTGGAGCGAAATAGAACGAAAACGCGTTTAATAAATTTTTTGTTCCCGAGAACAGAAATAAGAAACAAAAAAAAATTATTTCTTATTCTTAGGAACAGGAACAACTTTAGAAACAATAATCAAAAAAAAAAATCAAGATTTTTTTTTCCTTTTCTTTTCTTTTTTTTTTTTCTTCCTCTCTTCTTCCCTTAGCCGGTCGTCGGCCTTGGCGCCAGTTGGCGACCAGCCAGACGAGGCTCGGGACCTCGCTGGAGCCGCGCCGGCCTCTGGCAAGGTCGCCCCAAGCTCGCCGACCATCGCAAGGCCCCCAAAGAAAAAAAGAAAAGAACAAAAGAAAAATATAATAAAATTATTAATAAATTAAAAGAAATTTTAATTCACAAAAATATATATAGTCGTACCAAACATATTTTTCTCCCGGGAATAGAAATTTTGTGCGATTACCAAACGTGTTCAAATGCTTAGAAATTATTCTCGGGAATAGAAATAGAAAAAAAATATTTCTAAAAAAATCATTTTCTGGAACATAGATATTACCAAACGCACTCTAAATGCATTATTTTGCTCGAAATTATTTCACGGGATAGAAATATAAAAAATTATTTTTGAAAAAAATTATTTCTGGAAGATCTAATGTTTGAATTGGTAAGAACAGAGAATATGATTGTCCCTTTAGCACAAGAATCTTTTAATGGTCATCGGAAACTGTTTCTCATGAACATGGTAAGTCCTGATGGTAATGATTCGTCACTTCACTCCTGTCCTTTTGAACAGCACTTCATATGATGCAAGAATCCGCATTCCCCATCGGCAATTGGCTCGGAGAAATGCGGAGCTTCTTCTACAAGGAGCTGAAGCTCGTGACAATATCTAGGTGAGTTTGGTTGGATTTTTAGAGAAAATCTTTAAAAAAATATAAATGATTTAAAGTTAAAGTGATTTTTCAAAATGCAAATTGTATTTATTAAATTATAATCTAAAAGCGTATTGTGAAGTATTTTTGAGAAAAATAATGTTTAGAGAGATTATATTTACAAAAAACTTTTGTGTTTAAAAAAAGGAAAAAAAAATCATCAAAAGAAAAATAAAAAAGTTGGCCGACAAAGGCAGACGGCTACCAGCAATCAAAATTTGTTGTTGGTGGCCGACATATGAAATTGTAAGACCTCAGGTGATCCCTGGAGACAACCAACGAGGGCTACTTAGGGTCAGGTGACCCCCGGAGACCATCGGCAAGGGTCGCCTGGTTGCATGACCTTCATGAGATGTCACACGACCTCAAGCGGCCTTTTACAAAGGTGGCGCGATCCAAATTTGGGTCACGGTAACACGGCTCACGACTCAATGAAGAAGAAGATGAGCAGTGAATCACAAGGGCTAAAATAGAAAAACAAAAATTGAATGAGGATAATTTTGGAACAAAATTTTTATATTAAACCCTAGAGAGACATTTCGAAAATGCTAAGAACCCAAGGCAGCTTAGAATCTATTTTGGATTTTCAATCTTTAAAAGGCAAATATTCCCTCAAGGTGGATTTCAAAAAATTTATCAAACACTAAATATTTGGCCAAATAGGCTGTGGACACTCAAAGCTCCTTCCCAAGGCCATTCTCAAATGCACCCTTAGTCCTTTCAGTGCTTCCATCAGTAGTTGAGTGAAAAATCCTTGTTGACAAAATGACTGGCAGCAACTACATGCAATGATTGCATACTGCATTTAGGAACTGCTTTTCCAAGTAGCTTTAGACACCAAAAGCCCTTTTGGCCAAGTATTTGGTAAAAATTTTAGAAACCCCATTGAGCCATAGCCAGCCTTCGATTATTTTAATCTTTTATTTTGTTGATAGTTTAGATTTAATATTTATTTAATAATTACTTGTCTAAAAAATCAAAAATAAAATCAAAAATCAAAATCTTACGTGAGCATATAAGACATGTAGGTTTAATAAATTAGACACGTAGGTTTGGTAAATTATTTTTTAGATTATAGAATTGCATTTTTAGATATCTTTTTAAAATAGGTTAGGGTCAATCTTAAACAACCTTTTTTTTATAGAGTCTTAGATAAAATTGGCATGTTTTTAAGAAAAATAAAAAAATAAGAAAAAATAGATTTCTAAGACAAAATAGGGTTTAAGTCAAAATTAATCCCAAAAATGAATTAGAAAATTATTTTTTTTTAGATAGCTTAACTAGGGTTTTCATTAATTTTGAATTTCAATAAAAAATACAAAAATACTAGGTGCATATTAATTAGTTTGCATGATAGGATTGTTTAATTAGAATATGTCCATTAGTAAATTAGGTCATGAAGTGCATAATAACTAGTTTGCATATTAGGCCCATTTAATTAGAATTTGCATATTAATAAGATTAAGTCATTTAGTTAAAAAATGCATTTTTATAAAAAATTCTAATTTCAAGAAAACTTAAAAGATTGATTGTTTGCTTTGTGTGATGCAATTTAATTGAGTGTTTAATAGTGGATGAGCATCCGTGTGGTCACCATACTTGCATGGTAGTAATTTAGGTTAAAATAAATCCAAGTTGCTTGCAAAAAACATTTTTTTTTAAAAAAATTAAAAAGAAATGGTACCGAAAGGGCATTAGAAAATTCTAGTGTAACCAAGTCCCCGTACCCTTAGTCTCTGGTTCGTCTCTGGTTCGTAGGAGTAAAGTAATCCTCCCATTATTTTACTTAGGTGTCTAATCGACCTACCGTAAACTGATTAGTGGCGACTCCTAGTTAATAACATTTTGCATGTTAAATGTTTGAACCTTAAGTCGCGAATTGGTATGGGCTTGGGAGAGCCCGAGCTAAGTTTAAAGACTTAGTAGTCCATTAACCTAGGTTTTAGGTGGTGTACTCGGAAATTTAGGTTGCGACATGCTTGTAGTCACATAATTACTGACCTGTGTCCTGTCCTTTCTCTTTCCGACACCGCCAATGTCATCTCTATTCCCATTCCTTTACTTCATGGTAAGCTCTCACATTTTTTACTTCAACTTTCAAGTATGACGTCTATATAACTATTCTGTCTACACCTGAGACGTTGTGTCTTAAATTGTATGGTTTGAGCTTTGTTTTCTCAAATGCCGTCTCTCTAGGCTCCTGGTTGATTCATCCCAATTTTTTTTTCTTTTGTTGCAAGTACAACAAGTGCGCGCGAAGTGAATAGTTGCTTAAGATGGTTAAACTTGACAAAAAGTTCCATTACTTTCCTCGCCAACTTAAGAAATCCCTGTTTGTTTTTTGAATTTCGCATGACAGATCAGAGATTTTCATGTCGCGAAAAGAGAGGAAGATATCGGGTATTATGCTGGGTATGTAGGTGAGATTATCCAAGATTGCTTGTCGCTGTCAATTGCAGACTCTTTGTTTGTCTTTGACTCAACTTTTCACTAGCAAACTCCTTCAAATCCCGAAGGTTCTTCATTCATGTTCGGTAGAGCCTTGACATCAGTATTCTGGGGAAGCGTGGTGGATCGCTACAGAGAAAATATTGGGTGGGTCTTACCCTCCACGTAGGCGTAGGGTAAGACCACTCAACGATCGATACGTGGCGCCACGTAGGCGACGGCGTCAGGGTTCAAAATTTGGGCGCGCCGCTCCTGGGGCCCACCACTCTCGATCGCTACGGGCGAAAACCCGTCATAATTATGGGAACAATCACAATGTTAGTACAAGATCGCCATTCATTTTGAGTTCCCAGTGAACAACCTCCTCCGACGAATAGAGTCAATTAATCATTCTAGTTTGATTTGTACCAGGGTTATTTTCAACACTCTCTTCGGCCTAAGTGTGAACTTTTGGATGGCCATTGCCATGAGGTTCCTTTAAATGGTTACTCGGACATATCATCGTAAGATCTCATACGGCTTATGATTGTTGGCATTGGTCGTGGGACAGGTTACTTTTAGCCTCAAATGAAGTATCCCTTCTTAAGTGGTTCCATGAATTTGCGACCATTCTCATTTATGTATTTTGCAATTTCGTAACAGGCTTATGCTACCGAAATATTCTGTGAGGAGTACCGAGCGCTAGGAGTATTATTTGTGAGATCTTTGACCTTTGTAAAAACCTTTGAGCTCTCAATACAGGTACCTAGTTCTTCTGCTAAGTAAATAAAGCTGAGAGTCACACTCTGAACTCAGGTTAGTACGGCATGGGGGATAGGATTGATCATCGGTCCAGCTCTGGGAGGTTATCTTGCTCGGGTACTTCTGATTTATCATATCTCGACGGATGAAATTTAGTATCCAAAAGCGACGACAATTCAGACACAGCATGCGAAATGCTTCTCTCATTTTTCATGCTCCTCTGATGTTCCTGGTTTTCTATTTCTTCCGTTTCAGCCTGCAGAAAAGTTCCCGTCAATATTTTCCAAAGAATCAGTGTTCGGAAGGTGAGTGGAGGTTACTTTCTTCCAAATTTATTTGCAGATCCATTTACGTGATCATAGAAACAAGTGGTAAACATTTGATTTCCCGATGCCGATACAGATTTCCCTACTTCTTGCCCTGTCTCGCCATCTCCATTTTTGCATTGGCAGTTTCTGTCGCGTCCTGCTGGCTTCCGGTGTGCACTTCACCAAACTCAGTTCATGTTTCTCATCCTCGATATTGGAAAACAATCTGATTATTTTTCTTCTCACGAGACGTTACCTCTGCTTCACTTTATCTATGAAAGAATTATCAACTGCTTGTTGAGCTTTATTAAGGGTCGGAAAATCTGGTTTTGTTGCAGGAAACATTGCATACGCACCACAGAAGTAGCAAGCCCGATGCATCTCGTGAAGATGTGGAGACCGCACCCCTCATGTCCAGCACGAAATACAAGACTCAAAAGGCAGAGGGGAAAGCTCCAAAAAAGTCTCTGATTCGGAATTGGCCCTTGAAGTCATCATTCATCGTGCACTGCATCTTCTCGCTTCATGACATGGCTTACACCGAGGTAACCTAAAATGTCGCACGCTTGTCTACCTTGCCTTCTCAGTTCTTCTTCATTTACTGTCTCAGACATTCTACAATCACGAATGCGATGATTTCAGTACTCATGCTGCCAAGTGCTTCATCGACAGTAGCCTAAAGAGCAAAACAAATTTCATTGTGGGTGAAAACAAACTTATAATCCGACAATGCAGTAGTCAGAGGACATTCTTTTGGTATAGTTATGATTTAGTGGCTGTCGTAATAATATTACTTCAGCTTGTTCTTGAACTCTATCATAGTCCGAAGTAATTGATTGGAATATGGCATTAGCCTATCAAGCCGGTTTCCTAATAAATTCATTTTTGTGTTAATTTAAGCTCTTTTAGTTTGATCCTCTCATTAGCCATTCTGTGCTACTTTCTCTTTGTAGATCTTCTCACTATGGGCCGTAAGCCCCAGGTGATATGGGGGCTTAAGCTACACGACTGAAGATGTCGGAAATGTGCTTGCTATCTCAGGCATATATACTCCTGTTTCTTTCTTATATTTCAAGATAGATTCTTTCAGAAAACAAAAACGAGGTAGTCAGTAAAACTGTAATTCAAACGAAACTTTAAGTGGTGTCAGTCTGTATCCATTGATATGCGTTCTGTCTATTTAAAACTTATAAGTATGGTGGTCTATTATCATTCAACTCTCTGTGTACTCGTTCTATGTGCTAGGAATTGCTGATTACTAAATTCTACTGCCAGGTGCCAGCTTTCTCATCTTCCAAACGTGTTCATACCCATACTTAAATAGACTTCTCGGCCCCATTGTGGTAGCTTGCGTTAATGGGGTACGTTTTCGATGTCTCCTAACTGGAACTCGAGCACCTGCTTGCGAAAGATATGTTATCTGACTATTGTATCTCTGGCCAGTCATGGTTTATTTTGATAAAAAGATGATGATCCCCCGTGTTTAATTCTCACAAATGCGTGAATGCAGGTCTTTTCAATTCTGCTCTTGTTAAGCTACCCTTTTACAGTCATGCTGGCCAGGCTAAGCCTCTCCATAGTGTTGAATTGCGCATCAGTTGCAAAGAATGTTCTATCTGTGAGTATGCCTTACACTCTAAGTTGCTATACATGAAGCTAATATGCACGTTAATCATTCGAATTACTGTTTGTGCATGGAAAAGAGAAAAAATCCAAACCCTCTGTTCATACCTAATTCTAATTGTCATATTTTGCATGTCTAAAGACTTCCATCATCACCAGCCTGTTCCTTCTGCAAAACAAAGCCGTGGTAAACTTCTAATGATCATCCTCGAAGAGTCTGATCTTTATTGACATTCTCGAATACATACCTCTCTCGTGAAGGTTTGGCTTAAGTCCAAATCTGAAATTGCAGGATCAAGATCAGAGAGGAGCTGCTAATGGAATCACGATGACCGCAATGTCTCTCTTCAAGGCGGCTGGTCCAGCCGGTGGAGGCACAATGTGAGATCCAGTTAATTGTTCTCTGCTTTCATCATGTCATTACAATGGTACAATTAAGCGGTTGGTCATGTTAAACTCATCATTGAAAACAAATAATTACTTCTGCATGCTTAAAGAGTAGACTTAATCAGTGTTCTCATGCATGGAACCAAACTTTTGGCAGATTCTCTTGGGCGCAGAAGCGTCAGGATGCAGCCTTTCTCCCAGGTAAACCGACTTTTTCCAGTTCTACATGACGGCTCTGCCTTCTTTGTATAAACATGACTAGTTCATCTGCTGTCTTCTGCTAAAAGAAACGAAGAAGTTGCTTACATGATGATGTGTATATGCACACATTCATGATGTACAACAATGAGAAATAAGTCAAGGCCACTGTGATAGACCGTACTTGATCTCTCGGCCGAATGAGGAACTTTAACGGCCTCGTGCCTATGTGCAGGCAACCACATGGTCTTCTTCATCCTGAACGTGGTCAAGGCAATCGGGGTGCTGATGACTTTCAAGCCATTCCTAGTTGAACGTTGCCAACTAAAAGAAACGGAATCAAACCCAAATGAATTCTAAGTAGAGCCCCGCTAGAACTCAGAGCAGGGCCAGCGAAAGATCAGCTGCCATTCGAATTTTTTTTTCACAAGGTGGAACAGCATTTGCCTTCCACAAAGCCAAGCCGGCCCCTTTCAGGCCAAGAGTCTCGATCCTAGGTGAATCAGCATTATGGCCCCTTTGTGCCAATATTCTTGATATTCCAACAATGGCACCGAATAGAATTACGATGTATTGCTCATTATAATGTAACCTTCAGCAGAATTAGTCTCTGGATGGATTAGTCCACAACATTGTAAGAACAGTGCAATTGATTGAAAACAGAAAAAACAGTCGGGTCAATCAGAAGTTTCATCGGCTCAATTCATTGACATTGCTATACTTTCCGCTTCCTTCCTAACACCACAGCAACCAGCTTATGAGTCTAACAGAGACATCGCCACTGGAACAAATGCTCGATGCCAGGCAGAAGGCAAATACAATCTGTACTCTATATCAGCTCGCTAAATACCATTGTTTTGAAAAATTGGTCCACCTAGATATGTAGGAGTCCTTACCACCACATCGAACATTTCGAGATAAAGTCTGCAATAATCTTAAGATGAGGGAGAAAAAGGAAGGATGGTGCAAATATTCAATGCCGTCTCATCGTCCAATAAGTCAGCTGCAGTGCAGAACTGAAGCTCTTTACAGCTCACTTAAAAGAAGCCCTTCCATAGTCAATTTTTCGGATGGCAGCCGCAATTTACAGTTTGTAAATAGAAATATATGTGTGTTTCTCCACTAGTTTCCCTTTGATGTGTGAATCAATCTCTCTGTTGCAACATGCTTGTGTTGTAGTCCACTCTGTTGCTGTTGACAGACAGTAGCAACTTTATGCATCACATTGCTTTTTTGTCCAATGTTTATTACCTCACCCCCCGGAAAAAAATAATTAAAGAAAGGAATATGTGCACTGAAATTCTTAAAACTTGTTACAAAAGTGCAATTAGGTTATAAATCTTACAAAAAATACGACCAAATTCTAAAATTTGTCAAATTGGTGTAATGGAGTTGTTTCATTAACTCCGTCTAATTTTGCTAACGGAAAATGCTAACGTGATTTTTTTCAATATTTTCTCTCTCCTACATAGTGATGATGTGGTTAAAACTCAAAATATAATCTTTAAAACGACGTCGTTTTGATCCAATGTGATTTTTAATATAAATTGTATTTAAATTTAAATAAAAATAAGCTATTTTTAGAGAGAGAGAGAGAGAGCCGCCGCTGCCGCTCCTCCTATCATAGCTGAGAAGGGGCTGTGATGGTGCGGGCAATGGTCGGCGAGGGCCATTACTAGCGAGGGTCAACTACCACCGGCAAACCTCAACTGGAATTGGGCGAGGGCCCACGACTTTCCCTAGACAAGGGCCAGCAAGCCCTCACGTGCAGTAAGTGAGGTTGTCGACCCCTGGGTAGTGCCCAATGAGCCTCGGTAACTATTTCTCCACCATCATCAACCCTTCCCAACTACGGTGGGGCACCCTCATTGCCTAGTTCAAACCCTCTTTTTAATTGGCTTATTTAATTAAATAAAAATTATATTAAAAAGTATATTTAGATCAAAATAACATCGTTTTAGCTTCGTCATCGCCACATATGATAGGGAAAATGCTAATGAAAAAATAAAAGCAACATCAATATTTTCTATTAGCAAAGTTGGACAGAGTTAACGGAAGAATTTGATTGCATCAATTTGATAAATTTTAAAACTCAATTGCACTTTTTGCTAGTTTTAAAACTCAACTACACTTTCGTAACAACTTTTATAACTTATAATGAATATATGCCATAAATAAATAAAAAGTCGGCACCTTACAATTGTGTATACAAAAATAGAGTTATATTTTCTTCTGTCTCCAATGCAAGTTATCAGTAGTGTGCCGCACGCACACACACCCCTTTGATAATAATTGCATTCTGAATCTCTCAGCACAAACTGTCTTCACCATATTGGCGCCTCATGTCATGTGGCTTTCAAAAGTGACATTACGATGTGATATGCATCGCGAGAAATTCTTAAATTCTTCAAAAGCACTTGAGTCTATTAAATCATAGCCACTAGATCCACGTGATCCAACGACTAATATTCATTAAATTGATGTGCACTTGAATCATTTACATATCGCAGGCATTTGCTCTCATCCAAACAACATAAACCTCTAGTTTGACCCCAACCTCTTTTAACGTGTCGTAGTTATCTATAGTCAAGGAAAACATGACACTTGACTCCCCACCACCACCACCACCACCACCAGTACAAAGTCCAGCAACATATCACAGTGCAACCAGCAACCAACATCTTTAACATCTTTCCATCTCCCCCTTTCGTTCCCTCCATTTTCCTCGTCTTCCCAAACGGAGCCTCGTCTTTTCACAGTTGATGAAAGGAAATGTTTTCACGGGAGTCGCAAAGACTACTTTTCTTGCCTGTTTTCTGCGAATGAACGACGTCGAGAAGGAAAAGTCGAATTGGCGTATGATACTCACATCAGTAGTCCTAGAGACGTGCGCTGAATCTCACCTAACCCTTCCGACAGGCAATGCCAAAATGGACCATATTCTATTTCTCTTCCTTTCGGAGTTTGTTGTTTAGAGAATGAATGCCTGTCACATCTTATGAACCTATGGCGTCTCTCCAGACTTTTGACCTTTGTGTCGTCATTTATTATGGCCTTATCATGTCACTCTCTGTGTCCTTAACACCGTCAACGTTCTTCCTTAACTGAAAATAATGAACAGTATTTTTGAGGAATTATTTTCATCCTTCCGGTATATAAATAAAAAACAAATTGATTTACAGAAAATATTTTTCATGAACTGAAAATAATAATTTTAGATTAAGGGAAATCGGCTTCTTTTTTTGGCAAGAAATAAATTGTTTTCCCTAGACTACAAAAATAAATGAAAAATAAACATTTTCCTTGAAAATAATTTTCATGAAAAATATTTTCCTTTGTCAAAAAAATTTCAATGAAAAAAAAGCGCTCTTAAAATACTAAGTAATTGAATAGGAAAAATATTAAAAATAAAGAATATCGGATGCACTCATAAAATATATCATCAACATTTTTTAATATCTCGTTTTGATTCAACGCCTTCGATTAAGGAGCACAAGATACTGGCTTTTCGCTAGACGAAATTTCACTCATAATTAATTTTCCTTTTTTCATTTTTATTTCGTTTGTTTTAATCAGAAAAATAAACAGAAATAATAACTCTGTCAAAAAGTGATGACAAATCGAATAACGAACCAAATCAATGATACATATATGTAAACTTAACAAGTAAGAATGATTCGACCAAAAAAAAACAAGTAAGAATGATAGAATTACAAAACCCAATATAAATTTGCTAGATGCTATAAAATTTTAAATGAATTATATAAGAGGTGAGGTAGAAATTACCAAATCCCCTTAAGTTGATTAGTTCATGCCAATAGTATTTTCCAAATTTGTAAATTATGTCTTCCAAGATACAATACCAAAACCTGTTTGTATTAGTACTATATAAATAGGACTCAATCGAACACTTCTTGAAATCAACACGCCTTAAGAACCACACTTAATGAACTAAAGTTCGCGTCTTTTTTGAGATAAAGAACTCATCTTTCCGTTAAATTTATTACATGTGAATTGAAGAGATTACTATTAAATCTCCTACACCTAAATTGAAGAGACGACTATTGAATCTTCTACAATTGAATTGAAGAGACGTCTCACTATTATTGAGTCATTTAAAACCTATAATTTCATGCATAATTTCATAATATATTTCAAGGTTTTATTTGCAAGTTTATTCTTTATTTATCCTAATCTAACTCTCAACTCACTCTCAAATTTTTATCTTATCTTTTTACAAAATGTGAGAGTCAAACTACACTAAAAATTAAACGTCCATAGCCCTAACCTCGTGAGAAAGTAGTAATTGGACTCCCCATATCTTACTTCTTATGTGGAAAGAATGGTACAATTCCAATGATTTCTATCTACCGTTTGCTTTTTAAGATTTTTGAGCGATCTACTATACTCCTACAATTGGCATGTCCTATTTGGGCAAACGGTTAATTATATATGCCTGTGGTTCATAAATAAAGCAATCCTCATCATCATCTTCTTTCCCTTTGTGTGATTCACGTGTCACTTTCTGTCATTTCAATGTCCAGCTTGATAATGGCTGAGCATGTCCCATCTGTCTGAAGCAATCTTAACAACTAAAGTCGCAGGGGATGCTCTAAGCTCATATAAAAACTACGGTTTCACGTGGTTTCATTTTTTTTAATTCAGGAGAGAATATTGTGTAAGTAAAAGTCGCAGGGATGCTCTAAACTCATATAAAAACTATGGTTTCACGTGGTTTCATTTTTTTTTTAATTCAGGAGAGAATATTGTGTCTCCACCGGCCGCGGTGGCTCCGCTGGATAAGGCCCTGCTGATTCTCAGCTCAGAGGTGAAGGGTTCAAAACCTAGGGGAGGCGCTAGGTGTATTAAGTGTAACTCAGGGGTGGTGGGTCCTCCTACTTAAGTGTCACCCTTTTACAGGGGTTCTGGCCGCGGCGTTTGTCCGCAGTTCTGCTGGCCTTCCAAAGACCAAAAAAATAAAAAATAAAAAAATATATTGTGTAAGTAAAAGTCGCATTTCATCATGCAAGCCTCATTCAACATATGATAATAAGTCGCCATATTGCTTGATATATATTTAATTTTGCAAACCATCTTGAAATTCAATTTTATGTGCTTTTTGTGTATTCGATTAGATGATTTTGCCAAGTCATCTGTTCGTATGAGAAATTCACTTTCTTAGGCTCAATTATAATTTTAATAACAAGAAAGCCCCTCAAGATAGTAGGTCAAGGGCACTAAACCACTTTTGAATATCATGAACCAATTAAAGAGCAAACTTGAAGAAAATTTAAGTGCGTTGCTGGGCATCAATGGTGCCAAGCCAAAACCAGAAGATTTCGATTCATACGTATGGATTTTGTTCTTGCTCCCCCTTAAAGATGATTATCCTAATTATCCCTAGCACTCACTTTGTCACATTTGCTTAAAAAATTAAAAGCTGACCTCAATCATTTCCCGAATCATCTCCTTTACAGCCAACCATACACTACAGAATCAGCTTTGTTTTATCTTTCGAGGCCATTGGGGTGCTGATGACGTTCAAGCCTTTCCTAGTGGAACGCCGCAACTAAAAGAAAACACGATCGAACCCGCATGAATTCTAATTGTAGTCTTGCTAAAACTCAGAGCAGAGATTGCAAAAAATCAGTTGCCATTTGATTCTTTCACAAGGTGGAGTAGCATTTGCCTGACACGAAGCCGACCCAGACCTGTTCAGCCAAGAGTCGCCAATTAGCAATTTGGCACCTACGTACTAATATTTTTTATCCTCCTACTACAATACCAAAAAGAAATACAATGTATTGCTCTGCATCATGTGATTTTTTGCAGAATTAGTGTCTAGAAAGGATCAGTCCGCGACATTGTAAGGACAGTGCAATCGATTGAAAACAGAAAAAAACAGTTGGGTTATTAAGAAGTTTCGTTTAATTCATTGACATTGCCACAACTCCCGCTTCCTTCCTGCTTGTGCCACACCAACCAGCCCATGAGCCTAGCAGATATACAGCAACACTGGGCGGAAAGCAAATACAATCTTTACTCAATATCAGATTGCTAAAAGAGAGATCCTTCTTTCGCTAGTTGGTCCGCCTACACATGTAAGAATCCTCAGGATGGAATCGAACATTTCGAGATAATGTGTCACGATAATCTTAAGACGAAGGGGGAAACGGAAGGAAAGTGCAAATCCCCGATGCTGTCTCAACGTCCATTGAGTCAACTGTTGCTCTATAACTGTTTGTGTCATCCATATCCCAGATCATTTGATTTACTTTTGTTAAATTTACCATGAGCAGTGTCAATAATGTCTGCGAAATAAGATCCGAGCAAACGGCTGTTTATTTATTAAGTTATTAACTCAAGTTCTTCCACCTTCTTGATCTTTCCTTCTCTGTGCCAAGAAGAGAACTTTCCTTGGCCCCCGCTGTAGTTATTTATGGGGGCAAAAAAACTATTGTAGGCTGGCAATCTTTTGGTAAATGACTATATCATAATAGTAGTAATTCAGAAAAATAAAAATAAAAATGAAAGGTTTAAAAATGACAATGAGTATTGATCTTAACTCGTCTACACTTTTTTTCGAAGCAAAAAATTACCTGTTAATTTCCTATTAGAAGTCAACTGTTCTTAATTTGAAAAACCATTTTAAAATTCGGCATGATCTCAATTTAGCTTGTGCATAATTTCATTAAGGAAATGGAAAGCCACGGACCAGTCAAGTTCTTTACACATCTTAAGAGGGAAGAGGTCTGAGCTATGAAGCACAGACACATTATATGTGCTTCCATGTCGTGTTCGACACGTGTTGGATTTGTTAACACGTGGTCAATTTTTGTCGACACATTTCGACACGCGTGTCCCAAAGACAATGGAGAGTGGAGGCGAGGGTGAGGGAGTAGAGACGAGACCGCGAGCGACGACAAGCCCACAACGGCGAGAGACGGCAAGAGAAAGAGCAAAGACTAAGGCGAGGGCTGCCACTCTGTGATGTTGCAATGGATCGGCGACAAGGCTGCAATTGCGAGGGAGGAAGGGCTGGAGGCGAGGCGGTGAACGATTGTGACAAGGACTGAGAGAGATTGAGAGGAAGAGGAAAGGAGGGGCTCGTACGGCGAGGAGGAGAAGAAGAAGGGCGCTACTAGAGTTTTGAGAAGGAAATTAAAAGAATAAAAAAAGGGATATGGCGTGTTGGAGGGAGGGGGAAGTGTCAGGTGGTGGGGGAAGGAAAGAAAAGGGAAAAAAATTTGGGGGTGGAGGGAAAGAGACAAGGGGAAAAAAAGGGGGAAAGTGACAGAGGGAGGGGGAAGTGTCAGGTGGTGGGGGAGGGGTGGTGGGGGAGGGAAAGAAAAGTGGAAAAATTTGGGGGCGGGGGAAAGCGACGAAGGAAAAAAGGGAGTTGGGGTGGGGTGGGGTGGCGACCCACCGGGGGGACTTTTTATTTAATCAAAAAAATAATTAAATAAAATAAAAGTACTTAATGTTGAATGATTAGTGTAAATTTATTATAGGTTCTTTTTAAATTAATTAATTATTTATAAATTTGAATTAAATTATTAAAAATAAAAATATTTATTTAATATACAACGTATCTCAATATATCGAAATTTTTTATTTTTAAGAAATAATATGTCGACGTATCGTATCGTATCGTGTCGTGTCGCGTATCAGTACTACTTATGGTCTGAGTATGTTTGATTGATGTCCGCGTAATAGATGAGTTCGATTAGTATAGAAGTGCTCCAGCTTCATGTATTTGCTTCCTCATCCAGAAGGCAGCTGTAAGAACTCAGGGGCTACCGTTGTGTAATATTATCCGCTTTGGGCCTCTAGCCTTCATAGCTTTAAAACACGTTGCACAAAATAGAGAATCCAAACTTTATCAACTAGCCTAAGACAACCACTAGGGGTTCGCCCCAATGGCCACCCTTCCAATTTGGAAAGGGGAGGTGGGGGGTTCAAATTCCCACATTCTTAGGAGGGATTGGGGTGGGGACGATTTCATTTCAGGAGTGAGTTTCGACTCCCACGCCCTGCAAGGAGGCAGGGCAAACAAAAGTCTGAGCGCGAGTGTTAGAGTAGAATTAAAGTAGGACCGACAAAAAAAAAAAACTAGCCTAAGACTCTCCTTTGATGATGTGGGAT
Source organism: Eucalyptus guilfoylei (assembly GCA_016097605.1). Taxonomy (NCBI): domain Eukaryota; kingdom Viridiplantae; phylum Streptophyta; class Magnoliopsida; order Myrtales; family Myrtaceae; genus Eucalyptus; species Eucalyptus guilfoylei. Next base: position 39,854,153 of record CM027866.1, on the reverse strand, counting down.
AGAAGACATGCGCTTAGCCTCAAGCTTTTAGGTCACAATGCCCATCAACATAGCCTCTCCTACCATCTCGGTCACACTGCCCACCCTTAGGGTCTAGGTCCTCATATTTTCCGCCCCCCTTACAGCATAGTACCCTTATTGTGGCCCCACACGCTATCAAGAGTCAGCTCTAATACCAATTGTAAGGATCCGGGAGCTATCACCGTGCAATAATGTCCGCTTTGAACCTCTGGCCCTCACGGTTTTAAAACGCATTACACAGAGTAGAGAACCCAAGCTTTGCGATGTGGGACAGAAGACATGCACTTAACCTCGCCCATTTTTGGGTCACAGTCGCTCATCAATGCAGCCTCCCCTCCATCTCGGCGATATTCCCACCCTTAGGGTCTAGGTCATCACAGCAACTAAATCTCTCATGTTCTAATCTTGATTCTGATATGCATACACTCTTTTCGCTAGCGTAGTAGGGCTTACAAGTGATTAACGTGGATGGTTGCTCGTTCTTCAGGCATTGAATTTGATACTGCGATTGTCCTTATCACGAGAGTAATATTGGAGCACGTGAACATTGTAATTTTGATTCTCCGATTATTAATAAAATATTTGCTACTAGGTCTTTTGGTGGAGAAGGTACCTACACTCAGATTGAACTTCCTAAATTATTTTTTATTGTTCCTCATTTTATTTTTTTGATGGTTTCGCATTTATTTAATTGCAAAACTATCAACTTTAGCATTATATTATGCATGGGAGTATGGGAGTGACCGTAACAACAGGATGCCAGGGAAAATTTTGCTTTGCTTGGTCATAACTCTTGCTGTTAAGTGAACTGATGTGTGAACTAAGTGACTCGATTTGTTGCTTTGTGTTGCAAGATCCCATCAATTTCCGCATTCTATTACAATACCTGCATACATAGGATGTGACTTTAACAATGTGATGCGAGGGAAGCTTTTGCTTCACCTGGTCAAAATTCTTGCTATTAAGTGAACTGATGTTATTACTGGTAAGAGCAGAGAGAATATGAATGTCTCTTTGGCACAAGAATCTTTTAATGGTCATCGGAAACTCTGTTTCTCAGGATGAAAATGGTAAGTCCTGTTGATAATGATCTGTCAATTCACTCTTGTCCTATTCAACTGCTCTCCACATGATGCAACAATCCACACTCCCCATCAGCAATTGGCTTGGAGAAATGCAGAGCTTCTTCCACAGGGAGCTGAATCTCGTGACAAGATTTAGTCTCTTTCAGCACTTGCATCAGCAGCTGAGTGAAAAAATTTCGTTGGCAAAATGACTGGCGGCAGCTGCATGCAATGATTGCAAACTTAGTCCCTGTTTTTACGCTTTAAATGCATGGGCCGACGAATGGATCCACTAGAGGAAATTGTACTTTCGATACTAAAAACCCTTTACTAGAAAATCATACCCTTGTCCTCTGACTGAGACCACAGTTTTCAATCATGTATCGTTGCCACCATGATTTTTAAAACCTTTTGTTGCTTTTTCCTGTGAATGAACGACGTCAAAAAGGAAAGAACGAACCCATGATAGCAATTACCATTTCCAGAGATGTGCCCTATTGTATGACTCCAAAAGGACCATACCAGTTTTTCTTCTTTCCCGCGTTTCTGTCGTTTAGGAAATAAATGTCTGTGTTGGAATATGATACACAGAAACGACAGAATCTTGCAATTTACGTCAACGCGAAATCACCAAAGAAATAAACGAAAAATAATAAAGACATCAGAAATTTACGTGGTTCAGTCTGAGTATCGGTACCTACATCCACAGGGAGAGCCGGTAACAAATAATCCACTATAATCCGAGAATCAGAATTTACAATCACTCACACGTTCGAGTGTTTTCTACACCTAGATTTAACCCCAAACTGGGTGATTTGGGATCAGTGCACCACAGCCGGTAGCCTTTCACCCCATGTGCATAACCCAGAAATATGCACTTCTTCGCTTTCGGAGTAATCAACAGGTTTCCCCGACCATACTTCCTCAGGAGTCTTCCACTTGATAGCAGATGATGGAGATCTATTAACCAGGTAACATGTCATGTTTACCGCTTCCGCTCAAAATTCCTTGCCAATTCCTGCATGCGAAAGCATGCATCAAGCTCGCTCAAACAAAATTATGTTCTTTCATTCTTCCACGGCATTCTGCGGTGGTGTCCCAATAACTATGCGGCATCTTATAATACATTCTTTCTTGCGGAACTCGGTAAAATATTTACCATAGAACTCCATGCCATTATCGGTTCTCAGGCACTTAATTTGTTTATCTGACTACTTCTCGATTAATGCCTTAAATTTCTTTAATCGATCGAACACATCATATTTGTGCTTTAGAAAGTATACACATACATTTCTCGAATAGTCATCAATAAATGTTAGCATATATCGAGTACCTCCTTTCGAAGGAATTGAAGACAGGACCCGGGCGTCTAAATGAATACATTCAACTGTCATTTGATCAAATGAATAGCTGTAATAAACTTAACTCGATACTGCTTCCCAAAGATGCAATGCTCACATAAGTCCAACTTCCCTTTTTTTTGACCCTTCAACAACCCCTTTCACTCAACATTGTCATACATGCCTCACTCATGTGCCCTAAACACATGCCATAACAGAGTCAAGTAAGAGTCTGACTCACCTGATGAAACTGCAGCGGTTCCGATCACGGTCTCTCCCAGTAGATGATAGAGAGTATTCACTTTCTTTCCTTTCATCACTGTCATGGTACCTCGAGAGATCTTCAGTACTCCACCTTCAGCGGTGTTCCTACACCCGATGTCATCGAATGTCCCCAGAGAAATAATATTCTTCTTGAGCTCTGGTACATGCCTCACATCTGTCGATGTGTGCACCACCCCATCATGCATCCGGATCCGAATTGTCCCTATCCCCATAGCCTTACAAACTGCATTATTCCCTAAAAGAACTCTACCACCATCTGCAATCTGGTAAGTAGTAAATCAGCTCTTATGAGACGTCACATAATAAGAACACCCCGAATCTAGCACCCATTCGTCTCTTGACGAAGTAGTAGTCACACATAAAACAGCTTCTGCAACACTATTGCTCCCCTCGGCAACGTTTGCCACAACTTCTTGTGGCATTCTGCTTATCAGTTTTATTTCTCCGTTTTTGACAATCTCTCCTAATGTGCCCCTTCTCGTGCGTGTCTCTTGGACTTTCTATGACGTGATTTCGATCTGCTTTTACCTCTGTTGCTACTAAGCCCTCGATGTTGTTCTCTACCCCGAATCGTCAGTGCTTGCACTACTCCTTGAGCTAAGCCATCATCTCGCAACTTTCTTTGCCACTCCTTAGAGAATAAGGCGGACTTTACCCCTTCTGAGGTAATTGTAGTACACCCCTACAACAGTGAATCAGTAAGGTGCTCTCATGATTCTGATAAAGAGGTTAACAACATCATGCCATGTTCTTCATCATCAAGTATCTAATCGACGATCTTCAGATCCATCATGAGTTTATTAAATTCATCTATGTGGGTTTTGATAGACGTACATTTAGTATATCTAAATCGAAATATCTTCTTCAACATATACATGCGATTGTTCAAACATTTCTTTACATAAAGTGCTTGAAGTTTTGCCCATAATGCTGCGGTATCCTTCTCCTCAACAACCTCTATTAAGATCTCATCCGACAAATTTAATAGAATTGTGCTCTTTGCTTTTTCCATTAGCTCTACCCTCTGTGAGGCTTTCATTATAATAGGCAACTCATCTTCACCATCTAGTGCCTTAGCCAAACCTTGGGTTGTTAATAATGCTCCATAACATAAAGTTGTTACTCCCGTTAAACTTCTCAATTTCAGATTTCCTCTCAAACATAATTGTAATAATAGAATTTTTAGATAATAATTAGACAAGTAAAAGCTCCAAATCACAATCAAGAAGTCCAATCCCAAGCTCTGATATCAATTGTTGGAATATAATACTCGGAAATGACAGGATCTTGCAATTTACGTTAACGCGAAATTACCATAGAAATAAACGAGAAATAATAAGGACACTAGAAATTTACGTGGTTCGATCCGAGTATCGATACCTACGTATACGGGGAGAGCCAGTAATAAATAATCCACTATAATCGGAGAATCAGAATTTACAATCAGTCACACATTCGAGTGTTTCCCACATCTAGATTTAACCACAAATCCAAAGTGTTTATAAATAAACAACTCACTTACACATAAACTCATAGCACAAAATTACCGCGCATTCAAGCTTTAAACAAAATGCTCTACGTACACTAAAATCAGGAACTCCAGCATTTGTATTTGGTCCGCGTAACTCCTTCAAAGGCTTCACGCGGCTTCTCTAGGTTTTTTTTTTTCCTTCGCGGCTCCCTTATGCGGCTTGTACGTGCGGCTTGTACGTGCATAAAGGAAAGAAAAGAAATCCTACACCTTTTGTGTGTGTGCGCCCAAGGTCAAAAGTTTGACCTTGGGCCCCACCACTTTCGATTCTTCACGTGCAGAGAACTTCAACGTGAGGTGGGTCGCTGCACATAAAGGTTAGGAAAGCCTTCCTTTTTCTTTTATCTTTTATTTCCTCTTTTGTCTTGTTTTGCACATGCGCAAGTATCGTCCAAGAAGAAAGGAAATTGTTTCTTCTTCCTTCAACCGAGTTGAAATCTATTTGGGAAAACTTTATCGACAAATTCGATTTAACAAATCGTTATCCAAATTCAAACTCGAAATATTAATTTAACAGTCTATGACCTTGTACTAATCATGCCTCTGCAGAAAAACGAAAATTCGGAATATTTGGTATAATTCGTTATAACTTTGTCATCTGGCTCAATGTTCACGGTCTCAAGCAAAACCCAGAAGATTTCAATTCGTATGTATCGATTTTGTTCTTACTTTGTCACATGTCGTGGCTCCTTTTTCAAAAGCCAACCATACAAAAAGCTCCTGCGTAATTTCACTCCCACATGCCGAAAGGAAAACAATATCTCAAGGTTGGGAATCAAACTTACAATCTATATTTAGCATCTACCAAAGCAGCTTTTGTTTTTATATTGTTTTTGCAAGGTTGGGAATCAAACTTACAATCTATATATTTAGCTTCAATCAAACATGAAGCATCTTAATTTTTTTACGTGCTCTCAGTTTACATACCTTCAAGTGGACAATCTCATCAAAGGAATAAGGTAGGAAAGACAGAAAGACAGAAAGAAAGCAAGTGAGGTGTATGTTTCGCGATCACATATGATACCATGTGGTATTGGTTTTCACTTGCTCTGTGAATATTCTCTGTTGAAACAGATTTTTGCATGAGAAAAAGACGGGTTTTCTGTTTCATTTGCTCGGGAGTTGAATTTCGCGTGTTCAGCTCTTTCTGTCGAGGTTAATATCAATGGCAGAGGAAGAACAACAGGAGGCGTTGTTGAAGAAGCATTACTATGAGAATTGCCCTGGCTGCAAAGTCGAGAAGATGAAGGAATCGCAGACAGGTCTGCCCATCCGTGAGCTCACGTGGATCTCAACCGTCGTGATCTGTGCCAGTAATGACCATATAGAGCACTGTTGTTGTTCATAAGCGTTCTGGCAACCTTTGGATTTTCTTTGCTGGATTCATTCAACTTACTGAGTAACTGGACATAGCGATGACACTTATGTGATATTTCGTATTTTTTTTTTTTTTTGAATAATTCAATGGTTGATGTGAAGTTAAGCCGACGTTGATATTGCCTAGTGGTGGAGAGTATGCCCCCCAGATGTTTCATTTTCAGTATTATTCCACTCAACTGATTGTGAAATCTCATATAACTATAGTGTTAAGTCTTTCAATAATCAGAAGATCTGCGCCAATTTAAAAAGATATACTAACAAGATGTACTTGTAGTCACTTGACTAGTAACTAATAAGATTGAAATTATGTCTTGGGTGATTTATGATGTTACTGACCTGCATCTTGTCCTTCCTCTTTCCAGCACTGCCAATATCATCTCTATTTCCGTTCCTTTACTTCATGGTAAACATTTTACACCTCAATTTAGATATGACGTGTATGTAATTGTTCTGTCTACACTTGAGATATAGTATCCTAAATTGTCTGGTTTGGACTTTGTTTTCTCCGATGACATCTCTCTAGGCTCCAGGTTGTTATTCCTGGTCGATTCGTCCTGAAAATTTTTGCTTTTGTTGCAAATGAAACAAGTATGTTAACATTCTTTTGTCCAACTATGAAGCATCAGAATTAGCCATTGGCATGCCGTCGGGTAGTTTTCCTCCTAGGAACATAATTGTATAGATGACTGGATAGCATTTTCTACCCAAGAAATCTTCATTTGTTCTTTGAATTTTGAATGGCAGATTAGAGATTTTCATATTGCCGAAAGAGAGGATGACATCGGGTATTATGCCGGTTATTTAGGTGAGACTATATGAGTTGCTTGTCTCTGTTCATTGCAGATTCCTTTGTTTGTTTTCCATTTAACTTTTCACTGACAAACTCCTCAAAATCTCCAAGGTTGCTCATTCATGTTTGGCAGAGCCTTGACGTCGATCTTCTGGGGAATCGTGGCCGACCGCTATGGACGGAAACCTGTCATAATTATGGGAACAATCTCAGTGTTAGTACAAGATGGCCACTGATTTTGAGTTCCCAGTGAAAAAGATAAACTTCTCCGACGAATACAGTCAATTGATCATTATGATTCAATTTGTATCAGGGTTATCTTTAACACTCTTTTTGGCCTAAGTGTGAACTTTTGGATGGCCATTGCAACGAGGTTCCTTCTAGGAAGTTTAAATGGTATACTTGGACCAATCAAGGTAAGATCTCATACGGCTTATGAACTTTGGGAATTGTCGTGGCTCAAGTTATTTTAAGCCTCAAATAAACTATCCCTTCTCATTTTGTTCCACGAACTTGGGATCATCCTTGTAGGCTTATGCGTGCGAAATGTTCCGTGAGGAGTACCAAGCGCTAGGAATATCAACTGTAAGATCTCCGACCTTTGCAAAAACCTTTGAGATCTCTATACAGATTCCTAGTTTTTCTGCTAAGTAAATGAAGCTGAGAGTTACACTTTGGACTCAGGTTGTGACAGCATGGGGGATAGGATTGATTGTAGGTCCAGCTCTGGGAGGTTATCTTGCGCAGGTATTCGGATTCATCATATCTCGATGCATAATTAGAGTATTCCAAAGGCAATGACAATTTGGACATGCATGCTGGAATCACTTCTCTCATTTTCATGCTCCTCTGATGTTCCTGGTTTTTCCGTTTTTGTTTTTCGGTTCAGCCCGCAGAAAAGTTCCCCTCTATATTTTCGAAAGAATCAGTGTTCGGAAGGTGAGTGGAGGTTGCTTTCTTCTACATTAATATTGCAGATCCTACTAAGTGATGATCCACACGAGCTTTAAACATTTGATTTCTTGATTTGGATGCAGATTTCCCTACTTCTTGCCTTGTTTTGCCATCTCGCTTTTCGCATTGGTAGTTTCTGTCGTCGCATCCTTCTGGCTTCCGGTATGCACTTCACTGAACTCAGCTCATGTTCCTCATTCTTGATATTGAATTCATTTAATTTTTCCCGTTTCACCAGACATCGCCTCTGCTTCACTTCATCCGTGAAAGGATTAGCAACTGCTTGTTGTGCTTTATCGAGTGTCGAAATCTGGTTTTACTGCAGGAAACATTGCATATGCACCACGTGAGTAGTGAGCTTGATGAGTCTTGCGAAGATGCGGAGACTGCACCCCTCGAGTCCGGTGTGAAATGCAAGACGCAAAAGGTTGGAGGGAAAGCATCGAAAAAGTCTCTGGTTTGTAACTGGCCCTTGATGTCGTCCATCATTCCGTACTGCGTCTTTTCGCTTCACGAGGTGGCTTATATTGAGGTAATGTGAAATGTCACGCGCTTGTCTGCCATGCCTTCTCAGTTCTTCTTGGTTCACCGTTTTTTACAATCACAAGCGCAATGATTTCAGTACTCGTGCTGCCGAGTGCTTCATTGACAATCGCTTAAAGAGCAAAATTGTTTTATTTTGGACGAACACAAACTTGTTATTGCAATGCAGTAGTCAGAGGACATTCCATTGGCTAGTTATAATTTAATGGTTGTCCAGAGGAAATTACTTTGGCCTATTTGGAAGTAGTTCAGCGGAAAATGGCATCAGCATACCATGTCGGATTCCAAACAAACTCATTTCTAAGTCAATATAATCTCTTTTCATCCAATCCTCTCATCAGCCATTCCGTGCTACTTTCTCTTCGTAGATCTTCTCGCTATGGGCCGTAAGCCCCAGGCAATACGGGGGTTTAAGCTACACAACTGAAGATGTTGGAACTGTTCTTTCCATCTCAGGTATATACTCCAGTTTCTTCCTTGTATTTCAACAAACATTCGTTCAGGAAAACAACGAGGTAGTCACTAAAACTGCAGTTCAAACGTCTGTTATTCATATGTTTTCTTTCTGTTTGAAACTTAGAAGTATGGTGGTCATTATCATTTAACATACCTGTACTCGTTCAATATATTTTCCGGGAATCATTAATTACCAAATTCTACTGCCAGGTGCCGGCCTTCTCGTCTTCCAGATGTGGTTATACCCATATCTGGACGGCCTTCTCGGCCCTGTCGTGGTAGCTCGCGTCAGTGGGGTATGTTTTCAACATCTCGTAACTTAAACTCAAGCATATGCTGGTGAAAGATATATCTTCTGGCTATTATATCTCCAGCTATTCACGATCTATTGTATAAAAGGACGATAATCCGCCGTGTTTCTTTCATGAATGCAGGTCTTAACGATACCCATCTTGTCCAGCTACCCTTTTATAGCCATTCTGACCGGGCTAAGTCTCTCCATAGTGTTGAACTGCGCTTCAGTCGCGCTGAATGTTCTGTCTGTGAGTATGCCTTACTTCCCGGTCTATAAGCATGCGAATCATTTGGATTTATTTTCCTGTATGGAAAAGAGAACAAGCAAAGCCTCTATTCATACCTAATTCTAACTGTAAAATTTTGCATGTCGAAAGATTTGCGCCTTGACCAGCTTGATGCTTCTGCAAAACAAAGCCGTGGTGAGCTTCTAATGATCATCTTCTCCAGTATGATCTTTATTAACATCCTCGAATACGTGCCTTCATCGAGAAGTTTGTCTCAAGTCCGAATCTGAATTCACAGGACCAAGATCAGAGAGGAGCTGCTAATGGAATCGCGATGACTGCCATGTCTCTCTTCAAGGCAGCCGGTCCAGTTGGAGGAGGTTCAATGTGAGTTCTTGCTTAATTGTTGTCGACCTTCTTTACATCACTGTGCCAGGACAACCGAGTAGTCGATCATATTAAACTTGTCGCTGAAAACAAAAAATTTGCTTCTGCATGCTTAAGCAGTAGGCTCCATTAATATTCTCATCCGTCTGCTCACGATCTTTCGCAGATTCTCATGGACACAGAAGCGTCAGGACGCGGCCTTGCTCCCAGGTAAACCGACTTTTTCCAATTCTGCAATGACGGCTCCGGCCTTCTTTGCATAACCATGACTAGCTCATGTGCCGTCATCTGCTATTCATGAAGTACAATAATAAGAAATGAGTTTATGCGACCGTGATAGATCGCACTCGAGCTCTCAGCCGACTGCGGAACTTTGACAGTTCCGTGCCTATGTGCAGGCGACCAGATGATCTTCTTCGTCATGAACTTGGTCATGGCAATCGGGGTGCTGATGACATTCAAGCCGTTCCTAGCCGAACGCCCAGAGTTAAAGAAAACAGAATCTAACCCGCATGAATTCTAAGCGTGGCCCTGCTAAAAGCTCAGAGCAGAGCTCTCAAAAGATCAGCTGCCGTTCGATCCTTGCACGAGGCCGAGTCGTCCCTGCTCAGGCCAAGAGCCACAATCCTAGTTGTATCAGCAACTCCGCACCAATGTGCTGACATTTTTAATCCTCCGACAATAATGCCGAATGGAAATATAATGTATTGTTCTATATCATGTAATCTCTTGCAGAATTATCGTCCGAAAAGGGATTAGTCCGTTACATCATAAGGACAGAGCGGTTGATTGAAAACACAAAAACCAGTTGGGTCGCTCAGGAGTTTCAATGGCTCAATTCATTGACATTGCTGCACCATTTTGCGCTTCCTTCCGGCTTGTGCCGAAGCAACTCCCTTATGAGCCTTAGTAGAGACATCACGACCGAAAAGAGGAGGCTCGGCGCCGGGCAGAAAGCAAACACAATCTTTCCTCGATATCAAATCGCTGAAAAGAGATATCATCGTTTCGCTAAAGGTTTGTTTAGTAATTGGCCAAACAGTAATTATTTATGTTCTTTTATTCTCCTGAACAAAAAAAAAAGACAAAAATCCATTTGGTAAATTTTTGTTTTCAAAAACAAATTTGTTCCAAAAAATAGATTTTGAATAGAATCAAAAAAAGGAAAAAAATTACTTATTTATTGCGGAAAACAACTCAAAAATCAAGCCCAAATCATTTTCTTTTATTTCTTTTTCTCTTCCTCACCTTCTTCCTCTAGACGTCTTCGACCATCACCATGTTCGACGAGTAGCTAAACATGGAGTGAGGCTCAACCTCGCTATGGTTGGGTGAGGTTCAACCATGGCAAGGCCAACCTCATGGCAACGAGGAAGGCCGAGCCACAACAGGGGTCCCTCGAGACCTAAAACCGCCTTAGAGGAGGAAGAAGAAGAGTAAAAAAGAAGGAAAAAATAGAAAAATGTAATGAAATTATTTAAAAATTAAAAAAATTAAGTCATGAAAAATTTGAGAGCTGTACCAAATACATATTTATTTCAATAATATTTAGAAACTCGTCTATGGAATATAATTAGAAAAAACATAAATTATTTACGAGAACAAAATGGTTACTAAATGCACTCTAATTACTCCATCGAGATATGTTGGAATCCCCACCATGGCATTGAATATTTCAAGATAGAGCCTACCATAATCTTGGGGGTAGGTGGAGGGGTTTGAAATGGAAGGAAAGTGCAAATTCCAATGCGGCCTTGTCTCGATAGAATTAGCCGTTGTGTGGAATTGCTCGTGTTATTGATATCCTAGATAAGTCATTTACTTTTGTTCTGCTATGAGCAATGTTAATTATGTCCAGAAAATAAGACTTTTACGGAAAATGAATTATTTAAAAATTATTTTTTCTAGAAATGATCGTTTATATTAATTAAAGTAATTCGTTAATGAAAAATATTTTCATTAGAGATAACAATTTATAACTAGCACATGTCGACTTCACCAAAAAAAAAAAACTAGCAAATGTCGTGAACTATGAAAATATTTTTTTATTTATTCATTTTTGTATACGATATAAGAGACCATTTTTTGAAAATATTGTCAAACTGTTTATTGTACGCAAAATAAACGAAGCCTATTTTATTTATTTATTTAGTCAAATAGGGATAATTATATAAATGGTTCCTTAACTTTGGTTCACATATGCAATGTAATTCCTAAATTTTTAATTTATTTAATTCGATCATTAAAATTTTAATTTAGTTAACATGGTCCATATTGGTATATATTCAATTTAGTTCCTAGACTACATGTCTCTCAATTTGAATTAATAGAATAAATATGTTCACATAGTTTGAAACTAAATTGAACATATTTAAAAAAAATACATAACCATATGAAAAAATTAAAAATTCATGAAGTACATTTTCAAGAGTCATATTACATATTGAATTAAAGTCATGTTATTTTCCTGTCAATTTATTTCGAAGTTATTGATATTTTTACTTCTGTGGGACCATCGGTGTTGGATATTTCTAGATCCGTGGTGGCGTCATGCTCCTTGCGTTATCCAAATCCAAAATGGTTGGAGTAGAATCGCGGCCTCCCCCTTCCATTCTCACTTACAGCCACATGTTCCTGCGCCACGTGTCAGTCCTTCGGCCCCACTCGAATAAGAAAAAATATCTACATTTGTTGTTTAGTGAAGGGAAAAAAAAAATCTACTCTGGGCCGATAATCTTTAAGCAAAAAAAACAAAAGGTCTAAAAAGGATAATAGGTATTTAACTATCCTCTTTTACACTTTTTGTGAGCGAAAATTTACTCGTTAATTTTCGATTAGGACTCGACCCCTTTTTTTTCGAGAATCTATTTGATTTGGCAGAAAATAAATGGCAGATTTTAATTTAAAAAAAAAGATTGTGAAGTAGCTTAGACGTACTCTTCATTTAATGTTGAGAAATTGTGAAATTTTAAATGTTGAGTATAAAAGAATGGAAATGAAGAAATAAATAGAGCAGCATGGCCTTTGTTGTTTGGTGGAGGGGCAAAATTAAAATAAATAAATAAATATCGGTTATATCAGTTGTTCGGATAAATATTTTTTATTTTTGGGTCGGAGGTTATATCAGTTAGATAGAAATAGAAATTCGTGTGCAATTTCCATTTTTCTAATTTTTTTTTAATGCTCGTCAGAAATATAGGAGCAGAAATTTTAACAAAACAGCCAATTCACCAGAATCACTCGCTGGACACGCGATAGAATTACAAAGGACGCTCAATACCTCCTCCTCCCTTCCTCCTCCTCCGCTTCTCGACGGCGATGGCCGCGAACATGGCTCTGCTCTCGCCGGCGACCGCCGGGACCGCCGCTGTCCCGGCGGCGGCAATCAATCGCCCCAGCACGCAGGTCGTTCCCTCCTCCCTGTCTCCGCCGGACTCGATCAAATCGGCCCGCGCCTCTCTCCGCCTCCCCAGGACGGCGGCGGCGGCGGGGAGCACCGCCGTGAACACCTTGCGGACGAGGAAGTGGAAGGTCTCGTGCGAGGTCGCGCTGAAACCGGACTCGAAGCCGTCCTCCTCTTCGTCGTCGGCGGAGAGCGATTCTCCGTCGGTGTCGGGCGAGGGAGACGACCCGGACGGCGGTCAGGCGAGGATTGGGGCGAGAGTTAGGGTAACAGTGCCGCTGAAGGTGTACCACGTGCCGCGCGTGCCGGAGGTGGACTTGACCGGGATGGAAGGCGAGCTGAAGCAGTACGTCGCGGAGTTCAAAGGTAAGCGCATTTCGGCTAATCTTCCTTTCAAGGTGCAGTTCGTTAAGGAAATTGAAGGCCGCGGACCTGTCAAGTTCTTTGCGCATCTTAAGGAGGATGAGTTCGAGTATGTTTGATTGATGCCCGTGCGATGTGATGATGAGCTCGATCAGTGTATAAGCGCTTCGGCACTGTGTATTTGCTTCCCTATACAAAAAGCAAATTAATCTCTCTCCCATTTCTAATCTCTGTTCCAATATTCGTACCTACTTTTTTGCTAGCGTAGTGCTTGTGGATGGTTGTTTGTTCTACTGTTGTTCTCGATTTTTACGGCTGTCGCACTCGATGGTGCTATCATTCATTCTTATCACGAGAGTGCTGTTTTGCCTCCTCCTGAGGAGCAGTTTGCTTGGTCCTTGATGATTGAATTCAGGCACGCTGATCATGCGTTCTGCATTCTTACATACATGGGATGTGACCTTAACAATGGAATGCGAGAATAGCTTTTGCATCACTTGGTCGTGGTTCTTGCTGTTAATAGAAGTGATATTTGAACTGAGTGACCAGATTTGTTGCTTTGTGGTGGTAATTCCATAATGAGCAGAGAATACGAATTGCTCCTTTGGCACAAGAATGTTTTGATGGTGTCATGGGAACTTTGTTTGTCAGAATAAACACGGTAAGTCCTGTTGATATTGGACCTGTCACTTCACTCCTGAATATTTCAACTGCACTTCATATAATTTAAGAATCCAAGCTCCACATCGGCTGCAACTGGCTTGAAGAAATGCGAAACTTCTTCAATGTGAACTGAATCTTGTTACACGGTTTAGTCCTTTTCAGTACTTGTATAAGCATTTTAGTGGAAAATTTTCATTGATGACTGGTAGAAACCATATGCAATGATTACAAATATAATCCTTTTCTCCCCACTTTACTTTTGGCAATGTATGAGATCATTTTATATCTGATCTGATGAGTGTGACTACTGTTTAACAAGTCATCTGCTCATGAAGCTTGAAGTTGCTGGGCGATGTTTGCTTCAATTGATATAGTCATATGACGAAATTGTTTCCAAAGTTAGTTTATAGAGCTCAAAAGGAAAAGAGTGGTTCTTTTACAAAGTACTTGGGGATCACTTGGAGATTTCATAAAATGGGCTTTCTAGGCAACCCCACCAGCTTGAATTTTTAAAGATCCAATAAGTCCAACTTCAATTTCTTCAGACGTGTCAATTGGGCGAAGGCATCTACGGTGACTAGTGTGGATATCTCATATTCAAAAACTAACACTTCACTATTTTAAATCCGGGGTCCAAATAACTCATTTTTCTCCCATGACGTGGTATAATTTGGAATAAAATTAAAAAGAAAGGACTCTGCTTCCTGCTTGTGGCAATGTATAGGTGTAAAATGAAACATCTGTGCAGGGTATGATCTAGAAATTGGTTAGTTTGTTACTCAAATGATTCGCATATATTTTTGTGCTTAAAGTTTATGTAGATGTTTATTATATTAGGTTGAAGTTATGTCTGTTTATGTTAATACATTTTATGTGAAGTACCTTTAGTGTGGGTGGGGGCAAACTTGATAAAAGATTCGATAGTAGCTTGTCAAAGTATTTCCTATGAGGAATTTCATGTGGGCACTCATAAAAAATCTTTTCCAAATGAAACTAGTCTAGTAAGATCAGTGGGGAAAATCCATTTGTCCCCTCATTTTAGCCTGTATATCCATCTCTGCATCTGTATACCTTTATAAATATGTATAACTGATAATGCACCAGAAGACCAAATTCACTGGGGTGTCATTTCTAGGACTCCCAGTAATTTAAGTGTTTGCACCTTTCACCAAATTTTACATTTCAACAATAATGATCATAGCTAAAATCTCTTTCAGATTTGCAATATATGCTGAATGCATCATATTTCTTGGTGTTTTTACAGTTCATTATCTTGTTAATCATTGACCTTTTTAGCCATTAGCAGCTACTCTCATATATGAGATCTATCATTTTAGGGCTAGTGAGAGTTGTGTGGTCCTATGTGCTTCTTGAGTGCAGAAGTCTGGATGCTAATTGATTTTTGGAGACTGGGACTTACTTGCTCAGTGAAGTCGTTTATTTTTTCCAATGACTTTGTTCTGGGTATATATAACTCCTAGCGTTGTTCGATTCACTACTGATAAGGTGTAGTCAATTCATGAAATATTCCATGTGATCTATGGAGGGTTGCCTCCTCAACTTTCGAATATTCCTGATGAAAATGCGCTGATTAGCAAACTGTCCCCTTCATCAAGGGACCATCTGAACAAGCCAAGATAAAAAGGACTTTCTGTACATGTTGTTCACTCTTGCAGTGACAATATTAATTTTAATAACAGAAAATTCATAGCGACACTACTCCATTTGTCATTAGATATAACATGTTCAGCAAAGTAACATATTTAGGTGGTGTTGGTGCAGAATGCTTTGCCAGATTTATGAATACTTGGTAAATGTGGTTTTTTTTTTTGGGTTAAACTGCCCGATCACCAATTAAGAATGAGAGGTTGTCTTCTTCACCCTCTTGAGGTTGATTGGTCCATAATGTTATTTCCTGAGATGCTGTTCTCACAAATGTATTTGGTTCTTGCTTTCTTTAGGAGGCAAAATGGATTCCCATAAATAGGAGTTATCATGCTGCAATAAATTACCCAATCTACCTCATGGTTTGCCTTTCATTTATCATCTGTGTTGCTGTCAGGCTCCAACTCATTCCAAATTCATTCTTGTCACATGATTTAGTCATGCATGAGTTATCGTGTCTCGTGTTTGGCAACCTATTTCTGTTATCGAGGAGAGACTCTCAAAAGTCTTGTAGATGCACGCGCTCATGCACCCACATGCAGAGAAAGAGAACTGTTCTCAGACCAGGATTGAGCTATTATAGTTATTTTCTTTTTTGGGCACATACCTGCTATCTTCCATTCTCAAGCAAAGTCCTCCTCCTATCTGATAAACTTGTTGAATAATTGAGGAACTTCCTTACAGCAGCGAATAAGTCACTGATAGTCATGATGGGAATGGCTGTTACATATGGAATCAATGCCTCATTCCATATCACTTTGCGTGGTAGCACTATCATCATGGTTATTTTTGTTTTTGCTCTGCAACAGCACTTCACTTCAAGAGTGAAACTTCTCTCACGATAGGACCTTCTGCACTCTTCCTTTCTCTGTAGGGTGCGAGTTTTTTAAAGTATTGGCGACTAGAAAGCAAATTCTTGCCAAAAGTAAAAGTAAAATGTAGCAATTGTGCTTCTACTTTGATTACTGGCAGCCCCCCGTGGATCCCTTTTTCGTGATTGTCAGGAATTTTTGGCTGACCGGTATATAAAACATGTTCTTACTTGACGAAACTAATGAATGCTTGACATCTGTTTTTTTTTTTTTTTGGTCGGTAAATTGTCTGGCTCTTAAAGGAAATCTGGAACTAAACTCCAGAATTTGGGGCTGTTGACAGATCGGCGTGGTTGAATTATTTAGAACCTACATCTTTAAGGATTTAAATAATTGATTTTTCCCTCTGAGTTATATTTCGTCTTCTTCTAGATTGATCACCAGTGTCAATATCAACTGCAAAAAGGTTTCTGAGGCCTCGATACGGCAGACCTTTTTGCCGATACGGCAGACCTTTTTGCCTCTCTAGGCACGTCGCCACCACTGGCTGGCGTGCTCTTCTTGTTTTCCTTGGAAAATCTCGATTTACTTCAATCTCGTCGCACGCACTCACATACCTCTAAAGACTAGAAAAAGGTTCGTGAAAGTGCACCACCTTATCTGCTCCTTGTTGTCTGAAGTAGCTTTGGATCTGTTGACACTAATTTTGGGGAATACAAAAGAGTTGAGATCTGTTTGATCTGTTGTCTGTGCCATTTCGTCCAGACAGTTTTGGGAAATACGGTGCTTCGACATGTGAAGATGTTGAGAACCCGGGGAATGCAACCGAGAATGCTGATAGTGTATAGCCTCAAGATTTGGATACATGATTTTGATAAAATAAATATTGAGCCAATGTTCTTGGTGCGTGCGATCTTCCACTAAAACGCTTCTTGAGCTCTGTAGCTGTTGGCACATGCTTCCTTCTATGCCCACTTAAGGTCAACACACATCAACTCCGAGTGCTTCTCGGCCGCGCATTTCATTCATAGAACAACATGTCGTCCGCCCATCTCATCCCGTCTCCGCGGTGAGCCTCATATGAGGGCATGCCCCGATGTCTCTTAAGGATTCTCCTCTCTTGGTGAAAAAGGCCCGGGAGAAATTAGTTTCGAGATGGAAACAAAGGATCGGCTGAAGAATGGACCCATCAGACTGCATTAAACTACACTCAAAGTCCGATCTATCCAATAAAAAGAAAGAAAGAAGAACAAATTGGATCTTTGATTAACGTTAGTCAATGCAGGCCAACCTATGGTTGGAGTTAGTAACGGCACTCGCATATAATAGAAGGAAAGCCAATTAGGTTCAACCTACTATGATATTTCTGTTAAGATTTTATATGAACTTTGTCTTCTTATATGGTACTTGCCAAAGGTAACTATTTCTCTTGTGGAGTAATTGTGATACTTGGGTTCATTTCCTTATAAAAAGATGGATAAGACGGCATGCGCAAGACTAGGTGGACATGTTCGTTGTACATTACCCACATGACAATGACAATTTATCATATTAGAGCTTTTCCATGTGCAGTTATCACATGATAAAATCGAAACATCAAAAAAAAAAAAAATACAAGACAATTTCGTGAGAATTTTTTAAAATCTTGTTTCGATTGAGGAATGCAGGGAACTATGCTTGTAACCGGGGGACCACTCCAACTCTTTAATTCCTGCACCTTAAAAACAAGGAAATTTGAAAATCGTTTCACCAAATTTAGTTAAACATGAAAACGACGTGCCAACAAAAAACTTTCACCCCTAAATTCACTGGTGTGACCGTCCAAAATTACATTTTCTATGGTCTGGCTGAGGTGTGAGAATTGCTCTGCTCATGGAGCTCTGTTCCAGACCAAGACTTCAGAAAAAACCATGTCAAGATAATTCAATCTCGAGAGACATCCTGATTTCCATCTTCCCGGAAAGAGACAATACAAGTCAAACATAATCAGTGATTTTACGCATTATGAAATTCCCAAAATGGGTCCAACCCGACATTGCTCCTCTTCTCATTAACGAAATGCTTCGTACGTGATTATATGGCACGCTTGCGATGATGGGATCGTGTGGATGGAAAAGCAAAACTGTAGGCGACGTGAAATTTGGGGAGGGTGGGGGGAAGGGAGGGAGGGGTGTCCCACGGTGGCGCCACCACCGACATCGGTTTGGTGACTACGAACAAATCACAACACCAGCAGACCGCATCGGCACGCCTTTCTTGTGTTCTGGCCATTGAAGCCATTAGTTCATTCACGGTTTGTCTGGGGTTGCGAAGGATTTTGATTAAATGACTCCAGTGGAACCTGGCCAGCCCTCCCTTTGCCAGAACAGAAGGGTGGGCAAATTAATTGGAGAAAGAAAAGCGGTGGTGGTGGGAAGTTATTTCGTTGAATTTCATTTTTGTAACGAGGAATTGAGAAAATTCGTCTGTTTTTTTCTAATGCCTAATCTCTCAATTCTACTCTGAAGTTATCGGGAAAAAACGAGACTTTGCATCTTTTATCGGTGGATAGCCTCAAGAAACTTGCCGAGACCATCGCACCGACAGCAATCGTTTAATTTATTGCTCCTTTTGGCGGCTCAATCATAACGATCTGAGCTTGACCAGGTACAGTACACCCAAATTAAGAGTGTTTACTTTGTGGAATAAATTTTCAAGAAAAAATATTTTCCTCACTTTTCGACATTTGATTCGCTCAAAAAAATGAATTAACGGAAAATATTTCCTTAATTAATAAAAGAATTTCCTACCAAAGCTTACATTTAGGAAAATTATTTCCCTTTAAAAGAATCAGAAAATATTTTCCGAATCTACCAAAGCTTCAGATTTGGTACTTTGTTTACAATCAATTGTTCTTGTAAAAATATATTTTAAAAAAATTCGAATTTTTTACTTTTTATTTTATTTTTTAATTCGAATTTCTTATTTTTATTTTTTTCCTTCTTTTTCTTTTCTTTTCTTCCTTTTTCTTTTTCATCTTCTCCATCTATTGCTAGCCACGATAATAGCAGACGAGCTTTAGCCTCGCCAGATTAAGTGACTCGTGACCTTTGGCGATGCGGCTTGAGCTCACCTGAGGCTGATGAGCCTCAAGCCTCGCCAAATCGGGCAAGTTTGAGGCCTCTGGCGATGAGCCTTGCTAGATCAGGCGAGCTGGCAAGTCTCAAGCCTTGCTGCCAAAGACTGGCTAGCCTAAAGCCTCACTAGATCGGGTGAGCTTGCGACCTCAGGCGGCGAGACTCTAGCTCACTCAAGGTTGGCAAGCTTGCGACGAGGATTGAGTGATGAGTCGTGAGCCTCATCAAATTGGGCAAGCTCACCACCTCTAGCGGCGACCTCGAGCCCCGCCACATCAATGAGCTCAAGGCCTCCGGTGATGACTCAAGCTTGCCCTCATAAGCCAGCCGTGGATGAATCGCCAGAGAAAGTAGAAAGGATGGCACAAGGAAGTAGAGGAGTGAAAGAGAAGAAGAAGAAAAAGAGAAAAAAATGGAAATAAAAGAAAGAAAATAAAAAACAGAAAATAAATAAAAATAAATAAAAATAAAGATTCGAAGTTTTTTTTAATTGAAAATTAAATAAATCGATTTTTTTGGCTAAGATAAAGTGTGAAATTATTTCCTAATGGAATCCAAACAGCGGAAAACATTTTCAATTATACATTACCGAACAAAGAAAAACAAATCGCATTCATGGAAAATGCTTTTTGGGAAAGTATTTTCCGCGAAATGAACGTATCATGATTGTGACTTTGAATTCAGATGGATGTGATGTTCAGGAGTGACTTTTCACATGCTCCTTAAGATTATTAACGGAATATTATCTTTTCGTAACTACAGTTTGAAAAGGCCTAAAATTGCAGGAGAACTTAAGATTAAGAATTGGTTTAGCGATCGGAATTTCCACTATGAAGATGGTTTCCATCTTAATAGAGGTCCTATGTTATGTCGTGTACAAAGGATAAAGAGCAGGAAAAGTTATCCACCTAAATGCCACCAAAGGTCAAAACCTAACGGATACCGAATATGGCTTTAGACCCAAGAGAGTATTTTAAGTTCAACCTTAAAGTGTTGGAGCACCTTCTTGGCATATGAGACTTTTTGGAGCTGTCCCAATTTGGAGTTGCATCCTGATGATTGTTGTGTGGCTCCCACTTTGCATTATTTAATCAAGAAAAAGCAAATTTGATTATATATTTATTCTTTTAAAAAAAGGGTAGATGAAGTCCAAGAAAGCAAGGAACGAAACGTGGAAAACATATCTCACAAAACAACCCCCCTGGGGAAGACAGCGAAATAAGCCTATAAAAACAATATTATCAATTTTGATGGCGACCCGTTTGTAAATACCCTTTGAATAATTATGTAGATATATATGCTACAATTTTTTAATGTAGTTTTTGTTGTGTGACGTGCGGTTCATTCTTCAATTACGTGTAGTAAGTGCAATGAATTTTCCTTTTTTATCGCTACGTAAAATTGAACGAAAGAGACATCGTTCAAAGTCGGGGAGAAAAAGAAAGTAAATAATTTATAAGAGAAAGGTAAGGAAGTGAGTGAGGGAATGGTATTGTAATGAGAGTGGGGGTGGGGCAGGGGGCTGCTTATGAGACTTTACCGTTTTTGATTTTGAGAGGGGAGGGGAGGGAGGAGGGTCTGGTCCCAAGTGAAGAGAGAGAGAGAGAGAGAGAGAGAGAGAGAGGAGGCGTTGGGTAGTTTTCAAATTGGGCACACACCACATTTTCTCATCTCATTTTTCTTCTGTTTCACTTTTTCTCCCTCCCTCTCTGTCTCTTTTATTTTTTTTTAAAGAAATAAGATTATCATCACTCCAATTATTGTTGATTATATTAAAGGAAATATTATAATAAAAATTTTTTTTTTTCTTGACCCTGAAACACAAATCTTGAAAGCTTCCTCCCTCCCTGCTCTTTCCATTTTGCCCTTCCCCCTCCTCACTCCCCTTCTCTCTCTCTCTCTCTCTCTCTTCTCTCTCTCTTTGCCTCCCTGGTTTTTTTCCTCTCTCACCTAGCATCACTGCATTCTTGCCATTGTTGTCGTTCAAGTTTTCATTTTTCTTCTTGGGTTGGGGTGGCATCTCGCCTTCAAGAATTTAAGGGGAAGGAGGAAAAGAGGGAAAAGCTGTCACTTTTTAGTCCATTACTTTCTGCTAATAGGTTGTGTGTAATGACTCTCCGTAACTGACGAAGGGGAAAAAATCCTTTGCTTCCCGAAATTTGAATGCTTGTGCTCTACTCTGCGCGACCATCTTTCCTTGAGTGCGAGCCAAGACCACGAAGGAGGGACCTCAAAGTCAAGAAGACAGGGGAAGAGAAGACAAGGGTTCTTCTCCTTTCGCCTGTGCCATTCGAACGCCTCCGTAAAGGTGACATTTTTTCGCTTCCCCCCTCTTCTTCTCCTGTCTTCTTGCTGGTTCCCATTCCTTGGTGATCTAGAAAGCCAGCTAATTTTTTTTCTGTTGTTGTTGAATATCGTGGGTAGGTGCTGGCAACGGCGGCGTGATACGGGGAGAACCTGACTTGGGTTCTTGAGATCTGGCTTCCTTTGTCGGATCTTGGGCTCGTTCGGGACGACCCGTCGTATGTTGAATGTCTCCGGAGCTGTTCTTGCCATTAGGGTTTTGCTCGCGTCTCCGCCATGACTACGAAGCGCGCTTACAAGCTACGTATCCTTGAATTGAATTTACGCGTGCTGATGCTGTGTGTTGCGGCTTTGCGAATAGCAAATGGAAATGCGATTCCGTTTGCTGCTATATGGGGAACTTACTAGTTTTGTGGATTCGGACATTTTGTGTTTCGGTTGGGAATCGTTGGAAGCTGTTGTATTGTTGGTGGTGTTATTTTAGGTTTTCCTTAACTTGAGCTGCAAACGCAGAGGAATTTGTAGCGCATTCTGCAGCAGTCAATTGCCTCAAAATTGGAAGGAAGTCATCGAGGGTTCTGGTCACCGGCGGAGAAGATCATAAAGTCAATCTCTGGGCTATTGGAAAGCCCAATGCCATACAGGTCAGTTTTCTGTGGTCATACTGTTAGATGAATCAGACGCTAATTATCAACCATCTGATGAATCTTGTCTAACAAATGATTTTATGCCTGAACGACGGTGGCTTGTTCCTTATGCTGCTGTTGTTGCCATTTTCCTTCGATACGATGTGATACTTATACTCTTCGTCTTGACACAGTCATGATGTACAGAATGTGACTACAGTATGTTTCTTTTATGCCTTCTCCTGTGACCAAGTAAATTGTGGGCTTTCGAGTGTCTGATGGTCAATTAAGAATTAGAAATATTTGAGGAAATTTGAAATCCCTTAATGGTGGTCTGGCGGCTTATAGATTTGAGTTCCTCTGAGCAATAGGTACTCTTTGTAGTTCATCTTCTTTCCCAGTGGGAAGAGGTTTCATATGATTGCTTTCTTCAGATAAATGGATCTGGGCACTGTAGAAACTGACCCATTAATGAATCATCAATTTGCTTGGAGCAGTGGCCATGCTAATTAGAATCTGCTTTTCATCAATACACCCCGTCTAATATTCATTTCTTGTTTTCAGAGCTTGTCTGGACATAGCAGTGGAATTGATTCAGTGAGTTTCGATTCTTCGGAGGTGTTAGTAGCTGCGGGAGCAGCCAGTGGTTCAATTAAGCTTTGGGATTTAGAAGAGGCAAAGAGTATGCTCATCTATTTCTTAAGCAGGATTTCAAACTCATAATCTGTTAGTTATATCTTGGAAAAACATGTCTTTGCTTATTTGTTTTCTCATCACATTGATGTGTAACAACGACATGTAATGTGATTTTCTCTGCAGTTGTTCGGACTCTTACTGGTCATAGATCTAATTGTATATCAGTGGATTTCCATCCTTTTGGGGAGTTCTTTGCATCTGGTTCTCTTGACACGAACTTAAAAATATGGGATATCAGGAAAAAGGGTTGTATACACACATACAAAGGCCACACTCGTGGGGTCAATGCAATTAGGTTTACTCCTGATGGTCGTTGGGTGGTTTCCGGTGGAGAGGACAACACTGTGAAGGTTAAACTCTTTCTTTAATCTATAAATTGTTTGTGAAAATAGTTCATGTGATAAAGTACGTGATCATTCATCTAGGTGTCTTCTTCTAATAATACTTAAAAAACATCTTAATTCCCGGATGTGGTAATTGGATGATGGTTGTGGAGGCTTTATAGTTGTTACTTTGTGCCATGGTATTGTCTTGTTTAAATGTTTTTAAGAGGGCCATATGCACATATGGAGTCTGGTGTGATTTGTCAATATAGCGAAGCGAGCGTAGATTCTTTGAAAGACAAGTGCACTTGCCACTAGCTGATGAAATTTGTAGGTTACTTGGTGCAACACTGACAGTAGACAGATGATGAGACCTACATTAGGTACATTATTGGATAGCTCTGAAATGATTACCTAATGCCTAAAACCCATATCATTCTTTGGATTTTCATAACATCTAGTTCTGGAGTAGGGAACTCAGACTGCAGTTCCTTGTGAGTAATAAATACATGGTTTTGTGCAAGGAAATGTGTTGTAGGATCTCATTTAACATGATTGCCTGAGGTGCAAAGATCATTTGGACCATGTTGATTGGAGCAAGTGATGTTATCTATATTTTTGTTATGTTTCCTTAATAATTTATGGCTGATTAAGTTTCTGAATGTAATTAATAGCTCTGGGATCTGACGGCCGGAAAGCTATTGCATGATTTTAAGTCTCATGAGGGCCAAGTTCAGTGTATAGATTTCCATCCCCATGAGTTTTTACTGGCAACAGGTGAGATACCATTCTACTGCAATTTTACTCAATGCTGCATGTCTCTTTATGTCTCCACTAATTGTTCATATGGTCCGGCTATTTTACAGGTTCCGCTGACAGGACTGTAAAATTTTGGGACCTCGAGACCTTTGAACTGATTGGTTCCAGTGGACCCGAGGTAAGAGTTTTGTCTGAATGAGTTTTTGGTATCTAAAGAGGAAGTAAATTATCGATGGGTCTTTAGTATGACGCTCTTACAAACCACCATGACATCCCAAAATTATGACAGAGCACTGGAGTACGTTGTTTGACATTCAATCCTGATGGAAGGACCCTCCTTTGTGGATTGCATGAAAATCTTAAGGTAAAAATGGCGACAATTTCATGTTGCAATGAAAAGGTACATGGTTCACTATTGATTCCTTTGTTCCATGCTACTTTGTAGGTTCTTTCCTGGGAACCAATGATGTGCCATGATACTGTAGACGTGGGATGGTCTAGATTATCAGACCTTAATGTGCATGAGGGAAAGCTCCTCGGCTGCTCATTTAATCAAAGTTGTGTTGGTGTTTGGGTCGTTGACATCTCGGTAAGTTGCACCTAATTTTTGTGCTCGGTTGTAGTCTAAAGTTGCTTCCTGTATCATTTTTGAAATTATAAATGTTGTCCTTTCTTTCACCTCTTTTCAGCGTATAGAACCATATGCTGTTGGTAATAACCGATTTAAAGTTCCTCCTCAATCTAAAGCTCCTACAGTTGGGAATCTCACCGTACTGAATGAGAATACTGCTAAGGCCAGTTCAGGGAGGTTATCTGTTTCCCATACTTCAGATTCTTTAGTGAAGGAAACAAAGTCCCTTGGGAGATTGTCGGTTTCTCAAAATTCAGACCCTGTTAAGGAGCAGAAAAGTTTGGCATGTAAGATATCTATTTTTTCTTTTTGGTTTCTTTTATATATTGCTTTGGTATCTGGAATGGATTCCAGAATATGACAATTTTCTTGCTTTGCATATGCCTAAAGCCACAGGAAGTGTACCTGGTACTCCTCAAAGGGTCAATATAAATGCCGTTTCAAAGGTGGCCCCAGCCACCTCGGTGACAGCTCAGAGCACAGCAGCTCCAAGGAGGAGTAGTGCAAGGGCCAATGCTACAATCGGTCTTCTCAGCTTCAGTAAATCAGATATCGTACCTGTCATTGTTCCTAGAACTGACGCTAGATCAGAATTGGCTGCTGAATCCAAAAAAGAAGTTGATCTTGCTTCAAGAACGATGCCGTTTTCTTTGCAGTCAAAATCAGTTGAATTACGAAAGCTGTCAAATGGCAGAGACGAATTAGATCAGCCAACGGTCTCGGGTCGATCTGAAACAGCAGGTCCAAATCCCAGTTCATTGAGCAACATTGCAAATAGGAACATCTTCTCTGTAGTGAGAGCCCCAGCCCAAGGATTGTCTACTGCTGAAAGAAATGCAATGGATGATTCATCTGGTCCTCCAAGCAAGCGTGACACAAGTTTAGTAATGGATGCACCGGCTAATTACCTGCGTGAAAATTGTATGTGTTCAATTATCAGAAGAAGAATGCTTTCTGATATTAATTGCAACCAGTAGTTGTAGAATATTGAGTCTTGTCTAATTTCAGGTCACCTTTCACTTATTGTTGCCTGTTCCACAATGTTATGCTAATTTTGCTGGATTTTATTGCCAGAGAATTGCTTCCAACTTGGTATGGACCTGTTCTGAGCATCAATAGGACCATTTTGAAGATAAGAATTTGAGGAGGGAGTTAGAGTAATGTAAAATGAGGAGATTATGCACCTTAGTATAATTTGGTAAATGCTCAACAAAGGACCTGATAGGTGAATAGAAAATACCTTGTAACAGAGTAGTATAAGTCTGGCAAAGTTGATAAACTGATATATTGTGTGTAGTGTAAGTGAGCTGGGTGCAGAAATAGTAGTGAGTGACTATGCTAAAACATCTCTTAGAAATTCACATTTTGGTCTGAGGGTGGCGACTTGGTGAAAAAACTTTTGTTTCCCCTCTAAAGCCTAGGATTTGGTTAGACTCCTTGAACTATGAAAAAGCTATTCAATGAAAGAGCTGAGCATCATATACTGAGATGAGTCGTAAGGAATCACAGTTGGAAGAATTCTTTCCACCTCAGTGAAATAATTGATGGTCTCCGTGAAATTTACTGCCAACTACTTGCAAAAGTAAACAACTCTTATGTGTTTGTTGGGTTTCACCTTCATAATGTTCACATTCTGCCTATTATAAAGCTGGAATGTTCGGCTTCCAACTCTTTGGATTTATTAAAGCTGGGATCTGCAAATGTGCATTTTTTTTTCCTTAAAAGGATGATTCTCAATATCCAATCTTTTGTTGCAGATGAGTCTCGAATGCAGAAAACAAACAGAGCGCAAATTTTTGCGGACGGACAGAGGGGAGGTACACCCTATTTTCAAATATTATTTTTTGTTTGGGCATTATAGGAAGTTTGCTCATACAATCTTGTGAATATCTAGGGCGAATGCGTCCCCTTGTTGTTAATTGGGAGAAAAGAGAGAAAATTAATATTGATGGACCTACACCCGGTATTACCTCGAGAACGGGGCCTGGTGCAAATGTGCTGGCTTTTAGTATGGTAAGGAAATGGACTACTTTTTCACTGGCCCTCTCTTTCAATGTTTTGTATTTCCTTCCGACAAATTTCAACATGTCATTTGTTATTATGGTTTGCCTTTGACAACTTCTGTTGTGAAACAGAGAGGACATAGACCCTCTGCTGAGAAGGAAACAGTTTCTGCTAGTGATGAGGATGCCATTGCAGATGTGATGGAGCATCATGACCAGTTTGTTGGCTCTATGCAGTCTCGGTTAGTCAAATTGCAGGTACTTCATATAGATATCTGTTAAATAGCTGTATACGATTAATCTTTGAAAGTTGTAATGTGGTTGTGATCTCTATGCTTTTGATAAGCAACAGCTTATACAAGTCAATCTTGGTCACGTCAGTAGCTGTATAAGGCTGGAAGTTAGATGGGGCATAGTTGGAATGTAACTCCTTAGAAAATGCTTTTCACTCAGATCTGCAATCTGCACATGCTTAATCAATAGGACATTTGCTTATATTTCTCAAATTGCTAAGGACAGCTTGTGGTGACTATCTCTCTCTGCTTGAATGCTTAACTTAGAGACGATGTCAGAGATGGAGATTTAAAGTTTAGGATGTGAGTACTATGAGCTCACCTCCCCTTATTCAGCAAGTTAAGCGATGTCCGTCAAAAAGAAGTTGTTAATTCATTTTGTCCCTTTTCTCAAAATTGCATTCTAGTAGATAATTCAATGATGATTTTATCTTTTTCCTCTATTATATAGTTGGCGTCATATCTTGAATGCACTTTTATGTTCTAAGGTAGTATGGATGGTCTTACTTGGTGGCATGTCATCATCTGGAGATCCCAGTGGTCATGACGTGAAAATAGTATAAGCTCACGAGCATAGTATTGCGATGATGTCATCTTGTCATTAAATGCAACAATCTTCTGTAAATTACGTGGTAGGTTGTCAATGGATTCTGGGGAAGAAGGGATATTAAAGGGGCTATTGGTGCTATGGAGAAGATGGCTGATAATTCTGTGAGTAGCTTTCCAGTGACTCCATAGTGTTTTAACTTTCTTGCCCTTGAAGAAACATGGATTGCCTGATGAGGTCTTAATTAAAATCCTTGTGTTAACCACTTTCTCTATGCCCTAAACTGCAGGTGCTTGCTGATGTAGTTAGTATAATGACAGAGAAAATTGACACGGTTACTCTGGATATTTTCACTTGTCTTTTGCCCCTTCTGAATGGACTTCTTGAGAGTGACCTGGATAGGTGAGTAACAAGTACTTAATGGTTCTTTGCTAGCAAATTTACTCATCTTTGTATTGTCAAAATGGTTTTTCTTGCTGTAGACATTTACTTTCAGCCAGATTCTTGTTGTGGACTTTGATGCTGTGATTTTTTGCTGCTGCAGCTTTTTTCATTTTTTTATCCCTGATAATTTTTTTCTCGCTCTTGAGCTTTAATTTTTTAATATTTGAAGGTATCCACACCATCAGGGCCTATTTGGTAATTATCCTGTTTTTCTATTTTTCCGTTCTTTTGTTCCTTGGAAGAGAAAAAGAACAGAAATTCATTTGATAACTTTAGTTAATTTTTCCATTCTTCATATTAAAAGAGTGGCTAGGGGATAGATTTGGAACAGAAACAAGAAGTTAAAAAAAATCCACTTCTTTGTTTCCCAGGAATAGAAATGGAAAAAACCATTTCCAAATAGAAATTGTTCTTGGGAGCAGAAATGTTATCAAACGCACTCTTAGATGCCATGATCATGATTGGGTCTGATGAGATGACTTTTCCAGGGACTGTTACTCTTGAGGCATGATATCACTGAGCTCAACTCATGCTGAACATATTCTATAGCTGGTGTTTGGCCAAAATTACAGTGACAATTGGATTATTCATTAATACACGAAGCCTTTGTTGAGAACAAGCTGCGAGTTTGCATTATACACTTATTATGAGTGAATTTGTCTTTTTATTTCCTGCCTACTCACAGTGAAAGAACATCCTCATTTCTTGTGATTGGTGAAGTATCAAAAGCTTTGATCATATGCTTCATTGGCATTGTAGCTGTTGTAGTGCATTTGCTTTTTATCTTTCTGGAGATATGTAGCGTTAATTAGACAATGTTATCCTGCATTTATGTCGAATGTGGCACAGGGTCAAACGGCCTGACGTCACGCTCTTTATGTGCAGTCTTCTTTTGTTTGATTAATGCTCTTCGTTTGCCTCTTCTATGTTTCAAAGACATTTCATTTTTCTAAAAGCTTCTCACTCTGCAGGCATTTGAGCATCTCTTTGGACATTCTACTCAA
Source organism: Eucalyptus guilfoylei (assembly GCA_016097605.1). Lineage (NCBI taxonomy): Eukaryota > Viridiplantae > Streptophyta > Magnoliopsida > Myrtales > Myrtaceae > Eucalyptus > Eucalyptus guilfoylei. The sequence goes on along the minus strand of CM027866.1, from coordinate 39,825,229 downwards.
ACTGGTCAGAGTGTTTGGTTCCATGGTTTATTCAGCAGTATTGGCATCGATGCCAGTTGGTGTTGATATTGAAGCCGAACAAAGGTGTGTTCAATTCTTCAATGTCCTTGGATAGAATTTTGGTTCAAAAACTAACTTGACGGCGATACTGGTGGATGGGCACAGGTTGGAACGTTATAATCTCTGCTATGTAGAGCTTGAAAGGGTTAAACGCTGCTTGCCTGCTCTAACCAGGTTCATTTTAATTTGCCTTTTCTGAAGACTTGTTTTATGCTTCTCAAGAAATTATAGAAGTGATGATGTTCTGATTTTCTTTGTTCATAGAAGAGGGGGATCTGTTGCAAAGTCCGCGCATGAGTTGAGTCTAGCTCTTGAAGCAGTTTGACGAACACAGATCAGCCGAGTAGATTTTCACTTACGGGCTTTATGTAGGATACATTCCCCATGTATCTTGAAGGAAGTGAATCTGATTCTTCTGAGGAATTGATTACCTCATGGTCAAGCAGCAGCTACGGGTCGATGATACTTATTTGCCCATTCACAGTGCATATACTCGAATGTGGAAGCATTAACCTCACTCTAATATAACTACCTTAACTGGAGTGGACAGCCAAGTACTTTTCACGCAAGTGCCTGGTGGTTTTTGCGCCAGCACCATCGTGGCCAGTGGATGTGCTTTGGCAGTGGAGACAAGCAGTCAATATTCACACTAACCCATCGTGAAGCTCGGTTTGTAAGTTTTAGCCACGAGTGAGCGTGTATTTATTTCGATACTATTTTTGGGATACGGAATCACAAAATTGTCAAATGATCATTTGTTGGAAGACATTCAATTGGTAAAAAGTGGCATTATGAATCCATCTGTTGTTGAATACTTCTTGGAAGCTTTTACTTTCTCCATCCTGAAAGCTAAGGGCTCCTTGCAAATCGGTCAGTGTTAATGGAGATCTGAAACTCGCGGCGAAGTTAGTGATTGATTGAATTTTAGAAGGGTTTTCAGGAGAAACTCTGTTGCGAGCTCGGCGTGCTCGAGTCATGTTCTTTTGCTGTGGCAGATCCTGATTGGGCTCTTTCAAATTTATGATTGCAGAAGACGCATGTTTGATTCTTTTGTCTATGGATTCTCGTTGTCTTTTTAACCTGTGTTAACCTGCGTTGTGATGGTCCAAACGTAATGAAACCAAGATGTAAAGCATCACCTATCACACGGATGTGAGCTAAAATAACACAGCTAAGAAAGGTTGAGAAGAAGGCAAAACTCCTCAATGAACCTTTCAATAATTCCAGAAAACAGTAATAATACGGAAAGTACCGAAAATATACATTACTTTTGATTTAATGATGACTTACATAATCTTATATTGGTAAATATCATTCACATACCACTAACCAAAATCTCACAATAAAAATATCAAATGGTCTCTTCTTGCAAACTCATTTTAACATCTTACTTTCTTTCTAGTGGGTCTAATGGGATTTAGGGGGGCCATTTTTGGACAGATGGAATTTTCGTAAAGAGAGGTATACAGATAATTGATGTAAACATTCACGGTGGTCTTAAAAAATAAAACTGAGATAATTTTGAAATTAAATATTTGTAAGTAATTATGGGTAAAAGGTAATGTATACGTAATCATAATATTTGGGCTGAAAATTAAAAAGAAGAAAAGAGAGGGTTCAAAGCCCAAATTCTATCAAACCAGATCATCAGCCCAGACTCAGGAAGAAATAGAGGAAAAAGAAGAGTGCCCGACCGCGAGAGAGAGAGAGACGTGTCTTTCCATGCCCGCTACGAATGTCTCAGCAAGCCAGATTATCTCCACTTCATAGCGCTCCATAAGGATTCAAACCCGTCATTAATTTAATCGAAAGAATTTTCGAGGTTGAGTTGCAAATTCGGATCTATTCAAATTTTGAGTTGTTGGTCCAATCTAAGGCTCCGTTCATTTAATGAAAAATGACTTCTAGAAAAATATTTTTCGAATTTTTCAAATGTTCGTTTACCTAAAATGAACTAATCAAGGAAAATGTTTTTCATTATTGGAAAAAAACATTTAAAGATGAGGAAAATATTTTTCACTTTTCAAAAGTGGAAAACATTTTCCATAACTTCTTCCACATTGTTTCTTTTCACCAACACATTTATGCTTTCTTTTTCTTTTTTATTTTTTTTTTAAAATTGAGTTTTAAATTTTTTTTCCTTTTCTTTTTTTTTTCCATTTCATCTTCTTCTTTGATGGCCGGTCGCCGGCCATGGCGACGGCCGGCGACCGGCCGCGAGCCAAGTTGAGCCTCGTTAGATTCGGCGAGTTGGGTGGGGCTCGGGCCTCGCCCCAGCTTGCTAGAGGTTCGCCAGGCTCTGGCGAGCTGCGAGCTTGCCGGATTTGGCGGCAAAGCTCGGGCTCCCGATCCAAGTGAGCCTGAGCTCGCCGGCTCTGGCGACCGCGTCTTGGTCGGCCGCCGGGTAGCCGACCATTGTTAGGCCTACGGCGGTGGAGGAAGGAGGAAGGAAAAGAAAAAGAAAGAAAAAAATAAATAAAAAATAAAAATTTCAATGTTTTAAAAATACAGACAATAAAAAATTCATTTTTTAAAAAAATATAAAAATAAAACTATTTTTTTGCTCAATTTAAAATATTAAATTTCAATTCTTTGATAATTTTTCCCCCAAATAATTAAATTAGCTAATGAACGATGGAAAATATTTTCCACTCAAAGTTTAGGATTCAGCCGAATACCGGAAAATATAGTCATTTTCCAAGAAAATGACTGCCTAAAAAATATTTTCCAAAAATGTGATATTTTCCGCAAAATGAATGGACCCCAAGAGTTGTTTAGCTGTGAAATCAGTTAGTAACGAAACTCTAATTTCACAGAAGTCGATTTGAAATTACGATTTGGTTGGAATACATTTTTTGACTTTCGTGGACCGCTGGAAATAGTTTCAAGTTACTGTGTTTGGTGTAAATTTTCGCCTGCCTTCGGCTGTCTTTTGAGGAGGCAAAATTTAGGGTCTTTAGTGTTTCGAAAGAACTTTCTTTTGACCATAAACTCGCTTGAGATGGAGCTCCGTGGAGAGAGATGATAGTGAGAAAATTCGTCGTGTGAGTGGGGCTGCTCGTTGCGTGAGGGAATGTTGTTGCCCAAAGTGAAACCAAACAGGCTGCTGCTGTTAGTTGCTGCAAAGTGGCTATTCTTGAGGTCTTTTTGTCGACCGGTAGTGAGCGACTTGACCACAACCAAGTAGTCTTAGTTGAGATAAGTTGGCGCATAAGTCCGACTTTCGATTAATATCTCTTTGATAGGTTTTTGAAGCATTACGGACTACGTAGGTTCCGATGGCAATGTCGCTTCTGATTTGAGCTTTTGGTTTTGTATTTTCAGGTCAATGGTCGTTATCTCTTTTATGACTTTGTAAAATCATATCTGTTATAAAGATTCGACATAGTATGAGTCAAGGAAAAACATATTTATTGCATAAAGCCAGATCGGTCATTTACAAACTTTTGGTTCTTTGTAAATGATTTGAGAAATGTTTTATGAAAAGTATTGCGTAAGCTTATAAATACTTATTTGTGAATCCGATTAATAAAATGAATTCTGAAATGGTTCAGGAAATGCCTTATGAAATGCATTCTATATTGATTTGTGAAAGGTCTTACTTGGTTTTTAAAATGATTTATGCGTTCTCGCTATGTTCATAACCAATTTAGAGGCTTGTGAATGTCTATGCTATTCTCAAGATTCTTTTGTGGCCGATCTGCTAGCTGATATAGGTAGAGAACTAGGCAAGGAAAATCTTGACAAGCTTTGTCATAGGGTAATAAGGGTGACCATAGTTTGATATTGGACACGAGATCGATCGATGACTGGACTACTGAGGTTTGCTTGAAATTATTGATAGAATGAGTACTTAAGTATATGGTTACATTAGTTTGATAAAATTTATTTTGATCCTATAGGAATATTATATACTGATTTTGAGATACATGAGTTTGGCTATTGTTTTATAAATATGTAGAGTAAATGTCTGATCTGTATCATTACCATTCATGTCAAATCTTTTTCAAGTTCTTAAGCTAGTGGTCAGTAGGACTAGAACAATATCGACGGGAACTTTTGATAATTGGATTTCGAGTATAAATTGAGACAACTGGGTATATATTTCAGATAATTTTTGTTGTGTTTAGTTGAGTTGCGTACATATACTTATTTATATGTGTATATACTTGTTGATGGAAGTTAGAAACTTTTTTATTGTAATCAACTCACTATTTTATTAGATATAAAGATAGATATATCTTTTTAGTAACAAGTTTATGTTGGTCTGTGTTTGAAGCTGCATCCTGACCGTGTCATTCACTTATAATTGTAGGATTCGGAGTGTGAGACCATAACAGCTATAGATCTAATCGAAACGTTAGTTAGATTTGATGATCAATGGAATAACATATCATATCTCTACATTTTTTGTTTGAAAGAGGAAATTTCTTTTTTCTGGACTCATTAATCCACTCGTTTCATAGAGGAAGTTAATATAATCTAAAAATAAATTTGATTTCGAGTCCAAAGACGAGTCTTTTTTATTTACAAAATGTGAGTCGTGGGTTTTCTCTTTCTCTTTGAAGGATAATGGACAATAAATGAGTATTTGCCGTCCATAGACCACTCTACATAACTCCTCAGGAGGGACAAGGGAACCGGGAGCTATTATAACCTTGATTAATATTTGTTCTATAGTCAATTAAAATCGTTGACTACTGTGGGACGTAAATGCATGTTAATTTCGGAAAATGCGCGTTACCTTCAGAAGTCATTAGGTAATAAATCATTAGTATACTTTGGATTATGGCAATCTATCGGAATTTATTTATTTTTTATTTTAGAATTGTAACTTTTAACTCCACTCGATCTAGAATCCGGTGGGCGCCCACTTGCTTCGCGAAAAATGAGAAAAGAAAAGAAGCTGGTACATAAATTTGTTTTCTTTTGAGTAATGAAGAAGCCGACAAAATTTGTTGCTTTTGGTTTTAAGGCTTATCGAGAAAGGACAAAGAAAAGAAAAAAAATAATTCAATTGTAACGCTCTCTCCAGTTATCTTAATTTATCTTAATTAGAGTCCCTTTTCTCTTAACAAGTGGGCATGCGTGTATGCCTCCCTTCACTAATTTTTTTTCTTCACTGATTGCGAAGTACTTAATGCAGGATTTTATGAGAAACATAAGAAGCACATGCACCAACTTCACCATACCCAACATCATAAACACAATCACGCAGCTAAAAAGGCACTAAAAAACAATAATCCCTTTAGTTATCTCCTAATTTCAAAATTTTTGAACCTAAGTATTTTCCTTGAAAGGTAATTGACAAAGGGGGTGTCCTCAACCTGCCATGTGAGGACTAGGTTGGCAAAATCTTTTTTACCATACGTGGATAGATGCATGGAAGGGAAAAGTGATGATTAATGGGTAAGTAGAAGAGAGGATAAATGAGGGTCGAGATTATGAGTTTTAATGCATAGTTTTTGAGTGAGTTTTGGGTTTTGTGCATTAATTAAGCCTCCTGGAAATTTGCTAATCGACTCTTTTCTGACACCAAGGCTTGAAGGCCAGTTTCTCTTTATCAAATTATGCACTTCTAGTTCTCTCATTGAGAGAGAGAGAGAGAGAGAGAGAGAGAGAGAGAGAGAGAGAGAGAGAGAGAGAATGGCACCATCAAAATGGGACTTGAGGCTGGTTCGAGAAATGAAGTCCTGGACAAACTTGGAGTGCCTTACTTCCTCTGTGATTCCCAGTGTTGCAGTCGAGGAGGTCCCCAGGGTACTTCTCTTCATATTTCTCTCTGGTCGTTTCCTTTTCCTTTTTCTGTTCTTTTTGTCATTTCTTTCAATTTCTTTTAATTTCATCTGGAGACCAAAAAGGAGTTTTCGATTTTCCAAATTCATCTTATACCTAGGCTAATATCACTGGGACTTAGATCTCATTTTCCCTTGATGGGGATGGATAGATTATTTAGTACGTCATATCGGTTCAATTGACTCGGTGACAGATTGGTTTAGTTTGGACCGATTTAACCCGATTTTGCCACCTACCACTTATTACTTCAGTTTTCACCTGATGGGGATGAGTAGATTATTCAAGACATCGTATCGGTTCAATTGACTTGATCAAGGATTGGTCTAGTTCAAATTGATTTAACCTGATTTTGCCACCTATCACTTATTAATCCAATTTTCACTTGATGGGGATGAATAGATTATTCAGTACATCATGCCAACTCAATTGGCTCGATTAGGAATCACTCTGATTGGGACTAGTTTAACCCGATTCTGCCACCGACCACTTATTTATCTAATTCGATTCGTTACGAAAAAGATCTGAGGTTAGAAAAATAAATGCCTAAAAACCCAAATCGGATCTCCTATCGTTTTGACTTTCAGGACAATGACACATAAAATTCAATTATGGATAATTGTACATCTTCATCACATAATTCTCAGACACGAAAAGGAGAGACCAATTTTATGTTTTATGCAAAATCTTGTGATAGACAAAGGCGATCGAGATCCTTGTTTTGTGATCCAACGGATATCAACCTCGAGGAGCGTTGGTCCTCAGAGATCATAGACACGCCCGATCTTGATTCTTGTGCACAGTAAAATGCACACTCACGTGACCCCATCGCGTCGTAACTCTTGAATTTGATGATTTGATGGTAGCGATGACCTGTGTTCACGTGAATCCGGTGCAGTCACTTCGAAAATTTCCAGTCCTTTTCTTCTTGACATTTCGGTTTATTATTTCGTTCACAGCCCAATGTGCAACGTGCAAGCAATGAGGAGTCCCAAAAGCAAGAAAAAGACATGGTGGACTCCTTTCGCCTCACAGATTTCTGGCAAGCTTACGAGGAGTGGAGCGCTTACGGCGCCGGAGTCCCGATCGTGCTGCCTAATGGAGAGTCCACCGTGCAATACTATTTCCCTTCATTGTCCGCGATGCAAATCTTCACTTACAAGAAGTTCGGCAAGGCGAATCGCGATCTCAAATCATCCAAGTATTGATAACCTGCCTCATTTATTCAGTAATTCAGTTCCTGGAATTAAGAGATACATTGTTGTATGGCTTTAATGCTTTTTCAGCACGTACAGATTGTAGAATATCGAAAGATTAACGTCTTGAGCTCAAGACAGCAACAATTCAAATGGCACGACGATCGTTTAGTCTAATGTGTTTACTCTATTGTTCGGTGTTTGAAGGAGGTCCGGAGAGGGGTCGTCGTCTTCAACTGAGTCCGAGCACAAGACCGTGATCAGTGATGGAAGCAAGAGCAGCTCAAACTCCCCAAGCAGTGGCTCAAGTAAGCTCCTTCACATTTTCACAAATTCCAGATAACCTTCCTGCTTATTTGCAATTTCATTTCGTCGAAAACAATCTTCTTCTTTTTATCTTTGGATGTGTGTTTTTGGGGGCGTTCAGACAATGCTTTTGCGAGGCAAGAAGGCCGGGAGCGAGCTGAAGAGTATCATGGCGAACTGTACTGCCAATACAATGAGATAGTGAACCCGTATGTCCGATACCCCCTAACCGAGAAGGTAAATTAATCCTTGTATTTCGAGAATATTGCATTTGATTCCGAAGATCGGATTAAATCCAATCTTTAAGGGCCCTGGACAAATCTGATCTTGTACATGGTGAATTGTTTTGGGGACCAGATCAAAGAATTGGCACGGAAGTATCCTGGCTTGACAACCTTCCGGAGCACCGACCTCACTCCTCACAGTTGGCTGGCCATTGCTTGGTATGCTACTATTTTTCCTGAATTGTCAACGAATTAAAGGGGAAAAACGGCTGCTGAATGGATATATCTTCCTGATCTATCCCTTTCTTCTTTAGCTGAAGGAGGATTGGCTTAATGCCGACTGAGATCGTTTATTGACGTTGATGCTTTTTAGGTACCCGATCCTTCAGATACCCGTGATGAGAAGCCGAAAGGAATTATCTGCATCTTTCCTTACTTACCACATGCTATCGTGGTCTCCTCAAGGTCTGTTCTAAGCATTCCCACGATACCACAACCTTCTCCTCCTTGTTCTTTGAAGTCCATATCGGTTCTTTTTCTTCGATTGTGCAACTTTCTTGTGTAAAAGCTTGTGAGCTGGTAAGCTAGTTTATGATGTCGATGCACCTGGTAAAGAACCTAGGTGGGGAATTTTCATTAGTGCATGCTAGAAAGAATGCCGCCTGGATATTGAATACCAATTTCAGGCCGCAGTGACTTTATTGAGAAAGAAAATGGGAGTCGCCGATTTCAGGGAACGGCATTTCACAGTGGACATGAAGATCCATGGAATATGAGCTTAGTGTCCTATAACGGAAATTCCTTTCTTGGCCATTTGGCTAAGATCAAGTCATAGACAAATACCAACTCTTGTAGTACAATTCCAAGATAGGGTTAGGCCAACTCAGGTGAACATGAATGGGGAAAAAGCGACCATTAACAAACAATTTGGTCTGACGAACTATTTAAGATATATAGACAAAGGAAACGATCCAAATTGTTATGAATGGCATTGAACATTTGTCGATGCTTGAGAAAGTCGAGCATTATAAGATGGTCCTTCACGACAATTGCAACTGGACCATGAAGGAAGGTCCACCATCTAGAAACTTAACTGCACCATGGCAAGGAAGACATCTTTTCTCCCTTTCATCAAGGAGTATTACTAATGAGCAGACTTCCATCAGTTCCAAGGTTTAAAGAAGATACTCTCCTCATCAAGAGGTAGGCTTGAAGATTCATTGGAAAGAAGGTTCCTGGGGCAGTTTTGTCGGCTCAGATTGGAAAGAAGGATGATACGATGGACATTTTAGGCTGCCTCGCATGGAGGTACAAATCAATATCACCTCTGCTAGCCTGACTATGTCTTGAACCCTATCCAACTTTGGGCCAATTCTCCCACGAAAGGAGGGTTGGACAGGCTTGACTCGAGATGTGATTTCCACACCAAGACCAAGGTGGCAGGAGTTGACCATGAATCCGTTTCGTTGCCTTTGTTAATCAGTAACCGTCCGTCCAATCACATGTAATATGGGAGGATAGAAAAGCTTCGATTCCTATCATGCTACTTTTGTGCATGATTCATGGTAATTTAGCCAAATAGACTATGTCAAAGATGACTATTTTCTCTTAGGATGCATATTTTCCAAATATAAACCTTCATGAACTAAATCTGTTGCATTTAAGCAACGATCACCAGCTTCTCAGATTTCTCATGCAATCTGACTCCCGAAAAGGGAAGCTCAATAAAGATGGAGGGTATCACATCAGTCACTCCGTTGCAGTCATGAGGACAATTATGGGCTAGCTTGACTGGCTTGAAAGGAGAGGGACTCGTTTCACCCTTCGAAGCATATTGATCCACTATAGTGTAAGAGCGCTCACATTTTTTGGGTTCCTCTTTCACTAGAATTTCCAAATCTGCGTCACTCTTGGCCACCCTGCCTTTGGACCCGTTGCCAGCTTAGAAGTGAATTCAAACCAGTGACATAAGGATTTTCAGTCCTTCACTCTAACCAGCGCCGCTCCAGACAGTTGTCGGATATGAAGGTCTTTTAAATAAATGGATTCACCAAATGGAGTAGATTTAGGTTTTCATGATGACAAATTAGTGCTTTCATCTTTAGCTTGGCCTTTCCTTTACTTTATCAAGATGACTCAGGACAGACGGTGGAAAGTACCAAGTTGGAGCACAGTAGGGCAAGGGAATTTTCGATAGAGCAATGAAATGCATTAATCGAGTAAATTGGGTTTTTGTGATGACAAAGTAATGCTTTCCTCTTAAGCATGGCCTTTCCTTTTCTTTATCAAGATGACACAGGATAGGCAGTGGAAACTACCAAGCTGGAGCACAACAAGGTGAGGAAAATTCTAATGGAATGGTGAAATCCTCTGAGGATCCTACTCTATCAAAAAATCAAAAGAAAGTTTTAGAGTGAGCAATCATCTTCATATTATCTATTTATTCAACATGGCATGCACAATAAAGATGGCGATGAAGGACAAATGTATGAATCTATCATCACATGGAAATGAGTCCTCGATAGACTTGGTAAATCTTAACAGAGGCCAATAACTCCAAATCTTACCATATGGTAAAAGCATTGAATAACTACTAGCCAGATTTCAAACTATAACCACTTCTACAACCACTGTCTTTCATGATGCTACAATACATTTATACCATTCAGGCCTTGAAAAAGCCTCAGAATGAAAATTGCTCTCTTAATTAAATGCCTTAATCACATATAATGACATTCAAGAGCAAGATTTCATTCAACTGTTGTCGAATCATCTTGATTGTCCTTCAATTACACCACTATAGTGTATTTGTCAAGAAGAGACCATCTCATTATGGAGGATTATATGTGTCCACAAGAGATCATCTCATTATTGAGGATTGAAGACAAGAAAGATGGCCATGGGTTTACAACATCAAAATAGAGCAAGATACTAGCACTATATTCAAATGAGCTACAAAGAATCACAAGCCATGTATTGCCTAAGAGATCGCAATTCATTCCTTCACAAATATTTAACGGAGAAAGCTCTCTATTTCTATTGGTGGAAACTATCAAGTTGGAGTACAGTAAGTGCAGGCACTGAGGATCCTACTCTGTCAAGCAATTGAAAACATTTTCAGATAGATCCTCATCTTCATACTATCTAGTTCTTTACCATGACATGCACAATTTAGACGTCGATAGAGGACAAATGCCTATCCCCATCATGGCACGAGAACGAGTCCTACGCTAATTCTTACTAAACTCTGAATTCGTGAATCTTCATAGAAGCCAAAGGCATTTGTACAGTTGCTAGCCAAGCTTCGAACTATAATCACTTTCTTTCCTTAAGCTATAATAGATTCATATCAAGGTCTGATCAAGAGCCTAAGAATCAATGTTGCTCCCTTTAAACACTTAGCAAACTCAAATGCACTAGTGTCAGAAATCATATATTTTTTGGTTTAAAGTGGAACCATTAACTTCTGAAGACACTGAAAATAAACTAAAGCAACTTGCGCATCAGTCATGACAACATCGCCACCAAACACATTGACTGGGGCACATCCCCTAAAGTGGCTTTTGAATGAGACCTACCACTGGCTTAGACGCAGTTGCTACTCAAATGGTGTACCTGGAATGGACTTATGATCTCTAAAAGGATTTGCTATAGCTACTCGATCTCTATCAAATGACTTTGGATCTCTCTTTACACCTTATAATCATAACAATCAAGAGCAAAATTTCATTTGATGGTCCTCAACTCAACTTGATCTTCGTTAAATCACGGCCACTATAGTCTATTTGTCAATACAAAACGGTTCTCGTTGTCCAAGCTCAATGGATCGAAGACGAGAAATACCCATGTATGGACTTCATCACAATAGAACCAGATAATAGCACCACGTTACAGAGGAATTCCAAAGAAATCATAGCCTGGTATTACTTGAATGTCTTAAGAGATTGAAACTAAGTTGGAGTACGGCAAAGGGAATTTCCAGCAAACCCTACTTTATCAAAAAAGTTGGACGATGACCATTTTAAACCTATCCATCATCCCGGAAACATATCAACTATCATTTATATATTGGGTTCTCATTTTAACTAATATAGTAAGTATTTTTCAGTCCAATTCACAAGTGAATAACAAGTGAATCTGTTATTCAAGGTCACAATTGGTTCATTGATTGATTTGAATGGCCAAACATGGTATGGATAGAACTTATGCAATGAAAGAAGCAACCCAAGTGAAAAATGATATTCATTTTTCCCCTACCGTCTATGTCCTTATATGCATGATCACAACAATTTGCCATTCGACAAGGGACACTATAAAGTAAGCATCTATAAGAAAATTTCTTTGCAAGTTAAACGTGATCTAGTGTGCAAGCAACACTGAATACATTGTTTGGAAGGACTTCTTCTTGTGGATGTCTAAGCCTGAGAGATTGGAATTCTGCTTGTGGATGTCTAAGAGTGATGATCATGGATGTCTTCGGTGGAAACTTTGATTCAAAATTTTGGGTCTCTATTGTTCATGCACAAAAGGTGAAGAAAGTTCTTCCGGTGCCATTATTGAAGGAAGTTTGGTCACTGAAAGTCATGTTCGGCTGTTGAAGTCCGTCTTTAATCAACAGTGCTTTCCGACATTGAATATGTGTATTAAGAAAAGCAACCTAATAATAAAAAAGATACTGCAATTAAGTGCACATTTTAACTACTCAAAGACGCAATTCACGCAGTTCAATTGATTAACAAGCAGCACCGAGAGATACAAAACTGTACTTGATCTAATCAGTACTAAATTTCTTGTAATTTATCCACAAACTTTCTTGCCAAATGATGGTGATGAATATCAGATGCCCATGATTGAATCCTCAAGCTTTAGAGGTAAAAGGTTTTTCCTAGTAGATGGGTACAATGTAGCAATGAATTTCGGTTTTGTTGCTGAGTATGTCCAACCAACTATTTTTGCATAATCCATAGTGAAGTAAACCGCTAAAACTAAAAGTTTTGCTCTATCACTTAATCAATCTTTCTAGTGATATTGTAGATGTAGTATTAACAATTACTTCGATCTTCATCTTCTGGAGTTCCTACATTTTTCTCTCCGATTTTATAGGAAATATCTGATTTAAGGAATTTCATCATCATGTGCATCTTTATCTAACAGGCATGATGTGCTCATGAATCTCAATATAGTAAGAATCTTTTGTTTCATATCCAAAAGATCTTCCAAAACCCACATATTTGAAAAATCTTAATCATATATAAGTTTTCTTTATGGAATAATATTTTCCATTATTTATAACCATATGTGATTAAGTACTCTAGGCTTCCAAAATGAAGCATCGACATTGTAGTTTAATTGATCATATTTGGCATATTTTCAATATGATAATTCTTGCAATCATGTCTATCGTGTAATGAATATGAGATGTTCAATCAAATTACTTTGGCTTCTGAAAGACCAGCTCACTAGCTTACAGCAGTTGCTTACTAAGGAGACGACATTGACAAACTACAGTTTTTCAAGCATTCATGATCTTCTCACAGATCAAAATGATCCCAAACATGCTTTTTAGCGTATGTCCTTTTGCCAGTTGAGTTTTTCTTGGAAGTGTAGCTGTAATTAGAAGATCATTCATATTTTAGGTGAAGGACATGTAGATCAACTTTCGGCATACATTGCCCATTTTTGAAGTAGTAGATGTACACAGCTTCATTCTTTTTCCCATGTGCTAGAAGATCATATTTAATTTTTACATGAATGTCTTTAGCTTTGAAGTGTTTAAATCGTGATTAACAGTACAAGCATGTGCTCAAAACTTGTTTAATTTGTTCATTTTCTTTTCACCCAGTTTATGTGTCCTCCTTGGTATATGATCTACCAATTACTTGTAAGTTCATACAGGTCTATTTCTCAAGCAATGTAACTGACAATTTCATTTCCAGGTCTGGTGAATATCATTCCAGAAGACAATCAGAGAATTGAATCCATTATACCACCAAGAAGAGAAAGTAAAGTCCCCAAAAATGGAGAATGTAAGTATGAGATCGGGATTCCTCCATTTGCAATGAGCACATATAAGATGCATGGAGTGTTTTGGGTCAATCCTAAGACGGCTGATCATGAGATGATGGTTTCCTACCAGCGTGCTGCTTGGTTCTGGTTAAGAGGGCACAATTTTAGTCATCATGATTATAATTTCTTCGTGTCTCATGGTATATGATAAATATACAGCTGTAAGCCCTGTCTTACCATGTCAATCACCTGGCCCTCATCTATACCTTCTCAGAGGTGCTTTTCCAAGGAACGAAAATGTTTCTTAAGGAGTTTCAAGCAGAGCACAATGACCGAACCCTATTAGGCTAAGCTAATACCTAGAGAGAAACATTAAACTCTTGTGTGTTCTGTTGTTTATTTGCTTCTACAACTGAATTCTGCCAATGTGTTGAGTTGGATTTCTTTCCCATCTATTTTGCTTCTTACATCTTCTCCTGTGAGTTGCTGTGGCTATGAATGATTTCAAGGTTGACATATTGCCTTTTGATTCTTACATCAAAGGTTTTATTTATATCTCATCTTATTATTTGCTTGGTGTTATAAATAACCAATCTATACATAGTAGGTGGATTAGTACATCTATCTTTCCTTTTGTATTTCCCATGAAACAATGACAAAACATAAGAGGAATGAAAACAGGAAATAGTCATCTCTGACATTGTGAAGCTTCTGGTCAATCAAGGAAGACAAAGTTACACAAACCCTAAAATTAGCCATGTACATATTTGGGCAAATGATGTCTCTATCTGATGCGGAGATAAAGAACTAGGGGTTTATAATCACAAAAATCTATAATAGAAGTCTGTGCAGAAGACGGAAAGAATTTTCTCCAGGCCAAGAGCAGTTATTGAGATGGTATAGGAAAATCAGAAATCCTGGTGCAAGTACTTGCTATCTTATACAAAAGCTTTTAGACAGTAATGAAATCAGTGAGAAGATTTGAGACCTTTACATAACAATTTACATGTGTGAATATGTAACGATACTTCAAGTGTAAGGGAGCCAGATTTGTCAATCCCATTTATGTCCAAACTTTAAATGCATTTAGTCTTGTTACATAAAGAGTGAATCATTATGATGAATATCAGACCCAAATTTTAGTGATTAGGGAAGGGTTGCCTAGATTAATTGGTCCAAAATTTCATGCTTAAGAAGCAGTTTTTCTTAATAAGATAAATAAGATGATTCTGGAGTATGAATAAGCTGGAAATGTATAATGAATGACTGCATGAAGGCATAGAACTTCTCAATAAGTAAGACCATAGTGAATGATATTCATGTAAGAACCAGGGATTCTGGATAAATGAATCAGGGTCGTCATGTTATTACTTATTGACTCCCCATTCTTCAACGAAACTCCAATATTCTTAGTCGGCAATTGACTTGCAATCAAAATCCACTTTCCAGAACCAGGACTTTTTACCTATGTGCTCTAGCCAAGGTGTAAGAATGTACATAAAGCATGGACCATTTAAACAATAATCACACATAAATCAAATCTTAAAGTACTTATATCCATACTCTGGATTGGTCATCCCTTCTTCCCAGTCACCCATGCGCCGACCACCAAAAACAATTTGCTGAATGCCCGAGTACCTGTTGAAATGGAGACCATGATCAATGAACTTATTGAATGTCAAAAATGAAAGAGCTAATATATTCCTATCCAGTAGCTTGAGACTTACTCTGAGCTTAAAACTGTCAAGCAGTTTAGGAGTACATCAATACCAAAGTAATCAGAGGTACCGAGGTCTACCCTGCACGACAGATTGAAAGAATTCTTTTCCAATGAAAAATTATTCACAGAGAGACAAAAGTAGAGAAAGAAAACCAAGCGCCTCTAAACCACATACCAAAAACGACCCCAGTTGTCCTGAAACTCCACATCACCGATATCATGGAATGATGATGGCATCACATTTGCGCCCTTATCAGCATCATAGAGAGGATCGTAGTCCATCGACATATTCGCCAGCTGCAACAATTACGATTTTAGGGAAACTTCTCATCTTAAGAACATGCTATCAGCCAAAACATGATAAAGAAAAAAGGTCATGGTGAACAATGAAAGGATGCCGTTTTCTGTAAAGTCTAAACAAATCAACTACCCAGTGGTTTCAGCCTCACACTGATTTAGTATTGCCAAGAGAGAAGGTTGGTCATGTAATGTTCTTTAAACTCCAGTTTGATCTTATCTTAAGCCCATATAAGCATATTAATTTGTTCTTGGTGATGATTGACGCCCACAAGGTCACTAAAATTGTAGAATATTATATATAATATAATTATATGTGAGGAAGTATTCCAACCTGCATATTAGAAGAATTGAAGGAACCCAGGCGCCCCATGACATACCATGATTGAATAACCTGCATATCTAGTCCTCATAAACAAGCTACATGTGGAAGTATCAAGAAACAAAAGAACAAATAGATAATACTCAAACAATATTAGAAGACTGAGGAACAGAATGTTAAAACATTAACCTACACTTCCAATTAGATCAACCTCCCTGTCTGATGGAGATCCATAGAGTTCAAACCAAATGTAAGATTCAGCAGGATTGAAACTGCAAATGGAGACAAAGCAGAAATCATTAAGAAAGAAGGTAACACAATTTACCTGAAGTGAGAAGTGCCAAAGAAACCTGATTTATTGTGGGGGTGGGGGTGGGGAGGAAGTACTACCCCACGCAGACTAATGCAAAGTATCATCCTTCAGGTATACACATTTAAGTGATTCACTACAAGCAAGCATACTAAAAAAAAAAAAAAAGATGACACACATAGTCTCTAGAAAGTAGGCTAGAATGGAAAACTAAAATGGGATAGAAGTGGAACAGCATAACAGGAGATACTGAAAAATAACAGCAAAACTAGATACCGCAGCCAGAACAATCAAAAGCAACATGCACCGACATCTGTAATAAATTAATACAGGTACTTTTGAAAATAAGGATCTCATTATTTACTCCTAAACATGATGGTGCTGCATAACTACATATTTGAGCAGTAATTGTTACAAATGAATTCTGAAATGGCCCAAGCTTGACATGAACATGGTCCCTATAGTGGCACACAATACGAGAGAGAGAGAGAGAGAGAGAGAGAGAGAGAGAGTACTCTCTAAAGCTAACTTTGAAAGCGAGGACCGATCCAGTCTTTGATTTTCTAAAATCTCGACCCTTCTTTCTCACTCGTTCTTCAACCTGGAGCATATGAACATCATCTCAGATATTCACTTGACAACACTTTCAACTCTAGTGAAGACAAGACACAAGAAATATTTTTTTCTTTTTGCTTTTGTTCTCGAACTGAATGCCAACATGAGACAAGGGAAAGCAGAATTGGCGGATTTACTATTAAACGTAACCGAAAGACAGATACGAGAACTACATTCTTCAAAAACTCAAGCTTTCGCCACCAACGAAGCAAGAAACACCAAAACGAAACCAACCCTTTTCCTCATGAGCTCGGGGTTGCCGATGCTATCACCAAGAACGGCCCGAAGCTCGGTGTCGTCCTTGCAGGCGCCCTCTAGAACCCTGCAGACCACGGAAAAATCGAACCTTTTTAGCAATGCGGACTCGCACGGGAATATAATCGAACGAGTTCGCGGCGCGACTGACTTGGCCCAAGCAGGATAGCTGTGCAGCTGTTCGTGCTCCCGCCTCCGCTTCTCCTCGCGGACCTTGAGCAGCCTCCGCGCCCTCGCGGTGGTCCCCGACCCCTTCGCCTCAGCCCCGCCGCCTCCTCCGCCGGCGCCGCCGCTGCCCATCGGAGCATCGTCGTCGGCGACGTCTCCTTCGCGCGCGGCACGCGAGAACGAAATGGGGTGGCGGGTCTTGAAAAGGCGGGGGCGGGAAGGGAGCGTCTTGGCGAGAGGGGAAGAGGACGAGTGCGGAGGAAGAAGGAGTGCGCAAGAACCGGTCTTCAACATCCAACGGTGGCCGGTACCGACAGTTGCAATCATCTTCTGTTGCTCGAATCGAGAATTATCGGAGCGGTTTCTGATAGTGGTGAATTTTTTTTGGTTCAGCACTCTATCTCAGGATGCGTGGTTTTTTTTATAGGATATTCCATCTTGGTATTATTTGAATATTTATTTAGTAAAAAAATGAGCAATTTAAAAAATATTTTTTTTATTAAAAAAAATCACCTGTATCTATTATTTAAATAATTAGTCAAAGAGCATTTTCGTCGTTTAAATTATTTATTTTTCACGAATTAAATAAATCCCAATAAAAAATGATGTTCACAATATCAAACTCGAGCTAACAAAAATATGATGGGATATGTCATTGAATTAGCATGTTCCTACTTGATTTTCATTATTCGAATTAAGACTTTTTGAGTTTTCATACGATTTGAGCGTCATCTTCATCTCTCTGTTTTTTTGGGAGAACAAATTTAATCTGGTTTTGCATATCCAGCATCCATCACCAGTGTTCTTCAGGCAACGGTACTGTTTGGCGGTCATGGCATAGGGCAAGCACCCGAAGCAATCGTCCCGGCTAGAGGTTCCTATTGCAAGCCATGTGCCCGTAATGGACATGGTCGTCTTTGACGTTGTTGCAGGCAAACAGAAGGAGACGTATCGCGAGAAATGTCGTCGTCCGAAAAGACCATGACGTTTGACTTCTTTATGATCCTTTTCTCTCTGTAATGACTTCACTGGTCAGAAAAGCCAGTAGGGTTGGACTATATATAGATATAGAAAGCGATGATCATGTCAGCTTAGTGATCAGTTTAAATTAGTGGAGGAGGTCTTAGCTTTCCTGGAGGGTTTTTGCCTCCATCAGTCTAATACCCTCTGATGGCCAGTTAGTTACTTTGGTCCAGTAGTCATCATGATGTCAAGACTTGCTTTCTAGTTTCCCAGATCATTGAAAATCTTTGTTCGAGCTTGTGCTTTCCTTATTCTTTCCGAGAAACAAACCGCCTTGCTGTAACTGCATTGATTCAAAAACGCTTTAGGCAGGAGAAATCTATTGATGGTGTATTGCCATTTGCTAGCATCTTTTCTTGTTTACATCACTTGAAACTATGTATCGAGCGTGAATATCAAGCAAGCAGATTTGGAGAAATTTCTATTCCATTTTTGGATACTCATACCCTGGATGTGCCTTAGCTATGACAGTTTTTTTGTTCCATGTGGTTTGAGAACCTGAAAGGCGATCTGGGCTTGGGGCTTGGGTATTGCATCCTTAATAATGCGTCAGAAAAGCAAAAATGCTCAAGTCAAAACGATGATGTCTTGAAATATATTGTTTACATACTTCAGCTGGACTTCTTCTTGTAAGTTTGACATCCATTAATCAAGATATTGCGACACAATTTTTTGAATCTTGGTACACACTGCAGAGCTTTTGATTCTTCCCTGTTTTGCTTGGCTTTTCAACTTTTTCCCTCAGGAAATTCTAGGGAAGGTTTTGTGAAAGTGGTAAGATCACAGGTTATGCTGATATTATTGGGACATATCCCTAGGTCTCATTGGCTAATCCAAGTTGAATCTTACATCGAATCATACATATTGAGCACGGTACACTAGAATTTTCTATTTTCCTGCCTATGTATTGAGCTGCATTGAGATCGGTTTGACTCCATATCGCTCTGGTATCATTTAGTGCCGACCCTTGTACATCGTAGTAATACAGGTGGTAACTGGTAAGGCATCCAGTAGAACTTGTTCAACCCAAAGAATCTGTCCTTTTTTGTCCCTAATATTCTTCACCCCCGGTTTTGAGTTTATTGGGTTCTTTTTAGTATAAGCTGAAGGTAATAACTATGCTGTTATAAAGTACTTTATCTTCAGCTCACAAGGTGTTTCTTCTAGTGGACACGCTGCAGCATCCGCAAAATCTTTAGATTTATATGACGGTCTAAAGCTAGTATTTGCTGTTTTTGTAGTGTTGTAAGGATCATTTTGCTGTTCAAAGAGACCTCCAGAGAGTCACGAATTTTTGAAGCGATTAATAGAATTTTTGCTGTCCTAGCTTCCAAACTTGCGACAAAACCTGTGACTTGCTTCATGGGCTGGAGCTTCCTGGTTACATTTTGGTTGCTAGGAACAGTTAATGCAACTTTCTTGATCTCATCTTGGTCGTGCGTGAAATTCAGATGGATATAGATTTTAGATACCACCAGAAAGAGGTACAAGTTGTGTTTCTGCATATGTGGAAACATTTAGTCTTTCTTATTGCATCATAATGACTAATGTCTAGAGGTGTCGTTGCACACTTGTATCCCAGATGAACGGGGCATTATTGTGGCGTCAGGACGTACATCTTACAGGCATGAGAATCAAGCGTTGCATTCACTTGATATTGAATTGTGGTTGTCGTTGAATGCTGAAAAGTTTCAAGCCATATTCACGTTAAACTGGGTAATATGCGGCTTCAAGTACTTCGAGAAAGATTTGATCCTATCCACAACATATCATGTCATATGGAAGCTTGAAAAAAATGGAAATTATTGCATTCATACCTCCCATAAGTCACGAGCGTCAACAATCACAGAAGAATTTAGACCAATGTCACTCCATTCGGCAGTCACGGTGGCAGTGGAAAGCCCTCTATTTATAAGGACTACAGCCACTCTGTTGCCGCTCAGGGGACCCGACCAGACCTACACATCAACATAAAAAAGGGAGGACTAGTGAGCATATCACGACGTGAAAATCTTGTGCGCTCCTTGTAAAGTAAATGCATTGTGTAGGCAGATTCACCTCTAAATCTCCAGTTCTATTCACCTTCTCGCCTTGAATTCCAAGAACATCTGCCACAAGCGCCCAAAGAAAACAAGAATCATGAGCTGTAACTTCCTTTTGCCTTTCCATTGGCCATAAAATAATCATAAAAATCAACTATTTTCTCCAGACCTTGATTAACAGCGATGACCTCCTTGTTGCTGACCAACTCAAACGTGTCGTTGTCCATGGACCTAATATCGCAACCTAAGATAAGTGGAGCCTGCAAAGTGATTAACTGTAAGGAAACGTAATTCTCGATAAGGTAACCTAATATGCTACTCAATTCTTTTATAGGATGAACTTTTACCTTTGCTAAAGACCAAAGGCTAAAGTGACATCGATATTCTTCTGTAGTCATATTTCCATTACCTACTTCAAGCATGTCGGGATCTGAAAAAATCACAGAACAATTGCCAGAGATTAGGACATCCATTAGACAGATTGAGTTTCATATCCTAATTGCATTTGAACATATGCATTATTATAACCGTTCCATCCGCCTGGTCCGGCATACGATGCCCACATATCATTTAGATCAGCCTTGGATATCATACTGCAACAGCAAAGAATCGGTTTTTCCATGTTGAGCAAGAAAAGTAACTTCTCATTCATCTGATTATCGAAACCAATAATTCATTTCTACTGATTAGTTGATGTTACCTTCCCCAGGTATCCTTTATGTCTCCAGTAGTTCTCCAACTATTTCCGATGCTCGGTGCCCAAGTCGCAGGATCGGCATCACCCCTACAGAGACCATATTACACATTTTGTGACTGATAATTACTATAATTGTTCTGTCTCTGAACACTCTAATGCGTAGATGATGCGTACACCAAAAGCAGTTACCAGGGTTTGATGTGGTCACGTACCACTCACACAGAGAAAAGAAGATTGGCCTTCCAGTGGCCAGAAGGGCTTTGCTCATCTTTCTGTATCTGCCAATCAATATCAGAGAGTGTTCATTCACAAGTCATAGCGGATTACTTTCCACAATCAAATCACAATTTGCTTTACCTTTCTTGAGGTCTAATCCCATCGTTGTGACAGTTATCATACTTCAAGTAATCAATCCCCTGCAGTGATTAAACCAAGAGGGGAAATTAATTGGTGAGGTTATGCATGTCTGACACTGGAAGATTTGAGAATATAGATGATAAATATTCAGAATAGACCCCATTGGCAGGCCTACTATTTTTCTGGGGGTTTTTTTGGTCGGTTTTTTCTGGGGGTTCACTCTAGTAACTTTCAGGTAATTTCATACAGAAATAAACGATCTGGAATGTACCAAGACAATAAATTCAAGATTTGAGAAATATAAAATTTCAAATCCAAGAGCAAAAGCATTATATAGAATGACATGTAGTAGAATTTCAGTTTTGAAAGACCAAAAATTTCAGAAAAGATTGCATAAGAGTGAGCTGAACTGAGCCATGTAAAGTTCAGATGACATGCCAAAATCATGCTGCCGAGGAAAAAAAAAACTGCTAATCACGCCAGTAGCATCAGGAGGAGAATGCTTTTCACTTAAATAAGAAAGCCGAAGTCCGTTAACAATAACAACATAATCTAGAACATCCGATGTCAAATCAAAATTCAATGGTTATTGGATGCTCTCGGGAGAAACTCTCAATGCTGGAGTGTGTTAGAATATTTAAATAATAAACCGCGCCTTCATCTAATAGCTTAAACTATTAAAACAATCGGCTGTGATATCACAAAATCTCAGAGATTGTTACTTCTTGTGCATCTACACACATTTTTGCAGATAGTACATACCCATGAGGCAAAAGTGTTGGCATCCTGTTCCTCATAGCCGAGGGACCCTGGCATTGTCTTTGCACATGTCAATGTCCTGGTCAAGATAAAACAGCTTGTTATGGGGTGGCCCATATGATGAGCAATGCTAAGCCTGACTTCTCTCTCTCTCTCTCTCTCAACTCAAGAACCTACAGCAATTATATCTTCTTGAGTTAATCTGCTCTTGTTCCAACATTATCCCAACATGGTAATTAAAACATCTCCATTATCATCACTGTCATCAGTTAATTATATCTTCAACACTTCAACAGAGGAAATGTCAAGCTGTAGTTCATTGAAGGTGCCTTAGTGAATCTGCCGGCTCACTTTAATGCTAAACATGTGATCCACAAAAATGGGACATTAGCTTGTGTTTGCTCTAGTTTAGAAAGATACTAGTGAGCATTCACTTGAACATTGTCAAATTTGTTTGTCATGCAAAGACTGCAATCATCAGCATAAGTTCATCTGGAAGATATGTGACTTAAAGGATCCATGAGATGTCCGTACCCGGCATCTCCATATATTCCGATCTTGAGACCCTTGCTATGGACGTAGTTGGCTAGTGCCTTAATACCAGAGGGAAAGCGAGTAGCATTTGGAACCAAATTCCCCTGCACAAATATTTTGAATCATGCAATCAACACATCTTTGCAAGCTCTCTGATAGACACCTGCATCATGCAAGGCTCTTGCAGCCAAACAATGACTTGCTGAAACTAATTTGCACCGCACTAATGCACTCTTAAGGACTGGCCATAGTTGTGGAGTATATGTAACAACCATGGCATGGCATCACTTAGAATTATATCAAATGCTAAGCCAATATTTATTGTGTTAGCTCTGCAAGAAGCACGAGTGTGAAAACCAAGTACTTGCTGGTTCAAGAAAACATTACTCATTACAAGAATTAAACTTATTTGACATCCTGAAAAGATAGTCATTCTGGATTTACAAGCAAATGTGCTGAAACAATCAGAATCCAAACAATTTATGTCATAGCTTCCTGACTAAGAAAGAATCCACACTTCATGACTAAGAGGTCAATTATATGGCGAGATCCACCAAAAAAGACTGCAGGTAAGAATATATTGACTCTCAATTGTCATGATTTTGTACCTGAGAATCTCTGTTCTGTTTAGCCCAACGATCATCTGATCAAAAGCTAGAGTCAGCCAAAATAGAGAATTTTACCACTTCTTCAATATATAAAAAACCCAAAAGGGAAAGCTGCTACCAAGATTAATGTACTCATATCCCAGAGCTGCCAACCCAGTGGAAACCATTGCATCGGCTGTGAGAGTGAAGGAAATGTGAGAACCAATGCATTAAGAGCTAAAGGAGATAATTCGCCAGGTGTGGTGATCACTGTAGGCTCCCACGTAATGCGTTAATATTTGCATATGCAAGTACCAGAGGGAAAAAAAGTGCGAGATTTTTTCCAGAATAAATTACCTGTCTGACGAATGAGCTCCTCATTGAGCTGGGTAGGGAAGTGGTTATAATTGTTCCATCTGCATGGGACAAATCATTATATGCAAAATTCCTTTTTGCTTAGATCTTGAAAAGGCGGCATGGGAAGAGTTGTAGTTGGTGCAATGAACACATAAATATATTAAAGAATTTCCTGTCTCCTCTTGCAATGATCCCAAAAGATGCTAATGGGTTGTTCTCATATTGCTGTCCCTTGAAAAAGAACCACAACAGATGTTTTTCATAAATGGCAAAGTCTAAGTAGGCCTACCCCATCTGCGGAGTCCGACCCAACCCATTATCTAACAGATCTCTTCTTGGTCTGGATTCACCGAGCTTCCTGTTTTGATTAATACCACTTGCTGCACCTGCTGATACAGCGCTCAAAACAAGCAAGAACAAGGGAAGAGAAAGTGAAAAGCAATCCATGAGAAGCTCGTGTATTTCCTTTTCTGCACGAAAGCTCTATAAATAGGTGCATACTAATTTCACAAGGCAAGATACAGTTCGGCTCTTTGAACCTAGGTGACGATGTATTTCCAAAAAGAAAGCAACAAGAACATCACAATCTAGGAATGGTATGTCAACTTTCACAGATTGTTTGTCATTATTGTGACTTACTTGACGTGCCCGAATGGAATCTTTTGGTCGGAAGAGATAACTCGTTTCAACGGCGGTGCTATCGGATAGTCCAATGTCACTTTTTCACTTAAAAAATCGAGCTTCGCAAGGATCGCCTTGTCAGGTGTTGTTTTAAAGGTGCTCTTTTTAACAGACGAGTTAAGTTTCCATCTCGCAAGTCACGGTCATCTATGCCAGCTTCGGAGTTTTTGTTTTCACAGACATATTTCATTCATTTGTGAAAGCGAGAATTTGTCCCTTATACAAGTCGGAACAAGTGGACTTCGAATCATATATGCAACGATCTCTCAGCTGCACATGACAGCTTTGGCCTTCCCCGTTGAGATGGCAGTCGAATGCCACTTTCTACCGAACTGCCTGCAGCCCGCTCTAAATTATCCCTCAAAAAAGCACATCCTCAAAGGCTTTCCCTTTAAAGAAAGAGGACTCATATCATATTCAACAATTAAATGTCACATAGAGAAAAATATTTTTAACCAACAGAAGGGTGAGGTAACGCTGATACAGCTGGTGAATATCTGTAAACGGCCGGCCAAAAGCATAAGAATATGGGGAAGCTTGCAAGCTCGAACTAATGCCTGCCAAGAGAGTTGTTTGTTGTCCATTCCAAAGTTCCGGGGGGAATCTTTTACCGTGCATGAAACAAGAAGATTAATACAGACACAAAAGTCAGCTTGGCAGTGTTTGTTGGCTAGGAAATGGAATGCAATGCCTTTTTCTTAATATGCAATCGCATTCTCAATCAAGACAGTCTCCATGCCAACAGCACTTTCTTCAATAGAACTAAACTGATGAAGTACATCGCATATCTTTGAATGCATATTCACCAAAGCTAATACTGTGGCGTGAGGACGAACATTTTGCAGGCATGAAGATCCACCCAAGCGGTGATTTGATCTCGAACCGATGCCAGAGTTGCGTGCTGGCAATTTGAAGGAAAGATAAACAAGAAAAGCAAAACAATCAGAATAATTTGAAAAAAAAACAAAATCAAAATTCTCAAAATCCCATTATGGAAAATTGTTTGATGATACCTCCCACAAGTCTCGAGCATTGACGATCGCTGCTGAGTTAAGACCGATGTCGGTCCAAGATGCAGTGATATTTGCTGGTGAAGCACCTCTATTCCAGAGCACAACAGCCACTCTATGATCAGTCAAAGGACCAGCCCAGACCTAGCAGTTTTTGCCCCAACAAAGTTCATTCACAGGATGCCGTGAAAATTGAGAAATCCACATGGGGGCTCATATGAGAAATTCCCCTCCTTATGTCTGTGTTCCAAGTTTTAGCAAGAAGATGAAGATAATTACCTCCAGGTCTCCATCTTTCTTGATCTTTTTCCCCTGAACTCCAAGCCCATCTGTCCAACATAAAATCTTTGCATTACCATGACCACAAGAATTGATCTTTACAAATCAAAACCAAAAGGTAAAACAAGAGTTACTGATATACCTTGATTGACTGCTATGACTTCTCGATTGCTAAGTATCTTAAACGTTGTGTTGTCCATGGACTGGATGTCGCATCCAATCAACAGCGGAGCCTACAAGGGAAAGGTGAAAAAAAAAAGGGCTAGATCATAAATCACATGGAGCCTAATAATCAAATTTTTAGCACAAACCCACAATTGTACATAGAAAATCATGCAGTAAGTGAACTCCAGCTGATACTGATAAATAACCTTGACCAAGGCCCAAATGCTAAAATGAGAGCGGTACTCTTCTGCAGTCATGCCCCCATTTCCTACTTCAAGCATATCAGGATCTGATTCAATCAAAAAAACCAATGAGAATTCACTTCTACTTTAGCACCCTTTTGTTCTCATCACTTCAAAAAAAAAACTGTAAAGGAAGAAAGAAATGGTGTTTACTTTATAACGCATCACATGATACAGCTTAGAAAATGTTCAGTGCATATCTTACCATTCCAACCGCCTGGTCCAGCATATTCTGCCCATTTATCATTTAGGTCGGCAATTGCTGTCATACTACACCAATGAAACATGAAAACCAAAAAAAAAAAAAAAAAAAAAAAAAAAAAAAAGACCTTGATTAAAAAAATTAATTTAGCTAAAATTTTTTACTTATTACCGTCATTTGCTCCACTAATTAAAAAAGTATGATTTGGTATGTACCTATCCCATTTGTCTTGAATGTCCCCGGTGGTTCTCCAACTGTTGCCTATACTTGGTGCCCATGTTGCTGGATCTTCCTGTCCCCTTCATTCATAGCAAAAATACATAGATGAAAATCCAAAGTAAATTATTAAATATAAATGACCTTGTTTTATAATATTTGTGTATAGTTCAATGTTTAAAAATCCTTTGTTGGAACTGAAAGTAACTTACCATTCGCATAAAGAAAAAAATATGGGTCTCCCTGAATTCAGCAATGCTTTGCTCATCACAGGATATCTACACAAAAAGGAAAATTCAAAAAAGAAGAAGAAGAGAAATTATTAGTATTTATGACGTCATAAATGAAGACAGTGAATCAACGTACCTCTCCTTGGGGCTGATGCCTCTATTTTCACAGTTGTCATATTTCAAATAATCAATCCCCTTTATCAATGCATGAAAATAGAAATTAATAAAGGCATGAAAATATCATTTCACATAAAATATCAAAAGAATAAAAAATAATAATTTACCCATGAAGCAAATGTTTTGGCATCTTGTTCTTCATGCCCAAGCGATCCCGGCATTCTGTTGCTACAAGTCTGGATTCTGGAAAATTTTACAAACATTTCGATCCAAATACTTTCAGCATGCGAAAATAAATTAATTTTGCGAATACAAAATTTCCCTCGAAATAATGATTTAAATAATAATGCATGATTATATACCCTGCATCAGAATAAATTCCAAGCTTGAGACCTCTTTTGTGCACATAACGTGCCAGCTTCTTCATGCCTGAGGGAAATGTCGAAGCTTTTGGGACCATATTGCCCTGCTTATAGTTAATACCACCATTAATTCGTTTCATTTTTGAATAATCGCAAGATCTCAATTCTCTTATAAAAACTAATTTGAGGTATATCGTAGTAATTAAGGTAAACTGATTATTTCGACAATAGAGAAAGGGAATGCACGCACCTTGGCGTCGCGGTCGTGTTCAGCCCAACAGTCATCTAAAAGCCATAAGAAAAATCAAAGAATTTGAGTCGTTGTTTAAATAATATTATTGCTAGTAATTATATGAACGAATTGCAAAAGAAGTAGAAAGATAAATTAATCACCAAAAAATTAGAAAGGTGAATCACGTACCTAAATTGATGTATTCAAATCCTAAGGCAGCGAGGCCACTCGACACCATCGCATCCGCTTCACAGTTTAAACATTTAATAACCAATAAATAATTTTGATTTTCTTGCTCAAAATACTTCGTAATATATATATACAATGCTTTCATTATCGAAATAATTACCGGTTTCCTTGATCAGCGTCTCATTTATGTCGCACTGAAAATGGTTCCAGCTGTTCCACCTGCCCAAAAGCTCAAATTAATTTCGTATAAGCGAGAATAGGAGAAAATGAACCCATAATATCAAATTGGCGGCAAATCGTTATATAATAAGTTGATTTTCCAAATATCTAATAGGCCAGTTTTTTGTTGGTCCGGACAATTTGGAAAAATCATTTGAAGAAATGATTCGACCGCGATGATTCGCTAGTCAAAATAATTTACCCAACTCACCAAAACAAGTAGCGCATCCCTTCTTGAATTATTTTGAGATAGAATATACGATCAACATGATCAAAGTGATTGGAACTTTTTTATAAAGTGATGGATTTTTGGCATCATTTCATTTCATGTGCTCAAAGGCCCCACCACTTTTCAAGAAGTGTGGGAGAGAAGCAAAGTGAAGATGGAAAAAGAACAAAGAAAGTTTCCCAATATTCGATGTCAATTTGAACGTAGATCCAAAGTAAAAAGTAATTATGCTCAATTTTCAAAGTGGACCACAACGATCCATTAGATAAGATTCACAATATCATTTTCGTGCTATATAAGTTTAATCGTTATGTGAGTTTTGCACTGCGAAAACATAATCAAATGTTTAAAAGTGAAGATTGTCACACCAAGTACTAGGATATGATTTATGATATCATACAATATAACGATATTTTAACCCATCATTTTGACTATATATTCGAAAGGAAAAAAAAACAGACACTTGTAGGATATAAATACTTGTAAACTTATAGCCTAGTTAAAGCACAAGCACATAATAATTGGGACCAATACCTCCAACATGACCTCTCAAAGTAATTTATACTTTTACAAAGATTTTGTGCACCTATTTGAGACTAAGTAGCTAGCAAAGCCATTGTCCCTCGAGTTGATTATAGCCAACATAAGTAAGCTTGTAGCCGTTTTTTCATGAGAATAGTGAGATTTCTGCTAATACATGCAGAATCAGAGAAAGCAAGAAAACGGAAAACGAAAATTTTCTACTCTCCCTCCGTACTTTTCACTCTTTTCTAATTGAACTTTTGTACTTTCAATTTTACTCTAGTCCTCCTACTTACACAAGACACCTAAACAGATCTCGCTGACACCGAATCTAGCTAAATCCAGCCAACGTGATTGTTGGAGGACGCGGAAGTGTAATATGAGTGAAATATTGCCTGTGCAGACGCTCGTCATGGCTATCAAAAACTCCATGCAAAGTTGCAAACCTTTGTTTTCCTTATTTTTATTTATTTGTTTATGTTCTTCAATCTCCCACCTATTCATTATCCATGGTGTGTCTGTGTGCAATATTTAATTCAAGTCACACTTCAGCATCGTTCGATGATCACATAAGTTGGATTTGATTGAATTTGGTGTCCTAGAAACTTCATTAATAATTTGTGTAGTAAGAGAAGGACTTGATCAGATAAAGTGAAAGTACAAGAGCTCAAGTAGAAAAGCGGTTAAAGTACACACTAGAACTTCTCCGATATGAAATTTTATTAAGCGCTCATACCGTGTATAGTGCGATGAAGAAACAGCAAAACATTACCCCATCTGTGGAGTTAGACCGAGGCCGTTATCTAGAAGATATCTTCTGTATGAACCAAACGACGGCCCGACCCCGTCATCATGCCTCACTGGTCGAGCACTGATCTCGCGGCGAGCGCTGATCATAACAAGTGACAGCATGGAGAGCGCCATGAAATTGCAAAGAAGCCCACTTGAAGTTGAAGAAATGGCCATGGCTGTTGCCTTTTTCAACTTTCTTCTTCTTCTTTTCTTGGGTTATATATTCTTCTTCTTATTTGAAATAACATGGATATGTAAGCATATATATGCAGGAGAGGAGGAGGAGGAGGTTGATGATGGGGGTGTTCGAGGTCCATGGGGACATGAAGTTCTGGCACTTCTCGCTATCGATAGCTTCTGATCACACGCCTGTGGTTTCTTATCCAGTACACATCAAGCAGTGCTTTTTCCCATGCGATGATTTGTGGGGGCATGTCCACTGGGGGATTCTTTCGACTTTATCTTCACATTGTCTTACATGTCCTGGAAATGGTTATGATCTTGTAATCCCAAATTAATTAGCCCCCGAGAAGCGGGCATTATTAATCCGATATCCCTGGTTCATTAGGCGCAGAATTCACGCGCACACATCTCATGAGGTCCCTGGCTTGAGCGCACGAGTGAGAGAGCAGATCGTCGACTAAGCATCAAGGACGCTCGATTTGATGCATAGGAATTCCTGCCTTTCTCCTGATGTACGTAAACATGACGGGGGAGCTCCATGTTTATGTGTAAAGCCCTCTCTCCCTCGCTTCGAAAGCCAAAGGATATGGAGGAGCAAATTCACATTATTGGCGAGGAAGCTTCACTTGTGTGTGGGGCGATTGATTTTGCTTTACGCATCGGTTTCTCTTTGAAGCCACCAGTCCAGAGTAACATGAGCTTGCGTAGGAAGTCCTACATCTCTCTTGCTTTTCGAAAGAACAGTCCTTTGTTTGCTTCTCTGATTTTCTGGTAAGCTTTTGCCGCCGCCACGCCTGGATTTTTCTTCAATTTCTGCTTCGAGATCGAAAGGCTGTGGGCGTGGCGTTTGCTCAAGTAATTAAGGGCGAATCTGGGTTCACTTGCAGAGATTTTGTGATCTGCTGAGAGAATATACACACGCGCAAAGTTCCTAGCTCTAATTCTGGATCAGTCCTAGACCAACATAAGTTCCTTTCTGATCATTTTCAGTCACGGAACATGCTTAGATTATAGCCTCTTCTAAGCTAACCGCCGTAACTTCCGAGAGACCATCGCTGATCGAACTTGAGGACTATGCATCTGAACACGATGGTCCAATCTATCCCCTTGCAAAATAAAACACAATGACACCTGGAAATTGAGGGCAAAAGAAAGCATAACACCTACAAGTGCTTTCGAAAAGTTCATGCTTGCATTTTCAGAATCTCTGATCACATACATTTCATCGATCATTTTCAAAAGGATCAATTAACCTAAAGATCAAGGACTTTGGAACGCTTCCTATACTACATCTGGTAACTAATGATCCTACAAGTGTGGCAGATATCCAGACATAACCCTCAACTGAAAAATCATATGCGTTTCGGAGGCACATACTGCACACGTTCATCTTCGCATAAATTCTGCAAGAAATCAGCAAAAGTTATATGACCATTATCAACGTGCACATAGCAAGGGTTCTGAAGACCCTAAATCCAAAATTAAAAAGTGCAAGAACAATTCTAACACAAGTGAATCATCTGACCATGAGTTATAGAAGAGAAAGAGCAGGAAATGCGGAGAATGCTTTTCCACAGCGGAACAAAGAACTAAACTATCGCAACACCAAGAATAGCAATTGGAATTGTCCTCCCCAGTCCCTAGGTCTGGACTTACTTTGCTTGAAATTGATACATACAAAGGACAAGCTCAAGATGGACGGATTCAGCATTCCAGACATCAAACAGATTGGTCTGATTATTACAAAATACTAATGGAAGGTGAGATTATTTTCGTCCTTTAAATAGCCTCATTATTCTCAAATAATAATAAGTAGTTTAGTTGAACCCTGTTCAAATCATATGATGATCTCATTATTATGTCATTCTACCGCAAATAATTAGTTGATTCCTGATCATCAAACTCTTGGTGTATCTGCCTTGCCGTTTAACAAATTTTACATCTTCATAACTACTTACATCTTAATATATATGCCGAATTTATACTCAGCACAGAAAAGTGCAGCTGAGTTCATCTTTTACTCCTCTATTTGTCCTCAACCCTGATACGTGGATACTGACAGTGATTAAGATGAGATAGTCGGCTCAAAGCCAGAAGACAGTGATCATGCTAATCCCAGGGTTGATGGGTCTCAAAGGGCCTAATATGAGCAGAACAAAGAACTGGGCATGCCTACAATTGATTAGTGATATGATGGCACCAATATGTGAAGTATTTTCTTCAACAGATTGGTCTGGGCACTGAGCATCATATTGAATAATTATTTTGACAGGCACTCGATCTTAAGGGTAAGTAGCGTAAAAGCAAGGATGCTTCACTCTCAGCAACAGACAAAGAATGAAGAAGATTTGATAGTGATATCCCACCACAGCTTCTCTAAGGAATTGCCACGTTTCTGCATGTTAAACTACATAACAACTGCCCTCGACATCTGAGAAGTGTGGCACTCTCGGTAATATTATTTATAATGAGCAACAGAAACTCTATTTCATGTAGATTCGGCAATTGGCTTTCAACGACCATATATGCAAAAGGAAACTTATCATGAGCTAAGACGTCATAGTTAAAATGCCCAATGCGATAATTGTCTGCATAAAGCGATTCACTTCATGCCATAGCTTATTTATGGCAGAATTATGCAAATTGGGCACCCTCGATATTATGAACAGAAAAATGACAAATGAAGCACATTCAACATAAATTCTATCACATAAAAGAAGATGTCAACAATTCACGTCCCGATGAATTACGGACCTGCAGGTCCTCAGGTAGTGCTTCTGAGACTGCAAGTGTGTACACGCCAGGAACAAATTTTCCTACAATAACGTAGAATATGAGACTTGGTATCCAAGGTAATTTCAGCAATGAAGCAATTGCCAAGATGTAGAATCTTTACACTGGCAAATATATTGAGAAGGAAAAAACATCAATATTCTATGAAACTGTAAGGAAAGAAAATCAACCTCACAGAACTAGAGAAAATTCTCTAAATATGTCATTCCTAAAGTTTGTAACAACAAATTTTGCAAGACTCGTTGTGTATGTGAACTTTTCCCGCTACAGAGTTGAAATGCATAAGATCTCAAAGCCTCTTCCCAGAAATGAAGTGATCTTCTTTTAAGCAAAAATGCCAGAAATCAGAGCTTGAAACTCATCCCTCATGATATACATTTTACTCACCTATACCCAAGAAAAAAACAAATTTCGATACCAGGTACTAGGTTAGTGCTCCCAGATGATCACAGTTCCCAGTTTAATACCACAAAAATCTTCACCAGCACTACATGATTATACAAAAAAGTGATTCCTCATGTCCATACCCAATTATAGAGGCAATGCATTAGAGCCAACCAATCTACTTAACATAACTTTTGTTATACAGTCTTGAGCACAATCCTCCACATAACTTCTATTAAGAGTACATAAGAAAATAACACAAAGGTGCAGGAACTTGCATAAAATATACATGTACACCACTCCGCATACTAGCAGGACAAAATTACTTGGAGCATCTGTTAGTACAAAATAAAACATACCGATTCTTAGCCACCGAGCAGCCCAGCTCCTACTAGGATCCATGACAGAAATTATCCTGCGAGAATGAATTCCAAGGTGTTGACATCAATTTTAGCAGGGAGATGAAATGGAAGCACATCAGTGAAACCCTCATCATCCTATTTTAAAGCTGAGTTACTTTTAAAGCCAAATTATTGAACGAAAGGTTACTCCTTATTCCTCAACCGAAAGGACGCTGGAACTATTCTTTTTTGTCCTTTTAACGGTGGACTAATCAAAGGGTTCAATCGCTCCCTATGCCAGACAAAACCCATCCCTGCCCAACTGAGCTACCCGGCTCATTGCTCCTAGGCAGAAGCAGACCCATTTCTTTCTTCCTCTCTTTCAGTGAAAAGAGGAAGTGCATTCATCAGTAGTATGAACAAGTCGAGCCACATAACCATGCAGGCCATCCTATTCTAGAAGACATCACAATTCCTACAAAAGTTCGAAACTTTTAGGTCCAAATTCTGGAAAAGAGGATTCCACCAAACTTATTCAACCGACCCAAGTAACGAAAAATCCCATGCTAAGCGAGGATCGCGAGTTTCCGCGATGAGCAACGACGCGCCAACAAGAATCGTACCCGTTGAAATTGGGAGTGGTGCACTCGACGATGCGCTCGTGGTCCTCGTCCATCTTGAAAAAGGAGCAGTTCTCGCAGCCCGAGTCTCTGAACTGCAAATCGCGCGCGACAAAACCTCAGAATTACGAAAACGCCCCCAAAGAAGAAGGCGACGATCGCACGTAGAATGGACGAAGAGAAGATCATGCCGAACAATCGCGGAAAAGGTAGTGGTCGCGCAGAACCGCGAAATCGGAAGAAAAGCAGGAAAAAGAGAGGGGACCTGATCGTAGGTCTTGACGAGGCGGCAACGGAGGCAGGCTCGGAGCTCGTGGCCGAAGCTCGTCGGGATTTGAGCTGGCGGCGCGGCGCTCCCCATCTCTCTCCCTCCGCGGCAGCCGAGATTGAAATTTCTGGAGGCGGAGGCGGAGGCGGAGGAGGTGGAGGATTTTCGAGTGGGCCTTTGGCTTTGGGTTCAGGGCGGATTGCCGTAGCTCGCCGCCGGGATGGGTCACGTGAGAGGCACGTGCATAATTAGCTTTTGAATTTCCCCGTTTCTCTTCTTCTTTTTTTTTTTTTTCCCTTTTTTTTTTTTTCTAGGTTAATTGCTGAAAGCCCCTCTAAACTATCACACGTTGCACAATGACCCCCCAAACTTCCAGAAGTCACGAATTACTCTCCTGAACTTTTCGCACCGTGGCATGACATACTGACAATTTTTGATGAGTTACGGATTCTTCCCAAAAACCTCGACCCTTAGTGCAACCGTTACTTTTTGGGTTGCGCCACAGTTAATTGTCGTTGGACAAATTTTAATTGTGACCAAAATAACATCAACTACATAGTCTACATGGCACATCTAATCCTTTATTGCCCCGAATCTTCTCTGCTACATTAATATCCTGTTGACTCAATCTGAGTTACAAAATAAGTATACTAAATCATGTGGCAAACTGTTTTCGGATATTAAAGCTGGCTCACTTAATTAACTGTCTACTATCACATCATTTTGAATATTACTTTCATTTTAACTGATTCTGAAGCAAGCGAGTATCATAACTAACATGTTTTAGGCATATTAGTGTGCTGTTGGTAATGTATGATACCTTGGTTCTTTATGGCCATTAAAATGATATGTTTCCATGTTAAGACGTTTAGTTGAGCTGAATTTGTTCGATGATTTGGCATATGCCAAGTGACCAAATTGTTCTCCAAGTCCAATTAGTTGAAAGTTCAACTGAAGTCCGATTTGAAGATCACTTTAAATGAGGGTCACTGATAATATGTGATAGATGTTGAATTTTGCATACTAAATAAATTTGTTCACCCAAAAAGGAGATGAACACGATACTCAAATTACATTAAACCCAAAGTCTGGCCTCCCTAGAATCCATTTATAGGGAAACTAGACTAAGCTAAATTACAGATTTAATGTGACAATTAAACTTCAAACTATTATAACATTCCCTAGACCAGTGGATATGCAGAGATGGATTACTATGCTGGAGATGCCAACCAACGTGACCAAACTAAATAGAAGAATAGAAAGTTTGGAAAGTTATCACTGGATAAGTCTCGTTTCGAATTCTACAATCCTGGAGCTGCAACTGAGCTCACGTGTTTTGTGGGTTTGAATCGACTAGCTGATTGCTAGCGATGACGACGCATGAGACATAGTCATAGTTCGAAAGCTTAACAAGCCACGTGGCCGTAGCAACCATCCTTGGAGCTTGTCGATTGGCTATAGTAATCATAGCCGTTGTCTGCCGTCGCATCTGCTAAATCCTAATGAACATGGCTTAACTCATTAGTGAAGGTTCCTCCGAATTGGAACATAATTCCGTTGCATATTGTGTACACTCTGGTCGTGTCGAGAGTGTGCCCTGCGACGTTGAAAATGCAAAGGAGCCTAATCGCGAGGACCATGACTCTCCGAAAAACAGCCATGGATGGTTCTCTCTTTCGTTTGAACTCAGCTGGTTCGACATTTGCTTAGGTTGCTACATATAGTGATGGTATTGGGTTACGTTTTGTCCTCGTTTCTACTAATGCATGAACTAGACTACACAATCTACTTTTAAGCAGATCTCCTAGTAGTTTTCACTTGGCAGTAACATCCCAAATGAATTATCTTTTGTCATTGCTTGTGTTTATGAAGAATTTGATGTTGGATTTAGACTTTTGTTGTCCGGCTAGAAAAGTCCTCATTCTCTCCAAAATTGGTTGAACTAGAAATACCAAGATGGACTTTTCCATTCCTCTCCTCTAGAAGATCCGAGGATGTCTACTGGAGGACTCTATTAAGTGCAATTAGCAAACTAGAAATACTAGGATGTTCACTTTGATTAAGCAATTATAAGTCGAGACTTGAATTTATGTAGTGTCAACGGTGATTCAAACACCATGTCATCAAACAAAATATAACTTCAAAAGATAAGCGCATGTCATGAAAGTATAATTGATTTTTAA
Source organism: Eucalyptus guilfoylei (assembly GCA_016097605.1). Lineage (NCBI taxonomy): Eukaryota > Viridiplantae > Streptophyta > Magnoliopsida > Myrtales > Myrtaceae > Eucalyptus > Eucalyptus guilfoylei. The sequence goes on along the minus strand of CM027866.1, from coordinate 39,789,142 downwards.
AACTTTCAAAAAATGTAATTAAATCCTAAAATTCAATTATTGTGACCTAAAACTTTCAAAAAACATTATTAATTCCTCAAACTTGTCAAGCTAGTCCAATCAAACCTTTTTGTTGATTGCACTTTTAAAAGTCTTAAAATTTGCACAAAATCCAATTGCACTTTTACGATAAATTCTAGGACTTGATTGGACATTTTGAAAATTTTAGAACGTAATTACACTTTCATAACAAATCTTAAAACTTCTAGTATACTTATCCATAATCGAGATAGCTAAAAGCATACATGTGCTTTTTACCTTTTTATATTTTTCAGACAACAATGTCTGTTCTATGATATTAGTAATGACATGACACTTTTTCAAGCACTCCAAACTACACATTGCTCTGATTTAAAACATACCAATCAGTTTCCGTAATATTTATTAGCAAATAAACGCGAGCGGTCTTTTCGCATATCCAACACGGTGGTAATAACTGCCCCAATGTTAAATGGAACCACATCTTATGAATTATATTTCGGGCACAGAGGCAGGAGAATATTTCCAAGGCTATCATAATGAGAAGATCATTGGCTATTGCATAGTAATGAATGCTCCTGTTATACCTAAGTGACTGAGATGAAATGACTAACAATTTTTTCTAGCTGCTAGATGTCCTTGTGCAAGCAAGAAGGGAGGCTAAGGGAAATGGTGCTAAAGCTTGGAGTGTGCATTGTGCGATTCTTTGGACCATGGGGGAGGGATGATTCGGTACTCTTGGTTCGGCTCTTCCTCTTTCTTGACATCGTTGTCGTCACCTTCTACAACGTCTTTAGAGAATGCGCCAGGATTGGCTTTGATACAAGTCTGCAGAGCAACAAACGGATGGACGCAATCCGAGCCCTTACAAATAGAGCAGGTTTATCTTTGTTAGCAATGGTTCAAACTTTTCAGTATGCATTCTAATAGAGAGCTACACTTAGCTAAAACTGTTCTCATGGACAGACTAATAATCGCAATAAGTGAATAGCTGCAAAGCTTTCTTGCTAACTATTAACTTGTCAAAAGACTCAAAATATTAAGACCTGACCCCCAGAGACCAAATCTATTTTCCATTAGTGCCAGGCCATTAAAACTTTAGAACAAGGTCAAACAAAATACTGAATGTTGCGAAGATAGCATGAAGAGAGCAAGAAATGTACAAGCATTCCTGTTTTCCTTTCCTTTCACTTTCAAATCAAAGCAGTTATGCCAATTTTCACTCGAGAGACTACGAGAAAAGAAAGGCAATAGCACTATGGCAGGTAGGGACCAATATACGACTCAACACTGTTGATTGAACAAGCCGTTGACTTTCCATGAATAAGAACAATATGAATACCTTTTCTTCAGCAGTGCTTTTCAAAAAGCACACAAAAGCTTCAGAAAATTGGTTTCCACATGGGCCACTTCTCAAGTCAGCTATGCATGGACATTCCAAAGCTTTCTGTGCCTTCGCATCTAGAGACTGAAAAAACATCAGATCCCTGCTAATTTATTTATTTAAATGAAGAAGTACGTGAGAGAGAATTAACCTCATTTTCATCGTTGGCATATGCTGCAGCTTCTGAAAAACAAAACAATGAATTCTTCACATAAACCAGTAAAAGAATAGGATGACTACATTGATTAATGAAAACAATATTGGTATGATGTATAACGTCATTGTAAAGAATTAGCCCGCAATAAAAATGGAATCTCATTTACAGCATTTTCTAGACAAAAACAAAACAAAGAGAGATACGTAAGGAAATCTTTTGTATTTCCCAGATTTTAACAGGGTAAACCAACCGGAAAAGCATGACCTGTGTTTTTTTAATCCATGTTCAAAACTCCTCATAATTGAACGATCGAAAGGTCTGATAAGGTAGGCTCCTATGGTACAAATCTACCACACCTCTGAAATTACAAGTACACGATACAGCTGGAGCTTTTACTTCTATATATATATATATATATATACACACACACACACACACACACACACACACAAAAACTTCCTCTAAGTTTCTCCATAAGTCTCTAAACTTCTTTGCCCACACAAACAGAGCTATCAGCAAATTCATAATGAAAACAAGAAATCCAAAAGTAATAACCTAAAATTCTACAGAAGGAAATCATTAGAAAAATGAATCTGTGGGTAAGCTATGAAAATAAGGATTACAATTGTACTTCAAGGTGTGCACTCTGGTCCCCATGAGGCAAAACTCTAACATCAGTCCATTCAGCTATATGAACCCTCTGGAAACACCTTTCCCCAGTTTCAAAGTATAATCCTCAACAAGTATACCAGCTTTCTTTGAGTTGGTAACTAAGAGAGATGTATAACTACTAGCAGCTTTTCAAGGATTCAAACTAAGATCATGACAACTGAATCCTTCTCAATCATTAGGGATGTGTGATGTCTCCTAAAAGGGCAAGTACAACAATACTACAGAACGAAATAAACGTTATTCCACTAAGTGAGCTCACTTGCACGAGTCCTGTTATATCACACAATTGCCCTCGTTATTGTTTCAGGTCTCTTGTAAGCTCCAAGTGCTTCACATGTTCCCATAACATCTCCTTCCACAATTTTTTAGGTCTACCTATACAGCTAGACACAATACAGAAGATTCACCTCAGCCCACTATGCTACAACTCTTCTTATTGGGCTCAGCAGTATTCCAATAGTAATACAGCATCATACAGGGCACAAGAAGAATCCTCCCAACTGCCCCTTTCGGCTTGATGAGAATTGACCGAATTTGGTCAAAGACACATTGACAAATGAACGAATTTCGTAAAAGACACATTGTCCATTCAATCTTGGGAAACCATCTGTTCCAGAACATCCTGTGTTTCTCCTAACGAAAGGGAAAAATGTCACATCTTTCATTCATTGCTAAGCAAGACCATGTGCAGCTCTTTGTCTGCGTTGCATTAAAAGTCGTCCACTGTAATTCTAAACGACAACCAACACGGCTCTCAGCCCTCACTAACAATTTTCAGCTCAAGTTCTCGATTACCCAAAACCATATATCCCCATTTCACCGTCAATGAGAAAACTCATAAGCTAACATGAATCCCTGACCACCACCAGAAACGCCAAATACACAAACCCCTCTGATGAAACAGGCGAATCCAACACATAAAGGACATCGACGAACTCATATACCCAATTTCGGCAACAGAACACTCGACATGTTCCATCCACCAAAACGTCCGATCGCAGCGAGATGCGGGGACGAATCAGAGCCTTGTTTCGAGCCAAAACAGGCATCGCTCGTTGACCCCATGAAAAAAGAAAGAAGAAGAAAAAGGGAAAAGAGCAAGCACCCGCAATCAGAGAATCCATGCTCGAAGCAGCGCCGGAAGAAGACGGAGACGCCGACAGCCCGCCTCGAGATTGATCGTCCGAAGCCGCCGCCTCGCTCGCTGCTGCCAAGTCGCTCTGAGCTTGACCCATCTTTCTCCGTGCGGTTAAAAAAGCGGGCGGTTACCTCAATCGAAAGAAAAGGATAGCGTGAAAATGCGACGAACGCCTCGGATCGTTTTTTCGCTGCTCAGTGTCGTGTCCGAAAAAACGGGGTCTTATCAGACGCCAGTCAGCGGCGTCGGACCGGAAATTTGCAGCGGCGGCGCGATCGACAGAGGAAGACCGTCCCGTGGGGTTAGCGCACGACGCACGGCGGGTATTCGTGTGCTTATTTTGACGGGAGAGAGTAATTATTTGGAAAGGGAAAACCAAAAATAAATTAACTTATTTACGAAAATAATTAAACTTTTTTCAGCGTTCTTAAAAAATTTATAAATAAATTATTATCGATTATAAAAACGTTCTACATTAACTTATAATTTCAATTGATAAAAGTAATCATTTTTTCAATTTATTTATTTTCTACGAAGTAAGCTAAGCCTTAAGGAAAATGTTGATATGAGCAATTGAACATCCCGTAAGCGAGCATTAAGTATGAGGCAAATTCAATATCAAATTGAACCAAACCAAATGGTATAATTATAATCGAGCATACAACCAAATCAAAATGCAAAAAGCAACTTGTGAATTTTTTTAAGAAATTATTTTTGAATCAAATTGAACTCCAAATATACTTATTCAATTCGGACTGATTCAACGGGTTGAAATGTTTTTATTTTTTTTTCCTCCGCTCAACTCCCGATCCATGTATAACTAATGAAAATAGAAAACTCAAATATTAAAAAAAGAACATCAATATATATGCTTTTGGAATTAGATCGCGCCAATTAAAGGGTTTTAAGATTTTAATTTTGGGACGTCCAGCGTAATTTTCCCAATAAATAAAAAATTTAAAAAAGAAAAGAAAGAGCATCGAGAATCGAAACACGGCCAAATCACGCAAGGCATCTTCATTTGGCGCCGAGACGCGTCGATCCTCGCTCCTTCATTCCCAGCGGAGAAGACGAAGATCGAGAGAGCTCGCGAGCGGAACCGGAGCATGGAGGTCCCCGTCGTGAGGGGCGACGGCAACGGCGACGGCGACGGCGACGGCGACGGCGGTAGCAATGGCGGCAAGGTGGGAACGCTTTTCGAGAATTTCATGCGAAGCCAGCAGAGCTCGCTCAGGTCCCTCTTCGTCCGCAAGAAATCGGGCGCCGGGGACGACGCCGATTCCCCCAGGCCCCTCCCCTTCCTCTCCCCCGTCGCCAACTCCGTCGCGTCTCGCTGTTCCAGGTAAGCGCGCTTCCGATTCCTTTCTCCGCTCGCTCGCTCGCTCGCTCGCGACCGACCGACCTGAAGGTGAGTGTGCTTTCCCGGGAGATGCGAACTCTCTATCGAGTGAACGTACCTTGAGGTGTCGGCGGAGGTTTGTGCTGTTCGGTGCGCAATGTTCGAAAGAGCGGCGGCGGCTTTAGGTTCAGACTATGCCGCGATATGCATTTTGTTTTTTGAAAATTTTGTGTGGACTTAGGAATGATTGTGAAATTTGAATCCGTGACGGTACCCGTAATGTATGATGATTTGTGCCGACTTGATTGGGCTTGAACATCGGTTTCGATATTAGGCCTATGTTAGCATCCGGCAGTGACTGACATCGTACGTGAGCTTGTCTATTGTAGTTGCTGCCGAAATGTTCGCGTGAGATTGTGAGGAACCTATCTGTTGTTCACGCTTGCTTGATGTGTAAGGCATGTAATTGATGGTTTCGCTCAACGAGATGCCGATGAGAAGTGTCTGTAACTGAGTGTTAAGTCATCTGTCCCTTTGCCTTCGGTCTTTTATTTAGTGCTGATTAAACAATGATGAACTTGGAGAAGATGAAAGATGTTCAGGGAATCAGTCAGCTGTTTCTGATGTGCACATGCATGTGCGGACGTGAGTGTTTCCATGTGTTTTGGGGCAAGCAGTCAGCAGCTTCTTGCTTTTTGATGGTTTTGGGCAAATATTCTGGAGAGAGAAGTGGTTTTTGATAGGGTGCGGCAGTACGTTACTGTTACTTTAGTATTGTTTCAGATATGGAGCTTTAACTTAATCCTGGAAAGTTGCTCGAATGGAATATTTGATATTCCTCAATGCTTATGGGAATATGCCACTGCTTATCTTTGACTCTACTTGAGTGGGGACCTGAATGATGAGTCCAGGTGGGCTTCAGGAGTTTAGATAAAAAGTGGTATTGGCATTCAAAATGAAAATGGCACTTTTAGGATTGTAGTCTTGCACTCGTGTAGCTACCTCGACCTAACTATTAGCCTGATTGGGTGCTTTTTCTTGTATTTCTTATAAATTGATTTGATTTATCTACTTGCTTATATATTCAGGATCCTTAAAGTTTCCACTGAAGAACTGCGTCATCGTTTTGATGAAGAGATACCTGAAAGTGCTAGGCAACCTTCAGTCTACCCTAGGAATTTTGTAGAGTTTTGCTCATACAAGGCAATGAATGCGGCAACAAAATCTCCTGATTATTTGGATGACAAGGAGTTCCGCCGCTTGACATTTGATATGATGCTTGCCTGGGAGTCCCCGGATGTGGCGAGCGAAGTGCTGGCCAAAGTGAGACAAGTTTTTTGATAACCTACTGATATTTTTAAAACACCCACTTATTTATTTTATGGGTGCTGAAATCCTCATTTTGGTGATTTGAAGGAACTGGAACTCTACTGCTTCATACAACTGACTTTGATTATCTTGATCGCAGGAAACACCTACTTGCAAAGAAGCAGAAGGTGCTGATGGATGGTCACTCTTTTACGCAGCCTCAACTACCACGGCTGTTCAGGTGCACAGTGCTCTTGCATGGAGTCTCCAGTGTCTTGCTTAATGCCAATTGTTAGGTTACTGCTTTCACAATAGTCCTGTTGATAGTAGGGCAAAACATAGAATTGAGATTTGTTTTCTTACTCCATTAGGTTGATGACAAGAAAACTGCTGGGATCGATGCGTTTGCACGAATCGCTCCAGCTTGTGCTGCCATTGCTGATGTAATAACTGTCAAGAATCTTTTTTATGCTCTCACAAGCTCCTCATGCAACCGGCTTCATTTTCTTTTATATGACAAGTACCTTCGAAGTCTCAATAAGTAAAGACTTGCTCCCTTTCTTGCTTTTCTGGCTGTTATAGTTTGTACTGTGACATCGTCTGCCACTTTACTTATTTTTCGCCAGAATTTTTACAAAGAACTTTCAGTGTTTCTTTTCCTTCTAGTGTTTGGTCTAGATAGTTTAATTTTCATAACAGGATTATATGAATTGACCAGATAGTGCTGGATCTAGTTTTGTTTTTTTGCAAGGTTAATTTAAACATCATGCAGCTGATAGGCTTCTCTACTAATTCAAACCATAGACAAAGCACAAAAAGATGCAACATGTACTTGATAGGCTTTGCTAGTGTGATTTTCTGTACTTCCAAGCATAATATATGTCCACCAAGATAAAGAAGGATCATCAACTAGCCCAACATCAGTGGATTAATCAGATCAACCAATCAGAGTTAGCTTCAGTTAGGGCTCCAAATTGTTTGCATGAAGTTTCACAATACAGACCGCCGTATCGTGTTGTTTAGGCATGGTCAAAGTCAATTATCTCTAAAACTGAAGGTTGTTCCCTTGGAGCACCTGCATATTGGACTGGCAATTTGATTGAGTTGTTAGGTGAAGGTAAACACTCCAGAAGACCATGACATCCTGGCAGGGAGGGTGACTAGGAAACAGACTGAGAAGCATAGAACAAAGACATTCATTTTGATCCTTTGAAATTTAGTACAGTTCTTTGGAGATTTAAAATTATACCTTATGTTTGGATGACATAATTGTTCAAAGTAGGAGTCAACAGCTATACACAAGTCATCTAACTACTCAGGTTTGTTAGCCGGATTGAGATGATGACCAGAGGGAGGACAGCGAAAAGTACTAGGAGGTGGAAAGATTTGAACCAAAATGGTACCGCTGCCATGTAGCAGACGATAGAAAACTCAGAAAGACCAGGCCCTAAAAATGGAAGCAGACCAGAAAGTTGACTTGCGGGAACTACAATTTTTGAATTACTGATAGTAACTGCTGTTCGATGCAGTATCTAGTTGATTGCTCTAAAATTTTATGATGTCCATGGTATGTTAAGAAGGCTTTTGAAGATGGGAAGCAAGACCTTTTAATTCATAGCCGTTGAGAAAGATTTTGTTGCTTTCTTTTCATTTTGAGAAGAATATAGTTTTTACAACTACATGAGAGGCACCGTTCATACTATTTCAAGTGTTGCAGATTCATTATGCATCTTGATTGCTATTTCACACTTTTTAACGGATTGGATGTTCACTAGCAAATGGTTGTCAACTACTACTTTGTTCCATCTATGCAGAGTGATTAAGGCTGCAAAGAATGTCTCGGGACCAACATTATCTAACCTCCAGCTTGCTGAAGGAGAGATTATTCTTGATATAGATGGCACTGTTCCTCTGCAACCTGTATTGCAGCACATTGGTATCTCAGCTTGGCCTGGTGAGTTCTATCCTGACAATCGAGTTGTGGGAATTTATCTTAGGTTGGGTTCCCTGGTTGATTGTGTGGATCATCATCTGTTAGCTGGTGGGAAATCAATTCCTGGAATGATGATTTGACTGTATCGTAGCTGCTGGAGTTTGATAATCATGGACCTTTTACGTGCAAGATTACTTATGACTGAAGATTGAATTCTTCAGCCTTAGAAACTTTTGCTTCTCATTCCTAGCTTCCATTTGTTATGGGCAAAGCAAATTGAATTTGAATTTGCAAAATGAAATATATGTCCCACATACTTCAGCTTTAAGATGATTTCATCCAAATATCTTCTAATTTGCAGCAAAGTCAGGATTTAGGAAATGACAGAGGTAATAAGTGGGCAATTTTTATTTATTTATTTAATTTGGTGGTTTTGTTCCCATATAGTAGTTACGGATTTTGAAACACAGGTTAAAGTACAGCTCTACTGGCAATGTTGCTTCAAACTTCATATGGTGAATTCAAGGTGGGGGTCTAGATTTTAGGGCTGGTTTGCCTTAACTACCACAAACTCTGGCTAAACATCTCATGCATTGTTAGGACAGAGACTAGCTTGTCAGTTTTAGAGACATGTCCAAGATGGAGAAACTGGAACTTTTTTCTAGGTTGCCTAGTGTTGCTGGTTAACCATGTACCATGTGAGCTCAAGAACGTGTCAAGTGGAATTCAGGGAAAATGAACCTTTTTGTGCCGTTTCTCTACATCAACAAGGCTCTCAGTTAATTCTGTCATGGAGCATGGCACTTTGGATAAGAAAAACTCTAGAATGGGTTGTCGGGGGACTCTTCTATGCAAATGATGCTTATATTGCAGACTTGTACAGAAATCTGTAGATTGCAGTCAAAACTGGACTTTCCTTACACACCATCTCAGAATGACTGATTTGTGTTGTGAATGCTAGCTTATGATCTTATTCAAACATTTGCTTCTGTCTATTATAATTTTGTCTTTTTCATTTATGGGTAGGTCGTTTGACATTGACCAACTATGCTCTCTATTTTGAATCGTTGGGAGTTGGGGTATATGACAAAGCTGTTAGATATGATCTGGCAACAGACGTGAAGCAGGTCATAAAGCCTGAATTAACTGGACCATTGGGCGCTCGTCTTTTTGACAGGGCTGTGATGTACAAGTCGGCCTCTGTGTATGTTTACTCAATACACATCATATTGAGATTTCAATGGATTTTTTGGACAATTCTCAGTCCATGTCTTTTGTCAGCTCTATTTGTAAAGCTGACGACTCTCGACTATTATTTACAGAGTGGAGCCTGTTTACATGGAATTTCCTGAACTGAAAGGAAGCTCCCGCCGGGATTATTGGTTGGACATATGCCTCGAGGTTCTACGTGCACATAGATTTGCCAGGAAGTACAATTTCCGAGAGATACAGCGAGCAGAAGTAATTGCGAGGGCAATTTTAGGCATCTTCCGATACCGTGCTATTAGGGAAGCTTTTAATATATTCCCATCAAATTACAAAACGATACTTCCATATAATTTGGCTGAAAGTCTTCCAGGGGGAGATGTAATCTTGGAAACATTGGCCAGTCGCGTGGAACTTGTAAAAGTTGATGCTCCTTGTCATGATGACCCTGCAAGTCCCTTCACAAAACAGAAGAAAATTCTCTCTCCTGTGTCCGTTGTGGCGCTTAATCGACTCGGGTTCACTTTACTAAAACAGATAAAACTGGATATTGATTTAGTTGCTGTAGGAGAGGTTTGTGTTGCTGAAATCAATCCCTTGGAGATAGCTCTGAAGAACTCAATATTGGATACAGGAAGGGCTGAAGCTGCTCAGGCAACTGTAGACCAAGTAAAAGTGGAGGGTATTGACACAAATGTTGCTGTGATGAAGGTTAATAAATTGATTCTATTGCAATACTCTTTGATGAATATAGCAAAAAATCCAGTTGACAGATTAAATTACTGAATGGTATACATTTTCACTTTGATACTCAGAACTTGCATCTTCTGACTCTGTTCTTTTAATGTTCCTCTTGCTTCGTGAGTCAGTGGAACAATACATTTTGATAATAAACTGGAGATTTGACTCTTATAAGCTACTTGGTCACTCGTAAAATTGCTTCGTCATTGATGCACCACCTAAGCCCCATAGACCCTGAATTTGCATCTTCCCTGGCAAGTGCAAGATGATGGTATGTGAACCGTGAGTGCGATGCGTTCGCATAATGTGGATTTTTCATTAACTTTTTTGCTATGATTTTATGAATATGAACATAGCTGTACGGGCGGTTGGATGTTTGTATAAGTTGGTCGATGGGATTTTCTCTTAGAAAATGGCCTCAGTGATACTTATTGTTTTTATGAAGGAACTACTGTTCCCAGTTTTTGCATTGGCTAGCCGTCTTCAGAGTTTGGCTTCATGGGAAGACGCTCTCAAGTCAATTGTATTTCTCGCGTTAGTTTGCTATACGATACACAGGTAGGTTGCCTTATGATAATTTTCCTTATATAGTTCAATAAGCTTTATTGCATGCCACTAAAAATCTTCATGAATGCTTGGTGTAAATGTAGTAATTAGTGGTGCTGAAACTTAGTTGCTTGTACCTTATGTTCATCTCATTTATCACTCTAGATACTCATAATATCTATAGTCTTTGAAACCAAAATCAGGAGATTTGCATGTGCTTATCACAATTAATTTTTAAGGCTGCCTCTTTAAGCTTCTCTTTCTTTTGGGTTAGTGGATATAGATGAATTTGATCTCTGTAAAAGGTTTCTGCATGACACAACTACAGTAAGTTAATAGGACTAACACACCCTGTAAGTAAGACAGGTACAGTGAAGCAAGTTGATAGGACTAACATATATTGAAAGTGGAAAATCAATTGGGACATGTCACCCTATGCGATTGAGAGTCGTGAAATCCAACTCATCTGTGCTTTCAGATTTGGCATGATGACATTCTGTGATAAATTTGATGACAATGTTATGTGATAACTTCTATTTGACACAGGGGATGGATTCAGTATGTGATTCCAGTTATTTTGGTATCACTCGCCCTTGTCATGCTGTGGAGAAGGTATTTTAACAGGGGAAAGTCATTAGAAGCCTTCAGAGTTACCCCTCCTCCGAATCGTAATGCAGTTGAGCAGCTATTGACATTACAAGATGCAGTCAGCCAGGCTGAAGCACTTATCCAAGCTGCAAATATTGTTCTTTTGAAGATAAGAGCACTCTTATTTGCTGTAGTTCCTCAGGTATAGCCCTGAAGCTGTTCTCAACTTTTATTAAATTCGTACTCTGTAAGAACTATGTGTATGACTATAGATCAGCTTTACTCACAAAGTGTCTTACTTGTGAAGGTTATATTTTGTGCATAGTTCAAAGTATCGTGCAAGCAAATTTTCTACGTACTTCTTATATTTCTGTGAATATCTTGGATGATCAAACATGACACGATAAATGCATGAACATCACTTTTTGCTCTGTGTATACTGTCTTGACTCGAGCATGTGCTGCCCCAATATTCTACTCTATGGAATATATGAAATCATCTTCTTATTTGGCCACAAACTGTTAGTCCACATAAAGAATAATGAGCCTGATAGAGGAATAAATGTGATGAAATTATATAAGGCTTTATTGTCGAAGTGGACGCATTATCTAGATGATTTCTGCATGTACTAAAGACCTGGTTAGCTGGAAGGTTTCATCCTTCTATTACTATTCTACATGAGTCGTGTAATTTCTGACTCCATGTGTTGTCTATTTACACAAGTTAACAAACTCGACATACATTGCTAAGGCATTCTCTCCTTCAAATTCAACTTCTCTGTGCATTCAAGTTTTAACAATCAAGAGTTTTTATATAAAGTTCTACAATTCAAGGCATACATACACAGACGTTGCCATAAATTTAAAAATACTTTACAATTCAAGGGACATACAATTCAGTATACTTCAATTTGATCATCATGTCTGATGATGAAAGATTGAGTGAGAGCTATAAGACCATGGAGCCTTAGGAGCCTTTAAGTGGACACAAGACCTTGACCTGGCATAAGTGATGGAAAGTTGCCTTAGTTGTAGTCTCTCTCTCTCTCATTCCAGCCAACAACATGATCTAGCTGAGCCGACCTTCTGTCTGAACTAGAAACAGGAAAAGTCATTGTAAATAAAGAAAATTAACACACTGAAAATGTTTAAGCCCTTAGGAAACAGCAAGGATAACCCAATATAATTGGCAATTTTTCTTTGAAACTGCAAATATGTTGTTGCTGTCCTCAGGCCTAAGCATGTTTCATATACATGTGTCTTTGATCTTGATCAAATGATTTGTGCTAGCATTTGGAGCTTAATATATCTACATGTGAAACTCAATCCTAAAATAGATGTTATGGTTTAATTTTGACTGAATCAAATACTTTTGTCTCCAGACCACCGACAAGGTTGCCCTCTTGTTGATCATTATGGCTGTGGTTTTTGCCTTTGTGCCCCCGAGGTACTTGATTCTGTTAGCCTTTCTTGAAGTTTTTACGCGGGAGATGCCATTAAGGAAAGAAAGCAACGACAGGTGGCTAAGGCGAATGAGAGAATGGTGGATCAGAATACCAGCAGCCCCCGTTCAGCTTGTTAAGGCCGATGACAAGAAAAACAAATGACTGTACTTTCCACTTTCTAGTGACTTCCTGGTGTACATAATAATCTGAACGATGCACTTGTCATTCGGTTTCTAGAATGCCTGCTGCTCAAATTTTTTGGTCGGAGCACAGGCTTCGCTGACACTTAAGAGGCTGACAATAGTTTTAGCAAATTGATCCTTATGCAAATTATGATTAACATTTCTCAGGCTAGTGAAATGATATTTGGCTATTTACCAATTGAACATTCGTTTGGTTGCACTTTCCGGACATCAAGGTTGTTATCTTGCCTATCAAGACAAAATTATGTCATATTGCCGAACACGGGCCTTGTAAGAGTCAGGACTATGATTGTGCTTTCCCTATAAATTTTCTGCTGATGAGAAGAAACCTGGGCTTGACCCCGTTCCTAAGTTCCAACTTTTCCATGGGTAAGATCGGATTTGGTTCCCACCATCCTCTCCTCCATTTGATGCCATGGAAGAGGAAGTCGAAGAAAACAGACATTGACTTTCTTTTTGTACATGCAACCACAATGAGATGGTCTTATTGATTTTGCAGGCAATTCCCCCATCGTGAATGGAAGAATTTGAACATAGATTGCCACAGGTGTAGAGATAGATAATTTTATTAGATATGCACAGTGGGATTGTTCATTTCACCTTGGGAACTCTCTTATTACCGATTTTGGACCTCGAACATCTATTGGCTATTTAAGTGTTTGTCTCAGGATCCCCGGTAAAGCCTAGTTGCTATGTCCTCTTCAATGATGGATGTCGCTATTCAAAGGAGCTTATGCTTGCTTATATGACATAGGTCATAAATCACAAGGCTATGAGTTTAATCGCTCGAGCACCCTTCGAACATAGGCTTACCTATCTTCGGTTGCATAAATTTTAGTCTTGCGACATGGTCAATTTCTCTCCAAAAGGAGTTAAAAAGAGCTACCTGGTTTCATTGTGTTGTGTTTCAATGAGTTCGAGGAATATGCATTGCTAGAGCAGCTAAGAAAGAAATCTGGGTGCAATGCACTCTCGGTAGATTTCACCATCGATAACATAGGTCATTAATCAGCGTTTACTCTATAGACAGCTTTGCAGTAACTGCTCAAGTACTCTTCAAAGAGTGACTGTAGGTTTTGCGTAACTTAGGTTTTGCGTAACTTAATATATTGTTCATTTTCATACATATTCTCTTTGAAAATAGTTGCATGATTTTCTCAAATTGTGTTTGAATGAGTTCAAGGAATATGCATTACTAGAGGAGGTAAGGAAGAAAACGAACATGGGATGCGATACTCTCTTGGCGTAAACCTTTCGCATGGATTAAGGTATGGTAAATTGGTGTCGATTTTTCTATGAAATTATTTATTTCCAGTTCTTTTGTTACTATTACTAGTAAGAAAAAAAAGGAAAACACTTTTGTCTGTGCACAAAATAGAAACGAGCAAAACTTTTGCATATATTTAGAGAAATAGTATTCAAAGATTTGAAGAGATATGGACGATAGAACATCTTTTATCGAAATCAAAGGATTTCTAATTCTCTTATCGTGTAAATTTGCATCTTTTCCCAACAAATTAGATATGGTTGCTACTCTTTTTTTAAGTATGACACCAAATGAGAAATTCACATATTGTATGATCCTGTGAAGCAATGATTCTAAATTATTCACATTTCTTTGGGACTCGAAGCTTTGAAAGAGATGTGGGATTTAGCTAAAATTAAATCTGGTGGAAATATCAGAATTAACTGTATAATTAATCTTCCCAAAATAATTTTATTAAAGAGAAATCGAATTCTAAACTTAAAATATTAAAATTCATCAAATTTCAAAATACTCGAATTTTTCTGAATTTTGTAGTGTTCTTACATAAGTCAGCACTTACGTAAGTTACATTTTATTTCACTGGCTTATTTTATCACTTTTACATAGAAATTATTCCTACCTCTTTAAATCTTATCTAATCCTTATAGACACAATCTCAAAATTGAATTTTGAAAAAAAGAAAAAGAAGAAGAATAAATCTAAAAATCGAATGTGCGCTTTTTGATATTGTATCAAAATCCCAATCCGCCTGTCAATTATCTGTAAAAGTAAATTATAGGGTGGGCTCATTCCAATATATAAATCATTTCTACATGTACGAACATGGATTTTTGGGTCAGCAATTTACTATAGTTCATTAGTGTTATTTCTTGATAATGTCTGTTATATCATTCTATCGACGACCTTTATGTCAAAGCTTTCTGCTTTAATGTTGTCATTCTCATTATTGCTTTAATGTTGTCATTCTCGTTATTAATGTTATTATCGTGGTCATAAAATTGATTGATTTAAACCAAAACTAACAATTCTTTTTGATAAAAGGACTTTCATTTATTGGTTTAATGTTGCTGACAGCAAGTCAGTGAATTAATTTTGCAATTGGCTGATTATGGTCTAATTGCTTCTGTAATTTCAGCCAAAACAGAAGAGGCAGGTACTTCCAAGTCAATCCATATCGGGAGATAACAATTACTTCTTTTTGTCTATTTCTTATTGATGCGCAATTCGTCAATTTCTCTTTTAAGCTACATATAGGAAATCACGTATAGTTTTTTTATTTTTCGAGCTTGGATTAGTTATGCATTATTTCTTTCAATTAAGGTTTGTGATGACCATTACCTTTCCATCATTGTTTATAAGATGATTTATAACCGTTCCCTCTCCAATTATTAGAGTAATAATTGACAAGAACAAGAGGAGAAAAATAGAGAAAAATGTAAGGCAATTGTCATATATAAAAGCGACGATTTTTGAAAAATATTTTTACAATTATTCATCTTTCGTGAAATAAACAGAATATGATTGTTACTATCTTTTGATGAAATACAAAAAAATGACATAAATAATCTTTGAATTTTGATTAGATGTGCAATATAATCCTTAAACTTTTAATTTGTTAATATATTCCATAAAATTTAACTTAATTTGCAATATAGTTTCTAAAATTTTAATTTCTTTCAACGTGGTTAATGAATTTTTAGTGCATGTTCAATCCCTAGATTATATGAAATGATTTAATATTCTCTCTTAATTTAAATGAATTGAAAGATAATATTTGATATTTTCACATAGTTTCGATATTAAATTGGATATTTACAAAAAGTTTAAAGATCATATTGAATAAAATTGAAAATTTGATAATCATATTGTATATTCAGTGTGTAATTATTCGGATGAAATATGAATGGACGGAGCATTTAAGGAAGCAATTGGGTGTTCCCGTGGCCCGTCCCTTCGCATGGATTAAGGTTATCGACAAAATGGTGGTGCCCACATGCCATTTCCGGAGGACCTGAGTAGGTTCTTAAAAGGCTCTGACCACAGGGAAAGTCCTAGTAGAGGCAGGTAGGGGCCTCGAAAAAGATCCCTTCCTCATTGGTCACCTCGTCCACACCCCCTTTAAGGCGATTAAGGAGGCCACCTTGGATCCCCGCGACGCCTTTCCCGGGTAACCAATCCCGGGTGTGATACGTGGACATGAAGAGGCCCGGCCAGGATACTGGCCGGGGTGGACGGACGGACATTTTCCTATTTTCTAAACCACGCCCTTTTTTAAACCACATGTGTGATTTCAGAACCAAAAAAGAAAGAAAATTGAAGTACTCTCATATGGCGTCATTATGCATGTGTGTGAAGAGGCCGTTGGACTTGAATTTTGCAGCTTCATAATCATTAACAGTTAGCTGATCGGACCGGTCTTAGACTATTGGATTGGCGTCATTACGCATGTGTGGATGGGGAATATACATGAAATATGTGCGATTTGATAATTTCTTTCAATATATTTTTTTTTCTCTTCATTTGCAGGCGGAAATGTATATGATGACGCCATATTCTTGCGAGTTCATTTTCCTGATACTTATAATAGATAATATTTAATATAATAAATTAATCTTGAACACTTTTACTATGTTTGGAGCTTTTCTAAAAATAGCCCTACCTAAAAAAAAAATTAATATTACGAAGAATCTCAAATTGGTATACATATGACAAATTTATCTCAAACCATCCAAATCAGTATACCTATGATGTTAATTTTCATTAAATTTTACTATCATATTGTTAATTGAGTGTATTAGTTTGTGTTTTTAGTTTCAGTTTGTCACGGGAGTATCAATTTGTAGTATTAATTCAATTTAACAGAAATTGACGGATAGTAAACTTATCGAAATTATACTAGTTTGGAGTTTTATACGATATTAATCTAGTGGGTGTAATAGTTGTAATTAGGGAAGGTTTTCATTAATACACTGCCTAAACTATTTTTTTTCCCTATAAAGTATATATTTAAAATAGAAAATGCTATAATTCAATAAATTCCAAAATATATTGAATAAGATCAATGTAAAAAAAAAGGAAAAAAAAAATTTCAAATCATGGCAAGAAATTTGCCGGGCGCAGGCGCGAGCGCCACACTCCATTTGCCGGGTGTTTTTTTCTATTTAAACCGGACGAGATCGCCAACGACGCCGCCCCTCGTGCTCCCCCTGCTGCTCTCGCACCGCTTCGTTGACTTCGGGCTCCACGGCGAGGATGAGCGCCGCCGCCGGCAACTGCTCGGATCCGGTCGCTCCCCCGGCGGCGAAGAAGGTGGAGCACCGGATGGAGATGTTCGGCGACGTGAGGATCGACAACTACTACTGGCTCCGCGACGACTCCCGCTCCGATCCCGACGTCCTCTCCCACCTCCAACGGGAGAACGCCTACACCGATTCGGCGATGGCCGGTGAGCCCGGCCTTTTACGCTGTGTTGATTGTCCGCGTGGATGTCGCGCTAAGGCTGCAGTCGCCGTTCGTGTATGGGGGTTATGGTGTTGTGAGGTCTGGAATTTGGTCACTCGCTCGTGATTGAGATTGATGAGTTTCGATTCAGGGGATCTCGATCGCCGGATGTTCGTTTCTGTGTTTCTCTGGTATTGAAAATGTGGTTCAGGTCTGGACTGGGAATACGTAGGTTCGAGATTTGAATATTGCGTAAATTTATGCGTCAAGAAATGATCTTGGGAGGATTCAAACGGAGAGAAGAAGCCACTTTGGATGAGATATATGGAAAGCTGGCTCGAGACTTGAGAATATGGTGAAAAGGCATGGGCAATTCTAACAAGTATCAACATGCGAAAGTTAGAGAAAATATTGTGTTTTTCAGGAAATCATTTTTTTAGGAAAATATCATTATTTTCCGATATTTTTCCCTGTTCGATAATTTTATTATTATTTATTTTTTTAAAATCAAAATTTAAATTTATTTTTTTTTAAAAATCGATTTTTTAATTTTTCTTTTCTTTCTTTTTAATTTTTATCTTCTTCTTCTTCTTTGGCCGATGGCCGGCCACGGCGACGGCCGACGACCGGCCAAAGGCCAGCTTCCGCTGGCTCAGCGATCTGGCGAGAACAGAGGCCGGCGGGCTCGAGGCTGGCCCTCGCGCTCGCCGCTGGCTCGCCGATCTGGCTAGCGGCGAGCGGCGTCCCTCGAGCTCGCCGCTCGCCAAAGATCGGCGAGCGCGAGGGCCGGCCTCGAGCTCGCCGGCCTCTGGCCTCGCCAGAGGCTCGCGCTCGCCGTTGGTTCGCCTATCTGGCGTGCCAGGTGAGACTCAAGGCCGGGCTCGCCGCCGGTCGCCGGCATCGCCGGACGTAGCCGTGCCGGCGACCGGCCAAAGAAGAAGCAAAAAAGAAAAGGAAAAAGAGAAAAGAGAAAAAGAAAAAGAATTTAAAATTCAAATTACTAAAAAAAGAAAACAATAAGGAAGGGTGTTATTAGGCTATGAGACAAGAGAGGGGGAGTAGGGAAAATGTTTTCCCGAATAGGAAGACTTTTTTCCGTTGGTGCGACTAGTCATTTTCCGTGAAACAAACACCGAAAAATTCGGAAAATATTTTTTCGGAAGTTGTTTTATGTGAAATGACAACGGACCTTTAGTGATCAATGAAGTTCCTGAGCAGAATTGGTTGGTTAAGTAGCAAATTCTCTTCCTTCTGTTTCAAATCGATAGGCAGGAAGCTAGAGTCTGGAGTCTTTACCTGAAGATTTACATGGCTAGTAAGGACAATAGGCTTCTAATATCCCAGTCATCCTATTTCTTTCATCAAGCATGCTCTGCAGTCTCATCTTTTGTACTGAGTGCTGATATACTCTACTCCAATCTAAAGTGAAAGTGTAATCAGAAAAAGAAATATGTGATGAGCTTAATATCTCTGATAAATGACACAGGGACCAAACAACTTGAGGACAATATTTTTGCTGAGATAAGAGGACGTATAAAGGAAGATGACATATCTGTACCCATACGCAGAGGGCCTTACTACTATTACAAGAGATATCTAGAGGGAAAGGAGTACGTCCAGCACTGTAGGCGGTTAATACCAGATAGCGAGGCCCCTCCTTCTGTTTATGATGAGATGCCAACTGGTCCTGAGGCTCCTCCTGAGCAGGTTATTTTGGATGAGAATATCAAGGCTCAAAATCATTCATTCTATAATGTCACTGCTTTTCAGGCAAGAGGGTCCTTTCTTTTCTTCTTTTCCACCCACATTCAGTTCCATCATGAATTATTTACTTGCCTCGGCTTTTCATTTTCGTAACTTCATTGTGCTAGTTCTTTGATGCTATAGATTAGTCCACGCAATAAGTTGGTGGCATATGCAGAGGACACTAAGGGCGATGAGATATATAGCGTTTATGTCATCGATGCTGAGACAGGAGCTACAGTAGGAAAACCTTTAGCAAATGTGACATCTTACCTGGAATGGGCTGGTGATGATGCATTAGTTTACATCACAAGAGATGAGATCCATCGCCCGGACAAGGTATGTTTTATGTAGTAGAGGATCTGTTGCTATTGAAATTTCTCTTTGTTTGCTCCTTTTCCAGAAAATTCATTACTGATATTAAGGCGTACTTCTCAGTGTTGTTATCACGGCATACTGATAAATCTTCATTTATCTACTCTGATTTGACCTGAGGCATTTTGCTCAATTTATAGGATCCAGAAGACTTTACTTGATATTAGGATTTTCTGGATCCACAGGGAACCTTCAGCTTTTCGAAGAAATCAAGTTTCGCTTGAACTTTAAAACAGATAAATGAAATATTGGTAATGTGCTGCCATTATAGGTGTTGCGGTTGAAATGAAACGGATGCGGGATCTCATTAATGTCCTCATTCATATAGTAGAGATCTGCCCCTGCTCTGATATTTAGTATACTCAGCACTGAAAATTGTCGCCATAAATGTAAAGGGTAAAGCCATAAGCCTATTTCCTCTGATTGGAATTTTTTTTTTTCCAGCACTCAAATGTTTCCATGCCAGAATGACTTTATGATACCTTATGATATAGGCAGGTTGTTGTCAATTTAATTGCATCACTACTCTCTCTCTCTCTCTCTCTCTTTCTCTTTCTCTATCAAAGTAATCTCAATTTCATTTCTCAACCTGGTACAACCACTGAGTTTTGCAATCATTGTGTCATACATTGCATCACTGTCGGTAAATCACATTCAAGCTGCCTTTGTCTAATCTTCTATTGTTGATTAGTTAATGTAGCTTAATATCCCTTGTTGCAAATTTCTAAGAGTTATGTGTTGAATCGAATTTAATGTGTACACACATAAAGGGCACAGAATGGTGAACTGGGAACAGCACATCAGTAATATACCAAACGTCCCTTGGCAGGAAGACTTAAAATCATGCAATATGGATAACAGTCATGAAGTGTTGTCGGATGCTTGTACACTCGTGATGTACAGTCGTTCTCAGATTCTGACCTATTAATTTTTTTAGTATTGGCAATGGCATGACATTTTGTAATGAGAGTTTGTTTCACTTTTAGGTGTGGTTGCATAGGTTGGGGACCGAACAATCAGATGACCTTTGCCTTTATCACGAGAAGGATGATATTTTTTCTCTTCATCTTAAAGTTTCTGAGAGCAAGAAGTTCTTGTTTGTTGCATCTGCGAGCAAAAACACAACATCTACTTTCTATCTTGACATTTCAAAGCCAGAAGATGGTCTTCAGGTTCTGACTCCTCGCACGTATGGAGAGGAAACGCGCGTTAGCCATCGGGGAAATCATTTTTTTATTCGGAGGAGAAGTGACTCGTTTTACAATTCGGAACTTTTGGCTTGCCCACTGGATGATGTGTCGAACACCACCGTTCTTATCCCTCACAGGGAAAGGTAATATATATCTTAATAATTTACCATTGTATTGGTTTACCTTGCCTGTAACTTTACTTTTTGCGCTATCACTTTATATCTAAGCTTGTTGTGGTTCATTGAAATGCAATACGTCTTTGTCCACACTGGGTGTTTATACCATTAATTTGAAAAGTAGATCTGACCAAGTTGGTTTTGGGTATAGGAAATGGATTAGGACCAATTGATGACATAGAAATTGGCTTTTCTAATGACTGGATTACCTGGGGAGATTTATAATGGATAGACAAAAGCAAACAGGTATTAAATCACTCTAAAATTGGGGTAACGAGCTAGTCCATAAAGATTTTCTTTTTTCATGTGATTTAAATCGTAAGAGAAAATATGAAATCTTTGTCTCTTTAGGTGTTTGTTAAATATGAATGATAATGTACCCATAAATAGTTTCGAGATTCGATATACTTGACTAGCTCTACAATTAAGTTCTTCATTTCATCATGCCCCAAGTAACTAGTTACTAATCTGTTGTTTGTCGCTGAAGAGAGAGAGTGTCATGATAATAGAAGGAGGAAGATCATGCCACCAAAAGACAAAGGAAGATGGGTTTTTGATGGCTAAAATTAGGACTATAATATTTCATATCTCCGATTATTTGGGGGAAAGATGTTTTTACCTGTCTTTATTTATTCTCTAAGGTGAAAAGCCATTGCTAATACTAGTGTAGCAGAATGACTGGGGAGCTAATGCATTTCCATATTATGCATGTCACTGTAAAGCTCTAGAGAATAAGGAGATGGACTGATGTCTCGGGTGGATCGTGGCTCCTGTCATCCCCCTCCTCAAATCCTTCCTTTCTTTATATATTACTGCTCATGGTAAAATATAATGTTGAACAAGTGGTAACTCAGATATGTTTGATCATAAAGCGGTTCAGTTTCTCCTGTCCAACTCACAAAATATTAAAGAGAGAAGCGAGGAGTGGAGTAAGCGCCTAGGAGGCTATTTATCTGCTATTGCTGTTTGCTTTTTGTTAAAAACATATATCTTTCTATGGACATTAGTAGAAGTTTTGAGCATCAGCTGATTAATTTAATGGTACATTGCTTTAACGTCCTCTTGATTTTCTCTCTCACCCTTCATGCGGGGATATACATATATGCACATAGGCATGCACACATGTACAGACACATGTGAGAGCATAGATTGTGCCATGCATGGACACTCATGGAGGTTTCCTATTGTGTATGCATACAAATTTGTTGAGTTGGTGAATGAATATGTCCCTCCATCGTGTCAGTTTTTTTTTTGGATATATATAGCTTACTAATCTTCTGACCTTCCAGTGTAAAAATCACGGCCATGCAGCTTTTTGCTGATCATCTGGTTCTCTTTGAACGTGAAAATGGTTCACAAAAAGTTACTGTGTATGGCCTTCCAGCTCTTGGGGAACCGTTCGCACAGCTTCATGGTGGTCGTTCTATTGATTTTGTTGATCCAGTTTTTTCAGTGGGTCAATCAGAGTCGCAGTTTGCATCAAATATATTGAGGTTCACTTATAGCTCCATGAGAACACCTCCTTCTGTTTATGATCATGATATGGACACTAGCATATCTGTGGTGAAGAAAATTGAAACAGTAAGTACTGTGGGGTAGCCATTTGCAAATACTGGCCCTTCTCTCTCTCTCTCTCTCTCTCTCTCGAGATCTTGATGATTTATTTTTTGGAAGCTGGAGTTCATAATGATTATGATAAACTTTATTCTGTATCTTGAGTCTTTGTCTCTTATATTTTTGTATTTATGATTCATTTGCAAGGTCTTGGCTGCTATTAATTCTGCCTTTGCTAGATATTTCTGGTCACTTACCTGTATAAATCTTCATACTAATGTCCAAGTATGTACGAGTTTTTTACTCAAGGAGAAACTTGTTGTCTATACCTCCTGTTAGTCTATATTTCAAAATTGATCGCCAGTGTACTGTCATATGGTAACATAATGGAAGTGTACTGTCCTATTGTCCCCATTGTATAGTCAACAATCACATTGGCTCTTAATGCATTTAGTCATCAAGAGGATTGGCCTTGAATTATCTCTAGCTTGTCAGTCAATCACAGACAAATCCATGCTTTGTGGAATCTTGAGGAGAAACAGTTGAAAAGCTTTCATGCTTCATAAAAATTATATGACCGCTACCTTCTAAAGATGCCAGGAAAAGGCTATGTCATGTGAATATCCAGAGCTATTTTAATCTGCATAGGTTCAACTAGAGCTTAAATCTGTCTCATGAATACTGAATGACATTTTTTCTCACAAGACATCTCCCCAAGACATTTGTTTTTTTCATCCTGAAACCTCACCCTTTAACATTATTTTGTTCATTTCGAATTGGATTTTTTCTGTCTGTGTATTTTCTTAATGTTGTTTAGGGGAGTGGTGGTGTTGCAACTGTATATCTGTCTATTTTTCATGGCTTATGACATATGAAGAACTTTTCCTCTGTTTTACTCAGGTATTAGGAGGTTTTGATGAGTCAAATTATGTTAGTGAAAGAAAATGGGCCATAGCTCCTGATGGAACTCGGATTCCCATGTCAATAGTCTACCGGAAGAATATGGTGAAACTTGATGCATCTGATCCCTTGTTGCTTTATGGATATGGTTCATATGAGGTAAGATGAAACAAATGTATCGTGGTTGTTTGCCTGGGATATTTGGATGTTTATATCAAGATGACAGGGAGAAACCCTATTGGCTCTTTCTATAAGTTTGGATGTTAAAATGAAGAGACTCGTCAGCTTCAGATTTGGTACAGAAGACTTGAAGCATCAGTCTGTTTATTGTTTGTAAACAATGACACAACATTGGGTTGTTTCAATTGACATTCATTGCTTTACTTTCTCAATTCTTAACAAAGTGTGGTTGATCCTATATTCCATGCCTTCTAAAAGTTGTCAGTTGATGTTTTGGGGTCTGTTGCTGCATCCAATCCGTCTCATTTTCAATTTGTTACGTGCTGGTTCTTATTCAAACTAGTTTCTCAATTTGGTAAAAGAGATTTTCAAAGCTTGGATTACCTATGAGTGGTTAGTCCAGCCTTGGTCAAATTTCATTGGTGGAGGACCGGGGGAGTTATACGTGTTCTTGCCAAATGCAACTTTCTGCGTAGCTTAAAGTTAAAAATGTAGCGATGTGATAGTTTCTATTTTTTTTTTTTTACTATCGTAATTTTCTTTATCAAACCTTATTTTATTTAAAATGCTTGTATCGACATCTCCTTGGCATTTGTTGATGTGCACGAGGTTGCAGAAGTTTCTTGTTCCGTTGCTTTATGTTTTTTCTTTTACTTGGAAAAGCTTGGACATGCAAATCACAGAGCAGTCTCTAATTTATGCTGTCCGATCTCCCTGTGTTCCCTAAATTTATTCAAAATTGCTCACCACTCTTATTGTTTTGTGGTCTGGTTAGAATTGCATTGATCCGAGTTTCAAGGGATCAAGGCTCTCATTGTTGGATCGGGGATTCATTTATGTGATTGCCCACATTCGAGGGGGTGGAGAAATGGGGAGGCCATGGTATGACAATGGAAAATTGTTGAAGAAGAAAAACACATTTACAGATTTTATTGCTTGTGCTGAGTATTTGATAGAAAAAGGGTACTGTACAAAGGAAAAGCTATGCATTAATGGGAGAAGCGCTGGGGGGCTCTTAATGGGCGCTGTTCTGAACATGAGACCAGATTTGTTCAGGGCAGCAGTTGCTGGAGTACCTTTCGTGGATGCTGTTACTACCATGCTTGATCCGACTATACCTCTTACAACATCAGAGTGGGAGGTAAGTGTTGACTCCTCAAATTTCTTGATGTAGGTTGAAGTATTTACAACAGTCCAGTTTTGAGCAGTATTGCACCCTGTTGACACCCTACAGTGATATTTACGTTATCATAGCATTGAGACTTAAAATAGTGGTACAAAAGCAACGGTCATTCTCTCTATATGGAATTACAATATTTGTTGTTGATTGGATAAACTGATAACCTCGCAGGAGAGTGTCATGTGGCCTAATAGTCTAGGAGTTACAGATGACAGGTCTGGTTTTGTAGCATAAGTTTGATTTCACCTCATATATGGCTTTCTACTAAATGATGAAATTTAAGGATTTCGATGTGTCTGAATTCATCTACTTAGCAGAAGAAAAATGAATCAATTTACGAGATTCCGCAATTAGAATTTTATTTGGAAATGCCTGATATGTAAAGGTGACAGTGAGGCATTCATCCTAGGATGTATTCGTTGAAAGGAAATTTTTGCAACTTCTCTTGCAATATCACCAATAACCCTTTCGTCCCATCAACCATCACACACATGGTGAGCCTTATCTCGAAGCCTGAAACATATGGAATGTTTCAAACTTTAGTGGGTTTCAAGGCTCTACTTGTAGCTAATTCGGAGGTGGTTGTGTCATCTATAGTACAGTCAAGCTCTCATTATTTGTTAATGTACTTATTGCTGCAGGAATGGGGTGACCCTCGGACAGAAGAGTACTACCACTACATGAAGTCGTATTCTCCAGTAGACAATGTATGCATCATCTGCCAACATTTGGTTACTCATTTGCTCATGTCCATCTTCACTGTCATTTTATTTCTTTGATGTTCAGTGGACATCATTTTGAAACATTAATAAGCTGACACTAATTTGATTTTCTTTACTGACCTTGTCTTATACAGGTGAGGGCTCAAAACTATCCACATATTCTTGTTACTGCTGGGTTAAACGGTAAGTGTAATGCCCCTGTAACGTGTTGCTATGTTTCTTCATTGAATCTTCACAGGTTAGTATGATCAATTGGACTTGTATATCCAGTGAAGTGCATTTGTGGGACACTGCAACAGGCTAGATATACTTAAATTGATAATATAATATATGGATGGCCATGGATAATGAGTGCATGGCTTGTCATATATTTTTTATGTTCAAGGCAAAGTGCTGCCCTTTTCCTTATTATCAGCTGATTAGAAATAAACTTACATCCTTTAAAAATCTGAGCAATTGCAGGAGACATGGCGAGAGAACACAATGCTACATCTTTTCTCGCTTTGCTTAATGCTACATTACGTGGATGGCTCTATTTTTAGAGTTAGAGACAGTACCTGTTTGAGACTCAAATCTCAAACTTGAGACCCATATATCTCTGTCTACCTAATTGAAAATAGTGGACTCTTGCTTTCTAACCACAAAATCAACATTACTAAGCATTCTTTAGCACATGCTATATTTCTCATGCCTTTGTATAGAGATTGTTTTGGGAGATATTCTTAGGCATCCCACTAGTAGCAGGCTTTCACATAGCACGTAAGCAAACAATCTGTTTTACTGTTTCTGCAAGTATTTGCTAGTATTGGTATCACTCCTTTCTTTGAGTAAGACTTAATATTTGGCGCATTATGTAACAGATTCACGAGTTTTATACTCAGAACCTGCGAAGTTTGTTGCCAAATTGAGGGATCTGAAGACGGATGATAATATGCTATTATTCAAGTGTGAAATGGGTGCCGGACATTATTCGAAGTCAGGGAGGTAAGTTGGTGAAATTGTTCATTTCCCCCTTAATTTTAAGGTGCCTAATTTCAGAATCTGTGTTATAAACCATTATGATAAATACATTTCGACTTAACTCTTAGTTTCTGAAAACATGAACAAGGTAATAAACACATTAAAGGTCGCAGGGTGTAGTTTTCTGGATATTTGACGGTATCTTTCCTAGAACTTGAGTGGGTGAGTTGATGATTTGCTAGTATGTTTGCTTTACATATGCATTCCGTCGCGCAGATTCGAGAAGCTTCAAGAAGAAGCTTTCACGTACGCATTTCTGCTGAAGGCTCTGAATATGATTCCTACTCATGGGTCTGCGTAGATCTGATGTGGTCATCGCGTGCTACCTGGAACTACCTTTCCTCTGCAATGTTGGACGGACAGAGCGCTTTTCGTCGAATGTGCGTTATTCTGAAGGCTAGTCACCGAGCTCCATGTCAAGATTTTCTCTTGAAACTATACATCATAATTATTTTCAGTGGAGAGGATAATTAGATGAACGTACTTCGACCAGTTTCATTCGTCTCGATGTGTTCAACTAACTCTGCTAAATCTCTTGCGAGTTGGGAACACAAGAATTCAGATTCTGAAGATTTTAATTATTATCTTTGATTAATTCTTGAAATATTTAAATGGTATGTTGCTCATAATTCTCTCTTAAATGCCATTTTGTCCATGTTAATCAAGTTAATGAAATCCTTTTCTTTCTTTTTTTGGAGAGGGAGTGGATGATAGTTAACTAACGTTGTCCCTCCGAGAGAGACTAGCTCGGTTGACATCGATCAAACTGACAAGCAGGAGGACCTTCCTATTTGTTTGTTAATATTTTCTTTAAAAGAATTATTTGGAAAATATTTTCTTAAATGGTATGTTGCTCATAAATCTCTCTTAAATGTCATTTTGTCCATGTTAATCACGTTAATGAAATCCTTTTTTTTTTTCTTCGTCTTTTTGAGAGAGAGGGGATGATAATTAACTAACAATGTCGCTTCAGGAGGATCTTCTATTCATCCGTTTTATGAAAAATAAATAATTTGAAAAACTTTCTTAAAAATGATTTTATTTGTATCACTTAAAATAGTTAGTTTTTTTTTTATTGGTCGGTCCTATTCTAATCTTACTCTAACACTCACTCTTAGACTTTTGCCCTGTCTACTTGCAGGGCGTGGGAGTCGAAACTCACTCCTGAAATGAAATCGCCCCCACCCCAATCTCTCCTGAGAAAGTGGGGATTTGAACCCCTCACCTCCCCCTTCCAAGTTGGAAGGCTGACCACTGGGACGAACCCTAAAATAATTAGTTCATAAAACATATTTTCACTAGTGACAATATATTTTTGTGGACAACAATAGTGCGGGATGACTTCGTTGCTATAGGTTGCATGGCCATAGCAACCTCGACTTGAGTCCGTAGACCGGCTATTTGGGGTCAAATCGAATAATGGAAAAATAATCATTCTTTTTTTTTTTTTTTTTCGGATGGGGTTATTTTGATTCAATTTTTAGTATGGATAACGGAAAGATAATGGTTCTTTTTTCCAATTCGAGCTTTTTCGGTTCAATTAACTGAGCTAAACTGAAAATCTCAATAAAAAATTGATCGCACAACTTTAAATCTCTCTTCTTTCTCACCCCTTATTCAGTTTGGTTACAGTAAGCTAGGCAAAAAAAAAAAGGAAATCGAAAAAACAAACTGAATAGGATTTTTGATGCGGTTCAGGTTGTGATTCGATTTGGTTCTGCTGCTCACTCTATTGATTCAGAATTCTTGAAAATTTGAATCGAACTGAACCAGATCGAATCGTGACACCCTATCGGCTATTATAGTTGTACCGTGACTTTGTGTGGCCAAGACCAAGTCTTGACGTACCGTGTCTAGTTCCAAACTGAACCGGATCGACATCTCCTTCGACATTATTAATTATGATTCTCCATAAAGAAATTGGATCTGGACGTATTTCCAGTGTATATTCCTTATAGTAGTCGTCGCTTAGAACTAAGATAACCTTTGATGACTTGCTTTGTACGGAAAGAATTCCGACTGTTTTTTCGTAGTACAAGTCCATTTTACCTTAATTATTCAAGATCAATTGTCCCCCGACAATCATTTTGTACGGTAAATTTAAGGTTTCAGTGCAGTGATATCTGAAGCCTCATGTGCTTCCAAAAAAACTCCAAACTTATTGGACAGTGGTTAATTTAATCATAGACTTTATAATTATGCTAATTTAGTCTTAAATCTTTTAACGATTTGTTAATATAGTAATGGCAGGAAATTGCTGACGTGGATGCCGACATCCGGATCGCCTTCCACATCCATGCGGATACAAAAAAACCAAACGGCAAGACTTATGATCCTCCACGAAACAGCCATGAATCGATGTCTCTCCCTAGTTCTTTTGCTCTTTAGCGTCTTTGTTATGATGGGTAGGATTAAACAGGCTAATAAGCTAGAGCTATATAAAGATGTTGTTCTTGCAAACTGTCGTTGCTTCCCATGAATATTTGCTTCTAAGTTATGAATTTCTGAGCAGCACCTGTCCTTAGTAGGTATAAGATCCTGGATGAGCAATTTTTTCGCCTTGCTTTAACTAAGTGCATATTCTGTGGAGCAAGGACGCCCATCGTTGGCGCTGGAGGAATCTGTACCGTCTCGTATTCTAATTTCCGGTGAAATAATTTAATGGGTGGGACAAACCCATGTTACCCTTCTCGTACATGCAGACAACTAAGTACGTAAAACCAAGCTTCATCATGTCTCTTTCGAATATTCTTGTTGTATCGTTCATCTTTTCATGGGAGGGGTCCGATAATGCTGTCGTCTTTGGCCATTTTGGACCCCTCGGTTAATTTCAAACAATTACCCAAATAAAGGAAAAAAGGAGTGGGCAATTCATCAAAAGAATTATTGTTGAGATAGATTTTTCGTCGGAGAGGAGGCATTCGATGCTAAGAATAGGTTTTAGATAGGTTTTAGATCGCTACGCCCGCAGCATCCCCATAAGAGTTCCACTTCCCGAGGCCGAGGAGCCTACCCCCCTGTGTGTGGGTGTGTAGTCCAGGCTAATTCAAAACGAAAAGGTTTGCATAAGGGTATAGAGGTCAAACCTTCAAGGAGAATCAGCAAAGGATGGTGGTCCGAGTGTGTTCTGGGATGGTGTAAAACCAGAGCTTCAGGAAATTGTGTTCAGAGCAGGCTCTTTTCCATCCCTAATTGGATGGATTATTCAATCGTTCTTTTGATTGATGAATTGTAAACAAGAACGTTAGATAAATTTGTTTATAGTTAAACTTTTATATAGGTGTTTTATACCATTGTCACCCACCAATCAGGGACTTGATTGGATAATCAACAATGCAAGAAAATATAACCTTTTTTGCAGGAAAAAGTTTCAAAAAAGCTATAAACCTATTATATTGATACTAATTCAATTTTAAACATTTTAATGATGCCAATTGAATACTAAATATTTTCAATTAGTGTCAATTCAGTTCTAAATATTTTGACTTGTTGGCAATTTAATCCTTCTGGCTAATTTTGGTCAGATATCGATAACGTGGATGCTGGCCCACTTATGCGACACCCCTGGATCGATTTGGATAAATTTTAATAATATTTTAATAATTTTTCAATAATTTTTCAAATTTTTTTATTATTTTATTATTATTTTACAATTCAATGGACATACAATTCAGTACACTTCAATTTGATCATCATGTCTGACGATGAAAGATTGAGTGAGAGCTATAAGACCACGGAGGCTTAGGAGCCTTTAAGCGGACACAAGACCTTGACCTGGCGTAAGTGAGGCAAAATTGCTTTAGTTGTAGTCTCTCTCTCATTCCAGCCAACAACATGATCTAGCTGAGCCGACCTTCTGTCTGAACCAGAAACAGGAAAAATCATTGTAAATAAAGAAAATTAACACCCTGAAGCTGTTTAAGCCCTTAGGAAACAGCAAGGATAACCCAATATAATTGGCAATTTTTCTTTGAAACTGCAAATATGTCGTTGCTGTCCTCAGACCTAAGCATGTTTCATATACATGTGTCTTTGATCTTGATCAAATTATTTGTGCTAGCATTTGGAGCTTAATATATCTATATGTGAAATTCAATCCTAAAATAGACTTAATCGTTTTATTTGACTGAATCAAATACTTTTGTCTCCCAGACCACCGACAAGGTTGCCCTATTGTTGATCATTATGGCTGTGGTTTTTTGCCTTTGTGCCCCCGAGGTACTTTGATTCTGTTAGCCTTTCTTGAAGTTTTCACGCGGTAGATGCCGTTAAGGAAAGAAAGCAGCAACAGGTGGCTAAGGCGAACGAGAGAATGGTGGATCAGAATACCAGCAGCCCCTGTTCAGCT
The DNA here is from genome assembly GCA_016097605.1 of Eucalyptus guilfoylei. Classification (NCBI taxonomy): domain Eukaryota; kingdom Viridiplantae; phylum Streptophyta; class Magnoliopsida; order Myrtales; family Myrtaceae; genus Eucalyptus; species Eucalyptus guilfoylei. The sequence continues at coordinate 39,758,369 of CM027866.1, read as the reverse complement.
TGTTAAGGCCGATGACAAGAAAAACAAATTACTGTACTTTCCCCTTTCTAGTGACTGCATATTTCTTCAATTTAAATTAGGACTGATATTGGAGGAACAGTTTTAAAAGAGGACGTATTGAGTCCCCTTGAAAGAAGGGTGATGAATCGGCTTTTTGCCCATTTGGAATATGGTTGCGCGGCATTGCTGAAGGAAGTATCCCTTTCACATTGGAATCAAGATGACATATATGGAGGATTTGGGGGCGCTCACGGTATGATTTTTTTTTTTTTTTTTTTGTGGGGGGAGGGGGGGGGTGTTGTAGTATTGTGATTGAGTTTCTTGCGAAAGACCTCAATATATATCTCAATCGCATAGTAACGGACATTTCCTATGGTACCAACTAGAGTAGGTCAATCGATGGAGACTCTTACCGAGTTAAAGTTTCCACTTCAAATGGCCCTCGCCTCTGCCCTGGCGATGGCCGCCATGGCCTCGCCCAGATCCGGCGAAGCCACCTCGCCGGTGGCCCTAAGAGAGGCCGGGCGAGGGCTACGACCCTCGTCGGCGGCAGGCGAGGGCTTCGTAGCCCTCGCCCAGTGGTCGGTGAGCCTCATCGGAGGCTTGCCGGCCACCGCTAGGAAGAAGACGAAAAGAAAAGGAAAAAGAAAAAAAATTAATAAAAAATTCGAAAAAATAAAATCATAAAATCATAAAAATTGTCACGTCAGCGTCCAGCCATCGGCCGACGTCCACGTCAGCACCAGCCGGCCAAAATTGACCAAATGGATTAAATTGGTACCAATATTAAAAGGTTTAGGACTGAATTGGTACAAATGCAATAAGTTTAGGACTTTTTTGGTACTTCTCCCCCGGAAATCCTACGTGGCAATCTGCCGGAAATCTTACGTGGTAATTTTTTTTATTAATTTTGCTCGCCTAAGTGGCTTGCCAAAGAGCTGACTAAGCAAAGAAACACAAAAACGACGTTGTTTTGGCGTGGATTTGAATTTTAATATAAAAAATTAATTTAATTAAATTTATTTACAAAAAAGAGGAATGAAGAAGATGAACCGTTGCAAGCGGTTGAGGGCTTAGCCCTCGTCGCCGCCACCTCTCGGCCATTGCTGAGGAAGGGTCGATGACGATGGGGGAAGGTCGGTCGGCGTTGCCGAGCCTTGGCTAGGGGCCAGTGACCTTAGTCGATCGGTAGTGAGGGCTCGTGAGCCCTCACCCAGATCTAGTGAGGGTCATTGATCCTCGCCCGGTCAAGCCAAGGGCCACCGCCTTCTTGGGTCAGGGCCTGGCGACCCCAGCCGACCCTCCTCCATCGTTGCTAGCCCTTCCCGGTGACGGTGGAGAGGTGGGGCTGAGCCCTCACCGCTTGTAATCTCCATCTCTCTCTCTCTCTCTCTCTCTCTCTCTCTCTCAAATAAATTTAATTAAATTAATTTTTATATTAATTACTTATCAATGTCAGTAGTAAAATGATATCGTTTTTACATTTGTCTAACCATGTCAGCATGCAAAATGACGTCGTTTTGCACTTGCCTAGTTGAAATATCGTCTCTTCAACATTTTAGTCGGATTTTCTCACCGTTGTCACTTTTCTAACTTTTGACACTTAAGTGTCTATTCGTGCTAAGTTTTGGCACTTTAGGTGTCTGGCACTCCTCAAACATCTATTGGCTATTGAAGTGTTTGTCTCAGGATCCCCGGTAACGCCTAGTCGCTATGTCCTCTTCAATAATGGATGTCGCCATTCAAAGGAACTTATGCTTGCTCATATGTCGTGTGATGACATAGGTCATGAATCACAAGGCTATGTGTTTAATCGCTCCAGCACTCTTCGAACACTCGTTGCATGATGTAACATAGGCTTACCTATCTTTGATTGCATAATTTAAGTCTTGCAACATCGTCAATTTCTCTCCAAAAATAGTTAAAAAGAGCTGCCTGGTTTGATTGTGTTGTGTTTCAAATAAGTTCGAGGAATATGCATTGCTAGAACAGCTAAGAAAGAAATCTGGGTGCAATGCACTCTTGGTAGATTTCACCATCAAAAAGGAACTTATGGTTGCATATATGTAGTGCGATAACATAGGTCATTAATCAGCGTTTACTCTATAGATAGCTTTGCAGTAACTGCTCAAGTACTCTTCAAAGAGTAACTGTAGGTTTTGCATAATTAAGTATCATAATACATTGTTCGTTTTCATACAAATTCTCTCTGAAAAGAGTTGCATGATTTTCTCGAATTGTGTTTGAATGAGTTCAAGGAACATACATTACTAGAGCAGGCAAGGAAGAAAATGAAAACTGGATGCGATACTCTATTGGCGTAAACCTTTCGCATGGATTAAGGTATGGTAAATTGGTGTCGATTTTTCTATGAAATTATTTATTTACAGTTCTTTTGTTATTATTACTAGTAAGAAAAAAAGGAAAACACTTTGTCTGCGCATAAAATAGAAACGAGCAAGACTTTTGCAAATATTTAGAGAAATAGAATTCAAAGATTCCAAGAGTTATGGACGGTAAAACGTCCTTTATCCAAGTTGAAGGATTTCTAATTCTCTTATCGTGTAAATTTGCATCTTTTCCCAACAAATTAGATATGATTGCTACTCTTTTTTAAGTGTGACACCGAATGAGAAATTAACATATTTTATGATCCTATGAAGCATTGATTCTAAATTATTCACATTTCTTTGGAAGTCGTAGCTTTGAAAGAGACGTGGATTTAGCTAAAATGAAATATGGTGGAAATATCAGAATTAACTGTATAATTAATCTTCCAAAAAGAATTTTACTAAAGAGAAATCAAATTCTAAACTTAAAACATTAAATTCATCAGATTTCAAAATACCCAAATTTTTCTGAGTTTCATAGTGTTCTTACATGAGAAGCACTTATGTAAGTTACATTTTATTTCAGCGGCGCATTTTAGCTCTTCTATGAGCTCTTTAAATCTTATCTAATCCATATAGAGATAATCTCAAAAATTGAATTTTGACAAAAAAGAAGAAGAAGAGAAATCTAAAAATTGAATATGCGCTTTTTGATTTTATATCAAAATCCCAATGCCCCTGTCAATTATCTATAAAAGTAAATTATAGGGTGGGCTCCTTCCCATATATAATTTATTTCTACATGTAAGAACGTGGATTTTTGGGTCAGCAATTTACTATAGTTCATCAGCCTTATTTCTTGATAATGTCTGTTATATCATTTTATCAATGACCTTTATGTCGAAGCTTTCTACTTTAATGTTGCCATTCTCGTTATTAATATTATTATTTTGGTCGTAAAATTGATTGATTTAAACCAAAACTAACAATTCTTTTTGGTAAAAGGACTTTCATTGACAGCGAGTCGGTGATTTAATTTTGCAGTTGGCTAATTATGGTCTAATTGCTTCTGTAATTTCAGCCAAAATAGAAGAGGCAGGTACTTTCAAATCAATCCATATTGGGAGAAAAAAAAAATCCACTTTGGGAGATAACAGTTACTTTTTTTTTTTTTTGTCTATTTCTTATTGATGAGCAATTCGTCAATTTCTCTTTTAAGCTACATATAGGAAATCACAAATAGTTTTTTATTTTTATTTTTCGAGCTTTGATAAGTTTATGCATTATTTCTTTCAATTAAGGTTTGTGACGACCATTACCTTTCCGTTATTGTTTATAAGATGGTTCATAACCGTTGCATCTCCAATTTTTAGAGTAATAATTGACAAGAACAAGAAAAGAAAAAGAGAGAGGAATATGTAAGGCAATTATCATATATAGAAGCGATCATTTTTTAAAGATATTTTTTGAATCATTCATTTTTTACGAAATAAACGAAGTATGATTGTTATTGTCTTCTAACAATATACAAAAAATGACATAAATGATCTTTGAACTTTGGTTAGATGTGCAATATAATTCATGAACTTTTAATTTGTTTAATATGGTCTATAAACTTTAACTTAATATGCAATACGGTCTCTAAGTTTTTAATTTGTTTAATGTTGTTAATGAATTTTTTGCACATGTTCAATTCCTGGATTATATGAAAATATTTAATATTCTCTCTGCATTTAAATGAATGGAAGGATAATATTTGATATTTTCATATAATTTAGGAATTAAATTAGATATTTCCAAAAAATTCAGAGATTGCATTGCATAAAATTAAAAATTTGGGCATCACATTGCATAATAGATTAAAGTTCAAAATTGTTTATGTAATTATTCCGATCAAATATGCATGTGTTTGAAGAGGGTGTTAGACTTAAATTTTGCAGCTTCATAATCGTTAATAATTAGTAGATCGGATCGGTCTTAGACTATTGGATTGGCATCGTTATGCATGCGCGAATGGGAAATATGCATGGACCACGTGCGATTCAATATCCTCTTTCAAATTTTTTTTCTTTTCATTTGCAGGCGGAAAAGTATGCAATGACGTCATATTCCCGCGAGTTTATCCTCTTGATACTTATAATAGGTAATATTTAATATAATTTATTAATTATGAACACTTTTACTATACTTTTGAGCTTTTCTAAAGATAATGGTGCCTAAAAAAAGTTAATACTTTGAAAAATCTCAAACTAGCACACTTATAATAAATTTACTTTAAATAATCCAAATCGGTATATCTATGATAAATTAACTTATGTTAATTTCTGTTAAATTTTACGTTTATATTATTAAGTTGGATGATATGGGTTTATCAGTTTGGAGTTTTAGTTAATAGGAGATAAGTTTATCGCAGATATATTAGTTTGTGATATATTAATCCAAAAGAATGAGTGAATGAGTGTAGTATAGGGAAGGTTTTCATTAACACACTGCCTAAAACTTTTTTTGCCCTAAAAAGTATATATTTAAAATAGAAAATCCTAAAATTCAATAAATTCCAAAATATGGATAAGATGGATAAAAAAGGAAAGGAAATGTCAAATCATGGCAAGAAATTTGCGGGGCGCAGGCGCGAGCGCCGTCCTCTATTTACCGGGCGTTTTCTTCTATTTAAACCGGACGAGACCGCCGACGACGCCGCCTCTCGCCCTCTCCCGCTGCTCTCGCACCGCCTCGTCGTCGTCGTCGTCGGGCTACACGGCGAGGATGAGCGCCGCCGCCGGCAACTGCTCGGATCCGGTCGCTCCCCCGGCGGCGAAGAAGGTGGAGCACCGGATGGAGATGTTCGGCGACGTGAGGATCGACAACTACTACTGGCTCCGCGACGACTCCCGCTCCGATCCCGACGTCCTCTCCCACCTCCAACGGGAGAACGCCTACACCGATTCAGTGATGGCCGGTGAGTCGGCTTTTTTCGCTGTGCTGATTGTCCGTGTAGATGTCACGCTAAGGCTGCAGTCCCCGTTCGTGTGAAAGGTTCGAGTCGGTCGATTGAGGGAGTCGGGCTGGACATGGGGTTTTGGTCACTTGCTAGTGGGAACTTGATTTGATGTACTTAATGATTTGTGAGGCGAGCGTTTTTTTTTTCTTTGCCTGATGTTCATTTCTGTGTTTCTCTGGTATTGAAAATGTGGTTTAGGTCTGGACTGGGAATATGTAGGTTCGAGATTTGAATTTAGCGTGAATTTATGTGTCGAGGAATGATTCAAACGGAGAGAAAGAAGCCACTTTGGATGAGATTATGGAAGGCTGGCTCAAGACTCGAGAATATGGTTATAGGCATGGGCAATTTTAAGAAGTACCAACTTGTGGAAGTTAGAGACTTAGTGCCCAACGAAGTTTTTGAGCAGAATTGTTTGGCTAAGTGGCAAATTCTCTTCTTTCTGTCTCGAATAAATAGTCAGGAAGCTAGAGTCTGGAGTCTTTATCTGAAAATTTACATGGGTAGTAAGGACAATAGGCTTCTAATATCCCAGTCATCCTATTTCTTTCATCAAGCATGCTCTGCAGCCTCATCTTTTGTACTGAGTGCTGATATACTCTACTCCAATCAAAAGTGACAACACAATCAGAAAAGAAATATGTGATGAGCTTAATATCTCTGATAAATGACACAGGGACCAAACAACTTGAAGACAATCTTTTTGCTGAGATAAGAGGACGTATTAAGGAAGACGACATATCTGCACCCACACGCAGAGGGCCTTACTACTATTACAAGAGATATCTAGAGGGAAAGGAGTACATCCAGCACTGTAGGCGGTTAATACCAGATAGCGAGGCCCCTCCTTCTGTTTATGATAAGATGCCAACTGATCCTGAGGCTCCTCCTGAGCAGGTTATCTTGGATGAGAATAGCAAGGCTCAAAATCATTCATTCTATCATGTCGCTGCTTTTCAGGCAAGAGTGTCCTTGCTTTTCTTCTTTTCCACCCACATTCGGTTCCATCATGAACTATTTTCTTGCCTTGGCTTTTCATTTTCGTAACTTCATTGTGCTAGTTCTTTGATGCTATAGGTTAATCCAAGTAATAAGTTGGTGGCATATGCAGAGGACACTAAGGGTGACGAGATACATACCGTTTATGTAATCGATGCTGAGACAGGAGCTACAGTAGGAAAACCTTTAGCAAATGTGACATCTTATCTGGAATGGGCTGGTGATGATGCATTAGTTTACATCACAATGGATGAGATCCTTCGCCCGGACAAGGTATGTTTTATGTAGTATAGGATCTCTTGCTATTGAAATTTCTCTTTGTTTGCTCCTTTTCGAGAAAATTCATTCCTGATATTAAGGCATGCTTCTCGGTGTTGTTATCACGGCATAGTGATAAATTTTCATTTGTCTACTCTGATTTGACCTGAGGCATTTTGCTTAATTTATAGGATCCAGAAGACTTTACTCGATATTAGGATTTTCCGGAACCACATGGAACCTTTAGCTTTCTAACAAATCAAGTTTTGCTTGAACTTTAAAACAAATAAATGAAATATCGGTAATGTGCTGCCATTATAGGTGTTGCTGTTGAAACGAAACAGATGCAGGATCTCATTAATGCCCTCACTCATATAGTTGAGATCTGGGCCTGCTCTGATATTTAGTATACTCAGCACTGAAATTTGTAGCCATAAATCTAAAAGGGTAAAAAAATAAGCCTATTTCCTCTGATCGGTTTTTTTTTCCAGCACTCAAATGTTTCCATGCCAGATTGACCTTATGATATAGGCAGGTTGTTGTCAATTTAATTGCATCACTACTCTCTCTCTCTCTCTCGATATCAAAGTACTCTCGATTTCATTTCTCAACATGGTAAAACCATTGAGTTTTGCAATCAGTGTGTGATACATTGCATCACTATCAGCTCATCACATTCAAGCTGCCTTTGTCTAATCTTCTATTGTTGATGAGTTAATGTAGCTTAAAATCCCTTGTTGCAAATTTCTAAGAGTTATTTGTTGAATCAAATTTAATGTGTATGCACATAAACGGCACAGAATGGTGAACTGGGAACAGCACATCAGTAATATGCCAAACATCCCTTGGCAGGAAGACTTTAAGTCATGCAATATGGATAACAGTCATGAAGTGTTGTTGTACGCTTGTACACTTGTGGTGTATAGTCGTTCTCAGATTCTGACCTATTAATTTTTTTAGTATTGGCAATGGCATGACATTTTGTGATAACACTTTGTTTCACTTTTAGGTGTGGTTGCATAGGTTGGGGACCGAACAATCAGATGACATTTGCCTTTATCATGAGAAGGATGATATCTTTTCTCTTGATCTTGAAGTTTCTGAGAGCAAGAAGTTCTTGTTTGTTGCATCTGAGAGCAAAAACACAACATCTACTTTCTATTTTAACGTTTCAAAGCCAGAAGATGGTCTTCAGGTTCTGACTCCTCGCATATATGGAGAGGAAACTCGCGTTAGCCATCGGGGAAATCATTTTTTTATTCGGAGGAGAAGTGACTTGTTTTACAATTCGGAACTTTTGGCTTGCCCACTGGATGATGTGTCCAACACCACCGTTCTTATCTCTCACAGGGAAAGGTAATATGTCTTAATAATTGACCCTTGTATTGGTTTACCTGCCTATAACTTCACTTTTTGCGCTCACTTTATAGCTGAGCCTGTTGTGGTGGATTGAAATGCAATATGTCTTTGTCCACACTGGGTGTTTGTACCATTAAATTGAAAAGTAGATCTAACCAAGTTGGTTTTGGGTATAGGAAATGGATTAGGACCAATTGATGACATAGAAATTGACTTTTCTAATGACTGGATTACCTAGGGAGACTTATAATGGATAGACAAAAGAAAACAGTTGTTAAGTCACTCTAAAATTGGGATAAGAAGCTAGTCCATAAAGATTTTCTTTTTTCATGTGATTTGAATCGTAAGAGAGAATATGAAATCTTTGTCTGATTAGGTGTTTGTTAAATTAGAATGATAATGCGCCCATAAGTAGTTTCGAGATTCAATATACTTGACTAGTGCTACAATTAAGTTCTTCATTTCATCATGCCTCAAGTCACTGGTTACTAGAGAGAGAGAGAGAGAGAGAGAGAGAGAGAGAGAGAGAGAGAGAGAGAGAGTCATGATAATCATGATAGTAGAAGAAGGAAGATCATGCCACCAAAAGACAAAGGAAGATGGGATTTTGATGGCTAAAATTAGGACTATAATATTTCATTTTTCCAATTATTTGGGGGAAAGATGTTTTTACCTGTCTTTATTTATTATCTAAGGTGAATAGCCATTGCTAATGCTAGTGTAGCAGAATGACTGGGGAGCTAATGCATTTCCATATTGTGCATGTCACTGCAAACCTCTAGAGAATAAGGAGATGGACTGATGTCCTGGCTGGACTGTGGCTCCTGTCATCCCCCTCCTTAAATCCTTCTTTGCTTTATATATTACTGCTCCTGGTAAAATATAACGTTGAATAAGTGGTAACTCAGATATATTTGATCATAAAGTGGTTCAGTTTCTCAACTCACAAAATGTTAAAGAGAGAAGTGAGGAATGGAGTAAGCGCCTAGGGGGCTGTTTATTTGCTATTGTTGTTTGCTTTTTGTTAAAAACATATATCTTTCGATGGACATTAGTGGAAGCTTTGAGCATCAGCTGATTAATTTTATGGTGCATTGCTTTGACAACGTCCTCTTGATTTTCTCTCTCACCCTTCATGTGTGAATATACATATATGCACATAGGCATGCACACATGTACAGACACATGTGAGAGCATAGATTGTGCCATGCATGGACACTCATGGAGGTTTCCTATTGTGTATGCATACAAATTTGTTGAGTTGGTGAATGAATACGTCCCTCCATCGTGTCAATTTTTTTTTTCTTTTTGGGTATATATAGCTTACTGATCTTCTAACCTTCCAGTGTGAAAATCACGGACATGCAGCTTTTTGCTGATCATCTGGTTCTCTTTGAACGTGAAAATGGTTCGCAAAAAGTTACTGTGTATCGCCTTCCAGCTCTTGGGGAACCACTGACACAGCTTCAAGGCGGTCGTTCTATTGATTTTGTTGATCCAGTTTTTTCAGTGGATCGATCAGAGTCGCAGTTTTCATCAAATATATTAAGGTTCACTTATAGCTCCATGAGAACACCTCCTTCTGTTTATGATCATGATTTGGACACTGGCATATCTGTTGTGAAGAAAATTGAAACAGTAAGTACTGTGGGGTAGCCATTTGCAAATACCGGCCCTTCTCTCTCTCTCTCTGTCTCTCTCAATCTCAATGATTTATTTTTTGGAAGCTGGAGTTCATAATGAGGATGATAAACTTTATTCTGTATCTTGAGTCTTTGTCTCTTATATTTTTGTATTTATGATTCATTTGCAAGGTCGGCTGCTATTAATTCCACCTTCGCAAGATATTTCTGGTCACAATATAAATCTTTAGACTAATGTCCAAATATGGACAAGTTTTTTACTCATTGAGGAACTTGTTCTCTATACCTCCTGTTAGTCTATATTTCAAAATTGATTGCAAGTGTATTGTTCTGTGGAAACATAATGGAAGTGTACTGTCCTATTGTCCCCATTGTATAGTCAACAATCACATTGGCTCTTAATGCATTTAGTCATCAAGAGGATTGGCCTTGAATTATCTCTAGCTTGTCAGTCAATCACAGACAAATCCATGTCTTGGAGTATCTTGAGGAGAAACAGTTGAAAAGCTTTCATGCTTCATGAATATTATATGACCACTACCTTCTAAAGATGCCAGGAAAAGGCTATGTCATGTGAATAGCCAGAGCTATTTTAATCTGTATAGGTTCAACTTCAGTCTAAATCTGTCTCATGAATACTGAATGACATTGTGTCTCACAAGACATCTCTCTAAGACATTTGTTTTTTCATCCTGAAACCTCACCATTTACCATTATTTTGTTCCTTTTGAATTGGATTTTTTCAGTTTGTGTATTTTCTTAGTGTTTTTTAAGGGAGTGGTGGTGTTGCAACTGTATATCTGTCTAATTTTTCATGGCTTATGACATATGAAGAACTTTTCCTCTGTTTTACTCAGGTATTAGGAGGTTTTGATGAGTCAAATTATGTTAGCGAAAGAAAATGGGCCACAGCTCCTGATGGAACTCAGATTCCCATGTCAATAGTCTACCGGAAGAATATGGTGAAACTCGATGCATCTGATCCCTTGTTGCTTTATGGATATGGTTCATATGAGGTAAGATGAAACAAATGTATCGCGGTTGTTTGCCTGGGATATTTGGATGTTTATATCAGGATGACAGGGAGAAACCAATTGGCTTTTTCGATAAGTTTGGATGTTAAAATGAAGAGACTCGTTGGCTTCAGATTTGATACAGAAGACTTGAAGCATCAGTCTGTTTATCGTTTGTAAACAATGACACAACATCGGGTTATTTCAATTGACAATCGGTGCTTTAGTTTCTCAAGTCTTAACAAAGTGTGATTGTTCCTTTATTCCATGCCTTTGAAATGTTTTCGGTTTATGTTTTGGGGTCTGTTGCTGCATCCAATCCCTCTCATTTGCAATTTGTTACGTGCTGGTTCTTATTCAACCTAGTTTCTCAATTTTGTTCGTGAGATTTTCAAAGCTTGTATTACCTACGAGTGGTTAGTCTGGCCCTGGTCAAATTTCATTAGTGGAGGATCAGAGCGGTTATATGTGTTCTTGCCAAATGCAATTTTCTGCATAGCTTAACGTTAAAAATGTTGCAATGTGATAGTTTCTTTTTTTTTTTTTCACCATCGCAATTTTCTTTTATCAAATATTATTTTATTTAAAATGCTTGTATGGACATCTCCTTGGCATTTGCTGATGTGCATGAGGATGCAGAAGTTTCTTGTTCTGTTGCTATATGCTTTTTCTTTTACTTTCTTGGAAAAGCTTGGACATGCAAATCTCAGAACAGTCTCTAATTTATGCTGCCCGATCTCCCTATGTTCCCTGAATTTATTCAAACTCGCTCACCACTCTCATTGTTTTGTGGTCTGGTTAGATTTGCATTGATCCGAGTTTCAAGGGAGCAAGGCTCTCATTGTTGGATCGGGGATTCATTTATGTGATTGCCCACATTCGAGGGGGTGGAGAAATGGGGAGGCCATGGTATGACAATGGAAAATTGTTGAAGAAGAAAAACACATTCACAGATTTTATTGCTTGTGCTGAGTATTTGATAGAAAAAGGGTACTGTACAAAGGAAAAGCTGTGCATTAATGGGAGAAGCGCTGGGGGGCTCTTAATGGGCGCTGTTCTGAACATGAGACCAGATTTGTTCATGGCAGCAGTTGCTGGAGTACCTTTCGTGGATGTTCTGACTACCATGCTTGATCCGACCATACCTCTCACAACATCAGAGTGGGAGGTGAGTCTTACCTCCTTAAAATTCTTGATATATGTTGAAGTATTTAGAACAGTTCAGTTTTGAGCGCAATTGCACCCTGTTGACACCCTACAGTGATATTTACATTATCATAGCATTGAGACTTAGAATAGTGGTACAAAAGCAATGGTCATTTTCTCCATATGGAATTATAATATTTGTTATTGATTGGATAAACTGATAAACTGGCAGGAGAGTGTCATGTGGCCTAATAGTCTAGGAGTTACGAATGACTTATCTGGTTTGGTAGCATAAGTTTGATTTCACCTCATATATGGCTTTCTAATAAATGATGAAATTTCATTTCTCTGTGTTTGAATTCATCTACTTAGTGGAAGAAAATTCAATCAATTTATGGGATTCCGCAATGAGAATTTTTTTTTGGAAATGCCTGGTATGTAAAGGTGACAGTGAGGCATTCATCCTAGGATGTATTCGTTGAAAGGATTTTTTTGCGACTTCTCTTGCAATATCACCAATAACCCTTTTGTCCTATCGACTATCGCACACACACATGGTGAGCCTTATCTTGATTTCTGAAGCATATGGAATGTTTTTAACTGTAAGTGATTTGGTGACTTTAGTGGGGTTCAAGGCTCTACTTTTTGTTAATTTGGAGATGGCTGTGTCCTATATAGTTCAGTCAAGCTCTCGTTATTTGTTAATGTACTTATTGCTGCAGGAATGGGGTGACCCTCGGACAGAAGAGTACTACCACTACATGAAGTCATATTCTCCAGTAGACAACGTATGTATCATCTGCAAACATTTGGTTACTTGTTTACTCGTGTCCATCTTTGCTGTCATCTTATTTCTTTGATGTTCAGTGGACATCATTTTGAAACATTAATAAGCTGACACTAATTTGATTTTCTTTACTGACCTTGTCTTATACAGGTGAGGGCTCAAAACTATCCACATATTCTTGTTACTGCTGGGTTAAATGGTAAGTGTAACGCCCCTGTAACGTGTTGCTATGTTTCTTCATTGAATCTTCACATGTTGGGACGATCCATTGGACTTGTATATCCAGTGAAGTGCATTTGTGGGACCCTGCAACAGGCTAGAAATACTTAAATTGATAATATAATATTTGGATGGCCTTGGATGATGAATGCCTGGCTTGTTATATATGTCCAAGGGGATGTGCTGCTCTTTTCCTTTTTATTGGCTGATTAGAAAATAAACTCATATGCTTTGAAAATTTTAGTGATTACAGGAGACATGGCATGAGAATACAAATGCTATATCTTTTCTCTCTTTGCTTAATGCTACATTACATAGATGGCTCTATTTTTAGAGTTAGAGAGAACCTACTTTAGACTCAAATCTCAAACTTGAGTCTATCTACCTAATTGAAAATGCCGGGCTCTTGCTTTTTGACCACAAAGTTGACATCACTAAGCCTTCTTTAGCACCTATGGATTCTCATGCCTCTGAGTAGAGATTGGTTTGGAAGATATTCTTATGCATATCCCACTAGTAGGCTTTCACATAGCACCGAAGCAAATAATCTGTTTTAATGTTTCTGCAGGTATTTGCTAGTATTGGTATCACTCCTTTCTTTTAGTAAGACTTAACATTGTTCTGTCATTGTATAACAGATCCACGAGTTTTATACTCAGAACCTGCGAAGTTTGTTGCCAAAATGAGGGATCTGAAAACGGATGATAATATGCTATTATTCAAGTGTGAAATGGGTGCTGGACATTTTTCAAAGTCAGGGAGGTAAGTTGGTGAAATTGTTCTTTTTCCCCCTAATTTTAAGGTATACATGATTTCAGGATCTGTGTAATAACCCATTATGATACATATTTTGACTTAGTCTCACTTTCTGAAAAAACGAGCATGACATTAAACACATGGAAGGTCGCACGGTGTAGTTTCTCTGGATATTGACAGTATCTTTTCTAAACTTCAGTGAGTGAGTAGATAATTTGGTAGTGGGTTTACTTTACATGGGCGTTCTGTGGCGCAGATTTGAGAAGCTCCAAGAAGATGCTTTCACATACGCATTTCTCCTGAAGGCTCTGAATATGATTCCTACTCATGGGTCTGCGAAGTTCTGATGAGGTCATCGCATGCTACCTCGAAATATCGTTCTCCAACAATATTGGACAGAAAGAAGGCTTTTGTTGAAGTTGCATTAAATCTGAAGGCTATTCAACAATCTCCTTGTCAAGATTTTGTCTAGGAACTAGATTGTTGACAAATTCATCGTAATTCTTTCTATTGGATAGGGTAATTAAGATATTTACTACCAGTTCCAATCGTTTCGATGTGTTCAATTAGCCCTGCTACTTGAATCTCTAGCTAACACAGTATTTGATGACATTCTTTTTGTCATTATCTTCAGTTAATTTCTGAAATAGTTAAATGGTCTGTTGCTCATTAGTCTCTCTCGAATGCCATTGAGAGAGGGAGGGAGAGAGATTGATTTTACTAATTCAATGCTCAAACTTAGCATCTCATTCTACTGAGCCTATTTCACTTTATATCAATACATTAGGGTTGAATCCGAGAATTCTATCTGTCGTTATTTCGGTTGCCATACAAATATATATATATATGGGCCATGATCTCCCCCATCCTCAGTCATAATACACGACACCAACCCAATTATACAATAACCAAGAGGGAGGGAGGGAGGGAGATTGATTTTACTAATTCAATGCTCAAACTTAGCATCTCATTCTACAGAACCTATTTCACTTTATATCGTTACATTAGGGTTGAATCCCAGAATTCTATCTATATCGTTATTACGGTTGCCATATATATATATATATAGGCCATGATCTCCCACATCCTCACTCATAATACACGACACCAACCCAATTATACAATAACCAAAACAATCAGTGACTCTATCCACATTCCACATGAACTGCATTTAATCCTTCGGTCCTGGAACGAGTAAGATTACCGCCTTATTCTGCAATTCTTCAGCTTTACTAGAGCCCCGATCTACACGAGCGATCATCTTTTATTTCATACCTAGCATCTGATAAAGCACAGAAAGCAATCGTGCGAAAAGGTGCCTGTTTCAAGCTGCACGGCTATAACAGCCTAGGTCCTTTCGTGTATGTCGACTATAATGATCGTAACCCTGGTCTTGTGCTTGATCCACCAAATCATGATGAACGTAAATGAGAAGAGAATCCTCTGGCACATTTTAAAAAGTACGGGGAGATTTTTGAACCCGAAAAAGAGAAGAAGGAAGGTTTCAAAAGGGGAGGGACCACCAGTTACATCAACCCCGTTTTCGGAAGGAAAGACAAAATTGAACAAAGAGCATGTTACAAATCTAATCGGCCGAAAAAATATCAAAGACTAGGTTGTATAATTTGAAAAGAAAATGAGACTAGTGATGCTTTTATTCCCTTTGTAAACGTACTTTTTGAACTGGGAAAACGATGAAATAAAATCTGTTGGAGTCAACACCTAACATGAAAGCAAGAAGCCGCAGGTTGTTGGAAAAGATGAGTCCAAGATGATATGAAAGAGGGATTAAATAAAGATAAAGGAGCATGTGATGTTGACTCCTCAGCAGAAACTGAAGAAGTTGGACTCTTTCTGTAATTGGCCAAAGAAAAGCAAACATAAGTCAACAAAAGTGGTGGGGGGCCGCAGAAAAGAAAAATGGAGAATAATATGAATAAGCAACGAGAAGCAATTGAAGAAAGAAGAAAAGAAAAGCAAGGTCCAACTTGGATTTTGACTAGAAGAAAAAGTTGCGGTAATTCCCAGTTCACACTGAAGTCGGCAACTGAAGGCGGTGAAACCTCAGCCTATATAAAAGGCTTAGAGTTGAATCATTCGAAGACAGGCCAGAAGTGCCTAAGGCAAGGAGCCTCAGGCTTAACAGCCTCAGGCCAGAGAGGGACTCAAGCCACACGCAGGCAGAGAGCCTCAGGCTAGAGAGGGCCACAGCAAAGGTGAGCTTTAGGGAAAGCCACACGAGTGTGAGCTTCGGGGGAAGCCTCCAGCGATCAGAGCCTCAGAATAGAAGAAGTCACGAGATGCAAAAGGTGAGCTTCAGGAAAGAGAGGCAACGCAACCTAATAAAGAGAATTGCTCTATGTGAGCAAGTTGTCACTCGGTGATCGAGAAGGAAAGATAAAATAGTTGAGTGCATACTTGTATCAGCTAGTTTGCCTTGAGTCTTTTGAGTGTGGTGATAGAAATATATTGTAATAGTTGTGTGAGACAATATTTTGAATATTATACTTGTACTGCAGTTTAGTATAACGAGCATGTTTTTAATTGCTTAGTACAACTATCTCATATTATCACCATAACGCTTTCGCATACCTTATGAATGGTATCATAGTAAAGTTGCGCACTCTACTGATGGTATCAGAGCAAGGGTCGCAAACCCTGGATAATCAAATATTATCTGAATAAAAAATTAGCATATGTGAATTTTCTTTTCTGAGTTTAATATAGATGATGTTCATGGTGAATATTGTCTATATAGGGCGTGACAATAAATTTAGGTGCTGCAAAGATAGATGCGCGAATGCTCGCAGCTGTAAACACACGCTTGCCGCTCGCACATTCGTGCATGCATATATTTGAGTAGCTGAAGTAAAGAATGATTTAGCTTAATCTTTTCAAATGAATTGGCATATTAGAAATGTTCCGTGCTTTATATGATTTAGCTTAAATGATCTTTCATAAGGTAACCTATACTATCCTATAATTAGAATTTTTAATGTAAGTTGTTGACACATGAATTTTCCCAATGGTCAAAGTTAAAAAATTCAAGAATTAAAACCTTTAATCTCGGTGAGACTCGTTGCTTGACCAAAAAATTAGTTTGGTATTTGTTATATCTTTCATGCATTTAGAAATTAGAAGTATTATAATTTATAGAGAACTTTTCCCTCGCCCGAGGTTGGCGACCTCCGCCGGCTATCAACGAGGCCCAGTGGTGGCCGGCAAAGGGGAAAAAGGAACAAAGAAAAAGAGAAAAGAAGAAAAGAAGGAAAAGAGAAGAAAACAAAAAAAGAAAAAATATAAAAAATCAGAAAATTATTAAAATATTATTAAATATTATCCACGGTATTGTCATTAGTGTTACATAAAATTATCAACATTCCAAATTAAAAAATTTAAAATTGAATTAGAAAATGTGCAATAAATTTAAAACTTTTTAACTATTTTTCTAATAAAAAACCCACTAACTTTTACATGAATCCATTAATACTCCGTCAAAAATCGCCATTAGTGATATGGCATTTCCATGGCATTTTTGTGTCTTTGCTTTAAGTTGAAGCAACTAACTCTTAGGTATTCAACCACAACTCTTAGGTGTTCAACCACTCGGGTTGAATCGGCAACGGAACACTCTTCAGACAGCCATTTTACTTAAGCATTGAATGTTTCCACCGGAGGACTTTTTCAAACATCAAGGGCCCAATAACTCTATATAACCTAGTGGGATCGAACCCAGAACGAAGAGCCATCCTCAGCTCATTCCCGCTGACCAACACCGCCCCGCGACCCAACCCTCTCAAGTGCTCCAAAATCTTCAAGTTATCGTTCGCTCTGACCGCGCCCTCCAAACCCTCCAACGCGTCCTTATAAGTCTCCACATTCCTCGTGATCTGCCTCTTGCTGTACAGGTAAAATGGCCTCCTCTCGACGCCGTCCATGACGTCCTGGACCTTGACGTCCTCGCAGTAGAGGAAACCATCCCGGGACTTGGAGGCGCAGTGCTTGAACCCGCCCAAGGTGCATCGGTAAGAAGGCCAAGAGCACATTCTTGGCCTCCTTGTACATCACAGAGGTCGAAATGAAGCTCCTATGCGTCAAGATCACGCCTTCGCTCGTCCCTGTCGTGCCCGACGAGTACAAAAGCGCCGCAATGTCATCCTGAGCCACGCAACTCGGCGGCAAATCGGATTTCGGCTCCGCCAATTTCAGATCCTGCAATTGGCGGATTTCTCAGGGCGCAGAGAGCCGTGGAAAATCATGGGCAATTCGAATTTTCTGACCTTAACGTAGAGCTTGGGCAGGGTGATCACGAGCTTGGGGTTACAGTCGATGACCTGCTCGGACAGCTCGGACAGAGTGTACATGGGGTTGCAGGTTGCGGCGACGGCCCCGATGGAAACGACGGAGAGGAAGCACAAGGGGTAATGAACCCGTCAACGCCATAGGCTCTCCATTTGTGATCATTTGCCTCCATTTACTTGAAAAAAAGAAGAAAAAAAAACGGAATTTATTTTGATAAGTTGTCAGCTTTCCATGCAAGGATGCATCGCAAAACCCACTAGCCAGAATCCCCGTGCCCCTCAACGCCCCCGCCGGACCCTGAAGCGCCTCCAGCTGCGAGCCGCCGTCTTCCAGAACCCGGCCGTGGACCAGAAAACGACGGCGTTCAAGCACTGCTGCTCCAAGTCCCGGGATGGGTTCCTCTACTGCAAGGACGTCAAGGTCCAGGACGTTATGGACGGCGTCGAGAGGAGGCCATTTTACCTGTGCACCAAGAGGCAGATCTCGAGGAATGTGGAGGCTTATAAGGACGCGTTGGAGGGTTTGGAGGGCGCGGTACGCGGTCAGAGCGAACAATAACTTGAAGATTTTGGAGCATTTGAGAGGGTTGGGTTGCGGGGCGGTGTAGGTCAGCGGGAATGAGCTGAGGATGGCTCTTCGTGCTGGGTTCGATTCCACTAGGTTATATAGAGTTTTTTTTGGCCCTTGCTGTTCTTGAAGCTTAAAGTCTGGTCTTTTGTGTTTTTGCAATTTGGTACTTGAATGTGGTTTATTAGATGAGTGGAGAATGGATTTGCGTATGCTTAGAGTGGTGGTATAGTTTTCTTTTTCTTGTTTTGGGTGTAATCGCAGAGGGGATATTTGATTTTGAATAAGTCCTCCAGTGGAAACATCTAATGCTTAAACAAAATGGCTGTCTGAACTGTCCTCGTGTTTCGTTGCAGATTCAACTGGAGTGGTTGAATACCTCCCTGACTTCAAAAATTAGTTGCTTAAACTGAAGCAAAGACGAATAAATGCTGTACTACTAAGGGCGATTTTGAATGGAATATTAATGGATGTAAAGATGGGAGTCATGTAAAATAAACAGGAATGGTTGAATATCTCCCTGACTTGATGAAAAACGTAAGGGCAACAACTTAAGATTAAAATTCGCCTCAACACTCCCCGGTAATAGAAAATTCCAAATGAAACAATGGGATTCTATGGAATGATCAATCGAGAGAGAGAGAGATATAATAATAATGCAGAATAAGAAAAAGCCATCAATTAGCTAAGTAATTTTATTTTTGGTTGAAATTAGCTGCACAGTTTATTTTGAGTATTTTAGCATTTTTTCTTCTAATTATTCATATTTGTAATGGAATTGGAAATATTGAAAGGAAAAATAAAGCATATCTCGGTATAAAAAATATTATTTATTTCCTATTTATTTTCCACTCATCTAGCCCTTCCATTGGCTCCATTTGTGTTATAGAAATGAATAATTTGGAAATATTTTTTAAAAACGATTATTTGTATAACTAAAAATAATTGGTCAATGAAAAATATATTATTTATCAATAACAATTATGTCTAAATATTTTTGTGGATGACATGGATATTTTTAATTCGTTCATTTTTGTAAACGATACAAGTAATCATTTTTAACGAAATGTTCAAATCCTTCATCTTATACGAAATAAATCGAATGTTCTTCTTGCAAACTTTCCTCTCTTTTTCCTACTCAGGATCCTCTATCTTTGTTCTTCGTCCATGAAGCAAACTATTAATGACCAAAAACCAATATATGATGACATGCTAATAATAAATATATATATTTCCGTTCTTTGGTTTGTCAAGTAAAAGGACGATTTTCTCTACAACGGAAAAGCGTAATTTCCACTAGAAATGTTCTAGAAAGGTTCGTCCACCCAAAACAAAGCAAATAATGATGCCGCGATTTTTCCTTCTTTTTTTTTTTTTTTTTGAATTTACATCTATGTCAAGAAGGAAGACATGGATGATCATGTAACCCATGCCATTCACTTCTTTTTTTGACATGGCACTTGTTAGGAAAATTATCTAAAAAATCATAAACTTATTACATTTTTGTCAATTCAATCTTAAAATCTTCAATTTTATTAATTGAATTCTAAATATTTTCACATTATGTCTCTTATGTCAATCGGCCGATTTTGACTAGAAATCTATAACGTGGATTTCAGCCGCCTTATATAGCATGGCCTTGATATGAAGAACTTTTTAAATACTTTTTCAATTTTGTAAATTATTTTTTGAATTTTGAATTTTGAATTTTTATTTTTTCTTTGCTTTTTTTTTCTATATTATTTTTCCGTGCCAATGAGATCACTGACGATTTGAATAGGCCTTGCCCGAACTGGGCGAGGGCTGCCTCACCCATGACCAACGGGCCCGAAAGCCTTTGTCGAGGCCTTCGTGGCCCTAGCCCAAATTTGGAAGCTTAATGGGGATGCCCCTTGGTGCAAGGACTCGCGAGAGAAAACTGCTATAGATAAGGATGAGCATGGTCTGGGTTAGGCCAATCCACCCCTTAACCCTAGGACCAACCCGCACAGTGCTGGTCCTCAATTTTTGGGACCGAGGATCGAGGACCAACCCTATTGAGCTTGGGACCAAGGACCAGACTGACCCAATGGGTTCGGTCCGGTTCCAGGGTCAACCCGGGACCGACTGATAATTTTTTATTTCATTTTTTGTACTCTTTAAAAGAGCGATTGAGGACCAGACTGACCCAATGTGTTCAGTTCGATTTCAAGGCCAACCTAGGACTAACCAATAATTTTTTATTTCATTTTTTGTACTCCTTGAAATGGCAACCGAGGACCGTACCGACCCAATGGGTTCGATGATGAGCAAGGTCAGCTAAGAAAGACAAGCGATGAGGGTCAAGTGGGGTGAGAGCATCGAATGTCGAGCGGGGAGCAACAAGCCAAGCGAGCATCGAGCGGTGAGCAACGAGCGGCACGAGTGACCCAAAGCGAGCGAGGCAAGTGTTGAGTGGTAAGCGGAGAAGTTGTTTTTTTCAATTTTAGCAAATGGAAAACTAAGAAGACAAATAAGACAAAAAAGAACAAATATTAGAGGAGGATGCCATAAGGCGCCTTTTTGGACACCGTGAGGACTCTTTACAAAAACATTTTCCTCCTTCGTAAATTATAACTATTGACGCCGTAAAAGACATTAAAAACCTAATTTATTAAATAACAATGTAAAATTACTTGAACTCCTCACTAAAGAGTTGTTAATGTTGTTGACGCTTTTTATTTTAAGGTTTTTTTTATATAAAAAAATTATAAATAATATATATATATCCGGGTTGGACCGACTCGGAACTCTTAGGACCGAGGACCAACTCGCACAGTGCTGGTCCAGGAATTCTAGGACCAAGGACCGACCTAGTCTCCCTAAGAACCGGACCAAGACCGGCAGGGTTGGGCCGGTCCAGGGTTGGTTTAGGGTTGACCTTGGACTGATGCTCACCCCTAGCTACAGAGGTATTCTAAGACCGATCTTCTCTTAATAGGCTTCGTCGGGAAAATTTGAGCTCCCTCAACTCTTGTTCCAGAAACCCTAGCTTGAGGAGGGGCTATCAAGCTTGAAGATGGGTGAAGCTGATCTATGCTTGAAGAAGGCACGCGAAGCCAGCCATGAGTGAGGCTTACGCAATCAGTGAGGGTCACCGGCACAGAAAAAAAGAAAATAAAGATTCAAAAAATAATTATAATATAAAAAATAAATATTATTAAAAATTATTCATATTATTCATATTTACATCAGTGATTTCTGGCCAAAATTAAACAAATGAATTTAATTGGCACAATGTGAAAGTATTTATGATTCAATTGATAAAATTAAAATGTTTAAGATCGAATTAATAAAAATGCAATAAATTTATGATTTTTTGACAATTTTCTCCAAGGATTTTTAATTAGATACATTTCAAGCTAGGATTATTTCTCTTTCTAGCGATTCCCACTTGGAATGCACTTGAATTTAGCTTGCAAGAGCTGTCGAATGAGGTAGGCCTCAAGTGTATTCACTTGATCTAGCAGTGCATACGAGCTATATTACTTGTCAGCAATACTACCCCTCCCTCCCTCCCTCCCTCCCTCCCACTCGCGTTAGAACGTAGCCACCAATCGAACTAATTATCAAGTGAGATTTCTCCCTAGCTATCACGTTATCTTTAAAGCTTGCCTAATTATCACATCTCAATCATAATCATACTCGCAAGTTATAATCGCCTTCTTCCTCCACCGCCGATCTTGTCCGCTGCGAGGTACCAACACCTTTCACATCACAAATTCGTGCCGGCGCATCCTCCTCTTTCATCTACTTAAGTCTATGGTTCTCTTTGCAGTCGAGACTTTCTTCCTCTTCTTCTTCTTCATTTGTAGTCACAATAGTAGCTCCATTCACTACTTACCTCATCGTTTCACGAGCCTTGTCGTCGGAATCATGGTTCTGACTGCCTTGGAAGGCCCTTGCAATGGCCTTACCATCGCTATCCATTATAATCGCACAGCCTTGCTGGGTTTGGTTCTTTTCAAATAAGGGTTTTGGGCTTACTTTTAGCACTCGGCGATATGCCCTTCATTTCTCCAAAAAAATAAATTCATGTGACGCGAACTGGATCTGATCGCGAGTTTAGCAATACTGGAGCCTATTTTCGTGACAAAGGCTCAAAATTAGGCAACAATGGGCAATTGGCTAACTTGATAAGGCCTGTGCAGCCCTTGAAATATTATGCCGATGAACCGGTTGGGACAACAAGTGAAGCACGAGGCAATGTCCCGGCCTTTAACTGGGCCGGCCACCGATCGCTATTAGCTGCGTGGCCTTGGTTCCCTACCAAGGAGGCCTTCCCTCTCCAGAGAACTGAGACAGTGCGGACTTTATACTCCGTGCGTTTTGTAGTTTCATTTGATTGAGTAAGCGTCTGTGATGATCCGCCGAGGATGTTTCCAGTCACAGTGAGCCGTGGTTTGCTTTGTTGCGATTTGTGCTTTTTTGGGCTTTAGTTGCTGAGGAAGTGTTGAATTTGCATGTGATCGGTTCTCCTTTCGATGTTGTAAATGCATGCTGTCTGGTATTGGAGCTCCTTTTTCCTTTCGATTGTCAATTTCACGTGCGATTAGAATGAGAGTTGTTTATTAGTTCGGTGCGTGTATCTGTTCGGGTGGAAGGGAAGATATTTGTGAGATCAGATCAGGGGAAGGACGAGCAGATTGGCAGCTCACAGTTGGCTCTACGCTTGCTGGAAGTGGATTCTTCACTGGGGAATTTCTCATGTAGACGATGTCGGCAGGTATGGCTACTTTGAAGTAGAAAATGCATCCAAACACCTGAGAATTTGAGTTCATCTTCGTGACGAAATAATCAAAACGATCCTTAGTGAAAATTTCTTCAATAATAAATGCAGTGAATGGGATCAACCTCCTGCTGAAATGAGACCTCTTAGATCAATTCCCATCAAGGTTCGCTTTGAACTTTTGAGCTTAAGTTCTCGTTTCATTTGCTCAATCACTGGAACATGTAGTGATCTTTTGTTTTACTTTTGAAAGGACTATGCAATCGAGACGCCATTGCAGAAATCCTCTACCACGATGGATGGGGCGAATTTTATGAAGTGAATATAAGTATTGAGTCCTATAGTAATATTACTACCATAAATATCGTTTTGAAGGCTCTAACTATGGCGACTCTTTTGAGCCTTGTGCACAAGCACGCGGAGGTTAATAGCTAGCTAAGTATAGGCTTAGCCTCGGCTTTCCTAAATCCGCCAATTCACAACTTATGGTCCAAATTTTTAACTTGCAAGTTAATTTCATTTAGTAGTCACTACTAATCGATTTGTGATAGGTTAAATAAAAACCTAAGTGAAATATTTGGATAAATATTTTACTCATGTGCAACCAAATCGAAGACTTGATTATATGTCTTTCATGTACCTAATCTTTATTTAAACATAAAGTAAAACAATTATGTAGCATTTTTTACCAATTGCGAGTCCTAAGATTCAATTCTTGACTAGATTGAGGAATAGAAATCCATGCATCATAAGTAGGGGTGAGTATGGTCCGGGTTGGGCCGGCCCACCTCCTAACCCTAGGATCAACCCGCACAGTGATAGTCCTCAATTTTTGGAACCAAGGACTGACCCTATTGAGCTTAGGACCGAGGACCGGACTGTCCCAATGGGTTCGATCCGGTTCTAGGATCAATCCGGGACCAATCGATAATTTATTTATTTCATTTTTTGTACTCTCTTAAAATGCAACTGATGACCAAACCAACCCAATGGGTTTTGTCCGGTTCTAGGGTCAACCCGGGACTAACTGATAATTTTTTGTACTCCTTGAAAAGGCGAGCAAGGACAGGACCAACCCTATGGGTTCAGTGATGAGCGAGGTTAACTAAGAGAGGAGAGCGACGGGTGTCGAGTGGGGTGAGCGTCGAGCGTCGAGTAGGGAGTAACAAGCTAGGCGAGCATCGAGTGGCAAGCGGCACAAGTGACCCAAAGTGAGTGAGGCGAGTGTCGAGTGGCGAGCGGAGAAGTTGTTTCTTTTGATTTTGATGAATTAATGACTAAGATTACAAATAAAATATGAGAGAACGAGTACTAGAGAAAGATGCTGTGAGGAGCTAATTATGCCATTTTGAACGCTGTGAGAACTCCTTACAAAAACATTTTCCTCCTTTGTAAATTATGGTTATTAACGCCGTAAAAGACATTTAAAAATCTAAGTTATTAAAAAATAGTGTAAAATTACTTGAACTCCTCACTAATGAGCTATTTAATGTTGTTGACGCCATTTATTTTAAGGTTTTCTCTATATGAAAAAATTAGAAATATAATATATATAGAATTAGAGTTGGTTCGGGTTGGACTGACCCTAAACTCCCAGAACTGAGAACCAACCCGCACAGTGCTGGTCCAAGAATCCCAGGACCAAGGACCAACCCGATTTCTCTGAGAACCGGACCAGGACCGGCAGGGTTGAGCCGGTCCAGGGTTGGTCCAGGGTTGACCCTAGACCAATGCTCACCCTTAATCATAAGACCACAATTGAAATAAGAGGGATAAGCCAATATTGAATTTAAGAGTGATTCTGTTCCTACAATTTTCTTTTAAGGATTTTCACGCATTGAATTTGCTTTTAAGTATTTCCACGCAAGAATTTGCTCTTGTTCGCGCTAGAGGAATCTATACCAGCTCGTATTGTTGCTTACAGTGAAACGACTAGTTAGTAAGCAGGACAAACCTATATCACCCTTCTCGTACAAGCACCCAATTTGACACTTAAGACTATCTTTAGCCCATTTTGGACCGTGCGTTCCATTTCAAGGACTTGTCCAAATAATAGTGAAAAAGAAGAGGGCAAGTCATCAAGAGCAGGTTCTTTTCCATTGCTAATTTCCCAAAAAAGTAGTTTTCTTTGAAATGCACCCCTAATTAAAAGCCTAATACCCTAAAATAACCTTCAATTTTAACTCTAGTCTCAATTCTATTTGAGAAAAATTTTCATCTTGTTAAAAACCCTCAACTTTTGGTCTAGTTCTAATTCTATTCTAAACATTTTTTATCCATAAAAAACCACAAATTTTTTCTTGAGTCCATATTTACTGCCGTTAACACTTAGTCCAAAATCGCTCTTAATGATGTGACATTTCCATGTCATTATTCTAGTTTTTCTCTAAATTCTAGATCCAAGAAGTCTTTTGGAAATGAATATATATGTCAGCCCAAACGATGTCATCTTGGATCTGAAATTTGGGTAAACCTAAACAATTAGAGTTAACCTTCTTCAATTGCTCTTATTTTAAAATGCTATTTGTTTCAATGAAAATAAATAATTAGGAAAATATTTTTCATAAAATAATTGCTTGTATGGATGATAAAAACGAATGAACGAAATTTTTTTCATCGTCCACAGAAAATGTTTCAACATAAATTGTTGTCAATATTAAAAATATTTTTGGACTAATTACTTTAAGCGTTACAAATGATCATTTTTAGGAAATTTTTTTAAAATTTTTTTTCTGTAAAACAAATTGAGTTGAAGAGTCTTTCTTCCATCTCGTTGGGGATCTTTGATTTGGCACTCAGTATTCATTCTCTCATGCTCGCACTCAGGACGCTCAAATGGCTTATGCTTGGAAATTTTCCATCTCTCAGTTGTTAAGAGAATTTTGGACAAAGAGTTAACGGGGAAGATTCAAAACTCAAGTAAATATTGATGAGTTTTAATGAGACAAAAAAAAAAGTTTAGAGTATATTGGGGTTGAACTTAAGTTGGGGATTTTAGATGGGACAGAAAAGGTTTAGAGTAGAAGTGGGACTAAACTTAAAGTTGAGGATTTTTTAGGGCATTAAGCCCTTAATTAAATATCGTCAACTCAAATCATTTTTCGACATAAAACACTTCATTATCATGTTGCAAATGGTCTTATACAATAAAACCACAAGAAACATAAGCTTGTGTTTATTCACACACTCAGCTGAACTTGGGACAGCTTCTCCTCGGATTCCATCTTCCTACTTAGGTAACAAGTTCCAACAGCCTCACAAGACACGAGTTGAACAACACAACAGACGACAATTCGATCCCCTCTCATTGTCTTAATCGATTTCTCACTTAGTCAATAAATTGATAATTCTCCTATCTAATTCCACAATCTTTAAGTTGCACCTGAGCCCCAGTGTTTAAGGGGCAAACATCTTTCAGCCGGTTCCTAGCAGCAAATAAGCATGCAAAGCAATCGTCCTGTGATAGGCTGAAGCAACCTTGGCTTGAGAATGTGTCGTGGCTGTAGTAATTGTGATGGCCTGGGCGGCGGTTCGCAGGGAGGAGGGATGGTGGTGTGTCCGTGCCTTGGTTCTTGGACGTGCGCAGGGAGGAGGCGCGTCTCTTGTCCTACATCGCCTAGAGAGAAAGTTCTGGGCTAGCTTATAAGGCAATGAATCATCTAACTATACATACGTGTTTTCTTATGGTAATATGAGCTGCCTTGAGAAGAATAAAATCATAAAAACTTAGTGTCCAAAGCAAACAATATCCATACAATGGAGACCTCAATAAATATAGCATTGAAATTGATATCAAGTAACCACTAGGGGTTCGCCCCAATGGCCACCCTTCCAATTTGGAAGGGGGAAGTGGGGGGGAGGGGGTTCAAATCCCCATATTCTCGGGGGGGGATTGGGGTGGGGACGATTTCATTCTAGGAAATAGGTTTTGACTTCCACGCCCTGTAAGAAGGCAGGGCAAAAGTCTAAGAGTGAGTGTTAGAGTAGGATTAGAGTAGAATCGACAAAAAAAAATTTTGATATCAAGTTTCCGGTACCAAATCTTTAAGAATGCTTGCCACCTGCTTGCCGTAGGCCCACTGGTATCTAATTCCGTTACACATCTTGTACGCCAACCCAACATCCGGATCCCATTACATATCTTGTACACATCATGTCTCTCCCTAGTTCTTTTGCTCTTTGGCTTGTTTGTTATGACGGGTAGGATTAACCAGGCTAATAAGCTAGAGCTATATAAAGATGTTGTTCATGCAAACCGTCGTTGCTTCCCACGAATACTTGCTTCCAAGTTATCAGTTTCTGAGCGGCGTCTGTCCTTAGTAGGTATAAGATCCTGGAGGAGCAATTTTGTCACGTTGCTTTAACCAAGTGCATATTATGTGGAGCAAGGACGTCCATCGTTTGGGCTGGAGGAATCTGCGCGGTCTCGTATTGTCGTTTCCGGTGAAATAATTTAATGGGTGGGGTAAACCTATGTTACCTTTATCGTACATGTAGACAACTGAATACGTAAAAGCAAGCTTCATCACGTCTCTTTCGAATTTTCATGTTGTATCGTTTTTTTTTCCCTGGGAGGCGTGCGATAATGTTGTTGTCTTTGGCTACTTTGGACCTTTCGGTCCATTTCAAACACTTAACCAAATAAAGGGAAAAAAAGAGTGGGCAATTCATCAAGAGCAGGTTCTTTTCCATCCCTAATAGGATGGATAATAATTGTTCTTTTGATTGATGAATTATAAACACAAACATTATACAATTTTGTTTTTATTTAAATTTTTATATAGGTGATTTATATAATTGTCACTCATTAATCAGTGACTTAATTGGAGAATCAAGAATGCAGGAAAATATAACCTTTTTTTTGTAGAACGCACGATTATTTCCTTTGGATTAAATGTGATTTTAGATCTTCAAGTATGGATATGTTATCTATAAATGATATGAAATAAAAGACGTCCATATTAGTTCGTCCTCTAAATAAAGAGGTTCTTAATCCTAATGTGGAAGGATTTCATATATATGTATGGGGTTTGATTGTGTCTTATATTCATGTCGTCTCTTTTCATTAGCTTGGTTTTAAGTCACATATTAGATCCAAGGAAATGAGGAGTGTCACAATTCTCTAGACCCTCCCACTATACGCATGTGTTCCCTCCAGCCAAAAAATATGTACTCTCTCTCTCTCTCAAGCCATCTCTCTTATCTCTCTCCCCCATGCTGCTATTGCCATCGATGAGAGATCAAGACTCAGGTAGAGCGCGGAGCTCGGATCGTAGGCTCATCACTACTTAATCCAATCCCTAAATTTCTTATATAGAGCTCGCATGACCACACTTTTAGATTGACAACCCCCAATTACCCGCGATCCATGGTTGTCAAGTTCAACCACGATAGTAGGTGAGTTTTTCAAGGTCCACAATCACCCGCCAACCTTGGCAAAAGATTTGCGGGGAGAGAGAGAGAGAGAGAGAGAGAGAGAGAGAGGCTGCCCAATGACATACAGGGCCGATGGCATGCTCTTCAAAGATTGCGAGGTCAAGCGGCGGTGATGGTGCTAGCCGAGGCACTTGACCAAGGCAGTGCACACAAACCAACAAAAAAAAAAGGAAAAAATCACTTGCGTAGATAGGTTTCTTGGAGGTTCACATGCCTCACCCCAACCGGGGAATATCTCAAGAGGTGGTCCACCAAGCGCATATGTTGAATTGAAGTGGATGCCATCTCAATTCGCACGCCGAAAACGCAAACGATGGTGAAGCCATGATGTAGACAAGCCTCGGGAAAGCAGTGTCGAATTCGTGCTCGTCGAGCTCGGGATTCGTCCGCAATCCCTACCCCCGTCCCTCGTCACTCTTCCCAACAACTCTCCACTTATATTGGCTTTCCCACTCGTGCTTGTACTGCATCCATGCCAGCCGCAAACCGAGCTTTCATGGACGGTGCATTCCACGTCTTACAATCATTCCAAAGTGCAAATCTCACGAAGGCTTTAATAATTTCAGCATTATTGCCGTATCGCTATTATTACATCGCATCTCACATTCGAAAAGGTCCCCGTAAAATATAAATCTCGTCAATTTAATCTTGAACTTTCGATTAAAATGTTAATATAATCTTTGTGACTAATTTCTGCCCAAAGCCACTAACGTGGCAATTTAGTTATCTTTGGTCATCCTAAATGATATTGCTACATAAGTCAGCTATTTCCAATAAAGATTTGTCATAAGAATTACATTGGAATATCGCTTAAATATTTATAATTAACTCTGCAAAATTATAAAGTTCATAACTAAATTGGCACATATATAATATGTTTAGAACTGATTGGGCGATCTCCCCGATACGATATCTGATTTAAAATACATACATGAGTATGAAGCCGATAACATCTTATGATGCATGTGATCCTACCTACCCTTACTTATCTTGTTCCCAAATGCCGTCCTTCAGGAATCGTCCCCCAAAGGAATATCCTAGACGCACCAAAGTGCAATTAGAACTGGCAAATTTTGAAGTAGGGAGGCCATTATGTCATCCCTTTTGAGATGTTGGCACATCATACACATGTGCATTTTGGACGGAAGTGTGACAAATAAAAGTTAATTATGCAGAATTAGCTGATAATTTAATCTCGCAATAATTGAGAAATTATTCTAACTTATATGGGTAATTTCATGAGGCTAGTCAATTCTTCATGTATCTTGAGATTACTTGTGCTTGCATAATAATGCTCATGCTATCAATCCCAGGATAGATTCAAAATGTAGTATTTTATGTAGTTGGATTGTCAACAATTTGTCATGACAAATATATCTCCTCCATCAACATTCATACTTGTAATATAGTAATAACCATGTGGCTTTGATCAAATTACCAGTGAATTCAAAGTAGTTACAGAAATGAAGTAAAATATGTACACGGGTCACTCGCTATCTTAACCCTTAAGAATCCCATTATGGTTTTTTTTATCTTAGCCAAGTTCATTGGCAATCATTACAGAAAAATTATTTAAAAAATCATAAATTTATTTTATTTATGCCAATTCAGTTATAAACGTTTTAATATGACCAATTTAATCCTAAATATTTAAATAATTTGCTAATATAGTCTATTTAGTCAATTTTTGCCGGAAATTATTGATGTAAACACCGATCGCCCTACATGGCATTTGGCAGTGCTAACGCGGATAATTTTTGCAATTCTTTTTTGTAAAAATTGAACTTTTTTTCAATTTTAAATTATCTATCTATTTGTTTTTCTATTTGTTTTTTCTTTTATTGCATGCGAACCGCTAGCCTCGCCTAGCTCTCTCCGGCTATTGACAAGGAGGAAAAGAAAAAAAGAAAAAAAAACAAACTAAAAATTATATACATTAGTACTGATCACATCACATAGGACAGTTAATGATGTTTAGACCATTGTATTAATGTTTTCTAATTAAATTTGGTCGGGAATGTTACATTGACAAATTATTAAAAGGTTTATTACTGAGTTTGTACAATTGAAAAGTTTAAAACTAAATCGATATATGTTGGATAAGTTTAAGACTTATTTAAGTAATTTTTTCAAATCATTCTTATCCAAATCTCCGCAAATTCCACGTCGCGAGAGAGCCTTATCTCCTCCAACGGACTCTCTCATCTCCCACAACAAAACAAATAAATCTTGAGCCCCGTCGTCTCTCCTTCTCTCTCTGCAACAAAGCCGACGATGCCGTCTACAGCGCCGCCTCAATCTCTCCCTCCTCCCGCCGGCGCCGCCGACCTCCAAGCCCTCCTCGACGCCGCGCGGCCCTTCCTGCGCGGCGAGCTCGAGGCCGTCGACCCGCGCCTCCCCTCCCTCGTCGCCACGCTCCGCTCGGTCGGCGCCGGCGAGTGCTGGCACAAGCACGGCAGCTTCCTCGAGCACCTCGTCGACATCTACCGCATCCTCCGCCTCTGGCGGGCCCCCGACGCCGTCTGCCTCTGCGGCCTCTTCCACTCCGCCTACTCCAACTCCTACGTCAACCTGGCCATCTTCGACCCCAACACCGGCCGCGACGTCGTCCGCAGCCACGTCGGGGACGCCGCGGAGCGCCTGATCCACCTCTTCTGCGTCGTCCCGAGGCAGCCCATCATCCACGACGACCTGCTCTTCCGCTACGACGACGCGGAGCTCGTCGAGCACCTGAAGCTCTCGGAGGCGTCCCTCCGGAACGCCAGGGAGAAGGGGGTGTTCAGAGGCGACGAGGCGTGGCGGAAGAAGGTCCAGTCGCTGTTGCCCGCCGAGGGGTTAACGGTGAAGCACATAAAGACCGGAGAGGACCTGATCGTTTCGAGGAGGGTGATAGCGGTTTTCTTGATGATGACCATGGCCGATTTCAGCGACCAGCTCTTTGGATTTCAGGTAACGGATGTGGTGTCATAGTATTCGGATCGGTTTTTCATTACTCCTGCTCTTAATTTGATCTGGTATGAGTCTTGCTGTGGTGAGAAATTGACAGAGTTTACTTTTCAGGACATGCTGTTCAAGAACAGCGACGGGCGGTTGGAATTCACTGGGAACAATTTTTGGGCACTGTGGCCCGGGAACGTGAAGCCCGGGCTCTGGATGAACTCGATATCGAGGATGGGCGCGGTCTACATGCTGGTGGTGAGAGAGGAGGAGATCTTCATGCTCCAGAAGAATAAGAGCAAGAGCAACGGAGTCTCCGAGCCGTCGGAAGAGCGGGACGAGGACTTAGAACTCGTGGTGCCGCCGGTGTTCGAGTCCTGCACGCGGGTCCTCGGCGCGAGGGACCAGATCGAGGCGAGGGACAAGTACTGGGAAGCCGTGTGCGAGGTGAGCGAGTCAGGAGGGCCCGAGCATTACGACGCGGTGGAGCGGAGGCTGAGGGAGAGCATCGAGAAGAACCCGTTCGTCGGGGAGCCGAGGGTGGTGCTGGGGCAGCTGTGCCTGGGGCAAGGGCGGTACGAGGAGGCGGAGAGGGCGGCAGAGGCCGGGCTGCGGCTGCTGCTGGAGTGGGGGAGTCCCTGGGACAAGAGGACGTCCTGGGAAGGGTGGGTGGCCTGGGCCAGGGTCTTGCTCATGAAGGCCAGAGAGAGGTCCTGGCCTAACACTTCCTGGGGGATTCTCAACTTGGGGCTTGTGAAGTGAACAAAAAGGAGAAGATGATATGCATATTGCACAGTGCATACCTCTGTCCTTATTCTGTATGCATACTAGCCTTGCTCCATTAATCCTTCGTCTTCCCCTGT
The DNA here is from genome assembly GCA_016097605.1 of Eucalyptus guilfoylei. Lineage (NCBI taxonomy): Eukaryota > Viridiplantae > Streptophyta > Magnoliopsida > Myrtales > Myrtaceae > Eucalyptus > Eucalyptus guilfoylei. Next base: position 39,726,006 of record CM027866.1, on the reverse strand, counting down.
TCCCGTCCTGTTTAGTGCTTGCTCCATTGTGACGAGCCTTCTGTCACATGAAAGAACCGGATCTTGGACCCTCTTCGATTCGAGATAATAAGTGCATTACATCATGTAGCAAATTCCGAAATCAGCAACTCGATCTGTTCCATATGAACGCGTGGTGCGGTCCATTCATGTTCGCTCCGCCGTCCTAGAAAGTAACAATTCGGGTCGTTCCATGTAAGCCAAACGACTGAGAAAGAGTATTTTGAGTGGACCTGTCAAAGTCTTGACGACTTCGGAGTCGTTCGAAAGTTGCGATCTGAAGTGAATCATTATTTTAATCTTGCATACAAGTTCATTGGCGGAAATTCATTCTACCTGTTTGATGAAATGCGTAAATGACATAATAATGCAGGTTCATAGAAAAAATGAGTTCAGTAGCCATTCCAATCATTGTTTAACCTCAAGCTATTGGATTATTGTATTGTTAGTAGGGGTGTGCAACCGAACTGGGTATACCCGGTTCCTGGACCAGCCCACCCGGAAAACAGGGTCGGGAATTGGTTCCCATTGAAACTGGTCCAGGAACTGGTTCCCAAAATTTGGAACCAGTTTAAACCGGTCTGGGAACAGGTTCTAAGTGATTACTCACCCAGAAACCGGTTCCTTGACCGGTTTTGGAACTGGTTCCCGGACCGGTTTTGTAAGTAGAGGTCCAAAACATTTTTTTTCCCCCAATTTCTATTCTTACTCCCGCAATCACATGACGCTTTTCCTCTTGGCTCTCTCAAACACGCACGGGAGGACATTCCTCTTCCTCACTTGCTTCCCTCCCTCACCACTCCCTCTTGCATCGTCCGATGGACGGACGGTGTTCGTTGCCGCCAAATTCTTGTGTATCACATGGATTGGCTCGCCTAATTTCTCTTTTGTGGGAGGAGTTATGCTTGCATAAATGAGTAGTTTCATGTAGTAGTTGTGGGAATAAGACTAATATTAGACCCATGTTTGTTGTTAATCCTTTACCTTATGATTTTATTTATTATAATTAGCTTTGTGAATCTGTAATTTTTTGTTTAGTCAAAAAGATCATGTATTTATTTATTACAAGTGCTTAATGTTTCAATATAAATTAGGATAATTAAGTTATTTTCTTGGGTATTAATATAAAATTCGAAATCGTATAGGATATCAGGAGATTGCAAAACAGGTTCCAGTGAAAACAGGATTGACCCTAAAACCGGATCGGAAAAACAAGGTGGGTCGAGTATAGGATCCAATATAAACAAGGTCGAATATAGAGTTCAGAAAAGAGGAACTGGTTATAACAAAGTCGGGTACAGGAGCCAGGTCTAGATCCTACCTACCCTGGACCCGATCACCCCTAATTGTTAGGCATTCATGTTTCTTTTTATGCTTGAGCCAAGAGTTATGATATGATAATCCTATGTAAACTGGCTCATTAAAGCCTCGTTATAGTCTGTCATTGCTCGAATCGATTGGATATTTCATGCCATTTATTAACGAAAAATATAAAAACGCGTCTCATAGCCTGTGGATTTTCCTTAATAGAAGTGGGTGCCCAAATTGTTGTTTGTATAATTTTTATGGCTATGATATCTCTCCGTTTTTATTCTCTTTCCCCTTTTATATACTAAATACTCATGATGGCTTTGGTCATGAAAATCATTTTCGAGGAAATTAATTAGTTTCCATTTATTTGGTGGTCGAAGCAAAATGATTTTCTTCTTACTAAAAGGGGAAATCATTCTCCTCCAATCTAAGCTTGTTCCTTTTTGTCTATGAAAAATGTTTTTCCCAGATTGATTAATTTCCCATTATCAAAATGCTAGAAAGTTGGAAAACAATTTATTGATAATAGTTTTCCTTCAAACAAATGAACACTTAATTAAATATTAGCTCGAATCATTTCTCAACATAAAACACTTTATTATGATGTTGCAAAATGTCTTAAACAATAAAACCATGAGAAACATAAGCTTGTGTTTATTCAGAGACACTGGAGTGAACTTGGGAAAGCTTTTCCCCAAGATTCCACATTCCCACTTAGGTAATGAGCTCCAACACTCTCACAAGACACGAGTTGAGCAATACAACAGACAACCATCCGATACACTCTCATTGTCTTAATTGATCCCTCATTTGTTCAATGAATTGATAATTCTTGTACCTAATTCTACAATCTGCAAGTTGCACTTGAGCCCCGGTGTTGTCAACGCAAACATTTTCCAGCAGGTTCCCAGCACCAAATAAGCATGTAAAGCATGATAGAGGTGCATTCAAGCTACATGGCCGTAGCAAACTTGGCCCAAGTATGTGTCTTGGTTATAGTAATTGTATTCCTGATATTGTGTTTCATGTTCCAAATCTAGAAGAACGCTCGTCAATGCCGTGCCATAGGCGGTCTCCTCTTGAAATCTAATTCTGTTACACATCCAATACACTATCGAACGATCTGAATCGCCTTTCAGATCAATGCGAATACAAAAGAACCAAACAGCAAAGCATATGATCCTCTAGGAAACAGCCACGGATCGATGTCTCTCTTTCTCGTTCTTTTGCTCTTTTGCTTCCTTGTTAGGATGAGTAGGATTAACCAGGCTAATAAAGCTAAAACTATTCAAAGATGTCCATGCAAACTGTTGTTGCTTCCCATGAATATTTTGCTTCTAAAGTGATCGGTTTCTGAGCTGCCGTCTGTCCTAGTGGGTAACAACTAATCCTAGGTCGTGGATGAGCAATTTTGTCACTTACTCTTTAGCATTTGATGCGATGCATGATCCTGCCTACCTATTAGTGTCTTATTCCCCCATGCCTACTCGGCATTTGTCGCACCCTTTTGGAATCCTCCCCGAGAGAAATGTCCTAGATATACCAAGGTGCAAACCAAAGTGCAATTGGAACTGGCAAATTTTAAAGAAGGGAGACAATTATGTCATCCCTTTTGAGATGTTGGCACATCATGCACATACGCATTTTGGACGGCCCTAGGGACAAATAAAAGTTATTCATGCAAAACTAGTTGATAATTTAATCTCCTAATAATTGATAATTCACTTTAATTTGGATTGGTAATTTCACGATATTAATGTATATTTCATCTATCTTGAGATTGACTACAATTGCATAATAATTCCCGTGCTTATCAATCACAGTAAATTTAATGTAGTATTTTATGTAGTGGATTTCAACTATATGTAATTACAAATATATCTCCTCCATCAACATTTATACCAGTAATAACCCTATGGCCTTTGATCAAATTACCAATGAACCGAAAGCAATTACAAAAATGAAGTAAAATATGTACACCGGTCAATTGCTACCTTTAACCCTTTAGAATATATTTTACAACCTTCTCATTTCTGATAAGGTTCCATCATGGTTTTTTTTTAGCTAAGTCCATTAGCAATCATTATGGAAAAATTACAAAAAAAATATTAAACTTATTATACTTATACCAATACTTATACCAATTTAGTCATAAATTTTTTAATTCGGTAAATTTAATCCAAAATATTTTTTACAATTTACTAATATAGTTATCCAATCAATTTTAATTATAAATCACTGATGTAGACGTCGGTTATCTGATATCACACAATCGACGCTGACATAAATAAATTTCAATTTTTTAATTAATTAATTAATTAATTATTTTTATTTATTTTTCCTTTATTGTGGTTAGCGAGGGTATCCTCTCTGACCATGCCACCGGTGAAAAAAAAAGAAAAAAATAGAAAAAAAGAAGAGAATTTTTTTTTAAAAAAATGTATACATCAACACCAATCATGCTAAACGGGCAATTAACGCTCAAACTAGAGACCTTGATGCCCATGCCTGAGTTCATCGAAGCTAAGTCCTAATCCCTGGTGCTTGGGCCCGAGCCTAGCACTGATAGACCGGGGCGTAAGGGACTGGGTATCGAAGTCCCCGGACCGCACTCAATCGAACCAGGCCCGGGAGCCAGGGTCCCGGTCCCGGGCGCTGGGGTCCTATCGAGGCCCGGGCGTTGTTCGTGGGGTAGAAGCAAAGAAAAATCTTCCGGAGGCTTAGAAAAGAATATTCGGAGAGGATTTCGCTGAGGTATCGATTTTCAGTCACCATCTTTCGGAGGCGGTCGAACGTCGCGGGATTGCCGTCCGGACCAAATCATCTCGCAGCCACGTTCGACTGCCCTGCTCGGCTTTCCTTCTCGTTCATCGTCTGGTGAACCGTGCGGATGTTCGCCCCTGCCTTCGATCGGGAGAGCCCGGAATGGTGCATTCTCGTTGAAAGCTCCATTGTTGACTTTCCTTGTCCCCAACGACGATCTTCCAGGTTCTCTGCGAGACGGTCCGACTAGTAGATTCCCTTCGGAATTTGCATCTCGGCGAGGTAAGACGCGAATCTCACCTATAGCCTAACTTTCGAGGAAAACAGCCGGCCGAGGCATTGGGTCTAGCTAGGATTGAGACTTGCCGGGTCTGGGTTTATTGCCTTGATTGCGGACGTCATGTACTGATCAAAATAGAGTCGGGTTGCAAAGTCGAGCTTGAGATGGCCATGTCTTTGCTCCGTAACTAGCTGCGCATAATCTGCTCGATGAAATGTCCGTGAGAGTTTAGCGCGGAATGACTTTGTTTTTCTGTCTAAAGCTGAAAGCATATCGACCTAGATTAGATAAAGTTAAGTGATTTCAAGGGTCCATGGGTTGAACCCATTTTCCCAATTGACCGACCGGGCTCATCTTCTTTTCCAGTAGTTCTTATTCACGGAATCACAAAGGCTGAAGCTGACGACCCCTCGACAATTAACAGCGAAATGTTTGGGATTTCTTATGGCGAGCTCTTCCTCTTGATCGGAGCAACCGCTGCCCTCATTGGTCTCTCTCCCTCTCTTTTCTCTTACACATCCATATGCGCTCAATGCTTTTGCATTCGTCCTCTCCTTTTGTGTCGATGATTTGATGGGTTGAGTTTTCAATGGGGAAATGTTGACAGGACCCAAGGACCTTCCTTTCATAGCTAGAACCGCGGGCCGGTTGGCGGGTCGAGCCATCGGGTACGTTCAATTAGCACGTGGGCAGTTTGATTCTATCATGCAGCAGACTCAAGCCCGTCAGGTTGTTTCCTTTTCCTCATTGATATGTTTGTCTCTGCACTCATCCCATTGAAATTTTGTATCAAATTAAGCGTTCACTAGCTTGCCGTTCGATTTTTCTCATCCGCAATGCAGTCATAGGGAGGTTTGATAAGGTAGAGACTGTTAATCCATGTTGAGATGAAGATTTAGAAGAGTGGCAATGTACATTGTGCGAAACACTAGGAGTTACAATCTGTTGATGTGAGCAGTGCATGGTCGAGTTATAGAATTTGAATTGAGGCGTCTGGTTTAGCTCCAAGCACATAAACTGGAACTTGTGAAAAATAAATATATTGCTGAGAAAACACCATTGTGAAGGATGCCGGATTGTCATTGGTCGAATAGTTGGGCTGTTACTTAGGCTAGGATGGTTTTCACTCGCTTACAACTTTACTTGGACAATCAGGTGCACAAGGAGCTACAGGACACAATGGCCCAGTTGGAAGTCATACGCCATGAAATCAGAAGCATAACTTTCATAAATCCTGGCCCGTTAACTCGAAGGCTGGTGGACGATCCAAATAACACCTCTGTTGGCAGCAGTAATTATTGCTGATTGTTTGCTGAAAGATGGTTGTTATAACTATAAAGCATCTCTGATTCTCATGTTTTCTCTTCTGGTATCTAGGTGAGAAATTGCCTGAAGCACCTACTGAAGGAGATGCACAGATAGCTAACATCACAAAGGTTTTGTCTGTCAATATTATTGTTTTCATCTGTTAAGATCACAGAGTTGAATTGACTATAAATGTTAAAACTTTTGGTAGGGTTGTGGTACCACTGGATCCAACCTAACTAATATGCATAGCCAGGCAATCAAATATGCAAAGTTGGCTGAATCAACGGTGATTAGGTCTGGTTCACCACAAAGCAGTACTGAGGCAGACAGACTGGATGATGAATCTGGTCTTCCTACTGTTTTGCCTGTGTCAGCTGAAACTGCTGGTTTATTGCCAAATCGGAAAGGTAACCTATCTCTTAGGTTCTATCATTGTATGATTTTCTATGGCCTTTGTCAAGGGTTTGGTCATTGGGTTTTCGACTGGTCTCCTGGATAAATAGAGGACTTTTTTAATCAAGAATGAAGCATTGGAGTTGTTTTGGTTGTATGCTGTTTAAAATTGTGTCTAATAAGTGGATCTTTATATTTGGCAGATGATGTAAAAGGATCTGACATTGTGTTAGAGGCCATGTTGGAGGCAGAGGTGGCTCACAATGCCAAAGAATTTTTCTCTCAACCCGAAAATCAAATTAAACAGGAGTGAGAAGGTATTTATTCAGGTCTGCTGTTGCTCTTAGTTTCTTGAGGAGGAAGAATTATAACTCATAGTGATTCTCTGATTGTTGGGTGGATTTTTTTCCATACACGCTGCTTATATGCTCGCTTTGGTCTTAACATCCTCCATGGACACTTATTTCCACAAATCACTTAATAATTGGGTGAGGTTCGTATGGCTGTGCACTTGCATATGATAGATACGACTTAATGTAAAAATTGGTTGGTGACGAGAAGGCACTTTGTTATATCGAATCTTCAAAGTTTTTAATGGTGGATAAGTTTAAGCATTTTGACCTTGAGCATTTCCATGTATGGTGATACCTGTAGTTAGTATGTAGATACAGATGCAAACATGCATGCATAAGTTTTTTGTTAGACATTTTTTATTTATTAAAGGGTTTTCGGACTGTCGTATCGGATAAATCTTCTTCTGGAAGATGGTTGCGTTGAAAAAATATATTCGGCATATATTAGTGCTTACCTTCAGTTTTTCTGCGTCCTTGTCCTTTTACTTAGTGCACAGCATGATGCTAGACATTGCTTTGGCTCGGCATGTGACAGGGTGTTAAAATGTTGGGTAGTGGGGAAGGAAGGGCATGTCACTTTGGACCATCATGTAGAGTTTTTCTTCCTCACCCATGGGCGAACAATTAATATATTCAGGGAGCGTCGTCGTCTCCCTCTCATAATTGCGGTTCTCACATGGGTGGGAGTGTGGAACACTTTTGAGAGTGCCCTTTTACACCCCTTGGTTACCTACCTGTCCAGGTTGGAGGTCCTCGAGGCCGGAAATGCTGCTAGAGCAACGATATTGAGCAAAGAATGGGGAATTCAATTCCACCATAAAGGACATGAATCGTTTATTGTATAGGTCAGATAAATTCAATGATTGTTGCAATCCCCGTTTTGTGTTTGTACTACTATCTTTAGCTTTTACCCCGTTCGTTAACTATGGCAGTCCTCAATTGTCTCCTGTATATAGTTATTATATGAAATTGCCGAAATTTGAATCAGTCCATTCGCTTTCGCGATTGCATGTTAAAGGCAGACGTATGGGAAGGTGACGCTCTGTGCCATTTGAAAACTAAGATCGGACTTGAAACAACCAGAGACCATCATGATCTCCTTAAGCTACTGGGAAAATAAAGGGGATGGAGCGGGCAAGAATTTGCGCAAAAAAATCTTTGTATTCCCCCCGTTCTTCTGTAACTTTCGATTGTAGGATCAAACAATTCAGAAATTGCGTACTTTTATCCAACACAAAATTACCCATTGTGTATTTGGTTGAACCGAACGCCTCGACATGAAGCATTAAAGATAATCACAGATTAAAGCATGAAGCAGGAGAGTCTAGATCACGAAGGGCCGAAACCCCTTCTCTTTCTTCCCATCTGAGACGTGAAGCACGTCAATCTCGAATTGAGAGGAATCAGAAATGACGACGTTCCAGAGAAAGGACGTTCGTCTGGTTTTTACTGACGTGGCGGCATCGTCTTTTTGCAACGTGTGTCACATTAGAACGGAAAATTTAACAGTGGGTCTTTTTATTCCGCGAGTAATAAAGTGAGCCATTTGAGAAGTGGGGTGATCTTTTTCACGATGGTGAAAGCTTGTGGATTTTCTTGTTGGAATTCGGCCTTGGGTCATCCGCCCAAGTGAATGAGTACAAAAAGGGTTTTCAAGTTCATAAAATATGATCTGGTCTCTGCAACACTTCACGATAAAACTCAAAGTCACTTTGATCTAACATCGGGGCAACCGGAAAGATGGTCATATGAAAACAAAGCTGGCGGAAATTCCATGTCGGGTGCACCTATCAGAATCGGAACCAACGAACGACGGCTTCTCCATGATGAATATATTTTAAGATCAATGTCTGTTCCGTCCGGCTGGGGGTATGTCAAGACATCCATGTGGTTCCCATGCAGGCATTGAGGAAAGAAAGAATCTTGGCAAGACCAGGTAAGACGTCGAAATGAGTCAAAAGTACAAGACGGCTTGGTTTTGTTAAAAGGAGGTTGAAGTGAATCATATGACCAAACCAACAATATGGCAGAGGAGGTAAAGTTGTTCAAGACATGGTCGAGCCCGTTTCCTTTGAGGGTCGCTTGGGCGCTGCAGCTCAAGGGCATTCAGTACGAATCCGTCCTGGAAGATCTCTCCAACAAAAGCAACCTTCTTCTTCAGTATAACCCGGTCTATAAGAAGGTACCGGTGCTCCTCCACAACGGAAGACCCATCTCAGAGTCCCTCATAATTCTTGAGTACGTCGACGAGACATGGAAGCAATACCCGCTTCTCCCACAGGATCCTTATGCGAGGGCCATGGCGCGATTCTGGGCCAAATTCGGTGATGACAAGGTAATTTACATTCGTTTCTCTTATGCACCATGCATAAGGGTAAACGTTGATCGGAAGAAAGAGTCGTGTCTATTGACTTCATTAGATTATGTGGTTTTAGTCTTTAGAGAAGTCAGAGACAATGTTAGAGAGTGTATTTATCAGTGGAGCTTCAAGAATTCTGTTCAAAATCACTCATCAGAATAATGTTTATTCGAAACTAGACTGACCTAAATGTGATTTCATGTTTCTTCAAGATTTAAATGCAAACAGAACACCTGAATGGCGTATCTCTTTGATAATCCGTTCGTTGTTTTTGGGGGTGGGGGGGGTGAATTTTGCAGGTTCTGCCATCAATATATGCTGTTTTTAAAAGTGAAGGCAAAGAGCAAGAAGCAGCTCTTGCAGAGGCAAGTAAGCACCTGCAGAAGCTGGAAGAAGAGCTAAGAGGGAAGAAATTCTTTAGCGGAGACAACATTGGATATCTGGACATCGCACTTGGATGGTTGGCCAATCTAGTTAGGGTCTTTGAGGAAGTATCCAGCCTCAGAGTGCTTGATGTTGAGAGGTTTCCACTTCTATGCGCATGGTTAAAGGAGTTCTCGGATGCTCCAGTAATCAAAGATTGTTGGCCACCCCGTGACATGCTCATCGCCAAGTTCATTGCTCGTCGTCAGGCGCGTCACGCAAAATCATCATCCACTTGACCTATTTCTTTTTGTGGGAGGGTGTTAAGACTCATGTTACTGTCAATTTTCATCTTCATATTCCAGAATGATATTCTGTGCTTACTTATTGATCTTTTTAATTAATTTTCCTTTCAACTATGTAGCAGGAAGAATTACATTGGTCATTATTAAAAGGTTTGGGACTAAATTGATACAATTGAAATATTTAGAACTGAATCGGTTATTATACGATAGATTTAGGACTTTTTGGACAATTTTCCTTACATTAGCAGGTATGGACTAAACATTTAACGGTGCACATTTTGTCTCTAGAATATAAGTTAGTTGGTGTTTTGGGGTCATATGAAAAGTAGGCAAATTTTTATCAGTCCGGTGAAAATTTGTGGGTTTGTGTCTTTTTTTTTTTTGGAATTTGCCTTTTTCGGCTCTGTCAATCCACCTAAGTAAAATAGTATAAAATGGGTCTGCAAGCTTCTATAGTACGATCTCTCTGCAACTTAAATTCAAGGTCACATTAATCTAATACGCATTCAGAAAGATAGTCATAAAAAAGCAAAGCTAGCAGAGACAGGACAAAAGGAGAATCCTCGCAAGACCAGGTAAGACAGAATAAGCATCTGTTCTGTCAAAGATGATTAAGTACAAGCATAAAAAAGCAAAGCTAGCAGAGACAGGACAAAAGGAGAATCCTCGCAAGACCAGGTAAGACAGAATAAGCAACTGTTCTGTCAAAGATGATTAAGTACAAGCATAAAAAAGCAAAGCTAGCAGAGACAGGACAAAAGGAGAATCCTCGCAAGACCAGGTAAGACAGAATAAGCATCTGTTCTGTCAAAGATGATTAAGTACAAGAAGGCTTGTTTTATTAAAGGGTCTCTTCAAAGGTTGAGCGAATCATATGATCAAAGCAACGATATGGCAGAGGAGGTGAAACTGTTCAAGACACTGTCGAGCCCATTTGCTTTGAGGGTCGATTGGGCACTGCGGCTCAAAGGCATTCAATACGAATCTGTCCTGGAAGATCTCTCCGACAAAAGCGACCTTCTTCTTCAGTATAACCCGGTTTATAAGAAGGTACCAGTGCTTCTCCACAACGGACGATCAATTTCAGAGTCCCTGATAATTCTCGAGTACATCGAGGAGACATGGAAGCAAGACCCGCTCCTCCCACAGGATCCTTACGCAAGGGCCATGGCGCGATTCTGGGCCAAATTTGGCGATGACAAGGTAATTGACATGCGCTGTTTAGCATTTGTTTCTCTTAAGGAAGTTAGAGACTAGGTTAGAAATAGTATTTATTATATGAGCATCGAAAAGTCTTTTAGATAAAACTCATCAAAATAATGTATATTCGGAACTAAACTGACCTAAATTGTGATTACATGTTGGCTTGTGGGGCAGGTTCTACCATCATTATGGACTGCTTTTATAAGTGAAGGCAAAGCGCAAGAAGCAGCTCTTGCAGAGGCAAGTGAGAACCTGCAGAAGCTGGAAGGAGAGCTTAATGGGAAGAAATTCTTTGGCGGAGACAACATCGGATATCTGGACATAGCACTTGGATGGTTGGCCAATCTAATTAGGGTCTTTGAGGAGATATCTAGCCTCAAACTGGTGGATGGTGAGAGGTTTCCACTTGTACTTGCATGGATGGAGAAGTTCTCAGATGTTCCATTGATCAAAGATTGTTGGCCACCCCATGACAAGCTCATTCCCAAGTTCATTGCTCATCATCAAGTGTATCGCATGAAATCGTCATCAACTTGACCAATTTTCTTTTGTTGGAGTGTGTTAAGAGTCGCATTGCTGTCAAATTTCATCTTCATTTTCAAGAATGATATGCTGTGCTTGCTTAATGATCTTTTGAATCAGTTTTCCCTTCAACTATGAAATAGTTCGGAGATGATATACAAAGTATTTGCTCTTAGTGTATGCTGGGGACAAATCTGGTTCGAATTCAGTGAACAAAGGAACATTTGCTGTCTTGAAGAGGAAACGATCTAACAGTTCAAAGTGTAATTCTCAAAGCCACTGGCACATGGCTACTGGCAACTTGTTTATCCTGAGCTGTGTCATATATACAAACACATATTATAGTGTACTGACAAAAAAGTAAAATGGCATCACATTGAGCTTTCTAAGAAGCAACAGCTTTCGACCAAAAAAAGGAAAAGAAAAGAAGAAGTGACGACGATAACTTGAAAATCGAAATGATGCCTCAAAAGTGAATTATGGAACTTGATTTAGTGATTAGTAGGTCGAACATGATGACCTTGCCACATTGTTCCTAATTCCTCCGACCAAGAAAACCCAGATAAAACGTGCGAATTTTGTAGAGTGAACTGACATCATTGAATAGCAACTAAATCTTGAAAGAGAAGATTTAATTTTACAACTCAGAAAGTACCACTCCACCATTCCACCATCGAAGGGTGGAAAGGTCAACTATTCGGAGAAATCATTTTGATAAGTCTATACAGAGCATGTCGGAAATGCAGCACAACCATAACAAAAGAGAGAACTATGGACAAGCACGGTAAGCCTCATGCAGCAAGTTGTCAAAGTCTGCAGAAAAATTTTCAGAACAAAGATGCTCGGCAAACATGATTTCATTTACTGTAAAATTATGCTTTAGAACTGATAAATAGTCCAATTTGTAGCCGGAGGGCTCGAAGAGTTTCATCAAACAAAACAGAAGCCTCAACATTGTCCGATCCAATCCAAATGGCTGCACAGAGACCTCCACCAGACAATATTAACTGAAGCTAAGATGCTATTCTCTCCTCCCGAGACCTTGAGATGTAGAACTCACTTCACAAATGTTGCACCTCGAATCCATCAAGAACGGGGGAATGACAGCCATTCTTCCTCCCCAATGACACGGCCTCAAACACAACTAGAGTTTTTATAATCCATCAAAAGAATATTTACACTTTCAACTCAACTAAAGCCAACAAATGTCATTTCCAACATATATACAACTCTCTTAAACCATACCAAAAATCCAATTTCCAAAATTTCCTGTCGCGAGGGCTCTAGTACTATTGGCTGCTAGGAGCCTGAAAAGATTTAAAAGGAATGCATGAGCAACCTATAGTACATCTGCTCTAAGTAAATCTAGTAATCACTATGCACATTCACGTGGAATTCATATAATTCAAATCCACAATAATAGCATATGCACGAGGTCAAAGACATGTTTTATCTTTTCAACAAAGTTTTATACCATTCAAAAATACTCACTATTATTAAACATTGTATTTAGTATACAAACAATACCAAAAGTGGGTTATATCTATCCATAAAACTTTAAACGTGAGGACTCTTTCAATCCATAATCACAAATTAAATATCAATCGTCAAGTCCATTGATTAATCTCAAATCACAAATCAGTGATCCATTATATTGATCGATCTCAAATCACACATCAATAATCAACTTCATGATACTCAAAATCCAACTTAAGGCGTGACTCCCATGAGACTCATGTCATTATATAACACTTAGTCCATAATCAATTTGTGTCATAAAAGGGTTTCACAAACCAAGCATATAGCCTTCCATAATCAATTCTTTATACAAAATCAATCTAGAATCCGTACCATAAATCACTTTTACAAACCAAAACGTATCATCTTTCGCAAGTTAGTTAACGGGTCATATTTTTCTTTCAAATCTTTTTAGAAGATATCTTATAAATCAAATTCACAAAGTAGTATGCACAATCTTTCTAGAAATGTTTATCAAACCATCTCTCTCGAATCACTATTATTTCAAGACATGATCTTTACAAAACCAAAAAGGGGATCAGCACTGCTCATCCGGTAATGACCCTCCGTTCCATTTGAAAACCTGGCCATTATGATTGCTTTGAGCTATTGGGAAAAGGGAATAGAGCGGCCAAGGTTTCGCTGCAAAAAATCTTTGTATTCCCATTTTTTCGTTCAGCAAAATTCCCAAAAAAAAAAAAAAAACTAACTTTTGATTGTACCATAAATTATCCTTGACTTTTCAAACGATCCGACATGGAGCATAAAAATCATCACATTGAACTTTGAAGTGTGAAGAAGATAAGTCTAGGTCACAACGGCCGAAACCCTGCCACTCTTTTCTCCTGAAATGCAAAGCGAATGAGTCATAATCCAGATGAATTGGAAACGATGAGGTGTGGATTTTGCTGAATCGTCCGTATTGTCTTTTAGCTTTTACTGATGTGCCTTTCTTTTCACATTAGCCCCGTTAGCCACGTGAAACGTCACATTAGTTTACATGGACTGAAAATTTAATGGTGAATATTTTTGTCCCTCGACTAAAAGTTTATGAATACTTCCGCTCATTCGATAAGCCGTGGAATTTTATCACTCAGGTGAAAATTTGTGGATATTTTTTTTTTATTTTTGGAATACGGCCTCTTTCGTCTCTATCAATTCATCCAAGTAATGAGTGCAAAACGGGTCTTCAAGTTCAAAAATTATGATTTTTCTGCAACATTTCTCGATAAACTCAAGATCACATTAATCTAATGTCAAGGCATCCGGATAGATTGTGCTAGACATCCATTTGGTCCCCATGCAGACAATCAGGAAATAAAGAGAATCGCCGCAAGCCCAGGTAAGACCAAGAATAAGCTTCTGTCAAAGATGAGTCAAGTGTAAGAAGGCTTGTTTTGTTAAAGGGTCACTTCCAAGGTTGAAGTGGATCATTTGATCAGATCAGCCATATGGCAGAGGAGGTGAAACTGTTCAGGACATGGTCGAGCCCTTATGCCTTGAGGGTCGTTTGGGCACTGCAGCTCAAGGGCATTCAATACGAATCTGTCCTGGAAGATGTCTCCAAGAAAAGCGACCTTGTTCGTCGGTATAACCCGGTTTATAAGAAGGTGCCAGTGCTTCTCCACAATGGAAGACCGATCTCAGAGTCCCTGATAATTCTTGAGTACATCGACGAGACATGGAAGCAACACCCGCTTCTCCCTCTGGATCCTCATGCGAGGACCACGGCGCGATTCTGGGCCAAATTTGGTGACAACAAGGTAACTGATCAGACGTTGTTTAGCGTTTGTTTCTCTCATGCACCATGCACATGGATATATGTTCATCGCAAGAAAGAGTTGTGTCCATTGACTTCATCAGATTATGTGGTTATAGAGATGTCAGAGACAATATTACACACAGTATCCATCATATGAGCTTGAAAAGTCTATTAGAAACTACTCAGTAAAATAATGTATATTCGAAACTAAACTGACCTAAATTCTGATTACATGTTTCTTTAAGATTTGAATGGAAACAGAGCACCCAATGGCGTATCTATTTGATAATCCGTTTGTTGTTTTGCAGGTTATGGAATCAATATGGACTGCTTTTTTAAGTGAAGGCAGAGAGCAAGAGGCAGCTCTTGCAGAGGCCAGTGAGCACCTGCAAAAGCTGGAAGAAGTACTTAGAGGGAAAAAATTCTTCAGCGGAGACAACATCGGATATCTGGACATCGCACTTGGATGGCTGGCCAATCTAATTAGGGTCTTTGAGGAGATATGCAGCCTCAAAGTGATCGATTATGAGAGGTTTCCACTTTTATGTGCATGGTTAAAGGAGTTTTCATATGCTCCAGTAATCAAAGATTGTTGGCCACCCCATGACAAGCTCATCCCCAAGTTTATTGCGCTTCGTCAACTGCATCACGCAAAATCGTCATCGACTTGACCTATTTTCTTTTGTTGAAGGGTGTTAAGACTCCCGCTGCAGTCAATTTTCATCTTCATAATCCAGAACGATAAGCTGTGCTTGCTTACTGATCTTTTAAATCAGTTACCATTCAAATGTGAAAGAGTTTGCTATTCTGGATGATATGTTTCTGCAAATATAATAGTTTTACCTGAGGGCATACTAGAAACAATATTGGTTTGAATTCAGTGAACAGTGGAATAATTGCTAGTTTAGGGCAGGAAACAATTGAACGTTCAACGTGTATCTTACGAAGCCACTAGCACATGGCTACTGGCTTATTGTTCATCCTGAGCTGTCGTGTACATAAACATACAGAATAGCGTGCTGACCAAATAGTGTAAAATGGCATCACACTGAACTTTCTGAGAGGTGACGGGTGACGACAATAGCCTGAAAATTGAAATAACACTTCAACAGAGCAAATTATGGAACTTGATTTAGTGATCCATAGGTCCAACATGATAACCTTGACACATAGTTCTGTAGGAATAAGCAAGAAAACCAAGAGAAAACTGAACTTTTCATGCTGATAAAAGTTTGTGGGCTTTACCTGTATTTCGGCCTTTCTCCGCTCTGTCTATCCATCCAAGCATATGAGTACAAAATGGGTCTTCAAGTTCATCAATTATGCTCTCTCTGCAGCATTACTTGATAGACTCGAGGTAACCTTGATCTTATATCAAGGCATCCAGAAAGATGATCATAAGAAAACAAAGCTAGTGGAAATGGCATGTGAGGTACGCCGATCAGAATTGGAACAAACGAGTTGATTCGAACCGGATTCTCCCATCATAAATGTATCAAAGATTAACGTCTGTTTTGTCCGGCTGGGGTAGATGGAGACATCCATGTGATTCCCATGCAGACAATCAGGAAAAAAAGAGAATCTTCGCAAGGCCAGGTAAGACGAAGAATAAGATAACTTGAAGTACAAGAAGGCTTGTTTTGTTGAAGGGTCCCTTGAAAGGCTGAAGTGAAACATATGATCAAACCAATGACATGGCAGAGGAGGTGAAACTGTTCAAGACATGGTTGAGCCCATTCGTTTTGAGGGTCGTTTAGGCACTGCATCTCAAGGGCATTCACTAAGACTCCGTCCTAGAAGATCTCTCCGACAAAAGCGACCTTCTTCTACAGAATAACCTCGTTCATAAGAAGGTACTGGTGCTTTTCCGCAATGATTGAAAAGACGGCTAGTTTTTGCCGAGGTGTCCATGTCGTCCTTTTCCTTTAATCGATGTGTCTTTGTTACATGCTAGGGCCATTAGGGGCGCGTTTGGTAACGTTTCTGTTCAAAAACTGTTCCAGGGAACAGAAATAGAAAAAAGTGTTTCTGTTCCGGGGAACAATTTTTTACCAAAAAGATGCGTTTGGTAAACTTGTTCCGGGAATAAAAAATGAATAGAAACACGTTTGGTAAATTTATGTTGTTTTTTGTTTCTTTTAATTTTTTAATATTTTTATTTAATTTTTCATTTTTTCCTTTCTTTTTTATTTTTTTTCTTCTTTCGGCCGGTCGCCGGCCTCCGGCGACCGGCCGACGGGCCGGCAGCCTCGCCTTTGGATGGGCGAGGCTCGGCCTCGCCGGATCTGGCGAGCCCGAGCTCGCCCGGCCAAGGCGAGGCGAGGCGTCGCCGGCGGCGACGCCGAGCCTCGCCGGGGGCCGGCGACGCTCCGGCGAGGTCGCCGACCCTCGACGGCCGGTCGCCGGCCATGGCCGAGGCCGGCGACCGGCCAAAGAAAAAAGAAGAAGAAAAGAAGAAGAATAGAAGAAGAAATTGTTTCTTCAAAAGTGTTTCTGGAGCAAGAAACAACTTTTTTTTGTTTCTCATTTTTGTTCTTTTTGTGTTTCAGGAACAAAAAATTTGATTTTGAACAAAAACGCAAACAAACGCGTTTCTGTTCTTTTTTTGTTCCCGGGAACAAAAAAACAAAATTTCTGTTCATAAACAGAAAGAAAGAACAAAAACATGCACGCCCTAGGTATCACACCCCGAAATTATTAATAATGGGGTGACACGGCCGACCTTCCACTCAAAAAACACAACTTCAAACCATACCCAATGTCTACTTCCAAAGGTCCCCATTGATAGCACTCTCGCTCTACTAGTGGCTAACCAAAGAACTTTACAAGGTTAGGAAAGTGGAGGGTAAACAATAACAAGCTCAATGAATAGTACATATCTCTTCTAAGTTACTATGCATATATATATAATCATAAGTATAGAGCACTTTCAAATACTCATAATCCAACTCATTAAATATACATATTAAATCAAGTACGAGTCGCTCAACAAGTTAGAAATATACATTTGAATCCACCATCACGATTCAAATATCAATTGTCAATTCCATTGATTAATGTCTATCAATAACTACATCAATGGTTCATCCATCAACCAATCTTTTGTTCAATACCAACCATAGTCACTACACAATGCCCAGTGATAAGGCGATCAAAATTCCACATTAGCAAAGTCTCTACCTACAAAGCAGCTGGATCAACCCAAAAGGATGTCCTAAACTGGTATGCATAACCCTTGACCCCTCACCTGGATCAGCCCAAAAGGATGTCCTAAACCAGTATACATACCCCTTAACTCCTCACTAGGTTCACAGTCATATTAAGCATAACCAACCATCTTCCATACCAAAAATCCAATCCATGAATCAATCCCATAAACCATGTAAATAACTTTTCACAACATAGTCATCCACCAATTCTCAACCATTTCTCAAATCATTTATAAACATCTTTATAAACCAGTCGCAAAATAATTGCATATATGTAAACTATCATGACACATTTCATAATATGTTTCTCAAACCGTTCTCATATAACCAAGAGGCAGTGAATACTCGATCCCGCTTTGTGTAACAAAAATGCTCTTTTCTCGACTACATAACACAACGCCCGATAAGTGCTTGCACCTCTCGCTCGTCTAATCAGAGTAGTTTTGGAGTTAGGGGTTGAAATTTGGAATTATGTGAGATTTGAGCTATGAAGCTTGATTTTTGAGTCGTTGAGCTACATATATATACAGAAATGATAATTTAGAGTGCTATGGAGCCGTAGGATTTTATGAAACTTGATCTGAGCTTACAGTTTGCCCAAAACAAAATTTCAAAGTTTCCCGCGCGTGATAAGTAGTGTGCATCCAACAACTTTGGGGCCGTATTTTGTAATTTATACTATATATAATCCGTAGCATTTTCAGAACATGAGTTTTACAAATTCAAAGAAAATATAATATCACTTATCTCGTCGCCTATGACCAACCAATAAACATTACTCATATGGTTAAACTCATAGTCCTAACAAATAAACAAGAAACAATATTAAAATTGAGTAACACACTACTTCAACTACGAAACAACTATATTGTGCTAAAAATTAACAAAACAACTCCTATGCGCCAACAAATCATGTACCTACAACGATTATTTAAGTCATTTGCAACGTGAATCTGGAGCGCAAAATTTAGTCACGCTATAGCTTTCTCCACCGAAAGCCATTCTAAACTTACTTATAGTCAATAGAAAGTCCTTTCAACGTACTACTAGAATTCCAACTTGACCCTCCGAAAATCAAGTCGAAAAACCACGAAATACGGCCCCAAATTTGCTGGACATAAAGCGATTATTTAAGTTATTTGCAACGGGAATCTGGAGCGCAAAATTTGGTCACGCCATAGCTTTCTTCACCGAACCCCATTCTAAGTTTACTTATAGTCAATGGAAAGTCCTTTCAATGTACTACTAGAATCCCAACTTGACCCTCCGAAAATCAAGCTGAAAACCCACGAAATATGGCCCCAAATTTGCTGGACACGCACTGTTCATCACTTGCGGGAAACTTCGAAATGTTGTTTCAGGCAAACCGTAAGTTTAAATCAAGTTCCATAAAATACTACGATTTCACAACACCCTAAATTTTCATTTCCATATATATACATAGCTCAACGATTCAAAAATCAAACTTCACGGCTCGAATCTCACATAATTTCAAATTTCAAGCCCTAAATCCGAAACTACTCCAATTGAATGAACGAAAGGTGCGAGCACTTACCGGGCATTACGTTACATAGTCGAATCAACTTGGTAAGGCATTTGAAACGTGCACATGCCAATGCCCCTTCCTCTTCTTCCTTTTTCCTCTTCTTCCTTTTTCTTCTTCTTCTTTTCCTTTCTCTCTCTCTCGTCTTTTCTCTCTTTCTCCCGATCTGCTTCGGCCTCTTTTAAAAGAGCTGAGCACCCACTTTATCTCTTTTCCTCCTCTTTTTGACTTTTCAACCTTTTATTTCATTTTTCTTCCTTTTTTTTAAAACAAAAGTGGGCCTCATTTGGGGTGGGCATGTTTCGATCCTAAATTCAGACTAGTTCCAAAAAATTAGAACCAAAAACCATTAGTTGATTTTATGAATCCACTTAGGTACTAAATCGTCGGGCCTGTACGATTCTCGATGAGTCCATAGAATCGATCCTACTAAACTTCATATGTTAGCTCTATAATATATAATAAAAAATTACATAACGAAATCATCTCATCAAAGACACTCTCAGGCAGAGCCAATAGACCAACAATATTAATATATATGTGTAAGTAAGAGAGCACACTCACCAAACTTGTTATAAGTGGGTAAAAGCAAATAGTTATGTAACATAAAAACTAGTAAGTAGCTTATGGATTTAGGATTTTCCATTTTTTATATTAAAAATTAAATAATATTATATACATTATTGGTCCGATCTGAATGGGTGATTCCACACTCAAATGGAGAACCTGACTAGTACCCACCAGTTCCAATTTATTAGAATTGAGAACTGGACCGGATCCCTTAAGGAAACATCGGTTCTTGGGTGGTCCAACCCGGTTTCAGGTGGTCCAAGCGGTTCCAGATCCTTTACATCCCCCTAGGTCTGACCACTCCTTTGAAAAGTCAAATATTACATTAGTCATGCCACATGCCACATTAGCCTGCATGGACGGAACATCCAGCGGGTATTTTGGCCCCTCGAATGAAAGTTCATGGGTATTTATTTTGGGTAATTTGAAAAGTGGGGGAATTTTTATCACCCTGGTGAAAAATTTGCGGGTCTTCTTTGAAATTTGGCCTCTTTCGCCTCTGTCAATCCATCCGAGTACTCGAGTACAAATGGGCATTCAAGTTTATAAATTATGATCTCTCTGCAACATTTCTCGATAAACGCAAGGTTACATTAATCTTAATATCAAGGAATCCAGGAAGACAGTCGGATAAGGACAAAAGCAAGACGTCCATGTGGTTCCCGTGCAGACAATCCGGACAACATTTCTCGATAAACGCAAGGTTACATTAATCTTCGCAAGACCAGGTAGGACGAAGAATAAAGCATCTGTCCAAGATGACTCGAGTACAAGAAGGCTTGCTGTGTAACAGTGTCCCTATGAAGGTTGATGCGAATCCTATGATCTATAGAGGAAGTGAAACTATTCGAGACATGGTCAAGCGCATTTGCTTTGAGGGTCGTTTGGGCGTTGCAGCTCAAGGGCATTAAATACGAATCCGTCCTGGAAGATATCTCCAACAAAAGTGACTTTCTTCTTCGGTATAACCCAGTTTATAAGAATGTACTGGTGCTTCTCCGCAACAGAAGACCGATCTCAAAGTCTGATTATTCTCGAGTACTTCGACGAGACATGGAAGCAACACCCGCTTCTCCCGCAGGATCCTTACGCAAGGGCCATGGCGTGATTTTAAGCCAAATTTGGCGATGACAAGGTAATTGATCATGTGCCATACAGCATTTAACAGAAGTCCAAGATGATGCTACACATATAATTTGATCACATGAGCTTCGAGAAGTCTATTCAAAACTAGTCACCAAAATAGTGTACACTAGAAACTAAACTGACGTAAAGTTTGATGACATGTTTGCTTAAGATTTGGATGCAGACATAACATCCAATTTTGGGGGGAGGAGGAGAGGAAGCGCAGGCAAAGAGCAAGAGGCAGCTCTTGCTGCGGTAAGTGAGCACCTGCAGAAGCTGGAAGAAGAGCTTAGGGGGAAGAAATTCTTTGCCGGAGACAACATCGGATATCTGGACATCGCACTTGGATGGCTGGCCACTTTTAATAGTCTTTGAGGAGATATGCAGCTTCAAAGTGGTTGATGGTGAGAGGTTCCCACTCTAATTGCATGGTTAGAGGAGTTCTAAGATGCTCCAGTAATCAAAGATCGTTGGCCATCCCACGACAAGCTCATCCACAAATATTTTGCTCTTCGTCAAGCACACCGCGCAAAGTCGTTATCTACTTGACCAATTTTCTTTTGTTAGAGGGTGTTTAGATTTGTGTTACTGTCAATTTTCATCTTCGTAATCCAGAATGATATGCTGCGCTTACCTATGGATCTGTTGAATAAAATTTGCCCTTCAACTATGATAAAGTTTGCTAGCCCAGATAATTGTATCTATAGAGTAGTGTGCCCTGAGTATATGCCAGAGACAAAAGTTTAAATTCAGTGAACAATGGAATATTTGCTACTTTTTTCCAGGAAACAAATCAAACAGGTCAAAGCGTAATTCACAAAGCCACTAGCACATGCCTATTGGCCAGTTGTTCATCCTGAGCCGTGTCATATATATAAACACTCAGAATAGCGTGCTAACAAACATTGTAAAATGGCATCACATTGAGCTCTCAAAGGAATGACGACAACAGCTGGAAACTTGAAATAACACCTTGACAGCAAATTATAGAACCCGATTAAGTGATTATTAGGTCAAACATGATAATCTTGCCACAGTGTCCCTACTTCCACCAGATAAGCAAGAAAACCAAGAGAAAACCGATAAAATAACTTCGCAATATCATAGAGTCAACTAACATCATTGGACAGAAACAAAATCTTGAACAGAAGATTCAATTTTGGAACTTGGAACATGTACTCTCCACCATCCTACCTTCGGGCAGGGGTTGAAAAGATCAGTCATGCAGAAAAACCATTTTGATAAGTCAACACAAAGCATGTTGTACATGCACCACAACCATAACATAGGAGAACTAAGGACAAGCATGATAAGCCTTCGTGTAGCAATTTGTCAAGTCTGCACAAAAATTTCCGATATATACATGCAGAACGAAGATGATTTCATAATTTGGAAAATTGTGCTTCACAACTGATAAATATCCAATCTGTAGCTGGAGCGCTCAAAGAGTTTCATCTCACAAATAGAAGCCTCAACATTGTCCAATCCAATCCAAGCAGCTGTATAGGGCCTCCATCAGACAATATTGACTGAATTTAGGATGTGACTCTTTCCTGAGACGTTGAGATGTAGAACTCACTTCACAAAGGGGACCCCCGAAGGGACAGTTTGGGCATATTCCTCATACTCTCGCCCGAAGAATTGTCTTAGGTAAAATTCTTCGTATGGTATTCTTGTCGAGAAGAAGTGCCAAACGACTACTGCAAACGCAATTGTTGACACGGGATTGCACAGCATTATCTGACTCCCGACTGACCAGATGAAAAATCCACAATATCCAGGATGACGAATGAACCGATAGATTCCGTGAGTTATCAGCTTGTGATGATCCTCATGATAGATTTTGATCAAATGCGTGAATGCCCGCCCAGCAGTTATAATCGCCATCTTCCTAATGATTTCCCCAACTACAATCATGGCTAAGCCGAAATTGCTGATCCACCAGCATTCTTTCAAAGCCGGAAATAAAGAAAGTTCAAGAAGATACTCCACCAGCGAAAAGAACATTGCAAGAAGATAATTTCGGCTGAATAGGAGAGATTTAAGAGTTACATTCGATCTTCCATGAAAGGCAACTGCAAGGACATACTCAGACCCATGAAAGAAGATGATCGACAAGAGCAATTGGGACAACTGTCTGCAAGCTGTGTAACCAAGTATATCTGCCATATTTGATCAAACAGGGCGCGTCAAGTTACTGTCTTGAATGTAGTCCTCCGAGACCCAGAGGATTCAGCTATCAAATTGTAGGTTTAGGAAACTCTGCAGGAAAACTTCACACCTGAAAGTGATGCCAGGCTGAACCTTGAAACTGAAAAACAACATCCAAGATCCTCCGCCAGATATTTCAACAATGACATCTACAAGGAGATGAGAAAAACGAGCATTAGGTTATAAAGAATCTGATTCTAGCATCTAAACATCCAAAAAACCCTTTCCTTTCTTTACTCGGATATCGACAAAACCCAAGTGCTTTTGAAAGAGTTGCTTGGCATTTGGAGACATTTGGAGACATACCGCTTGTACGCAAACATACAATGCAATAGATCACCTGATACCTCCACTTTATTCAGTGATCGGATCCGTCTAGCAATTCGAATTTTTTAAAACTAGCATTATGTCCCTGAAAATTTTTTCTAGCTTACACCACTTAACATGGAAAGATACAAGCTCCCTTACAACAGGTACATAACATTGGCTAGCTCATAGAAAAAAACTGCAAAAGTTATCTCCCTCAGTAGACAAAACGTAACCTTAACATGGATCCATACTTTTCACCACGTACTAAGCAGGCGATGAAAACTGTAATTAGCGACACTCCAATCGAAACTAGGATGAAAAATGTCCTACAACATGGCGGAGCTTAGCTTAGCTCTAATTTTCAAAACAGCGAGCCACGGTAGCGCCTAAAGACGACCCGGCGATTTCAACCTCTTCAATCAAAACATACACTAAAGTTTAGCGAGTCAGAGCGATGCATCTAGAACCAGACGAGATCAAAAGCACGGCCAGGCAGATTCTCAGTCGAATTCAACAGCAGCCGGCGGGTCATAACTGCGCGAATCAAGTTCGTCTCGACAGTTGGATAAAGATTAGCATCAAAAGATCATACCCCCCAACCGGAACGGCAATCAAGCCGTACCCAAAAGAGAAACGACGGCGCGAATCAAGCAATAACAAAGCAAAATCAGAGCCAAGGGTCCGCACCTCACCAGCGAAAGCGAGGAACTTGACATGACCAGGGCTCGGGAACGCCCAAAAAGGAGTGAACTGCAACGCGACTCGAAGAAATCTCCCACGGCTCGAAGAAGAACAAAGGAGATTTAGGCAAGAAATGCTGATGGAGGTCGGGAGCTGCAATGGAAGAGGAGGATTTGAGACTGCGGATAGAAGGTGGAGCAGGTGGGGGGGCTTTAGAAGTTGCCACCGGAAGGACCGGTAGCAGGTTAAAACGTTCTCAAAACTCCAGAGTAAAGTGCTGTATGGTCAGTTGAATTTCTTTATTATTTTCTCTTCTTTCTTTTTTTTTTTTTTTTGAATTTTGGTTCTGTATTTATAGAAAATGTGGTCATGCGACAGATTTTTCTACCTGCTGGCTGAAGAACAAAACGCACAAATGATTCTTTCAAACCACATAATTGAATCAAGGAATGACTTAAACGAATAGGAAAAGGATCATCACTTGTCTTCTAATAGCTAAAAAAATGCAATATTTGTTGCTTTTTTACAACAGGAAGATGACACTCAAAATCAATGTCGTGAGGCCAAAGGCCAGTAATGATGCATCGATGGATAGATAAAGACATTAGAATCGAGAATGTAAGGATTTGTTTAGTAACACTTCTATTCCAAAAAATAATTTTTTTCAGAAATAGCCTTTTTCTATTTTTTTTTTCTGAAACAATTTCTCGGTAAAAGAATATGTTTGGTAACTATACAAAATTTACATTCTCGGAATGGAAAAAGAACAGGAATGCATTTGATATGATCTACAAATTTTTTTTATAATGTAGAATTTCTTTTAATTTTTTTAATAATTTTTAATATATCTTTCTTTCTTTTTTCTTTTCTTATTCTTCCGTGCCGTTAGTCGAGCAGGGGATGACGGCAACAGACGACGGCGGGCAGCAAGCGGCAAGGGACGACGATGGAGGGCAATGAGTGACGAGGAAGGAGAAAAGAAAAAATAACTTATTTTTAGAAATTGTTCCAAGAAATAAAAAGCTATTTTTTCATACTTCTTGTTTCTATTCC
This sequence comes from Eucalyptus guilfoylei, assembly GCA_016097605.1. Lineage (NCBI taxonomy): Eukaryota > Viridiplantae > Streptophyta > Magnoliopsida > Myrtales > Myrtaceae > Eucalyptus > Eucalyptus guilfoylei. The sequence continues at coordinate 39,700,847 of CM027866.1, read as the reverse complement.
AAATTTATTCTTTAGCTACTTTTCTATTATGGGGAATAGAAAAATTAGTTAATATCACTAAACGGATTTTTGTTCTTTTTTTGTTCTAGAGAACAAAAGAATAAAAATTGAGAAAAAATAGAAAACATTACCAAATGAAGCCCTAAGAGACTAATGAGTGTGGAGAGACGGAGGGAGAGGTATATTAAGAAATTGATGTAGGATTAAGATGTGATTTATGACTAAGTGAAACAGATAATGATTTACTAACTTCAATGTTTTTCATGTTTCGTGTGGAATCGGTAGTTTTAAGATAAGAACCAAGATCCTTATGCTTTTCATGCTTCGTGTGGAATCAATAGTTCCAAGATGAGAACCAAGATCTTACTTGATGTCCATGTCGTGAACCAAGAATTAAATCGAATTCCAAGGTGAATTGACCGATCGGCACGGTGCTAAAAGTGACCTAAATGTACTCACGGCGGTCAATCGAAAAGTGACTTAAATGAGACAATCGAGTTTCGTTGCAATTGTTCTTTGGCTTGCAATTGTTCTTTGGCTTTTACCCATTTGGAGGAATTCAAATGCAACTCTATCGATGCAATTCATTGTTTCATTTCCATAATTTGGTCCATGTTTTGTGGTGCCCGATCGTTGACTTCACTTTCAGCAAATAAAAAATGATCAATTCCTCCGTGCGGTTATTAATTCTTTGATACCCAAAAATACATATTACTTTAAAACGTTATGCTAATCTAGAAAATTATTTTCAAACAAGCCAAACCCATTGTTTCTTCGGTTGAATATAAGTCTAATCCATAGTAGACATTCTTTCACTGAAATTCGACCATCCAAGATTCTCGAGGCCACCGACTCCGCCACGAAAAGTATTGATGATTTTTCGTTCCCAGAGTTCACGCCGTGCAAAGTGTTCTCAACTTCTTTCCATTTTACATGTTTTGTGAGACGACACATTGAATGTAACATTCTCAGAATATGTATTGAAGCACAGACCCAAAAGATTTCATGATGAAGGATAACATATGAGCAGGATGAGGAATGATGACATGCAGATTGCACCAACTCCAAAACTTGACGACTAACTCAGCCAGAAAAAGTTTCTAAACTCAAGAGGGAACGCAAGACTTGGCTAAAACCTCAGCTAACCCTTGAAACTAAAATGCTCCCAACTAAAGAGACTGTCTACTATGAATGAGCAGGTTATTTTGATTCAACATCACAGTATGTCTATCATGAAGTAGTAGCAGACCTATGCAGAGGGATTCAATTCAAAGGGTGGTTGTATCAACTATGGCTTCCAAAACTTTCTTCTCTAATTCAGCTTCATCAACCCACACAGAGCTTTTCCGGCGCAACAGCTCACGGGCCTCTTTTTTCTTATCTTCCCTCGATTTCTCTTTCATCCTCCAGTTCTCGAGTTTCTCGGCCCTTTCTTTCATCTGTATTCAAGTCATTTCGAAAAGGACATCATGATCTAAGTTTCTACCAAAAGGGAAAAAACAAGGAAGAAAGGAAAGAGATTTGATTCTTACGAAAAAAAACAAGCACATTATTAACTGCACTACAACTTCACGAGCAACAGAAAGATTGTGTGGGAGAAAGAGCTCAACCATGGCTAAACTTCTTGATAAGTACAAAAAGAAGAAGCACTGCCATGTCCTAAACTAAACTACCATAACTGAGAAGCTACTTTGACGAACGTTTTAGTATAATAGGTTTTTTGTTTCCACAGTCCACTAATGCATAGTTTAATGTAGTGAATGAAGTGTCATGACACAGTTCAAACAAAAAAGCATACCCTTGTTGCCCGACACTACAGTCAACTGCAAGTTCAGCAACATTTCTTAAAGCCTTATTCATGTACCTTATGAGCATGTTATCACTGTCCCAAGAAATACTCATGTTGTCGTTGTCATTTCTCCTTGCCATGATGGTGGGATTGGCCCCACACATCTCTAAACTAATACTAGGAAGATCCAAAGTAATACATGCTAAAAAAGAATCTGTTGAAAAAACACAATGAGCTTGATGTCCGATGCATGTTGGTACTTGCAACAAGAGAACATAATGCACTTGAAGGAAGGAAGCTGCCTTCTTCAATCATACAAAGGTTGCCAATCAAAGATTGGACTTTGGATTAAATGTCTGAAGAATCTAATGTCCCCTACTAGGGCAGAAGATTGGTATTTTTTTTTCTTTCTTTCCCTATTCCTATAACTAAAACAAATGCACTAGCAAAAAAGGTTTTGCAGCAACTTATGAACAAAATTTAATCTGGCACTCCCTATTTTAGGTTGAACTCTTATGTGTCAAGCCATTTGTGTGAGCTCAAGAGTCAGAAATTCTATCTAGTCTGACCTGTAAGATACTGAAAGAAGCAACGGGGTAAGGTGCCAACATTCACTGTGCCAACAAACTCACAGAACATAAGAATCAAAGCCCCAACTCATCATTGCATATAAAAAATTACGCCTAGGGGGATAGAACTGCATTTCCCTACTCATAATATGCCTTTTCTGGTAGAAGCTATTGACAGGAGCCTTTGCCTTCATAACTTAAAAGCTTTGCCTGCCCTGCCAAAATGTTTATGGAGCCGTAAGACTTCCTAAAAAGGCAGGGTGACTGCAACTTCTCAGCTTTGCTTATGCGTTTAGCTCCAAAAGGTTATTTTAATACTTCAAAAGCAAAGGAACATTTGAGTCACTTAAAAATCTAAATATTTCTACATTAGAGAAAGAGGATTGATAAGCTAAATCAAGACAGCCCGCTCAAATTATAGACTGCCAGCAACTGATAATAATCCATGGTCTGTAAATGCCATTGACTAGGAAGAAAAGAAGACAAAGCCTTTATTAGCACTACTGTCTTTGCATTTCTTTGCTTGTTACGAAAAGTTAATCTTGTTTTTCCACTTACATTGACACCTAGTTTTCTTGAAAATCTGTTCATCCAAGTACTGGGCTTTGGTCAAATGTTAGCAGTTCATACTCTCCAAGAGCCACTATACGGTATATTCCGAAAAATCATTCAATTCCTCCTATCACATATTTTTCTTCTGAGTCCCCGCTTCTAGCAAGTTTTAAATCCTTTCTCTCCAAGATCACAAAAACATATATGAAACTAGTCGACAAAAGATCAGTTTCTGAGCTAGTGATCACAACAAGGATATCATTTGCTCCATTTTCCATTGCCAAGTGGCAGAGAGTACTTCCCTGCATTCAGCATTTGCAAATCACACACCATGCTATACATGATATACTCAGTCAAGCCCCTCGATGAACAAAGCATCAAGCTAAACAGTTTCATAAGCCATTCAACCTATAGAGAACCGAGAGAGAGAGAGGACTCACGAGCATCTGCCGAAACTCTTCCTCGGCGACCATCCTCTCCTCGGCCCTGACCTTCGCCTCGGCGGCCTTCACCTTGTTCCGCTCCTCCCTCGCAACCCTAATCGCCTCCCTCTTGGCCTCGTCCTTCCGCTGCTGCTCCAGCCTCATCAGCTCCACCTCCCTGATGTACTCCTTCCTCAGCTCCTTCACCTGCTTCGCGTACTCCCTCCTCAGCCCCGCCAGCTTCGCCTCGGCCTCCTTCGGGTCCTTCGGCGTCTCCCAGCTCCCGACGTACGGGCTCGGGGCCAGGAACTCGTGGTCCTGCGGCGGTTGCCGGTGGCGAGTGGCGGCGGCGGCGGCGGGGGCCGTGGAGGAGCAGAAGCGGCGGAGGGAATCGATGGAGGAGGCGGCGGCCGCGCGGTGGACGGCGCGCCGTGTGGCCATCAGATCGAAGAACGAGCGAGAGGAGAGAGATCGACAAAGGATGGATTTGAGAAAGTGGAGTTGAAGAAATTTGGCTGAATTCTGAATTTGGGGGTTTTGTGGGGGGTTTTTCCTCGGGAATTATTTTTTTTTAGGAAAATTTTAAATAAGAATTCAAAGTGTCATCATTTTCTCAAAATAGGACGTAAAGTGAAGTTTGTCTCAAATAAGGATCCAAAGTGTTATCATTTTCTCGAAAGAGAACTTGAAGTGAAATTTGTCTCAAAGAAGGGCCTCACTCGTAAGCCAATAAATATATGCATGTCCGCTGTATATTCTGGTGGCCTGATTAGGGTATTTTCGTCTAATTTTTATTTTTTTTCATTTTTGGTTGCCTTGTTTATCGTCTTTTTCGTCCCTGATTCACTTCTTCTTGCCTAGATCAAGAACACCGGACTCGGAGAAAGGCCAATGAGCACCGGCCGCTGGTAAGGGCCGGCGAGGGCTCAACGCCCATCACCAATAGCGAGTGAGGGCTCGACGCCCATCGTTGACAGTGGGCAAGGGAGGGGGGCCGTCCAAATTGAGGCCCTACAAGAAGGTCCTCAAGGGCAAAAGGGGTAGCTAAAGAAGTCGTTGATCTGGGAGCGGTGGTGGGAGGATGGGATGAAGAAAGCGACGCAGACGTCCCAGTTGTAGTCCTAGTAGAAGACGAGGTTGTCGGTGGAGCAGTGGGCAAAGGTGAGGGAGGTCGCCCTCACGGCCATAAGCGAGGTCGCCCCTCGCCAGCCTTGGGCGAGGGCTCACCCACCTCACTAGCCACTAATAAGGGCTAGAGAGGGCCTGCAAGACCTCGCTCGTAGCCAGCGAGGGCTTGACGGCCCTCACCGACTACAATCGAGGCCACCCTCGCCAGATCAGGCGAGGGTTGGCCTGCAAGCCCTCGCCCACGGCCGGCAAGGGCTTAGTGGCCCTCGCCTACTGCCGGCGATGGGCGACCAACCCTCGCCGACCCTCGTCAACGGCCAATGCTCGCCAACCCTTCCCAAGTCCAATGTTCTTAAGAAGAAGACGAATAGGGGATGAAGAAGATGATGAACAGTGCCACCATTGACCCAAAATAATAATAATAATAATAATAATAATAATAATAATAATAATAAAGAACAAGACAACTGAAAATTAAAAAAAGAATTGACAAAAATACCTCTCGATCGGGCTACGAATATGCATCGGAGATGCATCTATTCACCTACAAGAAATGAGGTCCTTCTTTGAAACTAAATAATAACCTTGGGTTCTTTTTTGAGACAGACTCCACTTCAAGTCCTCTTTTGAGAAAATGAAGACACTTTGGGTCCTTATTTGAGATAAATGTCACTTCGGTTCTCTTTTGAAAAAGGATGGCAAGACTTTGGCCCTTATTTGAAAATTTCCTTCTTTTTTTTTTTCTATTTCCCCTTTTTAAATCTAATTTTAGAGAAAAATATTTTGAAGAGCAATAATGTAATTATGTGAGTAAATTATAAGAGAAAAAAATGGTTCGCTTGCTTCTTCCCTTTTGGGTGGGAAAGCGGAACAAGAATATAGAAACGCACTGTCTAATGCATTGATTAGCATGCAAAATGTTCTCGCCGAAATTATCGAGCAAATCAGCGATGCAAATTACAGTAGCTTTATTAGAAGAAATGAATCCATGATCTTCAGCTTAGCTTCCAGCCGACTTCTTCCAATCTTAGCGAGATAGTTTGTCTTCCGTTGGATATTTGATAATTGCATGCTAGAGTTTGGAATTTGATGCACCAAAGTTTGATTTTTTTTTTATTTTTCTTCCAAGTTGGGCTTGGTCTATTTCGGCCCAGCTTGGACCCAAATCCATTCGATTTTGCCCTGCCCAAACAATGATGCTCGGGCCTAAGGACCGGGTCCAAAAAAGTGAAAGGCTCTATCTGTTTGCAGTGAGTGCTGTTATGCATGCGAGAAGAAAGAGTCCAATGACTTGAATCATTATAATGTGGCCTGCGTTTCCAAGCTCTCATATTACCTTAATGAATCCCCAAGTTCATTTTCCCGATTCGCAAACATTTGGATGAGCATGAAGGTCGAGTAAGATAATTTTTGAGGTGTCGTTTCAGTCGGCATGAGTTTGTAGATGACTTCCATGATAATCGAAAGCTCCCGAAACTCCGTAAGTGGTCTATCCAATCACAAAGGACTAATCGTAATCTGCCGAGGCGAGTATGAATGATTCTTGAAAGCTTTGAGGTGGCCGATATTCGCGAACCGTGACCTGTAGCACTCCATATAAGCAAATGATGACAGACATGAGTCCAATCCTCTTAGGTTAACGTTCGATTTGCCACTTCTCTACTTTCTTTGGCATTACAGTCTTTACCGCGCACATTCAAAAGTTAACACTTCTTTTTTCTAGTGTTTTTTTTGGTCGAATTTTCTTGTGTTTCATTCATTTGTATGTGTATTCTATCGGCCAAAACCTTGTGCATACTTAATTTTTGCATGCCAGGACGAACTGAATTTGATCGAGATTGAAGGACCATATGTGGAAAGCATTGACGGACATAAAGGAGTGACTACTGTTTTCCGCTAAAGGACGGACTCACTATGAAGCTAGGAATGACAATGGACTCGAACCCTTAAACTAGGGGTGAGCACGGGTCCTAATTCGACTCGTAAATTGGATCGAACCGGCTAATCCTAGGTGGTTCTCACAAGAATCGGTCCTTGGTACCTTGCGCCAAATTGGACCGACAGACCGAGCTGGTAGAACCGACAAGAAGTGAGATTTGCATCATCTCGTCCTTCCCATGCACGAACGCTCGGCGGAGTCCGAGTGGTGAGGTGATCAAGCGCTGACTCGGAGTTGGGTGGAGTCCAAGTGCTGAACTCGAGGCTAAAATGAGAAAGTGGGGAGGGTTGGAGTTCCCTAATCGGCTATAGATTTGGAGAAATAAGAGAATTCCAACGGATGGAGTGATTGAAAAGCGAGGGAGGCTTACTCATTGAACTTGAGATGATGTTCTAAACGTTTCTTGAGTAGGCATATAGTTATTGTCTTTGATCGTGAAGATTTATTTATTAATGATTCTCAATCCAAGCAATGTCACTAAAAAACAAGAACTAGTCAATTCTCAATTCCACATACTAGGAACTAATCGGAAAACAACCTTGACTAGGCAAGTTTCTACATTGAAATCGATCACCCCTATCTTAAATTTTGTCTTGAAACTTTAGAATCAATCTTTTAGTATGGATTCTGCCTAGATCTGCTTCTCATATCATTCAATGACAAAAAAACTAGTGCCTAACCCCATGCATGAACCATAATTAGACTGTGTTTACTTGAGAAGGCGGTCGACTCAAGGTGCTTGTTTATTTTACATAGAACACACCACATGTTGCAAGGAAACTACAGAGGATGCTTCCAATCACGAATTTCTAAATGCTGATTGAATTATGTATGCAGAAATGAAAGCTTATGGATTGACCAGTTACCTCTTTATTTGCCTACGCTGGGCATTCTTAATCCGTTTGTTTCCCTAAAATTGAATGCACATTTTGCTTAAAATAATTATTTTTATCGCTTAAGAAATTGGTCGGCACAAAATATATTTAGAGCTTGTTTGGCAACTTATCAAATAGTGTTTGATTCTATTCTTTTGTTTTCAGAAATATATTTGAAACAGATATCCATTTAGTAATTTTTTTGTTTTTAGGAACAAATTTGTTCTAGGGTAAAGATTTGGAACATAATCAATAAGTTAAAAAAAGTTAATTCCTTATTCCCACGAACAATTCCAAAATCAAGCCAACCCTTTTTTTCTCTTTTCTTTTCCTCTTGTTCTCCTTCCTTCTCTCTTCTTCTTCAATTGCTGCTGCTGTCAACCATCGCTGCCCACCGCCTCCAGTCATCAACGACCAATTGGGTGAGGTCCGACGAGCTCGTTAGAGGCTCACCAAGCCAAGGCAAGGTTTGGCAAGCTTGCCTAGAGATCAGCAAGGCTCGGCATCGCCAAATCTGGCTAGGTGAGCAGGTCTCCCCCAGCCACCAACTAGCCTTGCCTGGCTAGATGAGGCTCGGCCAAGCCATGGCTAGGTGAGGCTCGACCTCGCCCAGATCTAGCAAGGCCAACCTTGCCTAGCCAACTACTGATGGGGCTTGACCTCGCAGGGCCACTACTACATCGAGCCCCGTTAGCGGCTGGGCAAGGCTGCTCGGTCGACAAGGCGCAGCCTCACTGAGGGCCGGCAATGCTTCAACGAGGTTGTTGGCCCTTGTCTGACCAATCGCCGATCATCCCAAGGCCAACAACCAGCCAAAACTTGAAGAAGAAGAAGAGAAATAAAAGAAGAAAAAAGTAATAAAATTATAAAAAAAATTAAAACAAAATTATTTGGATTAGAAGATTTTTTAAGCAAAAATAACCGTTTGATAATGACACAAAATTTCTACTCTAAAAATAAAAATTCATTTGATAACGACACAAAATTTCTTCCTTTCGAACGACGACGAACCGGCGGATAGCGGTGGCTACTGGCGGCGACCGGCGACCGACGGCAGCGGCGACGATCAGCGATTAACGGCAGCGACAACCCGGAACGATGATCCGAAGGATGGCGGCGACGGCCATGGACGGCAGCGGCCAAACCGACGACGGTGGTCGACGGCAACTGATGAAGGACCGGTTGACGAACGATGAAAAAAAATTTTATTTCTCATTTATGTTCCAGAAATAGAGAAATAGAAAATTTCTACTTCTGATTTCTATTCCAAACCTATTTCTGGAATGAAAATCTATTCCAGAAATAGAAAAACGGAATAAGTTTATCAAACGGATTTCTATTCCAGAAACAGGTCTGGAATAGAAAAATTGTTTCTGGAACAAAAATTATGATTTGTCATGCACCCCCCAAACGCTTTAAAATGGTTAGAAATTGTTTCCAATAACAAAATCAGAGAGATTCATTTCGAATCAAAAATTATTCTCGGAAACAAAATGGTTATCAAACACACCCTTATTATCAACAACTATTCATGCCTATATATTTTTATTGAGGATGACAGTATTCTTCATTCCTTTGTTTTTGTTGGTGATATAAGCGGTTTGTTATGAAAAAATACTTTCTAAGTTAATGATTTTTCCAATCACGAATTTCTGTGTATTGCTTCCCACCCTATGCAAGAACTATCAAGACAGTTTCTCATTGATGATCCACCATTGCCTACACCAAAAACAAGGAAGCAAGAGAAGAATTTATTATATATGGTGTGTACGTATATGTTGCTATGGAGTCAACTCAATTCAAACAGGATTGGAGATTTAATAATCAAATACTAAAAGACCTTAGATCCGAGCCAACTCGCTTAATCCTATCAAGAGAAGTCAATTTTACTTAGGGTCACTCAATGTTATGCATCATAAAATATTTGTTGAATTGAGCCCAAGAAAAGTACACTAGAAATGAAAAGGCAAAAATGCATCATTAAAAGCGCGTTTGGTAACAATTCTATTCCTGGAAATAATTTTTTATCATAAATGGTTTTTTTCTTATTCTATTCTCGAGAACAATTTTTGAGCAAAAGAACACGCTTGGAATCGTCCAAAATTTCTATTTCTGGGATAGAAATGCGGTTGGTAGGATTCTTAAATTTTTTTATTACCTTTAGTTTTTTAATACTTTTATTATTTTTTTATTTTTTCTTTTTCTTTTTTCTTTTTCTCTTCTTCTTCCTCCTCCTTTGTAGCTAGTCACCGGCCACTGACAAGTTTGCTAGAGGCTTGCTTGGTCGAGGCCAAGCCTCGTCGATGGCCAAGCGAGCCTCGCTAGGCCACCAGTGAGACTTGACCTCGCCCAAGCGGCGCGAGGTCGGCCTCACCCTGGCTTGGTGAGGCCGAGCCTCGCGCCTCACCGGTGGCCGTGCGAGGCTCGTCCTCACCGGGCCATTGCCAAGCGACGCTAAGCTAGAGGTAGCTCCACAAGGCCAAGCTTCACTGGTGGCTAGGCAAGCTTGGCCTTGTCGACAAGCCAAAAGGAAGAAGAAGAAAAGGAAAGAGAAAAATTAGAATTGATTTTAGGAATTGTTCTCGGGAACAAAATGCAACTTTTTTCTACTCCTCGATTCTATTCAAAATCTATTCCCGGAAACCAAAAAACTGATTTTTGTTTCCGAAAACAAAAAATTTACCAAATATATTTCTGCTCTTTTTTAACTCCCTAAAATAAAAGAACAGAATCAGTTATTCTTGAGAGTGTTACCAAACAGGCCTTAAGAGTCCGATTACTAGATCTATTATTATGTGGCATGCATTATCAAACTCATATAACCTTTATGAATCCCGGGTCCCTTCTCCATTCCGACAACATTTTGGATGAGTATAAAATGCGAGTACTTCATTTTCAAGGTTCCGTTCGGTCGTCCAGGTTTGTAGACGACTTCAATCATTGGAAGCTCCTGAACTCCGTAAGTGGCCTATCCTATTGTTAGGGACGAATCGCAATCTCCTTTGACACGTATAATTGATTCTGAAAAGCATGAGGTAGCCAATATTCGCGAGTTGTGACTCATGGATATCCAAATAAGCACGTGACGATGGACAAAAGTTCAGGTCTCTCGGCTTCAAATTTCTGACTTGCCACTTGGTTCATGAGGCTCAACCAAAACATTACCAAGTACCAAACACACCAAAGCAAAGCCATGCCTCATGAGTGAACTAGTCGACGACTCGGCACTGGTCGTAGTACGCGGATCTGGATTTGGATCTGAAAACTTCCTCCTCCACCATGTCCAGGCACACAGCCGCCGGCGACAAATTGGCGCCCTCCATCACTGCGTCCCCCAACCTAAACAGCACTTGCCGCGTTGGCAAGTGAGAGGAATGGCAGAGATGGCGGCGGTGGCATCGCGTGCCTGGATAGGAACTCCTTGTGCATGCCTTTTGTATCCCTATGCCGTTTATGTTCAATTATCTTTGTTCTTATGCCCTATCGGTGAGTATGCGATCGATCTAGAGTTTCATCTGAGAGCTACACTACAAAAATTCATGATAAAATGGATAACTATTTCCGTGGAACAGTTCGGAGGTGGCAGCGGTCGATCGTGACTCTCGTGACTCTCGTGACTCTCGTGACCTAAGAATAATTCAGAAAGTACACGTCGTTTCTTTTATTTACGTTAATTTGTTTGATTTGATGTGTAAAGTGTACTGATGCCATGTGTAAAGGGCTTTGCTAATTTCAGTAGATCACGCATAGTTTTTAGTGGGGGGATTTTTGACATTTTGTTCTTTGCGGTATTGAATCACGAGGGCTTTGGTTTGGCGGGATCAAGTTGGTACATGTGAACGACTTTTGGCCCCCCTTTGCCAAAGCTCGTTCTCCATGTTTTAAATTGACAGAGTCAGGCGGAGTCGAATTCTGAAGGGGATGGCTTAGGACTTTTGCCTTCGTCCTCAAACAGAAAGCGGGAAAAGGACGGAATTGAGACGTGTACAGTCTAGGTTCACCTAACACTTTGCAATTATATATAGCATGACTAAGCGAAGAGTTAATAGACAGGATCAATCACGCATGGCGAGCAAACTACACGGGATGCTTCCCCTCGCTATCTGATTGAATGATATATGCTGAAAAGAAAGCTAACTGTGTCTGACCAAATTACCTCTTTCCTTGGCCAAGCATTCTGGGCCGTTTGTTTTGCTGAAATTGGATAATTTGATAAACATTTTTCAAAAGGTAATTATTTGTATTATTTAGAAAAATTAGTCAACTAAAAATATTTTGATCATAAAAAATCATTGAAGCTTAACATTTTCGTTGATAACATTTTTCGTTCGCTCATTTTTATAAGCAGTATAAGCCATCATCTTTAAAAAAGAAAATCCACATCAATGAATTTTCATGGAATAAACACACCAGGAGGATGGCCTTTCGTGAATTTGATTAGATCAAGGCAAGCGTTTATGCTCACTCTTTTGCTACTCTGAATTGACATCTCACCTGGTAGGCCGTCATTCTTGGCCTTGAATTTGGTACCGTTGAGCAGAAGAAGGTAAATAACTACTTGTAGAAATCACATCCTTAATTGGTGCGAATGCCAATTTTTTTTTTTTAAATTAAGTTATCAACAAATTTACTAACTATTGTATAGAACTATCAGCCTTTATTTGTGTGAGTTACAAGCTCTCTTCTGAATAAATTTTCCAATAGTTTTAGGTTACCTACATTCTTCTTTCTCTTAAAATTAGTCAGTTTCCATCGAGTTATTTTTTTTTTTTTGGTCGGAAGTCACTACTTTTATTTGCCTTGCTGCTTATCAACTTTTAAATTTGAGTACTTTTTTTATAGAAATTATTAATCTCAATTAAAGCAATTATCAACTTTTCTTCAATCAAGTTATTAACTAGTTCTACATAACCAACTCTTATTTGAGTTAGTTACCAAAAGTTGTTTGGTTTTTTTTTTTATTTGGAGTTACCAACTTCTCTCATCTCTGACAAAGCAAACTCTATTTTCTTTTATTGACTTTTATTTACCTTCTTAGCAGCGACTTAAAATTATTGACTACTACAAGAAATTACCAACCTTTTTGTGTAACTTACTAACTTTTCTCAAATTAAGTTGCCAACTTGTTATAAAAATTATTTTACGAACTAATTTTTCATCACCAAATGTTGTTAGAATTAGTTATCGACGCTCATTTTTTCTAACTAACCACTTCTCTTATCTTTGAAAAAAAGAAAAGAACTTCTCGCATTAGTTACCAATTTTGTTTTACTTTCTTACACTTTAGAGTTATATGAAATTACCAATATCTATGTTGTAATTTTATAACTTTATTCCTGATTAAGTAACTCGATGAAAGAGTTGATAAATTAAACAAAAAATATTGATAACTAACTCAAATGAGATTTGGTAACTCAGAATTAGTTGATAACTTGATCAAAGAAAAGTTGATAATTTTCTAAAAATTAGATTTAGTAATTTCATATGAAAGTTGTTAAACTTATGGTATAATAAAGAAAGGTAAATAATAGTTGATCAAAGATGAGAAAAGTAAGTAATTGAAAGAGAAATAAACTTGATAAGTAATTCAGTGAAAGTTGGTAATTCAAAATTAGTTGGTTACTGAGTTAAAGAAAAATTGGCAAGTAACTCTAATTAAGGTTAGCCATTTCTAAAAATATTGATAAATTCAAGGCATTGCTAACAAATGTAAATAGAAACTTGCACATGATGACAAAAGTTGGTAAATTGAAAAAGAAAAAAAAACAAATTGATAATATCAATATTTAACTCAAATGAGAATTAATAAGCCAATTCTAGACTGTAATTTAATGAAGGTTGGTAAGTTATGCTAATTTAGATTAGTAATCACTCAAAGATAGTTTATAAATGTAAGAGGTTGCTAATTAAGACAAATCAAAATTGGTGACTCAAAAGAAAAGTCATTAAGACTCTGTTGTTTCGTTAAAAATGTTTTATTTGGAAAATATTTTTCTATATAGCTTGAAATAATTAGTAAATAAAAAAAAATTCATTATCAGGAACAATGTCTTCATATAAATTCAATGTCATAAATATGTATTTGAGCCAACATGTCCACAAATATATCTCCTCCATCAGCATAAACACCCCATAATTGAACCTCCACGTCTCGTACCAGCAACAATCATATGGCCTATGATCAAATTATTATTAAACTAAAGGCAGGTACAAATATAAAGTAAAAAAATATGTACATGGGTCAGTAACTATCTTAACCCTCCTAAATATTATTTTACAAACTTCTTATTGCTGATAAGAATCCTATTATAATATTTTGGGTTAATATTACAAAAAATCCCAATTTTGTATACCGGTGATAAATTTATCGCAAACTAATATTTTGACTATAAAAAACCCCAAACTAGTACATATGCGATAAATTTAGCCTCCATTAATTTCCGTTAAATTAGATTAATACCACGAAAAACTATAAATTGGTACATCTGTGATAAACAGAAAATAAAAAATCAAAACTAGCACATTCATTAATTGCCACGAGTCATCAAATTCAATAATTTGATAGTAATATTTAACGGAAGATAGAATTTGTCATAAATATACCAATTTGAGATTTTTCATGCTGTTAACCCTAATATTTCTTGTTTCTCATTTCGATCTTTGATCTTTAGCTAAGTCCAGTAGCAAGCACACAGTCCTCCAAAAGATGCTATAAATATCTCAACAAACACAAACGCTAGCTCACAAGAAAACCTTACTCCTCCAGCAGTCTCTCTTCTTCCACAGACAATCCAAACTTAAACTTCATCATCACCCTCCGTCTCTCTCTTAGCAAACCCTATGGCCTTCATAGCAACACCATATTCTCTCTCTCCTCCCGCCATAAAAACGCGAATTCTTCCCATTCGTGTCCGTAAAAAACACAAACTCAGCTATCGAAACTCCATCGCATCTCGCTCTCTATCTCTCCCTCTCAATCAGACGAACCGTGCTGCGGCCTCCACAGCAACACCAAAATCTCTGTCTCCTCCCGCCGCCACCGACCTCCAAAGCCTCCTCGAAGCTGCGCAGCCATTCATCCGTGGCGAGCTCGAGCTCATCGACCCACGCCTCCCCTCCCTTGTGGCCACCCTCCGCTCGGTCGGTGCCGGGGAGTGCTGGCATAAGAACGGCAGCTTCCTTGAGCACCTCGTCGACACCTACCGCGTCCTCCGTCTCTGGCGGGCCCCTGATGCCGTCTGCCTCTGCGGCCTCTTCCACTCCGCCTACTCCAACTCCTACGTCAACCTGGCCATCTTTGACCCCAACACCGGCCGTGAAGTCATCCGTAGCCACGTTGGCGATGCCGCCGAGCGCCTCATCCACCTCTTCTGCATCGTCCCGAGGCAGACCCTTATTCATGACGACCTGCTCTTCCACTACGACGACTGGGAGCTCATCGAGTACCTGAAGCTGTCAGAGATGTCCCTCCGGAGCGCCAAAGAGAAGGGAGTATTCAAAGGCGACGAAGCGTGGCGGAAGAAGGTCCAGTCGCTGTTGCCAGCAGAGGGGATAAAAGTGAAGCACATAAAGACTGGAGTGGACATGCTCGTTTCGAGGAGGGTGGTTGCGGTTTTTCTGATGATGACCATGGCCGATTTTAGCGATCAGTTCTTCGGGTTTCAGGTAATGTCATGTCATCGTGCCCAGACCCGTTATTCATTACTATTGCTGTTGATTTGGTCTGGTATGTTGGACATATCACCACCACTATAAACAAATGAGTCAATCTGTTATATTCGAGTTTCTCTCTGCAAGTTCGCACCTCGATCGAGTCTTGTTATGTTGAGAAATTGACACAATTTACTTTTCAGGACATGCTGTTCAAGAACAGCGACGGGCGGATGGAGTTTACTGGGAACAATTTCTGGGCATTGTGGCCCGGGGACGGGAAGCCCGGGCTCTGGATGAACTCGATATCGAGGATGGGTGCGGTCTACATGCTCGTAGCGAGAGAGGAAGAGATCTTCATGCTCGAAAAGAATCAGAACAAAACCAATGCCCAGTCCAAGCCACCGTCGAAAGAGCGAGATGAGGACATCGAGCTCGTGGTGCCACCAGTGTTCGAGTCCTGCACGCGGGTCCTCAGCGCAAGGGACCAGATTGAGGCGAGGAACGAGTACTGGGAAGCAGTTTGCAATGCCAGCAAGTTGGGAGGAGCCGAGAATTACGACGCGGTGGAACAGAGGCTGAGGGAAAGCATCGAGAAGAACCCGTTCATTGGGGAGCCTCGGGTGGTGCTGGGGCAGCTATGTCTGGGGAAAGGGCGGTACGAGGAGGCCGAGGCTGAGGCCGAGGCCGGGCTGAGGCTGCTGCTGGAGTGGGGGAGTCCCTGGGACAAGAGGATGTCTTGGGAAGGGTGGGTGGCCTGGGCCAGGGTTTTGCTCATGAAGGCCAGAGAGAGGTCTTGGCCTAGCACTGCTTGGGGGATTCTCAATTTAGGGCTTGTAAGGTGATTTGATTAGGTTGTGATGCGGTTGATTTGACTCTAGTAATGTAAGATATTCAAAATGAATGTTGAGACGCGATATGGAGAAGCTCTATGGGTCCGTGTGCATCTATTATTTGTTATCATCGCAAATTGTGCCGCTTCTTGGTATATATGATGTAAGATGATATGGATAGTTCATAGCTTTTTTCACGTTATGTATGCATGGCCTTACTTTCTCAATATTCATCTTTGGATATTCACTATTTTGCAGTGCTGCTTATATATGTGAATGAAACGAAATAAAACCCTTTTTTTAGCTTTCAATCAAAGTAAATCCCCCTTTCGGCAATGCATAGATGATTCTCGTTTTCTTTTCCTTAAGTCGACTAAAATTAGCAGGCCATGAGCAAAGTGAGACATCATTTTTGGAGAACTTGATAAATGCATTGCATCATGTGCAATTAGCCCCAAACGGACTAAAACATCATCATTGTCAATGTCAATCCAAAATCCTGCTTCTCTTTCAATTTCTCTGGAACAATTGTTGCATGTGGGCCAAACCACTAGAAAAAGTCTTTCCAATAAACTACATGAAACGATAATCTTATAGAGAGCCCCTCTCAACCGATATAGGACTTGGGATGATCATTTCGTCAATGATGGCTCATTAGAAACCTAATAGGAAGCAAACCTTATCCGAGCACTCTCACCCCGACACTCACTCCCCACCCTTGTCTAATTGGATATGGTTCCAGTCCATCCATGAACCAAACATCACTAGATCAATTCAAAACCTTGTTTGAATACCGGTTCGGTTACACCGAATCATTCATGAAGTTCTACCCAATTCAACTATCTCTAGAGACCATTTCGATTGTGAAAGTAGTAGGATATTTAAGATTATAATGAACACCCTCATACTCAGAGTACAGAATGTTTACCAATTCGTTCTCCGTGTCATTGTTTCTATTTTAGCATAAGGCGGTGGGTTTAAAGATGGAAAGGAAAAGATGAAATAAAATATAAAAAGAACGAAGAATTCAACCTCCTACTTCTCCTTCTCTCCTCTGCAAGACAAGTAGGGCAATCTTAGGCATTCATGCTCCTTTTTTGGTAAGACCTACATAGAAATATGCTTCCGATCAATAGAACAGGAAGAGGAGCCAAAAATCGGCTTGGTTGCAAGAACCGATGGTGACGAAGTTTACCAGGCTCTCTGTTCTTGTTTGATCGATTCCCCACAGGAGAAGAATAGAATGAATCATATTTTTATACAATATGTTCTCGCGTGAAAAGCAACATGCAGTGTTGCCTATCCTCTATTCAAAGAGGAGAAATGTGAAGCAAATTTGTTAGCTTGATAGATAGAGGCCTTTCTCCGCAAAGTCATAAGACCATGTATGGGGGCTAACGCCTGTTATCTGGGTCATTCCATATAAGCCAAGCCCCAAAAAAATGAATAGTTTGAATAATCACATAAGATGATGAATCGATGATCACTTGAACATGTGCATTGACTTACAAATCACTCAAAAGATCTCTCTTTATTGACGTGGGATTTGGACTCTCTCTCCCTCTCTCAAAGATCTCTCCCTATTCACGTACTCTTTATGAAATACATAAAAGTATGTGGACATAATTATTCTATTTCACATTATTTTTATAGCTAGGTGATGATGCTTAAATGTTGGGTGTACCAAGTGCGATGTACACCTAGTGCACACCTCTTTTTGTTATTGGATTTTTTTCTTTAAACTCCAATTGATTTCTCATACGTTAGATTAAGTTTGATAGGATGTTAACGAAAATTAGGATATTTCCCTTTATGAAGGAGATATTTCATGCTCCCCTTTCATTGTGCATGCTTTTGATTTTAAAAGTCTTGCCAATTCAATAGATGTTCTAATTCCGTACACACGTCCGACCCGTCTGCATGTTGATTCTTCTTATTTCCGTTCATGTACTTGCCATGCTAGTAAAAATCGACTACGTCATATTTTGCTTTTAATAAATGAAGTTAGTATCTGGACCTTCAAATGTGTACCATTTCTTAATCATGTAGATATATAAGGTTATTTGTGTGGTGAAATTGCTCGATTAGTCCTAGATTTCAGAAAGGGACGGCCTAGGCATTTATATATTTCTAGCAAGGGAATACACCACAAGGAATATATATTATCTGCGGATGTCTACTTCATCAGCGACCATACCGCCGTTTTGCCATCGACTTGTTACTTTAGGCTTTTCTTGTCACCCATTTTGTTGAGCTGATTATGTCATTACTGGGTGTTCTCCGCTATCTACCTGCTCAATCTCGGTTTGAAGTTTGAACCTTACTATTGCCAGGATAGGGAGCTTTTCTGTTTTCGTTTAGGGGATCTTCCTTATATCCCCTTTAATTATCAGCACATCAACCATTTGAAATTTATGACTGAACGAGCTATTAGGGTTACCTGTTACTCCAGTTGGAATCATGCCAAACAGGCAAATCTTGTTTTCCTGGATGAAAAATTTATCAATTTTTAAAAGTAATTTAATGTCGAATATTCGATCATTGCATGCTAGAGTTGGATATTTGGTATTCTTAGGGTGTATTTGATAACATTTCCATTCCGAAGGACAATTTCTTTCCGGAAATAGTTTTTTTCTATTTCTATTCCTTGAAATAATTTCTAAGTAAAATAATGCGTTTGATAACCACACAAAATTTCTATTCTAGGAAATGAAAAAGAACATTAATGTATTTGGTACGACACGCAATTTTTTTGTACTGTAGAATTTCTTTTAATTTTTTAATATTTTTTTAGATTTTTCTTTTTTTCTTTTCTCTTTTTCCTCTCTTCTTTTTCCTACTCTAGCCAACGGCAGTGGCAACCGGCGATTGGCAACTAGCGTTGGCAGCTAGCATTGATGGCTAGCGACAAGTCTCCATTGGCCTATTAGAAGAGGAAGAAGAAGAAAAGAAAGAAAAGACTTATTTTCGGACATTGTTCTTGAGAATAAGAAACTAATTTTTTCTAGTTCTCGTTTTTATTCCAAATCTACTCCCTGACCACTTTTCTATTCCGGGAAATAAAATGAAAAAAAGTAATTGAAGTTACCAAACAAATTTATATTCTTTTTTTATTCCGAGAAATAAAAGAACAAAAGAATAGAGAAATAGGAATGTTCTCATGCAACCTCTTATCTTCCGTCTATTATAACGCAGCTCAGACCAAACTAATTCAATTTTGTTCTGCCTAAATAACGATGCTCAGGCCTATGGACCGAGTACAAAAGAGTCGAGGCTCAGTCTGTTCGAAGACCCTCGAGACAGACTTGGTCTACTTATGCTCCTGAGCATGAATTTCACCTTGACACATCAGGGAAGATTCTTATATACTTGGAGGAGAAGAATTAGAACTCAGTACAGTTGCAATGCTTGTGCTCAGGGGCGACCGAGGGTTCACGTCGGTGCTGCGACGCTCGCGATCTTCGATCCAAATCCAGACTTCATCCAAAATGCGCCCTATAAATTTGGCCCTTAGCTTGCAGCAGGGCCAACGTGGGATCGGCATCCCCTCACATCAACATCTAGCGAAGATGATAGTAACTTGCAGTGTTGTAATGTATGCGAGAATGGAGAAGTCCAACGACTGGATTTTCATTATAATGCGGCCTGCATTATCAAGCTCGTAACGCCTTCATCAATCCCTGAGTTCCTTCTCCATTCCGAAAACATTTATGTGAGCGTACAAGGCAAGTAGTTGATTTTCAAGGTTTCGTTCTGAAAGAAGTCGAAGGAGAGGAAAAAGAGAAGGAAGAAAGGGGGAAATTTTCTCTGTATTTCTCTGTGTATTTACTCAATGTACAAAATCGATATTTTAGTATAAAGTATGTGTAAAGAAAAGGCAATAAAATAATCTACAGATCAGATCCGATATTGATTGATCTTGGTTTATTCAATAATATCCAGATGATTTGATTCTTACATATCTTCCAATATTCCTGCGTGTCTTCCAACACATTTGCGATCGCGATCTGACATGAGGTCCATAGTTGACTTTAGGGATCATCGGAAGCTCCGAACTCCATGTGCCTATCCAATCGTCGGGGACTAATTGCAATCTCCAAGTGGCACGTATAATTGATTCTCAAAAGCTCGAAGCAGTCAATATTTACGAACGTGATGACAGACAAAATGTCAGGTCTCTCAGCTCTAGGTTCTATATACCACTTCTTTACTTTCGTCGGCAGTACAATTTGGACTGCACAAATTCCAAAAATCAACACGTTTTCCTTTTGTGTTTCACTTGTTTTATGCGTGCGGTATCGGCCGAAACCATGTGCGGTATCGGCCGAAACTACGTGCAAGCTTAGTATCCTTATTCCATTTGTGTTCAGTTATTTTTATCCTTACACTCTATTGGTGATTATGCGATCTAAGTTTAGGGTTTCATCAAGTGGCCAAGGTTCCATTTGGTAATGTTTTTCTGTTCTTTTGTTCTGCAAAATAGAAAAAAAAAAATTCATTTGGTAACACTAGTTAATTTTTTATTTCTCAAAATAAAAAAAAGATCAGGGAATAAATTTTGGACGGAAACAAAAAGTGGAAAAAATCTACTTCTTTATTTCCGGAAACAATTTTTAAAATACGTTATTTTCTTTTGTTCTTCTCTTTCTTCCTTCTTTTTTCATGGGAAAAAAGAAAATTAAAAATTAAAAAAAATTAGAAAAGTCTTAGAAAATTATTTAAAAAGTTAAAAAAAATTTATATTCTTTTTATATTTCGAAAATGAAATTTCTATGTGGTTACTAAACGCGTTCGAGTATTTAGAACTTGTATAGAAAATAAAATTAAAAAAATATTTTTAAATAGAAATTATTTGTAAAAATAAAAATGTTACCAAATACTTTCACGCCGTTGAAAATTGGCTATAAAAGGGGTGAATTTCCCGAAAATGGTTGAGTAGTTGATCGTGAACACATGGCCTCACTTTTTACTTCTTTTTTTTGTTGAGTGATTTTCCGTCTCATGATGTGCTACATGTGAATCTTTTGGGGGACCCTCGTGCCAAATCACGTTTTACTTCTTTAATAGATATTTTGAGGGAATGGACTAGAATTACTGCATCCCTCCTGACAAAAAGGACGGAATTCTGGTTTAGGGTCACCAAGCACGATGCCAATATAGTACGAATAAGCAAAAAGATTTCAAATTAATATATTTATGATAAACTTTACTCTAGATTAATTTAAATTTTTTTACTATCGAAAACTCCAAATCGATATACTTATGATCTATGAAGGACGAACACATTCAGAAACCTTCCGTGTCGTGTCGGATACGTTGGGACACACTTTTCAATATGTGATCAATTCTTATCGACATGATCTGACTCACGTGTCCAGAATCGCAAGAGACTAGGTTTTTGGAGTAGATTTGCAAGCATGAAGGGAGAGTGAATTGTTGTAGAAGGCGATGAAGGGTGGAGACGAGGGCGAGGGAGAGGAAGCAAGGCTGCGGAGGCGAGGCCTCGATAGTAAGAGAGGGATGGAGGAAGAGAGAACCAACTGACCGAGATGGTCACAACGGACTGGAGACAAGGCTACGATCGCAAAAGAGGGAGGACCAAAGGCAAGGCAGTGAGCGACTGCAATAAGGCAACCCAGAGAGAGTACAAATTGCGAGGAAGAGGATCCTACAATGAAGGAGGGAGCGGCGAGCGTTTTACGAGAGTTTTCCAGGTTGCTTTTTTTGTTTTAGGAAGAAGGGTAGAAAAAAGATAAAGAAAGGGGATGCGGCAAAGAGAAGGAGCGTAGAAGGAGGAGGAGGAGGCTACGGTTTAGGTTTCGAAGGAAGGTCGGAAAAAAAATTAAAAATGGGGGTGCCGTGGAGGAGAAGGCAGCTAGGTTTGGATTTCCAAAGAAGCCAGAAAAAAATTAAAAAAATGAGGTGCCATGCAAGGAGGAGACGCCTAGGAGGAATAGTAGGAAGCTGGTGTTTGGGTTTTTAAGGAAGAGTAGGAAAAAAAAATTAAAAATGATGGTACCATGAAGAGCAAAAAAGAAGTTAAGTTGGGTGGGATTTGTATTTTTTTTTTCTTTTCTTTTCTAGAGGGAGAGGATGGAGGGTGATTTCAAGAAAGAAAAAAGGTGAATAATGTTAAATAATAATAAATTATGATCACCATAAAAGATTATAAATTTATTTAAATAAGTTGACTCAACTCTTTATTTTTGAAATAATCATATGTATATATAAAAATATTTATTTATTATATAACGTATCCCAACGTGTCGAATTCTCTATTTTTTTAGAAATGACGTATCTGCGTATCGTATCGTGTCATGTCACATGTCGTGTGTCGCGTATCCGTGTCGGTCTTCTACATAACTTATGATAAACTTACTAGACCATCATAAACTTCAAACTAGATATATTTATTATAAATTTACTTTTTGTTAGTTTCTATTAAATTAAATTTAATCGCATCGAAAAATTACACACATGTACATTCGTCAATTATTATATGTCATCCAACTTAAAATTGAAAAGGACTACTTTCTGGTTAGCTTGTTCTTTTTTAGTTGCTTCCTAAATTTATTTATTTTTTTAAGTTAATTTGCCTTGTTGCTCAACACTTCTATATTTGCGTACTATTTTTTTAAGAAACTAATCTTAATTAGAGTGGTTCCCAACTTTTATAAATCAATCTAACTTAGATTGGTAAATTCATATAAGAACATATAAGAACTTGTAAATGCAAAGCATTGGTAAATTTTAAGAATAAAATCTGATAATATAATAAAAAAATTTGATAACCCGCAAACTATCATAAAAATTGATAATTTCATAAAAATGTTGGTAATTTACTGGTGGTTATTTAGATGATAAGTTACCTATCTTTTTTTCTTTTTTTAACTAACGGTTTTTTTACACTTGCTAGCATTTGTTGGGATTTACCTGCAAGGAAAGAACCCTTTTTTTTTTATTTGCACGAAACCACATAATTCCATACCAAAACTGATATTGTTAAAAACTAGTAGAGTTCGCATTGAGTCCACACAAAAATACAAACTCTTCACATATCGTCAACACTGCTGTTGATTTTGTACCTCATATCCCCGCTAGTCTATTTAAGATATTTTTATCCTAAATCTACAATAAAGAAAAAGAAAAAGAAAATCTTATACTCATGTCATGTGACACGGAGAAAATTAGATTAATGCGGGTACTCGAAAAATATAATCACTACCATCAGTATAAATGATTATTTTACACCAACACTATTTTTCTAATCATAGCAAGTATAAAAATAAATTCAATAATTAAACCTAATTTATTCTTCATGTACTTTGAGATTAACTGTGCTTGCATAATAATTTTTTGTGCTATCAGTTAGAGTATAAATTCAATGTAATATTTATGTAATTGAGTTATCGAACTATGTGTCCACAAATATATTTCCTCCATCAACATAAACACCCGAGAAATGAATTTTTATGTCTCATACCGGTAACAAGCGTATGGCCTGTGATTAAATTACTAGTGAACCGAAAGCAGATACAAAAGCAAACTAAAATATCCTTCAAATTATTATTTTACGAACTTCTTATTACTGATAAGGATCCCATTATAACATTTTTTTTTTTCTCATTTCGATCTTTGATCTTTAGCTAAGTCCAGTTGCAACCACACACTCCTCCAAAAAAATGCTATAAATAACTCAACAAACACAAACTCTTGCTCACAAGAAAACCTTATTACCCCAGCAGTCTCTCTTCTTCCACAAACAATCCAAACTTAAACTCCATCACCTCTCTCTCTCGACAAACCCTATGGCCTCCACAGCACCACCACAATCTGTCTCTCCTCCTGCCACCGCGGACCTCCAAGCCCTCCTCGATGCCGCGCGACCCTTCCTGCGCGGCGAGCTCGAGGTCGTTGATCCACGCCTCCCCTCACTTGTGGCCACCCTCCGCTCGGTCGGTGCCGGGGAGTGCTGGCACAAAAATGCCAGCTTCCTTGAGCATCTGGTCGACATTTATCGTATCCTCCATCTCTGGCAGGCCCCTGAAGCCGTCTGCCTCTGCGGTCTCTACCACTCTGCCTACTCCAACTCCTCCGACAACCTGGCCATCTTCAAACCCAACACCAGCCGTGACGTCGTCCGCAGCTTCGTCGGCAATGCCGCTGAGCGCCTCATCCACCTCTACAGCATCGTCCCGTGGCCGGCCCTTATCCACGATGACCTGCTCTCCCACTATGACGACTCAGAGCTCGTTGAGCACCTGAAGCTCTCGGAGATGTCCCTCCAGAACGCCAAGGAGAATGGAGCGTCCAAAGGTGACGAGACATGGCGGAAGAAGGTCCAGTCGCTGTTGCCAGCCAAGGGGATAAAGGTGAAGCACAGAAAGACCGGAGAGGACGTGCTCGTCTCAAGGAGGGTGGTCGCAGTTTTCTTGATGATGGCCATGGCCGATTTCAGCGACCAGTTTTTTGGGTTTCAGGTAACGGTTGTCTTGTCATTGTACTTGGATCTGTCTCTCGTTACAGTTGCTGATGAGAAATATTACTACTATAAACAAATGAGCCAATCGGTTATTTCGAGCTTCTCTGTGTGAATTCTCACCTCGTTCGAGCCTTCTTGTGGTGAGAAACTGACGCCATTTACTTTCCAGGACATGCTCTTCGAGAATGGCGACGGACGGTTGGAGTTCACCGGGAACAATTTCTGGGCATTGTGGCCTGGGGATGGGAAGCCCGGGCTCTGGATGAACTCGATATCGAGGATGGGCGTGGTCTACATGCTCGTAGCGAGAGAGGAAGAGCTCTTCACGCTCGAGAAGAAGAAGAACAAAAGCCATGCGGACTCCGAGCTGCCATCAGAAGGGCAGGACGAGGACATCGAGCTGGTGGTGCCACCGGTGTTCGACTCCTGCACACGGGTCCTCGGCACGGGGGACCAGATCGAGGCGAGGGACAAGTACTGGGAAGCGGTGTGCGAGGCGAGCAAGTTCGGAGGGGCCGAGTACTACGACGCGGTGGAGCGCAAGCTGAGGGAGAGCATCAAGAAGAACCCGTTCGTCGGGGAGCCGCGGGTGGTGCTGGGGCAGCTGTGCCTGGGGAAAGGGCGGTACGAGGAGGCGGAGAGGGAGGCTGAGGCCGGGCTGCGGCTGCTGCTGGGGTGGGGGAGCCCCTGGGACAAGAGGATGTCCTGGGAAGCGTGGGTGGCCTGGGCTAGGGTTTTGCTCATGAAGGCCAGAGAGAGGTCTTGGCCTGACACTTCCCGGGGTATTCACAATCTGGGGCTCGTGTGGCGTTTTGAATAATTTCCTCTGTTTTGGTAAATTCTTCATTCTATTCTGGTCTTATTGCTTTCATGCACTCGGTTTTATGTATTAAGTGACTGTCGTTTTATGTATTAAGTGATTGTACGAATTGGGTTATTTATGTCCAAATAAAATTCTCTCACGAGCTTTGTCTACACCTATTATTAACAACATATGAATCCAACAGAGTATGCATGAGATTTTAGATAACGCTGCCTTTTGAACCAAAAATTTCTTTTCCTATCAAAGGCCAATATGCCACTCTCTTTTGTCTCTCCTCTGGCGTTTTTCCAAAAAGAATTCATCTCCAGCAAATGACTCTTGCTCTTGAGCAAAGCCCTCACCAGTGCCAGCTCATCATCAACCTCAGTCATAAGCTCCACTCCCGAACGCCTCCAGTGCCAGCTCATCATCATCCTCCGCCACATCGTCATCCTCATCAGGCCTCACGAAATCCAGTATGGGCCCCTTGATGCGCACCCCACCACTAGCCACAATCTCCACCTTCCTCTCGCGCCGCATGGACATCCTAAGTGTCGGCACCACCATCGTCCTCCGTTGCTCGCCATGCCATTTGATCCTGCCTCTACCATCACCCGCTCGTCCATCACCACCTTGCCCTCTCCAGCCGACACTGAGGCTGTCGATGGGGCACAAGAGGACGGTGGAGATTGTGACTAGTGGTGGGGTTCGCGTCAAGGGGCCCATGCTGGATTTCGTGAGGTTTGACGAGGATGACAATGTGGCGGAGGATGATGATGAGCTGGGACTTGCGAGGGCTTCGCTCGAGAGCAGGAGTTGTTCGCTGGAGATGAATTCTTTCTGAAAAAACACGAAGAGGAGAGATAAAAGAGAGTGGCATTATTGCATCTGATAGCAAAAGAAATGAGAATTGATTGCGTGACAATTTTTAAGGCGCGTTTGATAACGACTTTGTTTCGAGAATAATTTTTTATCGAAATGATTTTTTTCTAATTTTGTTTTCAGAAACAATTGCCGAACAAGAGAACACGCTTGATAAGTGTACCAAATTTCTATTCTCAAGAGAGAAATGCGTTTAATAAGATTCTTAAATATTTTTCTTTTAATTTTTTAATACTTTTATTATATTTTTCTCTTTTTTTCTTTTTCCTTTTCTCTTCTTCTTCCTCCTTCTTTGTGACCGATCACCTGCCATGGCAGTGGCTGACGACCGGTAGGGTGAGGTTTGGCAAGCTCGCCGAAGCCTTGCCACGCTAGGGCGAGGACCGGCGAGATCACGGAAGGCTCGTGGTGGCCAGGCTGGCGAGGTCGAGCCCTGTAATGGCCAAGCGAGCCTTGCCAAACAACTGGCCTAGGCAGCGTGAGGTTGACCTCATGTTGGCCTAGCGAGGCCCAATCTCGTGCTGGCCAGCAAGGCCGAGTTTCGCCGTGGCTCGGCATCGTTAGGGGCTAGCAACACTCCAACAAGGTCATTGACCCTCATCGACTAGTCGCCGACCATGGCCAAAGCCGACAACTGGTCAAAAGGAAGAATAAGAAAAGGAAAGAGAAGGGAAAAGAAAAAAATAGACTTGATTTTAGGAATTACTCCTGAGAGCAAGAAATGACTTCTTTTTTCTTGATTCTGTTCCAAATCTATTCTCAAAAACCAAAAAAAAAAAATTTGATTTTTATTCTCGAAAACAAAAAATTCACCAAACGGATTTCTATTCGTTTTTTGTTCCGAGGAACAAAAGAACATAACAAGTTATTTTCGAGAATATTACCAAACAGACTCTTACTAGATCATAAAAAATCAAATCATAAATAATTATAAATTGCTGTGAGACCCACTTCTTCGAAAATTTATGACTCCCAATAGACTATTATTATTACAGTACCTCAAAGACTATTATGCTAGCAAAGTCCCAAAAGAAATTTGTAGTTCAAAAGGCACTGTTATTCTGCCGTTAGCTTAGCATCACCTATTGCTAGATAGAATGACATCGATGCTTTGACAAAAGAAATCAATTAATGCCGTTGTACTTTGATTTTACCGCATCTTTATGTAACATGATAATACGATACGATAAGATTATCGATAGGTCCGAGTGGAAGAGCCGAACGTAGAAAGCGCTCGAGCTCCTTCCTTTTCAGTTCAATGGTTCTTTCTGAAAGCGATACCCACCCAGTGACCAGCTCCAGAATTCTCTTGGTAATTAGCTTGTTGATGGTGATACGCGTTCTCCTTTTTGTCGGTTCGGCTTCAGATGCTGGAATAGAGCCGTGCACTTGTCCGGAAGGAATGCAGGTTAGTTCCGAAAGCCATGGCGAGCTTGAGTGCCCGAACCGAACCCGCCCTTCGTTAATGGTTTTGGAATTTGGTGCTCTTCGGCCTTTCTTCTTCCTTATTTGCTCCTTCGTCAGGTGAATTTCATCAGCTTCCCAGACTTCACTTTTCCATATGTGGAATGGAACTGAATGTAGAAGTGCTGTGTATAAGTGTTCTGGTATTTGAACATTGATCTTTATTATTGAAATAATTAAAAATTAAATCAAGCATTCGTCTAACAATTTAAACTTTTAGAATAGTTAATAGTAGTCTTACAAAAGTTTCACATAATATCAGAGCTGAAGGTTCTGAATTCAAACCTTTTCAGACCCCATTTGTCTCCTCAATTAAATATGTTTTTATTGGTAAGGTAAACCTCAATTAAATATGTTCACGCTTAGTACTAAGCAAAAAGACCAGACTAAATATGAAAGAGTGTTGGAATAATTAAATATTAAATCACGCATTCATCTAACAGATTAAACTTTTAGAATAATTAGTAATAATTTCAAGAAAATCTCACATTTGCCTCCAGCAGAGAATTTTTAGCTCCTGCCTGAACCCGCCATTTGAGGCAATCACCCCAGGTGGCCAGACATCATTTTAAAAGAAAAATCACGAAGTTCACAAAATTAAGGACACGCCATGGGCTTTTCAGGTGCGCAGGGGACTTCATGCTCCTGAAGCACCTGAAAGTTATCTCTTCCTATCTGGTCCGTGAAGACATTTGCTAGTTCAGTGTTAGTGCACGACGTCCCGTGTGTTCTAGCGTTGAGGACCCCGTTTAGCATCACATTCCATGCTTTACATCTTGGACGAACGCCGGTCTGATCATGGGGAGAAGCATTACATTGTATAACTAGCGAGCTCATGCTTGCATGCACCAGCAATAGGGTTTATATAGACTGAGAATGGTAGTATATAATCTTACAACAAGTGCGTCCTCAGCAGCTTGATGTCGAAAGATGTTGAGAGAATTTGAGAAATCATGTATGGCATGACAAAATGCAGCATCTCTGCAGTCTCAATTTCTAGAGTGCAAAGTTAAATGAGCATTCAGTTTGACGGTCGAAATGTGCTTCAGATGTGTTTCTGGGTGCTTTCAATCTTTCGCCGATGTCTTCTATCATTTTATTCATGTGACCCGAGTAGTTTTTATCAGAGAATTCGACGAAAAAGTGAGGGATGCTCTTCGCAATTACCTTGATGAATTTGGGGGTGAATGAGAGTCTCTTCCACTCCTCCAAGCCCGGCTTTATGTCGACAATCATAGGAGTCCAATGCGTCGGTTCAAATCAGCGGAGATAAGTCTGCACGAGATTCTTAAGTTCAACGAGGACTTCTATTGAGAGAAGGCATCCATCTATGGAAAATGCTGGTTTTCGCTGCGTTCTCTTCCATAGCTTATTAACGAGGAAAGTTCCATAGGCCGCAGAAAGCTTGGTGATAAAGCTGCTACTCTTTGGTGTTATGCAAACTGCTTGGAAAAGTTAAAATTCGGCATCGTCTATTCGACCCAGCTTGGATCAAACCGACTCGATTTTGTCCTGCCCAAATTGTTAAAATCGGCTTTTTCTCTTCGACTCATGCTATTGCTGTGAAACTCACGATCTTCAAACTCAATCCAGAATGTGCTATCCAACACAAAACGTGATCGATATCCCTCACTTCAACATCTCACGAAGACGATAGTGATCTGCAGTGGTTGTCATGTTTGGGAGAAGGAAAAAGGTCCGATGGCTGAATCTATCACTAGGTGGCCTGCATTATCAAAAGCTCGCATTGCCTCTGTAAATCCCTGAGTTTCTTCTTCGTTCCGGAAACGCATGAACAAGTATGAAAGTTAAGTAGCTAATTCTCGAGGTTCCATTCAGTCAACAGGCGATTTGAAACGTAAAAAATGAAGTTTGTGGACGATTTTCATGATCATGGGAAGCTCCTTGTTGAAAATATGGCTGCACGTGGAAACATGATTTGATGTTGTGTGCAAGTGTATAGATGCAGGACACATTTGGTAGAGGATGGACAAGGATAGGTAGGATAATTCAAGGACATAGATCACGGGATATATAAGTTTATCAAGTTGATGGAAATAGGTAGATACAAGAAGCGTTGGCGGAGAAGTATTTCTAAAAATGTAAGCTTTCTACGGTCTGCTACCCACTCGCACGAATGAACGATTACAAAGCCTTTATATAGGCTTAATAACCGAGTTAGACCTGAATTATATCTCTGCTCTGTCAGAGATTTTCATTTTTTTGGCTTTCATTCTAGGCCGCGGGCTCCAACTATCATTAGTAGACTGGAGTTTTGTCGGCATTTCTAGAGGAGTCTAGGCTTTTTATAAAATATATCAACATCTAAATTCTAGATTTTTGTAGAAATTGGATCATGAATTCCAACACTCCTGAACAACTCTGTAAGTGGTCTATCCTATCGTTATGGACTAATTGCAATCTGTAGTAGTGCATATAAATGATTCTCAAAAGCTTGAAGCAGCCTATATACACAAATTGTGACTTAGAACCCCAACTAAGTAAATGACGACAGAAAAAAGCTCTAGTAAAATGGGAAACCTTTTTCTGTGAAACGATTCAAAGGTAGTAGTAGTTAATCGTGAATCTATTGATTAGCGATTAGACGTGATTTGTAAAGTCCAGGGCCTTTTTTTTTTCTTTATGCTATGCTACTTAGGGTAGATCACACATCGGACAGTTGTTGGGATAGTTGGTGGTTTTGATATGTTTCTTCATTCTAGGATGTACTAATGCGGCTTGGTGGTTTTGACATGTTTCTTCATTCTA
Source organism: Eucalyptus guilfoylei (assembly GCA_016097605.1). Classification (NCBI taxonomy): domain Eukaryota; kingdom Viridiplantae; phylum Streptophyta; class Magnoliopsida; order Myrtales; family Myrtaceae; genus Eucalyptus; species Eucalyptus guilfoylei. The sequence continues at coordinate 39,670,691 of CM027866.1, read as the reverse complement.
GGATGTAATAATGGGCATGTGAACCTTTTTGGGTACCCTTCTCCTGAAGCGCGTAGCTTAATAAATAAAATTAGTTGGACTCGTTGATTAAATAAACATTAGATCTATCAACTATCATTGAAATTACCAATCTCTATTTGGTGATTATGTATCTTTGTTCTCAATTAAGTAACTCGATAAAAAAAAGTTAGCCTTTCATACCGTTTGCATATAATAAATGGAAAGTCAAATCATTCATGCCATGTTGGTATTGCATATAGATTAGGGAAAAAGTTACTAAAAACCCTAAACTTTGCCTATTGTAATAAATTTATTCTAAATTTTTTTTGTGACACAAAAAACCCTTGACACAAAAAACCCTTAAACTTTATCAATTGTGACACATTTATCCCAAATTTTTTTGTGATATTAAAAACTCCAAACTTGTACCCGCGTGACACATTTACTCCAAACTATAAGGCATTTTCGTCTTTAATTTTTAAAATCAATTTTCTTTTTCTTTTCTTTTTCTATTTTTTCTTTTTCTTTTTCTTTTTTCTTTTTTATTTTTTCTTCTCTCTTCCCTCCACCATGGCCAGCGGAGGGAAGCCAAACTCAGGGGAGGGCCGCCCTGACTGGCATTAAGCGTGGGTCGCCCTCCCCAGATCCGGGGAGGGCCGCCCTCGCCCAACACAAGCGAAAGTGGCCCTCGCTTAGGCTAGCAAGGGCATCCCTCATCGACATCGAACGAGGGCATTCTTTGCTAATGCCGACCTAGGCGAGGGCTACCCTCACCTGCATCGGGCAAGGGTCACCCTCACCAAATCGCCCTCGCTAGATCTGGCGAGGGCTAGCAAGGGCAACCCTCGCCTGACGCCAACAAGGGCAACCCTCGCCTAAGTCTGGCTTCCCTCAGCCATGGTTGGCAGAGGGAAGAAAGAAGAAGAAAAAAGAAAAAACAAAGAAAAGGAAAAGAAAAAGAAAAATATTAAAAAATTAAGAGACGAAAATGCCATTCAGCCATAGAGTTTGGGGTAAATACGTCACAATTGGCAAAGTTTAGAATCTTTTGTGTTGCAAAAAAAAAGTTCGGAGTAAATTTGTCATACTAGGTAAAGTTTAGGATTTTTAGTGGTTTTTTCCCTATAGATTATCATAGAATAGTCATAGAATAGTATCGTGTCATTTAGGATTTTATACTAGTTCATTAGTGCATGTTAGATTAGGACACATAAAACAATAACAGTCAATTCAAGTCATGTCTATGTTGAGTTTAGGGATTTAATTTCATAAATAAGAAAACCCAAAAAGAATGAATCGGCATTGCATTTTATGTGTTAATCTAAGTTACGTCATATAACTTAAATTAAGTGAAAGCAGCTAAAAAATAAAGTGATATGTACCCGGGTCGCTAGCTACTTTAACCCTGCACATATTATTTTACAAACTCCTTTTTTTATCATAAGGACCTAAATTATGACATTTTTTTCTCATTTCGATCTTTGATCTTTAGCTAAGTCCAGCAGCAATCACGCACTCCTCCAAAAGACACTACAAATATCTCAACGAACCCAAACTCTTGTTCACAAGAAAACCTTGATCTTAAACTACATCTGCTCCCGACTATGGCCTCCACAGCACCACCACAATCTCTCTCGCCTCGCACCACCACCACCGACCTCCAAGCCCTCCTCGATGATGCGCGGCCCTTCCTGCGTGGGGAGCTTGAGGTCATCGACCCGCGCCTCCCCTCCCTTGTGGCCACTCTCCGCTCGGCCGGTGCCGGGGAGTGCTGGCACAAGAACAACAGCTTCCTTGAGCACCACGTCAACACTTACCGCATCCTCCGTCTCTGGGGGGCCCCTGACGCCGTCTGCCTCGCCGGCATCTTCCACTCCGCCTACCCCACCATTGACCTGGCCATCTTCGGGCCCAACACCAGCCGTGACGTCGTCCGCAGCCATGTGGGCGATGCTGCCGAGCGCCTCATCTACCTCTACTGCATTCTCCCGAAGGTGAATTTTATCCACGACGACCTGCTCTTCCGCTACGACGACTTGGAGCTTGTCGAGCATCTGAAGTTCTCAGAGATGTCCCTCCAGAATGCCAAGAAGAAGGGAGAGTTCAAAGGCGATGAGGCCTGGCGGAAGAAGGTCCAGTCTCTGTTGCCTGCCGAGGGGGTATTGATGAAGCACGGAAAGACCGGAGAGGACGTGCTCGTTTCGAGGAGGGTGGTCGCCATTCTCTTGATGATGACCATGGCCGATTTCAGCGATTACTTCTTTGGATTTCAGGTAATGGTTGCCGTGTCATCATACCCAGATCCGTTATTCATTACCATTGCTGTTGATTTGAGTATGTCGGGTAATGGTCTGGTATGTCGGACATATCACCACTATTGAGTCAATCTGTTATATTCGAGTTTTCTCTCTAAATTCTCACCTCGTTCTGAGTCTTGTTGTGTCGAGAGATTGACCCGATTAACTTTCCAGGACACGCTGTTCGAGAACAGCGACGGGCGGTTGGAGTTAACCGGGAACAATATCTGGGCATTGTGGCCCGGGGATGGAAAGCCCGGGCTCTGGATGAACTCGCTGTCGAGGATGGCCGCAGTCTACATGCTCATAGCGAGAGAGGAAGAGATCTCCATGCTCGAGAAGAAGATGGACACAAGCAACGCCGACTCTGAGCCGCCATCCAAAGAGCGGGATGAGGACATCCAACTCGTGGTGCCGCCGGTGTTCGGGTCGTGCTCGAGGGTCCTTGGCACGAGGGACCAGATCGAGGCGAGGGACAAGTACTGGGAAGCGGCGTGCCAGGCGAGCAAGTCGGGAGGAGCTGAGCATTACGACGCGGTGGAAAGGAGGCTAAGGGAAAGCATCGAGAAGAACCCGTTCATCGGGGAGCCGCGGGTGGTGCTGGGGCAGCTGTGCCTGGGGAAAGGGCGGTACGAGGAGGCGGAGACGGAGGCCGAGGCCGGGCTGAGGCTGCTGCTGGAGTGGGGGACTCCCTGGGACAAGAGGATGTCCTGGGAAGCGTGGGTAGCCTGGGCTAGGGTTTTGCTCGTGAAGGCCAGAGAGAGGTCCTGGCCTAACACCTCTCGGGAAATTCTCCTTCTGGGGATGGTGAGGTGATCAGAAGCTTTATGTGTTCGAGCTTATATATCGTTTGTTGCGATCGCGAGTCGTAATGTTTCTTAATAAATGGATGTATATGTTAGAGATATTCATCTGGCCATTCACATCTGTGTAGTTCTGCTCATGTAATTATAAATCGAAATAAAACACCCTTGCTTTAGCTTCTAATCCGAGTAAATCCCCCTTCCGGCAATGCATTGACGATTTTCCTCTTCCCCTGTTCGTTCCCTAAGCATAAGCAAAGTGAGAGATGCAACTTTTTTGAGCATTTGATAAGGAAGACAAGGAGGAACAAGCCTCGTCACCTAAGAAAACTGGAGTTTGGATCCTCTTTAATTATAGATAACTGCATTTCATCACATCCATTTATCTCGAATGTCATTCTGATTATGTCAATCCATAACTCGAAATTGTAATCTTCTTCGAAATATCTCTATAACAAATTACTATACTCATTTAAGAGATCTCTCTCAACTGATGTGGGACTTGAGATGTCATAAACTCCTATACTTAAAGAACTAATGTCCTTATCATTATTGGCCTATACAATCAAGCGATAGTCTATTACTGTCCATCTGCGCTGTCCTGGAACTATGGTAGGAATTGTTCCTGCTCTAGTTTCTATCTATACACTAGTAAATGGAACCAACCCTTGGTCATTGACTTCCCTTTATACCGTGAGAAATTAGTGCCGAATGAAATCCCGGAAACAAAAACATTTGTGGTAATTGAGATTGTAAATACTTTACAAATACAACTGCAATGTAACTTTCCATTAATAACGAAGAGGTAAAAGTACTGTGCACCCAAAAATTAAAAAGAAAAATAGTCCGCGGGCGGTTCGATTCCTTCTTGCGTTTCACATGTAATTTCGTATAGGAGAAGAAGCCCACGTTCAAGGGCTCATATGAAAAGAGAATCCCTTGTTGACCCACCCGCCCATAAGGATCCAAACCCGGGTTCGATCAGGGAGGATACCAACATATGGATGTGATCCGAACCCAGGTTTGCTTATGCATAAGATTTTATTCTATTGCTACATAGAACAACTAGTAGCAAATTAATATTTGAGATTTTTTTTTTGTCAGTAAATTAATATTTGAGATAAGTGCATTGAAAATCTTAACATTGATCATGGAAGTACAATTGAATCATAGAATTTTCAAAATATGCAATCAAATCTTTCTATTATTTCCATCCAATTTAATCAATGAAAAATGCTTATGTGATATTTTTTATTTTTTATTTATTTTTTTAATTAGATTAAATAAATTAAAAAGGATAATTTTTTAAGAACTAAGTAAAAAAAGGCAGGAACAAATATTGTCGGTGACCGCCGCCGTCATCCCTTTCGGACTATGGTTAGCGATGGTGGCCACTGTAAAAGCCTACGATTGATTTAGTTTGTGCTTTTTTATTTGCAGTTTGTATTTTTAACTTTTAGTTTTTTTTATTTTTAATCTATTTTAGTTTGTATTTCTCTTTAATTTTCGTATACTTTTTTGACGTGGCGCTTAATAGATGCCATATCATCACTACATATTTTAATAAAGTAATAAAATAAGACATGTTAGTATTTTCTGTTAATTTATTGGATGGAGTTAACGGAAAATTTTGATTATATTTTTGAAAAATCTTAAAATTCAATTGCACTAAATCAATCAATGTCCTTATACTATGATTTTATTGTATCTCTGTACAATGCGATTGTACGATATGATCTCATTTTGTGGAACACGCACTGGCGGAGAAAAGTTGGTTTAAGCACACTATTTACTTTCATCGTCCTTACAATTGAGATACATAGGCTGTAAAATGGCATTGCTTCCTGTTAAAAACAAAATAGAAAAGAAAAAAGAGGGAGGAAAATATTACATTGCTAAATTATATATTTAGGAAAAAGAAAAACCACAGCTATTACTTCGGACAATAATGAAATGCGGCACTCTCTCTCTCTCTGGCTGAAGAAGAAGCGATAGAAAGTGTCATCCTGTGTCCGAGTGGATGAGCTGAAAGTGGAAAGTGCGCAAGCTCCTTCCTTTTCGCTTCCATGGTTCTCCTCTGAGAGCAAACCCATCTACCCACCAGTCACCAGCTCCAGAATTCTTCCCCCGCGATGCTTCCTCTCTCTCCTTCGCTTTCCAATCCACTCTGCCTCAGGTTCTATCTCTCTCTCTCTCTCTCTCTCTCTCTCTCTCTCTCTCGCAGTATTTGACTTGTCGATGGTGATGTGAGTGCGTTTTCCTTTCGTGGGTTCGGCTTCAGATGGCGAAACAGAGCCGTGCTCGTACGGAAGGAATGCGGGTTCATTCCGAAAGCCGTGGCGAGTTCGTGTGCCGGAGCCGGAGCCGGACCCGCCTTCTTTAATGGTTTTGGAAGAAGGGATTTGGTGCTGCTTGGGCTTTCTTCTTCCTTATTTGTCGTCGCTCCTTCTTCAGGTAATTCTCTTCAGCTGCCCAAAATTTCGCTTTTTGCAATTGTGGAACGGACCCGACTGTAGAAGTGCTGCGTGCGAGTTGTTATAGTATTTAAACATCGACCTTTACATCTAGGAGTGAACTTTTAGCTACTTTCCGAGCCCGCCTTTCCGAGGCAAATACCGTACGGCGAGATATCATTTGAAAAGAAAAAAAATTAGGATATTCGCAGCACTCGGGACACAATACGGGTTTTTCAGGTGTGCAGGGACTCTGTGTTGCTGGAGCACCTAAAAGATTTCTCCCCCTATCCGGGCCCCTGTGCACATATTCTTGTATAGTGTTAGTGCAAGGAGCCCGTGTTGTAGTGCTGGGCTCCCCGTTTAGCATAAAAGTTCATGCTTTATGATTTTTTAGTATGAACGCCTGTCTGCTCATGGGGAGAAGTATTGGATTATTTGACTAGCGAGCTCGTGCTTGTATGCACCAGCTCTAGTGCTTAGCGAGACTGAAAATGGTACCGTATAACCTTACAAATAGTACATCCTCATTCCTACGGAGTCCTCGGCCAAATGGGGGCCTCAAAAGGAATGCAAAAGGTCCGGTAACTTGCAGTGGAAGAAGTGATGAATTGGATATGTTCCTTGTTTGAGTCATGTCATTCGGAATTAGTTTTCAGGCCATGATTCGGGATTAGTTATGTTACCCTGCAGGGTCGTTGGCTGAGGAAGAGTTGAAAATGGCTTCAGTAGTTGATGACATAAATGCTTATTCCTACTTGTATCCGGTGGGCCTTCCGTCAAAGAATTTCATGTTCAAATGGTATGTTGATTTCCATTAAGTTTTCATCTTGAACAAGAAGTTTATCTCTGCCTTAGTATCCTATTATTACCAAAATATTTAATTGGATAAGGGGTCAATTCCAGATGTACAAGAGTGGATGTGTTTATCTGTTACTAAGTATATGGGACAACATCGAGGTTGTCTCATTGCTTTCTAGCCTATATTTGACCCTAAAGCCACATTTTGAAGACATAATTATCACAATGATTTGAATGATCACTTGCAATAAAAAATGAAAATGTTGTGCAGTGTCTTTGAGGGTTTGAAGTGCATGAAAAGGTTCATTATTGAGAACATATGTGAGGATTGTGTGACTCATAAGCCTCATTTCTGACTCCACAGTTGCTAAGATTGGTCCTTACTGAATTGGTGTGCCAGGCTCTGAAATTCCATTGCCTGATAATCATGTGTTTTTTTAAGGGGGTTTTGCCAATACTCATATGTAATGAGTTGTTTTTTTTTTTAAATTGTAATTAATCAAAAAAAAATTCTCTTGCTGTTTTGCCTTATGAAATTTCTTCGTACATGGGCGGTATAAGCTACATAATGATTTTTTTTATTGTAACTCGTGATTTTGTAAAATCCCGGGTGCATTATTAGACTGCTAATCACCAAAACCTCATTATGCATTTCCCCGGGGCCTTCTAGTTTGTGAAATTTTTGGGCTTTTGGTGGCCAGATTGCATGAGACATATTCATCTTGAGTGATTTGCAGACCTAAAGAAAGCTTACATCTATAGTATTGGAGTTTTTGTGTTGTCATGTCACAAACTTTATTTATTTGAAGGGTGGAATCCAGAAAGCCTGAGCGCTATTCTTCAGCTGCACCACTGTCCCGTAAGTTAGTCTATCTCCCCCTTCAGCATTGCACAGACAGAAATACAACACCTCTCTTTAGAATAGTTTAACCCTTTTCCTTTGAAAGGTGTAAATCATGGGTTTAAAGCTCAGGATAATTATATCTAGATAGTGAGATTGCTGCTGGATGCCTCAAATTATGCATTTCAAATTTTGTCAATACACTCTTGAAAAATGCTAATTTCTAAAAAAGAAAGAAAATTACTAGGCCTTATGATTTTGTTACAGCATCAGTATTATACAACTGCTGTGAGTAATTATATGTAAACGATGACATGCTGTTGAACTTGTATTGAATGGGTTTCTGTTTGATTGTCATTCAGCTGATGCACGTTTGCGCATTGTGTCCGAGCGAGTTGACATTATTGATAACCTCATCGTCTCTATCTCGGTAACGACCAATCACTACTATCTTCTTTTACACGATGCACAATTTTCAACATCTTTTATCTTATCCCTTTATTGCAGATAGGTCCTCCAAATTTTCAGATTTTAAAATCAAAGGAAAAGAGTTCATGGTCAGCAAAAAATGTTGCCGATTCTGTTTTATCAGATAAATCTGCCCTGGTAAGGTGACTCCTTTCTAGGAATGAGCTTTAACTGCATAAAAAGTTAAAGCGATGGTCATCTGATGGGCTGTCTTATAGACAGTCTATCAACTTATCCTTTTAATTACCAAGATACAATTGTGATGACTGGAATATAATGTAACAGTTGTGTAGATGCAAGATGTTATCTTAATATGATGATTCCAGGAATGTTAAAATCCAAACAAATGTGGCTAATTCTTTTCCTTAAGAGTGTAATGCAGTACTAAAATGTGTAAATGTTAATGCAGCGAGTCACTTCAACCCAGCGCTTGGCTGAGAGTTCTGTCCTCGATGCTCATTCTAGTGATGTATGTTCCCATATCTATGTACTTGATGAACTAATTTCAATTCTCTGTGGTGCTTGATTAAGCAGCTTTTCAACATCATGCCTTGTTCAAATAAACATGGATTCTGTTTCCATCTCACCTTTTCGCTTTCAGATTAATGGCGAGCCGTACTGGTATTATGAATACCTTGTTCGCAAATCTCCAACGAAAAACGTAGGTCATTTCTTTCTCAATAGTGAATTCTTAGTATTGGGTACGGGCCAATGAGGCAACTGCTTACATGCGACATGGAATACTGCAGGCTCAAGAATCAAATCTTTACAGACATTATGTTGCCTCAACAGCAGAGCGAGATGGTAGGAACCAAAACATACATTTTCTCAAAATTTCTTCCACATCTTTCAAATGTTATAATGAGGTTGAAGCCTCTGTGTTTTCTTTCTTTTCTTGTGTTTTTAGTGAGGGTTGAAACTTCTCAATATCGATATTGTGGGAACTTTTGCTCCAACTCGTATACTACATCTGATGTTACTCAACTGCTCTTCAGAGATCTCATCTAACTTCTGCTTTCAGGTTATTTGTACACACTTAATGCTTCGACGCTCGGCAAGCAGTGGACAAAGGTTCTCTCTCTCTCTCTCTCTCTCTCTCTCTCTCTCACACACACACAGTTTGTAGCAGTTCCGCTCTGGAAAGTGTAAATAGTGTATCAATTGAACCTAAATTGAGATCTTCATTGTCTCAATGCAGATGGGACCATTCCTCGAAAAAACTGTGTCTTCATTTCGTCTCCTACCACCAACAGAGAATTATGTCCCTCCATATAAAGATCCATGGAGATTTTGGTGACATCAATTTGATGATTCTTTCCTTGATTTCTCCTTTCAGAATTAGTGGAGAGGTCTGTATTCTTGTCGACAAATTTTGATCTTTTACTTTGCATTTTTACCTTTTCTCAATGATGAAAACGATCACCCTCCATATCATATCAGAGGCGAAGAGCATGGCTGTGTTTCTATGAAAACTTGCGTGGCTGACAAGAACATGTGAGTCGAGAGACCATTCACCTCTCTTGTTTTTTGAACTTTGCGGGTCGGAGGGTGAGAGAACGAGTTAGCTGATGCGCAGTGACTAATGTTGCCCTCACTCGCGGAATCATCCCTTCTTTGATCAATTTATACGTTTGCTTTTTTCCTGAGCGAAGTATGTGAGCATTCGCCCAGCGGCATCTCACGCCGGCGGATTTTTCTCGCGCCATTTGGAGGGGTGGATTGAGAGATAAAGCTCATGTACAGGAGGCCTTACAAAGAGACCCCAAATTATAGGGAGAATCTATGAATTTTCCTCGAAAGATTGTAACTTGAAAGTTATCATGCGGAGAATCGAAGCCAACTTTCTTAACACGCCAATGTCCTTGCAATCTAAGCAAAGCGATTGATCACATGATTGGAGAAAAACTCCATGAAGACCTTGCTTTTTGGAAACAATCTCCTTGAAAGAACTTGAGTATAAAATTGACCAATCAAACTGCTTTCGAGAGTTGCTCAATTAAGGGAGATGTTCACTTCTTTTCCAATTTTCTTGTTGATTAATCATCGTGAGGATTCAAGAAACTCTTTCCCTCTATCCACTAAACAAGCTTATTTTAGCAAATTAGTAGGCATCACAAATGCTATCGAACACGGTTGCATATTATTAAAAGAATCAAGTCTCCTTCACGAGGTCACAAATGCGAACAACCGTAGATGCAGTGATGTTGCGTCGAGTAACTTGTAATGGTTCAAATCGAATTATTTGTCAATAGCTAGAGACATTATAGAAATTATACAATGGCCTGAAAAGAAGGAAGAATAACAAGAAATGGCCATCATGATTCACATAATTCACGAGCATCCATGTGCTTCGCCTGAACGCAGAAATTGACCGAGCGAATCGAGCAGCCCCCCTTTAAATTCAGAAAAGACGAACGGACAACTCGCGTTATCCATTCAAAGTCTCTTTCTTTATCCAAAAGAGAACGCCGGTGGCGGCGGATGAATATAAAGTAGGAAGCTTTTCATGATTGGACTTTGGATAAGGGGTTGAAACCCCCCATGATTGATAAAATGGAAAATTCATTTCTTCTTTTATTACTAGTTTATTTCTGTCTTTTCTTCGGATTGGCCCATCTCCTTTGACTGTGGCATTGGACTCCGCCAAGAACAGAAAGTTGGCGACTTTGACCGATCTTCTTGGGCTCCCCCGACCGAGAAGAAGAAGAAGGAAGGTGATTTTCACAGACCCAAATCGTTTTTCAGATTGTTTTTGCTAGCTTGGAACTTGGGCTGGGAAGAAAATTACTGGAAATCCGCTGTCTCTTTGTTGGTTGGTAAATTTCTGATACTCTGTATTTTCGGATGTTAATGGGCTTTCTCCTGTTTCTTGTTTTTTACGAAGAGAAGATATTGATGGGTGTTGGTAGATTCCAGATTTTTAGCGTTTTGGTTTGGGTTGAGGCTTTCTGGTTCGACGTCGTTGGATCAATAGGCAGTAGCTTTTTTTGGGGATGGGGACCAATCTCGTCCCATCGTCTTGCTCTGCCCTTTTTTAGTTTGTATTGATGTGCAAGTGGTACCCATCCTCATCCTGTGTTCGTTGCGTAATTTACTCCTTTTTAGGACTATTTCTCGACCACGTTTTTGTTATTCTTTCATTGTTGTGTGCTGGATTTATCTGGATTGAGGAATGAATGGTTTGTTCTGTAAGGTCAACACTTGTTTTGGAAGTCTTGAGCTATTTTCTTTTATTGCTTCGGCAACTGACCGACTCCAAGATGTGTACGAGTAAGATTTGGTCACTGTCACGGGTTAGAGGTTTGCATTGCTTGGTTAATTTAACTGTTCTTTAATGCTCTTGAACTGTCAGAATCTTGGTGCTTAGTAAGTGGTAGTTCTGAGCTGTTTTAGGTGATATCCAATTTCTTACAGTACTTAAATTAGGACAAGGAAGAATCTCAGGAGGATCCTGCTTTCTTATTTAACCATAAAGCTGGTTGGTTGAGCAATTAAATGAATTCTGCGGTTTCGGTGTTTTGTCTTTCAAAAAATCACTACTGGGGATTCATCTGTGATTCCTGTTTTCTTTAATTAAGTGCATCTGCATTGATGCTATGCAATCTCATATGTTGTACTCTTCCATTCCCATATCTCTCAATAGGATCTAGGGTTTTTGATTTGTCTAGAAATATCAATTACTCTCTAGGGCCTTTAGGGCCACTCTAATTGGAAAGTTTTACCATTTGTATACCTGCACGAGAAACAAAATATGGAGGCAAAAGCATGTGCTGTAAACCAGTTGTTGGTGTTGCAGTGCAACAGGTGTAAATTGCTGTGGGCCTGTGTTTGTTCTTATCAGTGGGCAAGTGGTTGGCCGGAATTTTTTTCCCCTGATTTGTTAGAAAAGTTTGAAGCAACAGATGAAAATGTTGGAATCCATTGCAGACTCCTGGCTTTGTTCTTTTTTGTTTGTCTTTTTCTTGGTCACTTTCAAGACTCACAATCAAAAGAACCCAACTTACCATTCTCCATAATTCACCGTGACAATGATGACTATACTCATTACGTGTTTGGTAGTCAGATATTTCTCATGGGTGAAATTGACTCAATAAGGCGGTTGCCTTTTCGTTTGCCCAACAGGTCATCAATTCACAGGATTCAAGTTTCCAAATAGGGGGGCTAGATACAATTCATTTCTTCACATAATCCTCTCTGGGATTTTCTGATATTTCTTGGGGGTGATCTCGAGTTCAGCTTTATTGGCATTATCTGTGCCTGTCTGTTTCTCTCTAGGCTCAACTCTTAAGCTTCGGCCAGGCTGTTTCAGAGTCATGTTTTTGTTATATCAACTCCACCTACAGCTGTTACTGGCTCGTTAAACCAAATACATACCCGTCTGAATCCTACAGGCTGTTTTCAACTAACTGTAGTCCGTCAATCAACGATCTGTTCTGGTAGCTGACGCAGCTTAAGCTATATGACCGTGGACGAAACGACAAGCAACTGCTCCTGGAGTAGAGAGCAGGATAAAGCGTTTGAGAATGCACTCGCGACTTACCCGGAAGATTCGGCTGATCGATGGGAGAAGATAGCTGCCGATGTGCCGGGGAAAACTGTAGAAGAGATTAAACGTCACTATGAAATTCTGGTCGATGATGTCAATAGCATCGAGTCGGGTTGTGTGGAACTGCCTCCTTACAGTTGTTCTTCAGAGGGTTCAACAAGCCATGGCGGCGATGAGATGAGTACTAAGAAGGGCGGTCATGTTGGGAATCTCCATGGCGATTTGAATCACGGGGGGAAGGCATCGAGGTCGGACCAAGAACGTCGGAAGGGAATTGCTTGGACGGAAGAAGAACACAGGTAATTTGTTTTTTTTTCTTAAAAGACTCAAGTAACCGACATCGATTAGTTTAAACAAACTCTAGCTCAAATCGTCATGACAATATCAAAATTTAGTCATGATGAATACAAAATCGACAGATTTTTGGAAGATTAAAAAAAATTGTTAAAAAGTACGAGAGCCCGCTGGACAAAATTTCACAGAGCATGGAACCATGACACTTTTGCGGCTTTTGAACCACCATATATGTACTTCTATTATGCTTGCCTGTGTATGTGCATTCCTGCCTTTGTGTTTATATGCGTATAATTCCTCTACTTTGGCTTATTTTCATGATGTTACTTATGGTTTTTTCATTTGTGTCAGATTAAGCTTTCATTTTAGGGCAGTCTGTCACCATCCTGAGTTTAAGACAGTTTTCAGGTGATAGATCTTCAGGTGGTCTCTTATCATTTCTTTTGCCCTTAGGGTTAATTAGATTATGTAGTTGGTTGGCTGATACTCAAGTCTGTCGATTGTGATGCAAAGTATAGATCTAGAATTTCTAGAAAGAAGTAACCAAGAGCATGGATTGCATGCCTGTTCCCTTGAGTTTTCTCATCTTGTATTCAAAAAGAAAGCTGAAGAAGGTAACATACTTTGCCAATTTTGCTGGACAGGGAAGTTGGCCTTGTTTGGCTCTTCAGCATTGAAATTATGACTGATGCTTAAGACATTTACCTTTCTCATATCAGGCATCATTTTGTTTAGCAAGTTTGAGGCCTATCCAACTTAGATTTTTTCATGTAAGAGCTTGCTTTGGGATTGCTCAGAGACTCCCTACTTTCTATTGCATCTGATGTAGGTGGAGTACGTGATTGATTTCCCTTTTGGTTTTGACTAGGTTTTGCATTAAACTAATCACCTCACTATTAGCATTAGATAAACTCTCTCTCTCTCTCTCTCTCTCAAACTAATCACCTCACTATTAGCATTAGATAAACTCTCTCTCTCTCTCTCTCTCTCTCTCTCTCTCTCTCTCTCTCTCTCTCTCTCTCTCTCTCTCTCTCAAACAGAAGAGTTAATACTTCTAGAGAACTTGGGATTGTATATGGTTGTGGCAAGCAGATCAAAGTTTCAATAAATGGATTTGCTGCCTTGCCGGGCCTCTAGATTAGGGACTGTGAAAAGGGTTCCTGTGGTCTGCAGAGATGACAATGGTCAGCTCAATCTTTTAGTATAAGAGGAAAACCGGGTAGGAGAAATAAAAAGTGGAGGTGAAGTCAAAATCCAAGGTTTAATTGATATCTGAATTGTAGTCTTCTTATCATTTGAAAGAGATTATGTTGCTCTATGGATTTGGTATTACTAGTCTTAGGAGGACTCAAGGCTGTAAATAGGCAAACTGAAGATTCGCAGTCAGTCCAAACTTTAAATAAATCATAGAAACCTGGCTTATATATATAACAAAAATAATAGAAACCTTGGCCTAAACATGGGCATCCCATTGGCTAACAAGTTAAATTTGCATCAATCAGCTGAAGAAAAAGGGAAACATGGAATATGACGATATCAATAGCCTTGGCATGAATTGATGTGACTATGGGTAAAGGCTTCATCGTGCACCTGAGTCTGAAATGGCAGAGTCTGGTGCCTAAGAAATCAAGCTTTCTGAACAACAGATGAGTGGCTTATGTATCAGCCAATTAATTGCCCACTTCCCAACAGTAGACTTTGTCTTGAATGTCCTGCATCATTCATTTGTCTACTGAAATTCCTTTCAGCTCTTTGGTTTTCATACTAGCATGATTACGTTGATGTGTTATAAGCTTTTTGACTGATTTCTTGTTTCTGGAAAGCAGATTATTCCTACTTGGCTTGGAAAAATATGGGAAGGGAGATTGGCGAAGCATCTCCCGAAACTTTGTAGTGACAAGAACACCTACACAAGTGGCTAGCCATGCCCAGAAGTACTTCATCCGGTTGAACTCAATGAACAAAGATAGGAGGCGTTCTAGCATTCACGATATTACCAGTGTTAACAACGGAGAAGTCTCGACACCCCAAGGACCAATCACTGGTCAAACAAGCAGTTCTGTGGCAGGTGTTTCGTCCAGCAAACCTAGTAAACAGCCCTTTCAACCACCAACTGGGCCCGCCAGTATCGGTGTTTATGGTGCTCCAATGATCGGGCAACCGATAGGTGGGCCGCTTGTTTCTGCTGTGGGCACTCCAGTGAACCTCCCTGGTCCATCACATATGGCATACAGTGTAGCCCCGGTGCCAGGGGCCATGGTTCCTGGTGCACCCATGAGCGTTGGTCACGTAACATATCCAATGCCGCATGCATCAGCTCAGAGGTGATTGTATAGGAGATGTAAATGAAATACTGAAAGGCATATTGGTTGTGCTTTGTGATATACCAAGGATCACTCCGTAGAGTCCTCTGTGGGTCTATTGTCTCGATTCTCTGGTGGCCTTCTTTTGGCCTTGCGTCTATTTTCTGATAGTCTCTTCTATGCTTAAGAGTAGTGCTTGTGAGATGAGAATATATTATGCTTAGAAATTCAAACCAATTAGAATTTTACGATTGTTAGCGGATCTTCGGAGTGCTGATGATTCTTACTTGAAATTCTAGTGTCAATCTCATGTAATTCCGATATGACCAATTTAGCTATGTCAGTCTGCAACCATGAGAAAACTTTCCTATGGAGGCCAGTTGGGAACGTTAGCCCCTAAAACAAGACTGAGCTTGATTCAACTTATTCTCCAATTCCATTGACCTGGTTTGAGAACCCAACCTTTGGTGCATGTTGACGTTGCTTTTTAGGGAGGTGACTAGCATCAAGTAAAGGACTCAAATCGAGAAGAAACTGGAGAACTTTAGCATCTGATGATGGGAAATTTTGAGGACTAAAATAGAGCACAATTTCTGGCCTACCCACTAGGTCTACTCAATCCAGTCATATAGGAGCTGATGTACATCAAATTAATCTTTTCTAGCCAAAAGATAGTTTCGCGATTGCCTAACACTCTTTCCTGTACGATGTCCTCCTAGAGTGCGATTGAGATGAGGGCAATGTGTCATTCAAACTTGTTCGTGCCTTGAATGAAAAATACCGAACGCTTTCGTTAAGTGTTTGAACTCAAAATTTCTCATGATCTCAATTTCAAGGTATTTCAAATAATAGAGCTTGATATTAAACTGAAGTCGACGTGAGATTCAAGTATTAAGAGACATGTCAACAGATTATGTTAGTCTGTCCCGTCTCGACCCACCAAACTCACGTAATGAGAGGCTACAGCGAGGAGTTTTCCTCTCCGAAGTTTCACTGCCGAGTTTCTCTCGTACTATTCTGAGGTGTATCTCCTAATGGCCTGTATTGAGATTTTCTGAGTCTCAGAATCTAATGATCCGTTATCTATTTATAATGTTGAAGCACATAACTGAACTTGAATATTGTGTCTATATCATTTTACTTCGACTTGAGAGTGCGTATACACCGATTTTAACACATTGTGTCCTATAGCCATCTTTCCACTTCTGGGTGCTTGTCAATCAGAGCTCAACTATTCTAATGGATTAGCTTGGACAAGGTCGTGAAATTTTGGGGGGTTGCTGCTCTTTCCTTGATTGGAAGATGATTGCCTTTTTGCACATCTTTTCTCTCAGTCAATCCAATGTTCTTCTTTAAAAGAAGTCCTCGGCTGCATGTGATGTCATAAACCATCCGATGTTACAACATCCCGATCATGTCACTTGGGAAAAGATGCAGACAAGTGAAAGGAATAGCAATTCCAAGATTCCTCATCATCTGCTTATCTTATCATTTCTTGGGAAGCCAGAGAAATGACAGTTGACCAGGTTACCTTATGAGCCAAGTTATCGTATGAGATGAGACATGGAAGATCACCCTTTATCAAATGCTTGACACTCCGTGGGAATGAGTTATTTTCACTTTCCCGCCTTTTTCTTTATCTTTTCGCAATGCCTTTTAAGAACCTTATAGCTTAAGGACCATAAATGACCCATCAACTCATGTGGGTGACAAGGCCGATGTGGCCGTGACATTGGCAATCCTCCTCGGAAGAAGAAAAAGTTGGCGGCGGCTCAATTTTCATTCGTCTAGTCTCGACTGAGTGGTATGCTGAGATGGGCGTGAACAGTAGCTAAGAGGCATGTGCAGCTCAGCATGGCCTATTGCCCACTCAACCACACCTCAGCACCATGGGTTTAATAAAGAAAAAGAAAGGGTTAGGTCATGTGAAAGAGATTCATGCAACTTGCACATGGGCACCTATAACTTGTGGCTTTGTGTTGTCTCTTACCAGTCTTTTTTAATCTTTTCTTTTTCTTTCTTTCGTTTCTGTCATCTGGTGTCAGCCTTTGAACTCTGCATGACGAGAACAGAGGTGTGATATGAATTTCTCCCCAACTTCTCTTGAGAACAATGAGGTTGAGCTTACTGCTGCTTCATTGCTCGTTCAGATAGATGAGTTATTGCTTCGCCGGCAAAAAGCCTTTTGATTTCGTTTTTCCAAACCTTCAACACGCCATGATACTTGGGAACGTGTTCAGTTGTCATATCCTCGGATATCGCCTAACCGCAACACTGCAAAAACCGCACAAAATGGCGAAAGATGGAAATTCTAAACATGGTGACGTGGGTCATATACTCACGTTTGCAGAACATGGGAAAGATTCATGCACGATCTCACATATCGTTTTTGGGCCAAAATAGTCGCTTCCCCTGGAGATAAGATTGTGGTGACTTCTTTATTGACCCTTCTTCTCGTGCTATCCAAATAAGGACTGGCGTCAGAAAGTTGCAATTCCAGCTCAAAAGCAAAATACGTTTGACGCATCCGAAGCTTGCTCAGACAAAGGGATAGATCATCACCCCATCAGCATGTTTTGTTTACCCTTTATTGAATATTTTATCTTTCTCAGAATGGCTTTTGGAAACCGGTATAACTGATGGAAGCAAACCCCATATCCCCCCAATCAAACAGGAGAAACATGGGAAAGAAATAAAATAGAACAAACAGCATATACACAGATTCATTTCACATACTTACAAACAAAGAAAGTATAGGAGTTGTATTCTTTTTCTTTGAAAGTATAGGAGTTGTATTCTTTTTCTTTGAAAGTTGATGATCTATTCCTAAAATTTCTGTCAAAATCTATTGCAACTACTGCTAGGCTAATCCATGGACATTTCAAATCTCTACTAAGATTCAAATTAAATGATGACCGCAGAACCTAAAATTCATGGAGTTTATCAATGAGAAGAAGAGACCCCGTGCCATCTACAGGGAAAATAAATACAAAAGTAAAACACAGATCCACTGTCTTCACAATGTCTCGATGAAAATCTAGTTTCTGCCACGGTCCTCTTTCGGAAAGCACAAGGTGGGTCACACGTTATCCTACTTAAAAAATGCCGACAAGAGTCTGCCTTTATGATGTTGATGATCAACAGTGAGTCATGCAGCCAAAAGTCGGTAGTCACCAGCCATTTTATGACCTCTTTATATAGACCTGAAGATAACCAACTTCAGCAGGCAACAATCTTTCTTCTTCCTTGACAGTTCTGAAGCTTCTAGGCAGTACTGCGAGAGAGAAAAGCACAACAACTTCCCATTGAAGATGGCAACTAAACTTCAAGATCGCATAATGGGAATTCCAGTCATTGCTGCGACATACGCAGTTCGGAAGTCATCAAGAGCCATTTCATCCAAACCGTACAACCATAGTCAATCTCAAGTGCGTTCTCCAGCAAGTGTGTCTTCCAAGCGCAATTCAGTGCTCAAAAGAATGAACAAGTTAGGGAAGAAAGCTGACGTTTTTGCGCACGGCATCCGAGAGCATGGTAATTACACTTTTGGTGTCTGAAAAGATTGCGAATCTAATGCAGAGTTGATCAAAATATATGAAATTTGTAGGGAAATTAAAGTGCATCCTTGAGTTTTGCCCTCACAAAAAATTTGTTACTGACTCCATATTTCAGTAGTTTACAACTCACAGATTGAGTCCAACCAACTAGCTCCTATAGCGACTTAAACTCATCTTATTAGTTACATGAACTGAATCAGCATCAAAGACCTGTATTAAATAGAAATAAGCCATGCCATCTAATGAAAAAACCAAGGATAGCGTTATAATTTTTGCAAAGTTCCATTTCATAGTGATTCCATTGCCATTCTGGTTCCATCTTGAAATCAACTAATCATTCTATTTTTTGAATCTGCAGTGAGATTAAGTCCAAAGATCTCTGAAACTGTGAAGGGGAAGCTGAGTTTAGGGGCGAGAATTCTCCAAGTAGGGGGGATGGAGAAAGTTTTCAGGCATCTGTTTAGTGTCAGAGAAGGGGAGAGACTCACAAAGGCTTCTCAGTGTTATCTATCAACGACAGCAGGTCCCATAGCAGGTCTCCTCTTCATCTCTACGGAAAAAATCGCCTTCTGCAGCGAGAGGTCGATAAAATTGCCGTCCCCGAGTGGTGAATCTGTCCGAATCCATTACAAGGTAATTGGCAAATCGAACATGAAAATATTCTTCTCTATGTTGCTTTAACCTTTGTTTCCCCTCCTCATAGCCAAAGATTCATTCACGACGAACTTCTTGCTTATCTGTACAGGTGTCGATCCCACTTTCCAAGATAGAGGAAGCAAACCGAAGTGAAAATGTAGAGAGGCCGTCAGAGAAGTACATACAGATAGTCACGGTGGACAATTTTGATTTCTGGTTCATGGGTTTCTTAAATCATCAGAAGACATTCAAGCACCTTCAACAGGCAATCTCTCAAGCATAACAAGTACTGCAAGTTCGGTCACTCATAATTGACAAAAGAGCTGCTCACTCAACAGCCCACCGCGACAATTTTATCACTTGAATTGTGGAAACTACACAATTGTCGAAATTGTATAGAATTTTGCCAGTAATGCAGTGCTGCTAAACTTCGAGTCAATCTGAATCTTGCTTTCCCAGAAACAAATTAACTCCAGCTTATGAGTCTCTCGGCTTGCTCATCACAAGCCTGATTTCATGATTTGAGACATGTTCATCCTCTTAACTGAAGAAAACTATCCATGAGGACATATATTGAGCGCAGAGAGAATTTTCCTCGAGTGTTTTATCCTTCTTCAGGACCCTCTAGAGTACAAGTTTAATCAACCTATTGAAGCTGGAAGGAAATGACAATCGGCAAATGTAAATAGTTTAAGGATGCTTAAAATTGAGGAATGGACCTATTTGCCAAAAAAAATATGACCCTTTTGAGATACATGTCATCACACATCACATGTTACCTCAAAAATACTGTCTCAGTTCCAATAAGATTCCATTCCCTCTCACTCCCTCAAGGATAACCTACAATGCGTAGCATCCGCATCCTTTCTTCTAATCTTCAGGGGAATGAAAAATTTAAGTCAAGACAGAATCCCATGATCATTCAAATTAAAGAACTCGGATTAGTCAAATAAGCTTCAGCATGTCCAGGCAATAGCAGAATATAAAGTATTTATAACGTCACATGTTACAACAACCGAAAAGGCCATCACTTCTTCTGAAAGATCAATTAAACTCTCTTTCAAGATAATGCAAACCAAACATTGAGGATTTTCACAAATTTTGTAAGGTGACTTGCTCATGGAGTGTTTGCTGAAATCGAACTTCCAGCCACAGACCAAAACAGAGAATACTCATGTTAATCTAGGTGCAACTTGTCCCAACATCCTCTTCTGCGTAATACTCTGTCTAATCTATAATCTCTTGAAGAGAATTTGCTGAAGACATACAGATAAGGCACTGCATTAGTATGCCAACGCCCAGCATATGCTGCAGATAGAAGAAGGAGCACTGAAGAGTAAAACAATTGTAAGGATTTCAGGAAAGAAAGCGAGTTCGCTGCGATTTATATATATAAACTTCTGGTTACATATAAACACAAAGCAAATGACTATCCATCCCATATCCATCACAAAATGCACAAGCACTAGGAACAGATAGATACCCCTTCGGGTCGTATAGTACACTAAGTCTTGTGAGGAAGATCCATAGCTGAAACTTTTTTTGATCTCCCATAGCTGAAACTTCTTCAGTTTCTTTTTGCACTTGAAAATTGGGCAACAATGCTCAATGTACCAATTCAAGCGGCTAAAGTTTCATATCAGGCTCGGACAACCGGCCAACATAGTTGACCTTACAACAGTCAGGAAACTGTAACCTGGCCTCATCACAAGCTGCCTTTGAAATATGTGGACATGATCTCACGTCAAGATATTCCAGGGAGCGGCATTTGTCCAAAATAATGCCTAATCCGGTCACTGTTATGTTAGGACAGTTGCTGATTTTCAAAACCTTCAAACTCAATTCATCTTCCACACTAGCCAGATCTTGGAAGGCAGCATCAGTCACCTCTTCACAACACCCGATGTCAAGAGCCTCCAGATATCTGCATTGAGCAAGGATGCTGCTCAGAGACAAGTCGGATACATTCAAACACCAATTCATTCCCAAGGTCTTGAGACTATTTCCACATGCAGCAGCCAGAGATTTCAAAGACTCGTCAGAAATATCACGGCAACCACTAACAACAAGGGTTTCAAGACCCGTGCAAAAGCTGGCCAAGGATAAAACGGACTGATCTCCCACTTTACAGCAATCCAACAACTTAAGGGTCCTTAGAGAAGAAGAACAAGACTTCGCAACATTGGAGATCCCAACGTCTCCTACATTGCTACATTTACTAACATCTAACAGCTTGATCTTTTGACACCCACCAACAAGGTCCGTGATTCCTTGATCGGTTATATTGGCGCATCCTTCCAGCACCAATTCTTCTAGGTTGGGACAATTCCGTGAAAGACCCAATAACAATACATCACTGACAGCTCTGCAAGAGGAGAGATGCAGCGTGCGCATATCATGACAACCCCTAGCAACCGCCTCCAACCCCCGGTCCGTCAGCTTTCTGCAAAAGGATACATCTAATGACTGCAAGGACGAAAGACCATCTCCAATTTCCAGCATTCCCTTATCAGTTATTCCTGCAACACAGACAAAAAAAAAAATCGTCTTTGAAAAGGTAATTCACAATGTACCTGTAAAGTGATTAGTTTCAGTATCACAGCAGAATGAGATAGGCCAACATGGTTCTTGCGTCAAACATTTTTGGGGGTGGTACAAAAGAAGAAATTGATCAATCCGGGACGAACAAAGGATACACAACAGCCAGCAGAAAGTCAAATTCTATCCCAAAAGAAGCAACAAAACAGTTTAGGGAAGGAAAGGGGAAAAAAAAAACCGCACCTTTACAGTGGCTCAGATTGAGCACCTTCAAGCGCTTGAACTTGCTGGCGACGACGGCGAGGTCGGCGTCGGTGACGCCCGGGTAGAACGAGCGCGACACGGACTGCGAGAGGTCCAGCTCGACGACCCGGCCGAACCGGGCGGCGAGCATGGCGAGCATGTGGGGGCCGGCGCGGGCGGCGAGCCTCCGGCGCTCGGCGCTCTGGAGGGCGAGCCACCGCTTGCACACCAGGCCGAAGATCTCCCTGTCCTTCTCGGACTCCAGCCTCGCCAGGACCGACCGCAGCTCGTCGTCGGTGAGGACGTCGTTTATGCAGACCCCCGGCGGTCCGGCCTCGCCGCCGCCGCCGCCGCCGACGCCGATCGGGGCGGACATGGTCGGGGAATGAGGGCGGAGGGAGGCGATCGGCGAAACCCTAAACGCCGGGCACCTCCGGGAAGGGAATTGGGAGAGAATTGGGGGGGGTCGAGGCGACGGGAGCAAGCAAAGTGGGCATAAAAATGCGAACTTTGAGAGGGAGAAGGAGAGAGACAGGACAACCTGTGCCGGACTTCTTTTATAGTTCGTCCAGTGCGGCAGTGGCTTCTCCTTCTTCTTCTTCTGTCGTCTTACTCTTCTTTGGGTCAGAGGTTGTTGTTGTTGTTGTTGGACGGCCTCTTTCGCAAATTATCGAATATTTTTATAATTTGTAAATTATTGACTTTAATGAGAAATAACTCACCTGAAGAAGAGTGATTTACCAATTCTTATCGAACTGTTACTAATTAGTTTTGGGCGATCAATTTGTATCGGTTATTGATATTGAATTTTAATTTTTTTTACTTATAAGCTCATTCTGTTGAGTTACTCTTATTGATCTTACGACCTCTTAGATTATTAATTATTTTTATTGAATAGTAATGTAAGTCAGCGCGGCTCGCTTACTTTTTTCCTGTTAGGTTGCTGCTCAATAATGTGTAATTTATTTATTTAATCATTTATTCATTCTGTTGATGATTTTTATTTCTCTTCATTAGTGACCTCTTGAATTTTTAATCATATTTAGATATTGTCGACATAAATTAGCGTGAGTCGGTAACTTTTGCTCCATTAAATCACCATTCATTATTGAGTTACTAAATCCATTTGGAGAGAGGATGTAGATCTCGTAAGGCCACACTATCCACCGAACGTTGTACCAACCGCACGTTTGCAACAAAAGAAATAATGTGGCCCTACTGGTTCTTTTTCTTTTTCTTTTTATGGCTGTGCTTAATTGCCACTCAAACTGACAAATTAGAGAGATATAAAAGAGGTCGTTCAAGATGACATGCTTTGACAACATAGTGGGTGGGATGACATCCATTGAACACTTTCATTTTTCAATTGGAGCTAAAAATGGGTAGTTGAGATCAATACCCTTTACCAACAAAAAAAAAAAAAAAAAGATCAATACCCTTTGAACCTTTATCGGCCATAAAAAAGAATTAAAAAAATAAAATAAAAAATAAAAACCTTTCTCAGCTCCAAGAACAGGGGACAGATTTATTATAATTAACTGACATTCGAGTTTTCACTAATTGTCATAGCCAACTTATCTCTTAATTATATGAATCACTCAATTCAACTATTGAGAACTGATCGTAAAAACTGAATAGAAGTTTCGCAGACGATGTCGTATATAGCCATTAAAATTTGAACCTAAATTAGCTAAATCTACTTCATACGAATCATATACAGGATGAAAATCATAAAACTTTTCTCGCTTTTGAATTTAGTAGGATGGGGCGAATAATGCTTCGAAATAACAATTCCTCGTGAAAGCTCTGTCTTATCATGACTCCATATCAGATAAAGATTCGGCTTGTAAATGTTCCCCCGAGAACAAGGAATGGCACATGTTATCTTTCTATTTCAGATAACACATGGGTGGCCAGTGGCCACAAGAGGGTATCTTGCGAACGGATGAAGAAATATCAATGCACAAACTTTAAGGCAATTCAAGATAACGGTGCTCAATCTCACATACAAGAAAAGATAGTACGAGACTCAAATGGTATAAAATTTGTATTGCGGTCGAGTAAAATTTACAAATGTTCACATCTCTGTCTCTTCCCAACATGATGATTACACCTCTCAAACTAAGAAATTTTAAACAGAAAGAATCATTTAATCATTTGTAGATGAGAATTAAGCCAAGAAAGAGGAAAAGAATAGAGACAAAAACCGGTTATTCTATGTCCCTTTTGGGTGGTTACTACTCATGAAGGTCTTCTGCAGCAAGTAAGGACGCAGTCCTCCAAGAAATGGGTAAGTTGAGTGGTATACAATTGTGGGTTACTTCTAAAATGATCGACATGAGGCGTCGAGACAAAATCGCAGGATCTGACCTCGAGACCCATCCTCCGCTGCTCCTCTATAAACGACTCCACGGACCCCGAAGGAATGACTCGGTCTGCCGAGCTATAAATGTATAGCTGTGGACAACTCGGTGGTCGAGATGACAACACGTCCAGCACATCGTTAAGCCTCCTGGATTAATAGGGAATAAGATAAAAACTGACATCAATTGATATGCACAATTTTTGCAGCTTTTCAGATAAGTATAATCTCTATGTTCCTGAGCACGTGCCTTTGCATGGCACAATGCGACGTTAATAATTGCAGGGAGAATACTTAAAACAATTACGAAATCTGATGCATTGTTTATGTGAATGCAAAAGATATGTACAATGGGAGCAACCTACCTGTTCACAGAAGGAAGATTCAAAATAACCTGGAAGAACTTCTCCAGAATCAACAACAAAGCTGCTTCGGTCACTGCAGGTTTTGGGTCCAAGCCCACTGCAGGTTTTGGGTTCGAGTCCACTGCATGGCTGCCCACCACCCCCGTACCTAACTCATTTGAGCTTAAGGATCCTTTTGTCGCCACACTACTCTTTTTCAGGAATGCTGCAGAGAAACCAGATGCCCACACCTAAACACCCAAAAGAAAGGAAGAATTATGGGTATTGATAAAGGAACCAAAGATCACTCAACAGAAACGCCAAGTTCCCAACAGCTTTTCACCTTGCCAATGCTCATACGATCATCAAAAAAAGCAAAGATTCCACGAAAAGAACAACCAGTAGTAGAAACTAAATAAGAGATTAATGATAAGAGACATAGAAGAGACTACAGAAGAGCACTAACAAAGAGACAAGGTGAGGCAAGCTTTAAAGAATCATTTACTGGTAGAATATAAGTCATCAAACTGAGAAGAACTTGGATAGCCATGGCGAAATTTAATGGTATGTGTCGAAAGTGACTGTCCAGATGATTATGTTCTAACACCGTGCTATTACTAGAACACAAGAGTCTATTACCTGAGCATCTGGTGCTGCGACGGGAGCAGAATCTACGATGCAACCCCTTATTTTTCCCATCAGAGAAGAATCCTGCTCCTGAAACTTCTCCAAAATAGCTCCATATCTGAAGTTAGACAGATCAGCTAACATGTCAGGCAAATTTTACCAAACAAAATAAAATGAACAATAACATGGTCAGACAAGGTAATGAATAGATTAACTCAGAGAGAGAACGCTTACGTTAACCATCCAGTATTGCTAAAAGTGTGAAAAACAATGTTCTTCCCATGCTCATCCTCTAACCAATCAGCCAGATGCTTCACAAGTGACTCTATATCCTGCTCTGCTTTGCCTCCAACCTGGTAAGTCATAATCTTGGCCATCGGAAAGGTGAAGGTGATAGCATGAAATCCCATTGAAGTGTACCACTCTGCATATTTCTTCAAATGCTTCTGCTTTGCTCCCAACCAGCCCAATAGCACCACAACTGTCTTTTGCTTTTCAGAAGAACAACTTGAAGACCCCGAAATGTCTACAGATTGCAGTTCAGGTAAATGCCATCTATATACAACATCAGAAGCCGACGCCGAAGCTGAGGTAGGGAGTGCTCTTGCAGATATATCAGGCTTTGGACCTTTCACCAACTCCGCAGATTGATACAAATTTACTAAGGTCGGAGAAGCCGCAACAAAAGAGCACAAGAAATTTGCATTAAGATTGTGACCCAAATGAGGAAATCGATCCTTAGTGTTGGGAAGAGGAATTCGGATTCTGCTCACAAAGGAAAAACTCGAAAGCTTCGAGACTGATATTTGTGAAACCCACGAAGGATCTGAGTGGTGCAGTGCATTAGATGTACATGAAGAGTCGAGCTGTTCCAAATTGGAGCGAGTGACCGATGATTTCGAAGGTGATAATTTCTCAGGTAGGTCAGCTGTGACGGAAGCTGCGGCAACTGCGGCGGCTGCCACAAGAGGGCGTTGAAAGCTCCCGGACAACGAACCCATCAGGTAAATGTAGCTCAAATTCTATAATGCCAATCCAAAGGTACCCTCATCACACAAGCAAAAGAATTCTAGCAACAATGCTAAAACAGTCAGGTTGCTCTGAACCAAGAAAGCCCAGAATTAAGATTCACCTGCAAGAATCAAGGCAAAGGGAAATAAGAAACCACCGGACGACAGATCACCGTAGTTACGGGAACAAAGGGTCTCGAATCCAAAGACGAGAACCCAACAACAAATCAAGATACAAAATGGGAACCTTTTATTTGACCTGGCAACAATTCAAACTCTCCCCTGCTTATATTATGTATGCTGCTCCGGGTTGGTGCTGTTCAAGAAATAACGGGCTGTCAAACGTGGATCGTTGACAGCCCGATCATCAACTGGCAAGACAACTCCGACCAGGAAGCTTCTTCGACGGTCAAAGCCTCTCTCCTGATAAGAGAAGGGTAGCTGCCACGAACAAGAACACGGCAAGGTCAACCAAACAGAAGAGGTGGTCAAATTTGATTCAGCCCACACAAGATTTAAGAAGAATTAAAGTAGCCATCTAAATTGGACTCGCCAATGAAAACAGAGATCGAATTTTGCCACGCGAGTAATTACCAACGCGTCATAAAGGACAAGAAAGCGGTTGAGTCCAGTAATCACGTTCCGATATTACAGGAGCCCGTCCGCATCGGGACCGACGGAGCATAATGAAAAGGACAATTCGCGACCTCGTGAAAGGTCGAAAGGGTGTAAAAAAACCGGAGGGGAAAGGGCGATGGACGGGTCGGTGACGCGTGACGAAAGTACGTCACGTCGACCGCTTAGATTTGACGGGCGAAGAGGAAGCGAGCAGGCGCGTCCAAATTACCTCCCTGCCCCCACCGGAGAGTCCGAACGAGTCGCCCAAGACGCGCAAGGACTCCTCAGATCGCAAGGCACGCAATTCCTTTCTCCCTTCCCAATCAAATTCTTTTTCAGCCCCCGAAATTCTAAAAACCGAAACTCCGCCATCGCAAGTAATTCGAGCTCGACCGCGAGGCAGAAATCAAGAAACCCGCATTTGAGCTCCCGAGGCCTTTCGCCGGATCGTAAATACTTAAAATCGCAAAACCCATTGTTTGAAATTGCACGGGGAGCTCGAAATTATCATTGCATTAGTCCGAGGGGGAGAAGAAAAAGTTTCGTTTTTGGTTCAAAATGGCCATTGCCCACGAACCGAAGCTCGTCAAGATTCGATTTTGAAGAGGCGAAAAAACCGATGCGCGCACCCCCGCTCCAAGGGGGAGGCGAAAGGAAGCTTCGGCAAATTGGGAATGGGCGGAAACACGGAACGAACCCAAAAGGCTCCGAAACCAAGAACCGAACGCACCTGAACGAAGGGCGGAGAGGGGAGGGGACGACCGACGAGCAGGGGCGCGACTCCGCCGCCGGCTCTCCTTCTTCGGCCCGAACGACGGCGGCGAACGGAGGAGAGAGGCGACAGAGGGGGCGGTGAATCTCCTTGGTTTCGGGAGAAAGAGAGGACCTTTGGGTTCTTTCTTCTATTTTTCCTCGTCTGTCTGGGGAATCCGAAAACGCTCGCGCGTTTAAATCCATGTTTTTTTCCTCCTTTTTTCTTTTCTTTTTTTGGGGTTTTTCTCTTCTTTTTTTCTTCTCGAGTGCGAGGCGGTCTGCTTGCTTCGCGTGCCTCTCATGCGATCCCCTAAATATTCGCACGAAATCCTCCTGGCCTGACGTCGATTTGCACTAAATCGACTTGTTTTCCTCTCCTTCTTTTTTCGGGTTGAAAAACGTGTCTTTTTTTGTCGAAATTCTAACTAATCTATTGCCCAATCTGAATACTTAGGTGATAATCATTATTTTCCTTCATAGGACGAGATGTTTCTTTAATGCACCCGTGCACGCGTAAGTAATAAAAAAGGCAGGCGAAATTCATTTTCGAATCATTAGCAGTATGGCTTTGTTGAGGATTTACTTTTGCTGAGTGTACATGCACCATCGGATAAAACTCCCAACCACAGTACAAATTCATCGATTCACACGGATGGGATAAACTAATTGAGAATCACTATAAATAAGGAATATTTACCGTGTGAACTAAAAAACTTCCTATTTATAATACTTTTAAAAGTGAATACCCCGAAAAATTTTAAATTAATAAATTTGAACTCCAAACCTATACACTTACATAAATTTATCTTTAGTTAGTTCCGTTAAATTTTACCATTAAATTATTGATTTAGACAGTACATGTGCATTAATTTAGGGCTTACCCTCCATTTGTCATATACAAACTGATTTATGATTTTTTGCCTTTTTTTATTATTTTTGTGATCAAAACATTAATTTTGAGTAAATTTATTAGGGATGAATCCGTTCATTGGTGCTATCCATTCTTCTGATCACTTAAATTTCTGTGGTGACCATCGATCTTGCGAGCAGATAAAGAAATCGGATACCTCCTTTAAGATAGGCGCAACAATCTTAATAATTGAATAGGTGATGAACGTATCGCTTTTAGCATCCCAAGATAACGTAAAACGAGCACCAATACCACCGCGGAACGCGAGATTCAATAATGCGTCGATGCTTTGAGGAGCCTTTTAACTCGTTTTTCCTCTCGTGATATGGAGTCGGCCGATGCAAGTTCCGCGAATATTCTTCGGACATGCCCGTGGATGAAGGAACGACGACACGCTCGAATTCAAAGGTGGTTGGGGCCCCCGAAAGTCTGTCCATGCTGCGTAGCAATTGCCCATGATTCCTTCCACGTCGCTTTCTGAAAATTTGGCCAGGATCCGGTGGCACCGAATCGTGGCCACCAAGCTTTCCATCTGGAAGCGCTTGCCACGTTTCCAGAGTATATACCCAAAGCATCAATGCCCATGCACAGCTTGTCCCCATCTTTCCTCTTCGATTGAAAAAAAAAAAAGATGGAATTATACTTCCTGACACAGAGATGTGATAACTCGGAATACCAAACTGCATCTCTTTAACCTACCTGAAGTGACTCTAGGGAGATTGAAGTGATGGAGGCGTTCGACTGACGATTAAAAGCTGCGGACAATTACCAAATTCTGTCCTGCCACAACTTGGTCGATCCGGAAAAAGAAATGAGAACCCACACCCAGCTTTTCCTAATTCGCAGAAAAGGACATTTGCGCAGAAGTGCCCACAAAGAGATCATATCTCATCTTCAGGTACTTTTATTGCCGGCATCTTTAATATGAGAATTCTGGGGGTTCAATGTCGACATGCTGCTCCGCAGATTAATGCCATGCTTGCAATGCAATGGCATTCAGATAAAATATCCGAGAGAGAGAGAGAGAGAGGACATAGAAATTTTGTCTTTTGAAGAAAGGAAAACAAAAGAGAACCCGTAGTTCCTTGAATGACAGGACTTCATCGAGTCTAAAAGAAAATCTAGAAAGTTCCCATCCTTGTAGTGATAATATGATTTGGTAAAAGGCACGTAGCCAGTTTCATCTAACATTTGCAAGAGGAAGAAGAATTTGCATAGTTCCAGCTAAAACAACAAACCATTTGTGGAATCTAAATTTCGAATCAATGAGGTTGACGTAGCCTGACACGCCAAACTTGGTTTAGCCATCTCTACATCACACTTGAATGTGCACACTTTGCTTTTGCTGGTCAACCTGGTTAACAAGTAAAGAACTGTCAAACGGTGCATTTCAAAGAACTTTTCTCAAGATTAAATTTGCTAAACGACCCTTTGAAGCCAAATATGTCAAGACTACAGCTTTCACTTAAAAGGACGCCTTCACCTACCTGGTGTCTTAAAAAGTCAAAGGCCAAGCCCCTATTTTATAGAGTGCAAAATAAGTTTATCAAACTAACATTAAGGGATCACAATCGCCAAACGCTAATTAAAAACCAATTGATGTCTCTTATGGCAAAGCATCTGAAGAGAAAACTGTGACCAAAGCACATTCACTAACTCAGGCAAGACTAATAAAATGACTGAATGAGTAGTGCAAGACAGAAAAAATGAGCAAGTTTACCGATGGAACTAGACCAATGCTATAAAGTAAAATCATTAAACACTAAGCTTAGGGACAAATTGAAATGAATTTAGAAAGAACAAGCAAATTGTAGATCACTCACCGATTCTCTTGAGGGTCATATCCACTGTTGACATTTTTGCTGAATCCAAATGCGTGCACATTGAAGGAGATATTACTCCATCAAATGGCATATGTTCACTCTGATGATGAAGGTACATATTTTGTGAGGTCAGATTAATGTAGTAAAGAGACAGATCATGTTTGACCCTTAAACCACAAGCAGCCCTTCATAGCTTTCATGTCTATAAAGAGAGAACCACCGCCGAACATGAATGAACACTAAAACTTTACTATAAAGAGGGAATCACCAGCCATGTATTATACGCATAGTCAGACTCTTGAATCACCAAATTCAATACGCAAGAGCTGAAAGTCGCGAGTACCAAAATCACTACACAAACCTGTTTCATCCATTTGCACATGGATAGCTGTTGAGTCTATTACTACTCTACACAGTACTAAGTTTTCCTGACCAATGACAATGAAACAATTATCATATGTTCCATCCTTTGGGGCCAGATTTAATAAACAGGATTTGGGAGCCGAAATACTATGTTTTTGGCCACCAAAACCTTCTTGACCCTTGGTCTCTATAACAAGACGATGACGGCGACCCAAGAGCTCAGACACATAGTTCATATCTCCCGCAGCAAGTGCATGCCGTACACGAGTGGATGAGACTTGTCCTCTCTCTTTTAAATCGCTGTCATCCATATGGCTGAATTCTTGGTTCTTGTCCATTACAGACTTTATTATATAAGCACCCATACCACATTCCTGACACAGCCTTGCTAATTCCAATGCATCCCCAGCAGCTTTATATCCAAACCGGTAATTTTCACCTGGCATCAGCACCAAAGTAAACTCAACTGAAACTGAAATGACAAGAAACCTACATGACCATGCAAGGTCTGAAATCTGGAGTCTCTTGACACCAAAACAAAAAAAGGTATAGAAGCTATCCTCTGGAGTCGCAAAATATGTGATACCTGCCACAACTCCTCGCACACCTAGCTCTTTAGATAGCTTCTCAACAAACTGTTCAGGGCTGAGATATCGGACAGTTGAAAATTCTATTTGAAACTCTATAGGGACGACATTGCCACAGTATGATGCCCATGATGACAAAACCCGCTGCCGATCAGACTTGGCAACTATAGGTACCCTACATGTATATCATGTGAAATCTTCATTCACAAGTCGCATTTGTATTTATAGCCATATCAACGGTGAGCAGACACTAAAAACACTTCATCTACAAAGTATCACTAGGCTTGAAATTTGGCAACAAGAAGCAGTGAGAAATTAAAAGGAAATGAAGATGCAAAGAAGGTCACATAAATTGCAAAGTTCAAGAAGTTTTAGAAAGTAAGCAAACATGATTATTCAAGCGAAAGCAGAATTCAAGGAAATAATAATGACTATTAGCCACAATTGTTCAAAATTCAATTACAATTAGCAATTCAGAGAGCCTCCTCTTAGTTCATCTATAAAAATGATGGTTCACAAAATTCACCAGAAAAAGGCATGGTGTATGTCTAAAAATTTCCGTGCCATTCCTAAGCCAGAAAGTATACTCCCAGAGCATAAAGTGCTAGGTTAGTCTACTCAGATGACCAAAGTCCATAAAGTGTATTCATTTCATTTCATGGCAGTGACAGCTGCCTTTCAACATATACGAATGTATTTAACATATATGCTCAAGTGTAAATTGTGCAGGAGGACTATGAGATCAACATACATGAATCACCTAGTAAACTGATAACTTCCCAACAAGCTGACCAAATTGTTCTTTAGAACAAGAAAATTAATCTAGTAAAAAGGTAACAAGTGAAGAAGAAGAAGAAGAAGAACAAAATAATCACATCTAGCCATATTTACACAAAATTTTCCTTTCTTGGGTATGTGCTAATATTCTAAGTACCATATAAGCTCATAAAAGATAGGCCAGTGAGAAATATAGAGCAAGATAATATGAAGAGAAGAGACCACAGAAAATTGGGACATGCGTAGTTTCCCACCTAGGTTCCCAACCAAGTACCTCAGCCATTCCTACAAAGGACAAAAGGAATGGCGTTCCAACTTTTGATGCTTGAACAGCGAGTTCTCTGTGACCGACGTGGAGCGCATCAAACTTTCCAAGAGCCACTATACCTCCTTTCGCAATGATAGACAACAAAACCAATGCACTATATGAATTCCAAGTGAATGAATCAAGAAAAATCAAAGAGAACTTAAAAATCGCAATGTAAAAGGTAAGGGACAAGCAAAATGAAGATGATGGCCCTTGCAAATGTTTATAGTTGTAAAATATCAAGAAAGCTAACCAGAGGTGGCTTCACTGACAACTTCCTGATAAAACATAAGGATGAGAAGTGACATACATAATGCCCAAAATGAGCTAATATTAATATTTTTCCTTTTTGCTTCTCCTTTAACTAGCATTTCAGCTAAAAGAGTCTAATTCACCATAAATGTTTGCAGAATATTGATCATGTTGCACGAAGAGGTGAAAATTTTAGAAATCAGAAGAACTCAGAAGGCTCCATGTGCAGTTGAAAAAGTTCTTGGTTTGAAGTTTGGATGGTACACTCGGTCCGGCAACATTTGCTGTGATATTTACATGAAATTAAGGCAAAATTTAGAATGCCGATGCCAATTCACCAACAAGAAGCAGATGGGGCCATGCAGTCTTCTATGGTACCCCAGGCAAAGAACATACTGACTAAAAGCATTCTTCTTTCTTCCTTTTATCAGAAAAAGGGAAGTAGATGAATCGGCGGCCAAAGTACATTAACTATAGGTGCTTGTGGTTCGATTTGGCATGGTTTTTAGGTATTTTCAGCTCAAAATTTGGTAGAATCTCTACCCAAACCAAAACCAAACCAATAGAATGACATCTCACAACAAACTAATAATAACTTTGGCTTGTCATCGGTTTGGTTTGGTTTCAAAATGTCACCATCAAGGTGATTTAAAGGTAAAAAGTTTAAAGTGCATCTTTTGACTATCTAACATCAACATCCCATGGAAGTTAACAAAAAAGCTTATTTCTACACACTTATTTAAACAAAGGAATTTCTCAATTAAATCAGATTAAATTATCGGACAAACACAAAAGATAATAAGGAAACTCTTGGGTAAGTACTATTTGAAATTTAAAAAACCAACAGTGGCCAAAAGAAGTACAAATCTTTCGTTTAATAGTACAAGGGAATCTTAGTTAGGAAGACCTTCATTAGGCTAAACCACAAATTTTACTAGTCAATAGAAAATAAATTTATCCATTAAATTTATAGGTTTGGTTCAGTTTTATCCTGAAGTTATAAACCACAACGAAACCAAGAAACCAATTTAAAAAAATAAAAAAAATTCCAAACCTGAACCGAACCGATAAACCACACTTATCGGTTCGGTTCAGTTTGGTTTTCAGTTTTTTATGAACACTCTTAACATTAACCAGTACTAGTTGTTGTCATCTTTTAATCTAGCAGCCAAGAGAAATGCGGAAAAAAAAAATGAACATTCGCAGTTGCCCAGGTTAGCTAGTAATTTAAATGGAGGCGTGTCTTCAAAGAATGGCAAGCTGGAGAATGACACCAGTCCAACTGCTGACACAATAGAGAGAGGTACAGAGGACATAGAATCGAAAGAACCTGGCTGACAAGACGATACTGATGGCAATGTTCTTCAGTAAAAGGCATTAACATCCAAGCAGTGTGCAGTAACAAAACACAAGACGACTCATTGAAATGAACCATCGAAAAGCATGAACAGTAAGAAATAGCTGGGAGCGAAAAAAGGAAACCTGCCACCAAGGACGACCCTTCGGAGACAGGCTCGCGAGCATTTTCCTGTTGGCTGCGCAAAGAGAAGGAAGAAAATTCCAACCTCAGCCCAACAAGCAATACCGACACGAAGCTCCACAAGCAAGTACGCGCGCTCGAGAGCAAGTAAAGCAGATGAGAAAGAAAGAAAATTTAACTCCGCGCAGCTATCAGGGAACACGATCGAGCGAGTCTCCGGACCTGAAACAATCGGAGAGAATGGGGACGCCGCCGCCGCCGCCGCGCGATTGGGAGGGGACGCTGGAGCAGGAGGAGGAGGAAGAGCCCGATCGGTTCCGCGACCGCCGCCGGCCGCCGCCGCCGTCTGCGGAGGCGGCGGGGGGCTTGCGCATGAGGGACGAGAGCTGGACGATCCTGGCGCCGCAGAGCCCTAGCCCGAGGCCCAAGCGGCGGCGGCGGTGGGGATCGCACTCCCGGAGGTGGTGCGACGCGCGGCAGCCGCTCGCCAGCATCGTCGGCGCTTTAAGAAGCGAAGCACGGGAGCTGTCGAATGACGTGCGCCCTTCGAAATGCCACCCGAGCTGCGCTTCACCCTCTTTTTTTTTTTTTTTTTCTGTTGGCCGTTTTCCGGTTTGGGCTCGATCTCGTGTTCCGGACGCTTTTGAGCCACGTCATCGCTCAGGCTTTGCCTCGTGAGAAATTGAGCGGAAATAAATACACTTGAAGTGAAAACCTGGGATGAAAGGACATCGTGGGACTTGCACCTTTGCCCGAAATTGTAGCGAAAAACCTTAATGCGAAACCTCATACGAAAGGACATCATGGGACTTTCGTCTTTGCTCGAAATTGTAAATCACGTTCTAAATAACGATAGAACGAGGTTCGATTGAATCCAACCCGGCTCAATCATGATCTTGATCTCATCAAGCTCGACTTATGGACCGCCTTGGGCTCGTCAAAGAGGAGTCTTGGCAGCAGAGATGTGTCGTCGCCGTCCCATCCGGTCCGGTCGCTTGTGCTATATCATATTGATTTGCTTATCTCAGTTTTCGTTCTCTCTCAGTTGGGTCAAAACCGCAATCAGCTCTCATCCAGCCCCAAGTATCACGACAGCTGAAATGCTAAAGAGAAAGATTAAAAGAGCAAACATTGTTCAAACAACGTGACAAGTTCAGTATACATTAATTGACTGCATCACTGCCGTAGCATAAGCTTCAACTCCACTACTTCCCTAAGGCACTCTTGACAGAATCAAAATGGATTCAACATCATTTGCACATCAAACTTTCAATAGTTACGCCGTTGGAAATCTCAAGAGAGATTGGCTTACAATATAAACTCGCTTGATCGCCTTGATGATCCGCAGTCGAAACTAATTTACTCACATCTACCAAATTTGATGTTTAGAAATGATGTACATCTTGGTTTCACAGCGCTCTCCCAAGCAGCTCGCAAAAAACATTCTCACAATCTCTATGCATCGATCTGATCTCGATTCACATATGTAAGGGAAGTGAACAATATTAAATGAAATAAACAAAAAGATACTAGTTGATTCTGGAACTGTTTCTTCTTCCCCACCATTTCTTCTTTACCCTGTCAGCAGCACCTTCATCACTTCCAAGCTTATGCAAAATCACCTTCGTTTCCCGCAATCTCACCCCGTAATCCTTCTTCCAAGCTTCAAACATCTGCTTAAGCCTTCTAAGCTCCCTGTCAGGGTTTAAACTCGCGTCAACTTGACCTGACTTTACCTCCACAAGGAACTTCGCATCATCACCAAACACTTGACTCCGCTGCTCGAATTCTTCAGCCAACCGGCTTATGACACTAAGGCCAGCATTCATCGGTCTCATGCCGTTACTGTCTTGGCCCTTGTAACTACTTCCAGTATCCCAATTGGAGTCTCTATCGTCGCTATTATTGACTGAAGCGTCTGAGTTTCTCGCAGAATCATCAATGGCCAGGCTTTTCTTAGCAATCGAAAGGCTGGATTGCAGAGATCGCATTTGTTTCTGCCACACTTCTTCCATGGACTTCATTTTCAACTCGTATTCAGACCAGCGGCTTTCATATTGTTGTAGACGTTGATGGAGGATGTCGTTTTCTTCCTCCTTTTCTCTCAGAGCAGCCTCAGCTCTAAGGACACGACGCTGTAACTCAGCAAGGTAAGATGCCTTCACAAGCACGTCTTCTGGTTCACCACCCTGTTTAAAAGCTCAAGGTTATTTACCAGCTGAAAGAGTTACTTTTTGAGAGCTAGACAGCGAAAAGAGCAAATATGAAATTAACATATACTTTAGATGCAGCAGCAAAACTTTATTGTTCATGTCAATTTTGATTGCAGAATCCAAAACGAGAGAACAAGAAAAGTAATAATCAAGGATATTAATTCACTCTTCTTGAGGAGCTTTTTTGGTACTCCTAACCTACAATTAGCCCATAATGATCTAACAGCACATGGAAACTGGGCAACATATGCCAAGATTACATATAATTTTCCCTACTATGTGACACTCTTTTTTCTGGTATGTATACTTGGACGCTTCCTCATGATGAATACATTTGGCAAGCTTTTCTTACGGTAAGATCCCTATTTCCTTTCTTTTTCTCTCGGTTATTCACACCCATAAAAAATTGAGGATAAATAACTACAACGGAACACTTCAGAAAGAAAGGGACGTGCAAAAGGACTTGGCAAATCACTAAACTGGCTAAATCAGGACAGCAACTTAAGATCAATAAAATGTGCATTAAGGCTGATTATGTTAAACAAGAAAAAATAGTATTGGGCAAAAAATCTCATATAACATTGTGAATCAATCGTCAAGACCAAAATAAAATTCAATCACAAAATACCTTCATCCCAGATTTCAGGAATCCTATGTCTCCTGAACATCTTCTGACCAACCAGCCCCGGATACCTATAGAAACAAGATATGTAGATAGTAAGTGGGAACTTGATTTCTAAGCAGCCCAAATTTGTAGGAATCTTGATTAGGCAGGCCCATTTTACTGGAATATTTGGAGACATGCAGGAGACTTGATACAAAATGACTTTTTCCTCTAGTCGAATAGGGAAACGGAAAATGAGAAAAGAAAAGGGAAAAGGGGAAAAAAAAAAACTGGGATAGACATGACCAAGCTCAAGTCATTTCCCCCATCCAGCCAAGTTCAAGATGCGTATATCAAACTCAAAGCAGGTGTTTGGATTCTACCTGATTGTACCATGACCGAAGCATTACAAAGTTTATGGTATTTTTTCATGGATATCCTGCCTTTAACCCTTTTTTGTATAGTAACTGCAGCTCTATGCCTCTTTATTAAGACAGCATATTCCTTTCGAGCTTTCTGCCCACGAACAACTGCATTTACAGTGCAAATCAGATACCAAGCGCAGTAACACCAGTGACTTCCTTCAAAAAACAAAAATGCGATCGAATATTTTCAGAAAAGGAGGGAGAAATACATGATT
This sequence comes from Eucalyptus guilfoylei, assembly GCA_016097605.1. NCBI lineage: Eukaryota > Viridiplantae > Streptophyta > Magnoliopsida > Myrtales > Myrtaceae > Eucalyptus > Eucalyptus guilfoylei. The sequence goes on along the minus strand of CM027866.1, from coordinate 39,633,241 downwards.
GAAGAGTCACAATCCCCTTCTTGAGCTTCCTCAGGTGAAGACGAGCTTGATGCCCTCTAAAGCAACTCTGAACACGTAAAATTCCATGCAGGGTACGGTTTCTTGTATCCTCAAGGACCCCAACCTGTGTCAACAACTCATATTTCACATGTTAATGCCAAGTCAATGAGATGCAGAAACATTGCAGAGCTGCCGAAACCAGCCAAAGCATAAATTGGACAGTTACGGAATTTCCGCCAATGTCAAGAGAGAATGAACATTAAAGTACGGGAGATATGTATGAAGACAAGAAATAGGCAAAGCTAAGGGGAGATGCAAACTCGAAACTCATTGGTCATGTTACATAGATGTCTAATGAACTACTAGTCAAAAGATTTCAATTGAGATATCAAGATTTCCACTTCATCAACATCTCCTATGTGTATGGTTCAAGACAAACACGAAACCTATAAATGACTGGCTACCCACATTACAAGTCAGTTGCACTTAAAACACAAGCCACTAAAAAAATTGAGGTATAGAGACTAACAATTTTACATTTCAAAGCCATAAGGCATTGTTAGGTATCATAGGGCAGTCACTCTAAAAGATCTTGGGGTGAAATAGAATGAATAACATTTTCAGGGGATAGTAACAATCTATCCAAGCCCGGATCTTGACATTAGATAGTCACTCTAAAAGATCTGGCTTCTAACAGCATATTATTGCATGTTCAGCATATGCATATATTTTAATTCACATTAAGATAAACCAAAGAGCTTTCAGAAGCAAATTTATCTGCCCATCGTACTGTAATTGAGGGAGAGAATAATTAAACTGAGAGACAGAGGGAAGAGTACTCTTCTAACCTGGCCAGTTCGGAAAAATAATTTCGTATAGCCAACTTGGTACATCTCAGGCAAAATGTTGAATTGATGAAGAATGGCAACTGAAACACTGAGTGAATCCTGAGAAGCCACATCATCCAAAAGGAGGAAACCATATCTGCAAAAGGATAACCAAAACGATCGAACATGAAAAATATTGATGAAAAACGAAAAACAAAGATGATTGGCAGATGAGAATTGTCAACAAGTTCGGTGTGCATCAAACCCAAAAATATTACCTCCTTGCAAATTTTTGGTGAGACATTCTGGTAGGAAAGCCAGACCTGGAAATTCGAACAACTTCTAGGACTCCACAACATCTTAACTGCTGCAGTACAAGACCTTGCTCGTATTTTCCAGGAGACTGGAAATTATTGGGCTTAATACAACGAATGAAGTGTGGAGTGGTGCTCTCAAGGCGTTTCATTAATTGAAAAAGTTGACTCTGTGAAGAAGGGATCAGCACATTAAATTATCAAAAAATGGATGAATATAGTCTTAAGTACTCAGATCACCAATCTCTAAGCATGAGGTCTAACGACTCGTACTTCTAAGTCATAACATCCTTCTTTGCATGTCACATTGTACAATTTTTCCTTTACATTAGTACAAATCATATCAAGAAATGAATAATACAGACTTTAACAGAGAATAACGGAGGATAAAACACAGCTGAATAGGGAAAACAATAATGGAATAGCTTTAGTTATAGTTTACTTCAATGGTGGCTCAGTTTTTTCTCCTGAAAATTCTATTGAAGCTCAACCCTCAAAGACGCACATTGACCCTATTATACGTTCTCATCAGAACTGGAAAGAATCGGACATGTTTCACCATTTTCGCAGTTTTAATAACTGCAGTCTGTTATTCCTATCTGAAGCAATTATTTTGTAAAGCATGACATTCCAACTGTTACAGCTGAATTAGCTATTGAAAGAATTAAGCTTGCCTATAATTAATTATAACTAATAAACAAACTCTTTTGTCCATGCTTTGCAGTGGAATGACATAAGGTTTTGGGAATAAGCTAGGAAAGCAAATCGATTCTCAAAGAATCAACAATGCTTCAGGACCTTCCTGCAATTATCTGTTTGAATCTACTAATACACTTTAAGAAATCAACATCACCTACATGATCTCCACATCTTAAGATTTTCTTCCATAAGCTTGTGAAGCTCAGCACAATAGTTTATCTTGTTTCAGTCGCAACACAGCACAGGGAGGCAAAGGAAGTAGAAGTTTTGATGAATTTGGCAAGTAATGCTGAGCCAGATACAGAAAGCAGTACTTCAAAAATTCTCCAAAGAAAACAAAGAAAAGCACTCGATGTACCCTTGATCTCACTTAGGTTTAGCATGACTTGCGGAGTGTTTTTTTTTGTTCATGGCTAGCCATAAGTTAGTGAGTTAAAAGGCATATCAGAGTTTCAAAAGATACCAAGAGAGCGATCAGAAGAACATAACCACTTTGAAAAATGTAATGTCAATTTACTTTCCTTGACCAGTTATTAACAGCATACGCATTTATAACACCACATCTAGAAGCAGAGCTTTTTCCTCGCTAGACATTTAGAAGTGTAGGTCTATACACTAAGGCAGCGCATGGTAACGCTCCTGTTTCTCTCAATTTCTGTTCTTTTGTTCCCCGGAACAAAAAAAGAACAGAAACCTGTTTGGTAAAATATTTGTTCCCGGGAACAATTTCTCAAATTTTTTGTTCCCGGGAACAGTTTTGAGAAGCAAAAAAAAGTTGCTTCTTGTTCCTGGGAACAATTTTTAGAAATAAGCCAATTTTCTTTTTTCTTTTTTCTTTTGTTTCTCTCTCTTGGCGCGGCCACCTCCAATCGCCCGGAGCCACCGCGGACCACCGCCCCCCGCCGCCGCCCGCCGCCTCCGCTCGCCGCCGCCCGCCGCCTCCGCTCGCCGCCGCCCGCCGCCCGCCGCTCTCCGCCGCTGCCGCCGCCCACCGCCGTCGACCGCCGCCGCTTGCCACCGCCATCCGCCTCCCGCCGCCAACCGCCGCCGCCTCCCGCCGCCGCCGCCCGCCCGTCGCCGCCGCCACCCGCCAGTGACGGCCGACGGCGGCGATCGTGCGGCGGCGGGTAGCGGCGGCGACGGGCGGCGAGTGGCTGGTGGCGGCGGCGGCCAGCAGCGATGGGTAGCTGGCGGCGGTGGGCGACTGGTGGCGGCGGCGGCCAGCGGTGATGGGCAGCTGGCGGCGGTGGGCGGCTGGTGGCGGCGGCAGCCAGCGGCGGCGGCCGGCGGCAACGGGCTATCGGCGGCGGCGGCCGGCGGCAACGGGCTATCGGCGGCGGCCGGTGGCAACGGGCTATTGGCGGCGGGCGGCGGGCGACGGCCGACGGTCGGCGATCCGTGACCAAGAATAAAAAATGAATAAATACAAAAAAGAAATTGTTGCGTTACCAAACACATTTCTATTATTTTTCTATTCCAAGAGTAGAAATTTTGTGTAGTTATCAAACGGGTTCTTTTACTCAGAAATTGTTCCCCGGAACAGAAATAGAAAAGAACTATTTCTGAAAAAAAACTCTTCCCCGGAACAGAAGCGTTGTCATGCGCAGCCTAAAGGCAATGGCCAACCATACATTGGAGACCACCATCACTAGATGCAGCTTCCAGTCAAAATCCTAGCTGAAGAAATCTTCAAGAAACAGTCAATTGCATACCTTAAATTTCGTAGCAACACTCAGCTTCTGAGATTCTGCACCACCTGCTTTGAACAGGGGGCCAGTGACATTCTTCTCAGATTGAGTCAACATGTTTGATGCAAATATCTGAGGTAGTTGACAAGAGCATGAAGAAAGAAGTTCGATCGAGTCCAAGTGCAGCAAATCCTTGTTTTTCTCTAGAAATCCTGTGGTTTCATATGTAACCTGAGATTTGAACAAGAAGAATTAATCAATTAGCTGGCCAGCAGCGTTCAGAGAAATGAACCTGAGAACTGTACCCTTCAGAATCTAAGACAAAAATCCTGACTGACTCATTTAAGACTAAATGACCAGACAATTACCTTATTCACTTAATCCCCGTCATAGACCTTAGGTTTTAACAGTTAGAACCAATAACACAGATAACTATATGTAGCAACTAATAAAGTGATCTTCACTAATGCCCGAGGATGATACTTTTCTGACCAGGCATTTCAGTATGTCAACAGCAGTAACGAAACTATCATTGAGAGAATTGTGCTTGGCCCATATTCTCATTTAGTGCTCATCGTGGTCTGACAGTAATATCTTTAGGAATACCAGAAAGAATTAGTTTGTAAGATGTCAAATACCTCCCCAGCATAATGACAGACGGTAAATGCTTTGCCTCTGTCCCCTCTGAAACAGGAATTAGAATGCAGATGCTGCTTCAATTTATTGGCAAATGTCAAATCAGTCCCATTTGGAAAGGTGGACTCCTCATCTAGAAGGGACAACAAACCTAATGGTTTCTGCATAAAGAATAGAGAAACCACATTTAAGAGAGTTCAGTTGATACATTTAATATGAAGAAAATAGCCTAAGAGAGTATAAATGATCGTGCTTTCAAACAAAAAGGCAATATGAGACGTGTGACGAGTACTTTTAGACAGTGCCATGTCAAGAATCAATTAAGATGCTGTCATAGCATGAACGATTAAACACAGCTTTACTTTTAAGAGGGACAATAGCAGCAGTTGAGGATTTCAGCTTAGAGAAATGTTAGGCATACTAAGATGTGGACTAGTTTACTAAATTAAGCTACTAAGTGATGTGGTAGACTGTAATTGGGCCTTTGAACAAGTGGTTTATAGTCACCATCCACCATAGTAAACCAATTTAGTAGATGAGTTTTAGTATACCAAGCATTATTCTTCCTTTTATCATTAAGTATCGTGAGTATAGCTCTTCCTACCAAAAAAACAAAAAAAAGCTATAACTGCTCTTCTGCACCCAGCATACTATAATTTACAGTTGATAATTGCAAGATAACTATGGCTTAGATTACTGCAAATCCCACATAGTTAGATAAGAAAACACATTGCAACATACCTTCTCAAAAAGATTGAGGCAATCTTGGTTATCTTCAAAGTCAACTTTCGCCCAATCAATGCCATCTTGAATATACTCCTGGTAAAGGTGAGACAAAAATATGAATCTGTGGTCAAGAAATTGATTGGCAAGTGTTTATATTTAGAAGCAAAAGAATTGTAGATTTCAAACTTTTTTAGTGCACACACAAGAAGCTTAATTCAGTGGTCTAATGCATTCCGAAAAAAGTGCGTCTTCTTGAAAAGCTATTACAAACCATAGCTACCAAGATGAAATTAGGACTATATGCAGAATATTGGATGTACTGCTGAGTGCTGACTGAAGTTAAATAGCACCTAGATGGGCACTGGAATTTTGTTACCCAACAATGAGTTCACTTCATGGTAAGTTCATGGAAACATTCAGTCCAATTTTCCAATCAAAGAAAATAAAAAACAAAAAAATTTCTTACTACAATGGAGATACAATTTACAGTGACTGCAAGTGGAAATGTTTACTCTAAGCAATATTGACTGCATTTAAAGGATATTGCAAAAGTCTTCAAGATACACAAATAAATGTATATGACTAATGATCCTATTGAAGTCACTGTATCTGTCTGGTTTGTACAGAAAGAGTGAGGCAAAGAGAGTTGTTGAAGAACAGAGCATTGAGAAGAATGATCCGTTGGTGTCACCCTAGGTATGTATCACCTTTTATTACCAAATAACATGTTACAAAAGTACCCATCAACTTATTACTCTCTCAACAATGTTGATGGGGACAATTCAGCATATCAGGTGCTAGTTAACGTGTTATTTTGAAAGTCCATCAATGATTTCTGTACCTAGAACCTCATTCACTTGCAATGAGAAGGCATAGACAGATGTGTGAAAGTTGATAGCTGATTTCAAGTTACTATTTTGCCCAAATTGAGGAAACAAAAATGTACAACCCACCTCCTGCTCTAACTTGAATAAATGCCGATTGAAATGTTGCTGCAGCCTTTCATTTGCATAATTTATGCAAAACTGCTCAAAACTATTTCTCTGCAACAACAAATGATATAGCATAAGACACAGAAACACGGAAAAGAACTGATAATTAATCAAAGAGAAAGTTCAATACATACATCAAACGATTCAAAACCATAGATATCAAGAATACTGATGGATCTCCCAGAACGCCGTTTGCCAACTGCCAGGGACTTGTTAATTTGTTCCACCAGCCAGTCGAACAAACAAGAATAAATTGATTTGGCCAGGGCATCTCTTGTGACAATAGCCTGAAAGAAGAAAGCCATTACAGAGCAGCAAAAAAGTTCGACCACTCTAAATTTTGGAAATAAAGGGATCTCAAGTTGGAGGGCAAGGGAAACAACAAACTCTTATGATCACAATGATAAGAAAACTGGTTAAAGAGACTTTTCATTACCCAGCGATCGATGAAATCAGGTATTGCATTTGTCTGTCTTCGTTTTATTCTTTCTTTTGGACAAAAACTAGTGATTGAATCATGATATTTGAACATTCTTTAACTGATGAAATAAGATACAGAATAATATACAGGAGTGGTAGAAAGAGTGCTAACTATATATCAACAGATAAGAACATAAGATTGTTCCTACATCAAAGAATTCACGTAGCAACCATCTATGGATTTCTCACCTGTGGGAGAGTGAGTTTTTGGACAATTGTATCATTCCCAACTCTCATTTTCCGAGTCGACAGGGCTAAATTGAGTTCTCCACAATTACAACCCATCAGCTTAGCTACAGTACTAAGACCTGCAATATGACATAGAAAAAAGCCAAATCAAATAATCTGTTGGCAATGCTATGAATTTGGATAAATAGAAATTCTGACATGACCCATGTCACCTAACATTAGAAATGATCATGGCTATGTAGAAGCTGGTGGGGAAAATGCAGATACAGAGAAATTTCAAGAAGTTAAACATTTGTTTAGGTACAGAATTAAATCAATGGTTGTTTACAAAAAAAGAAGTCTAGGTCCTATGCAGTTAAACTTCCCACTGAAGTTAAAAAAACGGGTTGATTAATTCAAAATTGTTTTTTTTTTTTTTTTTGGTGAAAATTAATTCAAAATTGTTCAAGTCTATTAACTCTTCAAAAAAGAAGCTTTTCTCCGGGAAAAAGAATACTAAAAGGAATCTAAAGAAAATGTCCAACATAAAAAACTGGAGATTTCTTACCCTCATCTTCCACGGCCTCCACATGGTTTTCATTGTCAATCACTGTAAACGAGACATTTCCTAACCACAATACTGCAGCAAGCATTGCAAACACACTCTCTTGGTCTTCCTTGCTTATATGGACAACATCCAGAGCTTCCTGCCTCAGTAGCAGCGACAGTTAGGTTTATGTGACCCACTTCCTACTGCACAAGGTCAATATACAGATGTCTGTGAAAGAGAGAAGAAGACATACCATAACAATGTGGAATTGTTCAGCATCATCAACTCCAGGGATTGAAAAGCAGTTGCTCTGCCTCAAATAGTTATATTCATCGACACTTCTGAGATTTAATTTTTCTATGCCACAAGAATAATAAAGCAAATGATCAGGTAAATTCTCAGTGTAGACCTATATAATATCGTGAGGCCAGAACTGCTTTAAAAGATAATTAGTGAACACCAAAATGTACTATAACATATAAATATTAGGTCCAGGGAAAGGGTACAAGAAAGAGGTACACCATGGGCAATGCACTACAGTAATACAGTATCCTTGATTTTGTCTTTCTGGATATCGTCTTGGATGGATTGCCTCGGCTTCTGCTCTTAAAAAGGCAATTCCCCAAACATTTTTCAAGATGAAAATATTACCACATTCTTCGGTTATGAATAAATAGATCCCACATTTCTGTCATAGTATATACTTTAAATCAGCCTTGTACTTCAACGATAGAATGATTTTAGGCAAATATCAAGGAAATTAATCAGCAAGAGGGTCAAATTCAAGCACCATACCAACAAAAGGACATTTCAGACAATCCTTCTAAAGGCTTTGGCTGTTTTAGAAGAAAAGTAAGAGGACAATTTTCTATATTCCAAAGAGGCCATTTGTAAAAATTGGGGATTATTGGCATTTTACACTGAATCCTTCTAATACACTTTCAGCAAGTCTTGCTGTAATGTCATTCTAGTTCTTCTGGACTCTTTTTCCCATATCTGATCTTGTAGATATAGCAAACATCAAGTTCTTCAGAACAAGAGATTGAGAAAATGAAGATGTCAAGTACAGTATATCTCAGTTCACTTGTGCAATGGGTCACGGGCGCTTCCTAGAGTATTCTCTTCTAAGGTGGACATGGTAATATAGCACACCCATATTCTTTTGTAGATTACCATTGTCATCATGATATTCTTTTGAGTAATATCAAGCTTTTTACCAGGGAGAGAGTGGTAAAGTTCCTATTTCTTCATTTTTGCAATGCTGATCCATCAGTATCCTAGAATATGCTAAATGAAGGATTCAAACAAAACTCATACCTCTCAGGGAGCGAGGAGCTCCAGCACAAAGCTGATAGAAAACGTGGTAAGACCTTTCTCCTTCTGCACATTGGACTACTCTAGACTGTTCATAGAATAAGTATTTAATCAAAATAAAATACTAGCAGCACCTAATTATCAACAGCTGAGCAAAGATCTTACCTTCTCAAGTAGAACTGCATCATAACAGAAGAAAAACAAGAAAGAGAAACAAAACTTTAGTTGGATGTGACATATAGAAAGCCTAGAGGCAACAGAAATGAGAAAGCAAATACAATCATCTTACAGGTCTGAATCTTGGCTCCAGAGATTTTTCCAGTTTCGCTGAACTGTATTTCAATCAACTTCCCCTGTCATATGAATAACTCAAGTTAACCCAACATAAAATGCGAAAGATCCCCTCTCAAGAATGTGAAACTGCTTCCAAGCAACACAAGCACGTCAAACAAAAGGAGGCAAGAAGCTTTGAAGGCAAGAAAGCTTACAAAGCGGCTAGAGTTGTCATTTCTTAAGGTTTTTGCATTACCAAAAGCTTCCAATATTGGATTAGTCTTCAGTATTTCATATTCAATTCCACTCCCACCACCAAGGGCAGCCAAATATTGCATTGCTATCTTCGCAGTCTCAGTTTTGCCCGCTCCACTTTCACCGCTGGAGGAATAAAGAGATGAAACCATAACTACAGGATTGAACAAATGACTTATAAGCCAATGGCTGATATCTGAAAGGCCAAGAACTAAAGCTGTTCCACAGAAGGTAAAGATTTCCAAAGGGATCTTAATTTTATTGTCAAGGTACTTTCTCACTCTTTATCACCATACAGCCTATTCTCTGGCTACCTCAATATTCTGCAGTGCACTCACTGCACCATTGTCTCTAGTGCGCATTTAATAATCTTGGACATGGAGAGACAAACCAACAGACCACAATTGCACAATCCCCTCAGAGGTGAAAACAAGAAGATTACTTCAAAGAAGATGCTCTTTGGCAAATATATTCAAGTTAGTTAACATCAAACCACAATGTAAACTAGTATTTAAAAGAGAAACAAATCCAATCTGTCCTATTCTAGCTTATTGTTTAACAGTATAGAACTAGCCTTTTATAGGTGATAAAGGATGTTGCAATTCAAGTACACCAGAATGTACAAGGAAAGAAACAAAGGGAAAAAAAAGGCAAAAAATAGAAAGAAACATCACAAAACTATGCGAAGTCAAACAAGAGTACAACAAAAAAGCAACCGAAGATTCTAAACCCTCAAACAATCTCTTGTTGTGTTCCTTCCAAGTGCACCACATAAGACAAAGTGGTGCAGCATTCCATGACTTCTAACAAATTGAGCCACTTCCATAAGCATTCCAACAGGTAAAAGCTGGATGGCATGACTTGGCATAACCGATGCCACCTTAGATAAGCTAAGAAAATGTTTTCTTAAGAGCAAAGTCACAATGAAGAAAGATGATCAACAGATTCCCTTGAATGCTTACAAATGCAACACCAATTTGTGACAGTACAAAGGCAGGTGCTCGACCAAAGGACAGGTCATCATTAGGTCGTCACAAGAAACCAATACCTCAGATATCTAGGATGAGATAATCACCATAAATCAACATATCACATAATAAAATAAGTTCAAGAATCCAAAAGAAAGATGCAAAACAAAAGTTCCATAAATTCATCCCAAGAAGCTGTGATGGCATGTTTGGTATCTTGATGAGTAGTATTCAAGTCTATTATACACACTGTAAATCAAAGAAAAGTGAAAGGAAGATAATGCTACAATGCTAACCTTATGATGATGGACTGGTTGACTTCATCTGAAAGAAAGAAAACTCATATAAGAACTTGTGCACAATTGCCAGAGGTTGTATTCAAATAAGAAATTGACTCAAATCGAAAAACACCTCGTATCATTTCCCTTATTGCAGTGTCTGTGATAGCATAGACGTGAGGACTCTCCATACGCTTATTCTTATATGCCTCGATGTACTTATTGCCATATAAAGGAACTTTCTTGAAGGGATTTATTGCTACCAACACCGGCCCTGCTTTGGTCTTAAATGCATAATTTTACAAGGAAAATGGAGTCAGAAAGAGCAGAATCTTCTAAAAGAAAACTGCAAATTAAAACATTAGAATATACTTACATAGATCATGTCTTGATTATACCGATACTGAAGATTGTACAACACTGAGGGTTCATTCAAATAACTTAACTGCATGAGATCATCCACTCCATCCAGGATATCAGGATTTGCTGGGACCAAAATTTCCTCTTTTACTTTAAAAACCTACACTTAGGATAATAAATAAATAAATAAACATCAATCTTCAAACACTAATGCAGTGATTTTTGCAGTTTCCTTAGTGACTCACTTTCCCCTCAGGAAGTGAAACTAGGGTCTCCACCCCTGAAGTTGATAATATCTTCACCAGCTCCCAATCCCCATTTGGAGTCTGAAACCAAGATTGAAGTTTCTGGAACAAACAAATTGACGAATTAATTGTGATTAATTAAATAGCACGTAATTTTTATTATCACTCAACTGCTTCGTGAGTTTCTAAAACTTAGTCAACAAAACAATATCTCGATAGCTTAAGCAAGGCAGTTGCACTTTCTAAACACAAGGATGAGGGATAGGATGATTAAAAAACGTGCTTTAGTAAGTTATCTGAACTGCACTTTATTTACAGCTCTCTAAAACAATTGTAAAGAAAATGAATAAAGTAAATGAACGGATGAACTTCCTCCCAAATACTAATTAAGTCCTCGCAAAACAGACAAATGCGGGCATGCACATAAATGAGACCTTAGATTTATCCTTCTCTGAGGTAAGGCGAATGTGCTGAACTATGATCCCCAATGCAACAGTTCAACAGCATCGTTTAGTAATCACATCCAAGATCCAAAAGTAGTAAAGATTCACAGTAGAAGTAAAGCTGATATTATTTGTTACACAAAAATAAAGCATGTAATCGTATCATATGCTTGCTAACTAAACAGAGATCTATATAAACAAAGAAAAAAAACAGGTAGCCAATAGCAAAAGGATTTACAAAAATCTACTTGAAATGCAGGACATTCTGTCAAAAAGCGATGGTTGAGAAAATAACTGACTTCACCAATTGAAGTGTTGGTTTTTTTTTTTTCCAGGTTGAAGTTCAAATCCAGTGGAAAGCAGCAAAATCAAAGCCAGAAGCAAATAGGTACCTTCTTGGAGGCATAAGGAGTCATGTCACCCCATATTCGGTCACTACGAGATGCAGAGGTTGAGGGCAAGGGCGAAGCCACTGCCTCGGAGTCTTCACTAATAGATGGCCTTTCTTCACCTGACACAGGACTTCCACCATAGGGAGAATCGTCATTGGCTGTATCCACATTAGGATTACTCCTTTCAGCGCCACCTTCAGCTACCCCGTCCCCAAGAGTCCCATTTCCCAGAGTACGGGGCAACATCGCGTCACCACTACCCAGCCGCGAATCCTCACTCATCGCAAGGCGATCAGATGCTTGCGTCTCCATGAACTTGAACTGACCAGGCAAGGATTTAATCGACTGAAGGGAAGGCGAGACTTGGGGCCTCCCCGACATATCTTTCACTCGAACTTCGTCTGGAATCGCCTACAATCCAATACAGGGTATAAAGACTTAAATCAGAGAGCTCGCTTTACACCAGGACATTTCAACAAACCTTTTAAAAAAGGACCCACTCGATGGCTTATCAACTTGGTATTGGTGGGGACCATAATTCGACAGAGAGAGCTCAATGCTCTTCAACCTAAAACCTCCAAGAGACAGTGAGAGCAAAACAACCCAAAATGTCGGAGTCGCTAACCAATCGCGCATCCGTTAACGGTTCACACGAGAATTCAAGCCCCCAAATCGGACCAAAATCTCGAATTTTTCGCACGGACCGAACTGCAGCAACTTCCCCGAACTAAAACGCGGACGAACTCCAAGAGTACCGTTCCCGAGTAACATCAGTAAGGCGAGAACGAGATGCTAAACAGTATCTCGCCAGACAAGCACGGTACGGCCACACCCCACCGCGGGCAAACGAATCTCGACCCGATCCGCCAGCGTGAACGGATCATCGGCACCTCGAGCTCGGACCGAAATCGGCAATGGCGAACGGGAGGAAATTGAAAAAGAAAATAGAAAAAGAGGAACTTGGAAGATGCGAGAGCTCTCGGCACACCTGCGGAGAAAACTGAACACCGGCTCGCGGGAGGCAGCTTCGATCTGTCCGCCGGAACCGCCGCCGGACACGCAATCACTCCACGCTGAGCTCCGGCGGCCAGGAAAACTCGACCGACGGCGAGCGGCAAAGAGACGCCGAAGCGAGAGCCCGCGCGAACCGGAGAACCTCTCCAGCAGCAGCCACCGGCGAGAAGCAGAGCTCGGCTCGGCTCGGCTCGGCTACTCCGCAGGAAGACGAGGGAGACGGAGAGAGAATTCGAGGGAATGAGATCGTCGGGAATGGAGGAAAATCCGAGGCGTGTGGAGAAGAACCGGAGAGGCCTTTTTTGCTCCTGTGCTTCGTGCTTTTTTCTTTCCTTCCTTCCTTCTTCTTACTTTTCTTTTTTCTTTTTTTCTTTTTTTCCTGCTCCTCTTTCGAATTTAATTTTAAAAAAATGTGGTCCTACTGTCCAAATAAATAAATATAATAAAAATGTGGTTCTCTGTGGATTTTTCTTTCTTTTTTTGAATTATTCGTGGTTGGAATGGACCGACCAAATTTTGAAAAGGTTCTTTGACGCATTGCCATGTTTGAGTGGTGTGACGGTTTTGGCCCGGCCTTTTCTGGAGAATCACGGCGGGAAGCATTTCCGAATATGTGGGGGCGTCATAAATGGAGAACATAAATACAGAGGAAGAAAGATACCCACATCTTGTCCCCATGAAATACAAATGGTTCAAATCCCACTGCTATAATATATTGTTGCCAAAAATAATTTTTTATTCTATTCCTATAAATAATTTTTTTGTTTTTTAAGGTACTTGGTAAATGTCCAAAATTTATATTCTTAGAATAAAAACATTTTATAAAATTTTTAAATTCTTTTGTTTCTTTTAATTTTTTAATACTTTTATTAAATTTTCTTTTTTTTCTCTTTTTCTTCCTCTTTTTCCTCCTTCCTTATGGCCGGTGACTAGCCAAGCAATGGTTAGCGAACGACTAGGCAAGGTCTAGCAAGCTCATGAGATCTCTCCCTAATCTAGTGAGGCTCAACCTCGCTTAGGTGACGCAAGATTGGTCACTCCAACTTGGAGAGCGAGGCCGAGCCTCGCTATGGTTGGAGGTCGACCTAGGGGTGGCCCAATAAAGGTGGCTAGACAAGCTCAATCTCGCCAAATCTAGATAGGGCAACCTCGCCCAACCAAGGCGAGGCCAAGTCTCGCTTAGCCATGACGAGGTTTGGGTCGATGAGCCTCACAATGGCTCAACATCATTGGGGCCGGGCGACACTCTAGCGACCAACTAAAAGGAAGAAAAATAGAAGAAAAGGAAAGAGAAGAGAAGAAAAATTAAACTTGATTCTATTTTTCCACTTACTGATTATGTTATAAATATATTATCGAGAAAAAAATAGAGATTTTAATTCATATGAGCAAAAAAATTATCAAATGAATTTCTGTTTTTTTTTTATTTCCAAGGAATAAAATAACAAAATTAGTTGTTTTCGATAATATTACCAAATAGGGCCTAACTCTGCTTAATTCTTTCTATCGTAGACTCTCCACAAGTGAATCAAGTAAAGCTACGATGAAATTCTTTTATTTGCTCCTTTTATTCATTACCTAAATGATTCATCAATGTATACAAATTTCAATTTGCTTAGTCAGGTGAAATTTGAAAGACGAAGTCATGAATTTATTCGGCTCTCTCAATTTTAATTTACCGGATCCTTGACATTAAATGAATTATTTCGTCCGGTGACCAAATTTCGTATTTAAAAAGAGATAGAGAAATCATTACTTTCTCAAAAATTGCATTCGCCACATATATATGCAATCTATAATCAATGCGCTGGAAGCTAGCGTGCCCCTAAGAATGGAAATATTATTTTCAGATGTGAATCGAAGTTAATGCGGGTTTGGAATAGATTGCGATTTCTTAATCTGTCTTGGTTTGAAACCGTGGACGGTGAGGATTACCTCGCCAAGTAAGGCTCATAATCTGACACGCCCGTTGAAAGAAAAAAAGGATCACAATTAATAAATGCGCGAAGAAAAAGAGACGGAAAAGGGCGTTTTCGTCAATTCAGCCCGTGCCGGTGCGAAAGAGAGCGCGAGCGTGACGCGTGGTGCGAAACCCGGTCGCCTGAAATTTTGTGGGCGGGAGGGAGGGAGTCCCGAGTCAAAAAACGCCGCGGACGTGGCGCGGTCTGGCCCGTCGGATCGGGGAGGGGGCGATCGTGCGGTCGAATCCGGGGCGCGCGCACGTGGAGGCAGGATCACGTGATCACGGCACTCGAGCGTGTTCCAGTCCAGAAAGCCGGCAAACCGCAGAGGGCGTGGTGAGCACGCGCGATTCAAGTTTGCTGTCGCGATCGCCAACCGATTCCGGGGGCGGGAGGAATCGGCTGCTTCGCGCCTACCGCGAGTCCGTCCGCGGGCAGCCAATCGCGGAGCTGCATTACTGTCTCAGCTTCGGTTTGGATTTCAAATGAGGCACGGGCGATTGATTCCCGACCGTCAAGTTCTCCGCCAGGAATTGAAAATCAGACCAAGTGGGACCGTTCCCATTCTTTGAAACTGAGAATCGGACTGGTTCGATTTTCGAGTGGATGAATGGAACCGGTGCTCTCATCACATATTTCTTCCTTATTTTTCCTATGTAAGACAGCTTTGGACTTCACCCGTACCGAGATGAAGTGAAGGTTCTCGACTAGAGTTTCCAATGGTGAGCCTTACCGCGCTCCAACTCCGTCCGCTGCCTACCCCGCCCCCTGAGCTCAAGAGCTTGTCGAGACGGCTGCTCTCCGCCTCGGGAACTCATATAAAGATAAGTTGGTTGATAAAAGGAGATTGGACGCCACAAAATTTGGGAAGAGAACGAACAGACGTCAAAGATTGAGTGGATGAAGGCCAAATATTTGGTGGGAGGATGAAAATAAGAAAAAAATGATTATTCGAATTTTTAACCACAATAGGATTTGATAGAACATGATATGAAATTCGGGTATTTTATTATATCATATTTACCATTTGGTGAATCGTAATAATAAAGTCATATATTGATATCATACTATGTGTCCTTTTTTTATATAAACATAATATTAAAGTAAAGGAACCCACAAGTTCACGAATGGATATGATAAAAATCTTTGGCGACACTATTGCTTAATTTGTTTTTATTTTCTTTATTTATTTTACTTTTTCTCTTTTTTTTTAATTAATTTCTTTTGTATTTCTTTTAACTCTTCCGTCATTCTAATAAAATTTTATCAAATAGTAAATTGTACTAATATACCCAAAATACAAAATGCTTAAAAATATAATAAATATATTTATATCTATACATTGAATTTATATTATAAGATAGAATTAAAGTCGAGTATATTAATAAAAATAAAATTACAACAAAAAAGGTAAATTTTTATTTTTTGTTATTTCGAATTCTCATATTAAAATTCACATATTATTTATATTGAAATATGATTTCAATTTTGTTAATTTAATAAGTTTGTTATTCAATAAAATAACTTTTCTATTATGAATCTTATCCACATTCACCTCACATCTTTTATGAAATAATTTTATTCGATCTATATCTCTCTTATATATGGTTTTATCATGTCTTGAATAAGCATCACATGTAAAATATGATAAATTTTATCATGTCCCAACCAAACATAATCTAAAATAATTGGCCGTGAATTCGCGAAGATGGCGAACAATTCTAGGGAAGATGTCAACGGGATTTGCCGATTACTTGGCAATATGGATGGAAAGAATGTTCCATAAGCACAATTAACGCTCGGTTAGCCGAGTTTGGCCGTTTGAAGAGGCAGGTGCATCCAAAAGTAAAGCAAAGAGAGACATGGCGACTGCAAATCACGCCAAAATGAGGGAGACTAAAAATCCTAGAATCCGAGTGCATGGAGGGAATTTTTTGCACTATAGAAAGAAAGAAAAATCCTCGCAATCAAAGGCGAATCTATGGGTCCAAATTTTCCACGAAAGAAAAGTCAATATACTAATCACGACATTTTCTCCGAGTAACATGATGATCACTCATTCCATCAACATCACCACCTTCGTTAAGAAATAATAATGATAATAACCGGTGTGGTCTGAGTGGTTTGGGTGGGCAATTCCACCCATGAAATCGTGAACTTAATCGAAATTCACCGGTTCCTATTTTAAGAAATCGGGAGCCGCTCAAATGTGGCCGGTCCAATCCAGCCTGAGCTATTCCTTTTACTGACCCGTAGAATGGGATGGACATGGTTGCATTTATTAATTAACAAGATTCAAACATTCAAAACAAGATACATGGAATCTACGGCTCCACGCGGTTACTGCGAAAGGGCTAAATAGCCCTCCACTACAGAGACCACATAAAAGATTGCAAAATCCCCTTCGCCCCACAACGGAAAGAGATTGTTCCACCCATGCGAGAAACTAGACCCTCGCCCAATCGACCCTTATCATCGCTTCGGTCATGGATAAGGACTTACTCCTAAGTGATTCTCCCTCGGATGGATAGAGTTCCGGAGACAAAATCCGAGCCCACACGAATATAAGCTCGCATCTAACTGGCTCTTTAGTGGGGTCACAATGACGGATCGACTTACGTTATAGACGGAATTTGTCGGCAAAACTATACCTTTAATACTGTACATAGCAAGCCAAGCTCTGTTCTATTATCGATAAAAACTAAAAACAGCAAGATCAGATGGAACTCGCAACATTATCATTGTCTGGGATTTTCCTTTTCCTAAGTCTGTACGACCAAGAAAAAGGTGTCCCCCCAACAGAAATCCAACACCTAAAAAGGAAAATGTTGGGTTTTCCCACCAAACTTAGGATATATGGCACCAACGATAAAACTCCATCAAAACGACCACATATCCTCAAAACGATGGGACTAATCATGCGAATTGATGGATCCATCCGAACCTCTAAAACGACTCCTCATCTTAAATCCTCTCTCTCTCTCTCTCTTCCCACGACATGATATGTCTAGCAAAATTAGCAAAAAATCAAGCCCTCTTCCTTATTTTCTCAGGGACCAAAAAGCAATAAATAAATAAATGAAGAAGGTCAAAAGTAAATTCAACCTAGAGAAGTACATTTTGTCAATCATGAATTGGAATGTTTTATGTGGTAATTTGTACTTACAAGCGTCGCCTCTTTATCCTTTGGTACGTATTCAATCAATTAGTTTTATCAATAAAAAAAGAAATTGGATGGTGTATTGTGTAGCCGCCGCCCTTGAATGATTGAACTTTCCTTTTTCTTTTCCTAGTTCTTTATTTTTTTTGGCTATGAGTATAAATGAAGTTCGTTTTTAATTGGTCAAACGTGTGAAGGACAACTTATGGACGATGGGTCCAACCACGAGGGTTTTGGATGAAGCTTTCCCTTTCTTTTTTTGGGCACGCCCCTTTGGAAACAAGCTGGATATGAGCGTGCACTAAATTTTATTATTTTTTATAATTCAAGGATACAGTCGTAATTAGCGGATCACCTGAAATTACTACGACGCCCACCTAAGTCTGAGTTTCCAAAGTAGGAATCGAGCCCACGATCATCGATTATGAAGCCGAAGGCATTGAGTCGACATTGGGATGGTTGGTTATATAAGGGGAAAAAAAGAAATCGAAATGAGTGTTTTCGGGAGTAATTGGCTTGGAAAATCAAAGGACTAGAAGAGGATGAAGAAACGAATAATTTTTAAACTTTGGTCCAATATATAATGTCGTCCTTGAACACCTAATTTATTTAATGTGATATTTGAACTTTAACTTAATGTGTAATGTCATCTCATGTGATCCATTAATTTTTTATAAATGTTCAATTTAATTCTTAGACTATATGATCATTTTTTTGTTAATTCACGTTTAGGGATAACATTGAACATTTTTCATATAGTCGATGGATAAATTCAACATGCATCAAAAGTTTATGGATTGTATTGAAAAAGTTAAAAGTTTAGGGACAAAATTACACATTGAGCTAACATTCAAGGATCACATTGAATGGATTAAAAATTTAGGAACAACGTTATACATTAGGTTAAAGTTTAGAGATTGCATTGAACAAATTAAAAACTTAGAGACGAGATTGTGTAGTGGACCAAAGTTGAAAAATCATTTGTGTCATCTTCTTAAAAGAAAAGAAAAGAAAGAAAGACCATAGAATAACAAGATTTGAATGCCCCACATTGATCGGCAAAAGCACCGAACTTAATGTGACCATCATTGGCAGCATGTATAATTAAACAGTGAAGACTATATATATATATATATCTCAATTTATATTTTATCATGCATGTGATAAATCCATGTATATTTCCCGTTTTTTAAGGTGAAAGGAGACAAAACACGTGATGATGGATTGCTGAAGTTGCTTTTGCTGGCCTGTTTTGTTTACAGTTTCACTCACATTCAAGCTCTTCTTCTTTATTCCGCGCACGGGGAAAAAGAAGAAGGGGTTAAATTTGAGCTCGTTCTTGGCGCCTCAGCTTCCAATTTCAGACAAAATAAAGATAAAAATGAAGAACTTAGGCTCTGTGCAGCACAGCATTTTAAAGTGAAAGTTTCCTTCTAGACTTTAATTATGAAAGTTAAAAAAAAGCCCGAACTCAAAATCCCAAAAGTGAAAAATCATTACTGCTCGCGACACTCCCGGATCGTGACGTAGAAGATCCAAAAACCAACCGGAAAGCTGGAACCGTCTTCGAAGAGTACATTTTGTGTAACGAGAAAGTTATTTAAGTGGCGTGGAACCAAGAATTGCGTTTTAAGGAAGCACTTGATCGTGACATGAATAATTTGCTTTTTGATTATCAAAATTCACGACATCCTCGCCCATATCAAAGACGAGCTACGTGAGATGCCATGTTACTTTCCCGAACGCAAAGTGGAATGGAATTGTCAATTGAGAGGCTTCAGGAACTGTCCCGGTCAAGATGATGATGACAGCACGGAGGTCCAGATCTTAGTAAAGAGGGTGTTCCATTGGATTGCAACTTGAGAAGTTAGATGGTGAAAGCAGATACAAAGGAGGAGTCAGCTGGGGAGGAACATGTGAATGGGGGATGTGCAGTTGCAATGGCACATGAAAGCAACAGCAAAAAGAGAGATGGTGATGGTAGTCTGGTAGACCCAACCCCCACCCTTCAATTATTAAAGCTTTCTTCACTCATGATTCACTTCAATCCTCATTGCCTTTTCTTTTTTGGGGGGATTTCCAAATCTCGTTCAGACCCTTACACATGGCTCTCACCCATTTTTTCCATCTCCACTTCATCGATGTACATTCGAGTTAAAGTCGAACCAAACAACATTCGCCTTTCGACAATTACGAATCGAGATTCGTCCTCATCGACTAATACAAAATAAGTTCTGGTCACCGTCTCATAATGTCAGATGTAATAGTCCATCCAGACATAACACGACGAGAGTACGGCGGTTTGCCCTCTACGTGTGAAATGCGTACTTTTGCATCTTGTCAATGCATAATGTGAATTGAGATTCTTGCCGTGTTTATCCTACTTAATTTTTCCTGGATTGATATTTGCCGCCCCTGGATTTCTTTTTCCTGTGCATTATTATATAAATGCTTCTGAAGAAGCCACTCAGAAGAGACTCAAAAAGCAAGAGCGTGGGCTTTATGGGCAGGAGGCATGATCACAAACCCCACACAGGTTCTGACCTAAGCTTGTGAGCAAAAGAAGAAAGTTGGCTTTAGGCTTAATGCCTTTTCAGTGATGGCCTCGTCCACTACTTACAGCTGTTGCATTATTTATCTCCACCTGACCCTTCAACCAATTTAACTAATTTCAGGCTGGGTCTACTCCTGCACATTAATAAGGAGATTGAATACTTTGCTGCTATGACTTGGTCATTTGGAGTGATAATTTCTAATGTGTTGACTTCCCAAAGTATTCTAGTTTTTGTCCCAACGTTTATATCTCATTCCTAAGCAAGAGGTGACCACTTTGTATGATTACCCTGATTTAGAAACAAATCCAGAGATTGTTTCTATTCTGAAGCCCAAGGGTTGTTACTTGTTAATTGCCCTTCTTTTTCTACAATGGGATCTTTTCCTCAAGACTGACCCATGATCCCATCGTAATTAAATAGGAACTGTGCTTAGACCCATGCTTGTTGTTTTCTACATGGGGGTATCCTCCATGACAAAACAGTGCATGTGATGGTACAAACACGGTGCACGTGTCTGAGGCATTTTGGAGCCAATGTGCTGGGTCATGTGCCGAGGCTTTTCGAACTGGCGTGTTGGGCTCTCTATGTGGGCTTCTCTCTCTTGCCATTGCCTCGTCGAGATGATAAAACCAAACAAGAAAAACACAACAATATCAGTAGGCAAGACTCTGCTGGGTACTTTGGAAGGATTTGCCCTTGCTTCTCCGAACTGGGTATTCATAATGCATGCCGAATCTCATCTCAATCTGCACTTCACAAATCTTGGTAAAACGACATGTCGGTATCGTATCCGGCGAAACTCATCTTTTTGTGCTTGATCTCTATACTTCATTATACTGACATAACACACCATCTTAATGAACGGGCCCATGACTGAGCTCAGTCAGGTCTGGCTATAAGCATTAACCAAAAACAAGCACACACAAATTTAGAACAACGAAAAATGGGGCGGCAAGTTTCTAATTTCTAATCTCTGCCTCAGCTATGATCACAAATTGATACAGCACAGCCGCTTGCGTGTTTGTCAGACATACAAGATTATGCATCGAGAAATCTAGAGCATCTAAATTTTCTACTTGAACATGTTATATAGAAAAATGAAAAAAAAAAAAAAGAGAGAGAGGAAAATTTGGGGGAAAAGAATTTAACTAAATCCTGTTCTGTGTCCTTAAAAAACTCATCCATGATCTACGTCTATATCCCGCAAGGCTACATAAACAGCAGCTTCTTGAAGTTGAAGTATATCATGCAACGGGGATCTTGGGTTCGCCTAAATTAACAAAGGCCTCTGCACGGATAATCCGGGCTGTCACGACATGCCAAGACACGAGGTGATTCATGAATGCATTAACATATTTCCCTCGATCATTCTGTACAGCAGAAACCAAGATTCAGTACAGACATATGTCAATGATGA
This sequence comes from Eucalyptus guilfoylei, assembly GCA_016097605.1. NCBI lineage: Eukaryota > Viridiplantae > Streptophyta > Magnoliopsida > Myrtales > Myrtaceae > Eucalyptus > Eucalyptus guilfoylei. The sequence goes on along the minus strand of CM027866.1, from coordinate 39,611,526 downwards.
GAAAAGATACTGAGGAATGGTTTTGTACCTTGTAATCTTGGTAATAAGCATGCTGCAAAGGAAAACAAAGGATTTAGGAAAATCAATAACTATTCACACACATGAGAGAGAGAGAGAGAGAGAGAGAGAGAGAGAGAGAGAGAGAGAGAGAGCTTACTTCCCACACATCCAAGCTGATTAACGGCTGCAGGAGGAGGATGCAGATTAATAACATCTAATAAGAAGAATGTCTCAGAAAACAATGGGAAATGCTGACTTACAATGTCATCCCATATGATCGGGTTGACAGCATTTGATGTCTTCACTACTTCAAGTCGCTTTTCTCGTCTCTTCACTGAACAGAAAAGAAAATGAATAAATATATCACCAGAAAATTACAATTCGTCAAGTTTCATGCTTTGGTGACAGTTTCAAACTCTTAAGAACAGAACCATCCAAAAAAGGTAAATTAACAATCATCTTTTCAGAATGCATTTTGCTACACTCAGTACTCTATGTGCTCGTTGGCATTATGGAGTTGCTATTCTGTAATCAAAATTGGATTTTGGATCAAGAGAATGGTTGACTTCTTGGTTATTGTTGGTGCTGCAGTCGGTATACTACCAGATGGATGTTAAAGCAACAATTAAACGAACATCAAATGGGAAAAGAAGCAGGCTTAATTTCAGAAATTAACTTACAGACAAGCCAAACCCAGCCTGATCCAAACAGTGACAGAGCAGCTTCAATGAACTTCTCCTTGAAATTGGTAAATGAGCCAAAGTCCTTTTCAATCTGCTGAAGAAGACCCAGTTCTGGCATGCCTCCACCTCCAGGTTGCATTGATTCCCAAAAGAAGTCGTGATTCCAAACCTGAAAATTTCTGTTTAGTTTGGAGTTGGCAAAACGATTCAAAACACCATGCATGAACATACAAGGACATCCTAAGGTATGGCGAAACACTCAAATTGCTCACAAGACAAGCAAAACTAGAATATTATTCTCTGTATAACTGTGACATGCTAAACTTTCTATAAACACAACTCGAACCATATCCAACTACTTGCTAAAAGTGCTGGGCTAGTGTTAGATGTTGACAGTCGGCAATTGGTTAGGTCTGGCTAGACATGCTCAATCCTGCCAAATATTACAATTCTTTTGGTTATATTATCCTGTATTCACATTGATATCCATACAAGCAATGCTTGCATCAAGCAAGGCGGTCCATAACTAACATTTCCATCACTCTGCCCAAGGCTCTAGCAGTTTGAACCCTTTTGGGTACAAAGACCCGCCCTTAAAGCAAAAGAGGCAAGGTACAAGGCTTGTCCTACATGATGATTACAAAGTTGCCAAGCTGCAATCTTGTGTGAGTGCATCATAATTTGGAACTAGTCCAGAAGATTGAGGGATCTCACCGAGATTATAAATAGCTTTTCTGATACATGTAAATGGTCTCTTGCACACACATATACTGATATGGACGCACTTCCAGCTGCAATCGTATGGTCTAAAAGAGGCTCTCCATCAAATGATTATAGCAAATGATTACTCGCTACTAGAAATGCTAATCAGAAGTCAAAAAACTACTTTAATCTTTTCCAACCATGTAATTCTTATTTATTGCTCAAGATGAAAAGTTCTCTCCTATAGTGCAGAAAGTTCCTCACAAGCACATGCATGCATGTGCATCACCTGAATGTCAGATATAAGACGAATACATAAACTGCTAAGATATGCCTTATCCTGTGAATTGCTAAGATATGCACATGATATCTTTTAGCCCACGAACCATTTACTCAGGGTCAGGGGACAAGCTATGCATAAGAACATGTTAGATCCTCACGCTTGCTCACATATTGGGTGAACTCCTTTCTTGAAATTTAAAAGACCCATGGAATGCTTCTGAACAAAAACTACGCCATATCAAAAAGGCCAACTATGCAAGCTGTTAAACAGCTAAATATCCAATAGTACTTTAACACGGTCCAGTGAAATTCAAAGCTCCCTTTTTGTATGATAAGCACAATAATTTTGCATACCAGCTTCCTTTAATTAGATCCCTCATAGACAGAAATTGGAAAATAAACTAAAGGATGTGTGAGTATAGCGAAAGGGTCAATCGACGAAGCATCATAAACTGAATGTGCTCATGGCTGCTCTGGAAGAAAGGTTTATGTTCAGATTTCCTCAGGAAACAGCTTTCATCAGCTGCATAAGCTGTGAAGATAATTACACAGCCAAAGTTGTCCCAGTGGAGAACCGAAAAAGCAAGCTACCTAAGAGGATACAGCACAACCAGTAAGTGAACTTGCTGAAGAAAAGATGGCATGCCTGTGCAGCATTATTGAACTCCGGTAGTGGGCTCCCATTGTTGTAAGTTACTTTGACAAGTTCGTCAAGAGTGTAGCCGTATAATATATCATTCTTCTCAAGATCTTTGTTCAAACCTTCCACGTAACCACACTGATGTTCTCCCCAGTGTGTTTCCAGAAGCCTCTTGCTCATGTATGGTTCAAGGGCATCCTACATATTCGGGCACAGTTACTAGTAAGAATACTGAAACTTCAAATGTCAGAATGAAAATGTTCTAACATTGAAATAACTGGCACCGACAATTTCAAGAGTGGAGAAATCTCCAAATTACTGGAGTAGGTTTTTCCAGCAATAGACCTCGGTTAAAGAACTACCCATAATTATAGATAGACAACAAGATAGTTTCCTCTTTTCCATTATTGGTAAGAAAGCCTACTTCTACACCGTCTATCAGAAAGCCTCAACTTTTTATGGTTTGCCAGCAAAGTACCAAACTTGATTCCTGTAATGATTTTTCGCAGCACCTGTCTCACATTCTTGTGAAATAGAGCAGATGCCAGCAACATGTAGGAGTCTTGAACAAGCTTGGATCATGGCATGGAGCCACTCCATGGCTTAAGCCAAACACTCAGCATTGGCCACTTTAGAACTTCATCTGTCATGAATGTTCGCAGGAGGAAACTTCACACAGTTGAAGTAACTTCAAAACTCAATTGGCAGATCTCAACATTATGCCACGACGCTTATCTCTAGTTCGACTGATAAGCATCAGTGACTGAAAAAACCTAGCTTGGCTGAAATAATTATGTTGGCCATGGCAATAATAATTACACGTATATTTATCCTTGTATGTCTTACTCGTTTTGGATAAAATTGTCAGATTGAAAACATGTACAGAAAACTATCGACTGACACAACTTACAAGTTTATACGGAGGACTCTTCAACCCATAGAAAGCAAGAACTTTTGAAGCTTTGCGTGAGTGAAGATTGGGTCTTCTCTGCTGCTTTAAAACAACAATTTGACTGAGATGTAAGCCATTAAATGAGAAAGCATATGGAGAACACTGGTAGAAATTAATGTAGAACAGCAACACAACTGACAACGGAATTGGTGAAAAATGGATAAATAAACATCTTCTCCTGAACTGAATCATTTGAATGATGATGTCTATCCTATTCGTGCATCACAAGAAGTAAACGGACCTTTCCTGTCACTTTGGCATAACATGTCTCCCATGTATCACACTTCTAAAGTATTGTCACAGGTGATCAGAAGAAGCTTATCGGTGATAAAAATTTATCAAACTTGAACGGATTTTTCATATTTATGCTCAAAGCACAGCTCACAAGAAAAGCAAAGCAAATAATATTAGATCCAGAAACTCCAAAGGCACAAGAAATGTCAGTTTTGCAACCTAGAACTAACAGAGACTCTCTTCAAATACTGCATATGCACCTAGAGATATGCCTGTTATCGCTTGAATCACACCTAAACCCAATCTCAAAATCTTCTACCCTTGAGCCCTGAAGCCTAGGATTTCTTGAGTACTCTAGAATATTCTTGAGGACAATATAGGAAATGTAAACTGTTCCAGCGTGTTCTTGGTAGATGGTAAGATGGAAACTCCACCCATAGATTAAGAGGAATGTACGATTGCGATCAAGGGGTTCTTGTAAAAATAAAGTCCCCTCCCTCAATTGTATTATCTCACAAGTAACAGAACTTTAGAACTTCTTTTTATGAGTCTCTCTAATTTCTCTCTAGAATCCAGGGCGCACAACAACGCTAAACCAACCAGTCTTGACAATGTTCTATATGCTCGATTCCACTATGATGGAAGAAAAGAACAAAACCCTAGGACCAACACCAAAGAGAAAAAAAAAAAAATAAGTAAGAACTAAGAACTGTACCAGAGCAGGAAGCTTGAGACTGTTCAGGTTCTGAAAGCAGTCATTACTCCATCGGAGCGTAGGCTTTGCCAAGCAAGAAGCCTGAACAGAAAAGGACCCCATCTTTACCAGCCAATCAAACGGCCACCATCTGCAACAAGAAAAGAAAAGCCACCCACTTTGCTGAAGCCAAGCGAAAAGGAAGATACCCAAAATCACGTTTTCGAGAACACGCAAATGGGCGCTTTTACCACGCAAACGAGCGCAAATGATTCTGCCTAAAACACGCAAAAGTTGATTGTGGAGAAAGCGCAAACGGGCAGAGAACAAGATAGAGGAAAGGGAAAATAAAATTCAACCTTGAAATGTTGGAGTTTCGTGGGAAAGATAGTTACTCCGGTGCAGTGGATAAGGGGACAGTGAACTTCTTGCTTTCAAGACGTGGCGAGAGAGTGGTATATAACTAATGAACGTCAAAAGGGAATTTAAGGAATATATCTCTTTCTTTTTGGGACACTCAAATCATCGAATGGGTTCGCAATTACGGCATATAATTAGGATAAATGCCAAACGAATCATCTGTGCCGCAAGTTTAGTTTAGTTTTTTTTTTCCAAAGTCTAAGTTTTAGCAATGTATAAAGTTTAATATTCAACTTATTGAAATTGTCTCTGAAATTTAAAATATAAAGAAAATATCTCGTTTTACAATAATTCCATGAAAAATTTTCAAATAAAAATTTGAAGTGAATTTTGTTTCAAATAAAAACTTAAATAAGAGTCTTAAATAACAATGTCAATTTTCAAAGGATGGCCTAACTCATCGACTAATTAGGGTTATTTCGTCCTTTCTTTTTTTTCTTTTTCTATATTAGATGAAAAAAAATGAAAGAGAAAGGGAAAACGGTGAGGGCTTAGTAGGCCCTTGCTGCCATTACCCCACCATCGCCGAGATTGGCAATGGCAAGGGATGGTGGCCAAGGGTCAACAAGGGTCGCCGGGTCTCGACTAGTGGCTAGGTGATGACTTACAAGCTCTCACCAACCCTTGGCTTGGCTATCCCCAACCATCGCTAGGCCTTCTTGGTGATGGTGGGGTGATGGCGGTAGGAACTCAAGCCCTTGCCATTTTCCCTTCCTCTTCATTTTAAAAAAAAAAAAAAAATTCATCTAATATAGAAAAAAAAAAAAAAAAAAAAAAAAAGGATGAAAATGTCTATATCAACCAGTGAATTAATTTATTCTTTCAATTGATAGGGCCATTTTCCGTTTTTATTTAAGAAAATGGTGGCACTCCATACTCTTAGTTGAAATTTATTTCAAGTCCTTATTCAAAAAAATAAACACATTTTATGCTCATATCTGAAATTTTTCCTAATTCCATATCATTGTTTTCTCAGGCATCCAAATGTTCAAAAAAGAAAAAAACAAATATATATAGCCAAAAAAAAAAAGCCTAGGACGCCGAAGCATATGCTCCAAGCATATATTTTGCTTGGGAACGCCGTCTCGTTTCGCCCCCGGTTTACTTAGCGGCAACCATTCGGCACATCCCCGGAGCTCCTCCTCGTATCTCCTCCTCCTCCCCACGAAACGAAGAACGTCAAGTAAGTCCCCCATCTCTCATTTCCAATTCGCTCGTTTCATCCAATTCAGCAACTACCGTCATTCGTCCGGTCGGCGACGAGCAGGCGTTCCTTCCATGTGCTGAAATTTGCGCTCTTTATGTTCCATACTCGAGTCCTCCGAGGGGGCACGGATTCGGTTTCGGCATCTTTTCGGGTGTTGGGTTCGATTGATCCGCAAGCGTTTGATCTATATTGCCCGGCGCGGGAGAAGAAGATTACGTAGGGACATGATATCTTTTCTTCTTGAAATCCTGCGGTGCCTCCTTTGTTGCGAGGAGAGGCGCGAAGAGGACGACGACTCATCCTACGTCGACCCTCTTCGGTAATCGGTAGTCCGAGCCGACCGCGGCGAGGTCTGCGGCTCGGTCGGGCGGCGCGCGCGAATTTGTCGCGGAGCCGATGAGGCGGCCGGGCGACAATTCCTCGGCGTGGGCTCCAAAATCTTGGAGTCGCCGCTTGAATTGTATCGACTGTTCTCTGCTGCTTCGTGATATGATCGATTCGTAACCGAGGATGCCGCGGATTCAGGAGATGGGAGAACATCGTTTGCTGATAAGAGCGTGTTCTTGACTTGCTGTTGAAGGTGTTCTCCTGTTTGTGAAATTCCCTCCATTTCGATCGAATGGAGCAACTGGTGTCTTGTTGCCGCCTCAAGCTACTTTGCTGCTGCTGTAAGTACAATTCGTGAATAATGATGCCTCTTTTTTCCTTGGTGGCCTATGTTCATAGCTTGTGCCAATGGAGGCGCTCAATTCACCACCTGCGGCACCGCAATCCGGGCATATCCCCGAACCATGTCGCCCTTACTCTGAGCCACGCACATTCATACGGTGGCCAATGGTGGAATTCTTGTAAATTTTATTCCTTGAGAAACCCCGAAAATAAAACGCTGTTATTGTGTAAATGACATTTATGATTCCTCATTTCGGGGGGGAAGAAAGAATGAAAATCTCTTGGCCAACTTATTGGTTGGCAGAATTCTTGCTGAACTAGCTAGCTTATTTGATAGTATAGTCTCAATAGCAACATTCCTGTTTATGCGCTGCTGTTGTGCGGATTTGATGGTATAGTCTCAATAGCAACATTCCTTCTTATGCACTGCTGTTGTGCGGGGAAAGTGCGGGCTGCACGGCTCAAGCGAGTGATAAGTTATTGACTGTGATTCCTGTTGTGTTTTTGGCCCCTCCCAGTATCGTTTAAGTGTCACTTGGTAGCTTTGGACAAATTGACGAGTTGATCGGGAGAATTGCTGTGGCTGATCGTTTGAGCTGCTCCATTTGGTAAAGGGTACTTCATTGCTGTATCATGATGTAGAGAGTCTGGAGTAACTTGGGTTTTGCTTAGAAAGTTGTGGTTTAGGCAATCATCTGTCTCTCATGGGAGTTGCAGCCACACTGATGAGCCATAAGCGGCTGAGCTTTTTGCAAGCTAATGCTGCCCAAGCCTCAATCGAATCTAGGTTGACCCCTCGACACATTATATCAGAACTCACCTGTGGCTAATGCCTTCGGAAACAAAGAAAAGGTGCTCTTTACTTTTTCTTGGTCATTCTTGGTCCTTTCTGGAGTTGCATATGACAGGTCTTTGAGGGAAACCTGTAAGCATTGTGAGATGCAGTTTTCCCAGACTGCTTGTAATGTTAGACTTTTGTCCACCAAGTTGTCGATGTTTATTTTTCAGGATGAATGAACAGACGCCAGAAATGAGCATGACCCGTGATTTTTCTTGCTTTCATTTCTGTTGACTGCTTCAGCTAGTGACGAGTTCGCCCAGTAATGAAGGTTACATGGGCCATTGCTCGCGTTCACGAGACGTGGGCAAAGTGATTCTTCGCACTGATTAGAAAGGCCATTCCATGGTTTGTAGCAACGCAGAAGTGCTTATATTGAATTTGACAGAGCGCGGTCACAATATTTTTTTTTGCTTCAACTGCCTATTACATCTTCTGCTTCACTTCGTCATTGATCTGGTGTCAACTCCGGCGGGGTCTTATCTCAACACTTGAAAGAAGGTATTTACTTCAACAGAAATGATTGTTGTAGTTTCTACTTTGTCGTGAGATTCACAAAGTCTTGGTCGAATGTTCTTGATGGGATGAATCTTTGTTCTGCTGAGAAAGAAATAATCATGCCTTGACTTATCGGGAATTGGTGTTGCATCTGTAGCGATAAGTTCTTGACGAATACAATCATCCCATTTTTGACATTTTAAGTAGCACTAAAATCGGATTTGGATTGAGTGGTCCTGGTCCGGTCACCCGTATCACTTGTCTTTGTTCTTGTTGATGACCATCATTTTGGCGAACTACATACATTGACGTCCGGCCAGATGTACCTAATCCCCCTCGACGCCTGGAAACTACAGCAAATGGGAGAATTGGAAATTTTGATGTCAAAAATGTTTTTAAGTATGGAAAGAAAGAAAAATGTAAAATTGGGGTGCAACTTGTGAATAAAGAAATCAATGAAGAAATGAAACTACACAAGAACTAGATGAATAAAGAACCTCGTCACCATAACCATTTCTTCTTGCTCTGTAAAAATTCATCCGAAAGCCCACATCTCTATTTTCTCGGTCACTATTTATACCATCATGTAAGATCTAAAACAATCAATGGCTAATTTACAGCTCATACTCAAAAAATAAAAAGGAAATTAGAAGAACCATATGGTGATCTTACGCATTTTTCTTCGCAAATATTCATCATGCTTCAGTGCGTCGAAACTGTTGGAGATTGAGCAAATCTTTTCTTGACACGTGCCACTAAAAGAAACTTTTTGAGATTCTTTGAGTACTGCAAAATAGCTTTTAGTGTCAACCACAACGACACCATTCTCAGCGACTTATTTTCCTTTTTTGTATTTCATTTCAGTCAAACCTTCTCTTTAAATGGAGATTTTGCAACAGTTTGATACTTCAAACACTCGTTTTCAATCAGAGTCTTCATTATCTTATTCACTTCACCATCTTGATCCAAAGCCAAATTTTCAACGGACCTTCGGTCTCAACACACCTTTCTCTCTCTACTTCCCACTCTCCCAAATATAGTATGGAAATCATGAGTTCGATTCAAATTACATTAGGGGAATTTCCATAATAAAGCCGCATTCTCTCTTTATTGGGTGGTATAAAGTTATATGGTCTACAAATTCCAGTCTTAGGTACAAATCATTGAAAAGTCGGACGAATTGCTTGTGAAGATTCGTTGACGAATGACGTGAACGGTCGACCACCGTACGCGTGGCATGTACGTGGGCATCAACGTCCTGAGATGGAGAACAGACCCGAACCTCTTTTTTCCTTTCAATGTCCTGAAGAAAATTGCTAATTTTCCTCGGAAAGGTCCAAGGCAATTTTTGAAAGTTCAAATTTTCTTATCCTCGATGATGTTTTTGACAAATTCCTTGAAAATGCCGTGGACTTTTAGATGTGACAACTAATTGAAAACACACTGTAAAATTTAAATGATTCAAAATAGCCATAATTGATCAATCAATTTACTTAATTTTGTCAATTTTTCTTGAAACGATTCCCTTTCTTTCGCGTTCAAATTAGAGTAGTTCACTAGTTCTTTGGGTTTTTACGAGAATCATCTAAAGTGCATGTATTTTAATAGACCTAATGATTGAGATTCTGATTTAAAAGAATATCAACGAAGTACGTTTATTTACGATGTCTCTCAAAACTCAATCTAGAATAACTCCTCGTAGTATAAATTTCTTTAGTTTTTCTAGAAAAATCTTTAGTTAAAGTTATGAATTCCTCGTAATTGTTATTTTTCTTTAAATATGTCAATAACAAAAGTCACTAGTAAGGTTCAGACTCATTAGAAAAAATATCCTTTGTAGAAATTAGCTTGAGCACATTAATCGATAGAAGATAGGAAATGAAGTGTGTATAAAAAAAAATGGAAAACAAAATGAGATAGCAATTAAAACATCAATTTTTTTTATTAATGTAGAAGGTCGTGTATTTTCACGCATGGCTTTTGCATTTTCAATAAATAACAACTTTTACCATTATCATATGTGATCTTGCTTAATCAACTCCAAAGAGATTATTTTTAATCAACTCAATAAGTTAAGGAGTGTTATAATAATGTCAGTGCGTGGAAATAGTGTGAGGATCTTCACCACCCTCCTAATCCTAGTAAACTAATCATTTAGCTAACTCCAGACTTCCCATTTAGGGTGTTTTGGATTCATTTTTCAGGGAACGTCTTTAGAAAAGAATATAGAGCCCTTTAGGTTAAAGCGATTTTCTGAAATGCAAATAGTATTGCAGAGCACTTTTGAATCAACCTTGAGTTAAAGTGCCTTTACAGCTCTCTATAAATTTGCCAAACGTCATTTTCATTTGCCCAAGGACTTTACAGCACCAAATGGCTTTGTAAATGCTGAACTAAGCACATCCCTAATTGACCGCTTTTTATCTTTTTTTAAATTTCTTTTACTGGGCAAGTGAAATGCTGGATCTGCCTTTACGTGTACGCGGAATTAGGTATTAGAGCAAGATCGGACGATCATTCCAAGAAATCCCGTGCGTTCTCTCGTAGATCGATTATCCTGGGATCCAAGGATCGAAGAAACTGGTTCCCGGAGAAATTCTAGAACAGCCCCTTTTAACAAGAGCTTATTCAAATCCTAATATTGAAGGACCCCACTTATGACTTAACAGTACAGTGCTGAATATGAGGAGAAGCGATAATCGTGGGCAAATTGATTGGGAAGGGGAAGGAAGACGCTGGCTCATCCGATGACCAACACCTTCATCTGCAACTTGCCTGATGTGGAAAGCGAGAGGTCGCCTGCAACCGCGACTGGTCGTACCCTCTCTTTCTGCAATCTGTAAAGCTCTCAGCAAGACTCTGAGAAAGAGAGAGAGAGAGAGTCTGCAGGGGTCCATTAACTGGGCTTGGTAACAGACTGCACATGGCGAGCGCAGTACAGTTGGATCTTTCAATGTGCATGGTATCGAGATAAAGTCGTTGGGATTATGAGAGCGAGGCCTCTACTTCAAGATCAGATTTTACTGCGTACCAATAGCTACCACTCTTGTTAGTTTTGTCTCCTGCATTTCCTTTTTGACAACGGAAGGACAAGTATTCACATTGCAGACACAGAGCATCCGTACAGCCCGAAAACACCCCATTGGGTCATCGAGTGGCTAAAAATGAAGTAGACCCAGATGCCGAAATTCGGATAGAATCCGCGGCTCGGTCCGCGAAGGCCCCGGCGGCGAAGAAGATTGACACGCGGGGGGAGCGCGATTCATGCGCATGGAGCAGCAGTTAGGCAGAGTCGAGAGCCGAAGAGCAATAGAACAGAAGAAGATGAACCGAGAAAGATTATTTGGGTCTTTTTCATTTTTCTTTTTTATTCACACAAGCAGCACCCAGAAGAAACAATCCAGTTACATACATGAAAAAGCACATTATTTTCCACGCTGATGAATCTAATACAGGAATGCATAAGGATTACAGACAAAATTATCAAAAGCGAGAAAAAGCAGAGGCCTTATGGAGGGATAATAGTCTCCTCTTTCCCATCTCTTCGTTTCGTACTATCGCCTCCGAGGGGCATTGGACGAGAGAGTACAACCAACAGAGCTGAACCGGCAGGAACGTCCTGAATTCTCCTCGAAGACTGAAGGCGCCTGATTTGAAGCTGAAGCACCCACATGCATCTTCACGATTTCGAGAGGCAGAGGAGGTCCGGACAACGTGGCGCAGAGAACTTCAAGAACTCGGCCCCCTTGGCACGGCAATTTGAGCGAAGATGCAACAAATCGAAGCTTTTCTCACTGAATTATGCAGCAAATGGGGCCACCACACGAGCAGCGAATCGAGGAGTTTAGACTAGAAAAAGGTGAACATACCCCCCCATGGGCATGCAAATGCCATTAGTCTTCAAGACATGTGACAGAACAGTGTCAACATGCGCAAGAATCCGCCTTAATCCTTGCGCAAAGTACGTTGAATTAACCAACCTGATGTCCTTTATGGGCAACATCATCACAAGACACTTCTAGGATTTTGCGCAAAAACCCCCATTTCTTTTTTTTTCCTTCGAACAGCAGACCCTCGGAATTCCAAACAAGAGCCCGAATTCCCGCAAGCCCCCGTGTCTTGTAGAAGAAAGACTTCCCACCAAGGAAGAAGAAACCTAAGAATGACCCTAAAGAAACGCTACAACCAGAAAGAGTTAAAAGGAAACGCCCTAAATTGAATCATGCATTGAGCGGAACTCCTACTTCTTCCTCCACCCAAAGAACTAAATAGCCTAAGCCCCTAAAAACTTCACCTAAAAATTCCTTCTTGTCCATCTTCACACAACACGCACACACACACACTGACTGACTGAGAAACGACAGGACTCGCACATATTTATATTATATACCAACGCAACGCAGTAAACTGCTGTGTGCCTCCACCGGAGCAGCCCCCCACCCCCCCCCCCCCCACGGGATCAGCGCGTGTCGTCGTCCCTCCGGCCGGAGTTCCCGGACCCGCCCGACAAGGACGCGAGCAAGTTCAGGTGGCCCGGGATGTAATTCCCGACCCGGGCTGCCGACGCTTCCCCGATCCCCTGCTGCTGCTGATGCAAGAAGAAGGACGGCGCCTGCTGCGACACCGCCCCGCCCTGTTGCACCACCATCTCCGGCGGCGCCGCTGCGGCCGCCGCCGCCGCCGCGAAGCTCCAGAAGTCGGGCCGCGCCGGCAGCGCCCAGAAGCCGCCCGGGGCCCCGCCGGCGCCGACCATCCCCTCCACGGTGGGGCCCACGACGGAGACCTCGTCCTTGCCGTTCCCGCCGTCGTCCTCCGCCCTCACGCGCTTCCCGAGGATAAACGGCGGCCCGAGGAGGGGCTTGTGCTCCATGGACGAGGCGTTGGGGGACATGGAGATCGAGCAGGAGAGGCCGCCGGAGCTGGACCCGCCGCCGCCGCCGCCGCGGACGGAGGCGGAGACGGTGGAGAAGCTGGCGGGGGTGGTCCCCGTCCCGGTGGCGGCGATGATGGAGGGTTCGGCCTGGCGGAGGAGCCACTCGATGGTCTGGCCGTCGGACTTGTGGCCGAGCTCGCGGGTGAGCTGGAAGACGCGGGCGGCGCATATGATCGGCATCCGTATCCGGCGGCCGCGTCCGTCGACCTTGCTGTGCCGGTCCTTGGAGGGGGGCTTCTTGACGGCGAGGGCGCCGTTGGCCCCCTGCTGGTGCGGCTGCCGCTGGGGATCGATGATCGCCCCGTTGGCCGCGGCGGCGTTGCTCCCCACGTCGGAATTCGACATGGCGCTCTCGAGACCAAACCCTCCTCGGCCGCCCCTCCCCCCAACCTCCGCCTCCGTCGTAAAAGGTCCGCTGCTTTCCCCTCGCTCTCTCTCTCTCTCTCTCTCTCTCCGGCGACGATCCGCAGCTACAGGACGGGCACTTCGCTGTCGCGAGCTTCGAGCTGGCCGGAGCTGCGCTGAGCTGAGCTTGAGCTGAGCTGAGATGGAGGAAGGTGGTTGAGTGGTGTCTGCGTCGGGCGTGGCTCGTCGTCGTCCGCGAGCTTTAGAGAGAGAAAGAGGAGAGAGAGTGAGGAGGTTTTTAGGGTTTGGAGAGGAAGAGAGAGAGAGAGAGAGAGAAGCTAATGATTGAGAGGCAGGAGCTGGTGGAGACAGGAAGGAGGGCACATGGGGCGTGGGGCCCATCGGGAACATCCCCCACAGCTCACGCCCCTTGGGCGGGTAAAAATCTCCAACCCCCGCACCCCTCCACGCGCCGCCGCCACCCCCCGCCCCCACGCGCCTCGCACGTGCCGCGCGCCAACCGCAGATTACAGGGAGGGAGAGAGGGGAAGGGAATTTCTTTTCTTTTCTTTTCTTTTTTTTTTCGGTCGTAAGGAAGGGAATTTAATAATCGTCTGGATGAGTTGTCGGATCGTGGGCCCCACCACCCTCGCTCTCTCTCTCCCTTCTCCGGTGATGAGATGAAAGCGAAACCCGACCGAAGGTTCGGGTGTTAATGCTCATCCCAGCTCAGCCGAACCTCGCCGCCGATTCCCGTTTCGCCGCCCGTGAACTCGGTCGCACAATTCGGATGCGACGTCGTTCGCCGGTCGTGTACTTACTTACAACGTCACGCCGCGCTTCGATGTTCCCACTTTCCGAACGAGGGAAATTTCAAATTTTTAAGATCGCTCTCAGTTCGATATTCTCCTTCCTCCTCCGTTGATGCAATATATATATATATATATATATATTTGTGTGTGTGTGTATGAGAGTGTGGACGCATTCAACAAATAAACCAACCGAAAAACGGATTGATATGTAGGACGAATATAAAACGATTATTAGGTAGATTGTGTTTGTGGTATTGTGACGACACTCTTTCTTTCAAATGAGATCTTTATTCAAGATGTGCTCATTAGGATGACTCATCGCCTTTTCTTAATCGATGCTCTCCAAAAATAAAGGGATTGAAACCTGAGAACAAATATGGATAAATAAATTAATGGTCATGAGTTACTCTAGTTATATAATGCACTGACTTATTATTCTCGCGATTTTTCTTATGAGATGCGACTTTGTAGTTAATTCAAGTTTGGATCAAAATAATGTGTTGATTTAATGTTGTCAACTTTGCGTAAGTGATTGTTTTGTCTTATTCAATTTAATATCTCTATGCATGATTACGATTAAAGAGAAAGGCATGTAATCAACTGATTATGTGCATCTTTTAGCTTTTTTCAGCTTCTACATATCTAGTCAACTTGTCAAGGATTGATCGGGCAACTCAACCAATCGATCGTGAATCTCACGTTGCATGGTAATTTTATGCACCGAGTAAAGTGCCACGGTTGCACTACATAGATGTCGGCGGCTCCTTGACCATCGATTCAATAACTTCCCAGTCGCTCATTGATTTTAAGAAGCCTCAATTCTTTTATGACGTTTGATCGTGCCGTGGCATAGGATTATTTCAGCTCTAACACACGAGCACCATGTTGTGACAACGATTACGGAACTTACTTAGATAAGGGGCAATTGCAATTCAAAACGAACATTCCGTCATGTGCGTAGAATTTTAATAATAACACCCAAGTGCAGCCACTCACGAGCGGCCATCTATGCTCACATTTGGAAAAATACATTAATCTTTAATTTTTCATGATTTTAACTAAGTGATTATCCGTATGGAGGCGACGTGGTGAAAATGGGAACCGGCCCACAAAAGGAAGGGTCTCCGCGAGCCACGTCATCCATCGCAACAAATTTGGAAAGTAATAAATGGCTAACGCCCGCGAATCGTTGTCCCCATGCGTAGTACACAGCATTATTGCAAATGTAGCCCTGACCAAGAAGAAAATCGGGCGCTGATGGAGTCAGAAAGATTATCTCATTTCCCATCTTTTTCAGCTGGGGGAATCGCTGAAAAACGGCGTCGTTTCGGGCCACGCACGCGGAAGATTTCTTTTGTAAATAACCCGCAGGTGCGCCGATCCATCGTCCTTTAATTTTGTGGGGTTTTTTTTATATGGTGGTCCGGCGATGTAACTGGAAATTAAAACGACCAGGGCACCAAAACTCGCCACGTGTTAATAGGGACTGTCTCGGCTCCCGCCCAAAAAATAGATGCTCGTTTTGAAGAACTCTGGACGGTTGCATGCTTATATGAGCAAGAGGATAATTAAGGTTTCCTTTATTTAGTAAAAAGTGATTTGTTTTAAAAATATTTTCATTATTCACAAAAGTATTTGAATATAAATTATTTATCGATAATAAAAATATTTTTATTTAACTCATTATTTTAAAGATATAAGTGATTTATTGTGAAATAAATGTAACCTAAATATGAAGAGATTGAGTGATACCTATTCGAGATAATAATTCATATGTTTGTACAATATATAGATATCAATAATTATCTTTTTTTTTTTTTTTTTTTTTTAGTCTTTGGAGAATCCCATTAGCAATGACAAATGTCGGCAGAACCCCTGCGCGACACTTAAGCAGGAGGACCCATCACCCCGAAATACACTTAATACACCTAAGACCTCTCCCTGGTTTTGAACCCTTTACCTCTGAAAATGAGAATCGGAGGGCGCTTATCCAATGGAAAACCGCCATGCATGCCGGTGGTTCAGTAATTATCTTTTTTTGGTCCATTAAAGCGAGGACACGGTAGTCCCACCTAACGTATTTTGCTCGATTTGTTGCCTGGTGGACACCTGAGACTCTACGTGTTGCTTAGCAATTTATCTACCAACGTACCATAAATGAGGCAAAAAAGGAAAATAGTTCGACAGAAGAAGACCGGTTTGATCTCCCGACGAATGTTACCAGAAAAAGACATAAAAAGAAAAAGAAAAAGAAAAAACAGAAATAGAGAAGTCGGAGCACGAAAAACGGGGCGTTGCGCGCACGCGCTCGTGCATCACGTGGGGGCGACCGGTCTCAGCATTAAAGAAGTCAAGTCAGTGAGTTTTTGTCAGTGAGCCCAAATGGACGTCCCGCCCGGCCGGTATTTACGAAACTGCCACTCCGAGTTCCAGCTCCAGCGCTCGCCCTGCTCCTTTTCTCCCAGCTGTATATCCATTTTAGCAACAATCGGGCCGTTGTTTCCGGAACGCGGGCAACCTCCTCCCGCGGCGTCCGATCCGTCACGCGTCGCCAGAGCCCCGGGGGGCGATCTGACTGATCGGACCGACGTGCGGTGCGGTCCCCATTACGAGCACGTAGATCATGACATAGAAGCGAGTTCGATAATGGTCACTCATGAACAGACTTCTTAAACGAATCAATCGAATATAAATCACATAAAAAATAATTCAACTCGGATTGACCAATTTTCCATATAATACAAATTTACCAATTCATACTTAACTCGACTCATATTATAATTTAAGAAAATTTATATCTAAATTGATATCAAAGCGCAAAGTAAGCTAGGGAAATAGAGAATTGAATAGATTGATTGAGTCTAAATAAGTTGTAAACCCATTTAATTATTTTAGGTTTTACTATTCTAAACATATTTTTGACCCATTTGCTAAATATAATTAACTTATATACCAATCTAACCTATCAAATATGGCCTTGAAGATGGTTCTATGAAAATCCACTTATGAGTCCCTTTGTTTCGAGAAAAAAAAAGAATAATTTGAAAATAAATAAAAATAATCACTTGTGTCATTGAAAATAGTTAAATAATGAAAATATATTTATTACCAACGGCGATCTATGTCTAAACAGTTTATTGGGCGACGGAAATATTTTTAATTAAATCATTCTTTACAAGCAATAGACATAATTATTTTCACAAAGATATTATCGAAATTCTTTACTGGACACCAAAACAAAGATTATATGGTCGCCGAGAAATGGATGACGAGTGAATGTAAAAATTAGCTACGTCACCTATACGTACCGGCTGATTGTGACTATCAATTGCAATGTAATCTGAAAAGCTCAACTGTCATTAGAGTTCGAAAAAAAGACATTTCCACTTAAGGAAGTGTTGCTATTTCAAAGCGGATGAACTAATCTTAATTTGGCTCTTCGAGCTAATTTAATAAACTCATAGAGCATCTCAATCAGTCGTTCAATATTCGCGACGTTCTTATGGCCAAAAGGTAATCGGAAACTTTAGTGTCGAGGTACAACGTAGAAATTTAACTTATCCGACAAAATTCACCAACGCCCTAAAGACTACAATAAAAAGTAGACTAGTAGCTTAATAAAATAAAGGGGCATTATTGAAACAATTTTATAAGGCAGCCAGGAAATTTTTGCATTTCTTTTTTTTCCCTATCTTATCCAATAACATCATTGAAATCCGACACGTAAACAAATTCTCCCCATTATTCTAATCGACCAGCTGCCACAAAATCTCCGCTAATCATCCGTGTTTTTAATTATTTTAAAATTCCAAACTTTATCAGGCAACGGTCAACACACGATGGATTATTTTCCCGGGGAGTCAATTTTCGGGGGGCCCAAAGCTGGATTTACCAAGTAGACATTTCCGACACCCCAAAAGGAAGAAAAACAAAACAAAAGAAAACCGCATAAAAGTCCTCGTCGCGAATACTTTTTGCAACGTGGGGCCTCCAAAGTCTTAAAAGTTGGTTCGTGTGGGGTCCCTGCAAAAACCACTAATTAATTATTCCGCCAAAAAAAAGAGAGAGAGAGAGAGGACAGAGCAGAGTATCTCACCACGACGCGATCGCACCGAGGTTATTAGCGGCGCGAAAATCATGTTCACCTTTCTAATTTCGACGCCAAAAGATGCGCAAGCTAATCCCACCACACCGCACCTTTATAAAATATCATTGACGCCTTGACCCGTGCGACTTATCTTCTTGATTAGGCTGCCCCCGTAACGCGGTTTTCGCGACGTAAAAGACAAATTACACGGCGCGGGAAATGAGATGTAATTAGGCACACGAGGGGCACATTATTCCGCTCTACTGATGACGCGTCGATTACCCTGCTCCTATGATTAGTTTAAATCGCCGATTTAATTGAATGAATAATTATCGCGTTCTATGTCCTTGGCCTAACCACTACCGTAGGATATTATAATAATAATGACAATCGTCATTATTATTGTACAAAACGGCACTGCATAATTGCGCCACGGATTCGATGTACTTATAATACTCGATCGCGTCCGATTTGTTTAAGCGACTACGTGGTGGAACATTCCATGTTGCGCTATTAGAATAATTGAGTTTTCGATCGTAATCTTAATTTAATATTTTAAAATAATTTCGGGTTTGGTGATGATTATGGTATTGACCCCGATGGACCCCCGCGAGAAGAGTCTCTCGACATGTATTCCTCGGATCGGGGGCTGTGTGCGGTTTGGAGCATGGATGGTCCCTTCCTTTACGTAAGACTTTGGTTCGAAACGAAAAAAAGCTTTCTAGATTTAGTGAGGACTTTTATGCAATTTCTAATGTCGTGGGGCACGACATAAAAGGTGTAAAATCACGGACTCAAATAGTTTATGAATTTTGATTAAATATGTAATGCGGTTTATAAACTATAGACCGACATGTGATGTCATTATTGAACTTTTAATTCGTTCAATGTTGTCCATTGACTTCCGCTATATCTTCGATCTTCGATTTAGTTCATAATTCGTATGAAAATGTTCAATATTGTCCCTGAACTTGAATTGATGAAGTGACATCATTTAAACATTTTTATGCAGTTTAAAAATTAAATTGAATATGTACCAATAATTTACGGACTAAATTGAACAAATTAAATATTTGGGAATGACATTATACCTTGAGCTAAAGTTTTCAAATCACATTAAACAAATTTATAGTTTATAGACCATTTGTATCATTATCCTAAATCATTTCTATGCAACAAGACCTAACCATTTGTGCCATTTTGGAGATTAGTCAATGGAAAATGAAGGCCCGTGATGGTATTTCGATGGGTTCATTTAATATGTTATTGGATTATGGGCAGATGACATGAGCGTTCAGTGCGACTTTTGCTTCGATTGATACCGTTGTTCTTGAAAACTTTGAAATATTGGAAATGTATTTTTACTTAAGCTTTGTTTGTTTGTTTTGAAGAAAATAAATGATTTGAAAAATGTTTTTCAATAAATGGTTATCTGTATGGCTTAAAATAATTAATCAATAAAAAATACTCTCATTATCGATAATAATTGCATAAATAATTTCGTAGATGATAAAAATATTTATTATTTGTTCATTTTTATAAGTGATAAAAGTGATTATTTTTATAACAATATTTTTGAAATCATCAATTTTCTGCGAATTAAACGGATTCTTAATATTGATTGAACAATAGAAAAACCGGCAAATGCATTGTCGACGGTCATCTTAATGTTTCTTAATTTTTTTTTAAAAATTATTTCGAAGCCCACATTTCTTGAGGCGTAGCATCTGTTTGGTTTGCCTTTTAAAAAAAAAATCTTTATAAAAGGGGAAATTTATATTCCGAGAAAAACTAGGTTAATGATGCAAACGTAAAACGAGACGGGCCGTGTATGCTTTTTTATCTCCCGCACGTGGGGATCAGTGTTGGGTCCATTCATAGACATCATGTCCTCTTCTGTGCATGGGGAGATTACTACGGACACGTGCCATGTCACTTCAACCACAAAAAAAAGGGAATCAGATAGAATTCGAGTCGCGAGTTTTTGTGTTACGGTCACGGTGTGCCGTGGATCTCGTAACGATGCTTTTGAACTTCCCTTTCGTAGTCATCTTATCGATATCATCGATCAGACCGGGGGACTTGCCGGCAACTCTGGTCGAGGCCTAGGCCGAGCGGGCGACCCTCGCGTGGCCTCCGATGAGAGCCTCATTCGCTCTAGTCTGTCCCCACATCAAGTCGGGCTAATTATAGCTATGGATGAGCGATTCCAAATTTTGTATCATTCCACATTAAATCTACCCATTAGAATATGCTCATCGTATTTTGAAACTTGAAAAGCTAGATACTCAAAACCTGAAATTTATCTCGTCACATATTTCAAAATTGATTTTGGGGTCTTATCAAGATTCTATCTATATTATTAATTAAATGATTATTATCACAATCTATTAACCACGGCTTAGATTTAGATAACGAAGAATATGAAATATTAATAAAGTAAATACATCATCATTAAATGAAAGCTTAGACTAATGATTAGATTATATATTTATTATCGGATGTCATGGAATATTATATATTGCGCGAAAGACGTAAATTAATAAAAACATAAAAACTTATTTCAAATTTTAGATTATAAGTTCTATTTATCTAAAATTTAGAACTCATCCGTCGAATTACGTATATCATAATTTGAAATTGGATAGATTTTTCCAGATCTGATTCTTCGGTTTGGAATTCTATAATGAAACTATGCTCATCCATAACCGTGGCTTTGTAGTCTGAATCTGATCGACCCGAATCGCAAGGACCCGAAGCATGTCATGACCCGACAGGATTATGTTATTTCTCGGAGGCGGGGGATGCGATCAATTTTGGAGGGGGGAAAATTCGCCCAGACCGGAACTAGAATTGTCAACCTGTCATCACAGCTGGAGCCCATCTCTCTCTCTCTCTCCCAGCTTTTGGAGTTATTGTAAAGAAAATGACACGACCCCGGAATATAAAAAAATAAAAAATAAAAACAAATCATTTATTGGGTGTGCTCTGCTCCATTATTCAACTCGAGCTCAATTATTATTATTATTTTTTCCCATTATAATATTTATTTATTTCTTGTTCTCTTGCGATACCTTGGAGTGTCCCGCTCGACGCAATGTGAAAGAGGAGACCTTTCATGCGACGTTTTCCACTCCTGATTTTTCACCTTTCCGTTGACGAATCGTTCGAATTGAGTGTACGCGAAGGTCGTGGGGGCGTGGATTTTTCTCTCGCCGAGTCTTCCCCCCCTGGGATTTTGCCTAATTTCGACGTGTATAATAATGTCGCGCTACGACACTGTGCGCTCGTGGATTAGGTTTCGCGCAATCACATCACTAATTGAAAAATAGAGAAAAAACCAAGAACAGAATGTCCGATCCTCTAAAAGTCAATCGTAACTATTTCCAGGCTTTCTTCACTTGCCTTGTACTTCAAGGTGGCCGGCGAGATGCCCCATCGAAAATCCTTTCATAGACGCGTTTGGGGACCGTGATCACGAGGAGTTGAGTTTTCTGATGGAATTGGAACGGTCTGGGTGGCTGTGTTTCGAAATGGGAATCGTTTCAATCTCGTTTCTATGGTACGATCCAGTAGTATTTGTCTGAACCAATAAAGTTGTGCGATCAATCTTTTTCCAATCTTTTGCCTGTTGAGCCTTTGGGGGACCTAATATGCCGTTCTTGACTAAAAAGCCTGACTACTATCAAAGGAAAGATTTCGAGTGCTTTCATTTGATTCCCAGCCTTACAGTGACGTGACGTGCGAACCCGACGGGCCCACTCTTTCTGGGCCGAAAGCGATCGGGTCGGGTCTGACGACCTGCGGTTGGGCCGGCCCGCAGAGGTCAAATCCGTCCACGCAAGCGACGTGACCCGTACGACGGGGGCCTGCGTCCTCTGGGCTTGGCCCACTCCGCTCACCGAATCCTCCGCACCGTCCTCCTCGCTCGCGCCCACCCACCCGGCACGCTCGTGCGCCCCCTCCATCTCCTTCGTCAGATCGAGCAGGTCCGACGCGGGGTCGAGCCATCCAACGCGCGAGATTCAGCGGACTTACGGTGGTCCAGGGATACGGAATTCCTCCCACACACATACACAGTAAAAAAATGGACACGCCTACGAAAAAGCTCCTCTGCCTCTCCACAAGTTCAAAAGCCCACCGGGTCATCGTCGCTTTTTCTGTCGCTCCACAATCGAAGTCGTGCTCGAACGACATCTTCTTCTTCCTTCAAATTCTCGCGTGCGGTGCGCCTCCGATTCTCCCCCGATCGCTCCACCGGCGCCGTACATCTCCGACCTTTCCGTACCGATTTCGATCCCCGTCTCCCCGGCTTCTCGAATCGGTTTCCTGATGGCGGACGTCGGCGAGCAAGTGGCCAAGATCGACGGCGACGAGGCGGCCCGCGAGGAGCCGCAGGAGGGCCCCGCGTCCGCCGTCGTCGACGGGGCCGCCCCCGTCGCGCCCGATGGCCTCGGCGCCGCCGGCGATGGCGGCGGCGGCGGCGGCGATGGCTCCGGGCGGTCGCGGGAAGGGGGCGATGGGGAGGCGGCGGCGGCGGAGGAGCCGCCGCAGCCGCAGGCGAATCAGCCGTCCGCCAGCAGGACTCCGTTCACCGTCTTGAGTCAGGTCGATGCCGACTTTGCTCTCGCCCGTAGGCTGCAGGAGCAGGTACTCCGTCTCCGTCTGTCTGTCTCTGTCTCTCTCTCTGCATCCGTTGGCTTAAAGATTGTGTTTTGTCGTTCCGATGGATGAAAATTCGGCTACTCGGTAATTCTCAAAGTTAGTTGCGATGGTGTTTTTGGAGGATTCTAGATTGTCGCAGTGTTTTGGTCTTCTCGAGACCGTGTCGTTGAAATTTAGACTTTGAAGACCTGATCTCGTCTTGTTATTGTTGGAACATGGATTTGTCCCTCGTCGTTGAATTGACTTGCGTTCAAGTTTTCGTACTTCGGTTTAGTAGAATGGCTGTTTAGCTTGGACCTTAAAGTCCCTACACGCGTTGTCGTGCTTTTAGATATTGCTGCTTCCCTTTTCTCTGCATAGGGTTTCATACAAGTCGAATTGCTCGATTCAAATCTTTACTCGCCAATGGATTTTTAAGCTGCGCTGATTCATTTTCAATTTGCAAATTTCTGATCCAAAAGCGCCCCTTGTTTTTGACTGTTTACAACGACTGACAATATATGTTTCCGGAATAGGAAAGGGCCTACATGATGCTTAGACTGAATAATGACGGCAGTGATTATGGAAGTTGGGAAGGTGGGAGCTACGTACCAGACGAGGATGATGATTTTGAGGATCTTGATGATGAAACTGATGACGAGGACGATGAGGTCGAGGGCTCGCACGATGGCACTGATATGGATGCTGGAGATGCCTTCGATGTGCATGCTGCTGAAGATGCTCATGGTGGTAGCAACCAAGCTGTTGAACTTGAGCCAGAAAACTTCTCAAGTGATGAGGCTTATGCCCGAGCTTTACAGGATGCTGAGGAGAGAGAAATGGCAGCTCGAATGCTGGCCCTTGCTGGGCTAAATGACCGTGAGTGTTTCTCATGATACGCTTGTCTATCCTTATATTACTCCTTTGACAGTGCTGGAATTTTAAAAAACTGTTTGTGTTTGCAGGGCTTGGTGAAGAAGAAGAAGAAGAAGATGAAGAAGAAGAGGATCATCATGATATTCATCAGGTATCTGTGATGTCTCTCTCTGTGTCTCTTTCTCAGCCATAAGATGCTGGATTGGTTGATATCTCATCTAGTCCTTTCTAGAGTACAAGCATACTCAAAGCTTGGTGACATGCTATGATTTTAATAATGGGAAGAATGTCTCATGGGAGCTCTCTCTATCTTGCGGTTAATAATCCTGTTGACTAGGTTTGAGTTGCTCAAGCAGCTCTTGCACTAATTTTGGTCGGTAGTCCATAATTTTCTCTGTTTTCTTCTCTTTCTCCGTTACTATACTATAATCAGGCCAGAGAGCCTTTTTGCCTTCGTGGCTGTATTATTCTCTGGGTTTATTTTACCCGGATTATTGTGTATGTGGAGAGTTTCTTGATGGGAACGATTATGGAGTTTTTATGCGCAATGTGCTGAGGAAATGAGGACAAGATGAGATTGGTTCACGGGAGATAAATAACATCTAGAGTATCCTTTAACAATTGAAGGAAAACATATACAATGGATGCCATGCACGATTCTGCTATGTTTGATTTTGGATATAGAGAAAGGTGAAAGTTAAAACATATTGAAAAAGATGTGCTAACCCTCTCTAACTTGGTGGATGACTAATGTTGCCTTGCCTCACTAGGAAGTTGTGTGGAGTGCTAGCAGGGTAATATTTTAACATACATGCGATATTAAAGCTTTTCTTATTCTTTTGAGTTGCAAAAATAGTTGAGACTTCTTCTTAATATTCTAGCTGGTTCTTCATGTGGTAGAATGTTGTAATGCCTCTGGGTAACTTGTTGAGAATCCCTTATAACTCAAGAGATGCTGCATTCCTATCACTCAGCCCTACTAAATTATCGATGAAAGTTGAGATGGCTTAGCTGCTCTAATTGTTGCCTTTTCTGTTTAAGTGGGTAATCATTATATCAGCTTTAGCAGTTGAGAGCCTGATAAATGTGGACTCTGTGTTGGCGGGAAGTGGAATTAATGGCGATCAAGTTTTTAATCTAGACCTACTTAGACAGAAAAAGGGCAATTTATGCCACCTCTTCATGCTTAAGATTCTGGTGGGGCAAGGAATCACTAATAGGAAGTGCGCCATTGATATAAAAAATGTGCAGGGTATTGGTAATTCAAGTAAAGAATCAGAGGCCTTATTGTCTTTTCAATAGGTTTTTGGAAGTTATTAGCTCTTGCCTCCCACAGCTTGAACTCTTAGATTTTATTGTACAACATATTTTCTATTTATTATAAAGTCTTTAAAAATTTCTTCCGAAGTTTAACTTACCCTACGTACAAAAGATAGTAAGTAAAGCTCTAGGTAGAAAATATGCTTAGCATGCTTTGATTTTACACCCCTGACAGTGTTTTGAGTGCCTGGGATATAGTCAAGCTCAAAAGTTTTAGGTGCCGTGTGTACATTCATGCATTTGTGCAAGCATGAATAATCATTCTGCTTTCTTTATAAACTAGCTAATCAACAATACTAAAGCAGTTAGTAAGCCATCTGCCCATAGTAGCCTAGGAGGCTAGGTCAAATAATTGAGGACTGTTATATGCACTTTCTTGTAGATTGTTGTGGCCACTTTTTTAATTTTTTAAGTGAAGACTGAATTCTTTCTTCTAATGTGTGGATGGGATTGCAGGGCGTGTGGGAGGATGTTGATGAGCTCTTATATGAAGTAAGAATATAAGCCAGCTTGTCGTCCTTCTTTTTGGTGGATCTCCTGCTTTCATCATGTTAAGCATTGATCTCGTTCTGCAGGAGTTGCTGGCCCTAGGTGAGGTGGTTGGAACTGAGAGTAGAGGGCTTTCAGCTGACACAATTGCTTCTCTGTCTTCTGTTAGCTATAAGACAGGCAGCAGTCAGCATGGCACCAATGATTCGTAAGTGCCTAGATTTGCTATTATTCCATGTCACCAAACATATAGTTCAGTTTTGGGTGCCATGATAGCTCAATGAAATTTTTTGTTTTTCCAGGTGTGTCATTTGCCGGTTGGATTATGAGGATGGTGAGAAGCTAACTGTGCTATCTTGCAAACATTCATACCATTCAGACTGCATAAATAATTGGCTGCAAATAAACAAGGTATGATTATTTCTCGAATCGTCTAAGGTCGTGGCTCTCTAGTTTATTACGTTGTTATGTCCATTAATGCAGTATGAATTCTTTCATCTCAAACCTGTTTTTCTTTGAAACTTGTGTTTAAGCGAAAGATATGGATCTTATCAAAAACGATTCATGGATTGTTCGTTTTATTTATCCAACAAGGAGCACTTCGTTTTGGTTGGCCCATCCCCGTACTTTTCTTTTTGATAGGTGGCACATCCGTATACATAGTCATGAATAAAGTGGTCATAAATTTCTAATTGGTGTATTGCATCACTCGCTTGTGAATTTAACCAAAGACAGTGGGGGCATAATATTTGCGTATGGAAGACAAGACAGGCCTTCTCCATTGCTGTATATCCATGCTTTTACGGTATGTGGCAGAGGCAAACGGTTCAATTTATCTATGGCCTTTTTTTTTTTTTGCTGGCAGGTCTGTCCTTTTTGCAGTGCCGAAGTCTCTGGACCTGCGAACAGCTAGTGAAGTATTGTCGAGGCTACATGCTATAGCTCAAATAATAGACGTAGGAGTTCAGTTCTTTACAATGGCTAGCGATTCGATTCATACTCATGCTCTTTCTGCGAGAAAGACTACATTGTCTTTGTATCCTTGTGATCCGTGGCATGGACTTGATCGTTCTCTTCTGGTTATATGATAGTATATAAACGATATGAAGTTCTTCCTTCCTTCCTTTTCTCTTGGAAGTTTTGGATCATGAAACCACCTCCTGCAGAGAGTCCTTTTAAAGATGGATTTCAGGGGAAGCCAATACGTGAAATGTCGCGCAGGTTCCGGCACACGATAGAACATTGGCTGATGCTTTGCGTCATCGCATCGAAGCCATCCTCGTCATTCGTAGGTGCTGGAGTTGAAGGGACTTTTACGGTCATGTCTGAGTAGGCGGGTATAGACCGAAGGCCTTGCTACCGTTGTCTTTCTGTGGCGGTGACCCTGAGTAACGAGGGAATTGCAACCAAAAAGCTCTGATGCTCGATCGCGAAAAATTCTATGGGTTGTGGTACTGGATCAGAGTATGCCTTGGGCCGACATGAGTCAAAATTGTGCACGCATCGCGTGTCGTTTTTGCCAAAAATCATTGCTTTGGAAAATAATTTCTTAAAATTGATTATTTGCGTCTGCTTTTTTAATGATGAATAGACAAAAGATATTTTCATCTGTCACCAGAGACTTTTTGGGCATGAGGAAAATGTTTTCAATTGATTAATATTTTTAAGGAATATGGTCAATCACTTCTTATTTTTCAGAAAAAAATGATGCGGAAAAATTTAGGAAAATCGGCGTGGCAAGGAATCGAGTTCAATTTGCAAAGCCGATGGAGCATTTTGGTACACCGCGACCGAACCCTTTATTGTGTGGCATCTATCACGCTCATCTTCGCCCTAAATGTTCGGAGCTGGAGCCCCCTCAAAAAGCTTGACAACGATTTATCCAAAAGAGCCCAAAAAACAAAAAAAAGTTCAACAAATATCTCATGGGAGGCGCCAAAAGAGCATAAAAAATATCTAAAAAATCTCACCTTATTTGCCCCCACTTCTCTCGCTCTGCTCTCGTGCTCTCTCGCTCGCTCTGAAACAATGAGCGCTTCGTTGAGCCCGTGCCTAATCTCTCCCGCGGCTTCCATCGCGACGGCGGCGATCTCGAAGCCGAACCGGCTCGGGTTCGGGCTCGGGTTCAGGTTCGAGCTCGACGCGAGGAAGAACCGCTCCGCCTCCGCCTCCGCATCGTCGTCGTCATCATGCAGAGCGGCGTCTTCTTCTTCGGCGTCGTGGATGATGACGGACTTCGACCTGTACGACCTCCTCGGCATCGACAGCTCATCCTCCCCCTCCCAGATCAAGCTCGCCTACCGCTCCCTCCAGAAGCGGTGCCACCCGGACATCGCCGGCCCGGAGGGCCACGACATGTCCATCATCCTCAACGACGTCTACGCCTTGCTCTCCGATCCCGCCTCCCGCGCCGCCTACGACAAGGTTAGCGCCCCCCCCCCCCCCCCCCCCCCCCGGTCATTCCTTCGTTTCCAGTTTCGGATCGATGGAGTAGTCATCGTTGTTTTAGTTGCTCGGAACGGAGGAAACGAGATGGGGAGAGCAAGGAATATAGCTCGTCAGCAGCATCCCTTCGTTTTTGCTGGGAATGTTCAGCTCGATTTCTTATGCTCTTCGTACTTTGAGTGCGTTTGGAACTTAGCATGTTTTGTGGGAGCAAATCGCTTTGTAATTTGGTAGGAGCGAAAGTTGGAGTAATCGCTCGCTATTGAAGCCTGATTGACTTGAGAGATCTCACGGCAGACGCGGCACGGCTTAGTTCTACGAATACTCAAAAACGCGGTAGGAATTAGTTGCAATATTGCCTGACCTGTAATTAGGACTCAGAACGCTGGAATTACGTTTGATTTTTACTCTGTAATGTTTGATAGAGTTTGAAGCTTAAGGTCCTGTTTTAGTCATGAAAGCGAAACTGGAAGCTTGATGTTTACCGTAAGTGTAATGTGACCCTACAGGAACAAGCGAAGACCTCTGAACTTCGAGGTTACACAGGGAAGCCCATCTACTCGGTATGGCTCGGTTCCGACAGCGAACAGAGAGCGGTGTTCGTGGATGAGGTCAAGTGCGTCGGCTGCTTGAAATGCGCCTTGTGCGCCGAGAGGACCTTCGCGATCGAGTCGGTCTATGGGAGGGCGCGGGTTGTTGCGCAGTGGGCCGACCCCGACCATAAAATTCAACAGGCGATAGAAGCCTGTCCCGTGGATTGCATCTCGTAAGATCTCATCTCATTTCTCATCAATCCTTAAGTAAAGCCCTGCCAATGTTAAAAGTCATGTCGAGAACTGTGTCGGATACTAGGATGCTCAAAGAAAGTTTTACATGACGTAATTCAAAACTAAGAAAGAGATGCGTTAGAAGCCAAAAGTTAAATGTGGGAATTTAGCTTAAAGCTCCAAAATCAGGTATACCTCTATCTTTCTCTCTGTTTTTGGGTATTGCCTCTTCAATCTGCAGGCATCTTTGACAGTGTTTTTAATTTGGTGTCATCTTAGTTTGCCAAACCTCAGATTCATGCCTTAGATTTCACTTTTATAGAAATTTGAATTTTACTTATACTCTTCAATCTTTTGCGAATACAGTACTGTTGAGAGATCGGACCTGGCAGCTCTCGAATTTCTGATGTCTAAGCAGCCGAGGGGCAACGTAAGAATTGGTGCCGGCAACTCGGTCGGTTCACGCGTCTCTAACATATTTGTCGATGTGAAGAAGTTTCAAACCAGGGTTACCGAGGCAAGGAGCAAAGCCGCAACAACAGATGATGAGGTTAGTTTGCAGACTCGAAAGTAGTGAGTTCTGCATGTCAAAATTTGCACTTGAGCTGAGTCTCACCATGGGCCATTTCGGAATTGGACTTGACAATTATTGGTGTAAATCGAATGGAGACTTTTTAGGAAGGCTAAAATATCATGATTTCTCAACTGACAGATATAGTCACTGCCTTATGACCTGTCAAATTTGAACAAACGAGATGCTTTGCCTTATAGAACTGCTCGTGCAACGGATTATTCTCCTAATCCACATTAGAGGCTAGGCTTGCCGATTTTTGGCTTCTTCTTCATTATGATTATAGTATGAGGCGCAGGCGTGCTAGAATCTTGAGTTTATTAAAGCATGTAATTTTGGTTTTTGTCAAGATTTGTGCTTATCTAGTCTACATCTGCCTCATGATTTGTTTGCCTTTCATACAAAACTCGGGAGACAAATATGTATCGCCTGTTTTTCTATTTGCATTCCATACTAATGCTGTTATGCCAAGATATGTAGTAATGGGAAGTTTATTTCCGGCAGACTGATATGCAAATGAAGGCTCGAGTTTCAGCTATCCAGACAATCAGGTCGATCTCAAACTGGATATACTGGCAATCGCCCGACACGGGAAGCAAAGCCCTGACACGTAGAACTGGAGATTCAAGGGAACCAGAACTCAAGAAACTCCGCGATGCTGCAGCTTCTAGGAAATTGGCAGGTGTCAAATCTGCGAATGCCAGACGAACCACTGCAAGCCTCTCATACCACGATGAGTATTGGATTCCCACTCTCCATGCGCTTCCGCCTGCAAGCGCAACTGAGGAGGAATCTTCTCCTCGAGTTTCCAAGGAGTCCTCATCTAACAAAAAGCAAAAGAGACGCGATCCCCGTCCGAGCACAAAGAGGAATACTTCAAGGAACCCACTATGGTGGGCGTTTCCAGTCTGTGCAGCCTCGGTGGCCGCTGCAATTGTGAGGTCACGTGTTGGGGATGGAATGGTTGGCGAGTTGAAACAACACGTTGGCGGATCTCCAGCGCTGGACATCGTTAACAGCTCCTGGATGCAGGTACTGTTAGCCGGGATAACGTGGTATTTCATTGGTGTAACGGTCGTAGATCTAGTAGAAGCAGCTCTAAGCAAAGTGGGATCAGATAAAGAGCAAAAGAAGATGTGACATCACATTGTATGGTTAGAACATACCCAAAGAAGTCCCAGGCACGCAGGACAATTTCGATAACCACCCCCGAAGTCGGGGGAATAGCCGATACAGATGCTCGATGCAATTATCGAATTGCCTATGATATAGATGATTGATACCATAAATGTTTCCATCATTTAGCTACTAACATATTAAAACTTCATATCATCGTCCCAACAGAATTGAAAACGAACATACAAGGTGGGACTTGATGGTTGTATTCTATATTCTACCCGCGCAGTTTTCCAAAACTCGAGGCTTCAGCCTTTTGTCATGACCAAAACTAATTACAGATTTGGCTTGCTGGCATCTCTGCCACTAGATATCATTGAATCATTGAAGATAAGGCGTAAATTGAGCGACATCCGGGCACAAGAGAGCTTGCCTCCGCCCTTGCTATCAAATTTGGCAAGGTGACTTCTCCATCTCGATGATAGAGGAAGAACAGTCCGACCAGACGTTAAAAAAAAAAAAATCGCACCGACTGACAAACTCTACCTTGGCGTCAATATTCACAAAATCATCTTGATTACCTTTCCAAGATTCTGAAATGCACTAATGATTTCATCGCCATTGTCGGCTGAACTTGGCCAAATCTTTACGAAACTCTATGGAGCTGTCCCTTCTTGCTCTTGTCGATTCAATAACATTATTCATACACAAAAGAAACATCATATCAGCCAGACAACACAATAAGGGAGCAGTCATAACTTTTACCAATTATCCAATACGCTGTACCAAGTCAGAAAAGCTCCATGCAGAAAAGTTCGTATGGAGTATTCACTAAACGACAGTTTCAGTCAAATTGAGGAGACAAAGGTCGCAATGGGTTTCTGAAGACTTACATGCACCCAATAACTACAGTTTGGCACAAAGAATTAATAGCGGTACTTAGTGGAGTAGTCCTTGGGAGCAATGACCAGACCACGACCCTTCCTAGCACCTCGATACACCGTCTCGACAATATCGATGAATTCCTGCTTATCCTTGAGAGCCCAGTTGATCTTGTTATTGTTTCCAGTTCCAAGATCTATCATAATGTGCTTGTTCCTGAAGAAGAACATGACTGTGGACGGGTCATAAAGCTCGTACATGGTGTTGAAATCGGGCACCTCAGTTATGTCGACGAGGTATATGACAGCAAAGTTCTTTATGGTCTCCGCAACTGATGCCAGCACTTCATCCATCTGCAAAACCCAAATTCACACGTATTATAACCCAAAAGGTCAGCAATACTTGAATTTACAGAAGCAAATTGACAATAACACGAGACCTCGTGATGCATACAGGAAGCAAGGCATAATCAGCATAGAAATGATTCTTCTATTTTTTCACTCTATCAAAATAATTAACTGAGATCTCTAAGGGTAAATGTCCATTTAGCCTTCACAACACTGCGCATTGGTTCATACCATTGGCATAGCTAGATGACAATCAAAAGTACCATATAGATCCAGTGGCTACACAGAGCATTTAAACACTCCACCCGAATTAATTGTTCCTGCATGCTGCGCAACTGGTTCTTTGAGCATTTAAGAAACTAATGGTTTGTATCCCCAATAATTTGGCCACTGCTTTCTAGAGAATCCACTCGCCATCACCAAGTAAACCCAAATGAACAATGAAAAGAAAACACGAAAAAGCAAGTAGTAAGCAACTAATGCAGATTGCTCTCTCCCCCCCCGACTATTTAATCACGTATTCCTTTGCATACAGCAAATGTGTATGCCAGCACATTCGACACAAAATTAGGACAAAAAGAAAGACCCCAGGACACAAGCAGCTGTTCAATTCTTTGTTTTTGATAGACCATGAATGTCCTTCAGTAATAGGCATGACTGGTTAGAAATGAAGCCTCGGTACAGATAGATGAAAAGCTAAAACTCATAACAAGAACAGGGCTTCTTAACTTCTAAAGTAAATTAGCACAGAAAAACCACCGATTGACCCATTTCCCCAAAAGACCGATGACGAAGGGCATCGGCAAATTTGTTTCAAACTCTGGGAACCCAAGCCAAAGGCCAAGAAGGGTTAGTCCAGATCACACCACAACCAAAGAATGAACAAAAATCTTCAACTAAAACCACCTAAACCACTAGCAGAAGAACGGAGAGAACTCCCAACAACGCTCGACGCATCTCTCGAATTGACCCAAGATCCTAAAAAACCTAATCCATTCAATTGATCGCATGATCGGAGACGAAATCCGCACCGATCCAAGCAAGCAAAAGAAAGTCAAGCCGAGCTCCAATCAGCTCCAAAGGACAAAAATTCCCAAGCTGAGCTCACAAGTAGCACGATTAAGAAGCAGAAAACCATCACGCGAACACGTACAAATTCACCAGTGGTTCTAAATTCTCGAAACCCTAAATTCGCAGACAAAACTAATCCCATACGAAACCAGAACCCCGCAACAGAGTAGAAGCCAGTCATCGAGAATGAAAGAGAGCGAGTCGAGAGCGCGGGGAAGAACCTGCATGCAGGTCTCGTCCCAATCGTGGCCGAAGCGGATGACGACGAGCCGCTCCTCCTCGGCCAGGATGGCCTGGTCGACGGCCCATCCGGAGTGCAAGTGGGGCAGCAGGTACGACATGGTTAGACCCGACCCGACCGATCGGACGATTGGATCGCTTCACCTCGCTGCTGCTTTTCCCGAGCCCTAGCCAAAGGATGCAGAGCGGCGACGGACTTGGAAGACGAGCGTCTGAAAAATGCGTCGATCGCAAGCAGGATGCCGCGTATGCAATTTATGCGGTATTTCTTCCTCGCGCGTGAGTCCCACGCGCTCTACGCTGCGTTCCGAGGCGGCTCGGCGCGTGTGATTTTTTTAGCCTATTATTTTTAATTTTATTTTCTCCGACAGTAAGTCAGTCAGTCCCTTATTCCGAAATATGACGCAATATATCCGTCGGATATTCTCGGAAAATTCGGGAACCCAAAAAAAAAAAAAATTACCCGAATGCGATGAAGAACAGCGAAAGATGCGAATGAACGTGAACTTCTGCTGCAAAGAAGGAGAAAACTAACATGAACAGAAAGCAGAACTCCATATCGATCTGCTGCTAAAAGGAAAAAAAAAGAGGCAATCGAATAGAAAATGTTGAAGACGATTCGAAAATGGCGCGAAAATCTACCTCCTCTCTCGATCCTAATCAGAGAATCTCCGTTCCTCCTCGCATTCTGCATCTCCGAAAATCTAAAGGAACGGAAACGGAAGCAGATTACGAAGATCCGATGAACAGATGCGGTAAAATTCAAATGGAAGCGATCGACGCATTTCGACCTCAGCAGACGAGGACGGCAATGCAACGAAATCGCAGAGCCGATCGCGCGGCCGCGAGAGGAGGATTCGCGATGGCGGGGAGAGAGAGAGAGGGAGGGAGAGCGCGGGGGCGGGTTGGTTTACGTACCTGCATACAGGTGTCGTCCCAGTCGTGGCCGAAGCGGATGATGACGACGCGCTCCTCCTCGGCGAGGATGGCCTGATCCACCGCCCATCCCGAGTGCAGGTGCGGCAACAAGTACGACATCCCTCTCTCTCCCTCTCGCTCTCTCGCTTTGCGGCAAATGCGAATGTGCATGTGCGAATATGGAGAATATGTCCTTCGTCGGAGACGGAGAAGGACCTAGAAGGCACCAGAGCTCGACCGAGCGATGCCGATGCTCCACGTCATCTTCAACCCCCCTTGAAAAAGAGGCCTAAAAACTCCGAATACAATAATTGAGATTTGTCCCAGTGGCTACCCTTTCAACATGGAAGGGGAAGGTGGGGATTCGAATCACCACTTTTTCGGGGATTGGGGGGTTTCAACTCTTACACTCTGCAAAAAAATAGGACAAGAGTCTGAAAGTGAAAGTGAGAATTAGAATAGGAGTAAAATAAAATTGACAAAAAAAAAAAAAAAAAACTCTAAATTACAATGCACGACGTAATTGACTTTTTTACCGGAAACTTTTAGCACTCAGAAATGGCAGTCAGATTTAGAAATCACTTGCCAAGCAAAGTTATTTCACCACCTCTTTTGTGGATTTTTTTTTTTTTTTCCAAAGAAATTGCTTCATTTCATTGCTTTACGTGATACCACTATCGCATGAAAAAAGGGCATCTAAACAGATTTTAGATCCGACTAGAGAGCTCGTTTCGTCCATGGGCCTTAGAGGCCCAATCCACCACTAGATTTGCTTCACTCGGACAGTGGGCCAATTGTATACTTCTGCAAATTAGAAATGCCCTTCGAAATGCATACCATATAACTAATTCCACCAATATTATGGGGTGTCAGAATTGAACTGAATCGAAATTTCATGTACTTTTAGTTTGGAATTTTCAACAAAAACTAGATAGCCAACTTAAAATCTCTCTTCTTTCTCGTATTTTATTTAGGTTGGTTTCAAAAGGCAAGGCAAAAAAAGAAAAAACGAAAAACTGAACCAAATCGAATTGGGTTTTCGGTTCATATTTGGTTTGGTTCGGATTTCCTGAAAATCCAAATTGAACCGTTAACACCCCTATCAATATATCCAAATAGTCATTATGGTATGACTTTAGAGGCAACCCTCCTGAGTTTAATAGGTGACGATCGTTGCATAATATTTTTCTTCCGACAAGATTCAATAATTGGCCCCTGCGATTCCCTCTTGGCATTTCGTTCGTCCTTGCACAAACATCAACCCATGTTTAATGCACATGATACATCAATGTGTGATCCGTGTTCAATTTTGTTTTTGACATCTCTAGATAACTATCGCCGTGTAACATTTTTGTTCTGACAAGATTCAATAATTGACCCCCACGATTCCCTCTTGGCATTTGGTTCGTCCTTGCACAGACATTAATCCATGTTCAATGCATGTGATAGATGAATGCGTGTCAACTTTAATATGGATGATCTGATGCATACACAATTAGATTTGATATGCACTTTGTCATGTACTAGAGTGGGAATTAAACAACTTACACATCAACTGCTCCAATTCCATCCAATAATCTTCTCAGCCAAATCAATCGTCTCCAATTAATCTATGATTAACGACGTTATGCGATGTGAAAGGTCGATAATGCAAAAAAATTAGAGCCAATAATCGATCATCCACTCGGAGGGCAAACTAGTAATTTCGACTCCCCACGAAACAACAACCTCGAACATCGTCGACGGATTCTTCTCCTTCCCCCACCCTTTCTGAAAGCCTGCGCTCCTCTCCGTCGACCGCCCGCCCGCCGGAATCAAAATCAATGGCCGCCAAATCCGTCGACCCTCCCTCACTGTCCTACACCCAGTACAACATCCGGACCCGGAAGCCCGACCCGAAATCCTGCGCCCTCCTCGTGATCGACGTCCAGAACCACTTCGCCCCCATGGCCGGCCCGATCCTCCCGGCGCTCAACGCCACCATCCGCCTCTGCCGGCGCGCCTCCATCCCCGTCTTCTTCACCCGCCACTGCGACGCCGACCCGGCCGACTACCCCATGCTCGCCGAGTGGTGGGGCCTCGACTCCCGCATCGTCGACGGCACCGCCGAGGCGGAGCTGATGCCGGGGCTCGACCACGCGGCCGGCGACCCGGTGGTGCGGAAGTACACGTACAGCGCGTTCCGGGGCACGGGCCTGGAGGAGCGGCTGGCGGGGATGGGCGTGCGAGAGGTGATCGTGACCGGGGTGATGACGAACCTGTGCTGCGAGACGAACGCGCGGGAGGCGTTCGTGCGGGGGTTCCGGGTGTTCTTCTCGACCGACGCGACGGCGACGTCGAGCGAGGACCTGCACGTCGCGACGCTCAAGAACATGGCCTACGGGTTTGCTTACCTCGTGGACTCCGAATCGCTCGAGAAGGGGCTACTCGGGTAATAATCAGCTTTTTCTTTCTTCTCTGTCGCGTTTCTTGAAATTGCAAGAACTGAATCGCGTATCGTCTATCGCGTATCGTGTATCTTGTGTCTTGGAAATTTTCATGTTTTTCAACTTATGGCATGGTCGATGGTGCTACTGCTATCATATCTCAATGCAAAGAACGAGAAATTCTGGATCACTTAAGACGAATTATCGATCATTCACATCAAATCAAAGCCCTTTCAAAGACAGAAGCGAAATGCATGCTTTGGGATCGGCTCGCTAGCCGCGGGAAGATGGCAAGTTGTCGGTGGCGAGGAAATGGTTGAAGAGCGAGAGGGACTGATCGGGGGCGAGGACGGGGACCTGGTGGCCGGCGCCGCGCACCGTCGCCAGCGTCAGCCCGCCCTGGTACCTCTCCACCCAGCCGCCCACCTGCCGCTTGTGGAACCACGCCCTCCACTCCTCCTCCACTCGCATCTTCATCTCGTTCACGCTGTACCTCGTCGAGGTCACCGGCACTCTCCCGTCGGTGTCGCCGCTGCATTCGCGAAGTTCCCGTCAAATTTTATACCCCTTTTCCGCTAACGGAAGTCCCTAAATTCATCGTTTTGAAAAGAGAGGAGGGGAGAGAGATGTCGGATCGCGGGAGAGTACCTGTAGATCCAGATCCGAAGGCCCGCGTCCAGGAGCTTGCGGATGATGGGCAATATGCTGTCTGCAGATTCCTTCCACTTGATCACGCGACTGCACACGATCAGCACATGACAACAGCGTTAATTCATTTGTCTTTTAACTCCATCTTTGACTGCTGAGTCGAGTGAAAACATCAAGATAAGAACATTAAAGGGGTGCATTCAATGGCGACCGGTGCAGCCATTTTCAGTACAAGGCAAAGGGCCAAGAAGAGAGAGGGGTTGAGGACGAGAACGAATGACAACAAAGCACCGAGGGACTGCAATGAATGGATGCGGAATGTAAACGCGACTACATGCAGGTAGGACAGGAAGTATGAAAAGGAGAAAGAAGCGACAGTACCATGTTCCCAGCACCAGAAGGCATTAAAATCACTTCGGAAGAAGTACTGAACAGAAAGAAAAACATTGAATTGACACATGACGATCTGTCAGTGCCTGCTTCAGAGTTCTCGTCTGTCTCTGATGTTTCGACGCTTAATTGTAAAACAGAGCATTACCCGGGATTAGCCATTCTTAGCACTGGGATTTCTGAACAGACTCAAGTTTTGTTTTTGATTCAATCTTTTTACTGACTAATCGAGTCTTGAAACGATCTGATCTCGAGAGGAAAGAGTACCTGCAAGTTGTATAGGGATAAGGGAGTCCGGTGAGATTGGCATGGAGGGCGATCTGAACATCTTTCCTGTTGAAATATTCCATGACGTACTCTTCCGTGCACGGGTCGTAACCCGACGGCAACTCCCGCCACAGCTCCTGATTAATCAAACACCGCGAACGAATATGTATGTTTGTTAAGAGTAGTGTGGGAAGCGAGCGGCAAGCTCTGACTTAATCTTATAGATTGAGGATGGAACGAAAACGGAACAGATGAGGATAGACTCACATGGCCGGCGAGAAGCCGAGGCGAGACAAAGAGCCTTTGGGAGGGAGACGAGTCAGGGAGGTCGCAGACCGGGGTGTAGATGCTGTAGATGTCAATGTCGGAGTAAGCTATCAGGAAGTCCCTGATGAGGGAAGTGCAGAGCGGGGTATCGGTCCCATTGCTCGAGCTGAAGTCGCATTCCTTGAAGATGCCGTCGCGGAGCTGGTCCGAGATGATGGCATGGCTCCACGCGTAGTCGATCAGTCCCTTGAAGTCCGTCGGATCATTGATCACTGCGTTCCCGATCTGTGTTTTGGCATTGTTACTATGCAGTTGAAGCTAAACTACACAATAGTAACGTCAAACAGCATTCTTCATAGGCTATTATAATTAGTTCTATTGTAT
Source organism: Eucalyptus guilfoylei (assembly GCA_016097605.1). Lineage (NCBI taxonomy): Eukaryota > Viridiplantae > Streptophyta > Magnoliopsida > Myrtales > Myrtaceae > Eucalyptus > Eucalyptus guilfoylei. Next base: position 39,573,462 of record CM027866.1, on the reverse strand, counting down.
CAATAGCTGTGCCACATCTTTCTTGTAGCTTGAACTGGGATTTAAAATGGTTAGAAAAAAAAAAAAGAGAAATCGTGGCAGGCCAATGAATTCACCATGAAACCCTTCAGATTGATGAAGGAGCCACGTCCTCCCTTGTTCCTGTCATAAATGACTTCTGCAAGTTGAGGTACGTAATGCCCTGAAACACAAGGAAACCTTAAGCACCTCGTGGGCAAAACGATGCATATAATAAATCAGACAAGCACTGCAGAAAGCTACAGACTTTCCACCTATTGGTCAGACTCGAATCCTAACGTTCTTAAATAAAAACGCGTAATTAAACTCGCGACGCCTTCGGCATTCGTGCATTTCGTTAGATGTTTAAAACTCAATTGAACGACGGTTAAAACGTTCAGGGCTTCCATTATGGATAGAGACCTGCATAGCTCTCTCCAGCGATGTAGAAGTCGTGGGATCGGAAACTCGGGAACCTCTTGAACCAACCCATCAAGAACGAGTGAGAGTCATTGGCCGTGACCTGATCTCCAAGGCTGCTCAAGTCCTCTGTCTTGTTGGAGTACGAGAACCCGACCCCCACTGGCGCCTCCAAGAAGAGCAGATTCGCCACTGCATACATTCACAAAATTCAAAATGTTCTCAACAATCAAAGGACGGTCCTTCTTCTTTTTCTTCTTCGCAATGCCAGAGATCTGAGAAATTCAATGAGCAGATTCGACAGTGGAAACACACTGTGATATACCTCTGTTCCAGGAGAATCTGTTAAGAACGAGATGGGTTCCATTATGGAGGTCCCTCCTGACCAAGAACGGACCCAGTTCCTGTGCAGCTCCATAGGCCACGGACGAGCATCCAGGCCCTGATTCAATTCAAGCACCCAATCCATCTATAATTCGAATGATTTCCTTAATTTTAGCGATTAACAGATATAAAGTTGCTTTTTTGTCTACTTGTTGATTTAATCAGACACGCCTTTCTAAAAAGAAAAGTTGGGAAAGCAAAGAGGATGAGGATGCTCCCCCCAACTTTTCTTTTGGTGCCTAAAAGCTGTCTCCCGAGGAAAAGTCTCTTCTTGTTGACAGCTAAAAATAAATGCCGGAAAAAAGAAGAAGCATTTTTATACTTTAGGCTTTATCCTCTCTCTCTCTCTGAGTGCCTACATACAGTCTTCAAGATAGGATCCCGAACGGCATTGCATGCGTGCCCATGATTCGGTTCCCGATGCGAGCTTTCGCAACTCGGTCGGCTTCAGTTACTAATAAAATGGCCAAGAAGATATTTCTGGTTTTATACGGCAAAGTGAATACAATAGACACATGCAGACAAAACCGGTGGTAATGGCTCTGCTCTGGTGTTCCGGATGTTCAGGCCAGTGGCGGATTTCGTTTTAGTATAGTTACCAATAAGATAATGTACTTGCCATGTGTTGCTGCACGCATTATTATACACTCTTATCTTATTTCCTCGAGATAACTCGAACAGCTCTGCAGTAATGACCACGGCTTAATCGGACCGTTTAAAGGGTGGAATTCAAAAGAAGGTGACGACACGAACAAGACATATTGACTGGAAAACCGGGGGCTGAAGACAGGTATAGCTGGTGTAGATGTTTTCTGGGTTCATTCACTGGTGAGGGTTTGAGGAGTTCGGGAGTGGTTTGAACGGATCAAAAGACGTAAGACCCACGGCAGCGAAGTCAATCCAAGACCGTACAAAAGAATCATATCGCACTTGCTGCGACTGTAAAAAAGAGGGAGAGAGAGAGAGAGAGAGACCTCCATTGAGCCAGAGGACGAGAGGCTTCCGAGCAACATCGGCTTGAGCTTCGAAGAACCAGTAGAAGAGCGCCTTGTGCTCGTTGGGGTGCTGGAGCTCCACGTAGCCGGCGTAGTGCCTGAACCTCGCCCCCGCCGGCTGTCCCGGCAAGCCCCTCACCCTGTCCGCCTCCCGCCGCCGCTCTTCGTCCTCGGATCCAGCGGCCGTAATGGCTACGGCGGCTAGGAAGAGGAGGAAGAGCATGTGCATCCGTGCACTTCCCATTTCAGACTTGCCGAGTGTGGTTGTCGGACCGATCTTAGGAAGAGAGCTGTTGGGGCTTTATTACTGAATGAGAAAATGTGAGAGAGAGAGAGAGAGAGAGAGAGAGAAAATGCCAGTTTTTCTTGGGGGGGGGGCGGAATCCTGGAAACTGCCAAATAAAATTTGGTCATTTTGTCTTGGGATTCCATTCAAAGTTGCAACTTTTGTATGGGACCTTGTCGGTTTGCACTGATGAACTTTGGAGTGGTCTTTCTACACGCGTTTGATTTGATGGCCCCCGTTCCTCCAACGTCTCTCTGATGGATGAAGAATTATTGTACATCCCGATGCAAGTCAGCTCGTTCAGTCTTTCAGTCTTTAGCCTTGTAGTTCATGAGGATTTCCCCCGTGATCTTTTTCAGTTTGGGAAAAATGATATTGAAAGAACAATACCTTTCATAACAAGCTCAGTTTGATATATCATAACTCAGATAAATTAAGCGATTTTCCCAGCAAGTGCGAACATCGTCATAGAAAAATTTGCCTATTTTGAGAAAGAAATTCAATCTGAAGAGGATGCGGCACGTATGATTATAAAAAAGCTACCCCATAGTCTACATTGAATTTGTTTTCCTTTTTTTCCTTTTTTTAGAAAAAAAAGTCTACTACTTTATTAAAAAAACCACATGTGAAACACGACCTTGACTATCAACTACGGATTGGTTTTTTTGCTGCAATTTATTGTCAAGGCACTTAGAACCTATTTGGTAACATTTTTATTTCTCTCCATTTTTGTTCTTTTATTCTTTGGAGTAAAAAAGAATAAAAATCTATTTAATTAACGTCAACTAATTTTTTTATTTTTTGAAATAGAAACATGGTCGAGTATAAATTTGGAATGGAAATAAAAAGTATAAAAAATTAGTTTCTTGTTAACAATTTCTATAAATAAGTTATTGTTTCTTTTTCTTTCTTCTTTTTTTTCCTCCTTGGCCCCCATTACTGCCCATTGATATCCAACCACTGTCGCCGCTCGCCGCCGGCCCATCACCGATCGTCAATGCCGCCACCGTCGACTGTCGCTCGCCACCCTTCGACTGCCAATCACTGCCGACCATCACTACGGTCGACAATGGCCACAACAAGAAAGAAAAACAAAAGAAAAAAAAAACTTAAAAAATTATTAAATATTAAAAGAAATTCTACGTTGCAAAAAAAAAAATGAATCATACTAGACGTATTCTTGTTCTTTTTCCATTCCAATAATAGAATTTTTGTGTAATTACCAAATATGTTCTTTTATTCATAAATTATTCTAAGGAATATAAATAGATAAAAAATATTTTTAAAAATAAATTATTTTCCGGAATAGAAGCATTAACAAACGAACCTTTAGTGATTTATTTCTTCCAATTTGGCACTTAAGTGATCTGGTAAAAAGTTGCAACACAAAAGTGAACGACACACATTTCTCTTTATTTTATGGTTAAGAATAATTGAGCTAACATGATTCGGAAGCATGCAAGAATAGCTCTCGACGAACTCTCTCGAATCGTTCTGTATATGTCTCATGCTAACATGGAAACGAAGAGTAAATGTGCGGTCATCGAACAAACACATTGTTTTATGAAAAGTTCCACCTCCTATATTGAATTGAATTTCAAAATGGTATAAATTTGGCCTCAAAATTCTCCAACGCAGCATTAGGAAGGCGGAGCCCTCTCGTTCCTTGCCTTGATCAGCAGAGCGCGAGCGAGAGGCTTATCAGAATCAAAAATTCTTTCGCCTCGACGGGACGATATGTCCGTCGTTAGATTACACTTCAGGAGATTACTGCATCAGTCGAATCAAAGAGTCGTATGTGATTTGGTTGTACGTGAGCCCAATCCATATTCAATTTCGTAATTAAAGAGGGAGGGGGAGAGAGAGACTCGAGCAATGGAGTCCGCCCAATGTTTTCCCAATTAGATTTGGGCCTGAGCCTAGAACAGGGCAAAGCATCTTTCCTTTTTGTATTTCTTGATGTTGACGAGTGCAAGGCCTCATTCAATTACAACCGCTCGATGTCACTTTTCGAGGCCCCGCGTTTAGGGTCCAATCGATTTGCCCAACAAATCCTTCTCTTCTTTTTATACAGCCAGTTGCATATTTTTCCCTAAATTTTTTAAAATTATGGACATATTTCACCTTCTTTCTCTAATAAATGGCAAAAAAACAGAATGAGCGGACTCTCGGCAATTTCTCCCTTGGCTTTATTATAGGAATTTCATAACCTCAATTCAAAATTCGATCTGAATCACATCTACGGTTAAATATTGAGTGAGTTTGTCATTATTGTACCGCCGATACTTGCCAAAGCAAAACTAGAACCATTCTTACACCATCAACAAGCCAAAGCAACGACACGGGCAAATTCGGATTTCTTGATCTGGGAGATTCGTACTCTATTATCAAAGCACGCGGAAGTGAGTTTCACTCAAGCAAAAGCAATGACATGGGCAAATTCGGATTTCTTGATCTGGGAGATTCGTACTCTATTATCAAAGCACATGGAAGTGAGTTTCACTCAGGCCAAAGCAACGACACAGGCAAATTCGGATTTCTTGATCTGGGAGATTCGTACTCTATTATCAAAGCACATGGAAGTGAGTTTCACTCAGGCCAAAGCAACGACACGGGCAAATTCGGATTTCTTGATCTGGGAGATTCGTACTCTATTATCAAAGCACATGGAAGTGAGTTTTGCTCGGCCTCACCCAATCGCCTCGTCGGTTACGGACGAATCTGGCCTTGATTGAGTACAAGGCGTATAGAACTCCATTACTCGGATCACAACATTTGCAAGGCTTGCATCAAATCAAACTCCTCAAATAGCTTTTTGGGTCACGTTTTACTTAGTGTTCTTTTCCAGAAAAATTCTCCAACCAAGGAACCTAAGGAGCAAAAGGGGTTGGTCCAATTTCAGCCACGATTTTTTCTAATGTCCATATCGACCGATGGTTGATGCTCATCTAACATGGAAAAAGTGGCCAAACAAATCCCATCAGTCGGTCTAAAAAACCCTTAAATTCCATCGGAGACCCGTGCTTGGAAGCACTTATTATATTTGTACTAGGTACTTTGGCTCCTATTACAATGTCAAACATTTATTTAATAATTTAGTACAGAGAAAGGTGGTGGTGGGTTTGATTTTCTACGTACGTTCGTGTATTTTGTCATTGACCTTGTTTAGAACCTAAGTCGATAGAGTACGGTGCGGTTTAGAACCAACCATGAGCTCTTGATCATCAAAAGCCAACCACTAAGCCATCTCCTCGTAATTTAAATTTAGGGACTATGGAATTGCTTCAGAACCCTAATTCTTCAAGCATCGCATTCTCGTCCATTCAATTCATCACGAAGGCCAAGTCTCATGAATTGTCGTAACTGCCGGTTCAATCGGCGGCACGATGTCACGTCATCGCTTAAACTTTCTCTCATAGACTTGCGTTCTTCATTTCCGTAACTTGCGTAATGACAAAGCACTACGTGTTTTCTCTTCCGGTGCAAATTATGGCTATGGATAGACTGAGTTGCAAATTTAGGCAATCTTTTGCCTTTGTTCCGATCCTCTATTTTGTGCTAATTGAGATGGAATGATTAGACATTGTACCGAAACATATTCTATCTGTTTCGGCAGAATTTGCCTCAACGGTGAAATACTTTTCACTGAAAGTCATTGTTTAATTAAAAGAAGATGGGTTTTGTGACGATTTTGAACAAAAAATATCACATGCACACAAGGAAATAGATAGATATATTTTAGCAAAATTTAATCAACATTACAATAAACATCGCTTTGTCGGAATTTAATTGTCGATAAAGCAAAATGACAGCAAGACACAATACCAAAATTTAATTAACGATCAGGTATCTAAGAACTACAGCTAAGGTATATGCCGCAATTTAATAAACAACAAGATATCTTGAAACTATAGCTATATTTAGGATACAGGAATAAAACACAATCAAAAGATAACAAGTTTATGTTGTTTTTCAAGGGGAGTCTTTGAAGAGTACGATCTAAAACCCACAATTAACAGACCAACGATTATAAAACGATTGCTGATTGATTACATCGACAACTACATTAACTCCACTAATTTGATAATTCAATGGACCCCACTGTAATCATGGTTTCTTCATCCGCTGTCTTGACAGTTGTTTTACACTCCTACATTAACAATTACTTATTTGACAGTTGCATTCGAGATTGTCAACTTTACTTTTTATTGATTCCTTCAAGCTATGATTCTCAAGTTGTCAATAATCATATTCATAAATGACCAAATTCTGCTCTCATCGAGTAAGTTCATCACATGTCAATAATAACCAAGAGCTGTTCATTTTTGATATTATTTAGTGTAAACACTATCAAATTGGAATAATTATTTGGTTCGAGGGGTTCTAAATAGGTGTTCAACATAACCCATTTGATATTTACATTTTCACTTGAATTTTGTTGCATCATTAAGTAAGCCACTTATAATAAATCAATCTTCCATACGCGTAACATCAATGAGTTGCAACTCGAGCATTACGTGGCTAATAAATGTCCAAGCGCCTCAATTCGTGTGAAAGTATATTCTTCCGGTAGGTTGAAGAGACTTATAAGAATGAAATAAATCGAAGATAAGTTTCCATTGATGTTGATTCCACAACTAAATGCCCATAATCTAATGAGCAACCTAAGGATGGTACGCATCCTCAACGTCAAACTTTTGTGATTAAAGAAGAAATTGATCCCAAATCGGCTGCGACAAGATGTCCAAAGCTTGTGTTATTTTCCATTTTTTTCCCGTCAAATCACCGGGAGCGCACGATAAGGAGCCAGTAAAATTGCGCGGGTCACATTCCTCACTACAACATGAACTGTCGATGAATGTCACTAATCGAGAAACGAAATCTATATCAATCTAATAAACATTAGCTTGTGTTATTTTCCATTTTTTTCCCGTCAAATCACCAGGAGCGCACGATAAGCAGCCAATAAAATTGCGCAGGTCACATTCCTCACTACAACATGAACCGTCGGTGAATGTCACTAATCGAGAAACGAAATCTATATCAATCTAATAAACATTAATAAAAAGACTAACGTATCAGGTTTTGTCATCTGCATTCTAGGTACATTTTCCTGTTCTAGGTACATTTTCCTATTCACGCTTCGCCGATTAGTCGATGGTGAGGACGACCTGTCATCGGGACGATAGCTAATTTCATGAAGTTTTTTGTAGAGGATTCCTCGACCCGTCCATATTTTCCAAGTAAGGTCAGTGTCACTCGCGTAGCAAAAGTTTCAGCAACCCACGACATTTGCTTGCGTGTACTTGTTCTTCGAATTAAACAAAGATCAAATTATATATTTTTCATTTTGCCCAAGATAAAAAAACCAAAATCGAGTGATCTCGATCAAGGGCATCATTAGTAAATTCACAACCACAGCAAATTACTCGTAATTCTTGTGTACGCACGATCTAGTTCATCTTAAATTTGCGTACTTTGCAATTGCAAATCCAATCCAAAGTAACCAAACCATGGTCAAAACGGGGCTGGACGTGTGGCCAAATTATCGCCGCGTGTCGTCGCACAGCGATCCTAATCGAACCGAATTTAATTTCGCTAACCTTACTGCCCGCCGTATCTATATATTTTCCCCTAATATATTTCAACTTGTGAATAAGCTTTTAGGAAGAGGCCTGTAGAAAATCGTTGCACTTAGGTCATCCGCCTTAACCACCTCTTATCACCCTCCTCTCCCCTCTCAAAACATTAAATCTTTTTCATATTCTAACAAGTAAAGAGAATCTCCCGACATTCCCACTTTAGTCATCGGAAAATACGAACTGTTCCACCGAGAACAACATACATTCTCCGTAAATCCAAGGAAAATTCGCCCACGGGAATTCCCAATTTCGCAAGCCTTGCCGAGGTGGCAATAAGACACGGGGAGAAATCCGTTTTGAAAAAGCACGCACACTTTCAGCTCACCAAATCGAAACCGCTTCGTGCAAAATCATGCACGCCAAGAAACGCATCCGCAATCGGCCACTCCCCCCCATATAACTCGTGACCCGCGATTCGCATCTTCAAACCATAACCTATTCATGCACCACCACAGCTCAAGTCCCCTTCACTCCAACGCCATGAACAATTACACCTTCTCCCCCTCTTCCATCGCTTCCGCCGCCGCCGGGGGCTTTGTCTCCGGCCGGCTCCCCCTCGTCGAGCACGTCCAGATCCTCGAGCTCTTCCTCGCGGTCTTCGTCTTCGTGGCCATCCATGCCGTCCGGCAGGGGAAGCGCCAGGGGCTGGCGGTGTGGCCGGTCCTCGGGATGGCGCCTTCCCTCGTCGCAGGGCTCCAGGGCGACATGTACGAGTACATCTCCGGCGTGGTGTGCCGCCAGAACGGGACGTTCTGGTTCCGGGGGCCCTGGCTCACCAGCCTCAACTGCGTGGTCACCGCCGACCCCCGCAACCTCGAGCACCTCCTCAAGACCAAGTTCTCCAACTTCCCCAAGGGCCCCTACTTCCGCGACACCGTCCGGGACCTCCTCGGCGACGGCATATTCAACGCCGACGACGTCACGTGGCAGCGGCAGAGGAAGACGGCCAGCATCGAGTTCCACTCGGCCAAGTTCCGGAGGCTCACCACCGAGTCCCTCCTCGAGCTCGTCCATGCCCGGCTCCTCCCCGTTCTCGAGGAGAGCCTCCGCGCCTCCGCGGCTGTCGACCTGCAGGACGTGCTCCTCCGGCTGACTTTCGACAACGTGTGCATGATCGCCTTCGGGGTCGACCCCGGTTGCCTCCGCCCGGGGCTCCCCGAGATCCCCTTCGCGAGGGCGTTCGAGGACGCGACGGAGGCGACCGTGCTGCGCTTCGTGACGCCGACGTGCGTGTGGAAGCTCATGAGGCTCCTGGACGTCGGCACCGAGAGGACGCTCAGGAAGTCGATCGAGGGCGTCGACGAGTTTGCGAACCAGGTGATCCGGACCCGGAAGAAGGAGCTCGCCGCCGACGACGGGTGCCAGAGGTCGGACATACTGACGGTGTTCACGCGGCTGAGGGACGAGGAAGGGAGGCCCTTCTCGGACAAGTTCCTGAGGGACATATGCGTGAACTTCATTCTCGCCGGGAGGGACACGTCGTCGGTGGCGCTGAGCTGGTTCTTCTGGCTGCTCGACAACAACCCGGAGGTCGAAGAGAGGATCGTGGCCGAGCTCTGCAAGGTGGCGAGAGATCGAGAAGGAGCGAGCGGCGGCGGCGGCAGCGAGGGCTTGGTGTTCAAGCCGGAGGAGATCAAGAAGATGGACTATCTGCAGGCGGCCATTTCCGAGGCTCTCAGGCTCTATCCCTCCGTCCCTATTGATCACAAAGAGGTAAACCACACTCCCTTCATTTTTCCTTGCATCGAGCCAGAAAAATATTTTAATTTCGAAAAGCTTGATTATGCCAAAGAAAAAAGATAATTTTTCACTCGATTACTTAACAAACGACATGAAATATTCGCTAATGAAAAATACTATGTATTAAGCTTTGCATTTTTCTATTGAAAAGAATTTAAGTGGGTTATCGTGATTTAAATTTGTTATAATGTTCCCCGAATTTAATTTAACGGGAATCGATTTTATGACGTCGAAATCACACTATTTTGACTAAAGGAAGTTCATTTATATGGAGTTGTTTTATTGGGTTGCGAGTTAATTTCTCGTTCACCTAACTGCTTGAAAAGCATTAAAAAAAAATGCCTAGTTTCAAGGACGTGGCCTTTGGCCTCCTAGAGAAGAGCCTCTCGAGCACGTAACGCATCATCAAGAGAAAATCTCAAGGGTTGACTAGGTCAATCAATGCCACGAAGACACCTTTGGACTCCCACTTACCATTTGTCCTATCCTGTTCCCCAGATTATTTTAGTATTTTCGACGCCGCGAATTTAAATTTTTAGAAAAATTCAGAGCATGCATCGTCAATAATTTTCTGGGGTTATCGCCTAATCAATGCGCCGTCGACATTCTAGGTCATCGAGGACGATGTGTTCCCGGACGGGACGGTGCTGAAGAAAGGCACGAAGGTCCTCTACGTGATCTACGCCATGGGGCGGATGGAGGCGATCTGGGGGAAGGACTGCCGCGAGTTCAGGCCGGAGCGGTGGCTGCGGGACGGCCGGTTCACCAGCGAGTCGGCCTACAAGTTCACCGCCTTCAACGGGGGACCCCGGCTGTGCCTCGGCAAGGACTTCGCCTACTACCAGATGAAGTTCGCCGCCGCCTCCATCCTGTACCGGTACCGCGTCCGGGTGGTCGAGGGCCACCCCGTGGTGCCGAAGCTGGCGCTCACCATGTACATGAAGCACGGGCTCAAGGTCAACCTCCTCCGGCGCGACGAGTCGGAGCGCCGGAAGTGCCTCCTGAAGTACTACGGTTAAGCTATGGGAACCCGGGCGGTCTCGAATAAAGGTGGCGATGGCGATTTATGTCCTTTGTCTTTCGATAAATTTTCACGTGAAGATTTGGTGTCGGACTATACATATGTGTATTGGAATGTTAGTGAGCGAGGGATTGGAGATTGATGTACTAAGGAAAGCTGGCTTGTTTTTCTTGTCAATAAATGGGATCGATATGTGTATTCATTTGGTTTGTTATAATTCGACTGGTTTCTGAATTCCACGATGTATCGTCTTTGCTTTAGCATGTCCTGAAATCCAAGAATGAGTAGCAATTTTGACGTGGGTGAATGAATTGTGAACATGTATAGAGATAAGTTTTAAAAGTATGTCTATCTCAGAGAAAATTTCACGATGAAAGAAATATTTTCGGCTTAGGGAATTCGTTTTCTTAATTTTAAGTATGCACATTTTCTTTGATCCTAAATGGTTTTTTATTGAATGATCATTTTCCCTAAATCAAATGCATGGAATCTCAGAAAGGTTAATTCATAGAAAACTCTTTGAAAATATTTCAAAAAATTGAGGGCCAACAATTTTCGATGCCTTCAAAAGGAGAGAGGGACTTGATTGTGATTTTAGAAACGACATTTTTCTTAGGTCATCTTTTGCCGACCAGAAAGGAGCTAATTTAATGTGAGTTTGGTTGGACTTTTAATTTATATGGTAGTTGTTCAACGGTGAAAACCTCTCAATCCCCATCCTCGTTGCATTAGAGCGCGAGAGGAAAGCATGTTGAGTACGGATCATGCCTTGAACAAGAGTCAAGGTTGGTCTATCCTACTTTCGTGTCCTACGTTTGACATATTGTTAAATATGCGATCTAACTTCTATATGAGGTGGGGATCATTTATTGGTTGGGTTCAATTTTCTATTAATACGTCATCTCCTATTAATTTTTTTTTCAAGCCATTTTAGGTATATTAATGCCGATATGTTAAGTTAGTCTGATAAGGTGTCGCATCGGATTGCAATTAGGCATTCAAAGTGGGCCTTTGTTTTTTTTTTTTTTGGTGGAAATAGATAGCACGTTCTATTCTTACTTAAAAGGAGTCTTACAAGACAAATAAGGACTAAAGTCCGAACATAATATATTCCATAAAGGCAAAGGAGGAGTATTCCACCAATTAAGAGGAAGCTTGTTTGCTCGGTGGGTTCGTGCTATCCAATCTGCAGCGCAGTTCTCTTCTCGGGTGCAACAGCTTACCTTAACATTATCGCAGTGGTCCAATTCGCGTCTGCACCGTAGAACAGTTTCTTTTAGATTCCACTGAATTTCGGCCCAGCCCAAAACCTATTCAACGGCAGGGGAACAGTCATTTTCGCAGATCCATCGAAGTGGTTGACTCCAGAAGCCTCCCACGTGCCTCATCTGAAGTTCCTTAATATAAAAGAGTCCATGTAAAATCGCTTCGACTTCGGCCTCTTGTGATGAAGAAACCCTAGAAGTACAGGCGAAGCCTTCGAGCACCTGCCCTGACGAATCACGCACAATACCAGCAACAGAGCAAAGAAACTCACCCAGAGTCCAAGAAGCATCAACGTTCAACTTCAGATCTTGTCGATCCGGTGGTTTCCATCTACCAGGTATGTTTCGATTAGGGTTTAATCGTTTCTGGGTCTTCTGTCCTCGAGTGAAATTGAAGTGCTGATCTTGTAAAATACTCAGGAGATCTGCAGAGTTCGGGGCTTTTGCTCGAAAAATCCCTCCATTTCTTGCCTTCCATATGTGCCAGAGAACCAGGCCAGTGTATTCTCGTTCAGGTATGTTCGTGTTCGCTTGGAAAGCTTCCATAATCCACTGGTCCGTCCTTTTGATTGTGCTTGTGGGACTGAGGTCTCTGAATGTTGGATCTTCCCATATGCCTTTTGTCCATTTACATAAAAAGAACATATGCTCTGTTGTTTCTCCCTTCGTGTGACAGACTTGGCATAATGGGTCATGAATGATTTTTCGTTTATATAGGTTTTCTCTCGTGGGAAGGGCGTTTTGACAGAGAGCCCAAAGGAAAGTTTTGATTTTTGGTGGCACAGCGAGGCTTCAGATCTTGGTCCATAAGGTACGTGGTGGTTGGAACGAACAGGAGGCCCTATTGTGGTTTTGGCTTGAAGTTTCTGAATATGCTCTGTTGTAGCCACTCTTTACAGAATATTTCCCTGTATTATTACCTGTCCAGACTAGGTAATCTGATTGCGGTTGTGGGCTCAATGGGATAGCTAAAATTTCATTTACGATACTTTCATTATAGAACTGTTGAATCTTCTGTACATTCCATTCTCGGGACTCTGCATGTATTGGCTTAGATACCATCAGAGGTTCTGTTGGGTTAATTTGTCCTCCAATTACCCATTGCATTAACCACTTATCTTCTCGAATGCGAATAGATTGACCATCCCAAACTGACCATTTGATGTTTTCTTTGATTGTATCTCGGCTAATTAACAAACTCCGCCATCCCCATGAGGGGCATTGGCCCGTGCATGCTGTCCATAGATCCCCTTTTGGAAAGTAGATTCCTTTCAACACTCTACTCCACAGGGCAGAGGGAGAATTTGATAGCCTCCAGACTTGCTTACCCAGCATGGCATAATTAAAGGTAATCAAATCTTTGAAACCCATTCCTCCTTCGTCCTTTCGGGTTTTCATCACATCCCAATTTTTCCAATGAATGCCCCTCTTATGATCACCTTTTTGCCACCAGAATGATGCAATTCGTTGTTCTATTGCTCTGCAGATAGAGACTGGCAGCTTGAATATGGACATAGCATGCATAGGTATGGACTGAACAACACTTTTGATCAACACCTCCTTCCCGGCCTTAGTAAGTAGTTTCTCTTTCCACCCTTCTAGCTTTGTATTGACCCTGGCTAATATCCATGCAAACAGTTCTTTCTTAGATTGACCCCATTATGTGGGGATGCCCAAATACTTCCCTGTTTTTTCAAACACAGGGACTCTTAATTTTGTGGCCATATTTCTCTTCAAAGGTAAGGGACAATTTGCACTAAAATACACCCCTGATTTGTTTAAGTTGATTGCTTGTCCCGAAGCATAGCAGTACTGTTTAAGTATCAGTGCCAGGTTCTGACATTCCATCATAGTACTGTCCAGAAAAAAGATAACATCATCGGCAAATAGCAAATGTGAGAGTTTAGGACAAAACCTGTTTATCTGTATGCCTTTGATGTTGCCATCTGTGATAGCTTTGTTCATCAGCAAGGTTAGAACATTTGAAATCAAGATAAATAAATAAGGCGACAGGGGATCGCCTTGTCTGATTCCTCGTGAAGGGTGGAAGAAAGGGATAGGTTCTCCATTTATCTTCACACTGAAAGACACTGTAGACACACACTACATTATAAGTGTTACCCACTTTTCACAAAACCCCATGTGCAACATGCAATCCCGCAAAAAATCCCATTTGATTCTGTCGTATGCTTTTTGCATATCTAATTTAAGTATGGCCTGATGTTTTTTCCTCTTTTTTGTGATGCGCAGCTGGTGCAATACTTCCTGCACAATGAAGATATTGTCTTGTATCTGTCTGCCTTGAACAAATGCACATTGCTCCGGTTCAATAATAGATGGCAACCACTTCTTTAGTCTGTTTGCTAGAAGTTTTGAAATTACTTTATAACTGAAATTGCATAAACTGATAGGTCTGTATTGGCTAATATTCTCAGGGTTTTTCACTTTAGGGATTAAGGAAAGATGTGTCTGGTTGAGGAGGGGATCAAGAATACCTGTCTGGAAAAAATTTTGAGCTAACTGTAACAAGTCATTTTTCACAGTATCCCATGATTGTTGATAAAAAATGCCACTGAAGCCATCTAGGCCAGGTGCTTTGAGTGCTCCCATCCGAAAAACAGCATCCTTAATTTCCTCCATCAAAGGTACAGCCACCGGATCTTCATTAATGTGCTGTGTTATAGGTGATGGACATTGGATGAGGACAGGTTGGTACTGCCTTGGGCCCTTTGATTTATATAGCTCTCTGTAAAAGGACAGAATATGGTTGCGGATCATTATAGGATCTCTACACCAGTTGTTATCTTCTAATTGCAACATAGTGATTCTATTTCTCTGCCTCCTGTATAGTTGATGCATGAAAAAATCCGATATTCTTATCACCCCATTGCAGCCACTTAATGCGTGACCTCATACCCCAGAATTGTTCCTCCTGCCTTCGCATTTTCTCTATCTGATAGATAATGCTCTGTTTTTGCTTTCTGCTGGTGTGCTGGTCAGGCTGATTAGTAAGCTCTGTTAGGGCCATATTTAGCTCTTTTATCTGCAACCTTGCATTGGCAAACTTCTCTTTGCTCCATTGTGAAAGTGGGCCATTTAAAGGACTAATTTCGTTGCCTTGCAGAGAGCAATATGAGATATCTGATAGAACCTTGCTGCATCACACAATCAATCAGTTAAGTAAAACCAATTTTCGTAATAGCTGAGCATCAAGATCTACGCATTAGGTTTATTTTTCAACAAATTTCCAGGTTCTTTCTCTACCATCTCCCTCCTTTTCTGTCACGCACCCCCTAAGAGATAAGGGCGATAGTTCCTCTTCTCACATTATATTTGTGTTGGCTATTTGCATAATTTTGTTCCACACATAGGTACTTCGATGTGACTACAGAGCTCTTTCGGTTTAGACTGATGAAACACAAGTTCGCGTAGCGTCGGGAATTCGTCCGAAAAGAGGAAAACGGGGGTAAGCCCAACCCGTGAAAGGCCGACTCTAAACTAGATATTCCATGAGCAAATGACATTTAGGCCTCAAAATCTATCATAAGTCCAGCCCAATCAATTAAGGCCTTCTTAAGCAACATGAAGAGATTATAAGATGGGCCGGCCAGGTGCTGGACAAACCCTAATTAACGAACTAGACGCGTTTGCAAAATTGACTGTCGCTGAAAAATCAAAATTGCACAAGAAGTAATCTCACTAGAGCTACAAGTAATTGAGAAGCGAATCGAATGAAAGAAATTAAAATAAAATTGCGACCCAACATGCAGAGCCAAACGTCGCTCTCGAAGATACCCATCGCATGTTCATAATTCGAACTTACAGTTTGAGGATAAGACTGGATTGGGATGGTACTACTTGTTTCATTCACAAAGAATTAGGTTTGCACCTTATTAAAGAACTCTAACCCGCCTCGATACTAAATTAGAATACTGGATATTATTACCCTCGAGTGAAGCTGAGATCACTCGATTTGTGTAATTCAAATAGAATTTTCTTATAAAGGTTGAGATTTTGAACGTGCTGTCCAAATCGATCCAGAATTTATCCATCTTTCAAATGTGGGGGAGGGATTCGTCATTGCCTACGTCCCTAGCAATGTGTAACCTTGACCGATTAAATAAGCTAATTAGCCGCGAGCGAGAGGACCAAGTCTCCCCCAATCTTTTTATTTTTATTCTATTTTTTGTAATTTTGTATCATTTTTAATTCCAATGACAACACAATAGAAGCTAATATGACGTCATCAGCAATCTTTTTTTTTCCCAGGGTTTTATATTATTATTCCGAGATATCGCCGTCTCTTTCCAAATGGGAAATCTGCCTCTATTTGGAGAGTACGAGAGGGCTCATGAGCAACAGCCAAATGTGGAGGACTTTGGGTTAAAAACAAAGAAAAGAATATTTTAATTTACTTCGTGCGATAGTGGAGCTGGTGATTATGGATAATTGCATGTTGGATCACAAGTCAAATCCAGATGGTCTAGTTTTACTTTGTGATATGTTTTTCAAGTCTAAAAGCATATTCCATTATCTTTATTAGAGTCCAGACACAAAGAAAAACCAAATTTAATTTGTTTCGTGACAAAATCAATTATCTAGTAATTTAAAAAAATGTATTATAAATAAATTAGTGGAGAATCTCTTCATCATCAACGAAAATATTTAAGTATGGAATATTGTTGATAATGGGAAACATCTTCCGTTTGACTTATTTTATTCTATTCTTTAACTAAGTTGTGCAAACAATCTTTTTTATAGAAATATATTTTGATTCATTTATTTTTTGCAAAATAAACAGATAGTGAAAAATCAAGTTGCTTTATCTTTTTTATTGGCTACACGTGATTCGCGTGAATATATAAAAAGTTATTTCACGGGATTGGGATGGTGATGCATTGGGATAGATAAATGTGGGTGAACGTGGCCACTAAGTAATTTGTCATATATTGATTTTCCCGTGAAATTTTGACATAATGCGTGTTTATGAGGCATGTTAAAAATTGGCCATGGGTATAATTTATTAAATTCTTCTCAAATTGCATCAACTACCCAAAAAAAAAAAAAAAACTGAAAGTTTAATGTAGGTAAGTGATTGTTGAAGTTTAGTGACCTAATTGCAAAATCAAATAAACTTCACTGGTCACACAGGTGCTATTTACCTTGCACACTTTTAAAAGCAAATATATAGAGAGATCTTATGTTGAGATCTTACAAATGAGACTTAAATTATCTTTTGTCTCTCATCTTGCTAATGGATTAAGCACAGTGTGTTCACTTATTTCCTCAAGGGAAAATCTTATGTATACTTAGATTGGTTTGTAGAATCGGTATGCAAAATGATATGCAGATTAGATTATCAGTGGACGTTGTACATGACTCACTTATTTCAAATGTCCACTTGCAAACTATTGTATCATTTGGTAAATCGGTTTAATAAACCAGCCTTACTATACCCAATAACTTTATTCCTTAATAAGTACGTCTAAGCGGAACCATGTCAGATACATCAGGATCAGTATACTGAACAACGCGGCGATCTCATCTACAGGCGACCTCGATTAAACAAGCAGACCACATCGAATCCGCCAATGCGAGTCCGACGCATCATTCAGCGGACGGATCTTACGAAACCGACCTTAATAAACGTCCTCGGTGCTGCAATCTGATTCGATGGTGCATAAAGGGCCGCCTACCACTTTTTCCAGCCCCACCACTATCGTTGTTTTTATCGTTTTTTCTTTTCGTCTCTTTTGGCAACACGTATGAACACCCCCCCAATCGCTCGTAACTAAGCTTTGAGCAAATCATGCCGGAATCATTGTCTAACTTTTTTTTACGTGGGCTTTATGCTCTTTTGCTTTGTTGTCCACCATCGATGGCAACATCAAACTCCAATATTTTTCCCAAAATCATTGAGGTGGTCTCCTATCGTGGGTCTCCAGTTCCTTGACCATGGAATAGCTTGTACGGCATTTGGTAAACTAACAACATCGATCTAGCCTTCCTTTTATAATTGTTTTAGGGAACGACTTTCTTATATGAGATTGTATCACGCCCAACTTAATTTGGGTGTGTAGTCCATCGAGTGATATGACGAATCAATTTAGGTTCGACAACTGATTCCTGTCTATCATGACCTTATCAGGAGGCAATCTCCTATCAAGGGTCGGCAATTCTTTGATCACAAAATAGCTTGTACGGTATCTAGTAAGCGAACAACACCGATCCAGCCTTCATTTTATAGTTATTTCAAAGAATAATATGTCAAATGGCTTCTTTATATGATATCATATCATATCCAGCTTAATTCAGGCGTCTAATCCATTGAACAAGACAGTAGATCTATTTAGGTTTGAAAACTAATTTCAGCCTGTCATGACTTCATTAGAAGAGCGGCATCAGCTCCCAACCAATTTGTGCACATGAGGCCAACCTCGCCTTCAAGGCTCCTAAGTAATATAATATTTTTATCCTAGAATTCTTAGCACTAACTAACGCCACTCCCATGGACCATTTGTATTATTTCCCTCCACATCACTCACTCTTCACTTGATAATCCCAAACTCTACTCACAACGATTCATGAGTACGGGAGAATTACGGGCTCTGACACTCGTATGTCTTTGTTAAAACATATTTCTGATATAATATATATACGAATGATATAGTTCTATAATACCCAAAATTCGCTATTTAGCAATTTGAGCTAGAATTTAATAAAAATGATTTTTTCCTTGCTCTCTAATCTGTATATGCATCTAAAGCTGCTCGTTTGGGCAATATCCTTTTCAATATCTAATCCTCCCAAAGGCCGTGTGAGCTCGAAATCAATGCGATTTAAAAAGCGTAGTGCCATGTAATTGGTGCCGTAGAGACTTTTCCTTTATCTCGATAAATATTTCAAGTGGATGGAGTTCTCTTCCTTTTTAGCTAAATTCAAGTGGGTGTATTAAAGAAAATGGGACAAGTGTCTAAACTTTATGAAAAGCGAATGTGATAAATGACGTCATTTTGTATTTTAAAAGAATATCACTACAAATCCCCCCACTTTAATCACTTTAATTTGATATAACTTTCTTTGCCGTCATAAATTGAAATGCGCCAGACGATTTCAAACATGGACGATGTTTTCGTTAAGGAGGAAAGGAAAAAAAATAATAAACCATTTTGGACTAAATTTGCACGTTGATAGGTACGGGCATAATGTCTTGGCATTTGATGTTATGTTGGGATTAGACATAAGAAGAAATTCTAATTGATCGGGGGCATGTCCATTGCAACGTGAAGACGACAGGTTCGCTCGAACTGTCCACGAAAATATATGGTTGCCTTCTCATTAAAGACTATGCACAGGGACATGAGCACGACTTATGCATTTCATTTTTAATTTTTTCCACTTGTCTCCGGCAACTTTTAAAATTCTAAAAATTTAAACGTTTAAATGACTACGCAAACTAAATTTTTAATTATTCTATTATAAATAATGTCATGTCAACGCAATAATCTCATGGGGCAAACAAATAATGCTAATATAAGAGCGCAAGATGCGTGTGATGCACTTTTTAAAGTGACATCTTCAATTCACTCATCAATAAATGGACACATCGGTGCTAATAAATTTGTATTACATGGGTTTATTTTCCTCCCCCGCCTTTTCCTTTTCTTCTTTCCCATTCAGCCCCCTTCCTCCTCATGGTCCGCCACCACCGACCTCCACACCAGTAATGCAATAGTGCCCGCTAGCCTCTGTATCAGTCGGTCCATTATTCTTTAAATTGTAGGACAGGATCTCCATTCTCACCAAAAAAAATGTTTGATGATCGTACACACGATGACTATATAATGTTGAATATAGTTGCTAAGCAATGTTTTGAAACAATTTATAACCCAAAGATTTAGTTATCCAAGTACCTTCCGCATAAGCAATGGCCGACCCCAGTTTTCTGTACATTACTACTCATCGCGCCACCCACTTCGCCGTGCTCCTAAGCAAGTTTCTATTTATTTATTGCAAACTGTAATTGAAAATTCAAAAAAAAAATCCAGATATTATTATAATCAATAATTAAAGTGGATTAAAACAGTTCGAAAGCAACTCGCCACTGAATGCAGCAGTGGCAATGGTACAAGGCGCAAGCAAAGGCCACGTCCACACGTCACGCCATGAAACAAACCCTAAAATGCAACGTCAATATTGCATCCACATCATCAAAACCCCACTTCAACCTAATTAAATAATTATTTCAACGATGCATTTAGAGCTAGAAAAAAATATCAGACAGCGGAGCTTGGTAAACAAACCCAAAAGAAAAGGGAAAATATGGATTATATAATATGATATAATATAAAAATTATGGTCGTGGTGTATATATGTGTTCATGTGCATGTGAGTCACGTTTAAGAAAAAGAGAGGGACTGGAAATCACGATCGTTGTTTGCTAGCCAGGCTTCAACATAGGCAGCTGTCGCCACGACTTGGCGTAAGCTTCGCAAATCGATATTTCTGTTTCAAGTCATATATCATTTATTAGGAAAAAAAAAAAGATGTTGTAAAATGGGGGTTGGACTCCGTCAAGATCTTCCCTCTTGGAGAAAAAGGAAATTGCGAATTTTTTTTTTGGACAAGATATCTGTTGCGTCATCGGGATTTATACGTATCGTTTGTCTATTATTTTGGTTACGAAGGACGGTAAGTTTAATCCAGATCCAATGAATAGTCAAGGTTCGTGGGATGCACATCGTGTCACCGGCTCCTGCTGTTTGGACACGAGGGACGACAGCGCCTTTCGTTATCTGCTTACGACGTATGCTTAACTAAATCTTAAAACAGATTTTTTTTTTACGTCGAGAGAAAAAGATCCGGCCCTTTGTCTGCTCCAAATGTCACGAGTTGCTGTTTTTTTCTCCCGGTAAATCAATAAGTCATATGCTATGATGTAAACGGTTGATACGGGGGGACTCATCTTACCTAGGAGCGAGCCAAAAATCGTTCATTCTCAAATTAGAGTGATTTATCGACTTTAGAGAAAAGAAAAGAGATGGAGAAAATGGTTATTATTTCAATTTTCATCCTCCACCCATTAAGTAAAAGTTGCTGGATGCTTTTCTTTTTCTTTTTCACGAGACTCTCGAACGCTTCTTTTATTTAGTTTTCATATATCTATTTCATCTTGGGCTCGCACGTGGCCCTAAGCTTAAGCACTCCTCTTCTCTATGGTCGAGTCGGAAGTTGTCTTTGTCTCGCACGTGTGAATGTCACCCTTTGCTACTCGCCAGACTTATGTCATCAATTGACCACCTATTTCACACGTGTCTAATAACTATTCACTATTACCTGCCGCGTACCTAAATAATAGCACCCTTTAATGTATTAAAAGTTGAGTTATAAGTCGAGGATTACCTATGAAATGTATCATGTAGACGTAACAAGATCAATCGGGCACTCAATTATGTAAGCAAAATGAGAATGACAAATTAAGAAAAAAAAGTCACTGTTTTTTTTTTTTTTTTGGCCATGGAAAGAGGGTTGTTATTTGGATGCTTACTTCATAAGTCCTTCGCGTGAAAGATGATATCCGCATCCAAGGAACAATTCAAATCTAATCTTTTGTTTGTTTCACGAAATTTAAAATGATTTATAAAATATTTTCTTAAAAATGATTACTTATATCACTCATAAAAATGAATTAGTGAAAAATTAAATCTTTGACTAACTAGTTCGAGTAATAATTTTTAAGAAAATATTTTTCAAATAATTTATTTTCCGTCGAACAAACGCACCATTAAGAAACCAATAACTGTTTAGATCACGAAATGTGAATTTACACTGTGCCATGGATGCCACCAACTTTTCGCGTTGACCGCGGGCAAGTAACACCCCCACTCAATAAATTATCCTACTTAGGTTCTAAGTAAGACCTTAAAAGGCTTTAACTTCTAGGAATAGACTGGATAGAGGCCGGGATCCGGGCCTCGATAAAGATACCGGCCTCATTGGTCACCCCCGTTCCATAACCCTTACGGGTTGAGGGGGGCCACCTTAGAAGGCGCGATGCCGATCCCAAGAAACCCCTGGCAAGGTACACCCAATGAAAAGGCTCGGCCAAGAAAATCACAATACGTGTCTAGCAATGGACTCGATGTCACAAAAATGTTCATTACATCCTGCAAAGTTGTACT
The DNA here is from genome assembly GCA_016097605.1 of Eucalyptus guilfoylei. Taxonomy (NCBI): domain Eukaryota; kingdom Viridiplantae; phylum Streptophyta; class Magnoliopsida; order Myrtales; family Myrtaceae; genus Eucalyptus; species Eucalyptus guilfoylei. Next base: position 39,551,531 of record CM027866.1, on the reverse strand, counting down.
TTTGTCATGAAAGCGTGAAAGTTTGATGGTACACCATAATTAAAATTCGAGACACATAGCTCCAACATTATATTGACAAAACGCGATATACCTAGAAACTCTTCATGAAGTGATAATAGTAGTCTCAAATACATGAAATGTCAAATCTATCCAAAAGAGTAGGCTTTTGAGTTAGGTCCTCGAAGAGTCGAGGAAAGCTAGCGGGGTCATGCCCCCTTGTCCATTTCGATACTCGATGCAATTATAATCACCAAACATATTTTGTAAATATAATTTACGAAATCCATGAAATATCCCTATACACTATCTACCCTATTTCTCGGCTAATCTAAATCTTTGATTTTGCCACTGTTTAGGTGCATGAATAAAGCGTGAAAACCCTATACAAGAGAGACTAGACTTGTGGGGCTTAAAAAAAGCAGCTACGAAAGAGGACCAGTTCGTACGAAAACACCCAAAAGTCAAACCGGATTTTGATGATTTAACCTAATTTCAGATTTTTTTAAATAAAGAATCGATAGAAGGCAATGGCTACCTCACCTTTCAAAGATGTTTAGCAGCGGAAAATAAAATATTAATAATAAGATCAATTAGATCCTGTGTAAGCTCTTTGACCTTGAAACCATCCCCACCTTGGATTGGTTGGCTGAGCTTTTTAACGGAATTTATAATCAGGCGACAATCGGAAAGTTTCGGACATTTTTCAGTCTTTTCCAGTGTGGCTTAGTTGAATATTACATGTTGTCGGACGACTATTTACTTTCAATGATCAAGCATATTAAAAAAATTAATATCGCGAAAAATCTCAAACTAATACATCTTGACAAATTTATTTTAAATTAATATTTTGACAACAAAAATCCAAAACCGATATAAATAAATTTATCTTCTGTTAGTTTCTATTAAATTATATTAATGCTACGGAAAACCACAAATTAATGCATATGATAAACGGAATGTAAAATTCTAAACTGGTACATTTCTCAATCGTCACGTGCCATCCGATTAATCAATTTGATTGTAAAATTTAATGAAAAGTAACGGAGGATAAATTTGTCATGTGTGTACTAGCTTTTTTTTTTTGTTAAAAAATTAATTTGAGGTGAATTTGTCACAAATATATCAATTTAAGATTTTTTGTAATATTAACCCTATTGAAACTATGAAATTACATCATCTAGACCGATGCAATTTTTGAACTTTGGAAATCACCTTCATACCCAATATGAATAAAAGTGATGACCTTTAGTCATATGAGAATAAAACATTTGTACATTATAAAGCACGATAATCGGGCTACAAAGAGTTTCTGAGTTCTTGCATTTTGATACCCTTCCTAAATGGGTATCAAAATGAGCGGGCCTTATTCGATCATGAATAAGTTTTCGACACGAGACGATATAAAGTATACCATTAGTTTGGAGACAAACATCTAATTATTATTACCCTTTATTGACACGCTTTTCATATTCCTAGAATAAAGTTGTTGATGTTGAATGTTATGAAGTCCTTTGGATTGAACGAATCCTACCCGCGGGAAGGAATGGACCGGGTAAAATCAAGCGACTTATAGATATATTTCTCGACTCGATGCCCTGAAAGAAAAGGGGGAAAACATATTATTTTTGACTGACATAAATTAGTGCGGCACTTTCGACCCCCAAAAAAGAAAACTAAAAATTAGTACGGCGCCATTCGTCAAGAAAATTAATATGACTATGAGGGCGAAACTTCGATCGCAGACGACATGGACGGGGGACTAACGCGTTTTCCGATGCAAATTTTGAAACATTCTTAACCCATTAAAAATAGAACTGGAAAATGACAAACATCCGGCACAACTTTTTTTTGTATCTTTTCTAGTTTCGTCCCCGACCACGCCACGAGGTCAACTGAAATTACAATGCGGAAATTCCGAGCTCTTACGTCGTCTCTTTTCTCCTTTTTCTTTTTCTTTCTTTTTGCTTGACTTTCGTGGGTCAATCCGCGACGATCTAAAAGGAAGGAAGGAAGTGGGAGGAGGGCTCGTGCCGTGTCGTGTCCCCCGCGATTTCTTGGTTTCGTTCGCCGGCATTATTCGTCCTCTTCTTCTGATCGAAAGGAGCAATTAGTTTAATTTTCCCGGAATTAACGTGAGCTGGGCGTGACTCCCATCCCTCGTCAATCGGAAGCTATCGCGTAGTCTAAATGACACACCAAAAACTATAAAAAAGACCAAAGGGGAAAGGAGAGACTTTTAGGTAGGTTGTGTAATGTATTGGTTACTCATGACTAAGCTCGGATCTAATCGTGATATACCTTTTATTTTTTTGGTCATAGTGATATACCCTTTTGAGAAAGGAAAAAGAGTAACCCCTTTTTTGCCCTTATTTTATCAATTACTCTACTTGCATCACTCGTTAAGATAAATCATTATACCCAGAATTCGTCACGCCTCAATTGCTTGACCCGGGCAACGCGATAGTGATTCAAGAATGGTAAAGCTCTTTCTAATAAGAACGAGTCATAGCTTACTACGCATGCGCTCATGACATTAATTAAGTCGAGAATCGTGGTTTTAGGAAAAAATTTAGCGAATGAATAGATAAGCGCGTAGGGGGGTGGAGTGAAGCTACCTCCAAATTCAGACAGTTGCGAAAAGGCGGACTACGTTTGTAAACTCGGAACTGCAAGTTTCTACCGAAGTGTTGAGCAAGGCAATCGGCGGTCAAGGGAGGAGGAGGAGGAGGTGGTGGGGCAAAACGTGTAACGACGGAGCCCCGGCCACGAAAGTCCAAGGGCCATCCCCCTCAAGTCCCAACCGAAAATAATTAATTAATACAGATGAGTGAAAGTTACACCAAGTACTATCAAAACCTGAAATTAAAAAAAAAAAGGAAAAAAGAGAGGAAATCCTTATTAATCAACTAATTTTCTTATACGGGAAATTTCACATAGTGGTCTTGACAAACACTTTATATGCATGAAAAATGTTCACCCACCCCCATAATAAAAAATGCTCATGTGAATCCTCGCACTACTTACTAAATTATGAACAATTTGATTTTGGTGAGGTAATACAAAGTTGAATGTTTGCTTGGTCATATTCTCATTATTGTGATTGTGGAAAATTATTATGCTTTTCTTGATTTAAATACCTCGATGGTAATAATGTTGATTATGATTTAGAAACGTATTCAACGAGGGAAGTTGGAATTTTTCCCTCAACAAGATATCACGAGAAGAACATGCGTTTCATAATTACAAATAAATAATAACAAAATAAGCCCTTAAATATTGGTTTCTTAATGACTATTTCCAATGCATTACTCGACATATATAACCAAACAGTCCTATAGAATTCATCAAGCCTGCTTCACAAGTGAATATACGATTTTTCAAATCATTGATCGTGAATATTGCAATAACATATGGGTATATTGAAAATTACAATATTTGCTAATTCCGTTCTGTAACAAGTGCGGGATGTAATTTTTAACTCGGCATCAAATTTATTAGAAGCTGCTTAGCAAAGTCGCTTTGGGCGTATTTATCACGGTTTGTGATCACATATACTTAGGGGCTAAACATAGGACTTTTCAAATTTCCCAATTCCTAAATGCTAACGATTACATCATTTTCAACCAGCTGCATAAATACGAATATTCATTCCCAAAGGGCCTCCCCACCACCACCGAACCGCTCTCAGGTCTCGCAAGAAGATCCCCTTCCATATGCCGGTTTCTTCTTATCCCTCTTCTTCCTCCTCCTCCTCCTCTCTCCATCCCTCTCATGGCTCAGTCTCCTCCGACGAAACCGAGAAGAACGAGAACGAGGGCCGCCTGGTTCTCGGGTTGCTTCGGGCCGCGCCGCTCCGATGAAGTGGCTCAGTTCAAGACCCGATCGAACGGCGGCGGAGGCGGCGGCGAGAGGCTGAAGTTCAGCTGGTCCTACTGGTCGCCCGTCCGCTTCAAGAAGTCCGCCTCCAAGACCGTCCCCGTCGAGAACAGCGCCGCCGCCGCCGCCGCAGCCGCCGCCGCCGCCGCACTCGTTAGTTCCACCGTCGAGGCCGAGAAGAAAGAGGCCAACGACAGGTTTAACAATCCCCCGCCCAAGTCCAAGTCCAAGTCCAAGTCGAAGACGAAGACGAAGCCGAAGCAGGATAGGGACAGCTCCAAGAGCAGGCCGGCCAAGCAGGAGGCGACGGCGGCGGCGGAGACGTCTACAGCGCCCCCGGGTCAGCCGCCGGAGAGCGAGGGAGATCGAGAGGTACGTGACTATCGCGTTCTCGGCACGGGTAACGCCACTTTCGGCAAGTCAACCGAAGGGAATTCACGTGAAAGAAAGAAAGATCGAAATAACGAGTCTTGATTTGATTCGAGAGTTGTCATGAAAATCCCGGGGCAAGTTTATCTAAAAGAATTTTGCGGACGTTGAATTCGATTGTGATCGGACATTAACATGTAAGTCCCGGACAGAGTTGCTCCTTTTTCGCTAATTCGCTTCTTCCTGTTTTCAGACAATCGAGCACGAAGCCGAAGCCCATCGAACCGACGCGCGAGAAAACCGCGCGGACGCCGCTCGCGGCAACACGTGGCACGGCCAGAAGCGCCGGTCCTTCTGCCGGAAGATCGACGCGATCCGGGCGGGGTCGAGCCAGCCCGGCTCGCCCGACGTCAAGCCGGCGAAGCCCTCCCGCTCCTCCGCCGCCGCCGCCGCAGCCGCGACGATCCCGCACTCGGCCTCCCTCCCGATTCTCGACCCGCCGGAACCCCCGCCCCCGCCCTCGGCAGCGCCCCGCCCCGCCCAGCCGCAGCAGAAAGCTCGCAGAGCCCGGCCGCCGCGGGTCGACTCGGTGGTGGGGATGTCGATAATCATGGTGACCCTGGTGATCATGATATTCTGGGGGCGGCTCTGCGCGATCCTGTGCACGGCGGTATGGTTCTACTTCATCCCCCAGCTGAGGTGGTGGTCGGCGACGGAGAGGCGGGTCAACGGCGACGGCCCGCACCCGGACCCGAACGGGCCGGACCTGAACTCGGAGGAGCACAAGAAGAGGGTGGTGCTGGAGGGGCTGCTCGAGAGACACCGCCGGAGCTCGCCGTGAGTTTTTTTTTTCGGTCCCCTTTCCGTCCGCCCGACACGGGTTTCCAATAGCATACACGGCAATAACTCGGGGAGGGGGGCACCACCTAGGATCGCGCTGCCGGTGGCGGCGGATGGCATTTTGTGTAAATTTACTGTAGATGCAGGGTCATATTTACGAAAGGAAAAGAAGAAAAGTCGGGGTGGGGCATCGGATCTTCCAGAAGCTTTTTTCCATCTGGCTTTTCTTCTTCTCGCGGGCTGCTCTCTCTTTCGTTTTTAATTGGGCGGTTGGGGGAGTCACGTGATGTTGGTGGGGGCGCACGTGCGATGGGGGGCGCGGGGCTGTCGAGAAATTGACGATGGGCCTCCTCCCCTCTCCGTCGCGGTCGCGGCCCGTTTGGTGACTGTCAGTTTTGGTGGTCTTCGGATGGAGAAAGACAGAATTGTAGATTTGTTTCGAAATTTTCTCCTTTTTTTTCCTCTAAAAATATTTTAAATTATTGGATTCGATTAGACCTTTTAATTTCAGTTTGGTCCTAAGTTTCGCGTCTCCTCTTTTTCGTGGCCATCGTTCTAACGTACAGAGCACATTATTCACGTGAATTGCAACCATCTAATCACCGACGGTCCAAATTTTCTTGCCTCGACCTAATTGGCTCTCCCTTTGCATCCCGAGTTTTTTTCATATGTTAGAAAGGTTGTGTTGAATTTGTCATGGTGGTAAAAAAAAACTGGGTAGGTGCCATTAAATTTATTACGGTGGCAAAAGGTTTAAGACAATCATCATGTCACATAACTTTTTAAAAATTGTGTTTAAAGAAGACCATTCCTTACTGATTTCTAATTAAGGTATCGAGATTGAAATTCAAGGTACTTGTCCAAACTGGGGTAACGGACTCGATGTACAGTACCAGCATATAGGACCCCAAAGCCATAATTAACATGCCCAATAGAATGCATTTTCCAAGTGGGGCATGGGGAACAATTTGAAAAAAAGGTGCCTTTGATTTCAACTAACCCATTAGACAATTTGATCTTCAAACAGTGATTGTCCCCTCCAAAATTATGCCTCGAGTCTCAATTGATTTATCGGACGGCTTGGTTATCAAAAAATGATTGGTCCCTAAAAATGGTGAGCCTTTGGTCTTGTTGATCTTAAACTTTGAGACGGCTTATTGATATTCTTTTAATAAACAATATTTATATTAGCGACTATCTTTGATTCGTCGCCCTATTTAAACAATTGAACACATGGTATAAACGAGTACGACTATTAATTGATAAATATCAATCCCCTCACCGGTCGCTTGTATTAATACCCATGTAGTATGCACATGACCATCCATACAAGTCTCATTCCATGCTCTCACTAAAGAGCCATATTTCAAGTGTCAATACATATAATCCGTGTTATCACGTTCATTCACGATAACTTAATTAGACCGATTTATAAAATTGATATGCTAAGCGCTATGATCGACCATCATCTGTCATCGGATGGAAACGCCCTTTTCCAGCGTCCTTTTACACGCGTGACATCATTTAATGCGCCAATTTTACAAGTCAAGTCCTCGATAAATAGTTTCACGGAGTCAGGGGGCAAGCAAATTGGATAAGACTGTTCAAAGGGGCGAGTGGATAAGATTTTGCTCGCCAGAAAGCTCGATGCGAAGGGTTAGGTGTCGGGAGTCGGTCGGAACTGGCACCACGACAAAAATTCCGGGGCATACAATAGTAGGTTCAACAAATTAATGACGATCGATCGACTTTAAGTACTATCATTAGGAAGAGGTCGGATGGTGACGTGTGCGAGGACCGCGGGATTTTACGATTTGGAATTGAAGGTTCCAATTAGGACGGGTCTAATTAATGAGCCCCTACGCCTTGATTGGATTTCAGCGCGGGCAGGCCGAGCCCTCGAGCCCACCGAACCCGGGGGTGTATTTTCAACCGATTGAGATGGGAGATGATTACCCCTCGAAGGTTGCTTGTGCATCGTGGGAACATCGTGAGACGAAACGAAAGTGCTAACCGGGACCAAAAAAACGGAAGATTGAATGGTGGATGTTTTGGCTGTTAGGTGACTCTTGAACCTACGTTTCTAGCAATAAAGTGCAACATCAAAAGATTCGATCCAGAAAGAAATTATATTTGTATTAATTCTATTTTAAAATTTTTAATTGTAAAATTTGACTTATAAACTTCTTGACAATTTGTCAATATGATTAATTTAGCTAATTTTAGTTAAAAGTCGCTAACATAGATACCGATTGTCCTCCATGCTATGATTGATTCCAATGCGAGCAAAATATGATTTATCACTATTTTACTATTTCCTTTTATTCCTTTCTTTTTTGACAACTCTAGGCCGGCGAGGGCACAGAGGCTCTTAGACCCTCCCAATCCCAAGCTCATAGTAGGGGAAAGAAAAAAATAAAAACAAAAAATATATAATAAAAATTATTCACGTCAATAGCAAAAATGTTACATAGACCAATCAATATCCATGTTAGTGTTTTTTTAACTAAAATTGGTCAAATAAACCATATTAACAACCCATGAAAAAGTTTTTAACTCAATTGATACAGTTGAAAAGTTTTATACTAAATTAGCATAATTATAATAAATTTATATTTTTTTGGGTACTTTTCCCCCCTAAATGCTATCCTAATATTTTGGTTCTATTCTCTTGGAATTGCACACGTTTTATGTACTTGTTTACAGCGTTTGACGACCGTGAGATTGAAGGATAAAAAGTCAAAATTATATTACCTCGATTAAGTACGTGCGTTGTTCGATATACGAGGAAAAATATTTTCCTTGAAAATCATCATTTTTGCTGCAGAGAGATATGGACGCGTAGATAACGAAAGTTTCCTTTTATCATATAAGATTCATCATAGACAGCTAACATGTAGTCATTGAGAATCGGATGTTTCATCTTAACATAAGAGCAAGATCCACGAAACTATACTCGAGCTCTAAGCTAAGTAAACAATCTGTAAAATAGATTTAAAAAAAAAAAGAATATCGGACACAAGATTGCTATTGAATTTCTCTAATCGCAAAGTTAACCTATTGTCCATTCCAAAGAAGCTGATATGAAGTCATTTGGGTCGGAGGAAGTTCTGCCTTCTTGTAGCTAATTTGCTGAATTATTGTAACTATGGTGTTTTAAGGTGCCTGCGATGTAACAATTTTCTAAACTTGATGTGACGTGGGATGTCTAAGCATGTTGTTCTGCTTGAGGCTAGCTTGACGACGGTGACCTTCGATAAATTTTTAGTTAAAGCACAATTTGGTTTTAAAATTAGGAGGACTAAATTTCCAATTCGATGCTTAGTCGGACATCAATCGATTGAGAGTTGGTGAAGACTTTCATGGATTGGTCCGCTAAATTTTCCCCATAACTTTGACCTGAAATTTAAATTTCTAGTGGGCCTACACAAAATGATTTTTAAGCTCGATACTTGACTTGGCCCGCTTATGATAAGGTTTCAACCTAACCAGGCTATGTTTTTTTTTTTTTTTGGCTATTTATACGCTAGTGCCAATGTCAAATGCATACGTTCTCTCTTTTATTTTCAAATTTTTTGAGAAAGAACATATGCATTCATAGAATGTAATGTAATGTTTTTTTCTTTACTAAGATGAAATTTTGACCACATCATTACTCATTACCCTATCGTGGGCCCCAACATAGCCCGCGGGTCATCCCTTGTGGGCCGAAAGAAAATGTATGGCCCGTAGACATAAAGAGGCCCAAGGTTAAATGTCTATGCTGGGCCGAGCTCGGCTCCTAAACTATAAAACAGCTGTAGAACCCCGAAAACACCGTCTTCTTCTCTCGATAGCTAGGGTTTTCTGCCGCGCAGCTCGAGCAACAGAGAGGGAGAGAGACAGAGACCAGTCATCATGGTAAGTGAATATCTGCTTCTAGCCATTGTTTCCGAGCTCCGATGCTCGTCGGCCACGGGACGTGTGCTTGATCTCCCGTTCTGGTCGAGAACTGTTGTTTTGTCGGTTCAGAAATTGAAGACGAAAGTGGAAGGGACGCGCGATTGCCGCGTTAGAAACTGTCGTCTTGTCGTGTCGATCCTATGGTCCCGTGTCGATGTCGTTGCGGAGTTGATGCTCTTCGCAAATCCAGGGGCTTCGCCTTTAGTGGGAGGGTTTTAGAAGAGCGAAGGGTTTTGTGTTTGAAGCTTTCGCGGGGATTTTATGGGTTTTTGTGGTGCTGTAGTGCTAGCGAGTTTTAGTTGCAGCTAGAAGGAAGAGGGCATGTTCCAAAATGAGATATTTTCCAGCTGAACACGATTCCCTTGCCATCGTAGCTTTGTTTTTAGATCTTGGTCCTTGGATTGGCTCGCTCCTATTGGTGTCCCTTGTTGTTAATCTCTTTATCTTATGATGTGATTTACTGTAATATGCCGGTACTCTTCGAATTGATGCACTGGTAGATTTTGTGTAGGCCTATAGATACGGTGGTATTGGGTCGACTTTGTTGGTCAGACTAGAAATACAGAGAAGTAGTAAACAACGATTTTAAATTGGTCGTTATCTGAATAATTTTGCGCTGGAAGGAACTTAATCTGCTTTAGTACTTAGAGAAAATTTCATGCATTCTAATCTTTTCTCGAATTAGTTTTACTTTTCTGAATTTTCGTGCAATTACTCGAGGAGCTATTTGATAGAAATGTGGGGGTCGTAGTTATTGTGGCATCTAGGGACTAGGGAGGATTTTGTATCGACTTATATAGTAGGGTGCAAAGTGCCAGGAGTGCTAATAACTGTCGAGACAAACTCAGAATGCATATTTGATTGCTACTTTGGCCTCGTCTTCCCCTCTTGATTATGAGTATATGTAACCCCGTTACACCCAAGTCTTACTTCTGTCATATGTTATCCAAGATAAGTGATTGAGATTGTCTTTGACCCGTGAACACAGGTGAACGTTCCTAAGACAAAGAAGACGTACTGCAAGAGCAAGGAGTGTAGGAAGCACACCTTGCATAAGGTTACCCAATACAAGAAGGGGAAGGACAGCCTCGCTGCCCAGGGCAAGCGGCGTTATGATCGCAAACAATCAGGGTATGGTGGCCAGACCAAGCCTGTGTTCCACAAGAAGGTAAGGACGTAACAACCCAGCTTTGACATCGAGTTCAATGAGAGAGAGTTTTATTGGGAAAGAGTAGAGTGATTTTCTTTTCAAGTTTTCACTGGCATTTCAAGTTGTTGACACTACGGTATTGATGCCTTGTTTTCCACAGGCAAAAACCACCAAGAAGATTGTGCTGAGGCTTCAATGCCAGGGTTGCAAGCACGTCTCGCAGCACCCCATCAAGGTTGGTCAAGCGATGCTTCTCTCGTTCCATGTTTGATTAAATTCTTTGCCATTTTCTGATTTTTTTCGACGGTTTGTCGTATTGGTTTTTTGTACAGAGGTGCAAGCATTTTGAGATCGGTGGAGACAAGAAAGGGAAGGGAACATCTCTGTTCTAGGTCGTTAGAGTTTCTAAGCTGCTTAGCTATTCCTTTGTGTTGGATTATGTTGTTCCACCTTACTTTTGTTATGTATTTCATGGAAAAGACGCTGAAGTGTTACAAATTACCCATGATATTCCATCGGTGTTACGTCTTTTGAGTTTGATGAATTTTCAAGCTCTTTTATTTACTGTGCTGTGTCATTCGACAAAATAGTGTTACTCTGGTTCATAGGAGCAGTACCCTGTGTGTTTGCTTGAGTGAAATAATTTTTTGCGAATTGGCTTTCTAGTCTTTCACGCATTTTGATTTACTGAAAATGACCAGTAAATAGAAGATTATTTACGGTTAAAGAAAATATGCATGTTTGAAGTTAGGAAAATATATTTCTGGACTTAAAATTGAGAAAGTATTTTCTTGAAAAGTGCTTTTTAGAAAAATATATATGTTTTTGGGGATATAAACGCCCTCCATTTCATTTCTTTATGTTTTTGGCACACTATAGTGCATGTCAAAATTTAGTTGTGGACCGTTGAATAACTTGGAGCGATTTTATGGCATTACTATTGTGGCCATAACAAATGAAATAAAAAGGTCATTCTAACGTTTTTCATCGCAAAATGTGGTGGAATTCCAGTACAAATGTTATTCTAATCTTTGAGAAAATATTGCGTGCGTCTTATGTGCTAGCATGGCAAACAAGGAGAGTAATAATGTGACACATGTTGCCTGTGGGGCCTAAATTGTCGGGCCAAATTTTGAATTGAGCGTCCCCCCCTCTCTCTCTTCGTCACTCCCTTTGTTTTCCACTGAACTTTTGTTTGACCGATGAATCACCATGCCGCCTCTCCGGCTTCAGCATCGCTTGGGCTCGCGGCGAGGTCGCCTCCCACTTCCTCGCTGGCAAAAACCTCTCCGACTACCATCCCCTCAGAGCTCGGCCTCCTTGGCTCACTCAAACGGCTCAATCTCGTCGGCAATGACTTCTCCAAGCCTATCCTGAAACTCGCTCTTTGGTCTGATCCCAACCCAGATTAAGAACCTTCGCAACCTCGCCTATTTGGACCTGTCCTCCAACTCGCTCAATGGGTCGCTTTTTGAAGCGCTCGCAGAGCTTAGAGTCTCTCCGGGACGTTAAACCTGTCGTACAACGAGTTGTCCAAAGAAGTACTAGTTGTGCCCTCTCTTTCGAGTCACGACTGAACTCTCATCCGACAAACCATCGAGTGACCTCTCCCTTCGCCTCGAAAGGTTGCCTCCCCCATCGCGAAGTTTGTCAGTTGGGCGCGGTGGTTTGTCGATCGGCTAATGGCTTGGTGGGAAGGGGGGGCGGCGAAGAGAGAGAGAGAGAGAGAGAGAGTTGAGCGAGAGAAGAGAGAGAGGAGAGAGAATTCAAAATGGTCTCCTTACTTTAGACAGATGTCGAATTATTATATTCCTTATTTAATTACCATGTTGGCACATAATACGCATTCAATATTTTTT